>CM060906.1:698356698-699718573 GCA_030737815.1 Allium fistulosum
CAAGTCCTATTGTATAGAATGAAGTATCCGTCTTCTCACCGTAATTTTAGCAGAGGAAGTCCAACAACTTTAGAAGCTGAATCGTCATCTGTCGCCCCTTCCTCTTCCGCTTCGCGGCCTGAATACGGTCAACTAGTCCCAATTGGTCTGGTTGTGGAACGAACTCCTCCGAATTTCAGAGTTCTTCTTAATCCACCAGAGAGAGCTTCCTCTGTAATCTCCATCAAGGTTTTGCATAACATTCGCTTGCAACCTGCCATTCGGGAGGACGACGTGCCCCTTCCGGAGAAGAAAGAATTTACCAATATGCCGCCTTCGGGATATACTACTTGCCATCGATATATATGCCTAAACAGAGCAGTGTCTCCCTTCAATGACTTCTTAAGAGAAACTCTATCAAACTTTGGAATTTCCCTGTTCCAAATTCATCATAATGGATAATGCAATCTTGACTTGCCTGCACATTTTGTTCATGTGGTCATTTAATCGTGCTTCGAGTTTCAATGAGTTGAGATATTTTCTTTCGTTTAATAGGAGAGACGAGTGCCCATCTCTTGTCGTCGTTAAGGCCCTGAGGAATCGCAAGATCATGCTGCAACTTCAAAGCAATTTGTCCCAATTCAAGGCTCAGTACTTCTTCATTAGGTGTCCCGAAGGGTTTAACCGCCTTTAGACAATAGGGGGTAAGTTCTCTTCTTTACTTATTGAGTTTTGATATGTCGCTATGGGGTTTCTAACAAGTCAAATACTTCATGCAGCTATTCCGAGGCCAAATAAAGACTTATCGCTTGACCAAATTTTCCATACCCTAAAGGCCGTAGATGCTAGGGACATATCGGTTAAATTTTTGCTAACGGACGAAAATTTGCTCTGGTATGGACTATTGCATCCTACGAGATCCGCCATAGCGGTTGAAGTCCCATCTCCTTCTTGTTCCAGAATTCGAACACGCTCCACTTCTTTGGCACATGGTTCTGAAGAGGGTGTTCTTCAAGAAAAGGAAGGTCTTCTAGCGAGTCGACTGAAGGAACTCATTGGGGAAGGGGTGTTACGATTGAAACCAACTGTCCGGCTAAAATGCCCTCAATTTCAGAGGAAGGGGAATAAGAGTTCAAACAAAGAGAATGCAAGGCTATAGCGGTAATAGATAAAGAGGAGGGTGAAGTTGAGAGTAGCAGTAGTTATGATTCCTCCTTTAGTGATGATGATTTTTATGCAGGTTCTGGTGACGGAGACTCTAAATTGTGTGACGAGCCTCCGGGAATGAGTCCCGTTCTTCCGGATTCGCCTCACCGAGAGATCCGCAATAAAGATGCTCCCACAGTAGTCGAGCGACGTCAGGATTCCCCGATTAAAGATGTCGGCATAGAATTCGGGGATTTGAGCAATGTCTACGTGGATATTGACAAACTTATGGGGGAAGATTTTGGATTCGAAGCGGTGTTTTTTCCTCGCTTGGGTCATGGTGTGCCCTGATCAGCCCAATCTCTACCGCAGCGGCTTCCCGATCCGGTTTGTGACGTCATTTTAGGCTCCCCAAGACACATTAAACATTTCACTAGTGTCACATTCACTTACACACACATTATTTATGCCTATTTCTTATTACTAAAGTTTTTTATTTATTCTTCGTGTCAGGTACCATGAGAGGCTGTGGTCTTTACGACGATCTCGAGCAATTCACTGATTCGAAACGTTGGTCAAAACGGTCCACAAGCAGTCATCAGCCCCGTGAGACCTAAGAGGAATGGAGAAAGCGAAAAGACTTAGAGGCCGAAGCTCATCACCGGGATGACAGGGAACAGGTCGGACGTATAGGCTAAAAGAAGAGAAAAATCCTTGATGACCGAGAGGAACCGTCCAAGAAGTCAAAGGTGGATTGTGGTTCTCATCCTTCCGAGCAACAGTCCTTTGCCCCGACTCTAGTTTATGTCGGTCTTGAAATTCCGGTTTCTTCCATTCTAGCTCCGTCTTCATCTCAAGTCCCATTGACCCATGTGGTGCCCACTCCTGGTTCCTTCCACCCTCATAGGAGGATGGCTTACATTCTTCCATCTGGTCCCCCTAGACTTGAAGCTACACTCCCAGGGTGGTTCTTAAAGGGAGATAAGTTTGACCGCAACCTTCGCCCGGTCCGCAAAGATTCCTATATTCCAGTCTTTAGGCGATTCAAAGCGATTTAGAGCAAGCCGAGGGATGGGAAAAGCTATGGCCAATATGAACCACAATAATTATCAAGAAATCCTCTCCTTTGAATCGGAGAAAGACAACTTCAAGAGGGCTTTATTGGAATGTGATCCCAGAAATTTGCGACTGGTACAAGAGAGGGACACGACACTTCAGGAGAGCAAGAATAACACTGGCTTGCTGAAAGAGCTAAAAGAGCCCATGCAAAAATAGAGATTGTATTTCGAGATGAAATTAAGAAGACCCATGCAGACATAGTTATGTTAAAGAGGAGCTTGAAGCTTGCGACATGATTATTGAAGCCTAGAAGCAAACTATCGCTGATCACGACAAGATTGTTGAAGGGCATAACAAAAAAAATGAAATATGAGGAGATCGTGAAGTCCCACGACTGGACTGTTTTCGATCAAGCCCAGACGATCGCCTCGCTCCAAGAAAGAGCTGCGCAGCTTAGCGCCGACAAAACTCGTGTTGAAGTTGAGAAGGCCGCCTTTACAATAGATTATTTGGAGCTACATGACACTTTTGAAAGGAAGATGGAGAAGATGAATGATACCATCTTAAATTTCTATGTCAACTCCCTATTGCATTTGGGGAGTCTCAGCTATTTAGGCCCCAAGTTCCTGTGCACTCTCGCCGTGGTTTGGGAGGAAATTCTGACCCGTTTCCGAGAGAATGGGGATGTCTATACTGAGCGCGAGTTGGAGGATGCCTACCTTAATGTGGAATCAAAGAAAGCACTAATAGAGGGCCGAGAGATCCCGTGAATTGAGAAGGAACAGGAAGCTGTCGATGTCGCTATGACTGCACCTGCCAAAACATTGCCAGAGCCCCTTGTTTTCAGACCTGGTGAATCGTCAAGACAGCCTCGCGATCACTTGGCGAGTTATAGGCCCGAAGCTTCTTCGAAGATTTTGCAGCCATTAAAAGAAGGAGAAGGTGGTGAATATGAGATTGACATTCTTGGCCATTCCTCTGATACAGGTAACCCTCTTGTTTCCCCCGAGTTTGAGAATTTCCAGCTCACGCCGCAAAAACAAGACAAACTTAATGCTTTCTTTTTTGATCTTATAGGTCCTCCTTCCTTACCTATTGATCCATCGGTTTCTTCAGTGCCCGGACCTGCCACTATTTCAACCGCCTCGATGCTTGTCTCTGTAGCTGCTCTGATTGCTGTGTCTGGTTCGCAGCCAAGGCTAGAGTCTGAAAAGATCACTACATTGCATGGTTTGGATGACCCTTCCGTATCTTTTAAGGGTAACTTTACAGCAGCTAAAGCTCGAGAGCAAGAGGTCCAGACTGAACGGCCGCATAAATCTAAGCAGTAACCGGTTGCCATTAAGAAGGAAAAGGTTGAAGCGATAAAATCTTTGAGAAGCCCTCGCAAATTCCGGAAGCGCAAGACGAAAGGGAAGTCTTGCGTGAAGGTTGAAGAGCAGGGAGGAGATGCCGACATCGAGGAGATAGTTGATATCATAGGCAGCGACACTACCCCTGGCCGGGATTCTGAGAGGAAGTAGAAACTTCCAACTAAAGGCGGGAAGGGAAGAGTGGGAAAAAGGCGTTGAGAGGTCCGGATGGCAGTGGAGCTGGTTTTCAAGACATTTTGTTTTGTTTTGTTCAAGTGCAGATTCTGCACTTACTGATCTTGTTGTAGCATCTGTATTTTTCTTTTTGTTGGTCGATATTGTGTGGGTACGGCCCCACATTTTGACTTGTACAACAAAACATTATAAGTAATACAATGCCGACATTTTGATTGTAACTTTACATGTCTACTTATCTGTGTTTTATGCACTTATGTCAATTTCATTTACTGCTATTTTATTTTATCTAGTCCTATGATTACCGCCAAAATTCTTTGTTTGGAGTGACAGAACTGACAAGTGTTTTTGAGTGTTTTTGTTTGAGTATCGTTGTTTGTCCCAAAGTTCGTGGGGCTGTTTACTTCAAATACTTGACAAATGACCGGCTGATCTGAATGATTTTCCGATGTCTGTAATCAGATATATTTTATGGTTCCTATCTTCGGAAGCTTACGATTTGTATGGCTTGATTGCAGATTTATGGTCGGTCAACCGTTGGAATTTTCTGTTGATTCGTAGTAGTTTGACACCGTCAGATTAATACCCGTTACTCCCGATAGTGGGAGCAGGTTGATCCTTGTTATTCCTGCAATGGGAAAGTTTCCTGGCATTTCTGGGGTAATATCGATACTTAAGAGTATGCACGGCTTATGAAATGCATGGCTTTTGGGATCGATATGACCCGTCATCTCATAATGGTTCGGAACTCCCCGACGTTACCGATCTTCGGGCAACGTGAGGAGTTTATGCATCAAGAGCATGATTCCATGGCCTAAAATGGTAGTGCAAAGCTTATGGGATGCACGACTTTGATTTGAGCCTTCCCAGTGCTGCCAAAGCAACACCGGTTCATAGAAGCGATGGTCGGGTTCCGTCGATCCAACGGTTTGAGTCGATTTACTTTCATCGACTCGGCGGGTAAGTGGGGGCATACTTGAGTGTGATTCCACTATCTCAAGCAGCGATTAGATGGTTTGAGTTGATTTGACCCCGTCAACTCAACATGTTGCTTTTATGAACGCAGTTTGATTGGTTCAGAATGCAAAGCAATTTTATTATGAAAGGTTGGGCAAATTCTGCCTATTTACAATGCCCTTGGAATTTCAGTATGGCTTATTTGCTGAAAAATAGGAAGTACATAAGATAGTTTTAGATAAAGTAACGGTGCAGTGATTCGTTGTTGCATGCTCGGAGAATCTGAATCCTGTCGATGGTCGTCAGTTTGAAAGTTCCATCCCCTAGCTTTTGATTGATCACATACGGCCCTTCCTAGTTTGGTCTGAAAGCTCCTGGTACAGGGTAGACTCGTTTGAGGACGAGGTCCCCTACTTTGAATGTTTGATTGTGAACTCTGGAGTTGAAGTACCATGCGACCCTTTTTTTGGTGAGCAGTGGTCCTCAATTCGGCTTCTTCCCTCTTCTCGTCAATCATATCAAGTGACTCGAGTAGGAGCTACTCATTTTGCCTCTGATTGAAATTCTACCTTTGATGGGGGTGATTTCTAGTTCGACGAGGATCATTTCTTCTGAACCATATGCCAAGGCGAATGGGGTATGCCCGGTTGCTGCTTTGTATGTTGTTCTATAAGCCCATAGTGCAAGTGGAAGTTCATCAACCCAATTCGCTTTAGCTTTAGTCAGTCGCTTTTTGATAGTGGACTTGATAATCTTGTTTATTGCTTCCACTTGTCCGTTTGCTTGCAGATGAGCGACCGTGGAAAAGCTTTTATCGATTCGAAAGCATTTGCAAAAGTCTTTGAATTCGGCGCTTTCGAATTGGGTCCTGTTATTAGTGATAATTTTCTATGGCACGCTAAACCTGTAAATAATAGTTTTAGTAACAAAATTAATGACTTTTTTGTGGTAAAGGTGGCTAACGGTTCCGCTTCGGCCTATTTGGTAAAATAGTCAATGGTAACTATAGCATATTTTGCCCTTCCTTTGGCTATTGGCAGCATGCCAATCAGTTCAATTCCCCAAATTGCGAGCGGCCACGGGCTGACCATTTGCATTAGCTCTGTTGAGCGGGTTCTTTTAATCTTGCTGAATCTTTAGCATCGATCACACTGTTTCGTGTAATCTTCTGCATCATGATTTACCGTTCGCCAGAAATATCCATACTGGATGATTTTCTTTACAAGAGTTTGTCCCTAGTATAATCTCCATAGTCGCCTTAGTGAACTTCCCTCAAGATCCGTTGAGCTTATACTTGGAGTGGTCGGGGTCTCAACTAGGACTAGTCCCAATGCTTGAGCTTCTCGGAGCTGGCCAATTTAGTTAAGTAGTCAGCCTTCATGTTTTTCTCCATCGGGATATGAGTTATGGTGTAATGTTCGAGGTCATTTAGCAACTCTTGTACTTTAGATAGATATGGTAACTGTAGGTAAATTTGGCGATGAAATCTATCAAGGCTTGCCCATTGATTGCCCTTCTCGGATGGTAAGTGATTTCATATTGGCTCAATTCGATATTCCATTTGAGGAGCTGCCCGAAAGTCTTGGTTTGGTATAATACTTGCTTTAAAGGTTGATCGGTCAATACTTTGATCAGGTACAGTCGTAACTTCCTAGACGTGATCAAGAGGCGATATGCTAGCTTTTCCGATTTCGGATAATTTTTCTCGGCTCCAGCGAACCGCTTGCTAATGTACAGGTCGTTGAATTCTAGCTTCTTCACATACAAGAACTGCACTCAACGTGTGAAGTGAGACTGCTAAGTAGATGAACAAGTCCTCTCCGTCTACTAGCTTTGATAGGATTGGCGGGTTTCCATATGTCGCAGCAACTCTTCAAATGCGATTTGACAAGACTCATTCCATGCAAAGTTCTTCTTTCATTTCTTCGATGCATCAAAAAACAATATACATTTATCGGTGGCATTCAAGATGAACCGGCTTAACACCGCGACTTTCCCATTCAAGCTTTGTAATTCCTTCTTCTTCTTCGGGGCTTGAACTTCTCATAGGGCAGTTATTTGACCTGGGTTTGCTTCAATGCCTTTGGCGCTCACTATGAATCCCAAGAACTTTCCGGAGGCTACCCCGAAGTGACATTTGAGTGTATTGAGTTTCATTCCATATTTTCGGAGTATTTCAAACATTTCAGCGAGATTATCTTGATAATTGGCTGCTACTCGTGATTTCACCAACATGTCATCCACATAGACCTCCATGGTTTATTCGATCTGATGCTTGAACATGGCGTTTACTAATCTTTGGTAGGTTGCCCCTACGTTCTTTAAACCAAATGGCATTATCCTATAGCAGTATAATCCTAGGTCATTGATGAAGCCGGTTTTTTCCTGGTCAGGCTCGTGCATCAGGATCTGATTGTATCCCGAGTAAACGTCCATAAATGATAGCAGTTCGTGCCCAGCCGTCCCGTCCACAGGCTGGTCAATTCTGGATAGTGGAAAACTATCCTTCGGCCAGGCTTTGTTTAAGACTGAGTAGTCGATTCAGGTTCGCCACTTCCCATTGGACTTCTTGACCAAAACCAGGTTAAGTACCTATTCGGGTAGGTCACATCACAGATAAAACCATTGGCCATCAGCTTGTCTACTTCTTATCTCGATGCCTTGGACCGCTCGGGGCCCAGGCTGCGCCTTTTCTGCTTTACCGACGTAAACTTGAGATCAATGTTGAGCACGTGGCATGCAATCTCTAGCGATACGCCACACATATCGGAGTGTGTCCAAGCGAACACATCCAAGCTGGCACGAAGAAATTTGGTGAGTTATAATCGCATCTTGTTTCTAATGTGCGATCCAATTTTCAGAGCCCGCGTCAGGTCATCCATATCGGCAGGAACAGACACCGTCAATTCTACTGGTGATGCACGATCCTCCCCTGAACTCTTCTTTTTAGAGTCCAAAGCCTTGTCGAATTGGCTATGGTCCCCAAGCCAGGGGAGGCTCTGTGGTTGCTATTTGGCAGGTTCACGAATGGGGAGAGTTCTCCCCACATCCTTCCCTTTTTCTTTTCTTTTGGATTCGCGCAGTTCTACGATGTAACATTCTCTAGCGGCACATTGATCTCCTTTGACCGCCCAGTTCTATTTGTCGTTGGGAATTTCATGGTAAGGCACCACTGGGCTAAAGCAATTCTAAAATCTTCCAGCATAGGCCGCCCCAAGAAGGCGTTCTATGCAAAAGTTTCATCTACAATTACAAAAGTTTGGATAAGGCTGACTCTTCAGTCGCCTTCCCTAAGTTCTATAGGCAAGTCAACCGTCCCGATGGGTTGTTTGGGTCCGCCGGTGAATCCTTGGATTTTGGTTTGGCATGCTGATACATCTTCCATCCTGATCTTCATCTGGTCAAAGGTGCGTTTGAAAAGAATATTCACAAAACCGCTGCTATTAACCAATACCTATCCGACCACAGTGGGTCTGATCCCTACTGTCACTACCATGGGATCGAGCGTTGGAGCTTCAATCCCTTCGGTATCCCAATTTTAGAATACTATACCATCATTCAAAGTTTTCTACTGCTTGGCTGGAGCTTAATCTTCGATCGAGAGGCACGAACCCTTCAGAGCGTGCTTCAACGAGCTCGCATACCGCTCCATTTCTCCCCAACTCCTCTGTGCGGGATGAGGTCCTACAGATATCGTTCCGACGATGAGTCTCTGGTCAATTCGCTTTGATCCCTCTTTGCTGGTTCTAGCTTGGTTTCTTCGATCCCTAGGAGCTTAAGGAGCCGTGGGTTGGTCATGATTTTGCAAATTTCTCACATATTCCTAAAGCTTGTTTTCCCAGAACAGCTCTTTAATGAAGTTCTTTAGGCGACGACACTCGTTCGTGTTGTAACCATGCGTCTCGTATATGCAACATGACTTCCCCGAGCACTTTTGTTGTTTAGTCGCTTCCTTCTTAGGGGGTTCCTTGTACTCCTCTATCACCTGTGTTGCGAGATAGATGTTTTCCGTAGTATCATTGAGCGGAGTGTAATCTTCGTGCCTGAAGCCTTTAAGTCACTTATTGTTAGCATTTTATTTGTTGGAATTCTGATTTTTCCTTTTTTGGTTTCCGTCTTTTTCTGCACTTCCTTCAGCAGTCCCAAAGGCATTTATGTTTTGGCTCATTGCCATGTCACTCTGCCCAATGTTCAACGGTTGAAAGCTAGTTGACTTCCTTTCTAACTTTTATGCCTCTTCCAATCTCAAGTATTGACTCGCCTTATGATTAAATTCCTTCCTAGTGGTAGGTTGGTCCATTTTGATCCATTTTCCGAACTCAATTTCGGGGTGGATGGCGCAGACCAAAGCCATAAAAACCATATCCTCATTTGGATTGCTTACCTCTGTCGCTTCGGTATTGAACTGGTTCATAAAAGACTTCAGAGATTCATTTCGTCCCTGGAATAGGTCGGACAAGGACTCACATCTTTAGGCTGCGTTGTGTGAAGTCTGAACTAACCAAGGAATCTTGTTGCTAGCTGGTCGAAAGTGGAGATAGATCTTGGCGGAAGTCTATTGAACCGCATAGAAGCAATTCCTTCTAGAAAAATTGGAAAACATCTACATTGAATAGCGTCCGAAGAATTCGCTCCATCCATGTACCAACTGTACTTGTATAGATGGGATTTTGGGTCCTTGGTTCCGTCATAGGATGGAATAGTTGGCATGGTGAATTTTTCTAGGTACCGCTCATTCAAGATCTCATTAGTGAAGGGAGGTCGACTTGGAGCGGACCTCCCCATTCATCATCTCTTCTACTTATTCTCATCCATCAGTCGCTTGACCATATCCATGATATATGCATCAGATGTCCGGTAGTCCGGGGTCGGCTGTCAGTCACTACATTAAATGTTTGGCTTTGCAAACGGTCTTGGTGAGTGGGTTGAAGCCTATGCTCTCCTATCTTCGAAAAAGCCACTCCCTTAGGATTCCATTGGCTTGATTGGGGTATTTTGGACATTCCTGGCGTTATTGAGGGCATTTTCATTTCCTTCCAACTTGCCATCGTTGAATTGCTCTCCATCTTTCGAGTTGGAGAGGTCCATGGCTATATCCTCTTGTTGGGTCTTCGCTCCTAAGTTCAAGTTCATAGTTGGTTGCCTTGCGGTCGGTGGGGTACTTGTGTTTCCTTCTACGTTGGTTCCCATAGTTCCAACTATCACTCCTTTTTGCGGCTGCTTCCCGTTTCTTCTGTTTAGACCGGAAATGGAAGAATTTTCTTGTTTTATGGCACCCTCGGGTTCCGACATGGTTCTTGGAGCAGGATGTGATCGTAAAGTCAAGCGGACATTAAGCTTATCCATATGAGCTTTTTGACTGCTTCCCATTTTCTGATTGATTTCATGAACCATTTTATTCAATTCATCCCTTGTAACAACTTGGCGTTGATTAGAGGCTCTCGGCACTTGATCTCCTGCGTTGGCGCCATTTACTTCGATTTGTTGATGATTTATCTCCTCTCTGGCAATTACTGCCCTATGAATCTTCCAGAAGCAGTTCTTTTCCTTCCTAGGGCCATTGTTTCTTAGCAACAAATTTTTCAAGCAAAGATTTAGATCTAAACCCTGAGTTTGATTCTCTGTGAAAGCACCAAAATGTTGACCCAAAAAGTGGATCAACACCCTAGATTGAGTGTGAAAGCACCAGCCCTGTTTATCAAGTAAAATAGGATAGAGACAAGAACTAATAACTTGCAGATAAATTAAAAGAAAAAGACAAGAGAATTTTTATAGTGGTTCAACTGTCAACGAAGCCTACGTCCACTTTAGAAGTTTTCTTATTGACTGACTGCTATTACAATTTGATTCTAATTACAATGCAATTGAACTATGTTAGATGGATCAAGTCATCAATGTTAGAGTTCACTGGAGAATCATAGTGAACTCTGAAAATGACCGTTGTGTGGAAGAAGAAGAATGAAGAATAGTTTCTGCAGAGTTTCCACATCCAGTCCTGAATATCCTGTTTATGTTGTAGGTAGGATTGTATTTATAGGGGTTGGAGAGCTATTAGGCTAGGTCTTCTTACCAGATGCTTGCAGATGACCGTACGAAGGTGCACCCAAAATTTCACTGCGAACCAAACCAATTTGATGGATCACTAGCGATCCATAGCTTATGGCTTGCTGGCGATCCAATTGCTTGAGATTCTCCCCATCATCCTTTCCTTTGAATATTGTGGCAATCTGGCAAAATGGTATGGATCACTAGCGATCCATATACTTAGTAGAATTCCAAATTTTGTCTTTTCGATCGCGTTTGTTATCTCGTATTGGTGTCCCCCATGTAATTTCGTAGCATCTTGCCTTGTTTTGATGATGATCCACACACTGGTTGCATTTGACTGCTAATTGAATTAGACGAATGCTTGCTCCTCGATTTTACTAGCTAGGAATTCCATCAAACGTAGCCATTGTCCTTAGAATACCTATTGGACCAGATGCAAGAAGAATCATGGATCTATGAGCGAACATTATGGATCACTAGCGATCCATAGATGATGGATCGCTAGCGATCGATCACCTTAGTGTGTTCTCGATTTCCTTTCCTCTGATCTCACTTGGTTAGTTCTTCTAGTCTTTTTGGTTGGCTCTTGAGCTGTTCTGACTCGAAGAAGCTGTTCTGACTTCCTTTGGATTCTGCTGGGTTAAAAATTAGGATAATAGTTATATTGAAAATGATTTTTATTTTTGATAAATTGGTAAATGAAATAATTTTACCTAGGATTGTGTTTTAAATATAAAGGAATATTTTGAATGACATAGTTATTTATGTGGTGTTTGGTTGTTAAGGGAATAATAATATTCGGTTACTACCATGGGTTGGTTAAAAGACACAAATTGGTATAGGAACATCTTAGGATTATAATTTCATAGTTTGACTATAAGATTTTTCAAATAGTTTAAGTAGTTAAGTTAGTAAGAAACTTGCTAAAATATGATATTAGATTTAGGTTAGAATAGTTAAAAATCTTAGTGTATGTTTCTAAGTATTTCATTGTCTATTGCAGAAGCCTTCCAATTACGGTAGGAATTATTCCGAAGGAGAATCCTCTAAAGCAAATTGGGGAGAAAAGGATGACTTAATAATCCTTTCTAGTGACGATGAGGGAATAGAAAAAGGGTCTTAGAAAAACCATATGCCATAGGAGAAGGAAGAGTGTGACGACCCGCCTTTCCAAGCCTCGAAAATCGACAATAATACATCCTCGGAAATCACGGGCTGTAGATCCAAGCGCCGAAGAGGCGGATGGTCAAGGATAGAAAGAAGAAAAGAACATAATAAAATCTTACACGAATGGAATAACATATATTATTTCAACATATAACCTTTACAGTGGAAAATTTTAAATACATTTATCAGAGTTTAACTGAACATTAACATGGATAGTTATAAATATCTGTCCTTACAAATGTGGAATACAATAGTATATGAGTGTGGTGGAAATGGATAACAATCTTTAGAAGAATCTTCTAACTCCATGGTTCGAGCTCTTCCAAAATGCTCCAAACAAAACCTGACTACTCGGCTGTCAAGAAAAATAGGGCACCTAAAGTTTATGGGAAAGAAAATAAACTTCGGCTCTGTTATGAGACTGGTGTGAGAAACTCAAAATACGAGCTTTTTGAAAAAAAAGGGGTATCTCATAAGACCACGCCGCACATAAACACGAAACAGGTTTTTACCTTATGGTAACCCAAACATTTCAATGCGAATCCAGTGATATTATTTATAATGACATTCTTTTGAAAGCACTTTTGAAATAAACATATTCAAATAGCCGACATTGTCACATTGGTTAAATTTGACGACATAATAGGTTTACAACTAAAATCCAAGGTACTTATTGGAGATTTGGATTTCCAACGAATAGCTAGGTAAGGGACTACCTCCCATATAGTGCATCTCTGGAGGAATGCATCGAGGCCACTTGTAGATGGTCCTCTATGAATTAAGATTGGCCTACCCGACACCAATAGATGGTACGGATAGCATCGTGTATGATATCACCCTAGCCGTTCCGGACCTATCTGAGAGCTCTCATACCATACACCACATATATTTTTTAACCGACGTTATAGTGGGCACAAAATAAATGTAGAAATGTGATATTATACCCTAATGGTTGCGAACTACATAGCCTTAAAGCAACCCCTGTTTCACAATTCCCCAGGTATGAGGCTAGAGGTAATGTTTACCTTTCTTCGAACATTTTCACTTAAAATGCCACATTGCCATTTCCAACTACACATTATTAATTTCAATTAAAGTATAACCTCTAAGCTCGTATGTCTCAGAGAAGGGTATTAAGTATAAGAGGGGTTTCCTCCTACACCACAACAGATGTACGTTTGTAGAGATCAATGCACTATGATCTTAGAAAGACAATGTCAGACATCCATCCATACAAGTTGTCCAGGAATATGACAAACCAAAGGCACTCTCCTACCACATCCTGTTGGGCACCACCCCTAGGATTTGTAGTGAGTAGTCCTTGCATACGAAGATCAAGAATGAAGGGACCACTGCTATTTATTTATCTCGGGATCAACTCCAAAATTATCAATAAGCAGTCCTTCCGTTATGAAGATCCCCACCTTCAACTTTATTGTCTTCAACATATCTTCACTTTCAAACTCGTAAATTGATTTGAAGTGGTTTTCAAATAGGAATCACCCAAATCTGACCCTAGCTTCTTCGAACCAATTATCGATAAAAAGATGTTAAGTAGGTGATTGATATTCCATTAATCTGTATCCTTTTATCCAAAATATCTTCTTAGAGATATGTACCTTTTAAAACCATTTCTTTTAAGTAAATACGGGATCATTAAACCTCTCTTATCAAATCCTTTGGTTACTTAAAACCTTTTTAAATCTTGGAATAGTTCCAAATCATTTCATCCTTTACTTAGGAAAATATTTCCAAATTATTTATTTAAATCTTTAACAAAGATTTCTTATTTCCAACACATACCTTTTTAATAGGTTAAAACCATGTTATATAAGATGGTAAATCCAAATTAGTTAGTATTCAGGTAAAATGGATCCATGGAAATTATACTAATACTCGATACTAACTTCCGTATTCAACTTGTACTAGTCATCAAATAACGGTGGAATCACCTTTTAAATTCATATGATTAGTATGAGTCCCCTTCTTGGAATTTAACACCAAGTATATGAAGATTATCTTTATTCAATCCAAGTTGCAATTAATTAATTATAAAAATTAAATCTTCTATACTTGTCTCGTTTTTGACATTTCGACTTTGTCTATCCATCGCCTAAGAAAGAGTCAAGGTGAGCCAAGACACCGGTTGCTCCTGAAAATCTTCTCAGTTTAAGTACCTCACATCCGGATCTCATGAATTGAAAAATCCAGTCTACTCAACGATTTTTAGAGCCAAGATTAAATCACTTTCTTATAACAGATTTTTTTAAAATCATTTAAACTCATTTAAATAAATTATAAAACCTCCAAATCATCTTTATATTACTTAATTTTTCATCTAAAACATTTATGAAAGGTTTGGAAATTAATTGTTAAGTTTAAATCCATATTTCAAAGGTTATTAAAAACTGCTGCAAAAAGTGCTGCGAATAGCATTTTTTAAAGCTTATTCAAATCAAAACGACTTTTCTATTATTTAAAAGCCATTTTGATAACTCAAATCCTTTTTAAAACCTTTTAACACATTTATAGGATTTATTCCATATTTTTAAAGAATTTAAAATATCCAATTTATAGAATTTTCCTTTTCGGTTTTCGAAATGCAAAACCGCGACTATTTTGAAAATTGGATTTGCTCATATTTCAAAGTCTACTAAATGAAATCTCAATCATTTTCTTTTCTTTAAGAACTATGATTATAAGAGTTTGGAAAATTATTATTCCAAAGAAGTCCGACTCCGAATCCATTATAAATGGATTTAACTTTCTATGGCGTGAAACCATAAACTACCGTTACACGATGCGCCTATTTTAACTCAAATTTCATTTTCTTTTCAAAGTTTGTTGAAATACTTTTAAATGTTTATAAAACATTACTGAATCATTTTAAACCATTTTAAAGAGTTTTAACAAGCTCATATACACCATTTCATTCAATAAAGGAAAGTAATTTTTGTGTGATATTCGACGTGTATTTAACGTGACTTGTTAACACCATTAAACAACTGTAGTAAACAACCGAAACTGATGATCAAAGCATAGTAAACATCCATAGTAATCATATCACATCAAATATATATATAGTTTTATAGAGTTTTCCCACCTTCATTGGATATAAACTTAGGAAAATGGACTATAGCTTCGCTACGATCGAACCAAAATCTATGGAGTCGAGCCCGATACCTTGGGAAAGCTTGATCTTGCTTGGAAGGAGGTAGAGTGCTCGGCCAAAGTGATGCGGTTGTCGTGTCTTGTGAAGGAGGAATGGAGTGATTCATGCTTGTTTTGAAGTGGATTGCTAATGTATATATACTATATTAATATAATTTCTTTTTGCAATATTTTTCTTCATTGTTTGGTTAAGGTAGGAAGCCATTAAAACGCTTGAGAATGAGGAAGAAGATGAAGTAGAATAGTTTGTAAAATTATGAAGAGAATGGTCGGTATTTATAGGAAAAACTTTGGAAATAAATATCCAAATGTGTAATTACTCTTTTGCCCCTTGCCTACACCCCTCCTTTCCCATCAAGGCGCATGGCACCCCAATGCCATCCTCCCTACATCATCTTCTATGTTTGTAGTGATGATGGTGTGTAAGTGAGTTGATGTTTGCTTTTTAAGGTAGAAAATATCTTGGATATTTATACTTTTTGCTATATGTAAATTCTAGTGTAATTGATAAGTATATTTTTTCTTCTCTATATGTTTTAATTGCATATGTATGTGTTAATGTATGCATGTGTATGTTAGATATTTGTTCAAGTGCCGTTACGAATTCTGATTCCGATTGTCGGTCGCATTTCCAGTTTTTAGTTAAACTATATATATTAATAAACAAAACTTGAGAGTATATTTCTCATCATTTTAAATGAATTAAAATGATCTCACTTGAATTATAAAACCATATATATTGATATCAAATAAATGTTTACAAAATGTGCTATCGTATCAATATAGCGATATCAATTTTCCTTATATTTTTAAATCAAGTATATAACTTCACAAAACTATTATAAATGATTTACTATCAATTTATAACTAATCAAAAGGAACTATTTGCATATTGAAATACCTATTCGATTATATAAACTTAACTTGAATTTCCGGAGAAATATATAAAAGCGATGACATCTCTGGTGATGTCATAAATACATTTTAATTTCAAAAATAAAATAAATAATTTTATTTCATAATCTTGTTCAAATAGATATATTAGTGTATATTTCCAGACTCGTGCACTCAAATACTGAGAAAATATCCTTTCTATTGAATATCAATTTATTGATGAAAATTCGTGTACAAAGCACGTGCTTTATTTATAAAACTATATTCCACAATTATATGTTAAAACGAGTTTCTTATCATTATTTTAGGGTTTAGATCTTTATAGTTGGTGTTATAAAACCTTTTATTTGAATATTTCAAAATTAAATATCATTTATCAAAGTGATAAATTTGCGGGTCGTTACAAAGAGTTTGATGAACTTACACATTACGATGAGGATGGGTATCCCATGGCTACGATGCTAGTAGAACCCAAGACTTTGGAACTAGTATAATCATCCAGTGATAGAGAAGTGATCCAGATAATAAATGATAGAAGTAAATTATTGATCACAAGACAAAATGATGTGGGTAACAGATCTAGAAGAATCAGAACATGAAGAAGTTCTAGGTTAGAACCCCAATATGGTAGTAGAAAGGAATAGCCTAGATTCAGCAGCATATTATGCATGGATGGACGACATCCCCAATGAATCATAAGACAGCAATGACGATCACATTATCTGGGAGATGGGCATTCCCATATCCAAGGGAGAGTTGCATGTTTCAGGTATTGATTGGGAAGGAATAACAGAGAATAAGGAAGAAGAAGAGGTTTTGGACATCCTTTTAGGAAACCCTTTTGCTCAACCTTGAGGTCCCCAGGGACAACCCTGACATCCTATAGGATGGAATCTTGAGAACAAAGAAGATGATGGAAATGAAGCATAATGAACGGGAGGAAAAATAGTTTGAAGTGATGGTGTTCTTAGATTTGGATTGTCCGTCTAAAACTATAAGTCTGATTGATTTGATATGCGTTTTGGTAGGGTCAGAAGTTGCAAGGGAGTAATAGCATTTTAGATATCCTAAGTTTATTAGGAATATGTTAACGTAATTACCGTAGGTATGCAAAACAATTAATTATGGTTTAAGTATGGTTGATTGACAACTGTAATAGTTCGAAATATTAAATATATATATATATGCATGATCCTTATTACGACTTCTCTTAGTTAATGTTTAAATGATTTAGGAAAAAAATTTATATGAATTTTACTTCTTTGATAATTTTCTTTATGATGTAAAGCTATATCTTTATACAAAATGTTTGAATAAAAGATATATAGTGATAATTTGAAATAACAAAATTGGTATTTGAATTCTTAAGAAAGTTGATTCAAAGTAAAAGTTATTTTGAAAATGAGTGTTTTAACAAATAAGTGTTTTTATAAATGTGATTTTGATAAGTCAAACTTGGTAGAAAATTTTAGTAAAGCCTATTTTATTAAAAGCTATGTTTTTATGAAACCTTTAAAAAGAATATTTAAATAAGAAGAATAAATTTTAAAGATATCTTCTAAATGAGGGTTAAAGAAATTTATTTAAGACAAATGATTTTATGTTTTCTAAAAATAAGTGATTTTATAAATTGGATTTATAAAATGTGTTTTATAAAGAGATTTTGAAAATTTAAAATCTCGGTACTTTTGAAAAGAATCTGATGATTAACTAGTTTGAGTGGCTCCAAAGTAATTAAAAATGCCCAGGAGATGTGTTCGGATGGTAAACACGTCTCTTAAATATTCCCCTTCTTTTTAAGGGAATATATGATACTATTGGTAGCATCCAGTTTCTTGGTATCATTTTTAAGTTACTCGAACTATATAATTTTTTAGAGTTAAAAAGATAATGTGAATCATTAATTGATAGATTAATTAGTGATTGTTAAATTTTGTTTTCATTTAATATTAGTTAAAAGGAGTATATTATAATATAAGGAGTTTATTATAAAAGATAATTTATCTTTTATATTGAAATGGTTTCTTTGGAAAGAAGATAGAAAATTTTGATTATATATAAAGAAGCATCTTTATATAAATGTTTGAATAAAAGATAAAAGTTTTATGGAATGTTTTCATAAATTTTTTGGGAAGATTAATTGATACATATGAGATACGTAGATCATTTCTTCGAACGGTTCTGATCTAAGATTCGAGTACGGAACTTGGAGGTGTTTACACCGATCCGAAAAAGGATTTATCACTCGATTCTTGACGACGAACATTGATTAGGATTTATGGTTGGATACTTGCGTTTTCTATTGTAGTTGAAAGCTATGTACGAGAAGCAAGGGTTTCCGATCAAGAAGCCCGATCAGAGTCCGCACTAGAGGATCGAGGGATCAATACTAGTTCAAAAATAAAGTTGTGTTTGAGTAGAAGACCAAATCCGATATTGCATACGAATGACCTAGGTATATCATATAGAACTGAGTTTAAAGATAATATTATGGGTAAACTCTTTTGGGGTTTGGGTTGTGGTGAAATTTCGGGGACGAAATTCTTTTAGTGGGAAGAATGTAACGACCCATAATTCTATCATTTTGAATCAGAATATTTAATTAATTTTAAATATTCAGATAATTGTTTTAAATGACGAATAGTTCACTCTAGTTATTCTATAATGATAATAAGTGATTTATAATGGTTTTATAAATATATAAACTTGTTTTATAAAGATATATAAACTACATCGTATTTTGGAAGGTCGACGTCGTATTTTTATAAATGGATTTTAATATTATTTAATATGGTTTTATAGCTTAAATAATCTTGTTTTAATTATTTAAAGATGATAATAAATTTATTGTCAAATTTTGGTTACATAATGTTAACCCGTCTTTGGCAAGGTAGTACACAGGCGAATTTAACCCAATAGAATTCACGATTATCAAGGCCGGTAAGTACGGAGCGACGATTGTAGGGCCCATAAATCAGGTACAGATGGTTACATGAAGTCAGGATTGAATGGAATTGATATGCTAGGCATAATTTTCAAAGTATGGAATATGGTTCAACGGATGGAAGGGTTCGGCATAATATTGAAAATTAGAAGGGATCGGTATAGATGGGCTCCTTGAAACGGTTCGACATTGCTTGAGGGATCGGTAGTATGGTATAGCTTGAGTGATCGGTAGTATTGTATAGGGTGAAGGATCAGTGAAGTCAATTGTGACAAAACATATGTAGAGATCGGCCAGATAAGTCAAGGAGGGATCGACTTCAATTCAGAGGGGTCGGCATGCTACATCTAGGAGGGATCGGTATACTTCAATGGCTCAGCAATCTGGAAGGGCTCGACATATTTGAATGGCATGGATCGGTATACTTCATTGGAAAAAGTAGAGATCAACAAAGTTTCATGAAGTAGGAGGGATCGACATGGCATTGTGCAATAGGAGGGATCACCATGGCATTATGCAATAGAAGGGATCGGCATGGCATTGTGTAATAGGAGGGATGGGCATGGCCTCATGGAGCAAGATGGTTTGGCATAGACTTATGGAGCTTGGTGGGATCAGCATATCATTATGGTATGTTATTAGGTGGATCAGCATACTTGAATCAATCATCAAGGGATTGGTATGCGCCAGGATCCAAGTACACACCTGCCTTTAACAATCAATATTTTCAGATCTAAAGGTCTAAAGCAAGAGAAACTTGGAGACCAAGGTATATGGACCCTAGGGATACAGCCCTAGGGATCGCATGTCAAAATAGCTAAAGGATTAGGGATCGACATTATCCATTTGGGGGGTTCGGCAAAAAGTAATTTGCAAGTGGGTTCGAATCAAAGATCAATCAAAAGCATGAGCTCCATTGGTCTAATCAATATGATATTTGGAGAGCCATCATATATAAGCATGAAGAAGCCACCATAGGGATCGCTGCCCCAAAATCAACCAATGGAGGGATCGGTACCGATCCCTCTCCATTGGGATTTGGGCCTAGCATCCCCTATGGTGGGCCTATATGGATAAGAAGGTCCTTTTGCCGAAGTTCCAGAGAGATTGGTGGTCGTCTTCACCTATAAATACAGCAGGCATAGCTTCAGAAAAGGGGATCTTCTTTTTGCTTCGTTTTATCTTCAACCTAGGCTACACTTTGCCAGTTTTATTCTTGGATTTCAGATTGTAACAATAAACAAACTACAGTATCATAAAAAGGAAACTCTTTGGAGTGGATGTAGGCCGGAGTTAGCCGAACCACTATAAATCTGTGTCTCTATTTACTTGCTTTCTGAATGTTTTAATTTTGTTCTTCATTTATTTCTCTTCATATTTCTGTGATTGGATTAGATATGGGTGATTTCATACAACTAGGTATTGGTGGTCAATTTTGAAACAAACATTTTGGTACTTTCACTGAGAAGGACTTACACCCGTGGATTTGGAATCTAGGAGCTTAGATTTTGAAGCTTGGGTACTTGGATATAGGAAGCAATGGTGAAACAATCAACAAGGAGAGTGCTACCAGAAAGGAGCTACCATGGAGGGAGTTAAGAGGCTTCCTTAGGAGTTGGAGCTTATCAAGCATCTATTTACATCACCAGGGATGAAATGGAAACAATGATGGATGCTATGCAGGAGAGGATGATGAAAAGGCAGGAGGAGATGATGCAGAATCTACTTCGACAAATTGGACAGGCTGGAGCTATAGAAGCTGCTGGAATGCAAAACCAAGGAGCTGGAACGATAGGAACTACTGGAGGAATGGACCAAGGAGTCGAGGTGGCAGGAATGGCTAGAAATTAGAACCGGAAACATGGAAATGGAGCCAATGGACGAAGGAGTGGGATAAAGAAGCGGTGGCAGTCCCCTGCCATCCTAGAGGGATCGACACCGATCACTCCAGAGGGATCAGTACCGATCCCCAAAGGTTAGGAGGCATGCCTCCGGGTCTGGTTGATCGTGATGTTGGAGGATCTGTGGTCAATCCTGTGGAACTTGGTGCGAATCGGAATTTGGATGCTCGTCCGGAGGAATTGTTCCAGAATTCCCTCGTAGACTCGAGGGGCAACTTGGACGTGATGTTAGGAGACTGCCACTGGAAGACAATGATAGGTTTGCAGAGATGATCAGGCGAGCTATGCATGGAGGATTAGTGAACAAGGATTTGGAGGATGTAAATAAAAGTCCATTCGCTCTAAATATCAAGCTAGCTAGGAATCTACCGGAGTTCAAACTACCAACGTTTGAGACATATGATGGAAAAACGGATCTCGTTGTTCATATGACGAGATACATGAGACACATGGAAGTACGGGGCATTGGAGGAAGTCATGGCATGGTGCTTCCCTCTGTACTTAACGGATATAGCTGCACTATGGTTCAGACAGTTGGAAAGCGGCACTATTAGCACATGGATGGAATTGATCGAAAGGTTTATGAGGCAATTTTGGGTCCATATCACGAGACCCAAGAGTGTGATGACTTTAACATCGATGAAGCAGTGGAAAAAGGAATCACTTAGGGATTTCTTAACTAGGTTCAATGTGGCAGTGGCTTCGGTGGATTGACCAGATCCGTCGTTGGTTTTGATGGCAGCAGTGTCACGGATTGCGGATAACTCAGATAACCAAGATTCCCCTCTTACAAGGAACAGACTGAAACATTGGAACGTAAATATCTAACACTAGGGGGGCAGATCCCCTATCGAAGGCCAATGAGGAGAGATCTTATAAACAGTGAAAAGAAATCATAAAAATACTGTCTATTCCAAGAGTTGGACGGACATAGCACAAATGATTGCATGCATTTAAAGGATAATATTGAGGGACATATCTGAAATGACAGGCCGTTACAATACGTAAAAACTCGGGCAGTGGCAGTGGAACAGGAGCAACCACCATCCGCATCAAATGGGAACTGCTTTGGATCGAGGCGTCAACTTGTCATCAATTGATCAGAAAGGCAAAGAATAAGTAATAAACTCCACAATAAAACAGCTAAGTCACTTACACATATATAGAATCGAGAACGGTCCCTAGGCATGCTTTGAGATGACAATGAACCGTCACACTTGGAGATGCATGCATTGTAGTGTTTAGTTTTTTTTGTTTCTATTTTTGTACTTGACTCAATTTTATTAGCTAAATATTTTGATTATAAAACTCACTCCAACGTGAAATCTGACATTAATAATTTTGAGTCCCATTCGGATGTCACATTTCGCCTCGAACGACACTCTACCGCGTACGATCACGTTATGCCACGAATAGGCACTCGATCTCGAAAGATTACATTTCATCTTGAACGACACTCAATCTTGAACGATCACATTTTTCCTCGAATGGCACTCGATCGCGAACGACTCGATCTCGAACGATCGCATTTTGCCTTAAAAAGGCATTCAATCTCGAACGATCGCATTTCGCCTCGAACGGACACTCGATCCCATGCGATCATCATCGGCCTGGAACGGCTACGAATTTGATTAACGGTCCGATTGGTCATTACTTACAATCAGGCAAGATCATTGATTTGTTCATAGGTCATCAACGGGTTTCGAACATTGGACTTAAGGCAATTCAAAACACGCCTTCCTACCACAAGGCATGTTTCGGGGGGCAAAGTGTTAACCCACCTTTTGGTAAGGTAGTACACAGGCGGATTTAACCCGATAGACCTCACGATTATCAAGGCCGGTAAGTACAGAGCGACGATTGTAGGACCCAGAAATCAGGTACAGATGGTTACATAAAGTCAGGATTGAATGGAATTGAAGTATATGCAACGCAGAATGTTCAAAGTATGGAATATGGTTCAACGAATGGAAGGGATCGACGTAAAATGGAAAATTGGAAGGGATCTGTATGGATGGGCTCCTTGAGAGGGATTTACATTGCTTGAGGGATCATAGTATGGTATAGCTTGAGGGATCAGTAGTATTGTATAGGGTGAGGGATCGGTGAAGTCAGTTGTGACAAAACATATGTAGAGATCAGCCAGATAAGTCAAGGAGGGATCAACTTCAATTCAGAGGGGTCGACATGCTACATCCAGGAGGGATCGGTTTACTTCAATGGCTCAACAACTTGGATGGGCTCGGCATATTTGAATAGCATGGATCGATATACTTCATTCAAAAAAGTAGAGATTGGAATAGTTTCATGAAGTAGGAGGGATCAGCATGGCGTTGTGCAATGGAAGGGATCGGCATGGCATCGTGCAATAGGAGGGATCGACATAGCCTCGTGGAGCAAGATGGTTCGGCATAGCCCTGTGGAGCAAGGTGGGATCGGCATAGCATTATGGTAGGTTATCAGATGGATCGGCATACTTGAATCAATCATGAAGGGATCGGTATGCTCCAGGATCAAAGTACACATCTGCCTTCAACAGTAAATGTTTTTTGATCTAAAGGTCTAAAGCAGGAGAAACTTCGAGACCAAGGTAGATGGACCCTAGGGATCCAATCCTAGGGATCACATGTCAAAATAGCTAAAGGATAAGGGATCGGCATGATCTATTTAGGGGTTTCAGCAGAAAGTAATTTGCAAGTGGGTTCGAATCAAAGATCAATCAAAAGCATGAGCTCCACTGGTCCAATCAATATAATATTTGGAGAGCCATCATATATAAGCATGAAGAAGCCACCATAGGGATCGCTGCCCCATAATCTACCAATGGAGGGATCAGTACCGATCCCTCTCCATTGGGATTTGGGCCAAGCAACCCATATGGTAGGCCCATATGGATAAGAAGGTCCTTTTTCCAAAGTTACAGAGAGATTGGTGGTCGGCTTCATCTATAAATACGCAGGCATGGATTCAGAAAAGGGGATCTTCTTTCTGCTTCTTTTTATCTTCAACTTAGGATAGACTTTGCCAATTTTATTCTTGGATTTCAAATTGTAACTGTAAACAAACTACAATATAATAAAAAGGAGAATCTTTGGAGTGGACGTAGGCCGGAGTTAGTCGAACAACTATAAATCTGTGTCTCTATTTACTTGCTTTCTGATTGTTTTAATTTTGTTCTTTATATATTTCTCTTCATGTTTCTGTGATTGGGTTGGATATTGGTGCTTTCATACAACTGGGTGTTGGTGGTCAATTTTGAAGCCAACACATAAATAAATAGTTCGATTAAAAGCTGAAAATGTGACCGGGATTCAGCTTTCAGAGTCTCGACCTTTCGTCGAACGGAAGTTATTTCAAATCATTGCAATGTTATTTGATACACATACACTCATGCACATACATACATATACACACAATTAATCACATCAAGTGTTTGTAAATATCTAAATATGTATATACAGAAGCTTCCTAATATATATACAAATGAAAGCTTCATCCTTAATAGTCGAAAAGCAAACTTATAATCAACTACACATTACCTTACACACCTACAACATGAAGTGATGGAAGGCACATGGAGGGGGTGGGTTCGGTCGTGAGTTATGGTGGAGAGGGGTATTTTGGTTATTTCATGTACAAGGATTTCTATCCTATAAATACATATGCATACCCTCTTCTGTTCTTCACAAAGTCACTTTCCTTCTTCTTCTTCTTCTTCCTCCTAAGCTCTCTAGTAGCACTTCTTCAATGGTCTCCATCTCCTCTTAAAAATATTCCAAAATCAAGTTGAATTTCTGCCGAAATAACCATAAGATATAGAGAGATATACCACTTTAAATTCAAGATCAAGTTAGTGATCACCTCTTCCTTCCCCTTGCTTTGCTGAGCTATCAAGAGCCACCACAAACTCTCCACTCTCTCAAGTACAAGGTCGAGCACACCCAAGGTCCCCAGGGTAGGATTCATAAGCTTTAGTATGAAAATAGCGGAGCTATAGTCAATTTCATAGTACTAAAAGTTAGATCGGGATAACATGAAAGTGAGAACACACTTTTAACTTTGTTTATTTTAATTCTAATATATATTTATGATTGATGATATGATTACTTATATGGTTTCTTAATATATTTGGATGATGATTGGTTGAATATTGGTTGCTTATATCAAATATATAATAGCTTGGTTATGATAAAGCAGGATCGTAATGATTTATGATTTGAAAAATGTATGTTGAGAGTTGATGGCTATTTTAAGTAGCCATAAATATCTTGTGAAAAATTATTTATATTATACCCAAAATAATATGTGTATAATATAGTTAAGCCTTATCTAAATCCAAAACCAAAAAGAAATGTTTTTGGAAAGATTTGGAATTACTTTAAAAAGAAAGAAATTGGAAACATGGAGTTTTGAAGTTTTTGGAAAATAAAATCTATGGTTTCATTTATGAAAAATAATAGTTTTAAAGGGGAAAATAATATAGAAGTATCATATGGTTTTGTATAAAAGAATTTGGAATTAAAATAGATGGAAATTGAATATTATAATAATATAATATTAAAAATATGGAATAAAGTGAAAATGAGATTTTAATAAAGTAAAATAGTGAAAAATTGGTTTAATATATTTTAATATGGTATTAAAATGATTTAAAAGTATTTCGGACAAGTTTTGAAAATTTTGACTAAAAGGTGAAAGATATGCCGTCGCGTTTCGGCAGTTCGCGATTCGTGACCTGAAAAGTTAAACGGACGGTGTAGGATAAAATATGAGTCAAAAATTTTTGAATTAATAATTTCCAAAACCTTATGATCATAGTTTTAAAATGAAAAAGAAAAATCAAGACTTTGTTTAGTAAAGTTTGAAATATGTCCAAATCAAAATTTTAAAATCATCGCTTTTGGCAGTTCGTAAAATATTATTTTCAACTCTTTAAAATGTATGTTTTTAAAATCTTTAAAAATATGAAATAAATTCCATAAATATGTTAAAATGTTTTAAAAGGAATTTGAATTATAAAAATGGACATATATGTAATGAAATTGGTGTTTTAGTCTATAAAGCTTTAAAATCATAATTCACTAACAATTTAGCAATGAAATTTGGTAACCCTTAATGATTTGAACTTGGGTTTTCTTCCCAAATTGTTTTGATATATTTTTCAAATGGTAAAACAAATAATTTTAAAGGTTTTGAGTTGATCAAATAACTTGATCGCCTTGTGGGTGATAGAGAGATAGTCTCTAGGCTGGAGTTTGGAAAATCAGTTGCCTTCTCCCCCAAGCTATCCAGACTGATCCGACGGAGGGGATAGTTAATTTGATTTACTCGGATCCCATTTTCTTAAGATAAAATAAAAGAGATTTGGAGTATCCCAAAAAATTTTAAACAATATTTAAAATAGGATGTTGATGGTAAAAGAGAACATTCTAGTTAAACTCTATATTAAATTTTGAGGAGGAAACTTGTACTATCCGCGAGAATTTAAAACGTGATTTCACTGTTATTCGATGAATATTACAGTTTGAATACGAAAATTAGTATTGAGAATAATTAATCTAAAATCTATGAATCCTTTTTGCTCAATACTAACTGGCTTGGGTCTACAGTAAACGATGCCATATATAACATTGTTTTTTGACCCATTAAAAATATGTTTTGGAAATGTGAAATCTTCATTAAGGTTGGAATTATACAAATTATAGAACGTGGAAATATTTTTCCTAAGTAAATAAAAAGGAGTGATTTGGTATTTCCAAAGTTAAAAAGAGGTTTAATAATTATGTAAATCCTGAAATAGAAATGGTTTAAAGGTATATATCTTTAAAAGATATTTTATTGGACAAAAACGATATCTGCAAAGTTAAATAATATTTTGAGCAAAATAAGAAAATAGGATATAAGGAAAGAGGCTTAACATTTATGTATACACATATACACATCTTTTTAACGATAATTGGGCAGAGAGACCAAGATCAGATTTGGGTGATTCCTAACCGAAAACCACTTCAAACCAATATATGCATTCGAAAGCAAAGACATGTTGAAGACACTGAATTTGAAGACGGAGCTCTTCATAATGTAGCGCCGCTCGCCACTAACCTTGTGATTCCTATATTATATACATATGGTGGCAGTAGTACCTTCATTTTGAAATCTTTGATGCAAGAACTGCTCGCTACTAATCTTAGAGGTGATTCCTAAATAGGATATAGTAGGAGTACCTTCGGTTTGTCCTGTTCCATGACAACTTGTATGGTCGAATGTCCGATATTGCATTTCTATGACCACGTACATTGGTTTTTACAAACGTACATCTGTTTGGTGGTGTAGGAGGTAACCTCCACTACAACTAAATCTATTTTTCGCAGCACGATTAAGTAGCGTTTTAATAAAAATGCTGCGATTATGTGGATGAACTATTAAAAATAACAAAAAAAACAATATCCTAAACACTTCCCGTAAGCGAATGTGAAAAGGAGGGAAAATAAAAATATGTCGCGCACCTTTACCACTCAACATGACCTCTCTCCCGTTAACCCCTATCTCTAATGTAATTAAAAAATAAACAACGCGATCTCAAGAATACTGTTGATTTCTCTCCCTCTCTCCACTGAAGATCTTCATAATACCTGCACCACAACTTCACCGATATACGATTTTCAGCAATCCTCTAGTTCTTCTCTCTTTTAGTCAGTATACCTTTTTTTTAATATCTAATACATAATACATGTTTGTCTTTTTAATGTCTAATACATGAGTTAGCTGAAAATTTTAGGAAACTCTGATGCTCTTCAGAAAGATAGGGTTTTTCTACGGTTTTACATAGCTGCTGCAACTGATAACATGAGTCTCCATAAAGTTCATGTGTTAGAGGAATCATTGATTCAGCTAGATGAGGTACGATAAATGTAAATTATGTTCAGTTATTCATTTTGACTTATGCACACATGTTGCTATAGGTTTTACTTTCCTATGCAATCCTCCAGCAGCAACCAAGCCTAACAACATGTGATTGTAATCACTTTCCTCTTAGCGGGTGTAGATGGTATAATCATTATCTTATCTATCTTGCAGATATGCTGATTGAAATTTCAGAAGCAGGATGAAAATTTTATTGTATGAATTTTTCTTTGTTAGGGACCTTAAATTTTAGCCTATAAGAAACAAATAAAAAATACAAGAGGTCCTGGGTAGAGTTCATGTCTTGCCTATGAGATTTTGAACGTCCTTTTTTTAGCTAGGAAATATTAGTGAAGCATCATTTTTCGGAGAAACTGAAGGCAACAGTTGGTCTTATAGGTTTCCTTTCTTATAGATTTTCCTTTCCAGACTTCCACCAATCCTAAATATACGTGATTGCAACCAAAATCCTCTTAGCATGTGTGGATGGCATAATCAGTATCTTACCTAGTTTAGCAATATCTTGCTGAAATTCTACTTACAATATAAAAAATAATTACGCAAATTTGTAGTACAAAAGTATTTTTGTTTGGGACCTTAAAGTTCCACTTATAAGGAACAGTTATCGAATACAATACATTATGGGTGAATGTCTTTCCTATGAAACCTTGGATGTCCTAAGCTGTTAGTTTGCAAATATATGTGAAGCGTCATTTATAGAGAATCAAAAGCAGCTGTTGTTCCTAAAAATAATTTTGATTCTTTACCCCGATCTATTTTTTATACCATTTGTGTCCTCCATTGACTATTTAACCTGTTTGCTTTGTCTGTGGTAAAATCAAGTGTTTTGACATCCATGGTGACAGTTTTTCATGATTTCTCCTATATATAAGATGAAAGCTTCCAGCTGTCTCCACAAATGCTCATACACTACATATATTTGTTCTTGAATCAGGGTACTCCTGCCTTGATCACCCATATCCTTGTCCTTGTCAATTTTGAAGTTAACTTGAAGGTAGTTTATTATGGTGGAAAGCTAAACTAATGATTTTTATAGTCATATTAAACTTTGTTTTCAATGCTTTATATATTTTGTTTTCCTTCCCGCGAGCTCTGTTAGTAAATAAATAACAACTTCCAAATATTCAATTATGTTTTTATTCTAAATAAATAAATAAAACCATAAGGTTAGTATGTATATAATCTTTATGGAAATTAGTGAAACATTATCCTTTTATGCATTTGTCATTCGGTAATTATATCTATAGAGGAAGACAGGGTAGCTTCCTCCTATATCAATAGAGGAGTGCGTAACTGACATTGAATTGGACGATTCAATGGGGGATTTGAAGCAATACTCTTTTTGAGGTGAGCTAAATGTTGTGTGCCATGGAAGCTATTTTTAAGTGATCATGTTCTCTAGTCCCATTGATGCTCAAACTTATCTATAGTATTATCCGGAAGCATTCTCTCATATCTTCATAACTTTATCATTAATACTTCAACTAAAACCAATCATATCTTCAATAATTTTATCCACAGTCCTTAATCACTTATCTATGTTTTCATTGAAATTCCACTTTAAGAAATACTTCATCAACTCATTTTACTATTGTTATCTATATTATCTCATAAATCATATAATTTAAAATAACCTTACCTTACATATGAATTTTCAATTTTGGATCTACATTATCGCAAAAATTCATCCATTAAATATTTATCTCAACAAAAGTAGCAAATCAATCCAATTTTTTCTTTCTATTTTTTCCATTTTATTTGGTTATATTCTCAATAATAATAGCTACTGAAACTTGGAAATTATTTATTTCTTTACAGTGGCGCGTTACATTAATTTGTTCTGCTTATTTTATTGTTTACTTAAGTTCTATATATATATATATATATATATAAACACACACACACACATGTGTGTGTCTGTGTTTTTTAAAAGACACCATATAAAATTAGAGCTAAATGAATTAAATTCGTAATATATTTTTCTCATATTTTATTCACGTGAGAATATTTTACTGTTAACGCGGAAGAATTCTATGCCTTGAAGCTAATTTAATTTTATTTTCAAATTAACTGAAATTTAATTTTATATTCATACTCCGATGGTTTCATAAATCATATTCATACTCTGTAATTTTGCTGCTAATATTGTTTACTCTTTTCCCAACCTTGTCTTAGGAAGCTGTATATTGTTTGGGTAGAGTTTAGGCTACAAACACTTCGGCAATCAGATGGTGAGGGTAAGAGTTATGTAATTGCGTAAACATTATTGTGCATCAATATAAATTTTGGAGCCCCTTAAATCAAATTTCATGTTTCTGTTTTTTTTCTTCTTTTCTTTCATTTCTTTTTATGGAAACTAAATTGAACTTGGTCCATTTTTGAAAATTTTCACAATTCTTTAGTTTATTCTTTTAAGAGATATATATTAATGCTTTTTATTACAAATGTCTCTTCGAGACAAGCTGTTACCTTTGTCTACATTGTTTTCCCATGTAACTTATTATGTTGATGTTTTCAATCATCTACATCTCCTGTGATTCCCCTTAGAGGGGAGGTTGTCTATCTGATTTCCTAGGGACAACCCTACCCATATGTTTTTATTAATCTACTAATTGGTATTCCTATCTATTGTATGATTAATGTTCTGGCATTTCTTTTATACAATCATAGGTGAAAACCAGGACCTCAGCTTATAACACTTACAATCTTGGTTCACATGTCATGTAATATGGAAATCTTGGTCTAATTGCAGACTGTGTGTTCATGTATATGGAATCAAATCTTGTCAATGAAAATTTAACTTTGATCTAATTGTTATTGGATGAATGTTGGTTGAATTTTCATGTTAATACTTTGAAATCTATATGCATTGAATTGCACTGATATTTGAATTTATGCAATATGATTCGCAGGATACGTGGAAGGGTGAGACTGGGGATTGAAAGCTTCAGTCTTGTGTTTTTGACTGCTTTTGTCAGGTAATTGATAAAGTTTGTTTGAGTCCGTAGATCCTTTTATCATATCTTTTATATTTTTTATATGAAGTTTATTATCTTAAAGGAAGTATCGTGACGATGTTCAGTTAAATTCAAAATTGGATTCTACCTTAAGGTTGTTTGAGATGTATGAAACAGAGGATGTTAATTATTCTTTGTAGGCAAATCTGGCCAAGTCATGTTGATATAACAGATCAAATATCATTATCTAGCAGTTTTTTAAACTCGATATTTGTTGATATATGCATTTGCTACAATATTTGCTATTTAGAATCTCTCATCTTTGACAATTATAACGTTTATAGGTACACACATATGAATAGAAAAAATGCAGGACATTACATGATACACGTGTTTTATAAAATATAACTAAATTTATATAATAATAATAAATTATAAAATATTAACCAAGTTATCCAAATTTTATAAAAAGTAACTAAATTTATATAATAATACTAATAATATTAAATTAACTAAGTTCATAAAAATTAACTTTGTTAACTAAGTTTTATAAAAATTAAATAAATTTATAATGATAATAAAAAATTAACTAAGTTTATAATAATCATAATAATTGTAATAAATTATAAAATATTAATTAAGTTTACAAAGTTTTATAAAAAATAACTAAGTTTATATAATAATAATACTAATAATAAATTAACTAAGCTCATAAATTTAAATAAGTTTAAAATAATAATAATACTAATACTAATAAATTATAAAATTAACTAAGTTTCATAAAAATAACTAAATTTAGACAACGACAATAGTAACTTTACTTCATTTTTCTCTTTTGAATTATATCATCACCCCTTTATAGGTTGTCTTTCCATGATTTTAGTAGATCCTTGATATCATCCTTTTCTAATTGGTTTATGGATGCAAATATACCAAAAGTAGCCATTTTTATTATACAATTAATCAATAAAAGAATTAGACAATTGTGGTAGTAATTCCATTTGGAAAGATTCAACATGAAAGTTGATGTTTACAAGACATTGCATTTGTTTTCTTTAAGTATCAATTATGCCTTTTTGATGATATGACATTGTTTACAGTCTTAAATTAACCGCTTATTTTGGATCTTGGCCTGCGATAATTAATAGTGATGGACAAATTCAATTTGCACCTTTCAGAGAATAATCGAAGCTTTTGATCAATTATGTCATTTTAAGTTGTGTTATCCCATATTAAAATGCTGTATGAAAATCATTCCTGACATCCTATTGATTGATAAATTACAGTTATTGACTTAAATTATTATTCTAATAATGACAATTTCAAGTTCAGACATTGAAGTTTATAATGGTTTTCCATGATTGAGTTTGCTTGCGGTATTAAACTACTAATATTTTGATTTAAAAAAGAAAAACATAGTACAGAGCAAGCTGTAATTATTGATGCAAATTAATAATAATACTTCATTTACAATTAGTTGTCATCATATGTTTTCTACAACTATATCTAATCTTACCTCACTCAACATTTTCCAGTTTTTTGTTTATATTTTAAGTTTTCTATCATATTTATATTTACATATACGAGTTAGAATAGTAGTAAGATACTCTAACTTTGAGCGGACAACAAATGATTCCGCCAGTCTCCCCACTCAACTACAACTTGGATTACTTTCTCCAGTCTTATATTGTTCTCACGCAAAAGAATATTCAGGTTTCATGTTTAGAGAAGTCATGCAATATGTATTTTTCCTAACTTCATTCTTTTATCTATATCTATAATCCCTTTATGTTACATTTGTTTTTCTATTTGTGACTATAGGCTTTAAGAACGCTTTTTAATGTGGCACACCGCCTGCATAAAATTCTTGGCCCATTATAGGTTTTAGTATGCTTGCATGATATTTTCTTATAACTGTGCAAGCTATGTCTATTAATTTACACATGTTATATCTATTACAATGCTACTAGCAATTTGCAGGTCTTAGGGACTCTTGCTGCTTTATATCGAGCAATTCATCCACCTCTGGCGTCTACTCAGGTTCTATGCATCATTTTTCAGCGTTAAATTACCTAGAATTAATTCAGTAAATTTGGTTTTCTAAATAGTTCTGTTAGTTCCATTTATGTGATAAAATTCATTTAGCACTCTAGCCGACACAAAAGCAATTTTATCAAAGATTTCAAAAATGTGATTGTTTTTTAGAATTATATTTTTTCTTTTAGCAATCTCTTTTTGGACTCTATGTCGTTAACATTTGTGTTTAAAACATTGTTCATGAAATGTTGTATATGACTAAATTTTATGGTGTATGAAATAGATGTAGCTTTGATTATGTCTTTGATTATGTTTAATCTTTATAACTATTTATAATATCAAATTATATATATTAGTGTTTTATAAATCGAGCCTGCTGCAATAGTTGTAAAATGTAGCAAAAACGTTGATATACCGCAGTGTTTCAAAAAGGTTGCATAATTTATTTTTGTAGCTTTTCAAATATGTTATTGTATTACTATCTTCCTGAAGTTATACTATTAGACTGCATTCCTAAAACGTTGCTAAATGAATTTGCAGCGTTTAATTAAGGCTGCAAAATTAATTTACTACATCGTTTTTTAAAAGCTTCGATAGCCATTTATTTAGCAACATTTCAAAAATGATGCGGAATTTCCTGACTCTATTCCAACATGGTATTATACAGCGCTCTTCGAAACGCTGCTAATAATTATGGCAGCACTTTTAAAATGCTAGCTTTTTTGTTGTAGTGCCCTCTTATACTTAACACGCTTTCCGGAGGCATTTGAACTCAGGGATTGTATTTTTGTGGAAATCAATTAGTGTCATCGGAAATGACAATGTGGCATTCAAATTGGGATTTTTCATGTGAAAGGTAAAACGTTACCTCAAGCCTCATACATCGGTAATAGAAAAAACAAAGTAGATGCAGTAGGGCTAAGTGGGTTGCACCCATTAGGATATGTTTATTAGCTTTCTGGATCACCCTCTATATTTTGGATTTTTGTATGTACATTGTGGCCACGAATAGGTCAAGAACGATTGGGGTGATGGGATATTGAGTACTATCTACGGTAGAGGTAGGCCGGTTTTGTATTGGTAGAGGGCAGTGCGGCTGTGCCTCGGTACATCCCTCTAGAGGTGTACTATTGGAAGATAGTGCCTTACCTTGTCATTGTTGGAAATCCATTCTCCAATATGTGCTTTTACGGTTTTGATTGTAAAGCCTAATATGCTGAAATTTAATTAATGTAATAATTTCAGCTATGATTAATATGTTATTTGAAAGGGTTTTCAAAGAATGTCATTAGAAATAATATCAAATTATTTGATAAAAATGTTTTAGTTATCATAAGGTAAAAACTCGTCCGTGTATATATGCGGCGTCGTCTTATGAGATAATATTCTTTTTAGTGGTTTTGTTTGACATCCAAGTTGCTCTATGACACTGTCGTATATATTTATGATTTGCGTTTCTCAAGCTAGTTTGTCATACTGATCCGAGTATTTTTAATACTCGGGTCAGATTTGAGTAGTTTCAAGATTAAATGAAGATGCTTGGAATTTCCAGAGAAGGGTTGAGATCTTCATGAACGTTTGGATGTAGTTTACTTTTTCACCATGTTTGTTGTTTTTTAGCATCTGTAAAAACAGGTATTTATAACTGCCCAGGATGAGCTTTTAACAGACTCTGATATATGTATTTGAAAGTTTTCCATTGTAAAGATTATCGATATTATAAATTATTCCATTCATATGAGATTCTGTTCTGTGATTATTTTCTTTTATCCTTAGCAATCGGTTTTTTCGGCACTTGAATACTCGGCATGCAATACTGTGGACATATTAGTGTCAATTTTTTAGGGTCGAAAATTCCAGTCGTCGCATGGTTTCACATATTTGAGTTTCCAGGATGAAATATTCTAAGGAGGAAGAATATAACGACCCGGAATTTCGAACACTCCATGTTTAAATATTTAAATATTTGTATCTAGGATTTAATGTGAATAAATATGATTTTATAACCTTATTAAACCCTTTATAATTAATAAGTAATGATATGAAATTCATTTCAAATTTTGTTGACAAAAATATATACGAAGAAATAATGAAAATTTGATCGAAAAATGAATTGTTAAAAAACCAACTTTTTATTCAATCAAAGTTATTTAAAATCTTTGGAGTTGTGTAACAATTATATTAGCACATTCGCAAGTTCTTAACCTTCTTATTACCAAAAGAAATTAATTAATAATAGGCTTTTAGAACTAGTCTAAAAAAAGGAAATTAAGGGAAGACTTTTTAAAAGTAAGTTAGGATGTGAAAGGAGGTATGGCTTGGAAAGGTAGAGGTCCTTTTTCTTCATGGCTAAGGAAGGGTAGTTAGGTCTTTTGGCTTCATTGTACAAGTCTTTAAAAGCATGTGCAAGGCCTCTTCACTTCTTTACCAATTCACAAACTCAAAAATCAATGTCTTCATCTTCTTCTTTCTCCACTCTAACTTTCTAAAAGTATATTCAAACCAACTTCTTTCCCCACCAAACTTTCAATAAAGTTCTTATATCAGCATTATAACATGATTTAGCATCTAAGAAGTGAAGAAATGATGGAGCGGGGAATCCCTTTATAGTTGTGAACAAATTGGGGGAGAGGATGGCTTGGCCGTAAGGAAAGGTGGGGGTGGAGGTCATGGACGTGTGCTTGGGTTGAGGTAGGAAGTGAAAGTCTACGGGGTGGATCGTGTAGTGTATATGCAAGTATATATGACAAAACATATGATGCAACTAAAACAATATTAATCTAATTAAATATAGAATAAGCACACCAGGATTTTATACTGGTTCAGACCTCCCGTCCTACATCCAGTCCCGAAGCTCCCCTTTGGTTCGACTATCAAACACCCTCGCTTTGCCCAGAGGAATAGGCTTGGTTACAATAAATTGTTCTTGTCAAATGTGTGTTCTATAACACGGATATTGACTAATTAGCACAAATGCTTCCAATATATATATCTAGAGAGTATTGTCTATGAAGAACTGAAATTTGGAAGAATAAAATACAAGTATAGATTGCTAGAGATCAAGAGTATATGATAGAGTATATAATTAAAGAGCGTAAGTAAGTAAGGTAGTCAGGTTTGTTCTTTCTCTTGATTCCTGATGCTATATATAGTTGTAGATAGGTATGTTGAGTAGTTGCATCCATTAATGAGTGCTCTATAGTTGCTTCTATTGATGATGAAGAGTTGCAGCGAAGAGAAGCAGAGATGTCTATTCGAATGTGACAGTTGAAGTTCTTATTTGAAATCCGAGTTTGAAATCAGATGTCTGGTATTTGTATCAGACGTCTGATACTATATATTTTTTGAACATAGTAGGTTTTCAAACGTCTGAGTGCTATTACCAGACGTCTGGTTTAGCCTGTTTGTTATTCGAAAGGACTTTTCCAAACGTCTGGCTTGTGCACCCAGACGTCTGATACTTGTGCATGTCTGTTTTGTGCATCTTTTCTTTTGCTTCTTTGTACTTATCGACTTGTAGTCTCTTGTAGTGTCCTTTGAGCCTCGTTCTTGTCTTTCTAGTGATGTTGTTCTAGGAAGTTCCTATATATATAAATATGTATGTACATTTGATTTCCATTGTATAGTTGTTGTCATTAAAACCATGGATTTGATTTCCTAACAATCTCCCCCTTTTTGATGATGACAACTATACAATGTACTTATATATAATTTTTTATAAATCTTCCCCTGAATTTATGCTTTCCATTATTTATTGTACTTTTTATTATTTCTCCCCCTTTGGCATTATCAAAAAGCATTAATACAAGAATATGTATGATATAATCAATATGCATATGAATTTCTCCCCCTTTGTCATTATCAAAAAGAAAGAGGGAATATAATAAATTTTATAAAATATCTTGTAAATAGCGGGATAAACTCATTATTAATTATGGAGAAAAATAAAATAGATTTTAGCATATTTGCTGAAGTACATATTTCATTATAAGCACGTAATTCTATTAAACGTATGGAACATCTTTTAAAATTGCAAAATCTATCCTTTTCCATTTGTTTCTCCGAGCACCTGCAAAAAAATAATAATCATTTTTGGTACCCACTTACTATGTTAGGGTCCAGGGGGTTAGGTCTTGGGAAACCATACCCAATTGGGTGTGGTTGAACCTTTATAAATATAATTTTCATTATTAACTACCATATCAAAATAATCATTAATGTATTTTTCTCTATTTTTCCAATTAACAGGAACCCAAATACTTAGATAATTTTTATTCATATTTCCGGTCAATAATTTTGTATTTCAAGAGAAATTATAAACATTATTGGTCATAGCAGAATTTGAATTCTATAAAAATTGGATTTAGACTTTACTCGAAATTTAGTACTAGCACTAACATTTTTACTATAAGCGTATCTAGTGCTATTTCTACGATCAGTTTTATTATATTCTAAACCACTTTTGTCATGTAAAGGTCTAGAACTAGATAAAATCATGTTTAAATCATTTTGACCTTTATTAAATTTTGTGACTTCAGCGTTAAGTTTATCAAATTTAGATTTGAAGTCAAAATTATTATTTTCAAAAGAAATATTACTGTTTTTCAAAATATCAATTTGCTTGTTTAATTCAGAATTCTCCCTTTTTATCGTACAGTTCTCATTTTCGAGAAGAAAAATTTGAGATTCTGAATTATCTAAAGATGATTGTAATAAATCATTTTGTCTTTTCAAATCCGTAATTTCTTTTGAAAAAATTTCTTTTTCTTTTTCAAACATTGTAATTTTATTTTGTAAAACATTAAGTTCCTCCAAAAGATCATTGTTTTTATCTTCTAACTGCTCATTTTCTTTTTGTAGGAAATCTTTTTGTGAAACAAGTTCTTCTACGGTATTTTTAAAACATTTAGTTTGTTTTATCAAAAATTTATTTTCCTCTTTTAAACTCTTTTAACTTAGCTAAAGCAATTGTATTAACTTTATTCAATGTTTTACAATCTTTTAATAATTCATCATGTGCTAACAGAAGATCTTTATATAAAGAATCTAAGCATACCGATTGTGATATGAGTTTAGCCATGAAGCATTTGTTTGTTTTCTCCTTTGATTCTTCTTTATTGTTCTTCCTCTTCCTATTGCCTTGACTAGATCTCTTTATAGCCATTTATTTTAGGATGTTGTTACGATCTCTAGAATCCCAGGCTCTGATACCAATTGAAAGTCTACGGGGTGGATCGTGTAGTGTATATGCAGGTATATGTGACTAAATATATGATGCAACTAAAACAATATTAATCTAATTAAATGTAGAATAAGCACACCAGGATTTTATACTGGTTCGGACCTCCCGTCCTACGTCCAGTCCAGAAGCTCCCCTTCGAAATTCGACTATCAAACACCCTTGCTTCGCCCGGAGGAATATTGACTAATTAGTACAAATGCTTCCAATTTATATCTAGAGAGTATTGTCTATGAAGAACTGAATATTTGGAAGACTAAAATACAAGTATAGATTGCTAGAGATCAAGAGTATATGATAGAGTATATATATAGAGAGCGTAAGTAAGTAATTAAGTCAGGTTTGTTCTTTCTCTTGATTCCTGATGCTATATATAGTTGTAGATAGGTATGTTGAGTAGTTGCATCCATTAATGAGTGCTCTATAGTTGCTTCCGTTGATGATGAAGAGTTGCAGGGAAGAGAAGTGGAGATGTCTATTCGAATGTGAAAGTTGAAGTTCTTATTTGAAATCCGAGTTTGAAATCAAACGTCTGGTATTTGTATCAGACGTCTGATACTATATATTTTTTGAACATAGTAGGTTTTTAGACGTCTGAGTTCTATTACCAGGCGTCTGGTTTAGCCTGTTTGTTATTCCAAAGGACTTTCCCAAACGTCTGGCTTGTGCACCCAGACGTCTAATACTTGTGCATGTCTGTTTTGTGCATCTTTTCTTTTGCTTCTTTGTACCTATCGACTTGTAGTCTCTTGTAGTTTCCTTTGAGCCTTGTTCTTGTATTTCTAGTGATGTTGTTCTAGCAAGTTCCTGTATATATAAATCTATATGTACATTTGATTTCCATTGTATAGTTGTTGTCATTAAAACCATGGATTTGATTTCCTAACAGGAAATGTTTTGATACTTGCTGGGATGTTGGTAGGAAGATGGTAGCATTTGATTTGGTATAGGTGAGTTATCACACTCCTTAAATGAATTTAAAAACTTGACAATTGTCTGTTAAAAACTTCTCAATTTGTTTTATAAAAACCTATCAATTTTCTTGTTAAAATCTTATCGATTTTTGCTTGCTATTAATAATAATCATAGACCCTAACTAAGTAAAGTTGTAACCCATGCTTGTGTGCTTTGAATAGCATGTTAATTGTGTATTTTTTGTGCCTTAGAAGGCCTTAATTTATGTAGTTTAAATGAACATATGTAATGACATATGTAAGTGGAAGTTTGGACATGTTATTTGTACATATGTTTCTTGCTTATATACTTTGTATATATGTTATTACATGCTTCTTTGCGATGTGATATAAATTAGAGAATTATGTATGTTTATACAATTGAATGGTGTTTGAATTTGAATTGAATATGGAATTGTCCGCACAGTGACAGTCGCTATAAACGCATTTTGAAATCCATTTCTTTTATCTAACTTTTTAAACTCCAAATTTTGTTTATTTTCAAATTAAATGTTTTCAACACTTATAAAAGTGTTAAAGGCTATTTTATTTATAAAAAAAGTTAGCAAGGTTATAGTCCATATAGCGATAGTCGTTATAGATGCACTTTAGAAAAACAAGTTTTTGTGAAGTTTAAATTTTTATTACTTTGGATATTTTTATGATATGTCTTCGAGGGAATTTTATTAAAGATATACAAGTATTTTAAAAGAAGTTTAATTTTGAAATATATTTGTTGATTCCAAAAATGGGCATCAACATCCAATAGAATCTAGTAGAGATTAAATGAAGAATGAAATTAAAACAAAGCAAAAATCATAAATAAATACACAGATTTTTATAGTGGTTCAGCAATCTTGGCCTACGTCCACTTCATAATTTTATTGTTCTTGCACTTGATTAGCATTACAAGAATGTTTGGATCAGGTGGGATCCATTAGTATAAGAATAAAGAAAAAAAAATGGAGGAGCCTTGGCAGCCTAATGAAGGATCTCTTTTCTGATATTATGCTTGATGTATTTATAAGGGAAGACATGCACGGATCAGGATGAACTTTCGACAGAATAACCTCTAGGCCAAGACGAGACTGCACAAGAATTTTGAGGCCCATTAGGGCCCAAAATAGGGCTCGGTATGTTGATGCCAAAAATGGGCATCAACGCTCAATAGAATCTAGCAGAGATTAAATGAAGAATAAAATTAAAACAAAGCAAAAATCATAAATGAACACACAGATTTTTATAGTGGTTCGACAATCTTGGTCTACGTCCACTTCATATTTTTATTAATCTTGCATTTGATTATGATTACAAGAATGTTTGGATCAACCGGTATCCATTAGTACAAGAATAAAGAATAGAAATGAAAGAGCCTTGGCATCCGAAAGAAGGATCTCTTTTCTGATGCCTTGCTTTCTATATTTTAGGAGAAGACATGCATGGATCGAGCTGAATTTCAGCAGAAGAACCTCCAGGCCAAGACAAGGCCACACAAGAATTTTAAGTCCCATCAGGGCCCATAACAAGGATCGGTACCGATCCTTATTTTGATGTCCAAATGGAGTGTGATCCCTCTAGTGGGTCTTGATATTGTTAGCTACTTGCCCTTCGAATTTCATGCCATTACAACTTACCGTTTGTGAGATATCACGTTTTCTGTGAAGTTACGTTTCATGCATTCTGATTTCAGCCGATTCCTCTAGAGGGATAGGTATCGATCCCTCCAATCTCCTCTGATTGGTATGCATTCCTTAGGGGTGTTCTCCATGTTGTAATGTGCTAATACTCCAAGTTTCATGTTGATAGCATCTGTAGATTTTGAGTTATTGACCGATTATTGTTGCAATATGTAGTGAAAGCTGAATATGGCCGATCCTTTTATACCGATCCTTTTTATAACAGTCCCTTTTATACCGATCCCTTTTATACCAATCCCATTTATACCGATCCTTTTTTATAGGTGAAGTAATTTACCCATAACTTGAGCATACGAACTCTAAATGACTTGAAATGTAGCCTCATGGGGCCTTACTTGTCACTCTATATCAATCTCACCTAGTTTGGGACAAAAATTGAGGATATGTACCGATCCCCCAGGGAAAGGGATGGGCACTGATCCTCCGCCTAGGATAGGCATTATTCCATACTTAGAATATTCTAGAGTGTCTATCTCTTAGTCTCGGTTGATTGTCACTTCATATCATTGCTTGCGCTTGATCTTTGAGCCTAATACTCATCTCTCTAGGCTATCTTCCTCGATGATCGTCCAATCAAACTTGTCCAGTCAGTCTGAATACAGCCGGGCCAAAAGGCCAGATAACATTTGCCCCCCAAAGTATGTCTTGTAGCGTACATTACGTGCTTTTAATTGATGTCATGTTAGGGTCAGCATAAAGGATTCCACTTAGTGTATCGAATGGTCGTTATCCTTCCGTTGCTGTTGAGCTGCTTTGTGGAGAGTCGAATCTCTCTTTGTTCATCGTGATGCTTGGTCGTTATCAAACGATGTAAGTTTTAGAGTAGGATCTGTCAATACTCGACTGCACTCAATTCCATTGAGCTGATTAGTCGAATTAGTATGCCTTGGTTATCTGATCCAATTCTTTCTCTGATTTCCCCATGTGAGAATCCAATTTATGTCGAGTTCAATAAATCGAATTTTCAGGATGTACACGTGCACATTCAGGTACACATTTTTGTTGTTGGCTCTTGGATGCATTCATATGCTCACGGGTTTTTGTTAATTTGGTGGAATGCAATTCAATCATTTGCAATTTTTTGTCCACCGATCCTTCTTGCTCCAAATCTTTGTGGATATAGGATGATGGGATTGGAGAAGTTGATGTTGAAGAGATCACCGATGACAATCGATTATGGGTTTAAAGCATATGGGTCGGCCTAAAGGTTGAATGTGTCTTGCTACATTTGATCACCTAGGAGATAAAATGAGGGGCGGTTTCGATCAATTGCAGGCAAGGTTGGGCTTGGATATTGATCGAAAGAGGAATGATGTTTCTTCAAAAATGACTTTGAGTGTAGGACTTCTCTCAATATTCATTTTATTTTATCGTGGGCAATTTATCAAAGCAAGGGAACAGATAAACCCTTCATGTACATGATTCCTTTTCGGATGATGTAGCGTGAAGCTTTGCGGAGGATATGTCATTTTTCATTCCTCCGTTTGGGAAGAACTCCCCATTGTAGATAGTCTTCCATATGAGTCATCCATGATTCCTTGTCCGGCTCCATCTCCAAGATCCAGTCGATCTCAATCTGGTCGGTGCTCGAAACATTTAGTACTTCAACCGGGACCTAGCCAATTTGTTGCACATCCCTGGAACTGGCCATCATGTCCAGTGAGTTGACTTTCTCATTTTGTTCTCTAGGTGTGTGTAATGGTGTAATACTAGAATTCTACCAGTAGCTCTTGGAACAGGCTGAGATAAGGAGCAAGTTGCTACCCCCTAGGCTGATAATCTCCCTTACTTGGCATACTAGTAACCGGGAGTCACAAAAGAATTGTTAAGTTTTCACTCCTGGTTCTCTGGCAAGTTTGAGTCCAGTAATCAAAGCTTCATATTTGGCTTTGTTATTTGTTGTAGGGAAGCCGAGTTTTAAGGCGTAGCAAATTGATCGTTCCTCAAGAATCACCAACATGACTCTGGCGCTAGAACATTAATCATTGGATGTTCATTCATGTACATTTTCCATCGGTTGGTCAGTTCTCTACTGCTCTTCGGAGAGTCTTCTGGCGCAGTGAATACAGCTATGAAGTCTGTCGATGTCCATCCCTATATAGCTCTCCCAAGGAGATAAGTGATGTCAAATTGGCTCAATTCAATGTTCCACTTGAGTAGTCTTCAAGACGTCTCAGGTTGTTATATGACCTGTCGTAACGGCTGGTCGGTATAGATGTCAATGGGGTGAGCCTGAAAGTAAGAGCGGAGCTTTCTTGATGAAATCAATAGGCATTACACAAGCTTTTGTAGCTTTGGGTAGTTTTCTCTTAGTACCTGTCAATTGCTTGCTTACATAATATATCGGTCTTTGGATCCGATTCTCTTGGCATAGCATTGCTGCGCTTATGGCGTATACCGACATGGCTAAATAAATGTATAAATCTTTATGATCTAGCGGCTTGGATAGGATGAGAGGTCTGTCTAAGTGATCTAATAGAGCTTGAAATGCATAAACGCAGTCCTACGTCCATTCAAAGTTTCTTTCCCGTCTCCAGATTAGGTCGAAGAAGAGAGTACACTTGTCGGTGGCCCTGGTGATGAATCGACTTAGGGCGATGACCTTCCCTAGGCTCTATGCCTGCTTGATTATCTTCGGCACTAAAATGTCTTTGATTTGCTAAATCTTCTTGGCATTGGCTTCGATTCCACAAGAGCTGAACGTTAAACCTAGGAACTTCCTTGACGCAACGTCGAAAGAGCATTTAAAAGGACCAAGTTTCATTCCATATCTTTTGATAAAACTGAATATCTCGACCAAGCCATCGATGTGGTTGTTTTATTTCTATGACTTTACGAGCATATTATCCACATATTCTTCAATTGATCCCCCAATCTTGTCTTTGAAAATCCGGTTAACCAACCTCTGGTAAGTAGCACCAGCGTCCTTCAGTCCGAATCTGAATTGCATTACAACGTACTAATATAGCCGCGGATCAGTAATGTGTTCCAGGTCTGGGATGTGCATCGGGATCGGTTTGCATCCGATGTACCCATTCATAAATGAAAGTAGTTCATGTCCAGTAGTTGAGTCTATTAGCTGGTCGATCTTTGGAAGTGAAAAGTTGTCCTTCGGGTTCACCTTGTTCAGGTCTGAGTAGTCGACGCATGTCCGCCACTTTCCAATAGCTTTTATCACAAGAACATGATTCGATACCCATTTCCGGTAGAGGGAGTCACAGGTAAACCCATTTTTTTTGAGTTTATCCACCTCCTTTTTAAGTGCAGCAGATCTCTCCAGATCCATGTCACATCGCTTTTATTTCATCGGGACATGCCTCGGGTCGATATTCAATGCATGGCTCGTGGTAAACAACGAGATCTCACACATGTTAGAATGGGTCTAAGTGAACACATCAAGATTCTGTATCGAAGAAAGCCAGCTGATTCCTTCATCATCGTTGCATTAAGCTACGATCTGATCTTTAGGATCCATGATGGGTCGTCGTGACTGACCGCAATGTCAATCGTTAGTTCAGAGGGTGCGGCCTTGGATTCTTTGGGCTCCTCTTCTTCATCTCTCGGGTTTATATCTTTATAGAATCGATTGTGGTGTTGTTGCTTGATATTGGCCTTATGTTGTGAGCTGAAAAATGCTTAAATGGATTTGCCTAAGCAATGGGATCGGTTTCGATCCCTTGTTTTAGTGGAACTTAAGCAGTTGAACTCGAAATCGAACAATGGGATATGCCGTATATGACTTACATATTTGAACTAGCACAGCCCTTGAATCGGATGTTTACCACTCCAGACTAGAATAGATTAGCTTATTTATACTTGTACTAATTGTACCATGTGCCCTCAATGAACTTGAATATGAATGTCAGATTCCAATATGCCGATAGCCGATCATTGTGTTCAAACGTAACTGTTTCGCGTAATAATCAACGTGAAATTTGGTTGGAATAGTCAATAATGATGGTCACTCCGGTCGAATCCCAAAGTCTTGCCATGAGCTGTTAAATCTGATAGTGATGGGTTTTAGATGCTTTTAGCAATTATCTACGATGGCTGAAGATCGAGCTTAAAGGAGCACATCAAATCAAATGTCGGGTAGGATTCAGCATCGTGCTGCACGTAGCTGCACAGCTGGCTCTTGCTTTGAGTTTGAATCTACTGGTGTACTTAAGTAACACACTTTCCATTCACTGTATTTGCGATTCGTTGCTCATCTTTCAGGTTGGAATGATGATAAGTTGCCCATGAGCTTGGGCATCGATTCAATGATTTTATCTCTAGGCATCCTTTTGTTCATAGCCTCGAGTCATTGTAAACAGTAGATAAGAGTCAAAGTATTGAGCTATCACAGTCAATCTTTGGATGATCACAATTCTATCCCCAGTCTTGGGTTGATAAATGTACTACATGGACAGTCGGGTCTCGTCCTAGTCGTGTTTATACTTCCTCCTAAGCTCCAAAGACTTAGAGTTGATCGATGAATGGTTGGTTCACGTTCATCTTGTTTCTCGATCGTGCCTCCAAGTCTGGGGCATACATCGATAAGTAAGAACGCAAGCCATATCCACCTTAGCTTTATACTCTTTCCTGTTGAATCACGGGATCAGATTAGTTAATGGATGGCTGAGTCTCACCTAGCATGGATTGTATTCTGTTTTTTCCTTGCAAGGGGATTATTTTTATGCTCCATCGGAATCTAGGCATGAGTTGGGTACTGGACGATCAATCATGTCCACTTTCGGCCCAAATGTCGCTGTAGTCTGTGCGAGGACTTAAAGAATAACCAAGTCACATCCAATCAGTGATTGATGCTCTCCCTGCTGGACCAAGAGCAAGGATTAGTGTGCAGATGGTCGTTTCATGTCCGTTTCATATTGCTCTTCTAGTTGGATCATGGTAATAGTTAATGAATAAATGGTCAGGTCGCATTCATTCGGAGCTGGATAGTCAGTCACATCCATTTTGATTCATATTCTCCCGCCAGATCTGGGGATAGAGTTGGCTCAGGTGCAGTCGGGTCATGCTCATCTGGTTTCATACTCCTCCTAACGGATCGAAGGAGGGTGTAGGAGAATTAATGATCAAGTCACACTCATTCTTATTCTCCTATCTGAACTCTAGTGATCGAAGTTTTTCGGAGGACATCCGGGTCACATCAGTTTGTGTTTGGTGTGGATCAATATTGACCGTCGACCTAACGACACGATATGGAAAGCTTGGATCGACATTGCCTATCAATCGGTGGCATGACATCGTTTCGATTGGTTTTACATTAAGGCCTCCTTTCGTTTGTTTCCTTAAGTCGTAAAGAACACCAAGATGGGGCTATTGTGAGCTGTCGTATTCAACATTTAGTGGTTTGTGCTCTTGACACTAGTTATTGGTTAGCGGAGGTAGTCATGATGGTCGAATTCCATCCCTAGTGAGTTTATACTCCTCTTGTTGGGTTCAGGTCGGAGTTTATGGAATAGTGAGTGGTCGAATTGCACTCACCTATTTGTTAATACTCATATCCACACTCTAGGGATAAGAGTTAGTTGGCGGGTGGTCGAATCGCACCCAATTTGTGTTTATACTCCAGTCCACACTCTGTGGACTTAGAGTTATTCCAGAAAATGGTCGAACCACATTTTCCTTAGTCACTTCTTCTTCCCCTAAGTCAGGGGCGGAAGTCGAAGAGCGATCAATCATATCACATTCACTCTTACTTGGAGTTCTTCATGTTGAATCATGGGAGGGAGTTGATTAGTGGATGGTCATGTCACATCCATCATGTGTTTTACACTCAACCCATTGTATCATAGGCAAAAGTAATTGGATGAACGGTCGAACCACGTTCAATTTTTATAACTACTCTTGTCAACACTCTAAGCACCAGAGTTTGTCAATGGGTAGTTTGTTGCGCCAATTAGGTGTTTATACCTCAACTCACACTCTGGGAGCTAGAGTTATCGATGGACGGTTGAATCGTGTCCAGCTTTTTAACATGTGTTCCCTCCATCGGACCAAGAGTGAGAGATAGTGAGCGGATGGTCGAACCGCGTCCACTTGGTAAGTTTATAATCCATCTGTCATGGCATAGATTAAAGTTGGTGAATGAATGATCATGTCGTGTCTGCTTTATATCGGATGGTCGGGTCGTATCTGATTTTTTTGCTTATACTTTGGTCCATTCTTGGGGAACCTCGTTTATTGACGGGCAATCGGATCACGCCCGTATAGAGTTTATACTCCAGTTCACACTCTGGGAACTAGATTTGGCCGATGGGTTGTTAATAACACCCATTTGGTGTTTATACTCCAGTCCACGCTCCGGGGACTAGAATTGGTCGATGGGTGGTAAGTCACACCCATCTGCTGTTTATACTCCAATCCGCACTCTGGGGACAAGAGTTGGTCAATAGGTGGTCAGTCACACCCATTTGATGTTTTTATTCCAGTCTGCGCTCTGGGGACTTTTGTTGGTCGATGGACGGTCGTACCGCATCCATCTTTTTGGTCTTTATAATCTGGTTCGCACTCTAGGGACCTAAGTTAGTCAATGGGTGGTCAGTCGCACCCATTTTTGATTTATACTCCAATTTTCAAGTCAAGGTAAGAGTTGTCGAATGAATGGTTGAACCACGTTCATCCATGGAATGGGATTATGCCTCGAGCATCAAAGGAAAAACTTGACAAATGGACGGTCGATTCATGTCCATTTGGTGATTGTAGCTCCTCCAATCAAGTCGAGGAAGGGAGCAAGTGATGGATGGCTATATCACATCTATGCTTGTGTTGGATGGTAGGGTCTCGTCCAATTTGCATAGTACTCCTCCCAACAAGTCGAGAGAGAGAACTGTCGAGCAGACGATCAAGTCACATCCACCTCAAGCTACAGTCATGTCCATGTGTTAAAGGTGGTAGTTAGTGAGTAGGCAGTAATTCACGCCTACTTTAAGTCGAGATTCCAAACCGCCCCCTGTGTCTAGGGTAGGAGTCGATATGTAGACGATCAAATCAGGTCCACTTTAGTTCGATCCCAGCGTCGTCGAGCTTCGAGATAGGCATAAGTATTTTGGCAAACTTCAAGTATGCGCTACGGAGTGGATGGTCGAATCACATCCACTCCAAGTCCCTCTTTGGTCTCCAAGTCAAGTGCGGAGGTTGCTAATTAGGAGGTAAGTCGTGTCCATTTTTTATTTGATTCTGACTTTGTCGGGGTTTGAGTAAGGCATTGACATTCTATCGGAATTGAAGCACAAGGTAAAAGGTGGATGGTCGAGTCACACCCACTTTCCATTTCGAGTCCTTGCACCCAAGTCAGGGGCATATGATAACTGATGAGCGATTGAATCACACTCATCTTGATGATCCCCAAAAGGTCCGACCAGTATAATTGGTCATATTTGGTCACTTGCATTGAGCGGTTGGCGCCCAACTCTAAGTACTTGGTCACCTGCATCGTTTGGAAGTAGTTTAGTTCGAGTTGGTCCTAGTTCACAACATAAATGAAATTGAAAGAAATCTTATCGATAAGTAAAGCAATGTCGTATGCTCGCTATTCAATTTTGCCCCAACCCTCTTCAGCTAAAAGTCGATCGTAGATGGTCCAATTGGTAATCAAAGTTCTTTATTAATAGGCATCAGATGTTCCCTTCCCGCTATTATATGGGGCTTGCATATATTGTTGAAACTTTTCTTTTCGGATCAGATTTCCGATCACATCTCGAAGGTGTCTGCAATCGCCGGTGTTATGACCGTGTGTATCTTGAAATATACAACATTTCCTGGTTCTCTTTTGGATTTCGGTGGACTCTCTCGAGGATGGTTTCCAGTATTGCTTTGAGTTGTGAGTCTCCAAGTAGATTTTTTCGATTGAAATCGATTATAGGAGTATATGAGTCAAATATTAGGGTCCTGGATCATCTCCTAGAATTCGAGTCCTCCTTTAGGGCATCATCGTTATTCTTATTTTGAACCCCTCCGGCCATCGGGCCTGCATTATTTCTTGTCGGTGTTAGTCTCTCATCCTCCTTGCGTAAGCATTGATTCACTTTTTAATAGAAGTGATCCAAGGTCCTAGGAGGCTTTCCAGCTAACCAATCACTGAAATTCGACTTTGGTTCGATTCCCCCTATCAGCGCCATCAGTTTGATATCCTCACAGGGAGTGCTCAATTCAGTGACGATGACATTGAATTCATGCAAGAAGTCTTTGAGTGGCTTGCATGACATTTGAAATAAGTTGGGTAGTGACATTGCATCCTTGGATATTCTGCTCATAGAATGGCTTCAGTGAACGGATTCCGATAAGGGAAGATGCTATGATCGTCTTCGGTCTGGTCTTGGCTCTCTCTAACAAGTCATCATATCATAGCTGCCAAGTTATGTGTTTAGAAGCTGGTAAGTTAAGGGTAGTCGTAATCTACCTGGGGAGCTTGACTCAGTAACCGATCCTAGTTTGTGTCATATCGTCTTAGTTCTCCTGCTTCTAGGAGTACCGTTTGAGTGGTGGTTCCTTGACCATTCCTTGGCTGCAATTCAGCAGCCGCCGCTTGATCCTCTAGGCCTCGGTCAGTCACATGATGTAAGGGAAGTGGATAGAATTCACCGTCTTTAAGTTGAGTTCCAAATCCAGAATGTGGGGGAACTAGGGGCACTCGAAAAAAAAATTAGAGCTATTTTTTTTAAAATGGATCATACCCGATCCATATTTTTTTATGTATATATACCAATCCCCTTTATTTCTTTATTGGACTGCGTTGGTGCTTAGGAGGGTTCGGTCGCAAGCATGTTAGAGACGATGGAGCCAAAGGAGGGATCAGTATATTGACCTTGTAGAGGGATCAGTATATACACCTTACAGAAGGATCGGTATATATACCTTGTAAAGGGATCGGTATATATACTTTTTGGAGCGATCGGTATATATGTTGGATGGTTGGTATACATATATGTTGGAGAGATCGGTATGACTGTTTCGAGGGGATTGGTTTGACATCTTTGGAGGGATCGGTATTGAGCACATATATTTATTTAGGGGTCGGTTACAATGGTATGGTGTTGAATTCGCATAAGACCATGTTGTGTAAGGAAGACTTAACACTTTCTAACTCCATGGACTTAAACATTTGCATCCAAACTTGAACTTGACAATGAGCCATAAATTGCAATCCTCAAGCTTGAACATACATCCATATGGATGGACATGATCTTTTGCCTTGAACATGGATTATTATCCTGCTTGAATTGCCGACGCTATACTTCAATACACCGATGTCAAATCCCGATCCCTATGTGAAATTTGCAATCAATCGATGTGAATGTCGGTTGAGCGTTCTACTTGCCTCGTCAAACGCTAGCATCATCGTATCCTCCAACAACACAGAAAGTAGACTTAGTTCCTCTAACCATGGCCATTGGCTTCCTTCATATTTCCTTCAAATCTGAGTAGAACGGGAAGTTTATTGGTTGAAAGCTGGATCTATTTCGCGAATTTACAAGTAGATTATTAGATCCAATCAAGCTGAGAATTCATTTCTCAATGAAAGCACTAAAATGTTGACACCAAAAATGGGCATCAACACACAATAGAATCTAGTAGAGATTAAATAAAGAATGAAATTAAAACAAAGCAAAAATCATAAATGAACACATAGAATTTTATAGTGGTTCAGCAATCTTGGCCTACGTCCACTTCATATTTTTATTGATCTTGCACTTAATTACGGTTACAAGAATGTTTGGATCATCTGGGATCCATTAGTACAAGAATAAAGAAAAAATGGAAGAGCCTTGATAGCCGAAAGAAGGATCCCTTTTCTGATGCCATGCTTGCTGTATTTATAAGGGAAGACGTGCATGGATCGAGCTGAAATTTCAGTAGAAGAACCTCCAGGCCAAGACGAGGCCATACAAGAATTTTAAGGCCCATTTGGGCCCACAATAGGGATTGGTACCGATCCCTATTTTGGTGTCCAAATGGGGTGCGATTAGACTAGTAGGCCGCAATGATCTTAGCTACTTGCGCTCCAAATTTTGTGCCATTCCGACTTACTGTTTGTGTGATATCGCGTTTTCCGTGAAGTTGTGTTGCATGCATTCTGATTGGGATGCGATCCCTATGGGGTGTTCTCTATGTTGTAATGTACTAATACTCTAGGTTTTATGTTGATAGCATTTGTAGATTTTGAGTTATTGACCGATCATTGTTGCAATATGTAGTGAAAGCTGAATATGGCTGATCCCTTTTATACCGATCCCTTTTTATAGGTGAAGTAATTTGCCCATAACTTGAGCATACGAACTCCAAACAACTTGAAACTTGAAACATAGCCTCATGGGGCCTTCCTGTCACTCCATATCAATCTCACCCAGTTTGGGACAAAAATTAAGGATATGTACCGATCCCCTAGGGAAAGGGATGGGCACTGATCCTCCGCCTAGGGAAGGCATTATTCCATACTTTGAATATTCTGGAGAGTCTATCTTTTGGTCACGGTTGATCGTCGCTTCATATCATTGCTGTGCTTGATCTCTAAGCATAATACTCATCTCTCCGGGCTGTCTTCCTCGATGATCATCCAGTCTAACTTGTCCGATCAGTCTGAATATAGCTGGGCCAAAAAGCAGGAAAACAATATTTTAAAAGAATTTATTTGAATTTATAAAGAAAAGGTTTTCTTATTTTTTATACATAACACTTGTTTATTTTGTTAAATTTGTAAAAGTTTCCAAATCAATATTAAGTGATTATTTTTAAAGTAAAATTTTCTATAACTATATAATACTAAGTGCATTAAAACAAGGGTCAAAAATAAATATATAATACTAAGTGTATTAAAACAAGGGTAAAAAACAAATGTCATTTAAAACATGGTTTACTATAAACCCAAAACAATTTACACTTAGCTTCATTTATAGATAATTCTATTTGAATATTCTCATTAAAAAACCATCATTTATTAATTTAAAACAATATTTATTACCTCAAAGGATAATAAACAATTTAAATATCTTTTATAAATTCCAAACAATATTAATTATCCCGAAAGATAATTAATCACATTTATAGTCTCTTTTATATATCTAAAACAATATTAACTATCCCAAAAGATATTTAATCAAATTTACAATTTCCTTTGATAAACAAATCAAATATCTTTAATAAAATAGTTAATTACTTCAAAAACACTTTCATCAAATGAATTAATTCACTTTAAACTCATTTATTAAATCAATTAACCAACTTAAAATATGATTTATCAAACGATTTATTAAATCCAAATAATCGTTAATTAAGATGGATAATTAATCTCAATTATCGTTAACTAACATGATTTACAAAATTTACATATTATTTTCAAAACAATTACTTTGATTCAAAATGTCATTAGTTCAAATGATTAACTACATTTCAAATATCATTGATTAAAATGATTTAGTTAAATTCAAACATCGTTAATTAAGATGATTAACTAAATTCCAAAACACTATTATTTAAAAAAATTAATTAAGTTTGAACAATCATTACTTAAATGATCTAATTAAATTCAAATCTCATTAAATCAAAATATTAACCAATTTTAAACATAATTAATTAAATTGGTTGACTAATTCAAAATCATTAGCTAAAATGACAAATTAATTTAAAATATCACTAATCGTAATGATTAATGAATTTTAAACATCCACTTTTGTGAAAACACAAGCACAATTCCAACACACACAAAGGTTTAGGGGATTATATTTAATAAATGAGGGTATAGCGAAAATCACTATAACGACACTTAAATAGTTTAAATGGAATATTAAGATTATTTCTATTAAACATCCATTTTCCGAACGGAAATTCAACCAAACAATAAATTAAACAATTTAACTAACATCTAATCAATCAACACTAGTTTATAGCATCACCTAATAAAATTGGATTCAAATAATTCTCCTTTATTCTAACTAAATTTTCTCATATATTTATCCTCTAAATGCATTATCCTACCATTTAGATTATAAACAATTTTTTTATTAAAAGTTTACTTTTAGCTTGTCATTATTAAAAGATGACCTTTAACTTAACCCTTTCACCGAACACCTTATAATCAAACTATGAAACTTAATTCACAAGGGGTTAGTTTCAAGGTTCCCTAATTCCTATCTGCCCAATCTATACCTTAATAAGGAAAATTTCTTATGAACTATTCAATAACGGTTAATGCTCAAACTGAATGAGCATAACTAAACAAATCCTAAATGATACCAAAAAATACTATAATTTCCTAATAATCAACTCATCAATATAGCTTTTTTTTTAAATCACCCTTATATATATGAAATATTTTGCTTGGTAAAATTATTTCATTTACCATTTTAAAACAATACTGTATCAGTAGGTCTGTTCAAGTGTTAAGGAATCCCTATCGATAACTTGATCAGAAGCATCGACCAGAATTCATATACCACTCAATGGATCAAACAACACAACATAAACATTTTTATAACACTAATAAATATGCACTCAATATATATTTATACTCTCAAACTTATCATGGGATATTACTAATCCTATTCCTAAAGAGTTTACCCCACTAGGGCTTAGGAGTTCGCTAAACCTAATCTTTGATACCATCTGTGACGACCCACCTTTCTGATCCCTAGGAACGACACTTAATACATCCTCGGTATTCGTGTGCCGTTGCCCAAGCATCTAAAAGATAAGTTGTCTTGGGGTAAAATAAATAACAGAAAGAACAGAGTAGAAAAACCTCACATCCTAATGGTTACATATAATGTAACGACCCATCAAATTTTAATAATTTTTAATTGATTTTATGTCGTATTAAATTGGATTTTTGAGAAATTTTAATGATAATATTTTGAAATAAAGTTTTATTATTTGGATTACGCATAATTAAATATATCAAAAGGTAAATTTTCAATTAAATTTATGAATGTTTATTTATTATGTAATTCTAATAAATTCAAATTATATAAACTTTATATTCGTTGCACGTTACATTCATTTATTTGACCGGTCCTTTCCGTTGTTATTTCCAGAATTTCGTGCGTTACTAACCACTGCTCCATATTTATTTTCCTTAATGGTTCAGCTAAATTTAAGGATCACCGTTGCTTTTACATTTTGTTTATATCACCTTTCTCCTATTTTAGACGGTTGCATTTGATATTTCCTTGATTTAAGTTTTCTAACTTTTAAATTTCCCACTGTTGCTCTAATCTACCGGTTCAACAGGTTGCGGTCCCACTTTAATTTGGCATCCCCATTAATTCATACGTTACTTTGGGTAACATTTATATGAAGGCTACTTCTTCCTCTGCATAGATTTTTCCCACAGCAAACCTCCTTTCCATTTTATTTCTTCCTTTCTTTCTTTCTTTCTTCTAAACATTTCTCTGTCCATTCCTTTTATCCATTTTAATATCCTTGCCTTTCCAAACTCATTATGTGCTGTCCAAACAAACAAAAATTTATTGCTTTAAATGTATAGCTAAATCAACTCTTGACCGTTACAATTACTTTTATTTTATATTCATTTCAATTCTTTTTGCTTAAATAACGTTTTGATGAATCAATGGGCAGCGTTACGTTCTTTTGAATTTTATTCGCATCTTCAGTGTACGTCTTTGATTCATTTATTTATTGCATCCATTCATTTTCATTTGTGAGCTGTCCTCTTCCTTCACCTTTTATAATAGCCTCCATTCTCTACTGGCATTCATTTTTATTTGTGAGATTTACGTTCCTCTCTCCAGATCTTCTCCTCTCATTCATCCAGAGAAAGCAAATAAAAGAAAGTCTTGTAGCCTACAAATCTTCCTCCTTCCCTTCTCTAATTCCTCTGGATCCAATACCTTTTCCCCTCTCCTTCAAGCCAGTGCAACTCCCGCCTCTCTCCCTGAACCATAGCCTCCCGTACCTCCACATCACCCACTCCTCCGCCGAAAATCTCGCCCGCCTTGACCTTCACAAACGCTGACACGGCCTCAGCCACCCACTTCGACTTCCCTCTACGTGGCCACACAACCCAGATCCACCACCACTCTCCTCCGCCTCCTCCCATTGAACACCCGCCTTCCCCTGACCCGCCGTAGCTCCGGCAACCTCCTCATCTTCTTCCAATTTAGCTTGTATGTATGTATATATAGGTTAGCTACAAAATTTACTCATATATATTGAAATTTGACACTCTGTTAATATGTGACTCTATAATTAGTATACGTGTCTTATATATATATTTTTACAGTTAGCATGTAATGGTTTTAAATGTGTCTTTTGTTATATATTTATCTAATAGGATTTGGTTATATAAATAGATACACATTTATTTGTATTTGCTATATATGGGATATGCATGCTGCCGTGAGTTGTGTTCCCAGATATTATATTTCCAGTCGCTATGTATTAGTTTGTATTAAATTGTTAATATAATATGGTTGCAGGTGAAGGTTATATGTACCAGAGTATTTAAAGTATATAGGACAGTGCAGTATGATATGATTATAAATATAGTAGTAAAATATATAGATGTATGAGATAGTGGTTCCATTTTATTTTATATGTCATTTACGTATCCTATAATGGTTGGATTACGTGCATATATAAGTTTAGAAAGTGTATGTAAGTTGTATAATTTTTTTTACCACTCTAGAATGATTTTTACATATATTAGTTTAAATATGTATTAGACGATAGTATTGGTCTATATTAGTATTATATAATATGGTAAAGAGTTGGATTGTTTTATAATAAGTGTTGTTTAATGATTTTATATATAACTGTTGGTTGGTTTATTTGTGTAAGTGATATGTATATATCTACATAAGAATTTATTCCAAAATATAGTACGTATACATAATTGATTTTAGTATATGTGATGTTAATTTAAAAAAAACAATGCTTTTATTTACATATGTATTTATTTTATTTTTATATTTACCTTAAACTTAAAATATTGATTTCAAGATATTATATATATGTGTGTTTATCTAAAATTTTATATGGTATATATGTTTTATTTTTCCTATGTGTCTTTTAATTTGAAACAATGTATTTTGAATTAAATATATCCTTAAATTTAATATGTGTTGGATATAGGATGTATAGAGTTATATAAGTTCTCTTATATCAATTATCTTCATCGAACCCGTTCTGATTTGATTTCGTCAATTTTTATTTATCAGCCTTGTTCGTCCAATTCACGTTCAATCTTGCTTTGCTTTGGAATTCGTGCTTGGATTCGTAACTCATTTCATTGTCTTTTCTTCTCTAGCCTCGAAAGGTGAGCAGCCACTCACGATTAACATTCTTTTATTTATTAAATTTGATTTCAATTGAAACGACAATTGAAATATGTTATTTTAGTTATTTAAATTGTTATATATGTTATTATCTGTAACTGTTCACCTGTGGGATATGACACCATATCCTACTGTTTATATTATATAGTTATTGATGATATATCTATACCTGTTATATTATTTCTATATCTGTTATCACTCTGCAAGTTCCCTGTTAGTATAGAAATCACTATGGGTTGAAATGATACATACCCGAACGGACTTTAGAATAGGAGAAAATCCTTATGGGTTGAAATGATAGACCCAAGCGATTTTCATTTGAATTGAAATTGGGATTACGGGTTGAATTGATTCTATCCGTATATATTTAAATTTCGGATTGAAATGATAAATATCTGTATCACTTAACCATATGATAGATATATATACAAACACCGTTGGTCCACATATATAAATATTTTGAAAATAAATTCTATGGTTTGGAAAGAAATATATGGTTTTAATAAATGTTGAGCCTTAAATTATTATATATAAATGGTAATGATATATATATATTAAATAATGATATTTAATTTAATTATGATGGATTTAATACATATAATATGTTTAAGTATAAAATTTATATTTCAAAATAGATTTTTGGTAATAATTTGAATAAGTTAAGGTTGGGAAGATAATTTGAATTTAGTTGAAATTTTATTTATTAAAGAATTTTATTAAATTAAACCAATGTGAAACTTATTGAAATTGAGATTTAAGATATGATTTATAACTGGGGTTTAATTTAAGTAATTTAAATAATATTTCTTGTTTAAATAAATTTAAGGAAATATTTAGTAAAAATGTAATTTAAGGCTAGTTAAATGATATTGAATTTATTAAGTGAATATTCCCTGATTAAATAATAATAAAGTTAAATCAAGTGCTATATGAAACTGTTAAATTTAACTTTGAAAATGTTGAATATTAAAGCCTTGAAATATATTGAAAATTTAAATGGTATATTTAGAACTGAATTGATGAATTGAGCTTTGAATAAATTTGAATTTGGAATTTTTGAATCGATTTGTGAGACTTGAGGAAATTATAAATACTTTACTTTATAAATTATTTAATGAACATACACTATTTTGGAAATAGATATATTTGAAATGAAGATGATATTTTGATTTTGAAGTAAATAAATTTAAAATGACCACGGTGTCATAGTGTATATTCCCACCTTGTAGATAGTTCTACAGATCCTTAGAGGATGGTTATTCCAAACATCCTTTAAGTTACTTGTATTTCAGTTGATATTTCACTTGAGTTGGATTTATTGATATAAGAATGTTAATCCTGACTTGAGTGTTTTGTGTTTTGCTTTACGCTCGGGTCAGACCGAGTGATACAGCATTTGAGACTCACCTTTGGAGTTTGGAGCTTCCTTTGGAGATCCAATTATCGCCTCAGCTTTCAGCTCTTCTAGTTGATTTGTTCAGAGAAGTCATATATTCGTACTGAAGACTTCATTGTATTTGAGATATTCTGTTGTATTTTATTTTCAACTCTGATGTTTATATAGTAGCTTCATGAACTACTATTTTATCTATTCCACTGCGTATTATTGTATTACTCTGTGTCTGTGATTCTGTGATTCTGTGATTGATTTATTTACTGCATATGCTGAGTTTTGCCAAATTTAAATTAACAATCTGACATTTTGAATTATTCAAGTCTGACATGTGTGGATTTATTGTCGATTTGAATGGTCCAAAACAGCGGGTCGTTACAGTTGGTATCAGAGCTTTGGCTCTAGGCAAAACTTAGCATATATAGTAAATTTATTTACAGAATCACTTTCGTTTGAGTTTGAATCTCTTTCGTTTGACTCGATTTCCTTTGAACTTTGGAACGTTTCTTGCGGTTCCAAAATTCATTCTTGTCTCTCTCTATTTGTATTCTTTTGATTCTGGAGTATCCCATAACTCCACTTCGAATGATCTCTATAAGAATAGGATTCCACCAATCTTTGAATGATTTGTGAAGGGGTGAAACTCCTTCACAATTGGCATTGATTCACCGGAGATTTCTATATCTTTGGTTTAGATGCTGCTATCTCTTGCGATCGAATGTTGATTTTTCTTGGAATTCTGCATCGATCTTGTTCCTGAAGTCACGGTTGACCCTAGGGTCATCCGCGATTTATATAAGTATATTCATCTTCTATTTTGAAATTTAATTATCTCATCTTCGTTCGAGCTTATCTTCGAATCATAATTCTATTTGATTAAGAGTCCTCTAAGCTGAATCTCTATCTTTGTTTTGAAATCCGTCCGTGAATCGTCCTTTGAAAATCGGGTTTGTTTATATTTTAAAAATTGTTTTCTAAACCGAAATTATTATTTTGATAAGTATGATTATATTTCATATATAAAAGTGAAATGTTTTCGATAAAGATTTAATACCTTTTTTTAAAATGAGAATTTGAGTTTTCGAAAGGATTTGTAATTTTGAAATATTATATAAGAAATTTGATTTATCTAAAAATGATTTATGACTAAAGGATTTGAAATTTGAAATTCGAGAATTGAACTCCGGTATTTTGAAATTGGTTTTAAGATTTTGAAATATATAATAATAATATGATTTAAAAGTATTTTCCGAATAAGAATGTTTCAAATGATTTTAATAAGTTTCGAATGATTACAAAGAAATTTCAAAAGAAGTTGAGAAAATAGAAGTCTAGAACTCACTTATGTCGCTGGAAAATAATTTCGGTGATGAGTGCACGCATCATCGACATTGATTTTCGAGTTTCAGAATGGGGGATAGGCCACTTGAGTAGCTTCGCTACGCGAGTGATTTTATGAAACCAATTTTGATTTCAAAGTTCGAAGTATGATTGGATATTCGAAAAATATATGTATATATATATATTTGAAATGATTTGAAGTAAGCCGGTATTCAGTCCTTGAGTTTCGGATTTGAAACCTATCTTTTGAAATTGATTTACTGATTTATTGTTGATATCCAACTCTTGAATTTGAAAATGATTTCTTCAACTATTTTGAAGGTTCGAGCACTTCCAAATCAAGGTTAACTTTTCAAAGCTAAGAAATTTTGAAAAGTATTTTGATAAAGTATATAAGTTTGTTTTGAATGTTTAAGTATGAAGTAATATGATTTAAATAAGTTGAAACTGTTTAGTTAAGTAAAAGAATAAGGAAATTTTAAATTTTCTAATATGAAATTTAGATTTGAAATGTCTTGAGAAGAATTTGGTCTTCAAAATATTTTGAATAAAATTTAGTTTAAATGTTTTAACTTAGTAACATCTTTATGAAACTATATATTTAACAAGTTGGAATAAATATATAAGTTATACGTATGCTGTTTTATTCGCATAATTTAATTGATCCAAGTTTGAGTACACAAGTTCGAGGTGAATTACACCATTTCGTGTTAGGATTTTTCATTCGATTCTTGATGGCGAATATTTGATATGGATTTTGGGCTTGATTCTAGAATTCTCTATCATAGTATATGGCTATGCAAGGAGACTGAGGACTTCTAGTCGAGAAACCATATCGAAGTCCGCATTAGGGAAGTCGAATGGACAATACTAGTTCGAAAGCGAACTTGTGTGATAGAGCGAGCGATCAAATGTGATTTTGCGAAATGATGACGTATGTACATCCTATATTCTAATATCATTGATTTATTTTGACGCTGAAATTGAAAGCGGTCGGGTTAGAATATCTTTGCTTACTAAAAGAAAATTTCCAATTTAAATTACGAAGATATATAACCCATAAAAGCAAAGATATTCAATCCCATATGGCTCTTCATACAGCGAAATTAATTTTGAAAAATTTGACCTTTATATAAGATGGACCTTATGTAAGTATAAGATGATTTTGAAAACATTTGATTTTGGAAATGAATTGGTCGACTTAAATTATATTGATTTGGAAATTTGGATTTATTTTCTAAATTTATTATGTTGGAAACTTTAAAACTAAAGATATTTAAATTGAGAAGAAATAATTTGGTGGGATTGTATATGATTTTGAAACTGAACTGATATTGAAACAAATTGAAATTTGAGAACTTTATTTTTACTAAATGCCTGATTTGGGAGTTATCGAACTTATATAAAAATTGGTTTGTATAAGTATGATGTTGATTCGAAAACTATGGATTTGAAAAGGTACTCAATTTGAAAAGTGAAATCTTATATAATTGAAGTCTATATAAGTGTGATTTGATATACTATTGATTTTGGAAAGTATTTGATTTGAAAATGAAATCATATATATAATGGACTTTATATAAGTATGATATTTGAAATTAGTTTGAAAGGTACTATATGATACATATTTTCGAAGTAAAGATATGGAAAGTGCCTTCTGCTTGATATCTGATTTGTGGCCACATCTTGGATTCATTCTATCGATATTATTCTCTCTGATTTTGGTTTTCCGGATATGATACTCGAGTGTCCTTTGAATTCCATGGCGTTACCCATGGTCTTATTTTTTCTCTCGTGACTGCATAGCGCAACTGCCTGGCTGAGTCTTGCCTAGGGGTACGGATTGTTTCCTGGGGGATCCAGGCGTAACCATTGTGTATCCTACAATCCGTGTAGGTCGCGAATAGTAGCGCAAATGCTTGGCTGAGCCTTGCCTGGGGGTACGGATTGTTTCCTGGGGGATCTAGGCGTAACCATTGTGTATCCTACATTCTACTAGTCATCATGGCGTAACTCGCAGGGCTGAGAAAGCTTACGGATATGGATTGTTTCCTGGGGGATCCAGGCGTAACCATTGTGTATCTGCGAACCATGGTTAGACAAAGGTTTTGTTTGTTTTTGTTTGGATTGTACTTTCCATATCTATTTTTAAAAGTTTTCCAGTATTTTCACTGGGTGTTGAAACAGGTCTACTAAGTACCTGGAGAATTCTAGTTTTGCGCCTGATCAACGCACTACCAGAGTCTACGGGAACAAGGATAAACTTGTTGAAACATCGAGTTATAAAAGTATTTTATTATAAAGGTATTTTTCAACAAAGAAATTTTGTGTTAATATTTGTGTTAGGTGTGTTTCCAACCCCATCAGAAAAGAAGGAGCCAAGCCTCTCCTCCCAGATGTCAAACCAACTCCAACCAACCTCGCTACTTGCCTACCGAACCAGACGAGGCCGGACCAGTTCTCTACTTGCCTACCGAACCAGACGAGGCCGGACCAGTTCTCTGCTTGCCTACCGAACCAGACGAGGCCGGACCAGTTCTCTGCTTGCCTACCGAACCAGACGAGGCCGGACCAGTTCTCTACTTGCCTACCGAACCAGACGAGGCCGGACCAGTTCTCTACGTGCCTACCAAACCAGTTGCCACCGAATCAAAGGACAACCTACCTCCGAACCAACCCTCTACGTGCCTACCGAACCAGTTGCCACCGAATCAAAGGACCACCTACCTCCGAACCAACCCAGCTCCACATCCCACCGAACCAGCTGCCACCGGACCGAGGCGTCCCGAACCAAGACCATGCCGAACCAGATGTGCCAGGCCAGATACATCAGCCCAGGCCCACCAGCAGCTATATACATCCAAGACCCCTGCCCCCAACCTCACTCTATAAATAGAGGGGCAGGGGTACAACAATGGGGACAAGTTTTGAGAGCTCAAGCACGGAAGGAACTCTTCAAACAACTTCCTTTTACTTACACCAAAGCTTTGTACTTGTAATCATAACAAAAGAAGAGAAATAACATATAAAGTGGACGTAGGCACATTCTGGCTGAACCACTATAAATCTGCGTGTCTTTCTACATTTTAGCCCCTGTTTTTTTACGTATTTGCATAAGTCGCTCAAATTACTAAGAATAACATAAGATCTACTAAATCATACAACTTTGAGGTGTTTGTCCATTTTTTGTGCAAACATTTTTGGTGCTTTCACTGAGAGCTAGAAGCTCGAAGCTTCAGCTTCATCCGCTTAACAAGTTTTCCTAACAGCCTCGTCCGCCACTTGGAAAACATGCCTCCCAAACAGAGAAAAGATGTTAACAAAGGAAAAAACATCGCATCCAGCAGTCTTCCAGATCCAGCTGTCACGAATCAAGTAAATCGTCCTCCTCCAGCAACGGTAACAAATGAAGGACAGGCTAACCCAACCACTCCTGCCACAGAACAGCCTGCAGCAATTACTAGGGCAGATTTGGACAGAGTTGTTGTTGAAGTAACTAACCGCTTCACGTCCCAGCAGGAAGCCTTGGTGGACCATCTCATGTCACGCTTGAGGGACGCTGAAGAATCCAACCGCAACACTGAATCATGGGGCGAGTCCCAGTTTGGAGGATCTCAGAGACAGCAAAGGTCTTCCTTCTTCGAAGAAGCTAACGGCAGAAGTAGCCGTGGTAGGAGCCGAGACCGAGCACAGCCCGAAGTTAGGCCTGAGGAAACGTTTGGTACCGAACCCAACGGGGAAGGTACCGGGCGAAGGTCAACTGTAGCTGAGCCTGTCATGCTGCCTAACCACAGAAACACCAGTGAACGGGGCCGAGCTAGAGTTCAGCCCGGAGTTGGACCCGAGGAAGTGCTTAGATCAGAACCCAACAGGGGAAGATCAAGGCAAGGGCCGACTGTGGCTGACCCAAGCATGCTCCCAGAAGATCAAAGGCAGCCACTGGAAAATATGAGGAATGATAGACGATACCATCCCTACAGGTCGTCTGGACGGAATCAATCCCACAGAACAGAACCAAACTCATTTCTATCTGCTCCAAGTTCTGATGAAAGGATGGCACGCTTATTCAGAGAGTGTGTCCAACGGGAGCAAAGAGATCGAGGGATAGGCACTAGGGTAACCAGCCCTTTTGCCCGCAATATCGAAATTGCTATCACCCCCCGAGAATGGAAGATGCCAACAATGGAACCCTACAAAGGAACCTCCGATCCCGTTGTACACTTACAGAGGTACACGCATCATATGCTCATGAGTGGAGCAACAGAGGGAGTACTGTGCAAATGCTTTCCGCTCTTCTTAGCAGATCTTGCTACCTCCTGGTTCTGTCATCTACCCCAAGGATCCATCAGCTCATGGGAGATGTTGAAAGAAAAATTTATCAGTCAGTTCCGCATCCATGTGGAGCAACCTAAGGATGCTTATTCCTTATCCAGCGTCAAACAGAAACCTGGAGAAAAGCTGCAGCAATACCTAACCAGATTCAACGCCGCAGCAGCCGCAGTTCAAGATGCCGATGAAAAGCTTATCCTAATGGCCCTCTGCAGTGGGGTACATCCGGACACTAAATTTGCTAGAAGATTGACAAAAGAAAAACCAGCTACTTTACCCGATTTCTTCCATGAAGCCGGGAAATACATGAGGCTTGAGGATGCTGCCATTGAGGGGCAGTCAGGACAGCAAAGTAAGGCGACCCATGGCAACGCCCATGCTGTGGCGAGGGACGTTCGAAGAAATGATTCCAGAGACAATGCTGGGGGCAAGAAGGTAGAAAAGCGCCTATATCGGCCAGGACCAAGATTCGACACTTACACCCCTTTGAACGAAACCGTCGAAAATATCTTCCTTGCCACCCAAGGCGAAGTTAGATACAAACGCCCACCATACAAGAAGGAATCAGATAACGCACAGAAGTCTGGAAAATTCTGCCGCTTCCACGAATCTCACGGACATGATATCAACGAATGCCATCATCTCCGAGATCTGATTGAGGAACACATCAGAAGGAAGAAACTGGAACGTTATGTAAAAAGTCAAGACAGGACTCCAGCTCCTGCCAATGAAAACCCAAGGCTACCCTCACCAGGGACCGACAGAGGAAACCGCAACGCTAGCAGCTCTAGTCAAGAGAAGATAGTGGTCCATACCATCTCAGGAGGTCCGCACATCGCAGACAGAAGTTGGAGAGAGATGGAAAGATATGGGAAGTCGCTTAGAGACAATAAAGACTGTGTCAATACGGTTATAGAAGAGCGCCACCCAAAGCGGAAAGAAAGTGATGACATCACATTCAGTAAACGCGACCTAGAAGGAAGACAGTACCCTCACATGGATCCCATGGTTATCTCTGCCCGACTCGGGCCCGCCGAAGTTTACCGAATCCTGGTAGACACTGGAAGCTCTGTAAATATCCTGTTCAAACACGCATTCGACAAAATGAAGCTATCAATGAAGGATGTATCTCCCTGCGATAAACCACTACACGGCTTCACTGGAGATGCGAAGATGCCCCTCGGGCAGCTGGACCTCTTTGTTGAGATTGGAAGCCATCCCCGCTCTGTTGTAAGGAAACAGACGTTTGTGCTGATAGAAAACCATTCGGCCTACAACGCCTTCTTAGGAAGACCAGCCTTGTCTGACTTCCAGATTGTCCTAGCCCCATGGTGCCTGAAAATGAAATTTCCAACAAACAATGGGGTAGGGGAAGTGGAAGGAGACCAGGATATTACACGAGACTGCTATGTAACCGAACTTCGCAACAACCACAGGAAAGATAAAGGGAAAGGTGTAGAGATTGCCCTCTGCACAAAAAGCCTTGAAGCATAGCAACTAAAGAAAGCCCCTCCTCTTCGATACACCAGCGACCCTTTCAATGAATTAGACCCTAGGGACAAAGAGGAGGAGGCCACCGCCGAGCCTGCAGAAGCTATGGAGTTTATATCTGTAGACAGGCACGACTCAAGTAGGCTACTGAAAATTGGGTCCCAGCTGAAGGCTGAATTGAAGGAACAACTCATTGATTTTCTCCGCCACAACTTGGATGTGTTCACTTGGTCACACGCTGACATGACCGGAATCTCCCCCGACATAGCATGCCACGTGTTAAACATTGATCCTACCAAGGCGCCTGTAAAACAAAAAAAGAGAAGTATGGGGGCAGAGCGATCAGCAGTCCTCGATGAAGAAGTAAAGAATCTACTCGCCAATGACTTCATACGAGAAGCCGTTTACCCAGAATGGGTCGCCAACCCGGTACTAGTAAAGAAGGCTAATGGGAAGTGGCGGACCTGCATTGACTTCTCCAACCTAAACGACGCCTGCCCAAAGGATTGCTTCCCGCTTCCCAGAATCGACCAACTTGTAGACAGCACAGCCGGGCACGAACTCCTATCTTTTATGGATGCATACTCAGGATATAACCAAATTCCTATGCATGCTCCCGACCAAGACCACACTAGTTTCATCACCGACCGGGTTTTATACTGCTACAAAGTGATGCCTTTCGGACTTAAAAATGCAGGAGCCACCTACCAGCGCCTCGCCAACAAGATGTTTGCAGGGCTAATAGGACAAACTATGGAAGTATATGTGGACGACATGCTGGTGAAATCGCGGAAAGCCAAAGATCACGTAAGCCACCTAGGCGAGATGTTTCAAGTACTTCGGCAATATGGAATGAAGTTGAATCCACTAAAATGCTCCTTCGGTGTGTCGTCAGGGAAATTCTTAGGATTCATCGTTCATGCCAGAGGGATAGAAGCAAACCCTGAACAAGTCCGAGCATTAAGGGACATCAAGATACCTTCCACCCGAAAGGAGATGCAAAGCCTAAATGGAAAAGTGGCCGCCCTAAGCCGATTCATCTCCAAAGCAATGGACAAGTGCGTCCCCTTTTTCGAAGCTCTAAAGAAAGATAAAGGAAAGTTCGAATGGACGAACGAATGCTTAACCGCTTTCCTTAACCTAATCGAACACCTCCAGAAACCACCGGTACTCTCGACCCCAAGCGAAGGCGAAGAATTATACCTATACCTTGCTGTATCATCTCACGCTTTAAGCGCTGCCTTGGTAAGGGAAGACAACCGCACGCAACGACCAGTTTACTTCGTCAGTAAAAGGTTTACTGGGGCAGAAGTCAGATATCCTAAACTTGAAAAGTTAGCATACTGTTTACTAATCACTTCACGAAAACTACGTCACTACTTCCAATCCCATTCCATCAAAGTTCTGACCGATCAACCACTGAGGCAGGTACTCCATCGTCCCGACACCTCCGGGCGACTACTTAAATGGTGTATTGAGCTGAGTCAATATGATATCACCTATCACCCTCGCACCGCCATCAAGGGACAAGCCATGGCTGATTTCATTGCAGAATTCACTACCAACGAGGATAAGGAGCAACTGGAAATAACGGAAGATATCAAGTGGAATCTCTTTGTGGACGGTGCATCTAACGAACAAGGCTCGGGGGCAGGTGTGGTAATAATCACTCCCAGGGGAAATAAACTGCACTATGCTATAAGGTTGGAGTTCGCTGCCACCAACAACGATGCAGAATATGAAGCGGTGATAGCTGGACTAGAAATTGCCATAGAAATCGGAGCCAATTCTTTGTGTCTTCACAGCGATTCTCAACTTATTGTTAATCAAATACTAGGAGAATTCCAAGCTCGAGAGGAACGACTCATAGCATATCTAAGGAAGACCAAGTTGCTTCTCAGCCGATTGGATCAGTACTTAGTCAAACACATCCCTCGGGAAGAGAACCAAGAGGCCGACGAATTGGCAAAGCAAGCGAGTATGAGAGACATCGCCGTCTTCGGGGCAGTAACCATCTCAAAGCAAACGGTCCCAAGCTTTGAGCAAGTGAATCTGATAGCCGCAGCCGAAGAAGCAACTTGGATGACTCCCATCCGAGACTACCTACAGAGTGGCACACTACCCAACGGGCGTAATGAAGTCAAGAAAATCTTGAGGAAAGCGTCCCGCTATACAATACAAGAAGACATCCTCTATCGGCGCGGTTTCTCTAACCCATTATTAAGGTGTGTCGCCGGAAGGGAAGCCAAGGAAATCTTATCCAACATCCATCAGGGGAGCTGTGGAGATCACACCGGGGGGCAAACATTAGCAAAAAAGATACTCCGATACGGATATTTCTGGCCCACCTTAAGCAAGGACGCCTTAGATTTCGTCAAGAAGTGTGACAGATGCCAAAAATTTGCTAAGATCCCTCGGCTACCAACAACCGAGATTACTCAGATGACCAGCCCTTGGCCCTTCGCGATATGGGGAATTGACTTAATCGGCGAGCTACCAATGGGCCGAGGCGGGGCCAAATATGCTATAGTGGCAGTTGATTATTTCACCAAATGGGTGGAAGCGGAACCTCTAAATAAAGTATCTTCAGCAAAAGTTATTAACTTCTTGATCAAAAATGTTCTATGCAGGTACGGAGTCCCACTCAAAATCATATCAGACAATGGACTTCAATTTGACAGCGAGGAATTCGCCAACTGGTGCCAAGAACACAGAATTCATAAAAGCTTCTCATCCGTAGCATATCCCCAGGCAAATGGACAAGTCGAAGCAGTCAACAAAATTCTGAAAACTCTAATCAAAAAGAAGCTCGAAAAGTCAAAGGGCGCTTGGGTGGATGAACTTCCTACGGCACTATGGGCATATCGCACATCTTTCAGAACATCGACAGGGCACACTCCTTTCTCTTTGGCATACGGATCGGAGGCTATGCTCCCAGTTGAAACTATTGTGCCTTCCCATCGTCGGATCCACTATAACCCAGAAGAGAACGAAGAACTCCTTCACATGTCTTTGGATCTAATCGAGGAGAGAAGAAATGATGCAATCCTCAAAACAGCAGCCCACAAGCAAAAAGTGGCAGCACAATACAACTCCAAAGTCAAGCATCGTACCTTGCAAGAAGGGGATCTTGTCCTCAAGCGAATCTTCCCTCGCCCCGGAGCACTAGACCCAATCTGGGATGGACCATATGTAATTCATAAAGATCTCCACAACGGAGCCTATATTTTGTCAACAGTGGACGGAGAGGTGTTCCAGAGGGCATGGAACATCCAACACCTCCGTCGATACTTTTCTTAACTTGTATTGCCCATATGAAGTGAATTAACAAAGAGAATCAGTGGACGTAGGCATTTTCGTGCCGAACCACTTTAAAAAACCTTGTCTCTTTTTTAACTTGTTCCTTTGTATCTTGGCTGCTTGTTAACTTTATCATTTTCTATTGAACAAAATCCTGAGTATATAGCATTTCTGTTCAAAGCACTCCATAGTGCAACTTCACGTGGACAATACCCAACAGGTACTATGCGAATCTATGCCCTCGCCAATGAGACACTCTCGCTCCAGCATCCCTCTGCTGCGGGTTAACTCATTGCTCGCGACGGCCCTTAAAGCCAACTGTAATGAGCCGATTATAAGCCACCGAGAAGGCCGACTATAGCCGAGGCAGCTCATTACGGCGTTAGGCTCGCCGGTAACTGTGAACCGACTATAAGCCCCAACATAAGGTGTGGCCAGCCAGGGGCAGTTCACAGTTGACGATCGGCACCCACGCTAGCCGGCCACAGTAAATCGAATAATACCCACGATTACGGGCCATAATGGCCCGGGTAGTTACTGTGCGCGATCTCGGCTCCGATGTGTCTTAAGTGCGGCTGTGGTAAAAAATAATTAACTCCCCGCGGAGGCGTAAGATGGGTGACAAATGTCTCCAAGACCCACAGCTAGGGAAAGTGACTACAAAACCCGTTTGCCACGAACTTAAGCGCATCGAAGGCCTTCCGTGATTGGAAGTTTTACCTTTTTTACGTATTTCAATTTTACTTAAAAAGCTTTTTTCCTATCCCCTATAACAATCCCTAAAGTACATGATACAGAGTAGGAGATACTCGCCAATGGGTGTAGGGACTCACAGTGGCAGGACATTCGGCTACATTCCATGCTCGGTTCTACAAGATATTCAAGACTGCCATCTACGATTAAAACATGAAAGGCGGTATTTTCTTCTTTTATGTACAAATACATGACTATAATTTGTTCACACCACACGCTAACATTGCAAGTCATAAAATTATGGTTTAGAACCAGAGTCTAACATCAAACACAATTTAATTACAAGAATATACATAGCTAACATTTCTCATACGATATGTCGAAATAACAACAAATATTCAAGAAACGACAAAATCAGCTTAAGTTAAAAAAAAAATTTACACGTCAAGCATAATGTTGATTGTCACAAGTAGCAAGAATTACAACTTAGGAGTTACTCTACTGTCTTAAGACTAACATATACAACCATGCCAAGCCTACAAAAAGAATTTTTCAGGTCTAATCAGGGAGCCGGTTGCGTCGGAGTCTTGTCCTTGCTCTGTTGCCCGCCTGTCCGGTCATAAAAAGGATTCATTAGTAATAAGCAACCAAGTTAATCGGGAAGCTGAAAAGGAAAACTTACCAGCATAAGCTTACTGGCCACTCTGGTCGTCATCATCCACTTGCACCCCTGCCTCCTCAGCAGCGAGCAACTGCATACCCTCCTTCACTGCCGCCTTCTCCCCCTTGGCAAACTGGGCAGTGACCGCATCCATGCTGAAGGCCACGCCACCATCTTTATCCGCGTCGGCCTTGGCCTCTTCCAAAGCCCGAAGATAGATCTTAGCCATGACCCTGGGATAGTCATCCATCCAAGAGAGATTGCCCTGCTTCCAAGTTCGGAAATACATGTCCTGGAGCATGTCATCCATCCTTCCCTCGTTCTCCTCAAACTCCCTCATCCGGGCCTCGGAAGCCGACAACCTTTCGACAGCAGCATCTCTCTCCAATCTGTATCTCGAGCAATCAGCCTGAAGGGACCTCCGCATCACCTCCATCTCTTCCCTCAACTTAGCTTGAGCGAGCTCTGCAGCCTCAAGTTTCTCGGACAATTCCTCCACCTGCTCGAGATCCGCTTTCCGAACCTCATCCACCGTGGCAATAGCCATGTCAATCCGCTCTTTGCAAGTAGCTTCCATTTTCCGCAATTCGGCCCGACTGGCCTCTTCCATGGTTTTCCTTAGTCGCCCAGTAGCAGCCTCATGCTGAGAAATCTGAATAGCCTGATCCGCAAGCTGTTTGGCCTGATCCGAAACCACCAATCGAAGTCGGATATTGGCGCTCCCAATCTCCTCTCCGGCCTTAACCAGCCGAGCATGATGCCCCATCAGCCTCTTGGTCTCCTCTGCCACCCGATCAATATTAGCCTTGGCCTCATCTCCCATAGTGACTATACGAGTAGTGAGTAAATCGAGATCTAAGGACTTGGCTTCATCAAGTACTCGCACCATGGGGTTACGAGGGAGAAGGTGTTCACCAGTGACTTCGTCAAAAGTAATATCATGAGAGCTTGGATCCAGATCAGGATGACCCGCAAATGGATTACGAGCCAAGTCGGGACGGTCGATATGAATAACAGAAGGGTTTCCGGATGGGTGCGGAGAAGGTGCAAACTCGCTACCCTCCTCAGTAATATCATGAAGTGGCTGAGCCGGAGGCTGAGGACCGGGCGAAGTTTCGGATAAAGGATGACTCCTCTTCCTCTGCTGAATACCCTCTTCGATGACCCTAAGAAGAGGACGGTAGCCGACTACATCCCCGGAGCGTTGGGTTGAGGGCTTCGGCTTAGCAGAAATTTTGGAAAGTTTATATTGCTCAAGCCTGTGTCGAAGGTCTGAAGCTTTGGACGTCTTGCCTACTCCTGATATAAAGAACAAGTGTCACAAACTTACATTACTATACGATTCGAGAAACGCGGTAAATTACAAGTTAAAAAAGGAAAAGAAACACAGCTGTGGTTGTACAAACCCTGGGGAGGAGTGGGATACTGCAATAAGTCCTGGATTTCATTCCAGGACGGGAGCGGGTCATAAAATATTCCTAAGTCCCTATCATTAATGAAGCATGCAGGAGTCAAGAGTTCACCTTGAGTCGTCGGAGCCACCTTGGCTGGAATGGTCGGAGAAGACTCACTTGCACCAGTCCCGGCTTTGTCCGCCTTCCCGGTCTTCTCTGCCAAAGCCGGATCCTCATCCAACCCCTCAAAAGCCTGGCGGAACGCATCATCCGTCCACTCCTGAATCTCGCCCGCTTGCCCAGGAAGTAGGGCCCCGATGCCATCGCCACCTTTGTCACCATCCCGACCATCTCCACCCTCGCCTCTTTCCTCCTCTATGTCTTCCTCCTCCCGGGTAAGTGGACAATTGCTGGGGGAGGGACCGTCCGATTTCTTGAGTTTCTTACCTCCGACAGCTGGAGGTTTTGTGAAAGGTTTCCTCTTGCTGCTCTCTGCCGTAACACCTTCCTTGGCCTGAGCAGCCGCCCTCTCCTCCGCCGTTTCCCTCAACTTAACTACAGACTGCTGCGGAAGGATTAAGTTATATTCCAGAAGAATCGCATTTCTAATCAAGAAGGCAGATGATCTATATTTCCCAAGAATGGCTTCTATCTCAGCCGCCGTCTGAACCAGGCGGTCAGTCTCCACAACCGGAAAGCCACCTGTCGCTAGCAAAAATGAGAAAGTATGAGAAGAAGCATCGCAATCGGAATAGAAATTATAAGTAAAAGCATCAACTTACATCCAGAGGTAAAGCGCCGGATTGAAACGGAGTCGTCCCTGACAAAGAACCACTCTTTCTTGAACATGCTGAATTTAGAGTACAGATCCAAGACCGGTTTGAAGGTCACGGCTGACTCCAAGCTAATGTATGGGGATCCTTTCTTGTAGCCTCTCAAATTATATAAGTACCGGATCTCCCGGTTGGAAGGAGGGCGCCCGTACTTCCTCTGAAAGATGACGAAAAGGCTCGCCAGTATGGCATAAGAGTTGGGCTGAAGCTGGAATGGGGCCACCTTTAGATACGTGAGGAAGCTGACTACCCAAGCATTGAGAGGCGGGATAGCACCACACATACAATGGTACCTACTATAAGCAAAGTACCCTTCAGGAGGATTGTATGGCATGACTCCTGGGCCCGGCAACAGCATGAGGGCTCTATCGATCCCAAAGGAATGAGATATAACATCGAGCTGCTCCTCTTTGAGAGAGCTAGGAAAGCAGTCAGGCGGGGAATCCAGCAGCTCCTGGGGACCATGTCCATCCACTAATGACCTTGGGGCGGGCCCATGACGCTCCGATTCCGACTGAGCTGGGGGCACGGCAGAAGAACCTCCTTCGCCCCCAGACTTCTTCTTATCTGACCTGGTTTCGACTCTTCGAGACATTTATCTACGACATAAGAAAAGCATGATATTAGCACAAGGAGTATGGGAACATAAACGCATAGTTATCAAGTGCCATTCAGTGTTTAAATCTTCAAGTTCCGTTCGGTTGGTCAAACTTTCGAGCCTCGTTCGGCATTAACTCATTCGGCATTTTTGTGTTCATTCGGCAAAAAGATATATACCTGACTCGGCACGAGATAGATTCGGCAAAGGTTTGATTCGGCAAAGGTTTGATTCGGCAAAGGTTTGATTCGGCAAGAGTTGATTCGGTAAGGAATAACGAAGGAATGTAGCCCCTATTTATAAACATACCCAGAACAGCCGAACCAGATGGTTTGGCACTCGGAATCGAATAAAGCTATACCGAATCCAAAAAAAAAAAAACAACAAACAAACAAAGCGTGACATATGCCGGCATATGCCCCGCTTTGGGGGGCAGATGTTAGGTGTGTTTCCAACCCCATCAGAAAAGAAGGAGCCAAGCCTCTCCTCCCAGATGTCAAACCAACTCCAACCAACCTCGCTACTTGCCTACCGAACCAGACGAGGCCGGACCAGTTCTCTACTTGCCTACCGAACCAGACGAGGCCGGACCAGTTCTCTGCTTGCCTACCGAACCAGACGAGGCCGGACCAGTTCTCTACTTGCCTACCGAACCAGACGAGGCCGGACCAGTTCTCTACGTGCCTACCGAACCAGTTGCCACCGAATCAAAGGACAACCTACCTCCGGACCAACCCTCTACGTGCCTACCGAACCAGTTGCCACCGAATCAAAGGACCACCTACCTCCGAACCAACCCAGCTCCACATCCCACCGAACCAGCTGCCACCGGACCGAGGCGTCCCGAACCAAGACCATGCCGAACCAGATGTGCCAGGCCAGATACATCAGCCCAGGCCCACCAGCAGCTATATACATCCAAGACCCCTGCCCCCAACCTCACTCTATAAATAGAGGGGCAGGGGTACAACAATGGGGACAAGTTTTGAGAGCTCAAGCACGGAAGGAACTCTTCAAACAACTTCCTTTTACTTACACCAAAGCTTTGTACTTGTAATCATAACAAAAGAAGAGAAATAACATATAAAGTGGACGTAGGCACATTCTGGCTGAACCACTATAAATCTGCGTGTCTTTCTACATTTTAGCCCTTGTTTTTTTACGTATTTGCATAAGTCGCTCAAATTACTAAGAATAACATAAGATATACTAAATCATACAACTTTGAGGTGTTTGTCCATTTTTTGTGCAAACATTTTGAAATTGGAATTCTTTTGGTTTGAAAGTAACTATTCATGCCCGATACTATTCTTTGAACCTACCTTATCTTCTCAGCCCCAGTTGTTCACCTATATTCCGTTTCCCGAATCTACCTTCCTTCCTTTTTTAAAGAAATGATTATTAATTTATTGATAATATTTGAAGGGTATCTTGAGATAAATTAAAATTTTCATGAATTTTGGATTTAATATTTTCAATAGTCTTTGTAAATATAAGTAATAATGTAAATAATTGTTTCCAAAGAAGAATTGAAAGGTATTAAAATATTATAGAAAAATTGAATTTCAAATAAAGATTTCAAATAAAATTTGTGTAGTCCTAAAATTTATTGTTTATCTTGTCTTTCAATCTAAAAATTTCTGGTTGTTTTTTTATTCTCCTACCTCCTTCCTTTTCGGGGACGAAAAGTTTTGAGTGGGGGAGAGTGTAACGACCCATCAAATTTTAATAATTTTTAATTGATTTTATGTCGTATTAAATTGGATTTTTGAGAAATTTTAATGATAATATTTTGAAATAAAGTTTTATTATTTGGATTACGCACAATTAAATATATCAAAAGGTAAATTTTCAATTAAATTTATGAATGATTATTTATTATGTAATTCTATTAAATTCAAATTATATAAACTTTATATTCGTTGCACGTTACATTCATTTATTTGACCGGTCCTTTCCGTTGTTATTTCCAGAATTTCATGCGTTACTAACCACTGCTCCATATTTATTTTCCTTAATGGTTCAGCTAAATTTAAGGATCACCGTTGCTTTTACATTTTGTTTATATCACCTTTCTCCTATTTTAGCCGGTTGCATTTGATATTTCCTTGATTTAAGTTTTCTAACTTTTAAATTTCCCACTGTTGCTCTTATCTACCGGTTCAACAGGTTGCGGTCCCACTTTAATTTGGCATCCCCATTAATTCATACGTTACTTTGGGTTACATTTATATGAAGGCTACTTCTTCCTCTGCATAGATTTTTCCCACAGCAAACCTCCTTTCCATTTTATTTCTTCCTTTCTTTCTTTCTTCTAAACATTTCTCTGTCCATTCCTTTTATCCATTTTAATATCCTTGCCTTTCCAAACTCATTATGTGCTGTCCAAACAAACAAAAATTTATTATTTTAAATGTATAGCTAAATCAACTCTTGACCGTTACAATTACTTTTATTTTATATTCATTTCAATTCTTTTTGCTTAAATAACGTTTTGATGAATCAATGGGCAGCGTTACGTTCTTTTGAATTTTATTCGCATCTTCAGTGTACGTCTTTGATTCATTTATTTATTGCATCCATTCATTTTCATTTGTGAGCTGTCCTCTTCCTTCCCCTTTTATAATAGCCTCCCTTCTCTACTGGCATTCATTTTTATTTGTGAGATTTACGTTCCTCTCTCCACATCTTCTCCTCTCATTCATCCAGAGAAAGCAAATAAAAGAAAGTCTTGTAGCCTACAAATCTTCCTCCTTCCCTTCTCTAATTCCTCTGGATCCAATACCTTTTCCCCTCTCCTTCAAGCCAGTGCAACTCCCGCCTCTCTCCCTGAACCACAGCCTCCCGTACCTCCACATCACCCACTCCTCCGCCGAAAATCTCGCCCGCCTTGACCTTCAAAAACGCTGACACGGCCTCAGCCACCCACTTCGACTTCCCTCTACGTGGCCACACAACCCAGATCCACCACCACTCTCCTCCGCCTCCTCCCATTGAACACCCGCCTTCCCCTGACCCGCCGTAGCTCCGGCAACCTCCTCATCTTCTTCCAATTTAGCTTGTATGTATGTATATATAGGTTAGCTACAAAATTTACTCATATATATTGAAATTTGACACTTTGTTAATATGTGACTCTATAATTAGTATACGTGTCTTATATGTATATTTTTACAGTTATCATGTAATGGTTTTAAATGTGTCTTTTGTTATATATTTATCTAATAGGATTTGGTTATATAAATAGATATACATTTATTTGTATTTGCTATATATGGGATATGCATGCTGCCGTGAGTTGTGTTCCCAGATATTATATTTCCAGTCGCTATGTATTAGTTTGTATTAAATTGTTAATATAATATGGTTGCAGGTGAAGGTTATATGTACCAGAGTATTTAAAGTATATAGGACAGTGCAGTATGATATGATTATAAATATAGTAGTAAAATATATAGATGTATGAGATAGTGGTTCCATTTTATTTTATATGTCATTTACGTATCCTATAATGGTTGGATTGCGTGCATATATAAGTTTAGAAAGTGTATGTAAGTTGTATAATTTTTTTTACCACTCTAGAATGATTTTTACATATATTAGTTTAAATATGTATTAGACGATAGTATTGGTCTATATTAGTATTATATAATATGGTAAAGAGTTGGATTGTTTTATAATAAGTGTTGTTTAATGATTTTATATATAACTGTTGGTTGGTTTATTTGTGTAAGTGATATGTATATATCTACATAAGAATTTATTCCAAAATATAGTACGTATACATAATTGATTTTAGTATATGTGATGTTAATTTAAAAAAAACAATGCTTTTATTTACATATGTATTTATTTTATTTTTATATTTACCTTAAACTTAAAATATTGATTTCAAGATATTATATATATGTGTGTTTATCTAAAATTTTATATGGTATATATGTTTTATTTTTCCTATGTGTCTTTTAATTTGAAACAATGTATTTTGAATTAAATATATCCTTAAATTTAATATGTGTTGGATATAGGATGTATAGAGTTATATAAGTTCTCTTATATCAATTATCTTCATCAAACCCGTTCTGATTTGATTTCGTCAATTTTTATTTATCAGCCTTGTTCGTCCAATTCACGTTCAATCTTGCTTTGCTTTGGAATTCGTGCTTGGATTCGTAACTCATTTCATTGTCTTTTCTTCTCTAGCCTCGAAAGGTGAGCAACCACTCACGATTAACATTCTTTTATTTATTAAATTTGATTTCAATTGAAACGACAATTGAAATATGCTATTGTAGTTATTTAAATTGTTATATATGCTATTATCTGTAACTGTTCACCTGTGGGATATGACACCATATCCTGCTGTTTATATTATATAGTTATTGATGATATATCTATACCTGTTATATTATTTCTATATCTGTTATCACTCTGCAAGTTCCTTGTTAGTATAGAAATCACTATGGGTTGAAATGATACATACCCGAACGGACTTTAGAATAGGAGAAAATCGTTATGGGTTGAAATGATAGACCCAAGCGATTTTCATTTGAATTGAAATTGGGATTACGGGTTGAATTGATTCTACCCGTATATATTTAAATTTCGGATTGAAATGATAAATATCTGTATCACTTAACCATATGATAGATATATATACAGACACCGTTGGTCCACATATATAAATATTTTGAAAATAAATTCTATGGTTTGGAAAGAAATATATGGTTTTAATAAATGTTGAGCCTTAAATTATTATATATAAATGGTAATGATATATATATATATATTAAATAATGATATTTAATTTAATTATGATGGATTTAATACATATAATATGTTTAAGTATAAAATTTATATTTCAAAATAGATTTTTGGTAATAATTTGAATAAGTTAAGGTTGGGAAGATAATTTGAATTTAGTTGAAATTTTATTTATTAAAGAATTTTATTAAATTAAACCAATGTGAAACTTATTGAAATTGAGATTTAAGATATGATTTATAACTGGGGTTTAATTTAAGTAATTTAAATAATATTTCTTGTTTAAATAAATTTAAGGAAATATTTAGTAAAAATGTAATTTAAGGCTAGTTAAATGATATTGAATTTATTAAGTGAATATTCCCTGATTAAATAATAATAAAGTTAAATCAAGTGCTATATGAAACTGTTAAATTTAACTTTGAAAATGTTGAATATTAAAGCCTTGAAATATATTGAAAATTTAAATGGTATATTTAGAACTGAATTGATGAATTGAGCTTTGAATAAATTTGAATTTGGAATTTTTGAATCGATTTGTGAGACTTGAGGAAATTATAAATACTTTACTTTATAAATTATTTAATGAACATACACTATTTTGGAAATAGATATATTTGAAATGAAGATGATATTTTGATTTTGAAGTAAATAAATTTAAAATGACCACGGTGTCATAGTGTATATTCCCACCTTGTAGATAGTTCTACAGATCCTTAGAGGATGGTTATTCCAAACATCCTTTAAGTTACTTGTATTTCAGTTGATATTTCACTTGAGTTGGATTTATTGATATAAGAATGTTAATCCTGACTCGAGTGTTTTGCGTTTTGCTTTACGCTCGGGTCAGACCGAGTGATACAGCATTTGAGACTCACCTTTGGAGTTTGGAGCTTCCTTTGGAGATCCAATTATCGCCTCAGCTTTCAGCTCTTCTAGTTGATTTGTTCAGAGAAGTCATATATTCGTACTGAAGACTTCATTGTATTTGAGATATTCTGTTGTATTTTATTTTCAACTCTGATGTTTATATAGTAGCTTCATGAACTACTATTTTATCTATTCCGCTGCGTATTATTGTATTACTCTGTGTCTGTGATTCTGTGATTGATTTATTTACTGCATATGCTGAGTTTTGCCAAATTTAAATTAACAATCTGACATTTTGAATTATTCAAGTCTGACATGTGTGGATTTATTGTCGATTTGAATGGTCCAAAACAGCGGGTCGTTACATATAATACAAATGATATAGTACAAAAGGTTACTCCTTACTATTTTCCACCAATCCGCCTTACTAAAAGTGTCCTTAATGGAATGCCTAACTAATAGATAGAATGCCATGCCAGTTGACTGGTCGAGACGAAGCTACTGCGCTTTGCTACCTTCGAAAGAGTGGTTTCAGCTCGCGCTCTTACCTGCCCGAGTTAAAGAGGCCAGCCCTTAATTCCAATCAGAGAGGCAGTTAAAGGCCAGGTCCGGACCACTGAAGGAACGTAATTGCGCAAACTACGTAAACATGGAGCTATCAGAGTTAAAAAAAGTATTACATCTAATAGATTTGCAGCTATACATTCTGTCTTTACATTTTTTAGATATCAAATATACCAACATAAACATATAACCGAAATAAATAACTAGATAAATAAGGAGCCGCCTGCTCGATCACTGTCTTCAAAGAGCTCTGGAGAAAACCTGCTACTCTCGGACTACTTAAATATAATTGAGTACCCGAGAGTTTTAAGGAAAGTAAACAACTTGGGTCAGACAAAATGTCTGGTATGAATAAAACTCTGGAACAAAAGGAAGTGCATTTAACAATAATATGTTGGACCACACCGGTAACGTGGAACAGGTTTTCTCCCACATAAACAACAATCAAACATAAGAATGGAAAGAATAATAGGAAACAAATCCAAACATATATGATAAAAAAATAGTATAAAGACCAGATATGAAAGAATGGAAATAGTCTGAACAAAATCCAAACTGGACGGAGTGGATAAAATAAGATAACAGTCCAAACTTGATAGAATGGACAAAACCTATAATTAAACATCATGAAGAGTGGATGAATCTTCCTATTGCAATTACATAAAAACAATTCGAATGTTCGAATTAAATAAGGAAAGGAAAATTTCCAACAAATACTAGGAAGGTGCACCACCCTTGAAGTATAGCTCTAGTAATATACTTCTAAGAAGCTCATATACTCCGTGACACTTCTCGGACAATACCAAGCTTGATCCCGCCAAACCTTTCCGAGAATCCAAATATTTCCACATCTAAGTGCACAACAAATCCAAACTAGATGAGATGTGAAAATACCCTTTTAATGGGAGCAACCCCATACAACTTGGCTTCCTCTCGCGTTTTGGTTTAGTCATTTCCGACAAAGGATAACATGCTCAACGGAGCAATGCTTATCTTAAAATGACGATAATAAAGAAGTTGAAGTAACTGATAGCCGAGAAACCAACTATCGAGGATATAAAACGATCATATAAGGAAATTAAGTCTTGTATACTTATCACCACTCATCGAGTTCAAACTTATACTATTTGTTGGTTAACAATACCTCAAAGTCATGTCTCACGACTATTCTTAACTTTCAAAATAGCGATAAGTCTACTTCTTCGATGTTTAGTGCTAATTATATAAATAAATCGTTTCTATATAAGTGAATCGCTTTACGGAAATTAATTCATTTCCATAAATGAATCAAACTATTTCTTTTAAAAACCCGAATTCATGCTTGGCTTCACATTACAAGTATTAGCTTTAAAACACTTTGTTAAAAGAGTTCACTAAATTTAAACATCATTATAAAAAGGATTTAATAACTTAAACCATCCTTATTACATTGATTAATTAACTTTAAAACTTCATTAATTCAGTTGATTGATTGACTTCAATAGCCCTTAATTCAAAAGAACTTAATCACCTTTAACATAATTAATTTAATTTATTAGTAAAATTATATATAATTAATTAAATTAATAAATAAATAATTAAATACCATTATTTAAAATGATTAATCAATTTAAACCATCATTAAGGAAAAATTAATTAAAGTTAAAAGAAGTTGATTTCCTTTTAAAAGTCATTAATTAAAAAGAGTAATTAATTTAAAAATATCATTAATTAATTGATTAATTAATTTTAATCCATCATTATCAAAATATTAATTAGCCTTAAACATCATTAAATAAAATGATTAATTAATTTAAAACATCATTTAAAGAAAGATTAATCAAAGTTAAAACAAGTTGATTAAATTTTAAAAGTCATTAATTAAAAAAAATTAATTAAAAAAAATCATTGATTAATTGATTAATTAACTTTAAACCATCATTATTAAATGATTAATTGTTTTAAACATCATTAGATAAAATTATTTATTAATTTTAAAACATCATTAACTAAGTAATTAGTTAAATTTAAAACACATCATGATCAAAGTAATTAGTTAATCTTAATCCTTATTAATTAAATAATTAAATTAAATTAAATAATCATTATTAAAATGGTTAATTACTTTTGAAAACATAAGTAATCAAAATCTTGCTTAACTTGTAAAACAATTCCAAGCATGATGATGAAACCAAACGGTTTCGGTAAAAAGTAATTTTCTGAAAGTGCCAATATAGCGACTATCGCTATACAGGCAGTTCGACAAACAAGTTTATGCCCTTATCATTACAACCAAACATTATAGCATAAGGATATATGCATACATACATGGTAATTTACTATGTACTTTGGTACAACAAGTAGTAAGCATGAACCAACATTATAAGCAACTTTTACTTACTGACTTTACAAGTTACTAAACTACGACCAAGATGTCAACTTTTCGAAGCATGAATCAAACCAACAACTACCACACTACCAAATATATACAACAAGCATTCAATAGCAACAAATATGAATATGAGTATGGTTTAAAAACTTTTGGTTTAAAGGTGAAATTTTACTCACAAAAATGCAGTCGAACTAACCCGAACTCCTACAACAACTTGCCGACACGTGAACTATACTTCACTCCACTCAAGCTCGGACTTTGGGCCCTTAAATGGGCTGTTTGGGGTTCAGCCATGGGTTATTATGGGCTTGGCCATGGTTGAAATGGGGAGTTAAGGTGTTGTTTTGGTAAGTAGAGTGAGGTAGAGTGTTTAAACTTGGTTTTTGGAATGTATAAACTACTTTTTTTCTTAGGAATTGAATTTAGAAGCCATGAATGGATGTATGCATTTATAAAGAAGAGAATGGAGGTAGTGTTAGGAAAATGGAAAGTGAAATGAAGAAAGTGATTTAATGAGAATGTGAGGGTATATATAGGCATAAGAAGTGGAAAATTACCAAAACAACTGAGAGTACATACCCTCCACTCAAAATGTGCCGCATGTCTTCCCGAAATCCTCCTTCCTCGTTATTTACACATGAATTGTACCTCTCTCTCCCCCTTTTTCCTCTTCATGAACATGGTAAGGCATAGTGGTAAGTTGTAGGTGCACTTTAGTGTACTTATGTGTACTTTTATAGCTTATTTTAATACATTAGGGTCAAATCATGTTTTATTTTAAAGTAAGTATGATTACTAACCCTAATACAATAATTAAATTATCATGGCATGAACATTTATATGTGTGTGCATGTGTACACTAGTGCACAACGTTTCCCGACAAGTTTTCGATGCCGAAAAGTCAAAATTCCGGGAAGACGTTTTTCGGTCACATTTTCTATTTTTATTTGAACTAACTATTTTAGTAAACATATTTTGAAATGATTTTAACATCATTAATTATTATTTAAAAGAGGTTTATTTGGTTATAAAAATCCATTAGTTCAATATTTAAAAATGATTTAAATATTTAAATACCAAGTGATTAATTTACGGATCGTTACACTTCTTGTTATCTCTTATCTCCTTAGTGACTTTCTTAAAATCATATCAAATCAACTCTAAACTCCACAAAAATTTGCCAAAGACCTTAGAATTTCATCAAAACATGGTTTAGCACCTAAAAAGTTGAAGAATGATGGAGGAAGGGGTGGAGTAGGAGGAGATCGAACCTAGGGGAGAGTGGAGGATGGTTATGGCCGAGATCAAGCAAGGAGGAAGGTGGCCATGAGTAAAGAAGGGGAAGGAGGTCATAGGCATGTAGTTTAAGAGGAAGAAAGGATGGTGTTATCGATGTTTGGTTGAAGTTGAAAATAATAATGAAGTGTTGTTATAATGAATGTTGATAGGAAGAATTTGGTTGAAATAAAGGTGAGTAAATCTCAATTTGATTACACTATAATTTGGTTGCAAGTTAAGTTAAATTTTTTTCTTGAAAAATTGCTTGAAAATGTTGCTAGATCACTTGTTAAATTGCTTGCTATATACTAGTTATAATAAACCTTGACTATATAAAGTATGACCCTTGATTTTCATGCTTGGTTTGTTAAAGTAATTAATTATTGATTGATTGGTTGATTATATTAAAGTTTGGATGTTAATTATATGGATGTTTGACTATTGAAATAATTCACGTTTAATACACATCGAACATCACAAAGGAAATCACTTTCCTTTATAAAATGAAATGTTGTATATGAGATTGTTAACCTCTTTAAAATGGTTTAAAATGATTTAGAAATGTTTTATAAACATTTAAAAGTGTTTTGACAAAGTTTGAAAAGAAAATAATTTTTGAGTTAAAATACGTGCGTCGCATAACGGTAGTTCGCGATTTCGCGCCACAGAAAATTAAATCCATTTATACGATGGATTCGGAGTCGAAATTCTTTGAAATAAGAATATTCCGAACTCTTATAATCATAGTTTTCAAACAAAATAAAACAATTAAGATTTCATTTAGCAGATTTTATGATATGACCAAATCAATTTTTCAAGAAAATCGCACTTTTGCAGTTAAGTGACCAAAGTATAATTTTTTTTAAAATGAATAAATTTTAATGTTTAAAAATATGAAATAAATTTGATAAATTTCTTAAGATATGACTTATAAATATGAATTTCCAAATGATGGAAAAGTTGTTTTAATCAAATAAGCTTGTAAAACACTATCCGCGGCACTTTTCAATAGCAGTTTTAATAATCTTTAGAAGTATAAATTTGAACTTAACTATTATATCCCGAATCTTTTATAAATGTCTTTAAAGAAACAATTTAGTATTTTAAAGATAATTTGGAAGTTTTAATAAGAGTTTAAATAAATGGTTAAGAAAATTGTTTATAAAATTTAAACAATATAATTGAAGTCATTTCCTTAAATGTAATAGCAAACCGAGTATGCTAAAATGACTAGTACATTTGTCCCGCCTATGAGATCTAAACGGTAAAACAAGGTGTGTAACTAAGGTTAGGAATGAAGCAATCAATGCCTTGAACTTACCTGGCCTCTGTTTTCTCTTTTAGGTGAGGGGTGGAACAGATCGAAAGGAAAGCCTAGATATTCTTAAAAAAATATCTCATTTAAGTTTATCCAAAAGCAAGGAATTTTCAAAAGAGTTAATTAAAACAGATAGAGGTATTCTAGCCAAACTATGTATTAAGTTCCGAGGAGGGAATTTGTACTATCTGCGTTAATTTAAAAAGTGATTTCACAGTAATTCCACGAACAGTTTGAGTTGAATACGGAAATTAATCTGGGTATGATTACTCTAACCGTTTACACAATATAACTGGTTTGGGTTTACAGTAAACGATGTCTTAAATTACACTGTTTTTTACCCAGCTAAAACATGTTTCAGAAAGGTGAATTTTTTTATTAAATTTTCCTAAGTAAATGACTTAAAGATTTCCAATGGTAAAAGGGTTTTGATTAACCGGTAAAAAGTTAAAATGAAAGAGGCATAACAAATCTTGTATACAGATATTCAAATTTTTAACCGGTGATTGGATTTCGAAGAGATTGAGATCGGATCTGGGTGATTCCTATCCGAAAACCAGTTCGAACTAATTTACGTTTTCGAAGTAAAACATGTTGAAGACGAAGATCATTAAAGACGAAGATCTTCATGATGTAGGGCTACTTGCCACAAGACTCTCTATGAAATTTACCATATCATATATTATGGTGGCAGTAGTGCTCTGTTATAAAAATCTTCGATTTGTAAGGACTAATCGCTACTAATCCGGGAGGCGATTCCCAAACAGGACGTGGTAGGAGGAGTGCCTTCGATTCTTCCTATTCCTGGACAACTTGTATGGATGAATGTCTAACATTACATTTTAAATCACATTGATTGATCTCTATAAAACATATCATCTGTTTGGTAGCGGAGAAGGCAACTTCTCTTAGCTTAACATCCTTTCCTGAGACGTACGAGCTCAGGAGTTATACGTTTATAGAAATTAATTGTGTGATTATGGAATGGCAACCTGACATTCAAGTGGAAAGATGATGTGCTATGTAAAAGGTAATCGTTATGTTAGGCCTCGCCCTCGGAAATGACTAAAATAGGGTAGATGCAGCAAGGCAATGTGGTTCACAACCATTAGCGTATGATCATCCCCTTTTAGATATATTTATTTCCGCTATGACATTGAGTTTCGAATTATTGTGGAAGTATGCTAGAGCAGGCCCGAATAGATCGGTAAGGACCGGGGTGATGACATATTCGATACTATCTAGTTAGAGGTAAGCCGGTCTTGTGCTGGTAGAGGACCACTAGTTGGGCCTTGATATGTTCCTATAACGACCCACTTTTTCGTATAGTTTAAGCGGCCAATAAACTACACATGATCCACTCAAATTGAATGGAAATGAGGATAGTTAGGGGAAAAGGAAGAAGAAAGAAGACAAGAAGAAACTAAACAACACAGAATCTCACAACGGAATGAATGATCTATAATATATAACAAGTCTTTACAAAAAAACAAACTGTAATATATGTATATATAGGTACCAATTAGAGTATACTAACTTATTTCAGACGGGACATTTATAACAATCTGTCCTCACAATTGCTAATATATACAACAATAAATGCAACGGAAAAATAATCAGGTACGTGAATACGTCTCTGGGCCACCAGCTTATCTCCTGAAGCTCCAAAACATCCAACTAAAACTGGAAATATACTCGGTTTGACCCGAGCATTATAGAAAAACAATGCCTGGGTCATTCTGGTAAAACCAGTATGAGAAACTCAAATCACAAGGAATTTTTATTTATTATAGCTTGTAAAATCCTTTAAAATCAAAGGGTATCGTGTAAGACCACGCCGCATACAAACACAGACGAGTTTTCACCTTACGATAGCCAAAACCTTTTATATTAGAAATTCCAGTGATATTATGATAATGTCTAAGGGTGAATATAATAATAATCAAGTAGTTGTGATGCTCGTGAGTGTACATCACAACAATACTAGGTATATAATCAAAAACCAGTAAGGCACATTCGCTAATTGTGTAGGATTCCATGGAGGTGCCCTCAGTACTTCGAGAATGGTCCTCTTGCACAAGGATCAGAGATATCCTTCCGAAGCTGTATACATCCCTAGTGATGTACCATAGGAAAAACATAGCTGGTCTCGCTAAGACCGAGTATATCGGCCCATGCATGCATAAAAATTGCAAGTAACATCTAGGAGGAGCCGACTACACCCTATGGGTTTGCCAACCATACTGTCCATGCCTCCTATCTTTGTTTTTAGTCATTACTGCTGGTGAGGCTACGTCCGACGTTCCAGCTCACACACCGCAATCAAAATAGATCATGGAATCCCACATGGATTCTAGTACCGCAACGAGTCTCGGAATCATACATGGATTCCTACCTCTCAAATAGATCTTGGAATCAAACACGGATTCCCATACCCTAATGGGTTTCGAAACCACACATGGATTCCAACATCTCAATATATCACAAAACTCCTTCATAGAACCGTATATGGTTTCGGAGTGGTTATAGGTTTCGAGTCATCTCTTATGAGTACACTCTTCCGCTTCCATGGCGCTCCAAAACCAATCATCGATTTTTCGGAATGCTCAATACCGGTTCTTTAGGTAATAATCAGAAAATACATAAGAGTGGGGATCACTCCCTAACCGTTTAAGTGGGCGGATCTCCTTATCATTTGCCTAGAAGAACAAGCGAGTTCATACGTATAGTATAGCACCACCGATGGTAATTGTACTATATAATCCCCGTGTTTGCCCTAGATATTTCCAGAGTTAAAGTCCTTCGATGTTAAGTAGAGAATATTTTTCGTACCACCAAAATTAAAAAAAGATTACATATTTAGGCCAAGATTTGATAGTTGGTTATTTAACTATCAAATAACAAACATTCAAAATAAAGATCACATTTCCCATTTTAATCACTAAGCCTCATTTAATTAAATTTCCATTAATCAAAATCTCTTCCTTAATATTTATCAAAATATTCATATACTTATCTCACCGGAATAAGTATATTCATAAACCATTTCCTTTAAAAATACTTGAAAATGTTTAAAAATATATATTGAAAGCACCGTTTAGTATCAGTAATAGATTGTAGTTTACTCAATTGTTACATCGCTATCCCAGTGAATCCATAGTAAAATGTAGGCAATCCTTGCCACTTGAATTATGCCTTGGAAATCAACCATTTCTTTTCGAATTTCTTTATTTTAAAAATATCTCCAATTCTATTTATAAAGCTTATTTATAAATCTCCAATCTATTTTCATACATTCTTTATGAATCTCAAAACTCCATTTATTAAACTTCTCCTCTCAGATCTTTGAAACTCATTTAAAAACACACTTATTTAATAAACTCTTTAAGTCAGTAAGGTTCCCTTGATAAACCATAAATTAATTAAAATAACTTTAACTAAATTTAAATAATAAGTTATTATCTAAACATCCTTCTATTTCACTTTAATTAAATCTCATTTAAAATATCAACTTTAAAACCTCATTAAAAATATGTTAAATTAATTTTAAACACCATTACTGTATTAATAAGTTAACTTCAAAACAATATTAATATAATAATTTATTAACTTTAAACATTATTAACACAATAATCAAATAACTTTTAACTAATATTAATATGATAATTAATTAACCTATAAATATAATTAAATAACTTAAATCAATATAATTAAATAGCTTGAATTAAAAATTTAATGAATAAAATCACTTTAAATAAATAACTAAATTAAAACATCTTAAACAAAAATTAAATAACTTTAAAATAATATATAAATATTCTTAATAACTTTAAGAAATAACTTTTAAGAATCATATTAATAAAATAATTAAATTTAGATCATTATTAAAAATATTCTTAATTATCTTTTAAAACATTATAAATAAGTATTTATTACCCTTTAAATCTTATTATTAAATAATAATTATCTTTAAACCTTATAATAAAAATAATTATTCTTAAGATAACTTTCAACTCAATAATTAACTTTTCAAATTTGAAAGAGGCTTAACGATCACAATGATACTTAAATAAGCTACCATGTCATTCAATTTCACTTTTCAAGTTATTAATTGATATTTACATAATCAACGACTATGTAAATAAATTCAATACTTAACCATCATGGTTTAACATATCATATATTCCAAGTGGCATTTCAATTAATGATATATAATCAAATATCCAAATCTATAAAATAGCAGAACGGAGATTTATTCTGCTGATTAAATATCAAATTAATTTAATTAGCGAAACGATGTTTTATTCCACTAAACCAATGTACAATTACCATATTCAATCCAATTTAACTCAACGATGTTTTATTTGGCCAAATAAACATCAGTAATTAAGGTATATAAATATAAATGACATTATTAATTAAAATAGTGTAATTTAAATTCAATTTCTTTTAATATGTCATAAATATATACATGGCCAAAACTATAAACAGGTTATATTACGACATTATATTCGTTCATACAAGTCCAACGCAAAAATCTGTGGGTTAATTGGATTTCATATGAGTGAATTACTGCATTTTAAAATCAACATACTTATGTTATAAAATTTAAACAAATAAATTTATATTATTCTCACCTACTCAAACCCGGCCCAAGAGGCCCAAACCCAAACCTGCCTCCTTCTTCCCACCTCCTCCCTTTATGTTCCTATAACCCATTTTGTGCATGATTCTGTGCACGTGCACGGCTCGGCCTACCACCAAATCGACATGCCGAGGCCACCTACAAGCATCACTTCGCCTTCTCATCTCAATGCCACCTCCCAATCCTTCGGCCATTTCCTTGATCAAAAACCGACCATGCCACGGAGCTTTAGATTTTCGACGAGCACCTAATTCAAGCTCGCCCCATCACCTCCGTCCATATTAGCGCCTGCCACCTCCACCATTGCAACTGCCTACCTCTAACTACCCCTTCAAGCCCACAACACCGGGTATAATGCCCTCATCACCTGCTAGTGACATGGTCTCCCAACCAAATAAATAAAGCTCCCAAAACCCTAGAATGACCTCTTCCCATCAACATTGACCACTAGAGTAAAATTCGCCACGATCAATGCCTCCATCTCGTCCCAAGGCTCCTCCTGGACACCTATGATTAACCTTTCGACGCTCAGATCGTCGAAAATGAATTTTTAAATGAAAACCGATCAACTCCTTCTCCTTGATGATTTACAACACTAAAAATCACCGAACAACTTCTAAAATATTGATTCGATGATATGGACACACCCATGCCCTTAAATCTCAAATTTGCGATCATCGAAAACGATCGTTTCCTCGGCCACTTACTGTTATTTATAGATATCTCTTGAAATACTCAAGGGAAACCCATGAAATTATTTTTAAAATAAACTAGAGATCCATAAAAACATTTTCCATGTTGGAACTCTATAACAACTAGAAATTTAACCCGTAATAATTAATTCGTTAATTAATTAAATAATAAAATAACTTTGTGAAATTACCATAATTGAGCTACAGGAGTTGCACCATTGTGTCTGTGGTAATTTTCTGGTCAATTTCCTTATATAGAACGTCAGAATCCGAGTTAATATGAGCAAGGAACAAAATAATAAAAGAAACGAAAAAAATAGGGCAGGTCGACCGGCCGGTCGACCTGGGCACAAGAGCGGTCGACCGCCCAGTCGACCCGCCTGCCTATTTTCATGAATGAAAAACGTTCGTCCGTTCGAAATTTGAATAGTAATTTGCATTGTTTAAAATGATCTGGTACTTCTATTCTTGCATCTGATGGCTCCTATTCAGCCTATGACGTGGTTGCGTCCTATTCAATCCCCAAATCCAATGGTCTGAGATCCACTTCTACCCCTATAAATAGAACCCTAGGCCTAACACATTTTCTCATTCTAATATTTTATCCAATTGGGTTCATCTATTCATGAAGGACCCTAAGCGGAATAATTTTCCAAGGAGGAAATCGTTATAAATAAAAATATTTAACAACCCCAAGTGGATCCTTGAAGGCCTAAAGGGAAGAGCTAAGGACCAGAGGTGAGTGGTTGTAATTATTTTAAATTTCTTTAAGTAATTTAAAATAATAGGGTTTTCAATAGTTGTAGTTTAACTATGATTTTTTGGAGTAACCTTTTTAGTAATTTATTTACAGTTTTTAGAATTATTTTCAGTCTATTCCTTCTAGCTATTCTTTTCAGTTAATTTTAGTTTAATTCTTTCCATTTAATTACAGTTTATTTATAGTATTTTAATTTATTTACTGTTATTTATGCATTATTTACATCTTCTTCCTACACCTTGGATTTCCTTCTATTTTCAGTTTTCTTTTATTTCTCCTTCTTCTTCTTCGCGTATGGATTAGAACAGAATTAACGCGAAATTGGATTAAATTATAAGAAATTTGAAATAATGGAATATGAGATGTAAATAACAAAGACTGTAATATAATTGGAATAGGACTGAAATTATGCCTAATTATGATATTAATTGGACTGAATTAAGAAGACTGGTCTAGTATTAACTTAGAATTATAACTAAAAAGAATAAAAGCAGAAAGAAGCTTATTTTCACGCTTAGACCTTGGGTTAAGTAATAAGCATAATTATAACGTAAGTTATAAATTGATAAACTATGGTAAACTATGGAAACTATGGCGCTTATTTTAAGACTTAGGATAAATTAATAAGCAATAATAGTAATTGATAAAAATAAAGGCATATCTAAATAATTTATCTAAGTTAATAAGAAATGATAAGAGTAGGACCTATACCAAATAGCATTCCCCTAATATTTCTATGGTTACGGTGTTTCACATAATCCTGAAGTGAGACGAGGTGCTTCACATATTCCTGAAGTGAGGCGAGGGGTACGCTTATGCTTATAGTGGTACTAAACGGTCAATCTATGGTAGTTCAAATCAAGGGGGTTTGAACAAGGGGCGCAACTAGATTATTGTTTGATAGGGACCAGTACCAATAGCATTTCCCCTATTTTTCTATGGACACGGTGTTTCACATAACCCTAAAGTAAGACGAGGTGCTTCACATAATCCTAAAGTGAGACGAGGGGCACGCTTATGCTGGCTAGGGTAAATAAAAGGTCAAAAGAGGGAGCAACGGGTAGCATGGGCATGGAGGCAGTTACGCGTGCGACTTCTATTTTGGTGCTCAGTAATTGCTATGATTTCAAGCGCTTAGTAAGTGTGTCTTTCGTAGAAAGCAAAGTCTACTGTGTAAGGAAACGTCCGGTCTACAGTAGATTCTATGGAGTAGTAGGTCGATCAAAGGGTAGAATTAAGAATTCAGCCTAATCAAAGCAGCTACCAAGAACAAGTGCAAACAATCAAAGTTAACCTATCATACTAATTGAGCAATAGTTTATCCGTATTTATTTCTAGTTTCTCTCTTTTCTATTTCCTTTGTTTCCTTTTATATACTAGAACCGTTGTAAAGTCTATTTCTTTTACTTTGCTTAAAGATTCTAGTAATTACAATCATTCACCAGACTTTTAGTCTGACCCACTCCTCTATTTTCCCATTTTCCCCCAATAGGCAATCAAGGGAGAGGGCAGTAGATTGCAGTTGCTCGGAGGTTTCTTAGAGAAGATTCTGCTATGTATTTCCCTACTTTTATTTTCGTTTTTCTTTCTTTGTACTGGCACTTAAGAGGGATATTTATACTTTGATTTTTGTTGAGACTACGAGTTTTTATTTCATAAGACATATTGGATTTTGAGACATGTATGTTGTATTTGGTATTTGACTTATGAAGCAATTATGAAGTTTTTGTTTTGAATAAGTTATTATTTTAGTTTCCGCTGTTTTTACCTATTTTTGTGTAGTGAATCTTAGTCTCTGTTAGTTTCAGATATACCTACAACGCACTACACCTTTTAATGTGTCCTTTTGGGTATATTAAGGGGTGTGGGGGTGTTTCAAACTCTTTGATAATTGGGGATAGATTTGGGAGAAATGATTTTTGAAGTTAGGGATGGAGTTTGTTTTCATGGTTTTTGACATTTACAGTGAGATGGAAAAGAAAATCAATGTCAGTAAAGAGAAGAAGATGCTGCAGTGGGTAGCAAGGATTGATAGACAACAAAAATGATGAATTTTTCCAAACCAGATTCCATTTGAATAAGGCAAGAGACAAGAAGTAGGAGAGCAAAGGAGTATGGGTGACACAATGGTTGCTGCGCACAGCTTGTTTGTGTATGTTGAAGGAAAAAGGGCTATTGTGTACATATGTATATGTGTTGATTTTGAATAGATTTTGGTGCTCTGCTACCCTATATCGCGTCCGCGTACGAGCCATGAATGACAGAAAATTAAGTACAATTGCATACAGAAATACTATGTGATTACAAAACAATAATAAAATAAACAAGTTATTAAATTTTGTTAAATTTCAAAAATGCCAACGTTTGACGTTGAATACGTCAAACGCCAATTTAAATATATTCTAAATTAAAAATTATGGAAAAATTATATAAATTAAAATAAAAATACGTCATTAAAAATCAAGCAGTTATTTGGAACATATATTTTTCTACATTTTAAACAGAACCCCAAATCGAATATTTAAAACTGATTAAATATTCCAAAAATTAATGTGATAAAATTCCGGATCGTTACACTCTCCCCTCTAAAAAGAATTTTGTCTTTGAAATTTCAGTACATGAACATCCAATATTATTCATAAGCCTGCATGATGTTCATAGATCGTTTATATACTAAATCTGATTCGATCACGACTCGAATATATAACTTCACTTCCAAAATACTATCGCTCATCCAAATTTCTAGTGTGACTCTAGTCAGACTTCTTAATTAGAAACCTTTGTTCCCTTACATAGCCATAAACGATGATAGAAACGTTGGTTCAATATCAAGAACCCTTACCAGTGTTCACCGTCAAAATCGAGTAATAGATCCATATTTTGAACACTGTAAAACACCTCAAACCCTTGTACTCGAATATTAGATCAAAACTATATAGAGAGAAATGATCTACATCCATTCTACATACTTATTTAATTGGTTGTTCCTAATATCAATTCTATTACCACTAAATTATTTATGAAAGCATTTTCACAATAAATAGCTTAGGTTTACAAACTGGTATAATACTCAATCATACCCTAAGGGTGTACACAACTATCAGATTTAAACTTTTATTTTGAATTCACTTAAGAATTTAAACACCCGGGTTTTAATCGGAACACTTTTTGAAATGATACTATAATTTTAATCCATAGAAAATATATATTTAGCCCGAGTAACCCTAAAATTATACCAAGGAACTGGGTACTACCAAACAATATCAAACATTTCCTTACTAGAAGAATAATACTCAAGAGAAGCGTTTACCATCCGAATGCACCTCTTACCCATTTTTAGTTATTTTCGAGCTACTTGCACTAGTTAACTTGAAAACACTTTTCTTTCTTTTCAAATCCATTTTGAAACAATACTAAATATATTTCCAAATAAATAGTTTTTTTTATCAAACTAGCAATTTTCAAATTACTTTGGATTCGTCCGGATTCGAACTTGTTCCGACTGTAAAATGACAAAGAGAATAATTTGCTAAGTGCACAATACCGTTCGCCTAAGCCAACATCTGATCGTCACTTAGAAGAATATTCTAATCAACACAAAACAAATCAGGACCCATTTTCCCGGACCAATCCAAAGAAAATATACCCTTCTTCAAAAAAATTCTTTCTAAAGATATTTATACTTAAATATATTTCTAAGCAAACTATCTCCAAAATATTGGTACACTAAAAACCCCTTTCAGAAAACTATTATTACCATTTTCAAAATCATTCATACTCCAAAACTATGTCAAATAAAATTTTTATTTCTTTTTCCACAAATAATTTAAAATGATAATATACATATTTACTCTATGGTAAATCATATCATACTTTTAGAATCAGATCAAAATTTGTTTTATCAAAACAATTATATAGTGAGATCCTAATGGTAACAATTCACGGCTTAGAAACTCGAAAATCAACACCGACGACGTTGTAATCATCGTTGGAATTATTTTGCAGCGATTGAAGTGAGTTCAGTGCTTATATTCCCTTGATAAACCATAGAAATATTTTTATCCTAAAAATATTTTCAAATACTACTATTATCTTATAAATCTTCAAAACTTTTGTTTAATAAAAAATCACCGAGGTTTAGACTCTCAAACTCCTTTCATTTACAAAACACACTTTTATAAATCAAGTCTTATGAAATTAACCGCTAATATAAATCATTTTTCAAGTATTTATCCAAACATATTCTAGCTTTCTTTTAATAACTTCTTTTATAAACCCTAATTAAATCCAACCAACTTTTATATTTAATCATTCCTAAAAATTTATTTTAAAATACTCCAAATTCCTCTTAATAAAACAACATTTATTAAAACTTAATTTTAACAACTCAACTTTTATATAAAATCATTTCTAAAATATTCATTCCAAAATATTCAAATAAAAAACCCTTAGAAATCAAATTTTAACCCAACATTATCAATGAACGCCTTATATTCAAATTGTGAAACTTAATTCACAGGATATTCATTTCAATGTTCCCAAAATTCCTATCTATCCATTCCAGGTTTCAAAAGGAAGATTCTAAATAGATTAATCAATAATTGTCAATGCTCAGAATGGGTGAGCATGACCGATCAAATCCTAAATGATAATGATGGAATATTATCATTTCTATCAACCAAGCACAACCAAGAATAACTATATCTTTGGAAAATTATTCTTATATACATAAAATATATTTCCCGGTAAAATTATTTCATTTACCCATTTTAAAACAATATTGTGTCAGTTGGTCTTGTTCAATAACGTTGGCTAAATGCATCGACCAGAATTCTCAAACCACTCAACAAATCAAACAACACAATATAAAACATTTTTATATCACTAACAAATACACACTCTTATATATATACTCTCAAACTCATCCTAGGGTCTTACTTACCCTATCTCAAATGAGTCAACCCCATCAAAGCCTAGGTGTCTGCTCAACCTAAGCTCTGATACCACGTTGTAACGACCCACTTTTCTGTACAGTTTAAGCGGCCAATAAACCACACATGACCCACTCAAATTGAATGGAAAGGCTGATAGTTAGGTGAAAAGAAAGAAGACAAGAAGAAACACAGAATCTCAGAGCAGAATGAATGATCTATAACATATAACAAGCCTTTACAAAAAAACTGTAATATATGTATATACAGATATCAATCAGAGTATACTAACCTATTTCAGACTGGTCAATTATAACAATCCGTCCTCACAATTGCTGATAAATACAATAATGAATGCAACAGAAAAATTACCATGTACGTGAATAGGTCTCTAGGCATCTAGCTCGTCTCCTGAAGCTCCAAAACATCGAACTAAACCTGGAAATATGCTTGGTCTGACTCAAGGATTATAGGAAAACAACGCCCGGGTCAGTCTGGTAAAACCAGCTTGAGAAACTCAAATCATAAGGAATTTTATTTATTATAGCTTGTAAAATCCTTTAAAATCAAAAGGTATATCGTAAGACTAAGCCACACACAAACACGTACAGGTTTTTACCTTATGATAGCCAAAACCTTTTATATCACAAATTCCAGTGATATTATAATAATGTCTAAGGGTCAAAATAATAATAATCAAGTAGTTGTGATGCTCGTGGGTGTACATCACAATAATACTACATAATCAATAACCGATAAGGCACGTTCGCTAATTGTGTAGGATTTCCATTGAGGTGCCCTTAGTACTTCGAGAATGGTCCTCCTGCTCAAGGATCAGAGATATCCTTCCGAAGCAACATACATCACTAGTGATGTACCTAGGAAAAACATAGCTGATCTCGCTAAGATCGAGTGTATCGCCCCATGCATGCATAACAATTGTAAGCAACGTCTAGAAGGAGCCGACTACACCCTACGGGTTTGCCAACCCTACGGGTTTGCCAACCCTACTGGCCATGCCTCCTATCTCTAGTTTTAGTCATTACCGCTGGTGAGACTATGTCTGGCGTTCCAGTTCACGCACCACCATCAAAATAGATCATGGAATCACATATGGATTCCAATTCCCTAATGGGTCTCGAAATCACACATGGATTTCCACATCTCAAATAGATCTTGGAATCACACATGGATTCCCATACCCCAACGGATTGTGGAATCACACATGGATTCCAACATCTCAATATATCATGAAACTCCTCTATAGAACTGCATATGGTTTCGGAGTGGTTACGTGTTTCGAGTCATCCCTTACGAGTACACTCTTCCGCTTCCGTAGCGCTCCAAAACCAACCGTCGATTTTTCGGAATGCTCAATACCAGTTCTTTAAGAAATAATCAGATAATACATAAGAGCGAGGATCGCCCCTTAACCATTTAAGTGGATGGATCTCCTTATAATTTGCCTAGAAGAACGAACAATTTTATACGTACGGTATAACACCATCGATGGTAACTACACCATATAATCCCCGTGTTTCCCCTAGATATTTCTAGAGTTAAAGTCCTTCGATGTTAAGTAGGGAATATTTCTGTACCACCAAAATTAAGAAGGAATACATATTTAGGCCATGATTTGATAGTCAGTTATTTAACTATCAAATAACAAACATTCAAAACAAAGATCACATTTCCCATTTTAATCACTAAGCCTCATTTAATTAAATTTCCATTAATTAAAATCCCTTCCATAATATTTATCAAAATATTCATATACTTATCTCACCGGAATAAGTATATTCACAAACCATTTCCTTCAAAAATACTTGAAAATGTTTAAAAATAGATATGGAAAGCATTATATAGTATTAATGATGGATCGTAGTTTACTCAATGGTTACGTCGCAACCCCAGTGAATCCATAGTAAAATGTAAGAAATCTCTGCCCCTCGAATTACGCCATGAAAATCAACCATTTCTTTCCAAATTTCTTTATTTCAAAAATATCTCCAATTCTATTTATAAAGCTTCTTTATAAATCTCCAATCTATTTACATACATTCTTTATGAATCTAAAAACTCGATTTATAAAACTTCTCTTTTAATATCTTTAAAACTCATTTAAAATCCTTTTATAAGTATCCAGAACCATTTATAAAAATCTTCCCATATTTAAACACACGTATTTAATAAACTCTTTAAGTCAGTAAGGTTCCCTTGATAAACCATAAATTATTTAAAATAACTTAAAATAATAAGTTATTATTTAAACATCCTTCTACTTCATTTAAATTAAATCTCATTTAAAATAACAACTGTAAAACCTCTTTAATAATATGTTAAATTAATTTTAAACACCATTATTGTTTTAATAAGTTAACTTCAAAACAATATTAATATAATAATTAATTATCTTTAAAACGTTATTAATACAACAATCAAATAACTTTTAACTAATATTAATATGTTAATTAATTAACCTATAAATATAATTAAATAACTTAAATCAATATAATTAAATAACTTTAGCTAAAAAATTAAAGTATTAAATCACTTTAAATAAATAATTAAATTAAAACATCATAAACAATAATTAAATAACTTTTAAACTAATAAATAAATGTTCTTAAATAACTTTAAGAAATAACTTTTAAGAATCATATTAATAAAATAACTAACTTTAAATCATTATTTAAAAACATTTATTAATTATCTTTTAAAACATTATAAATAAGTATTTATTACCCTTTAAATCTTATTACTAAATAATAATTATCTTTAAACCTTATAATAAAAATTATTATTCTTAAAATAACTTTCAAATCAATAATTAACTTTTCAAATTTGAAAGAGTCTTAACAATCACAATAGTGCTTAAATAAGCTACAATATCATTCAATTTCACTTTCTAAGTTAATAATTGATATTTAAATAATCAACGACTATGTAAATAAATTCAATACTTAACCATCATGGTTTAACCTATCATATATTCCAAGTGGCATATCAATTAACGACATATAATCAAATGTCCAAATCTATAAAAAAAGCAGAACGGGGATTTATTCTGCTAATTAAATGTCAAATAAATTTAATTAGCGGAACGGTGTTTTATTCCGCTAAATCAATATCCAATTACCATATTTAATCCAATTTAACTCAACAATATTTTATTTGGGGAAATAAACATCAATATTTAAGGTATATAAATTTATACGACGTTATTAATAAAAATAACGTAATTTAAATACAGTGCGTTTTAATCTGCCATAAATATATACATCGCCAAAACTATCAATAGGTTATAATGCAACATTGTACTCGTCCAATGCTAAAATCTGTGGGTTAACTGGATTTCATATGAGTGAATTACTGCATTTTAAAATCAACACACTTATTTTATAAAATTTAAACAAATAAATTTAAATTATTCTCACTTATTCAAACCCGGCCCAAGATGCCCAAACCCAAACCCGCCTCCTTCTTCCCCATCCCTTTATGTTCCTCTAACCCATTTTTATGCATGATTCCGTGCACATGCACTGCTCGGCCTACCACCAAATTAACATGCCGAGGACACCTACAAGCTTCACTTCGCCTTCTCATCTCAACGCTACCTCCCAGTACTTCGGCTGTTTCCTTAACCAAAAATCGACCATGCCACAGAGCTTCATATTTCCAACGAGCACCTAATTCAAGCTCCTCCCATCACCTCCGTCCACATTAGCGCATGCTACCTCCACCAATGCAACCGCCTGCCTCTTACTACCCCTCCGAGCCCATCAGCACCAGGTACGATGCCCTCATCACCTACTAGCAAACGATTTCCCAACCAAAGAAATAAAGCTCCCAAAACCCTAAAATGACCTATTCCCATCAACATCGACCACTAGAGTAAAATCCACCACAGTTAACGCCTCCATCTCGTAAGGTTCCTCCCCGACACCTATGATCAACCTCTCGACGCTCCGATCATTGGTAATGAATTTTTAAATGAAAAACGATCAACTCCTCCTCCTCCTCGATTATTTACAACACTAAAAATCACAAACAACCTCTAAAAATCATGATTCGATGATACAGACACACCTATGCCCTTAAATCTCAAATTCACGATCGTCGAAAACAATCATTTCTTTGGCCACTTACTGTTATTTACAGATATCTCGAAATACTCGACGGAAACCCATGAAATTATTTTTAAAATAAACTAGAGATCCAAGCAAACATTTTCTATGTTGGAACTCTTCGATAATTGTGGATAGATTTGGGAGAAATGATTTTTGAAGTTAGGGATCGAGTTTGTTTTCATGGTTTTTGACATTTACAGTGAGATGGAAAAGAAAAATCAATGTTAGAAAAAGATGTTGTAGTTGGTAGCATGGATAGATAGGCAACAAAAATGATGAATTTATCCAAACCAGGTTCCATTTAAATATGGCAAGATGCAAGAAGCAGGGGAGCAAAGGAGTATAGGTGACACAATGGTTGATGTGCACAGCTTGTCTGTATATGTCGAAGGAAAAAAAGGGTTGTTGTGTACTTATGTATATGTGTTGATTTTGAATAGATTTTGGTGCCCCGCTACCCTATATCATGTCCGCGTATGAGAATGACAGAAAATACAATACAATTGCATACAGAATTACTACGTGATTAAAAAACAACAATAAAATACACAAGTTATTAAATTCTGTTAAATTTTCAAAAATGCCAATGTTTGATGTGAAATACGTTAAATGCCAATTTAAATATTTTCTAAATTAAAAATTATGGAAAAATTCTATAAATTAAATTAAAAATACGCCATTAAAAATCAAGCAGTTATTTGGAACATATATTTTTCTACATTTTAAACAAAATCCCAAATCGAATATTTAAAACTAATTAAATATTCCAAAAATCAATGTGATAAAATTTTAGGTCGTTACAATTCCTCTAAAGATGTACTGTCGGAAGGTAGTCCCTTACCTAGTCATTTGTATGGAATCTATTCTCCAATAAGTGCCTTCGAATTTGATTATAGAATCTACCTTATAGCCAGTATGCTGGAATTTAATCAATGTAACAATTTTGGCTAAGAGTCATAAGTTTATTTGAAAAGTGTTTTCAAATAATATTATTAAAAATAATATCAAATGATTTGATAAAATGTTTTAGTTATCATAAGGTAAAAAACCATCCATGTTTATATGCGGCGTGATCTTATGAGATAATTTTTCTTTTCAAAAGGTTTTTGTCACCAATCTTTGATCAATGACACCGTTATTTAAGATTCGTGTTTCTCACGCTGGTTTGCCAAACTGATCCGAGTATTTTATATTCGATTCAGATCCGAGTAGTTTTAGAGTTCCCAAAGGAGAGCTGGGGATCTTCATCAATGTATGGACGTATTCTATTTTCCGCTACATAGTGTGTTGATTGTTTTTCAGCAAATGTAAGGACATGTGTATTACAACTGTCCAAGCTGAATTTAGGTAAGACTCTGATATTTGTTTTAAGAGGTATTCCACTATAAATATTTCATATTGAAATAATATATGTTATTCCATTCGAGAAATATTCTGCTCTTTCTTCTTTTTCTTTCCTACCCTTAAGGAACCGGGTCTTCATGGCTCGGATTTGTGGTAGATGAATACCGAGGATGTATTAGTGTCGATTTCCAAAGGCCAAAGAAATAGGCCTTTACAGCGGACATGCTCCAGCTGCAATCTAAGAGGCCGTAGTTAAACTTATGAGGGAGATAGAATATTTTGAACTTATCAGGGAGAAGTAGAGGGATAAAATTGGGGGCGAAGATGAAAACCCTATATTTGGTTTCATTATTGAATATTAGAGGGATAAAATTGTGATATAGGTGGGAGTAGATTTTGCGTTTGAGGAATGGATGAAATAATCTATAAGGGAGGTAAGAGGGAAATTAATGGGAGGCTGAAGGAAATCGAAATAATTTATAGAAGAGCGGTAGTGAAAATTAGTGAGGTTCTTACCTTTTCAAAGCGTTACATAACCAATCCAACCCTAAATAAAACAAAATTAAAATAAACAATAACATTATGCAATAAAGTGTTATCTATTAATGTTATAGAAAACAACTTTTGTTGCAGTGAGGGAGTTTGTTGTGAAATTGGAAAATGTGCTTTTACCAATTACCATGATAATGGATGCACTGGGTTTGTTGCTCGCTTTTGTCACAAAAATACTATAGTGCCCAGAATTTTTGATGCCTAACCACCAAGGCCTTCTCAATAAGTGTAAACCAAGATCATATACAGTCTAGTTGCATGTCTGTCTAAGTAAGCCTCACTCCCAAGGCCCACTACTTCATGAATCCTATATCCTAAACCATGTCTGCGTTTTCCCCAAAGACGATGGTCACTAATGAGTCAACCGGTAGCACTTTTTGACCACCATCCGATCATATCCCCTTCCGATCCATCACCTCCCGAGTTGCACAGATAAAGCCAAATCTTAAACCAACCCATCTGCTAACATGCATTGTTAGTACAACTTCCTACCTAACAAAACTCTTTCCCGACTAACTTTGTAATAACCCGCAAACCCGTACCCCTTGAATCGACACTATTTTCCAACATATCGACTCAAAGTGAACGAAAATACGAACCATTAAGGTTAAAGAAGAAAGAGGTAGAAGAAGAAAATAGAAAACAACATCAGAATCTCACAATCGCAGCGGAATAATATATAATAGTTAATAACTGATCTTTAGACAAAAGAACTATATCTGTTTTATACATCTCATCATCAGAGTACATCACAATCAATAATACAATACTGGACAGTTATATTAACTTGTCCCACATATAGAATGCACATCATACACAACACAGCGGAATATATACCAAGTACTAGTGATACGTCTCGTCATCCAGCTCGTCTCCTGAGCTTCACAGCATCTTATCCTGTATTCTATAATACTCGGTCTGACCCGAGCATTATAGTTATATAACACCCGAGTCAGTCTGGAAAACCAGCGTGAGAAAAACACACTCAATTGGATTATTAAAGTTTTCCAAACCCTTTGAAATCAAAGCATCTCGTAAGACCACGCCACAAATAAACATGTCGGGTTTTTACCTTACGATAGCTAAAACACTTTTTATCAAATCCGTCTGATATTATAATAGTGTCTGTAGAAAGTAAAATAGAATCTAGCTGAAATGCATGCATCTCACGTTCCAGCAATAGTTGGGCACAATCAAAACTGTACAGGCGCGTAGGGAGAATGGATTTCCAACTAATGACTAGGCACTGGGGTACCACCTGTCACAGTACCTGGTCTAGATCAGTGTATCGAGGACCACGCCCGATCCCCTACAACATAAGACCGAAACTACCCCTTACTGGATAATTCCGAGTAAGATCACCCCACGGTTGGGATCAGCAACCGCACCACTAAGCCGAATAAAAAGGGACATCTAGACAGGGATGACCTCAACCTAATGGGTGCTACCCACATAGCCTTGCTGCATAACCCCTAATTTTTAGTCATTCCCGGTTGATGAGGCTTGAGGCTAAGCGTTACCTTTTTAGAACACATCTCTTAGAATGCCCATCGTCCACCTGACGATGTTCCGAAAGCATTCATCCATACAAGTCCGTTCCGGGTCCGAACGGAACCGAAGGCACTATTCCTACTACATCCATTTTGGAATCATCCTCAGGATTAGTAGCGACTAGCCCTTGCACTTTATTGCTCCATCTTCGATTCCAAACTCGTTTTCCCCACGAAATGTACAAACTGGATCGAAGTGGTTTTTGAGAAATAAATCCCGATCCCGGTCTCTTCGAAACGATCAGCGCATTGGCCAATATTGATAGTCGGTTATTTAACTATCAATTAACATTCACAAACATCCATCAAACAATAAATAATTTTCCAAATTATTTATTAACCTCAAAATATCTTCGCAAGATATATTTACATTTTCAATCCTTTGGAAACAATTTCAAACCATCTTCCTCTCACGGAATAAACTTCCCAAATATTTTCTATTTCCACTGAAATCACCAAGTAAAACACTTTAGATTTTTAAAATAATTTAAAACACTATATCACAAAATATACTTTAAACAAAAGATTTAAATTAAAACGACTTTAATACTTTATTCAAAGATATATACTTTTAGAATATTCAAAATAAAGCTACTTAATAAAATATAAAACTAGATTTTTATCATTTAAAACATGATACCAAACCATCTTTAAATAATTACTATTAAAATAAATTTGAAAAATACTTGCTTTAAAATTTAAACATTTAAGAATAATAAATTTTCTAAAACATATTTTAAATCAACTTTAAAACTTTTAGCTTATACTTAAAAGTTTACTTTGGAAACGTACTTGGCTATCCAGGGAAATACACTTCTCTTTCACATCTTTAAAAATAAATCACTATTTATTTTTAAACATATTTACCCATTTCTTTAATAAATTCCCACCCTGAATTTATTCTTCCAAATATCCACTGATATATTCCTTCACCTTTATAAATCCAGTTTATAAATTCCAAAATCTCACTTCTCTTTTAAATTTCAATTCCAAACACTTAAATCAATTTACAATTGATTTCCAATTTACTTCACTTTGAAATAAATTTCCTTACTTACTTCATTTATTTCAAAATCCATTAACTTTCATATTTTATTTCTTTATTATGATTTAAAATCTTTAAACTAAAAATTGAAATTCCAGATTTCCCGAATTCCCTCTTTTCCCTTTTAATTAAATTTAATCCTTGAATTGAAATAAATTCTTTATAATATCACTTAAGTTTTAAAATTCATTATCCATCTGTTTATTCAAATTCCCTCTTCCATACTCGGAATTTTATTTATTAGAATTTTTAAACCACCTTCATTCTTTTTCAGTTCATCCTTAGATTTATTAAAATTCTCTATAATTATTTTACTTAAAAATTCACTCCTTTATTTTCTTTCTAAAAATATAATTCTATATATTTTGGTAACTCGGTGCACCGAAATATATTCAAACAACCCATAGCATTCAATAGTCAAATTATCAATATAATCAATCACAGAATATCAAATATTCATAACATAGAATATTAAACAATCTAAATGAATTTGAGGAATCCATTTGGATCCCTCCAACCTGTTTTCCCTACATCCACAGATGTTAGCACAATACCAATTCCACTTCGAGGTGGAATATCGCAGTATATGGGTTTATATAATATCATCCGCTATTATGCGGCGCATAGGGTCTCATCCGCTATATAATGCGGGAAATCAATCACTCCAATATATATATATATATATATTATATATTATATCACATCCAATCAATTCAACCATTCAACCAAATATTTAAATTTAACTATTTAAAATTTAAAGGGTATCCCAAATGAGTGAGATTAACTCACCTTTGATTTTTGTTTTGCAATCTGATCCATCCCGACTGATTTTCCTCACAATTTCCGACCTTGTATAAACATTTTACGGTTTATTAATATTTGAAATAAATCGGACAACCAATTACCATTTATTTATTTAATTTAAACTAATAGTTTTAATTAAACAAATTTTCCCTTAAACACATATGTATCTTTAATTCCTTTTTGAAACTACATATATATATATATATATATCTGTATATCCATACGTATTTAAAATAAAATATGTATGTGTAGTTATATATTTACATTTATATATTTTTTCTGTAAATAACCGAAAACAGTAAGTTCTTACTATAAAAACTTTTCACCTCTTATACATATATATTTGTAAAAATACAAATTCTGATTTTAAAATACCTTTTTCCTTTCTCTGTATATATATATAAATATGTGTATTATTAATTTTAAACTGAAAAAAGTAAAGAATTGTATACCTCAGCACTCGGAGACCAAAACGGCTTCACACTTCCGGTCTGAACCACCACTCGCCGCTCGAAAACAGCTGCCTTCACTCGAGCACTGCCCCATCCTTCCCACGCGGCAACATCACCAATTCAAACCCGAAGTCACCATCACCAAACCTCCCCCACATGAACCCGCGTACGCACCCTACGGCAGCACTCGGACCGATAAACATCCTTCCCAAAAATCGTGATTTCTTCTCTCATTGACCAAGCGAGGTGCCCTAGATCGAAGTTCCACCACGCTATCTCGAAAACCACGAGTCGAGTTCACCTCTACCCAGGCGCCGCGCCATCGACCACCAAAGCCCAACAACCCATCACATCTCTACATTCCACGCACTGCTCCTTGCCCGCGAGTTCGCGCTCTCCCCTCAGTGCCTCAAGTATGAAGCTCCATCGCGATTTCGAGTATGAGAAGAGGAGGGACGAAGTTGGAAAAAAATTGCGATTTTATTTTTGGGAAATGAAATGGAGCTCGCCCTGATTTGGTTTTGAATTCTGCTTTTCGATTTAAGGGCAGAAAAGGGAAGGCTATTATCGTTGTTTTTAAAACGAGAAGAACGGCTTCGTACAAGAGGTAGCGTGTTTGTGTCTAGTTGCATGCACGAATAAGCTTGCAATAGTGATATGATAAGAACTGGAAAAGAGTTGATGCGAGATAATTTCAACTGCAGTTGACTAGTATAAATATTCAATTTAAATTCAAATTCAAATCGTTCCGATAAATGCAACTTAAAAACTCGACCTCCTGTCGAGGCATGCCGCTAGGCATTTACAATGTTATACCCCTATTCCGAACGCAATGGAAAAGGTTTCGAGTCCTAACTCGATCGTATGGAGAAAATAGCTTTTTGGACTCAGCTATTATATTAAATTTTCGATTTAAATTTCAGCGCGTTTATCTACCGTACGATCACACGACAACTCCAAATACTATAAAAATTGAAATCCGATAATAATACACTATTACGGATCCAATGGAACTGGTTTCGTCAAATTCCGAGACTGTGCCCTGGAAGGCTATTTTTAAATATCGATTTAAACGATATATTTTCAAAACTGAACGAAACACTTTTAAATTTAATTTTAAAAGTTCTATCACCTTCAGTATTAACAATGTAAATTTTCTAAGCCTTCAAATTATTTTTAACAGGCTCAAAACCCCAGATTCAACATTTTACCCAACTTCAAATTATTTAATTTAATAATTAAATTGCCCAATAAATAGCGATATTTGAAATTTAAATTAAAAATTCACTTTTAAATATTTAAAATCAATTAAATATTCCAATTTCAAATATCCAAAAATTACGGGTCGTCACATTCCTCCCCCCTTAAAAGAATTTCGTCCCCGAAATTACCAGTTAAGAGGAATGGTCCATAACCCGTTAACCTTTCTCCCAAAACCAAACGGTTTTAACAACTTTCCAAAACCAAACAGTTTTAACAATACCAAACAATTTTTTTTTCTTTATCAAAGACACTATCCCTCTTACTAACTTCCCAAATTCATCTATAGGTTCCAACAATCTCACTTAACCATTTCAAAGTTTAATTCAAATCCAATTTTAAATTATCAAAATTTTTCTAACTCTCTAAATTTTCGTAAAATTTCGCCAGCGTCTCCTTTGCGCGGCTAACTCGGTACAACTACAAAATGCCTCTACGGGCTTCCAAATTTCAAAAGAAAACAAAACGCCAAGTGGCTAGATCAAAACCCAATCAAATTTCATACAGAAATTTTTAAATACATACCTTTTGTTGAGAAATTTTATTTATCTTATGCAATCAAAATCCCAATTTCTCTTGTTTTTAAATTACCTGTATACTACTCTACAGTAATATCCAATCACATCATTCCAATTTGATTTTCATCCATTTATTAACTTAGTATACTTCCAATACCAAATTTACTTAAGAACTTTCTCCATTCATTTCTTAAGTTCAATATAGGCACCTTGTATACCCTTATATTATTACTTTCACAATACCACTTGGTTTTAATTTACTTCTATTCAAATTGGATTCCATTTCCATATAAAATCAATTTGCTTCAATTATTTATTCATTTCAAATATAAATACTTTTTCCCAATTTCCATTCAGATTTTCATTTTCAATTTTACTTGAATTCAATTCATCTTCTAACTCTGAATATTGAGTTTTATTCACCTCATCTCTAATTCTAATTTTAAATCATTTGTTGTTAGTGAAAAATTTAAAAAATTTCTAACTCCCAAAAATTTCAAAATTTTTTGGCAGAGTCTCCCTTGTACGGAGGAGCTTTTGCAATTTGACAAGAGATATAAATATATATACATCGACCCACACGGCCGGAAAACAAAAAAACAAACAACAATTCATATTTCCTAACTTTGTATTGCGTAGGCGTACCTTTATTTAGCATTTTAAGCAAAGCGGTTATTTATTTTAGTAATTAGCGCTACCAAATCCAGCCACACGGCTTTCCAATACCTGTACTTACTCAATTAAACATGTAAGTGACAAATATATAAAGTTTATTAACATTTCACTTATTTTCAATAGCTAAATACATGCATAACATAAGCATTAAGCACTAAACACTTTCCATAAGCAATTTATAAGGTTTCGACACAAATCTAGTTGCTTACAACCAAATCACACATCATTTTCATTCATTTTAAGTGATTTACAACTCACTTTATTTCAATTGATTCCAAAAATCAATTTTATTTGCTTCTATTAATTCATAGAATTTATTTACTTTTGTTTACGTCAAACGGCAACTATTTTTATGCAAATTCGGCGATATTCATATGAATAAACATTTACTTGAGTTTATAACCATTTTATTTAGCTCGACACATTCCATTTTAATTTTATTCCTTTTCAATTTTATTCACAATCCCTTCATTTGCATTTCTTTTCTTATCTGCATTCATTTCATTTGAAACCATTCTATTAAGCTTGAAAACATTTCATATCTCTTATTTTCTTTAAGTTATTTCAACTCCTTAACAATTTCACTTCCTCTTAACTTGTTGTGACTAAAACTATTTCATATTTAACATTATAGCATATGTTCATTCATTTAACCAACCTCCATTTCTTTTTGCAACAAGTCCTATTTCCATCTTTCATTTGATTCTCATTTAATCAAATTCCATCCATTTATTTATTTAATACAGTTAGTTTATTCACTCAATCTATTATGAATTTTAATTTCCATACTCAATTAATCCCGAATTTATTTTGTTAATAACAAGGCCATTTCCAATTTATTTCCACTCACTTGAATTTTATTTGCAATACAAACCATTACCAATTTAATCCGATTCCATTTTATTTTTACCACATCTCCACTTATTTTCAGTTCATTATCAATCCCAGTCAAATTCTATTTACAATTTGAGTTTATCTCCAAACTTCATTATTAACTTATAATCCATTTTATTTAACTGAGTTAAAATTTATTAACATACTCTATCATATAATTTATTTAGCTACTTAGCTTACTTTCAACTTTTAAACCAGTATTCGATTTCTATTTCAAAAATTACTTCATTAAATCTTTCCTGAATTCAATTTTATTTTATAATTCCAGTTTTGGATTTTTTTTTTCATTTTCCAAAATACAAAACAATTTTATTTTGGACTTATTTATTCCACTTCTAAATTTTATAAGTCAGAACTTATTTATATCCATACTTTCATCCATTTACAATCAATCCCATTCACATTTTAGTTTTTAACTCGGGATTATACATTTTATTTAGCCAAGTATATATTTTTATTATTCCATAAACATTTTAAATAAGATTCCAAAGTTTAAACAATTTCCCAAAATTTCAAAATCACCTTTGAAGTTAATCATGTCCAAACTTCTTGGGTATATCCAATTATCCCTTCGAATTTCAAACCCAAACCCAGTTTGCAACAAACATTAATCCAAAACATCCAGGTAGCAATCCCCCTCTTGGAAACTCGAAAATGAACACCGATAATGTTGCGATCATCATCAGAATTATTTTCCAGCGACCGAAAGAGTTAAATGCTTTTACTTCTTTCAAAAAATATTTCAAATATTTTTAAATTCTAAATCTCACCAGACTTCAAATCCTATTCAAAAATATTTTCCAAATAATATCACCATTATTTCTTCAAAGTTTTTGAAATTCATTTTCAAACTCAAAGGAATTTAGTTTCCAAAATTTTAAATTCCAAATCCCTTTCAATTCATATTCAAATATTAATCTGGAATTATATTCCATTTCCAATTACAAACCATATTTATAGTCCACATTTACAAATTTTATTTGTATATGAATTTATTTCTTAACTTTTAGTTATGATTTCATTTTCTTGTTCAATCCCTACACAACAATGATAATAATTTAATATTATCATTTTCTAGCAACCAAGCAACCATACATATCTATAATAATTACTAAAAATTATTTCTTTCATATACAAAAATAATTTTGGGTAAAATTATTTCATTTACCCTATCAAAACGATTCTGTATCGGTTTATCTTGTTTAAGAGTTTAGAAACCCCTATCGATGTCGTGGCGTCCCACACATCGACCAAAATCCATAAACACTTAACCGATAAGTCAACAAAATATAAAAAGCGATTTTTATATTCACTAACAAATACGTGCTCATATCTATTATTACACTCGAACTCATTCTAGAGTACCAGAGCCAAGGTTATCGCCAGCCTAAGCTCTGATACCAACTGTAATAACCCGCAAACCCGTACGCCTTGAATCGACACTATTTTCCAACATATCTACTCAAAGTGAACGGAAATACGAACCAATAAGGTTAAAGAAGAAAGAGGTAAAAGAAGAAAATAGAAAACAACATCAGAATCTCACAATCGCGGCGGAATAATATATAATAGTTAATAACTGATCTTTACACAAAAGAACTATATCTGTTTTATACATCTCATCATCAGAGTACATCACAATCAATAATACAATATTGGACAGGTATATTAACTTGTCCCACCTACAGAATGCATAGCATATACAACACAGTGGAATATATACCAAGTACGAGTGATACGTCTCGTCATCTAGCTCGTCTCCTGAGCTTCACAACATCTTATCATGTATTTTATAATACTCAGTCTGACCCGAGCATTATAGTTATATAACACCCGAGTCAGTCTGGAAAACCAGCGTGAGAAAAACACACTCAATTGGATTATTAAAGTTTTCCAAACCCTTTGAAATCAAAGCATCTCGTAAGACCACACCACAAATAAACATGTCGGGTTTTTACCTTACGATAGCTAAAACACTTTTTATCAAACCCGTCTGATATTATAATAGTGTCTATAGAAAGTAAAATAGAATCTAGCTGAAATGCTTGCATCTCACGTTCCAGCAATAGTTGGGCACAATCAAAACCGTACAGGCGCGTAGGGAGAATGGACTTCCAACTAATGACTAGGCACTGGGTACCACCTGTCACAGTACCTGGTCTAGATCAGTGCACCCGAGGACCACGCCCGATCCCCTGCAACACAAGACCGGAACTACCCCTTACTGGATAATTCCGAGTAAGATCACCCCACGGTTGGGATCAGCAACCGCACCACTAAGCCGAATAAAAAGGGACATCTAGACAGGGATGACCTCACCCTAATGGGTGCTACCCACAAAGCCTTGCTGCATAAACCCTGATTTTTAGTCATTCCCGGTTGATGAGGCTTGAGGCTAAGCGTTACCTTTTTAGAACACATCTTTTAGAATGCCCATCGTCCACCTGACGATGTTCCGAAAGCATTCATCCATATAAGTCCGTTCCGGGTCCGAACGGAACCGAAGGCACTATTCCGACTACATCCATTTTGGAATCCTCCTCATGATTAGTAGCGACTAGCCCTTGCACTTTATTGCTCCACCTTCAATTCCAAACTCGTTTTCCCCACGAAACATACAAACCGGATCGAAGTGGTTTTCGAGAAATAAATCCCGATCCCGGTCTCTTCGAAACGATCAGCGCATTGGCCAATATTGATAGTCGGTTATTTAACTATCAATTAACATTCACAAACATCCATCAAACAATAAATAATTTTCCAAATTATTTATTAACCTCAAAATATCATCGCAAGATATATTTCCATTTTCAATCCTTTGGAAACAGTTTCAAACCATCTTCCTCTCATGGAATAAACTTCCCAAATATTTTCTATTTCCACTGAAATTACCAAGTAAAACACTTTAGATTTTTAAAATAATTTAAAACACTATATCACAAAATATACTTTAAACAAAACATTTAAATTAAAACTACTTTAATACTTTATTCAAAGATATATACTATAAGAATATTCAAAATAAAGCTACTTAATAAAATATAAAACTAGATTTTTTTCATTTAAAACATGATACCAAACCATCTTTAAATAATTACTATTAAAATAAATTTGAAAAATACATGCTTTAAAATTTAAACATTTAAGAATAATAAATTTTCTAAAACATATTTTAAATCAACTTTAAAACTTTTAGCATATACTTAAAAGTTTACTTTGGAAACGTATTTGGCTATCCAGGGAAATACACTTCTCTTTCACATCTTTAAAAATAAATCACTATTTATTTTTAAACAAATTTACCCATTTCTTTAATATATTCCCATCCTGAATTTATTCTTCCAAATATCCACTGATATATTCCTTCACCTTTATAAACCCAGTTTATAAATTCCAAAATCTCACTTCTCTTTTAAATTTCAATTCCAAACACTTAAATCAATTTACAATTGATTTCCAATTTACTTCACTTTGAAATAAATTTCCTTACTTACTTCATTTATTTCAAAATCCATTAACTTTCATATTTTATTTCTTTATTATGATTTAAAATCTTTAAACTGAAAATTTAAATTCCAGATTTCCCGAATTCCCTCTTTTCCCTTTTAATTAAATTTAATCCTTGAATTGAAATAAATTCTTTATAATATCACTTAAGTTTTAAAATTCATTATCCATCTGTTTATTCAAATTCCCTCTTCCATACTCGGAATTTTATTTATTAGAATTTTTAAACCACCTTCATTCTTTTCCAATTCATCCTTAAATTTATTCAAATTCTCTATAATTATTTTACTTAAAAATTCACTCCTTTATTTTCTTTCTAAAAATCTAATTCTATATATTTTGGTAACTCAGTGCACCGAAATATATTCAAACAACCCATAACATTCACTAGTCAAATTATCAATATAATCAATCACATAATATCAAATATTCATAACACAGAATATAAAACAATCTAAATAGATTTGAGGAATTCAGTTGGATCCCTCCAACCTGTTTTCCCTGCATCCACATATGTTAACACAATACCAATTCCACTTCGAGGTGGAATATCGCGGTATATGGGTTTATATAATATCATCCGCTATCATGCGGCGCATAGGGTCTCATCCGCTATATAATGTGGGAAATCAATCACTCTAATATATATATATATATATTATATAATATCACATCCAATCAATTCAACCATTCAACCAAATATTTAAATTTAACTATTTAAAATTTAAAGGGTATCCCAAATGAGTGAGATTAACTTACCTTTGATTTTTGTTTTGCAATCCAATCCATCCCGACTGATTTTCCTCACAATTTCCGACCTTGTATAAACAATTTACGGTTTATTAATATTTGAAATAAATCGGACAACCAATTACCATTTATTTAATTTAAACTAATAGTTTTAATTAAACAAATTTTCCCTTAAACACATATGTATCTTTAATTCCTTTTTGAAACTACATATATATATATATATATATATATCTGTATATCCATACATATTTAAAATAAAATATGTATGTGTAGTTATATATTTACATTTATATATTTTTTCTGTAAATAACCGAAAACAGTAAGTTCTTACTATAAAAACTTTTCACCTCTTATACATATATATTTGTAAAAATACAAATTCTGATTTTAAAATACCTTTTTCCTTTCTCTGTATATATATATATATATAAATATGTGTATTATTAATTTTAAACAGAAAAAAAGTAAAGAATTGTATACCTCAGCGCTCGGAGACCAAAACGGCTTCACACTTCCGGTCTGAACCACCACTCGCCGCTCGAAAACAGCTGCCTTCACTCGAGCACTGCCCCATCCTTCCCACGCGGCAACATCACCAATTCAAACCCGAAGTCACCATCACCAAACCTCCCCCACCTGAACCCGCGTACGCACCCCACGGCAGCACTCAGACCGATAAACATCCTTCCCAAAAATTGCGATTTCTTCTCTCATCGACCAAGCGAGGTGTCCCAGATCGAAGTTCCACCATGCTGTCTCGAAAACCACGAGTCGAGTTCACCTCTACCCAGGCGCCGCGCCATCGACCACCAAAGCCCAACAACCCATCACATCTTTGCATTCCACGCACTACTCCTTTCTCGCGAGTTCGCGCTCTCCCCTTAGTGCCTCGAGGATGAAGCTCCATCACGATTTCGAGTATGAGAAGAGGAGGGACGAAGCTGGAAAAAAAATTGCGATTTGATTTTTGGGAAATGAAATGGAGTTCGCCCTGATTTGGTTTTGAATTCTGCTTTTCGATTTAAGGGCAGAAAAGGGAAGGCTATTATCGTTGTTTTTAAAACAAGAAGAACGGCTTCGTATAAGAGGTAGCGTGTTTGAGTCCAGTTGCGTGCACGAATAAGCTTGCAACACTGATTTGATAAGAACTGGAAAAGAGTTGATGTGAGATAATTTCAACTGCAGTTGACTAGTATAAATATTCAATTTAAATTCAAATTCAAATCGTTCCGATAAATGCAACTTAAAAACTCGACCTCCTATCGAGACGTGCCGCTAGGCGTTTATAATGTTATACCCCTATTCCGAACGCAATGGAAAAGGTTTCGAGTCCTAACTCGATCGTATGGAGAAAATAGCTTTTTGGACTCAGCTATTATATTAAATTTTTGATTTAAATTTCAGTGCGTTTATCTACCGTACGATCACACGACAACTCCAAATACTACAAAAATTGAAATCCGATAATAATATAATATTACGGATCCAATGGAACTAGTTTCGTCAAATTCCGAGACTGTGCCCCGGAAGGCTATTTTTAAATATCGATTTAAACGATATATTTTCAAAACTGAACGAAAAACTTTTAAATTTTATTTTAAAAGTTCTATCACCTTCTGTATTAACAATGTAAATTTTTTAAGCCTTCAAATTATTTTTAACAGGCTTAAAACCCCAGATTCAACATTTTACCCAACTTCAAATTATTTAATTTAATAATTAAATTGCCCAATAAATAGCGATATTTGAAATTTAAATTAAAAATTCACTTTTAAATATTTAAAATCAATTAAATATTCCAATTTCAAATATCCAAAAATTACGGGTCGTCACAAACTTTCTTACCCACCTCACTTTATCATTCGTAGACAAAGATCTGACAAAAGCTCTCAACTCTATTGCAAAAAGGGGTGTGACTTCGTACTGTTCTCCTGATAAAAACACCAAAATTGCACTGTCACTTGATAAAAGTGTTATTGTGCAACAACCAGTCATACACTATTGTAACATTCCAATATTTGATTATTTATAATAACATTTGTTTTGTATTTTTAATTGGATTTTATTTGAAAAATAATGATTTAAAATTTAAATCTGAAATTTGAAATTTGAATTATAGTTTAAAATCTAAAAGTTGTTTGGAAATTTATTTTGGTAAAATAATAATATTTGGAAACTTTTGGAATTATTTTTGTATAAAATAATTATGTTATAATTGCTGAAATTTGAAAAGCTATTTTAACAAAATAAAAATTATTATAAAATTAAAATAAATTTTGGATAAAAATTCTAAAGTGGAATCTTAAATAGATATGTAAAGGCAGTCTGGATAATAAGGCTGTTAAGGATACAAATATATTTAAAATAAAATAAAATAAATTGAAATTTATTATTCGACCACACCTTTTTATCCTTAACAAAATCATGATTATAATTTAACCAATTATGTTACCTTAACCCTAAAGTTTTCTAAAACATACCTATATAAACCCTTGTATCCCTTCTTCCTCCTACCTTATACAAACCAAAACCATCATCTTCGACAGCAAGGTGAGTATTTCATGTTTACTTCACTATTTTTATAGCTTTGCAAATTTCAGTAATCATATCAGTTTCATATACCTTGCTTCATCACTGTTTTAACACAATTGAAGTAATAAATTATAGAATATAGCTTAGTTGAACTCATGGCCAAACTCATGTCAAAGTTCACCATTGATTGCCAACGAACGGCAACTTGATACGAAAAATTTTTGTGCTTACTATCTAGAAATTTGTCACAATCGATCGACTACTCATTCCCAAGTGGTCGACCAATCATGTCTCAAAAACTAGGCAGTGAGCCGAGAACTTTGCCAAAATACTTTCTTTTGCTCCTTTTCTTCTTCCTCTTGATTGTTTACATTGTTATGATGATCTGAAGCTTGAATCTACATACAAAACACATAACACCCTGGTTACATGATCTAATGAATTGATAAGATAATGGACGAAATTTTAATCATTGTAAATAAGATTTTTAAATTTCAAGAACTTGATAAATTGAGGATTACTGACTCTTTGATTGTTTGGATTTTGTGTGATGATCTTGAACTGATTTATATTATATGTATACAAAGTACAACACTCTAGTTTAGTGTACAAAGGCACTAGAGTGATTTTTGAATATTTTTAAAGCTATTGTATATTTTTATAATGAGATATAGTGAATGCATAGTGTGTTCAAATCCATTTTTAAATTCAAAATCTTTAACTTTTGAATTTCAGCAAATTTTGAAAATAGCTATAGATAATATATGATATTTCTAAAATGATAAACTTGAAAATTTCAAAGTATTTTAGCCAATTCAAAAATTAAATTCAGAAATGGAGACATATTCAACATGTAAATATTTTAAAAAGGGAAAATTAGAGAAAATTCTAGTTTATTGATTTGAAAAATCTCAAAATAATGGTTGAAGTATTTTGGAACAAAATTTATATTTTTAAAGATTAAATTTGAATTATTCGACATATTTTGTATTTAAATTTGGAATTAAAGGAATAAATCTTGTTTAAATAATTCAAATTTACTTTGATTTAAATAATATGAACTCGTGTGATTATATGCATTTGTTTATGAGGTTATACATATTTTGAATTCCACTATTGCAAGTAATTAACTTATATATAACCCAAATATTAATATTCGATGTTGTGCTTTGTAATTGTTTTTCCTATAAATAATGTTATATACTACAAGGTTTAACAATGACACATGAATACAACAATCATATAGGTTACATGATGGGCTAAAATGACATTTTGAAAATTAAATGTCATATTGAAAGTCAAATGATTTGAAAGTAATCGATTTAACATTTATCGAAAAAGACATAGGATATTTGACTAATGGATCTATCCTAACTGACTAATTTGAGAGTCGCAACCCCAATCATGATGAATTTGTCCCTTGTCACTATGTCCAAACGGTCTGTTGCTAGGACTTATGAAGATATTGAAGATAATGAAGATTGTCGGAGATGTAGTGCAAACGAAGAGATGTAGCGCCACCAGATGGAGATATGATGAAGTGTACTACAACACCAATAATATTTATCATGTCTTTAAATAACAAAAGTGTACGGCGACAAAGGGGTCATGTGAAGTGCATGCCATAACTGACCGGAAGTACATGGGTGAAAAAGACCATGTCGACTTGCTAAGGCAAATAGTCTATGTAAAGGGTAAATCCACAGATGAGATTTATCAACGTGCAATTGTACTAGGATTCATATAAGAGAAGATGATATGCCCTTCTCATCAGTAAAAGTAGAAATGTCTGATCCTCATAAATGACAGTTTTGAAAAATGATTTGAATTTATACAACACAAGGCAACTCATAAGTAAATGGATAGATTATGATATTTCAACCGATTAGAGTTGCAGTTGCGTATGTTATATTGAATAGTGCCGTGATATGCGTGTTATCATGAATTTGTGAAAATGGAATTGGGGAACTTGTATAGTGTGAGTGACTCCATGTGTAATCTTTATAGCATAAAACACAACATGACACATTTTGTGACAACCCGCACCTTAATGGGCCTTAATTTTGGCTAAATCGAAACCCAAGTCTACCAGGGCACGAATCGTTGCTGTTGGTAAGCTAAAATAAACATAAGTATATCAGAGAGCTATCTACGTAAACTCATAATGGAATAGAAAAATATAATTGCATATATATATATATATATATATATATACCAACTGAGGCTACAACCTTAGAATTAATATCATTCCTTATATATCTAGTTCCCTTGTCAGTGCCGAGCATGAATGAGAAGACTTTTCTGTCTATGATTCTCGTCTTGCTTCAGTAGCACATCCCTTTAAATCTATCCTGTGGGTTGTAGTGGAGGGGTCAGAACAATGTTCAGATGGCTAAAAAATTACATAATTTATCCATAACGCTAGATTATAATGATTGATTTCTATTTAAATGTTATGTCTATTATTCACGGCTTATCCATTTAATCCCATATGCACGGACGATATATCCAACCTTCTCCAAGGCATAACTATATATAAATATATATGTATGTATATATATTTATACAAATATATAGACTTTGTACTACCCAAAAGAAAACCTTGGACACTTAATAGTTCTTGAATAGGGAGAAGGTATACCCAACGGCCATTTAATTCGTCAATCTCAAAATGGGCCCTCCATAACGTAATCGCTAGTCAACCAGCCCTTAGCTACAAAGGCCAATGACCCCTAGATACTAGTTAACCATATTACTGATGCATCTCAAAGATTTATCTAAGGGTTAACTTACCAACCTCTACCAAATAAATAACTAATTAAACTTTGAGGTCTTTGAGTATCCCATGCGGATTCTACACTAGTAGAAAGTGGAATTTGTCTGGGCATAACCCAAGTCTTTGCTAACGACCGCTCTAAACCACTGGTAGTCCAAGCCTATATGCTAGCCCTACTTCTATATACTGTTTTATCAACAACATTGACATAGCCCATCAACCTTCATAGTCGTAATCCGGTTTAGACTTACCTAATATAAGTTAAGGAAAATGCCCACTCCAGTTACTTAATACCTCTTATTAGAAATGAAGCTGGCCCAATTTCCCTACTAAGTGCTATCATAGTTTATTTTAGATTTCTTATATAGAGAGGAGGCAGACCCAACGACCATTTAACACCTTCCACTCTGAAGTAAACCCCTTGACATCCCTAAAGGTATCAAGCCATCTAATACTTCAAATCCGAGATGAAACCTTGGTGTATTTTTCCAAACCTATACATGAATGTATATCTCTTCTTTATAAGTCATATAGTTGGAGATGTCACACATCAGTAATATGTATACACAACTGTCAGAAGCCTCATGGTGAAGGATAGACTTTTGTTGTTCAACCTATTAACCTCGCATTCCAACCTATACTAAACCAAACCATTTATCCTAGACATAAATATTGAACTAGGCCCACTAATTTGCGCTTGTCCTAAACATATTATTAAGGCCATATAATTCCCACTATGGAATTATATTGCCTCCTAAGTTTATTTTTTAGTATTAAATTACTTATTCGCTGTGAACCTATTCCTATCTTAAAGGCTATCTATATTGTTCATTTCCTTTTTATGTTCCATAAATGTCAATTGTCTGTAATAAATGGTCATTTAATATTCAAACTGGACAATTACTAATGGCATTTATTTATTTTTTAATTCAACTTATTATGCCTATTCTATTTGTCCATAAATGTCATATTAAATTCTACAATCAATCCTATTAAATGCATTTATTTCCCATTTAATTCCTGTTATTAACTGCACATTTATGGCCCCTAATTTCACAATTATTGCTCATAATTTCTGGAGTTACTACCTCCTTTCCATTGCAATCCCCCAATCCTATGACTTACTATGCTATTGATATTTTTCGTCCTAATTATAACCAATATGAGTGTCGACGTATATTTATTTATTACGCTACTTGTTACATTATGTATATTATATTTTTTTATTAGTAGGGGCGGTTATACATGTGTGTATATATAGCTATTTCTACTTTTAATCCATTAATTTCTATGCTTAGGAATTCCAGAATGTACAATTATATGTACATTCTATAAAGAACATTCATTTCCACATTTTAATCTATTTGAGCTATCCACCCCAAAAAGATAGCCATTATAAATTTCCTTAAACACCTAAAATGGGGACTTCTGCACCGTTTGAAATTACAAGGAATTATCTCTTTTCTTTTCTTGAAATAAATAGTGCAAATTAGGGAGAAAAATATATGTACTTTACACATCTCTTTCGTCTTAGTATATTCTTTATTATTCCAAATGACGCACATTTTATACATAGTTGTGGAATTAGGAAATTTATAGAAATTTACATGGCAATGGATACAACTAAATTGTACCTTCAATGCTCCCAATAAATTAAAACATAGAAATTCACATTCCAAACTAAATAATGGCAATCCAAATAAATACTTTAAAAATGTAGGCGAGATTATGGTGTATATTCGGTGTATATACCATTCTACTTGACAACATTCTACTTTAAAAATTTTACGGACCGACTTTCAAATTTCTAGATTATGGTGTATATATTATTCCATTCCAATTACCTAACTTACAAAATATTTAGGCGATGTTTCAATTAAATGTATTCATTTTAAGCTTACATTCAACAGATCTTGAATAGGCATAATAATCAGATAAAATTCAACAATATAAATTTCAATGTTATATATAAGTCATATAATTTCCTACTCACCTTTCTAGCTTTCCAAATCTCCAAATCTGAATTCATCCCTTTAATTGACTCACTTTTCCTTTCCAATCCAAAAATATGTATAACAAGATGCATACATACCCATGATAATTATAGATCTGAGAGTAGATTTGAATTAAGTGGAATATAGATTTATGATTTATATAATTTACCTTTTTCTTAGAATTGATTCTCTTCTTCTCTTTTATTTTCCACCCTCCTCATATATATATATATATATATATATATAATTATAAAATTGCTATCATATGTAATAGCAGTTTTATAATTTCTAGAAATAGGGAGAATAGAAAATGGCAAAACACCACTGCTCTGATCAGAATATATAAGAAGAAAAATGAGAGGCAAGTCTTGTATTTATAGGCGTTGGAATTATTCTATCCGTTCAATTAATATTAATTAAATCTGGACCGTTAGCTCGAGGTTCAACCCTAACCGTCGACACTTCTACCGGTCAACCTATGCCCTATAGGCGGTCGATCGACCCAAGGAGGGGGTCGACCGGTGTGGTCCATGCGGTTAATATTATTTATTTTCTTTTTAATTATTTTTGATCCGAAAACTTCAAACGCTGATAACTTCTTCGATTGAACTCCGATCGTAAATCTTCATATATGGAAGTTACTCGAAAAATCGCCACGAACACAATGGTGCAAGTTTCATGGCCAATTTCGACTTTTAAACAAATTCACTTTTTGTGCCTTGATAATTATTTACTAATTACTGTTTATTTTACGGGGTGTTACTTCTCCCCCTTAAAAGAATTTTGTCTCCTAAATTCCCCAAGAATTAAATCATGTAACATAGTGCACAGCCATTCTAAACTATCCAAACAATAAGTGTACAACCAATTTTACAGCCAATCGTTTACAAGTGAATGGTTTATCACAACATATATGATATGTGTACCGAATAATACTAAGTTGGCACCTCCTACATAAGTGCATTCTTGTAAAATAATTTTTGAAAATATGATGGAAACAACCTATATATACTGGCAGTTCTATATGTATGCAAGTTTTAAAAAACCAAAATCTTTGTTTTCACACAACAAATTCCACATTCCAACAAATAGGAGTATGGTTCAACCAATTTTGCATCCAATCCCTACCATTTAATAACTGGCACACAATTTCTAACATCCAAAATTTGAAAATCCAATTTTCCTGAATCTTTACTAATATGCCCAAATAATAATTTAGATGGAGAATTTCACATTCCCGCCCTTCTTTTGGATTCCTATTTCGTTGCACCTTGGAACCTTCTTTTTTACCCCCAAATCATTATTAACTTTTCCAAGTACAATTTGCATAAAGAGATTTATTTTGGATGCAAAAATGGAATTATTTTAAACACAAGTTTTGTTCACTATCAACAAGGTATGGAAATAAAAATTTCAAAGATAAAACAGCTTTTTCCCTTGTTATTCTCTATGTTTTGGATACTGTCACCCCTTGTCGGACAGTGAAATTCATATTCACTAAAATGTTGACCCTTCCTACACTAAGCATGTGACCTTCCTACACTAAGCATGTCGGACAGTAAAACAGTTTGAAAAATAAAATTTTCAAAAGCATTTGAACAAAATTCTCTAAAATCACTTGGACACAATATTTCAAAACAATTGAACGAAGATTTTCAAAATAATTACCCTAACATCTTTTAAAACAAATCAAGCTATATCTTAACATAATCGGGATTAAGTCAATGAGCTAACGCATATGATCGAACCTAGCATTGCAGAGTTAATATTAGATTTTCAAAGCATTTCTTTTTATTTAAAACAACACACAAACATATCTATAAATTTTAGAATCTAAGGCATAGTATAATGACCTGTGGTTTCACAACAACCATTCCCTGTCTTTCGCTTGCTAAAATTTATTTTTTCCAAAGTTATAAAGTTTATTCAAGAATTCTTTATTTCTAGTTACTAATTTAATTTTCCAATTTATTTTATAAACTTCCAGCCTTAATTACATTCATCGCTAATTAAGCGTCCTTATGAGATTTCCTTGTTTACACCGTTTCTCTATATATATTAGTCAAAGCTCATCTAGAAAATCAACGAATTAATAAAATATGAACATATCTCATATCATACCATACATCTTTTTTAATGCCCGAAAAGAAACAACTAGCAATTACAACCTAAATAACCTAAAAGAAACAAATATTAGAAGCTACCATTCCACATCAATTGGTACTAATGATATTGTGGCCCTATCACTTCTTACTCAGTTAAGATGAACATTTCTAGTCTGCCATTCTACTATAACATACATGCCATAACTTACCTCCTTGGCTTATAATAAATAAGGTCCATCTATTATTAAATTATTACATTCGATTATGGGATAAATTATGCATTCTCACACTGCATTGAATAAGAATATAAACTATGCACATTTAGAATAACTCACCGGAAAATCGGCTTTATGGAATAACTTTCCTGCCACCTATCTTGCATTAACTTGAGTCAACCAACTTACTTTATGCTTTTTAACCATCACATTACCCTCTTCTCCAATCATACTACTATCTTCTTTCAATCAAAATCGCTTAATAGCATTCTCAAATTTTGGTATTTACTTTCTTTATCCTTTTTCTTTCATGCGAGTATACCCTAGACTCGCAAAAGTGTACTTTGATACCATTCCCTAATCCTTTGAAGGTTCTTCTTATGGCTTTCACGCATGTCTAATCAGACACTCCTAGGTTCATACCAATACTCCATATATTCAACAAGGACTCCTTGTTGCTGTGCTACAAGTATTTGTAGCTACTTTATTCATAGCATTGACCTTTACCCTGTCTTACCAAGGCAATCATCCCAATCTACTCTGCATAAAAAATTGATTTGGTTTTTACCTCTCTCTATAGAAATAAAACTGACAGTCATGAAGTACTTAATCCAAAACTTTTACCTTTTAAAATATAAACTTAGAAACCTTTTTACCAAATTCAAAATTGCTTGGTTTCCAACAGTGGCCATGAAAAATTTCCCATGCCAACCAACTTTCCATTTTAAGGACTTTCTACAAAAGAAACTTACTTCTTTAATAGTAGGATTTTTAATTCAAAGCATTTATTTGCGTTCAAAAACTCAATCGTCATACCAACCATTTTTCAAAACATCTTCTGTAACGTTAAACAATGAAAACTGAAGTAGACAAGGATAACTTCCATCCTATTATTTTCCTACTACTCATGCTATTTCCACTTTCAACCTTAGTGGAAATTCTAATAGCCTATGCGGAGGACTAGTAAAAGATATATGCAATTACGACATATGTTTACAAAAGTTATCCATTTTCCTACGCTTTTCCTCTAATTTACAAAAACTTTCCTAACTAAATTACTAACATTGTTTTAATATAAATTCCTAACGTCATTCCTATTTAAACTTCTTAATATTACTACCATTAAAAAATTTCCTACTTAAATTGCCTTCAAGTGGCTTCTCTTTACATAGCTCTTTTCCTCTTCTATTGTTTTCCCCATTGATTCATTGCAATGCGTTTGCCTACTGCTTTAGTTATTGGGCTTTTCTTTATTAAGATGAAAAGAAATACGTATAAATCTATTTCAGTTGTTTCTTTCCATGTTTTCCTTATACGAGAGTATTTTTCTATCTTCATTATCGGGCATTCTTACCCTTCTCTTCATTTACCCCATTTCAATCAAATACCATTTCTATTTGTCCACCCCTTAAAAGAATTTTAAAAAGGAAATATAAATTTATAAAAATAGTTTTAACCCAAAAAATGGTTCAATACCCTGGATTGAATACAAAGCACCTGCCTTGTTTATCAAGGCAAATGAAATGGAAAACGCAATAGTACATCGCAGAAAAAAGGTAAATGAGCAAGAGATTTTTATAGTGGTTCGGCTGTTAACGAAACCTACGTCCACTTTATAACTTTTATTATTGACTGACTGTAATTACAAGTTGGATCTGATTACAATGATAATGAATCTTGTAAGATAGATCAAGTCACCAGTGTTAGAGTTTACTGGAAAATCACAGTGAACCATGTAGATGACTGTTGTGTGGGAGGAGAAGAGTAGTTTCAGCAGAGTTTCAGCAGCCAGTTCGGAAGATCCCGTTTATGTTGCAGGTAGGATCGTATTTATAGGGGTTGGATAGCTATTAAGCTAGGACGGCTCGCCAGAAGCTTGCAATTGGAAATACGAGGTTGCACTAAAAATTTCATAACCATTTGAGCCATTCTGATGGATCACTAGCAATCCATAGGTGATGGATCGCTAGCAATCTATAGGTGATGGATCGCTAGCGAACCATAATTTTTGGGTTGCTGACGATCCAATTGCTTAGGATACTCTCCTTCATCCTTTCCTTAAATTTCATGGCAGTCTTACACGATCTTATGGATCGCTAGCGATCCATGTACTCAATGGATTTTTGGACTTCGTATTTTGGACTGCATTTGTTGTCTCGTGTTAGTGTTCTCCATGTCAATTTGTAGCTTGTCGCCTTGTTTTGATGATGATCCATACACTGGTTGCATTCAACTTCTGATCGAATCAGACGAATGCTCACTTCTTGATCTAACTAGCTTGGAATTCCATCAAACTTAATAATCATTCCTAGAATACCTATTGGATCATGATGCAAGAGGATTGGAGGACCTACTAGAGATCCTTATGGATCACTGCTGATCCATAGGAGATGGATTGTTGGTGATCCATAGTAGATGGATCGCTAGAAATCCATCACCTTTGCATATTTTTGCCTTTTTCTTCTCTAACCTTTCTTGGTTGATTCTTCTAGTCCTTTTGCTTGGCTTCTGAGTTGCTCTGACTCGACGTAGTTATTTTGACTTCCTTTGAATTATGTTGGGTTAAAAACCCATATAATATTTACCCCCAGAGTATGCCTTCGTTGGAAACAAGGCATGCTTTGCAAGTAACGATGCTTGAGTTCATGTTTAGTGAGGTTCATTGGGTCGTGTTGAGGCCATCATGCAAATTTGGCCTTGGCTGTTTGCTGAACTTTGACGTGGGTCATTGTTGTCCGTTATAACAAATAAATTTCAATCCCTTAACTTTCATGTTACTTGCAGATAACACGTGGATCGCGATGGGAAAATTTGGGGAAGATTGGTTCCCGTTTGATGGATCGCTAATGAGCCATAGTCCCTAGATCTCTAGAGACCCAAAGACTTAGCATTGTTCAATCACCCTATTTAACTCAATCGAGCCGACCCTTTTCTCCCTTCTTCATTTGTATTGCGACTCAAGCTATTTGCCTCATGATTCGACCCAAATCCGCCTAAACCCTAAATCCATTCATTCTACTGCCGTCGCCGACCACCCACCGCCAAAGCTTCTTGTCGTGGACCATTCTAAAGTTCGTCGTTGCCTTAGGCCAACAATCATCACCTAAGACTCCGCTAATTTGGATCGCCATCGACCTGCTTTCTTGGATCGCTGCTGTCGCAAACTTCAATCGTTCTTGCACTTTGATTTTTGACTCGAGGTGGGTGGTTTGAAATTTTGCATTCGTTTAGCAATTTGGCGATGAGGTTGTATTGGTGATGATTTTCGTGGAAATTCGAGTTGATTGCGATTTTGTGGAAGAAGATAGTAAATCGAGTCTTGAGTTCTTCACGGAACGATGCTTGGGCTTTGCCCTGGTGCTTGACATGTTTTTCTATCTTCGTCCATAGAATCAGAATTGACTTGCACTAAGTTACATTGTTGATCCAACACGACATCTCGCGAATTGGTTTTAGTTTTTCCGAAGGGTAATAATAGCTTAAGAAAGCGCTTCACGTGCAGCTTATGTTGTTATCGCCTTCCGGAGAGTTTTGATTGGTCACGTTATTGCACTCTTGGTGTACCTAAAATGGAAAGAGCTTTCAGCATCACTTCGGACAACGGATCCATTATCGATTGTTGATCGATAACGGGTAAGTGTAGGAGAAATAACTTCAATAAATGATACGAGAAGCCCTTTGCAATCTTCACTGCGAGCGAACTATCTACATGGGATAGGGCGTTTGTAGTGTTCAAGACACTGAGTTCACCCTATATAGATAACACACTGCACTTTCCCGGCTTATGCTTGAAATCTAACATATCGGTGTAAACCGACATTCCTTCGGAATTCAACTGTTGTAGGGGAATTTTTAGTTAAAGATAGAATTACCTGACTGTGTTAGATGCAAGTTATGTTGTATAGAATGAAGCATCCGTCCTCTTGGCATAAGCCCAGTGGAGGAAGTCCAGCACTTTCAGAAGCTGAGTCATCATCTGTTGCACCTTCCTCTTCTGTTCTGCGAGCTGAATACGCTCTACATCTTCCGGTTGGCTCGGTTGTAGACCGGACTCCTTCTAATTTTAGTGTTCTACTTAATCCCTCGAAGAGAGCTTCCTCCGTAATCTCCGCTAAGGTTTTACATAACATTTCAATACAACACAGCATTTTGGTGGACGATGTGCGCCTTCCGAAGAAGAATGAGTTTGCCTATATGCTGCCTTCGGGATACACCGCTTGCCACCGGTATATGTGCTTAAATGGAGTAGTGCCCCCTTCAACATCTTCTTGAAAGAGACTCTTCTGAACTTTGGAATTGCCTCATTCCAAATTCATCCTAATATATATGCAATTTTTACCTGCCTTAACGTCCTATTTATGTGGACATTTAATCGTGCCTCGAGTTTTGATGAGTTGAGATATTTTCTCTCATTTAAGAAGAGAGACGAGTGCCCATCGCTTGTCATCATCGAGGCGCAAAGGAACTGCAAGATTATGCTGTAGCTCCAAAGCAATCTGTCTCAATTCAAGACTCAGTATTTCTTTGTTAGACATCCTAAATGATTTAACCGCCTTTGGACGACAGGGGGTAAGCTCTCACTTTTACTTATTGAGTTTCGATATGTCGCTATGGGATTTCTAATTGATCAAATACTCCTTGTAGTTATTTCGAGGTCGAATAACGACCCATCACTCGATCAGATTTTCCATACTTTGAAGGTCGTAAATGCCTAGGAGAGATCGGTTAAATTTTTGCTAACCAACGAAACTTGCTCCGGTATGGGCTGCTGCTTCCTGAGAGATCCGCCATGGGCATTGAAGCCCCTTCTCCTTTCTGGTCCAAAGCACGAACATGCTGCACTTCTTCATCGCATGGCTCTGAAGAAGGTGTTTTTCCAGAAAAAGAAGGCCCTTCTGGCCAGTGAACCGAAGAAACTGATGAAAGAAGGGGTGTCACGACTGAAGCCAGCTGTCCGGCCAGAATGCCCCCAATTCTAGAGGAAGGGGAAGAAGAGTTCAAGCAGCGAGAGGGCAAGACTGCAGTGGCAATAGAAAAGGAGGTGGGTGAAGTTGAGGGCAACAACGGTTATGATTCCTCCTTCAGCGATGATGATTTCAATGCAAGCTCCAGTGATGAAGACTTCGAATCGTGTGATGAAACTTCAGGAATGTTCTCCCAGATTTGCATCCCCAAGAGATTTGCAATTAAGATGCCCCCCAGCTACCGAGCGACGTTAGGGTTCCCCGATTAAAGATCCGGTGTAGACTTTGGAGGTTTGAGTAACGTTTACATGGATATCGACAAACATGTGGGGGAAGAGTTCGAATTCGAGGGAATGTCTCCTCGCCCAGGTCATATTGTGTTCGGAGTTGGCTCGATTTCTACCATGGTGGCTTCTCGATCTAGTTTGTGACATCCTTTTAGGCCTCTTAAGACATATTACACATTTCACTAGGATCACATTCACTCACACATGCATTATTTAGGCCTATATGTCGTTGCTAAAGCTCTTTATTTATTTTTCATATCAGGTACCATGAGAGGCCATGGACTTTACGACAATCTCGAGCAATTCACTGATTCACAATGTTGGTCAAGATGGTCTACAAGCCGCCACCAGCCCCGTGAGACCAAGGAGGCATGGAGAAGGCAAAAAGACACGGAGGCCAAAGCTCGTCGCCGTAATGATAGAGAATGTGGTCGGATATATAAAAGTGGCTATGAGAAGAGAAAAACCCCTGACGACCGAGAGGAACCGTCCAAGAAGTCAAAGGTTGATCGCGGTTCTCATTCTTCTGAGCATCAGGCTTTTGCCCTGGCCCCAATTTTTGTCGGTCTTGAAGTTTCGATTTCTTCCGTTCAGGCTCCGTTTTCATCTCAAGCCCCATCGACTCACGTGGTGCCCGCTTCTGGTTCCTCGCGTCCTCATAGGAGATCGGCTTACATTCTTCCATTCGGTCCCATTAGAATCGAAGCTGCACTTCCCGTGTGGTTTTTAAAGGGAGCTAAGTTTGGTCGCGACCTTCGCCCGGTGCGCAAAGATTCCTATATGCCCCACCTTTAGGCGATTCAAAGTGATTTAGAGGAAGCCGAGGGATGGGAAAAGTTATGCAAGTAGTTGGCTGACACGAACCGCAATAGTTATCAAGAGATCCTCTCCTTTGAATCGAAGAAAGATGATTTTGAGAGGGCGTTATAAGAGCGTGATGCCAGAATTAAGCGACTAATACAAGAGAGGGACACTGTAGTCCGGGAGAGTAAGAATATCGCCAGCTTGCTCAAGGAACTGAAAGAGGCTCATGCCAAAATAGAGATCGTATTTCAAGACGAAATTAAGAAGGCCCATGGCGTCGAAGTTAAGCTGAAAGAGGAGCTCGAAGCCACCGACATGATTATTAAAGCTCAAAAGAAGACTATTTCTGATCGTGACAAAATTATTGAAGGGCACAACAAGACAATTGCTGAATATGCGGGAATTGTTGAATCCCATGACAAGACAGCTTCCAATCAAGCCCAGACGATTGCTTCGCTCCAAGAAAGAGTTGTGCAGCTTAGCACCGAGAAAACTCGAGTTGAAGTTGAGAAGGCCGCCATAACAGTGGATTATTGGAGTTGCAGGACACCTTGGAAAAAAAGATTGAGAAGATGGACGATACTATCTTAAATTTCTATGTCAACTTCTTGTTGCATCAGGGGAGCCTCAGTTATTTGGGCCCTAAATTTCCAAGTAATCTTGTCGTGGTTTGGGAAGAAATCATGGCCCGTATCCAAGAGAACGGGGATGTCTATACTGAGCAAGAGTTAAAGGATGCCTACCTTAATGAGGAATCGAAGAAAGCACTGATAGAGAGTCGAGAGGGAACAGGAGGTTGCCGATGCTGCTATGACTTCAACTGCCAAAAGGTTGCCGGATCCCCTCATTTTAGGGCCTGGCGAATCATCAAGACAGCCTCGTGATCAGTTGGCGAGTTCTCTCGATGCTGCCCTGTCGTTTGTTCCTCCCGCAGCTGTCTCCGAAACTTCAGGTGGCCCAAGAACTTCTCCGAAGATCGTGCAGCCATCAAAAGAAGGAGAAGACGGGGAACATGAGATTGACATTCTCGGCCATTCCTCTGATGCATGTAACCCTCGTGTTTCCCCCGAGTCTGAAAATTTTCAGCTTATGCCACAATAACAAGACGAACTTAATGCTTTCATTTTTGATGTTATAGGTTCGTCTTCTTTACCTACTGATTCATCGATTTCCTCGATGCCTGGCTTGCCGCTATTTCAACCGCCTCGACGCTTGTTTCCCTAACCACTCCGATGGCCGCGCTTGTGTCTGGCATACACCTAGGGCTGGAATCTGAGAAGATTGCTACATTGCATGGTCTAGACGACCCTTCCGCATCTTTGGAGGGCGACTTCACGGCAGCTGAAGCTTGAGAGCAAGAGGACCAGACTGGTCAGCTGCATAAATCTAAACAGCAACTGGTTTCTGTTAAGAAGGAAAAGGTTGAGGTGATAAAATCTTCGAGGAGCTCCCGCAAATCCCAGAAGCGCAGGGCCAAATGGGAGCCTTTCGAGAAGGAAGGAGAGCAGGGAGGAGATGCTAGTGCCGAGGAGATAGTTAGATATTATAGGCAGCGACACTACCCCTGGTTAGGATTCTGAGGGGAAGCAGAAACTTCCAACTAAAGGTGGGAAGGGGAGCGGTGGAAAGAGGCGTTGACAGGTCCGGATAACAGTGGAGCCAGTTTTTGGGACATTTTGTTTTGTTTGATACGTGTTTTTTTCAAGTGCAGAGTCGACACTTACTGCTTTGATTGTTGTAGCATCTGTATTTTTCTTTTTGTTGGCCGATATTATATGGGTATGGCCACCACATTTTTGACTTTTTATAGAAAATGCTATAAGAAATACAATGTTGACATTTTGATTGTAACTTTATCTGTTTACTTATCTACGTTTCATGCTCTGCCAACTTTATTTACTGCTATTTTATTTTATCTAGTCCTGTAATTACTGCCAAAATTCTTGGTTTGGAGTAATGAAACTGTAAAGTGATATTGTTTTTTGGGTGTTTTTTTAGTATCGATGTGTGTCCGTGTGTGCCCCTCAGTTCATGGGGCTGCTTACTTTGAACACTTGACAAATGACCGGCTGATCTGAGTGATTTTGGATGTCTGTAATCGGACCTATTTTGCAGTTCCTCTCTTCAGGAACTTGTGATTTGAATGGCTTAATTTCAGATATATTGTCGATCAACAATCAGAATTCTCTACTGACTCGTAATTGTTTGACACTGTTGGACTCATACCCATTACTTGCAATAGTGGGAGTGGGTTGATTCTTTTTATTTATGCAATGGACGAGTTTCCTGTTATTGTCGGGGCTGTACCGGTACTTAGGAGTGTGCACGGCTTATGAAATGCATGACTTTTGGGAGTGTGTGCGGCTTATGGGGTATGCTGCTTTTGGGATCGATATGACCCATCAATCCGGAATGGTTTGGGACTTCTTGACGTTACCAATCTTCAAGCAACGTAAGGAGTTCATGCTTCGAGAGCATGATCCATGGCTCAAAAGGTAATGCGTGGCTTATGGGAGTGTGCAGCTTTTAAGATTGTTCTTGCTTGGATGTGATTCCACAATCCAAGACGTGATGCACGACATACAGAATGCGCGGATTCGATTTGGGCCTCCCCGGCGTCGTCGGAGCAACACCGGTTCTTAGAAGGCAGGGATTTGGTTTCGCCGATCCGACGGTTTGAGTCGATTTGCTTTCGTCGATCCAGCGGGTAAATGGGGCATACTTGAGCATGGTTCTACTATTTCAAGCAGCGATTGGATGGGTTTGGGCCGATTTGACCCCATCGACTCGGCAGGTTACTTTTATGAACATAGTTTTATTGGTTTAGAAAGCAAAGCAATTTTATTAAGAAGAGTTGGAAATTTTTTGCCTATTTACAATGCCACTGGTATTCGGGGATGGTTTATTTGCTGGAAATAAGAAGTACATAAGATAGTTTCATATAAAGTAACGACGCAACGATTCGTTGTTCCATGCTCGGGGAATTTAGATTTCGTCAACGATTGTTGGTTTGGACGCTCCATCTACTAGCTTTTGACTGATCACATGTGGCCCTTCCCAGTTTGGTCCAAAGGTTCCTAGTATGGGTAAGACTCGATTGAGGATAAGGTCTCCCACATCGAAGGTTCAGTTGTGAACTTTGGAGTTAAAGTACCGTGCGACCCTTTTTTGGTGAGCAGTGGTCCTTAATTCGGCTTCTTCCCTCTTCTCGTCGATCATATCAAGCGAATCGAGTAGAAGCTGCTCGTTTTTCCTCTGATTGAATTTCTTCCTTCAATGAGAGGGACTTCTAGTTCGACGTGGATCATTGCTTTTGAACCATATGCCAAGGCGAATGGGGTATGTCCGGTTGATGCTTTTTGTGTTGTTCTATAAGCCCATAGCACGAGTGGAAGTTCATCAATCCAATTCTCTTTAGCTTTGGTTAGACCTTTTTTGATGGTGGACTTGATGATCTTGTTTATTGGTTCCACTTACCCATTTTTTTATGGATGTGCAACTGCAGAAAAGCTCTTCTCGATTCAGAAGCGTTTGCAAAAGTCTTTAAACTTGGTGCTTTCGAATTGGGTCCCGTTTTCAGTGATGATTTTCTATGGCACACTGAACCTGCAAATAATGTTTTTAGTGACAAAGTCAATGACTTTCTTTGTGGTAATGATGGCCAGAGGTTCCGCTTCGGCCCATTTGATGAAATGGTCAACGACAACTATATCATATTTAGCCCATCCTTTAGCTATTGGCAATATGCTAATCAGATCGATTACCCATATTTCGAACGGCCATGGGCTGACCATTTGCGTTAGCTCTGTTGAGGGAGTTCTTTTAATCTTACTGAATCTTTGGCATCGGTTGCACCCTTTGGCAAAATCTGCTACATTGCGGTTTATTGTTGGCCAGAAATACCCATATCAGAGGATTTTCTTTATAAGGGTTGCTCCCCGGTATGGTCTCCGCAGTCGCCTTTGTGAACTTCTCTCAAGATCCTCTGAGCTTCGTCATCGGTCACACATCCGAGCAAAGGGGTACAGAACCCCCTTTAGTAGAGCATCCCATCCTGTAGCATAAATCGCAATGCCTTCCGAAGAAGCTTTTTCCGCTAGTTCCTATCTATGGGAAGAGTTCCTATAAGCAAGTAGTCTTTGATTGGCGTCATCCATGTTTTTGGTTCAATGGTGGTCTCAAAAATCTAGTTGACATCTAATTCGCTTATGCTCGGAGTGGTCAGGAATTCAACCGAGACAAGTTCAACGATTGAGCTTCCCCAGAACTAGCAATTTTAGTCAGGTATTCAGCTTTCGTGTTCTGCTCCCTCAGGATGTGAGTTATGGTGTAATGTTCAATGTCGTTCAGCAACTCCTGCACTTTAGATAGATACGGGGCAAGGTCCTCCCCTCGAGCCTAGTATTCGCCTTTCACCTGATATATGACTAACTGAGAATCGCTATAGATGTGTATGGATTTTATCTACAGCTCATTCATAATTTTTAGCCTAGCTATCAATGCCTCATATTATGCTTCGTTATTTTTCACTGGGAATTCTAATCGTAAGGCGTAGAAAATGGCTCGTCCTTCGGAAGTCACGAGCACTACCTCTGCTCCCAAGCAGAAGTTATTAGATGCACAATCAACGAAGAGCTTCCATCGTGTTTCCACTTTCGGTATAATTTCTTCCTCATCGTCCCGTATGGTAAATTCGACGATGAAATCTGCTAACACTTGCCCGTTGATTGCCCTTCTAGGATGGTAAGTGATTTCATATTGACTCAATTCGATATTCCATTTGATGAGCTGCCCGGAAGTCTCGGGGTGTACAATACTTGCTTTAAGGGTTGATTGGTAATACTTTGATCGGGTGTGCCTGGAAATACGGCTGTAACTTCCTGGATGCGATCAAGAGACAATACGCTAGCTTTTCTAGTTTCAAATAATTTTTCTTAGCTCTAGTGAACTGTCTAATGTAGTATATGGGTCGTTGGATCCCAGCTTCTTCACGTACAAGAGCAGCACTTAATATGTGAGGTGAGACTGCTAGGTAGATGAACAAGTCCTCTCCGTCTACTAGCTTTAATAGGATCGGTGGGGTTTCCATATGTCGCAGCAACTCTTCAAACGCGGTTTGACAAGCCTCATTTTATTCGAAATTCTTCTTTCCTTTCTTTAGTGCATCAAAGAACGGTATGCATTTGTCGGTGGCTTTTGAGATGAACCGGCTAAGCGCTGCGACTTTTCAATTCAAGCTTTGTAACTCCTTCTTATTTTTTGGGGCTTTAACTTCTCGTAGGGCAGTAATTCGCTCTGGATTTGCTTCAATGCCTCTGGTGCTCACTATGAATCCCAAGAACTTTCCGGAGGCTACCTCGAAGTTACATTTAAGTGGATTGAGCTTCATCCCTTATTTTCGGAGTATTTTAAACATTTCAGAGAGATTATCCAAGTGATTGGAAGCTACTCACGATTTAACCAATATGTCATCCACATAAACTTCTATGGTTTTTTCGATCCGACACTTGAACATGGCATTTACCAGTCGTTGGTAAGTTGCCTTAGCATTCCTTAAGCCAAACGGCGTTACTTTGTAGCAATACAGTCACTGGTATTTTCTTGGTCTGGTTCATGCATCATGATCTGGTTGTACCCCAAGTACGCATCCATAAATGATAGCAATTCATGTCCCACCGTACCGTTCCTAAGCTGGTCGATTCTGGGCAGAGGAAAACTATCTTTTGGGTAGGCTTTGTTTGAGTCTGAGTAGTCGATACAAGTTTGCCACTTCCCATTAGACTTCTTGACCAAAACCTGGTTAGATACCCATTCGGGGTAGGTCGCATCACGGATAAAACCATTGGTCATCAGCTTGTCTACTTCTTCTCTCATTACCTTGGATCGTTCAGGGCCCAGGCTGTGCCTTTTATACTTTACCGGTTTAAACTTGGGATCAATGTTGAGTATATGGCATGCAATTTCCGGTGATATCCCACACATATCAGAATGTTCCAAGCGAACACATCCATGTTGGCACGAAGAAATTTAGTGAGTTCTAATCGCATCTTGTTTCCTAGGTGAGATCCAATTTTCAAGACCCACGTTGGGTCATCCATGTCGACTGGGACAGACATCGTTAACTCTGGCGGTGCTGCCCGATCCTTCCATGAACTCTTCTTTCTAGGTTCCAAAGCCTTGTCGAATCAGTTGTGGTCCCCAAGCCAGGGGCGGCTTTGTAGTTGTTATTCGGCAGGTTCACGAATGCGGAGAGTTCTCCCTACATTCTTCCCCTTTTCTTTTCTTTTGGATTCACACAGTTCTGTGATATAATACTCCCTAGCGGCACTATAGACTCCTTTGATCATTCTGACTCCATTTTTCATTGGGAATTTCATGGTAAGGAACCACTGGGCTAAAGCAATTCTGAAATCTGCTAGTGCGGGCCGTCCTAAGAAGGCATTGTATGCGGAAGCTTCATCTATGATCATGAAAGTTTGGACGAAGGTGACTCTTCGGTCGCCTTCTCCAAGTTCTACAAGCAAGTCAATCGTTCCGACGGGTTGTCTGGGTTTGTCGGTGAATCCTTGAATTTTCGTTTGGCAGGCGGATACGTCTTTTATGCCGATCTTTGTCTGATCAAAGGTGCGTTTGAATAGGATATTCACGGAACTTCCGCTGTCAACCAATACTCATCGGACCATGGTAGGTTCGATCCCTACTATCATGACCATGGGATCGAGAGTTGGAGCTTCAATCCTTTCGGTGTCTCGATTTCGGAATAATATATCATCGTTCAGAGTTCTTTGCTACTTGGCAGGGGCTCCATCTTTAATCGCGAGGCAAGAATCCTTCATAGCGTGTTTTAATGAGCTCGCGTTTGCTCCATTTTTCCCCAACTCCTCTGTGTGGGATGAGGTCCTCCAGATATCGTTCCAATGATGAGTCTTTGGTCAGTTGTCTAGATCCCTCTTCGCTGGTTCCAGCTTGGTTTCCTCGATCCCTAGGAGCTTGGGGAGCCACGGGTTGGTCAAGATTTTGGTATTTTCTCACGTATTGCTGAAGCTTGTTTTCCCAGATCAGCTCTTCAATCAAGTTCTTTAGGTGATGGCACTCGTTCATGTGTTGGCCATGCGTTTCGTGGAAGCGACAGTACTTCCCGGAATGCTTTTGTTGTTCAGTTGCTTCCTTTTTAGGGGGTTTCTTGTACTCCTATGTCCTCTGTGTTGCAATATAGATATTTTTCGGAGTATCATTGAGGGGGGTGTAATCTTTGGGCCTGAAGCCTTTAACCTCTTATTGTTACCATTTCGTTTGTCTGATTTTTCCTTTTTTGGTTTCCGTCTTTTCCTGTACTTCCTTCAGCGGCCCTGGAGGTATTTATGTCTTGGTTCATCGCCATGCCACTCTGCCCAACATTCATCGGTTATAAGCTATTAGATTTCCTTTCTAACTCCTGTGCCTCTTCCAATCTCAAGTATTGATCGTCTTACGGTTGATGTCCTTCCTAGTGGTAGGTTGTTCCATTTTGATCCATTTTTCGAACACAGTTTCAAGGTTGATGGCTCGGACCAAGGCCATAAAAACCATATCCTCGTTTGGATTGCTTACTTCTGACACTGCGGTGTTGAACCGGTTCATGAAAGACTTCAGTTATTCATTTCGTCCCTAAAATAGACTGAACAAGTACATCATATCTTTAAGCTGTGCTGTGTGAAGTCTGAATTGATCAGGGAACCTTATTGCTCATTGATCGAAAGTGGAGATGGATCTTGGCGGAAGTCTAGTGAACCACATAGAAGAAATTTCCTCCAGAAAAATCAGGAAACATCTACATTGAATGGTGTCCGAAGCATTTGCTCCATCCATGTACCAACTGTACTTATATAAATGGGGTTTCAAGTCTCTCGTTCCATCATATGACAGAATAGTTGGCATAGTGAAATTTTCCAGGTACCGCTCATTCAAAATCTCATCAGTGAAAGGAGTCCGACTTGGAGAAGATCCCTATTCATCATCCCTTCTATTCTTGCTCTCATCCATCAGTCGCTTGACCGTGTCCGCGATGTACGCCTCATATGTCCCGTAATCTGAGGGTCGGCTGTCAGTTTCTACATCGAGTGTTTTGCTTTGCAAATGATCTTGGTGAGCGGGCTAAAGCCTAGGCTCTCCTATCTTCAGGAGAGCCACTTCCTTGAGATTTCATTGGCTTGTAGTTGGCCTAATTGGGGCAGTTTGGATCTCCCTAGCGTTATCGAATGCATTGGAATTTCCTTCCAACTTACCGTTGTTAAGTTGCTCTCCATCTTCCGAATCTGAGAGGTCCATGGCTATATCTTATTGTGGGGTCTTCGCTCCTAGATTAAAGTTCGTAACTGGTTGTCTCACGGTCGGTGGGGTGCTTGTGTATCCTTCTATGCTGATTCCCACAGTTCCAGCTATAACTCTTTTCTACGGCTGCTTCACATTCCTTCTATTTAGGGCAGAAATGGAAGAATTTTCTTGTTACTAGAGATGAATTGAATTTTCTTGTATTTAGCGCTTCTACATTTTTAAGGCAAAAACGACGGCTGCCAACTCCAAGTCATAAATTGGGTATCTCTTCTTATGGTCCTTGAATTGTCTACTAGCATAAGTTATATCACCCTTCTTTCTTGCATAAGGACTGCTCCTAATCCCGTACTACATGCCTTTGTATAAACTGTTGTAACGACCCATATTTTTAACTATTTTAAAATTATTAAATTCAATATAATTATTGAACAAAAATGGTTAGAAACACAAATTTAATGATTTATTAATGTAATTTACTGGATATGAACTTAGATAAAAAAAATTGAATAACAAAATTCAATAAGATAAGAGATGATAACTTATATTAGAAGGTAAATTAAATAATATTGAATTATAAATAATTGCATTGATGTTGAATCACTGTAAAATGGAAGTAATCGTTTTATTATTTGAATTCATTTTAAAAGTTAAATTTTAAAAGTAAAATAACTTATATTTCAAGTATAATGATTTATTTGATAATTAAATTGTTTAAATATAATATTGGAAGTTATTTAAATAATTGAATCCTGAATTTAATATGAATAAAAATGATGTCGAAAGTTGATTTAAACTTTATTTAAACAAGAATGCAGATTGTTAACTTTTAAAATTGAATTTACGGTGAATAAATTGATATTGGAAATTTCTTGTTTTAATTATTGGTAAAAATAGCCTTTTTGGGCACTATCTCAGATTTCGACAAAACTAGTTTCATCGGATTCGTAATAGTGAATTATTATAAGATTTCAAGTTTCGTAGCGATCGGACTTATCGTTTGGCCATGCGAGCTTGAAATGCATAGAATTTATTTTCAGAACTTTAATTAAAATAATTCGATTTTGAAAAGCTATCTTCTAGATATAATGGAATTGGCTCCCGATATATATTCCATTGTGTTCGAAATGGGGGTATAACATATAGAATGCTAGGCGGCATGCTTCGTTTGGAGTTCGGAAAATTTATGCGTTAATAGCGTTGGAAATTTATATATAAGCCATATTATATTTTCATTTGCGCAATCAAAACCTTAAAAGCTTTAGCGCCATTCCTTTTATCATTAATGGCCAAAAATTCGTCTCCTTTCTTCTACGTTTTCTCTCAATCCACTCAATGAAATCAATTGACACCAAAAGGAAAAGTGTAGATCTCATCGAGCTCTATAAGATGGATGGTTGGATCGTGGCAAAACGACTCGAGTTTCCAGAATCGAAGCATGACGTGCGGTGAGTTTTTCTCGAATTTCATGAAGAGGGCGGTGGCGGAGTCGATGATACTTGGGGCGGTGGTGGCTCTGAGGAGGGCGCGCGTCGTGGTTTGGTCGGATGGAACTCCGATGGCCTGGGACGGCATGCGCGATGAAGGTTTGGTCGGCGTGATGGGTTCGATCGAGTGTTGCATAGGAACGAAGATATGAGGTGGGTTAAGTTTTAATTAGTTTAATTGTTAATTAGTTTGTTAATTGATTTTAATTATCTCAAATGTTAGTTCCAAAACCATTTGAACTCCAATTCTTTTTCGGTAATAAGTACACTTATAGCACTTATTAAAAATTCAATGAACCCCCTTGGATGTCTCTTAATGTTAACCTTGAAAATCACTAAAAATAAAGCATTTTCAATGTGTGTCCATAGCGACATTTTCACTTCTAACTTTCACAACTTTTGTTCACTATTTTTATAACTTTCCGGACCATTTCCTTTTTGTCCAATACATAAAAATATGAGTAAAGAACAACAAAGTCAAATTTATCCCAAGTTAAGTTCATAAATCTTCACTTTACTCGAGTTAAATTTAAGAGATAACAAAGTGCACTTATTGCGACTTTTCACTACAAGAAAATGTTCTATTAATAGCAAGCAAAGATTGCATGGAAACTCAACTTGCTATGGTTAGACAGTTAATGGTGATTTAGGTTAAAAAGATAGCTTGTGTTCATGCCATCGTTAAACCAAAAGAAAATTTGGCCGTCCAATATTACATTTCCCTCCTCCTTTTTCCTTTACCGCCAGACATTCCCTCTTTTCCTTCAATTCCAAATCCAAAATTACGAGACTCCTTCGCTCATGAACCCTCTCTTCACTCACAAATCCCTCTTCAACCACGAATCCTTTCTTACTCCTAAAGCTCGATTTTGCAACCGCTCGATTCCTCAGAGCTCGATTTCACGTGATTCCTTAAAGCAATCAATTCCTTCACAAAGCTGAAGCGTGAATCCTCAACGAAGCTAAATCGAGATTCTTTAAAGAAGGGAAGCTAAATCATACTTCATGTCACGGTTATTAGCATGTCGCCCTCCAAAGAAGGGAAGCCTGTGAGCATTTAGGTTGACGATTTCCTTGTTGGTTCCAATTCTCAACATATGAAGGTAGTTCCTAATACTATGTTTTGGATTTTACCCAATTATTTTTTGTATTAGTGACCGAACATTTAGATTGTAATTTACAAAACTAATGAATACAACTAATACATTTGAAGTCGACTGGGAAGATACTGCTGAAGAAGTAGTTCGATGTATCCTGATGAGGGTTCCTAATGCAAAGCCGAGGAAGTGGTTCGATGTAGATTTGGCACTTAGTTGATGTGGAACTGGTACCAGATCTGAAGCATAGCATAAACATATTAAGGTTATGTAAATTTCAATTTGACAATGCATAAACATACTTATATATTGAAATCTGTTATCATTTAGGATGTGTATGTTGGAGATGGAAACAATATTGTGCACTCATGGCTTCTGCTTGCATCTGTTTCCCCCTTTCACTTACTCTGTGCTTGTCCAAAAAGGCTTTGAACTAGATGCAAAAAGAACTAGCCAAGATTGCTGGAATCAGCAAAATAGAAATAGCAAATGATCCCAAAGAAGCAGTGAAGGGAGCAGGCATAGTGTATTCAGATGTCTGGGCTAGTACGGGGCAGAAAGCAGAGGCAGAATTTAGGAAGCAGCAATTTCAAGAGTTTCAAGTATTTGCTTTTCTTTTACTTATGTACGTGAATTCTTTTTCCTTATTTGTTATTGTACAAACATTACATAGGCATTGATAATCAATAGTTTAATCTGTTGATATTATGTGGACTTTTGATCGGGTTACCCACGTTTGATGTCTCTCTCTACTTTATTTAATACTTAATCCATCCCTTTTGTCAAGAATTATACTTTTGCAAGAATGTACAGTAAATAATAACAATTCAATAGTTCAGATTAATTATAATTTTGTCAAGAATTGTACTGTTCAAATTGGGTTATGTCGTTCCTTTTTATACTATAACAATAGTCGTACATTATCTCTTTTGAATGCACAAGAGCATGAGATATAGACTGTTTGTCTGCTTCTAAGAATACTAGTTAAATCAAAATCAAATCATCTTAAGCTGGTTCTATTAATAAAAATATATAATCACTGATGGATATATGACTTAACATAAGAGGGGATACATGAGTTAAATTTTGTTATTATGAGAATTTACTAGGAATCAGTCGAGGTACTTACAGAGATCACCTTTTTGATCAGGCATCATAACAAGGGTATCATAGTTATTGTGATTTTCCAGCATTCATAAGTATTGAAAGTAACCGACAACCCAGAGTGCATATGAAAGCATTGTAATAGCCTACTCTTATAATCTATACTGTGATACATTGATGGTTTCATATCCTTAAATCATTGTTTACTCATCGAGTGGATCAGATTTTTTAAGTTAATGCTCGATAATTGTGTGAATAAAACTATGTTCAATGCAATTTGTTTTCTCACTATTACTATGCCTAAATTCTATAGTTCATCACTGCGACTGGCATCGTTGTTTTTTCTTTTTCTTTTGGTTCTTGTGTTTATCATTTATTACCATTTATACGTATTCTTACAAATAACTTTTTTATATAATGCAGCTAATAGGCTTGATTAAAGAGTGCTTCTATACGTATTCTTACCAATAACTTTCTTAAGCAGTGGAAAATTCGTTAGTGGTTCTGTAGGAATATCAAAATTGTGTCAGAAAACTTATGTTATTATTTGGATTTTATTTATCTCTGGTAAGTGGGTTCTTATCACATTTCTTTGCATTGGTTTTGATTTATAATCATACAGTTATGCTTTTTTTCTACATAGGCATCTGCTTCTGTGGAGGGCGATGAGTTATTTTTGTGTATGTATTAGTTTTTGAACTTCTGAATGTTTGTATTTTTCTTGCACATGTTATTGTGTGGAGTACACGGGTGGTCAATTATTTTCTTCCAAAACTGTTAATAGCTTACCTAACATGTTTGCATATAATAATAGTTAACAAGTACACATAAATGAATAATTGAGAAACGATGAGGGGATTTAAATGTAAGTCCGTTAAACTACAAAGTTCCATATATGTCTAGGATCTATTTAATTCATTTAATTTCATAAATTTACTTCTTGAATAATTATGAAGTGAATATCTGGGCATTAGGATATCAAGATCAACATGGATAGATATAATTGGTCATTGGCTAGATTTGATTAATATAGATGGATTAAATTAAATTTAGGCGTAGTTATTTTTCTATCATATGTCAATTAAATTTAAAATTTTGGAATGAAGGATTTTGAGCAATTGGCAACTGAACTGAGAATGGACATAGTGCACTCAGTGTTGAAGACAGAAGGTCATTTGAGCGCAAATTTAAGCGTGGTCAAACTATCTGTTGCTCTTCATCATGTTTTCAACACTCCTGAGGATAATATTATATGGGATGTTGGTCATCAGGTACATAAATAGTACCATTCAATACGAAAATCTAGTTATGAACTATACTGAAAATTGTTATCGACAATATAGGTTTGATTAAAAGACACCAAACTATGAATATAATCAAAATTTTGATATACTTTGCTGATTCTTTTTGGTGAGGAGGAAAATCTTTCTTGTTGCGCCCATTTTGTTGATGCCACAGGCCCACAAGAGTCAGTAATGTTTATTCTTTTGGAGAAGTGGTATTTACTATTTTCTTGAAGTTTTGAAGCAAAGTGTTTTTTTTCACTTTCAGTTTAATGAGTTATTCAAGGGAGATCGTCTTGAGGTACTGAAATTATTCGTTACAACTGACTTTAAGATGAATCTCAAAATGGAAGTTTTTTGTATTATGAATTTTTTTGGATTTTCTTAATTATCATTACTTGGGTACTTCTGGATTATTCTGTCTCAACAGTAGTGGCATTATGTTTAATTGTTTCTAGAACATAATCTCCATTATAACATGAACTCTATAATGTAGGTGTGATGCAAATAGTTGCGGGTATCGTGGGGATGATGGCCTTTAGTATCACCCAAAAACCAAAGTCGATCCTTTTGGGCCCAGATATACAACTGGAGATACAGTTGGTGCTGGTATTAATTACATATCACAGCAGTTCTTTTTCACGTAAGTTGGTTAACTTTGGTTCAGCATGCAACTCTTTTTGTTATTGTGATTTTTAGTTAATTTATGCACACAATAGTTGAATTTGTTCTTTTATCATCTAATACAATATCTTAACGTCGAATTCTTATATACAATAATTGATTTGCAGGAAGAATGGACAGCTTGTTGGAACAGCTGAAAAAGATATTAAAGGACCTATATACCCTACAGTTTCTGTTCATAGCCAGAATGAAGAGTATGTTCTTGTAATTTATTTATGCTATACGTCAATGATCAAGGAGTCCTAAAACCTTATGTATCCAATCTGTACCAATGAATTTGAACTTTATAAGATGTGCATGAAACCAAAAATGCATATGTACCTTTAACATGTAAAGTTGTAAGCTGGCTGAATGGTAAAAGTGCATTGGACGAGAAGAGTTTGTATATATGCTTGCACACACACATATGCATTACAGTAATTGTTTTGTTAAATACCCAGGGAAAAAAGTCCACTAAAATGACATTTGCATGCTCATTCTATCGATTGTAACCATTCTCTCAAACCCTTTTTTTCTGCTATATCTCTCAGGCATGTATAGATATTCTTTAAAATAGTTTCTTCTTCTTCATTCTTTTCATTTCACTTCATGATACCAGCGTGAATAAACATAGAAGTGTCCTTGCTTCATGTACTTATTTGTGTTGTATAATCACTTCTTACATTAATTTGTACAACCCGGTTTTGCTCATAAAGTTGCTCTTGTGTTAATTTTGAAACCATACTTGCGAAAATTTCTCCAGGGTAACAGTGAACTTTGGGGAGCACCCATTCAGTTTCGATATCAAGGTACACATGCACTATTTGGGTATTATTAACTTACATGCACCTTAACATGAAGTATCAATCATATGATTTCAGTTAAAAGTAATTCTGATTTTTTATTGAATACAATGTTAGGCACATCACGTGCATATGTAAAACTGGGTACCAGATTTAAGGAGAGTTTCCTCTTTTACTTGTTAATTAATCATGTTTCATCTAGTCGATCTTTATCCTTGCTGCTTATATTGATCTTTATTTACGTCACAACCCTTATCTGCTGCCCCACAATAGTATGCGACAGCAAACACTGGAGAGATCTTACCTCTTGAAAGTATGTGGTGTAGTTGTAGAAAGACCTCGGCACATGCTTATGAGAGTTGCTATTGGGATTCACAAACATGATCTTGAGTCTTCCATCAAAACCTACCATTTAATGTCTGAAAGATGGTTCACACATGCTTCTCCCACTTTATTCAATGCCGGTACACCTCACCCTCAGGTATGTTGACATTATAAGACAAACGATGTCTAATTTTTACTCTTATGGGAAGTACGATCGTATTCTTCACACAAAATTTCTCCAAATAGTGATCTGAAACAGTTTATGTTATCATAGGAAAATTTGAACAGTTTTTGGTGTATATTGTAAAATTAGGCTTTTAAACTCAGCAATTGAACTTATACCAATTATGTGAACTATGTCTAACATATGAATCTGTTTGGAGCAAAGCATATCAGGAAAATAACTTGGATTATACCAACTATGCTACTTAAAATGGTTATCCGAATATATGTTTTAAATTTAGCATCCATCAATGTATATTTGCTCTACTTGATTGATTCTTTTGCTTTGATATAGTTTAAACAGAATTTGCAAAATATTCAATTTGAAAAGTTGAGTCCTCACCATTGGTATAGTTTAAAAAGAATTTGCGAAATATTCAAAATATAATTTAAACAGATAGCATCATTTGCAAGCTATTATGTAGTTATATTCTCTAAATGAATTTTTAAGGGGATTTTTTGTAACTCTTTGCATATGCTTGGTTAAAGTTAATAGTGTCTATTGCTTTGGTAATAACTTGATGAGGATTTAGAATTGCTAATGCTGCATAACAAGTTTTTGCACTTGTGTTGTGTAGTTTGCTTGTTGCTTCCACCATTGTCATTACTCATTACCTGCAAAAATTAAAATATGTTAGTTTCTCATAACAGTACACCTTTATTATGCTACAAATTCTCTAATTTTTCTTTTAAATGGTTATAACTATGTCAGGTACGTTCAAACTGAAACTTCAGTTTACTGAGGATCATCCAAACATGTCACCAACAATGCGCTTTGTTTCTCAAATGTTCCATCCAAATAGTAAGTTGTTAACATCTATTTATTTAAATAATTTATATGTTCTTTATATTAATTTTTATTATATTCAGACACTGTAATCTTATGAAACGTAAATGCTACTACTGCCCATGATAAGTACATGAGAAAGATAATAATATGTTTCATGTTATCTCAAGTTTAACTCAATTCGATCTTCACTACTTGGGAATCAATGTTTGGTTAAGGTAATTTGGCAATCAAATTTGGTTTTGCTAGTGAATTAGCAGACACACGACCCAATCTGAGGACCTCTCATATATTTAGTTACCAATAAAATTTTGTTCAGTTAAATGGAGTTAGAAATACACTCCACTTCACTGTCTTGCATGTCTTCACCATGCCTTCTCATCTCAATGCATGTCTTCCCCATGCCTTCTACCAGTTCTTCATTCTCCAACTTATACATACTTGTATATATTGACTAACATATGTATGTGTGTTTCTTCTTCACAGGTGTTGTATGATGCTTTTGAGGTTGATACATGATGTCGCACTCTTTCTCCTTTAAATCGGTCATGCTTATCGACGGTCATTAAAATATTTTTAGTATGTATCATTTTGGTATGCTACACTCAATTTGTGTACTTATGTTTAATTTTTATCACAAATATTTATGTTTAATTCTTCATGTATGAAATATTATGGATATATATATATATATATTTTGTGATTTGGCTTATGACTCAATTTGTGTACTTATGTTAATGTGATGAATGTGGTTTTTTGAGTTATAATATATAAGTAGAATTGAAAATTGTAAGCTTTGAATGTTATGGCAGCAAAAAATGTGCAATAGAATTTTTTTATAGCGTTCTAACTATGCAATAATACGGTGCTATAATAGATAGTAATGAATTTTCTATAGCATTTCAATGTGTCATAAAAGGTTGACACGATGATTCCATAGCGCGTTCAAATGCTATAATAATATAGCATGTCGACATATTTATAGCAACTAAAATGCATCATAAAAAGTTCTATAGCACGTTTCATAATGCTATAGAAAAGCAGTTGCACCAATATGGCAAGAAAAATACGTTTTCCATTGCAAGTATGACAAGCTATAGTATCTACCAGACTTTTTACAACATGTTGATTTATGGCGATTATAGAATCGTTATAGAAAGTTTTTATAGCGGTTTTTACACGCTATAAAAAGTCCTTTTTGTTGTAGTGTTTCTCGCTTCAGACACTTTTAAACATATTTCAATTCAACATATAATCCAAACAACCATGTAAACATCCATCTAAAGCTACAAAACATTTCTAAGAAGATAATTGAAGTGATGTTATATAATATAAAGTAATCATTTAATTTCAAAAGCAAGAGGGATCCAAAGTTATAACTTTAATTGGTTAATACTTACTTTAACTTTATATTTCAACCACACAACATATATGTACAATATATACGAACAAGATAGTTAGATAACTCACTTAGATCCAAGCCAAACACAAGCACAAACCCTAAAAAAGCCAATAACACTTCCAACCTTCTCCAAACTCCTTAAGATCCAACCTTTAGCACTTTCAAACTAAGGTAACACCTCCTCTCTTCTTCCATTGCTCATGGACCAAGCTAGACCCCCTATCTAATTCACCTTTCTTCCACTTTGATTTTAGATCTAAGCTTTCTAAGGTGTTATATGGTTTGGTGAAAGTTTGATGGAGTTTGGAGAAGATTTGAGTTAATTAGAAAAATTAGTGAAGAACAAAGTGAATTAGTGCTAATCCACTTCCACCATTTTCAAGTTTTTATTACATATCAAGCTTTTGTAAATTATGAAAACCTTAAGGGTATATTTATAGGTTTGTACAATAGGTCATTACCACCTTCTACCTTCCATGAAAGGTCACAAAAGAGCATCCCTCTCACATGTTACCTTTACACCTTTACATCTTTACTAACTTAAGTCTTTCTTTAAAAGCTCATTTTTAAAATATCTTCTCTTTCCCATCACATCTAACTAGTTAAAATTAAGAATCTTGTTAAGATTATAATGAAAAATATTTTTATTTTAAATTAATGTTCACTTAAGTAAATAAGTGTATCTAAAAAAATCTGGACAACTTCTGACGGTTAAAATGTTGTTTATCGATAAAACGATTTTCGGTCACATTATCGATATTTCTTAGAAGTATTTATTTTTGTAAACGTTGTTCCAGAACAAGTTAACCATCTTTAGTTATGATTTTAAAAGAGGCTAAACAAGGTTATTAAATCACTTTAATACCATTTAGTCCAAGATTCAAATATTTAAATAATTCAGATATTTAAAAACGAAGTGTTTGAAATTCCAGGTCGTTACATTCGCCCTCACTAAGAATATTTCGTGCTTGAAATTCCAACACAAGAAACCAAACAAACAAACACATAGAAATTCTTAACAGCACTCAAAATTACTGGCAAACATAGCTCTCAGATTGTCAAGGTTTTAATACCCTCTCATTGCACAAGTTGATAAACAATCTACTAAACACACCTTATGCTCAACAGCCTCTGGTTATTACTTAGTCGGCGATTCATAATGCTTCATAACAAGTCAAAGAGTCATCACCTAAACACTTCGTAAGCCAAAAAAAAATAGTCAAACATACTAAAGCCCGTACAATGTACATGGACCATCCGTAAGCAATATCAAATTCAGCCACTTGCTCAATCACATAATTTCATTCCAAACTAGTATAGATCACTTTGACTTCTCTAGTGAGGACTTCAATTAGGTTCCTTGATTAGAAACCTATGTTCTTCTTACATAGCCATATACTATGAAAAATGTGACAATTCAGCTTTCTACATTGTACAAATAAATAAATTTAATAAAATAAAAATATATTTGTGTTTGATTTTAAATGATTTATATTTTGAAAATAAAATTTTTAGTTGATTAAATTCTATTTAATAAGAAGTTTTGTTGTAATTAATTTTATTAAATTAATAAATTCTTTCTGAGTGATTTATTGAAACCAAATAAATTATTTTAATTGAATATGAAATATTTTAATGTATAAATAATTTTAAATATGTTGAAGTAGTTAAAAAACGAATTTATTTTGTAATAAAATGATGAGTGATTAAATAAAAATAAGCGAGCGTCGAATTAAATAAAATCATCTAGTTATCAAAATGTAATTTGTAAAATGAAGTGTAAATTAATTTAAATGAGATTGGGCTTAAAAAAATCAGCACAAAGCCTTTAATTTACTATTTTCTTCTACTTTCAAGAACCCTCCTTCCCTCGACTCTTTTAGCACAGGCCTGAACCCCCTATATTTTATTTAGCCCTAATTCATTTACCCAAAATAAGAAATTTAGGTTAAAAAAAAGAAAACAGAACCAAAATCACGAGCGATGGTGATTAGTGACTACATCGCGACCTTCGCTCGCACGAGGGGGAGAAGACACCGACCTGGAGGTGACTGAAGTAGCGCTCATTTAGGAGGCGATCGGCCGAAAGACTTAGTCTTGGCTTTATTTATTCAAAACAACATCGGAGAGTGCGTGATGGGTGGCGAGGGACTGGAGAAGTTATGGTCGTTGACGTGCAGGCGATTGGGTATCATGTGACCTGATGTAGGTTTGGGTTGTGCAATCAAGGGTAGGTTGGTATGGGCGACTGATGGCGATGATGCTGAGGTTGAAGATGATGGGTGCAGGCAGTTGTGAGAGCGGTGTTTATGGTGATGATGTGCGTGATTTTTGAGTATGTGATTTTGGGGTGTTGGTGGCACTTGCGTGGGAAATGACGGTGACGAATATGGGTGGCTGAGGGTTGCAAAGGAGCATGTGGTCTGATGGTGCTTGGCATTATGACGATGAAGAAGACGACGGAAGTGGTTTTGGTGATTGGCTTGGACAGCGACGGTGAACTTTCGGTAGGGGTAAAGGTTTGATTTCTATGAGTTAATCTCACTCATAACTATGTCTATTTCTTTTAATTTGATACGTATTCCCCTATATAATTGTTTGATTTGTTTTATTGAATAGATTGTTGATTATTGAATGGAATTAGATGTTTGTTGACGATTGATGTTTGAAATTACTTGAATTGGTTGGAATGGTGTTATGAACTACGATTGTTTGTTGTTGCCACGATTATAAGTAGAATATTGTTTTTGTTTGAGTAGTAATTTGATGATTGCAAATTACTGAATGATATTTTAAATTTGTTTGGAAAAGAGGTGTAATACCCCAAAATTTTGTGAAAAATTATTTTAATGAAATAATTTAGTTTTGAAATATTTAGATTTAATTATGGAGGAATTTCTGGGATTGAATAATGTGCAAGGATATGTGTGCACGTGCACACTGGAAATGGCACAAGGAAGGATCCAAAATTCCTGAAAATAAAAAAATAGGAAAAGAAAGCATTTTAAATATGATTTTGAAATGTGAATTATTAACCCAGGTGTATATATTTTGTTTCTGGGTCATATGAATTATTTTGAAATGAAAAGCAGAAAATATTTTATTTGAGTAAGAAAGTAAATTCTTACTTAAAGCACTGGATTTTTAACCCAGACCTAACCAAGTTATAAATATGAAATATATGTATATATATTTTTCTATGAAGCAAAGAAAATTATATATATATATATATATAAATGTATACTTTTCTTTGAGTAGAAATATGTTAAAGCTAAGCAAGAAAAATAACATCAAAATGACATGAGACACAATACAAGTAAGCATGTATGTGTAGGTAAAAAAATAGAAAAGAGGATTTCCAGAAATGAATAAATGTATAAAATATAGCTAAGTCACACTTTTAACATGACTTGAGTAAGTGGAGAGGTATTCAAAAATAGCCATTTTCTGAAAAGCAAAAAGAGGAAAGCACTGACCATAACCAACTAATGTAGCCCGGGGTATTAAGGATGGGAAATGTGAAAATACAAAATGCAAAATGCCTGATGTTAGCCAGGACAAAAATGGAATTTTATCTTGATAAAACCCTAGTGAAAAACATTCATATAAATAAGAAGTTATGGCCAGAAAATCATTTACCCGAGATACTTAAAAATAAGAAAGGAAGAAAATATTTAAAAGGAAGGAAAAGCATTCAAGGGTTTTCTAGATCAAATAGAAGGAAGTACTTAGGTGAGTAATCTCACTAAATACATGGCATTAAGTCCTGATATGAGGCAGCCAAACTTTATGTTGTTATTTGCATATTTCTGGTTTTGCTGAACATAGTCTTATTAGATATCTTATGGATGTTCTTTGGATGGTTTTGATCTGATATGATGTTTATTATGGATGTGCATCCCACTGTTTTATTATACTTAGAAAAGCTAAGGCACAAAACCTTGAAATTATGGGAAGAGTACTTACAACTGATATAGAACTATGACATGAAAATTTCAATTGAGAAAATAATATGAGCTGCATTATACTTTGTATAAGTGCTGAGGCTTAAGAAAAAGGAATTAGGGGTGCAATAGAGATCTTTATGTGCTAAGCCCCTAATCAAATAGCAAACCCATAACAAAAATTATGATTAAGCTAGATCTTGAATCTGGTTCAACCATAGTTACTTGCAAATCATAATAACCTAACATGCCATGTCTCTATTCTCAGTTGTAAATATTCTAATATTTGATTTAGAGTCAAGACATCTGATGGCAATGTCCTTGAAAATGATTATCTGCTTGCTTTTGAAAAATATGTTTGCAAGATGTATGGGATGTTTCATGTACACAGTGACTTGTTCACCTAGCTATCTGATGATAGGATTAAACATGAATACAATTAGTAAATAAACTAGGGATGGTGAGCCAAGAAGGCTGCTGGAATGCTTTTCATATTTGAAGTATGCAAGTTGGCACATGGTTTGTTCAAGCCCTGAGATCTTTGTGCAATGATGTGAATTAGTTCATTGCAATGTGTCCCTGTGATTCCTTGATAGCAGATGAGGCTAGGATTTAAATTGATAAATACAACCCATAAATGATGAAATAGGAACTTAAGTATCTCCTAGATTGGTTGGAATGGAACCATGGTTGTTCTACTGCATCTATATGCTACTGATTAATGTGCATGTTTGCATAATTATGTATGTGTACATAGTTGATTGTTGAAGTTATCATACATGCATAAAATTATCTGAAACATGGTAAAATAGTTGATTAAAGAAATTGCATAAGCAACAAGCCAGTACTCATGTATCACCTATTTGCTTAATGTTATGGATATATTGTTGTTGCTCACACCAGATCATAGATCTGACCCTTGTTTTCTCATGGCATATGGGGGTGTCTCATTTTAAAATAAGACAGCCACTAATGCTCTTTCAGGGAATGCAGGACCTAAGTAGGAAGGAAAGTTATGGCTAATGAGAAAGAATGAATGAGCATGCTAGCTAGTTTTTAATAAGAGCATAGGATGATTTATCTGCATGTATTCATGAAAATTTGTGTTTTTAAATTTCCTGTTATGTAATGAACTTGTTATGTTTGATTAAACTAGTTGTTTCTGTTGAATTTTGTTATGTATTAAGGTTTGAGAACTGAAGGATTATCTGAGTTGTGAACAAGAAAATAAGCTTAAAGTATTATCTATGAAAATCTGAAAAAGAAATATATATTTAAGCAATTGTCTTACATAACCTATATTATGTATTAGTCAATCTTGAGTCATTCAAAAGCATTAAGTTTTGGGTAAAATATGATTTTAACTTTGAGTATTCTATTAAGTATTCAGTTGCTTTTCATTGAAATATTTTGTAAAAGAGTTCAAGTCCATTTGTGAGTTGTTTTGAGAAGTGTGTATATCTTAAAAAGGTTTCAAGTACTTTGCAAATGAATGGTATTTCAATTGACATGGTTAGAGTGTCTGGTTGACATAGTCACAAGGGTTAACTAGCTTCAAAAGAATGGAGTCTTGGTTGATCATGTTGGTCTGTATTTTGATAGTAAAATGCATTTCATAACCCTTTGTTCTTTTAGCAAGTGTTTCACCAAAACTCTCTTTCAAATACCATAGACAAATATGCACTTTGACTGGTTTGTATTATCAAACCAGGGAACACTCTGCATTCAAGCCCTGGTTCACCATAATCCAGGGATTGCACCACTTTTTTAAACAGTTTCAAGTCCAGTACCCTAGTCAAAGAAAACTTAGAAACTGGTATGCAAGTGATTAACACAAATAAAACACAGAAAACACTTTGCCTAAGACACCAAAATATGGACTTTCAAGTCCAGGAAATAAATCTTGTATTGATCTTCTAGTTAAGATAACTTTAAGATTACTGAGTAGAAGTGACTTACGGATATATATATATATATATATATATGTGTGTGTGTGTGTGTGTGTGTGTGTGTGTATGTATATTAACACATAGTGTGTCTTATTGATTGAGTCAAAGAACAGATGAGTTTCAAAGAAAACCATAAGTTGAAAATGATAAATATAGATATCATTTTCTGGCCTTAATCAAATATCAAGCATTTGAACTATACTATGAAAGGGCCATGTATTCTAAGGTTGTCTTGCCAAGATAAATTATTAGTAAATCATAGTTAGAACGATCAAAATCATTAAGAATAAATATGGGCAGGATCTGCTCATATATTACAAATATAAAAAAGAATATGGAAATTAACTATGTGTAGATTAATTCAAATTCAAATCAAACAGAATATGCTCTTGTTTACCATAACTCTGATTTAAACAAGAGGGACACATGCATCCTCATATGTATGTGCATATCTTTATGAATACACTGATATATTTATATTAGTAGAAATTTGGATTCTAGATAATTGATTGAAAAGAAAAATGACTGAGAATTTAAATTAAGTTTAAATGTGTATATATATATATTCAAAAAAAATCCTAGAAAAATTAAGGTAAAATATTGAGGATCATTTCATTTGGTATCAGAGCGAGGTTGAAAATTTATTATGCATAGCTAGAAAATGTTTGCATTGATTGTTGAGAGCTATAGAAATATATTATATCTGTTTGTTTTGGATGAAATAATTTAGATAGGAAAATACTAATTATAGAGAATACTCACAATATACTAATCCCATCTACCCATAACCTAGTTATCAAACCATGGTAGGAAGGGGATCTCATCACAATGCAGGAACAAGTGCACCACAGATGCTTGATATGCAGGAGTTTGTGAGGGTTTTAAGGGATGGAATTGGGCATAGGCCTGAGAATCCACATGAGGAACTTTCAAAACTATTAAAGACTTATACAAACTTGGGAGGCAAGAGTTTTGAAGGGACTGAGAATGTGATGGAAATTCAAGCATGGTTGAGAACACTGGATAGGATTTTCAATGACTTGCAGCTTGATGATCAAAGGAAGAGGCAAGTGGCTTCAAGACAGCTGAAAGGAGTAGCATTAGGCTGGTGGGAGGTGATCATAGCTGGGATGATTGAAAATGAAATCACTTGGAATCAATTCAAGGAGATGTTGGAGGCAAGGTTTGTACCAGCATCAGCTAAAAGCACATTACTTGAAGAGTTTATTAGACCCAGACAAGGAACTTTGAATGTCACTGAGTATACTCAAAAATTTGAGGGATTATCCAAATATGGCAATGCTAGTGGCTGATGAAACATCCAAAAATGATAGGTATATTAAAGGTTTGAACCCAGGACTTAGCAGGGCCATGTTACCATATGCTGATAAGACTTTTGATCAAGTAATAGATATGGCTTTGAAATTTGAGCAGCATGACAAGGAAAGAGAGAAGTATAGAAATTTTAAGAACAACAATAACAAGAAGAATAAGGGAAGATACCACCCTTATGACAAGAAGAAAGAGGAAACAAATAACAAAAAGGCCAGTGACACCAAGGCCAATGATGCTAAGAAGAAATTGGTTTGCCATCATTGTGGAAAGGAGGGACACATCAAACCAAGGTGCCCAGAATTAAAAGGAGGAGCCTTCAAGTGCTACCTATGTGGGAAAGAGGGGCATATGAAGAGAAATTGTCCTGAGTACAAACAGTAAGGAAAATTGGCAAATCTGGAAGGCAAAAGCAAATCCACAGTGGAGACTAGTGCTAAAAATCATGGTCAAGTGGAAGGTACACTACTTATCTGTACCATACCCATAGCAGTAGTATATCATACTAGGGCAACTCATTCTCTAATTTCTTATGAAATAGTTAAAATGCTAAAACTGAACTGCATATTGGTTGAAACACCATTGCTTGTACAAAGTCCACTGGGGAGTTCTAGTGTTTTAAATATGATTTGTGTGGATGTGGAATTAAACATAAGAGGAAATATTTTTATTTCCAATTTATATGTTTTAAACCACCCAAATATAGGTGTTATATTGGGGCTAGACTGGTTAAGGCATTTTAAAGCCATAATTAATTTAGATTCATCCACCATATCATTGCAAAACCTTAGAGGCCAGAGAATCACAATTTTATGTGAAGTAGCTAAAGAAAGAAAATTATATCATTTAACTGACTTGGAAAAGGATTTCAGTGAACCTTCCATTAAAGAAATTCCCATAGTCAATGAATATTTGGATATGTTTGGGGAGGTTAAGGGTGTCCCACACCATAGACCAGTGGAGTTTCAAATCAACCTCATTCCAGGAGCAAGCCCAATAATTAAGAAACCCACCAGAATGGGGCCAAGTGAACTGAAGGAGTTGAAAAACCAGTTAGAGGAATTAGAAGGTAAAGGGTTTATAAGGCCAAGCAACTCATGCTAGGGTGCTCCAGTGGTGTTTGTAAGGAAGCATGATGGTACTTTGAGGATGTGCATAGATTACAGGGAGTTAAATAAGGTTACCATCAAGAATAAATACCCATTGCCTAGGATTGATGATCTTTTTGATCAACTCAGTGGAGCTAAAATATTCTCTAGATTAGACTTAGCATCTGGGTTCCATCAGATGAAAGTTGAAGACTCAAGTGTTAAGTACACTGCATTTAACACTAGGTATGGTTTATATGAGTTTATGGTTATGCCATTTGGGTTGACAAATGCCCCCTCATATTTTGTAGATTTAATGAATAGGATATTCAGGGATTATCTGGACAAGTTTGTGCTAATTTTTATTGATGATGTTTTAATTTATTCCAAAACAGTAGAAGAGCATGAAAATCATTTGCATCTGGTTTTGTCTAGATTGAGGGAAAAAGATTTAAAGGCAAAATTTTCAAAATGTGCATTTTGGAAAGAGGAGGTACATTTTCTTGGTCATGTCATTTCTACTAAAGGAATTTCTGTTAACTCCAACAAAGTTGTAGCTATCCAAGCATGGAAGAGACCTAGCACAGTGAGTGAAGTTAGATCATTCATGGGGATGGCAGGATATTATAGGAGATTCATAAAAGATTTTTCCAAAATGTCATCACCACTTACTAATTTAACCAGAAAGAATCAAGCATTGTATGGACTGAAAAATGTGAACAAGCTTTTATCAAGATAAAAGAAGCTTTAGTTAATGCACCAGTATTAAGGGTACCTGAAGGAAATGAGGATTTAATTGTGTACACTGATGCAAGTGGTTCTGGGCTAGGAGTTGTGTTGATGCAGCAAGATCAAGTAATAGCCTATGCATCCAGACAATTAAAACCACATGAAACAAGATATGCAACCCATGATATTGAGTTAGCAACAGTGGTGTATGCATTGAAGCTTTGGAAATACTACTTATTAGGTGCCAAATTTAATTTGTACACAGATCATAAGGCACTGAAATATCTTTTCTCACAAAAAGATTTGAACATGAGGCAACATAGATGGGTGGAGTATTTAGCTGCCTATGACCTAGACATACTTTATACACCAGGTAAAGCAAACAAGGTTGCAGATGCCTTGAGTAGACAACATGCTAAGGTAGCCATGTTGATGATGGAAGAATTTAAGGATTTATCTATACTTGCTGACTTAGAAATTGAAGCAAGCAGTGAGATACACATGGTGACAACTGAAGGAGATGAGAGTAAAGGGAGACTGAGTTTAATAACCTTACAATTAGATTTAATTTTGAAGATAGGAAAAATGCAAGAACAAGACCCAGACCTATTAGAGAAGAAAATTCTCATATCAAAAGGGGAAGAAGTGATAAATTACCATATTGATAAAAATGGTTACATAAGGAACAAAAATAGAATATGTGTTCCAGAAAACATGGAGTTGAAGGAGGAAATATTAAATGAATATCATAGGAGTAAGTACTCCATACAACCAGGCAGTACACAGATGTATCAAAATCTAAAAAGGAATTATTGGTGGAAGGGAATGAAGTCAGATGTAGCTAAACATGTTGCAAAATGTATGACTTGCCAACAAGTCAATGCAGAGACATAAAGACCATCAGGATTGTTACAACCCCTTAGAATACCACAGTGGAAATGGGAGGATATATCTATGGATTTCATAGATGGCCTGCCTAGATCCAAAAGAGGAAACACAAGTATATGGGTAATAGTAGACAGGTTAACTAAAGTGGCACACTTTATCCCAGTGAAATCAAAGAGGAATGCACCAAAGTTGGCTCAAGTGTTCATGAAGGAAGTGGTAAGATTGCATGGCATTCCCAAAACTATTGTGAGTGATAGGGATACCATTTTCACATCAAGATTTTGGAAAAGTTTTCAAGAGGCCATGGGAAGTGAATTATGCTTAAGCACTGCATATCATCCACAATCAGATGGACAAACTGAGGTGGTGAACAAAGTTTTAGAAGACTTATTGAGGGCATGTGCACTGGATTTTGGAGGCAACTGGAAGGACCATCTCCATTTAGCTGAGTTTACATATAATAATTGTTATCAAAGCACTATAGGGATGGCACCATTTGAAGCCTTATATGGCAAGCCATGCTTATCACCTATATGTTGGGTAGAGACAGGAGAGAGAGCTGTCTTAGGGCCTGAGTATATAAAAGAGACTACAAAGAAAATTGAGCTAGTAAGGAAGAGGATGGCAGCAGCTCAAGATAGGCAGAAGAAATTTGCAGATGTGAAAAGAAAGCAGGTGGAATATGAAGTGGGTGACTTTGTTTTCATCAAGGTTTCACCTATGAAAAAGGTTTTGAGATTTGGCAAGCAAGGAAAGCTCACACCAAGGTATGTTGGGCCCTATAAAATTCTGGAAAGAGTAGGCTCATTAGCATACAAATTGGAGCTTCCAGAAGAAATGAAAGCAATTCACAATGTATTCCATGTGTCACAACTTAGAAGATGGGTACATGATAAGGAAGAAATTTTGGAAAAACCTACCCAAGTCCATATAAATCCTAATTTGATTTATGAGAAAGAACCAGTAGGGATCTTAGCTAAAGAAGAAAAGAAATTGAGAAGCAAAACTTTGAAACTGGTAAAGGTCCAGTGGATTCTTGATCCTAATGATTGTACATGGGAGTTAGAGGACAATATTAGGATGGATTATCCTAAGCTTTTTGCAAATTAAAGGTAATTTTAAAATTTCTGGAAAATTTAATATGTATAGTTGCTATGGTTGAATTTGTTTGCTTATGCATGTGTTTGATAAATTTTCTAGAATCAGTAGATACTTGTTATAAGTATTAGAAAATTGTGAGGACACAATTCCTAAAAGGAGGGGTGAATGAATAACCCAAAATTTTGTGAAAAATAATTTTAATGAAATAACTTAGTTTTGAAATATTTAGATTTAATTATGGAGGAATTTCTGGGATTGAATATTGTGCAAGGATATGTGTGCACGTGCACACTGGAAATGGCACAAGGAAGGATCCAAAATTCTTGAAAATAAAATAATAGGAAAAGAAAGCATTTCAAATATGATTTTGAAATGTGAATTATTAATCCAGGTGTAGATATTTTGTTTCTGGGTCATATGAATTATTTTGAAATGAAAAGCAGAAAATATTTTATTTGAGTAAGAAAGTAAATTCTTACTTAAAGCACTGGATTTTTAACCCAGGCCTAACCAAGTTATAAATATAAAATATATGTATATATATTTTTCTGTGAAGCAAGGAAAATTAAATAAATATATATATCTATATACATGTATACTTTTCTTTGAGTAGAAATATGTTAAAGCTAAGCAAGAAAAATAACATCAAAATGACATGAGACACAATACAAGTAAGCATGTATGTGTAGGTAAAAAAATAAAAAAGAGGATTTCCAGAAATGAATAAATGTATAAAATATAGCTAAGTCACACTTTTAACATGACTTGAGTAAGTGGAGAGGTATTCAAAAATAGCCATTTTCTGAAAAGCAAAAAGAGGAAAGCACTGACCATAACCAACTAATGTAGCCCGGGGTATTAAGGATGGGAAATGTGAAAATACAAAATGCAAAATGCCTGATGTTAGCCAGGACAAAAATGGAATTTTATCTTGATAAAACCCTAGTGAAAAACATTCATATAAATAAGAAGTTATGGCAGAAAATCATTTACCCAAGATACTTAAAAATAAGAAAGGAAGAAAATATTTAAAAGGAAGGAAAAGCATTCAAGGGTTTTCTGGATCAAATAGAAGGAAGTACTTAGGTGAGTAATCTCACTAAATCCATGGCATTAAGTCCTGAAATGAGGCAGCCAAACTTTTATGTTGTTATTTGCATATTTATGGTTTTGCTGAACATAGTCTTATTAGATATCTTATGGATGTTCTTTGGATGATTTTGATCTGATATGATGTTTATTATGGATGTGAATCCCACTGTTTTATTATACTTAGAAAAGCTAAGGCACAAAACCTTGAAATTATGGGAAGAGTACTTACAACTGATATAGAACTATGGCATGAAAATTTCAATAGAGAAAATAATATGAGCTGCATTATACTTTGTATAAGTGCTGAGTCTTAAGAAAAAGGAATTAGGGGTGCAATAGAGATCTTTATGTGCTGAGCCCCTAATCAAATAGCAAACCCACAAGTCATAAATTATGATTAAGCTAGATCTTGAATCTGGTTCAACCATAGTTACTTGCAAATCATAATAACTTAACATGCCATGTCTTTATTCTCAGTTGTAAATATTCTTATATTTGATTTAGAGTCAAGACATCTGATGGCAATGTCCTTGAAAATGATTATCTGCTTGCTTTTGAAAAATATGTTTGCAAGATGTATGGGATGTTTCTTGTACACAGTGACTTGTTCACCTAGCTATCTGATGATAGGATTAAACATGAATACAATTAGTAAATAAACTAGGGATGGTGAGCCAAGAAGGCTGCTGGAATGCTTGTCATATTTGAAGTATGCAAGTTGGCACATGGTTTGTTCAAGCCCTGAGATCTTTTTGCAATGATGTGAATTAGTTCATTGCAATGTGTCCCTGTGATTCCTTAATAGCAGATGAGGCTAGGATTTAAATTGATAAATACAACCCATAAATGATGAAATAGGAACTTGAGTATTTCCTAGATTGGTTGGAATGGAACCATGGTTGTTCCAGTGCATCTATATGCTACTGATTAATGTGCATGTTTGCATAATTATGTATGTGTACATGGTTGATTGTTGAAATTATCATACATGCACAAAATTATCTGAAACATGGTAAAATAGTTGATTAAAGAAATTGCATAAGCAACAAGCCAGTACTCATGTATCACCTATTTGCTTAATGTTATGGATGTATTATTGTTGCTCACACCAGATCATAGATCTGACCCTTGTTTGCTCATGGCATATGGGGGTGTCTCATTTTAAAATGAGGCAGCCACTAATGCTCTTTCAGGGAATGCAGGACCTAAGTAGGAAGGAAAGTTATGGCTAATGAGAAAGAATGAATGAGCATGCTAGCTAGTTGTTAATAAGAGCATAGGATGATTTATCTGCATGTATTCATGAAAATTTGTGTTTTTAAATTTCCTGTTATGTAATGAACTTGTTATGTTTGATTAAACTAGTTGTTTCTGTTGAATTTTGTTATGTATTAAGGTTTGAGAACTGAAGGATTATCTGAGTTGTGAACAAGAAAATAAGCTTAAAGTATTATCTATGAAAATCTGAAAAAGAAATATATATTTGAGCAACTGTCTTACATAACCTATATTATGTATTAGTCAATCTTGAGTCATTCAAAAGCATTAAGTTTTGGGTAAAATCTGATTTTAACTTGGAGTATTCTTTTAAGTATTCAGTTGCTTTTCATTGAAATATTTTGTAAAAGAGTTCAAGTCCATTTGTGAGTTGTTTTGAGAAGTGTATATATCTTAAAAAGATTTCAAGTACTTTGCAAATGAATGGCATTTCAATTGACATGGTTAGAGTGTCTGGTTGACACAGTCACAAGGGTTAACTAGCTTCAAAAGAATGGAGTCTTGCTTGATCATGTTGGTCTGTATTTTGATAGTAAAATGCATTTCATAACCCTTTGTTCTTTTAGCAAGTGTTTCACCAAAACTCTCTTTCAAATACCATAGACAAATATGCACTTTGACTGGTTTGTATTATCAAACCATGGAGCACTCTGCATTCAAGCCCTGGTTCACCATAATCCAGGGATTGCACCACTTTTTAAAACACTTTCAAGTCTAGTACCCTAGTCACAGAAAACTTAGAAACTGGTATGCAAGTGATTAACACATTGAGGTCTGGTTTGCACAAATAAAACACAGAAAACACTTTGCCTAAGACACCAAATTCTGGACTTTCAAGTCCTGGAAATCAATCTTGTATTGATCTTCTGGTTAAGATAACTTTAAGATTACTGAGTAGAAGTGACTTACGGATATATATATATATATATGTATGTATGTATATTAACACATAGTGTGTCTTATTGATTGAGTCAAAGAACAGATGAGTTTCAAAGAAAACCATAAGTTGAAAATGATAAATATAGATATCATTTTCTGGCCTTAATCAAATATCAAGCATTTGAACTATACTATGAAAAGGCCATGTATTCTAAGATTGTCTTGCCAAGATAAATTATTAGTAAATCATAGTTAGAATGATCAAAATCATTAAGAATAAATATGAGCAGGATCTGCTCATATATTACAAATAACAAAAAGAATATGGAAATTAACTATGTGTAGATTGATTCAAATTCAAATCAAACAGAATATGCTCTTGTTTACCATAACTCTGATTTAAACAAGAGGGACACATGCATCCTCATATTTATGTGCATATCTTTATGAATACACTGATATATTTATATTAGTAGAAATTTGGATCCTGGATAATTGATTGAAAAGAAAAATGACTCTGAGAATTTATATTAAGTTTAAATGTGTATATATATATATATATATATTCAAAAAAAATCCTAGAAAAATTAAGGTAAAATACTGAGGGTCATTTCAAGAGGAAAATAATTGAAAGATGTAAATTTGGAAAAAAAATATTTTGGTGAAAAGCATTGAATTCTAGAAAGTTGTTTTATTTTTATATTGAGATTATTGAACTAAGAGAAAATTCGAAAGAGGAATGATTTTGAAAAAATATTTATAGGTTGAATAATTTTGAGGATATCGCGAATGGAAATTATTTTGAAAATAATGAATTTTGGGATTATAAAATAAGGGAATTTTGAGGATTTACATTTTTATTTACCATGATTATAAAATATTTAGAGGTTATTTATGAAATGAAGTTTGAAACCTATATTTTTAAAGTGAAGAATGGTTTGAATTAAAAGAAGGAAAGTTTATAAAAAGATGTTTTGAAGTAATTGCAAGATGATTGTAGTTTATTTTATTTAACTAAATGAAAATTTTCATTTATGAGGTTTTAATAAGAAGTGAATTTTTGGAAGTAATATATATTATTGTTTTTGATGGATTAATAGCTTTAAAAATAAGTGTTTGAAATAAATGAGGATTTTAAATTATGATTTTGAAGTTGTAGATTTGGAGTTGCAAATATTTTCGGATTGAGAATTTTTTTCAGATTTGAGATTTTAGAGGTGTTTGGAAGATAAAAATTTCTTTGTAATATTTCCATATCATTATTAAAGTGGGAATTTGAAGAGAAAGTGTTAACCGGGTTTTTAACCCAGCAGAGTTTAAAAGGAGTTAGAACATTTAGATTAAGCTAGAACGACCCGAAACTTGACCTAAAGGCGTAAAAGCACAAAACAAAGGAACCTTGGAAGTTTGACCCAAAAATACGCCAACTTTTTAGATCGATATCGATCTGATCCAATTGGATCGGTACCGGTCCAAAATATTGGTTTGTGGTTCTTCCAAACCACTTGCATTATGTTTCAACCTCTCTGCTAAGCTTATCTACCAAGTTTGGTAACAATCCAAGCATCTGGATTCGAGCAGTAAAGACTTATCGAATTCAAACTAGTATCCAGTCAAACCCATGAGTGAACCATCATCAAAACAAGTCAACAAGCTATGAAATTACATAGAGAGCCTCCCAAGCAAGTAGGGAGCATACTGGATAGAAGTTATGCAAAATTGCATAACTCTTTGGATTTATACCGATCCGATCCATTTGGATCGGTACCGATCCAAATAGTTAGCTCATAATCACTCTAAACTTTTTGTGCTTCTTCCTATGGACGACTACAGGCTTCTGGTGCAATGGTTCCGACTTAAGTGCTCTCTAAATCCTATAAATACCGTCTTATCTTCAACAGAAAGGGGTACCTAACCTGATCTCTCCTGAAGCTCTACTATTTTTTCTTCACACTTCTTCCCTCACACAACAGCCATTAAGAGACAATTAAGATCCTTCCTTTATTTCTAAAATGGTGGCTTGATCTAACATGAAGAAAAAGAATCATACTATAATCCAAACTCTCTTGCAACAGCAGTTGATCAATAAAAGATATAAAGTGGACGTAGGGTTCATTAAAGGCCGAATCACTATAAAATCTCTCATCTTTTTAAGTTTTCTGCGATTTACTATCGCTTTTTCTATTTTATTTGCCTTGATAAACGGGGCTGGTGCTTTCACACTTAATCCAGGATGTTGATACATTTTTTGGATTAATATTTTGGTGCTTTCACTGAGAACCCAACTCAGGCTTAGATCTAGCTATCTACTTTGGATCGAATATGTTCAGTAGTTAGATCCTTAGTCTTTGCTTAGAAGATTTGCCACTGAAAATTAATGGCACCGAGAAGAAAGAGAACTGCTTCCGAAAGATCTATAGGAGCCGTAATAGTTGGAAAAGAAACAAATCCTCAGCAAGTTGAGGTCAACGGCGCCAACAATCCATTAACCAGAGCAAATTCTGGAGCCAACACAGGAGATCAGATGTTGGGATCTTCTATCCAGCATGAAGTTGTTACTAGAAGCAAACTAAATAAGATGGTTGATGAAATTAATCAATAGATGGAAAATATCCAAAAAGCTCTTATGGACAAATTAAATGCCCTCCCGAACTTGCAATCACTTGCCGTTCCAAAAACCATGCCGGAGCCTACAGCTGCCACGGAGCAAGAAAATTCTTCTGTTTCTAGCCTAAACAAAAGAAACGGAAGATGGCGGTAAAAAGGAGTAGTGGGTAGAGCTGCAGAAATCACTGTAGAAGGGAATGCAAGCACTCTACCAATTGCAAAGCAACCCCCTACAAACTCGAATCTAGGGGCGAAAAACCCACTGGAAGATATAGCAGTGTATCTTTTCAACTCAGAAGATGGTGAGCAACTTGATGACAACAAGTTAGAAGAAAATGCTAATGCACTCAATAGAGGCATGGAGGTCTGAACTGCCCCTACCCAACCAACCACAAGCCATTGTAACTCCATGAAAGTGGCTCTCATGAAGATAGGAGATCCCAGGCTTCAGCCCACTTACCAAGACCGTTTGCAAAATCAAACACTTGGTATAATCATTGACAGCCAACCTGCGGACTACCGGACATCTGAGGCGTATATCGTGGACATGATCAAGCGCCTAATGGATGAAAGTAAGGATAGGAGAGATAATGAATGGGGATCTACTCCAAGCTGCACTCCCTTCACTGATGACATTCTAAATGAACGATACCTTGAAGAGTTCATTATGCTGACTATTTCGTCGTACGATGGAACTAGAGATCTGAAACCCCACTTGTACAAGTATAGTTTACACATGGATAGAGCAAATGCTTCGAATGTTGTTCGATATAGATGTTTTTCAATCTTCCTAGAGGGAATCACTTCCATGTGGTTCACCAGGCTCCCACCAAAATCCATCTCTACCTTCAATGAATTAGCAACAAAATTCCTTGATCAATTTAGGCTTCACATGGCACAACCAAAAGACGAGATGTCCTCATCTAGCCTATTCCAGGGGTGAAATGAATCTTTGAAATCTTTCATGAGTCGGTTTAACACCATGGCGATTGAAGTAAGTAACCAAAATGAAGATATGGTTTTAATGACCATGGTCCATGCTATCCATCCCGAGACTGAATTCGGAAAATGGATCAAAATTAAACAACCTAGCACTAGGAAGGACTTTAACTGAAAGAAAAGCCAGTACTTGAGATTGGAAGAGGCAGAGGAGCTAGAAGGAAAACCTGCTAACCTACAACCAACGAACATTGGGCAGAATGGTATCGCAGCGAACCAAGACGCTAACAACTCCGGTACCACTGTAGGAAATGCGGGGAAGGATGGGAATTAGAAAAGGAAGAAACTAGAATTCCAACAAGTGAAACAGAAGTAACAAGAAACTTAAAGGCTGGAGGTTCGAAGACTACACCCCGCCCAATGAAACTCCAGAGAACATCTATCTTACGACACAAGGGATGGAGGAGTACAAGAAGCTTCCTAAAAAGGAAGTAACCGAACAGCAAAAGCATTCTGAAATGTACTGCCACTTCCATGAAACACATGGTCACAACACAAATGAGTGCCGTCACTTGAAGAACCTGATTGAGGAACCGATTTAGGAAAACAAGCTTCAGCGGTATGTAAGAAAACCATAAAATCCTGACCAGCCTATAGCACCCCAAGCTCCTTGAGACCGGGGAAACCAAGTTGGAACCAGTGAAGAGGGATCTAGATGGACCGACAAAAGACTCATCATCTGAATAATATCTGGAGGACCTCATCCCGCGTAGAAGAGTTGGGGAGAAATGGAGCGATATGCAAGCTCACTAAAACACACTATGAAAGATTCATGCTTCGCGATCGAAGATGGAACTCCCGCCAAGTGGCAGAGAACCTTGAACGATGACATAGTATTTCGAAGTCCAGACACTGAAGGAATAGAGGCTCTGACCCTCCAACCTATGGTCATGACAGTGGCAGCTCTGTGAATATCCTATTCAAACACATGTTTGATCAAATGAAGATCGGTATGAAGGACGTATCTGCTTGCCGAACAGAGATCCAGGGATTCACCGATGAACTAAGGCAACCTGTCGAAACAATTGATTTACTCATAGAACTTGGGGAAAGTGATCGAAGAATCATCCTTCTCCAGACCTTTGTGATTGCAGATGAAATATCTACCTACAATGCTTTCTTGGGACGGCCCGCTTTGGCAGATTTCAGGATTGCCTTAGCTCATTGGCATCTAACCATGAAATTTTCAATAGAGAATGGAGTTGGAGTGATCAAAGGAGAGCAAAGCGCCGTTAGAGAATGTTATATCGCTGAACTACGCGAGTCTATAAGAAAAGAAAAAGGGAAGAATGTGAGGAGAACTCTCCACATTTATGAACCTACCGAATAGCAACTACAGAGCCGCCCCTGGCTTTGGGACCATAGCCGACTCGACAAGGCTTTGGACCCTAGAAAGAAGAGTTCAGGGGAGGATCGGCCAATGCAGACAGAATTGACGGTGCCTATCCTAGTGGATATGGATGACCCAACACGAGTCTTGAAAATTGGATCACATCTTGGAAACAAGATGCAATTGAAACTCATCAAATTTCTTCGCACCAACCTGGACATATTCGCTTGGACACATTCCAATATGTGCGGGGTTTCACCGAAGATTGCATGCCATGCACTTAACATTGATCCCAAGTATACACCAGTGAAGCAGAAGTGGCGCAGCCTGGGACCCGAACGGGCCAAAGCGCTAAGAGAAGAAGTGAATAAGCTGATGGCGAATGGTTTTATCCATAATGCAACCTACTTCAAAGGGGTATCTAACCCGGTCTTGCTTTAGAAGTCCAATGGGAAATGGGAAACTTGTATTGACTATTCGGACTTAAACAAAGCTTACCCAAAAGACAGCTTTTCTCTACCTAGAATCGATCAGCTTATGGACGGGACAACTAGACATAAATTGCTATCATTTATGGATGCTTATTCGGTATACAACTAGATCATGATGCACAAACTTGACCAGGAAAACACCAGTTTCATTACTGACCTGGGATTATATTGCTATAAAGTGATGCCATTCGGCTTAAAGAATGCTGGGGCCATCTACCAACGACTAGTGAACACCATGTTCAAGCATCAGATCGGGAAAACTTTGGAAGTCTATGTAGATGATATGTTGGTTAAATCACACATAGCCGCAAACCACTTGGACAACCTCGTTGAAATGTTTGAAATAATTCACAAATATGGAATGAAACTCAATCCACTTAAATGGCACTTCGTGGCAGCCTTTGGAAAGTCCTTCGGATTCATTGTAAGTGCCAGAGGCATCAAAGAAAATTCCAAACAAATAACTGTTTTACGGGAAGTCAAGGCCCCGAGGAACAAAAAGGAGTCATAAAGCTTGAATGGAAAAGTTGCAGCATTAAGCCGGTTCATCTCAAAAGCAACCGACAAATGTATACCATCCTTTGACGTGCTAAAGAAGGGGAAATAAGAACTTCGAATGGAATCTGGCTTGTCAAACTGCATTCGAAGAGCTGTTGCACATATGGAAACCTTGCCAATCCTATCCAAGGCAGTAGACGGAGAAGACTTGTACATCTACTTAGCAATCTCGCCTCATGCATTGAGTGTTGCGCTCATACGAGAAGAAGATAAGTTCCAGCGACCTGTATATTACATCAATAAATGATTCACTGGAGCCGAGAATTATTCGAAATTGGAAAAACTAGCATATTGCATCATGATCGCATCCAGAAAGTTACGACCATACTTCCAGGCACACCCAATCAAAATACTAACAGATCAACCCTTGAAGCAAGTGTTGTACCGCCCCGAGACCTTTGGACAGCTTATCAAATTGAACATCGAATTGAGTCAATATGAAATTACTTACCATCCTAGAAGGGCAATCAACGAGCCGATGTTGCAGACTTCATTGTCAAGTTTATGATACGAGATAACAAAGAAGAAATTACTTCAGAAGTTGAGACACATTGGAAGTTGTTCGTCGATGGTGCATCTAACAAATTCTGCTCGGGGGCAAGAGTAGTGCTCAAAACTCCCGAAGGATGATCCATTTGCTATGCCTTATGCTTGTTATTCCCTACAACAAATAACGGAGTGAAATATGAAGCACTGATAGCCGAGCTAAATGTTTTAAAGGAACTCGGGATAAATTTCGTACACATCTATAGCGACTCTCAGCTAGTCATCTGCCAGATGAAAGGCGAATATCAAGCTTGGCCAGAGAACATCGCAACGTATCTATCAAAAGTGCAGGAACCACTGAATGACATCAAACATTACACCATAACTCATTCCTGAGGGAACAAAACACGAAGGGGAACTATCTAGCCAAACTGGCCAGCTTCAGAGAAGCTCGGTCATTGGGGTTAGTCCCAGTTGAAACTCTGAACGCTCCAAGCATAAGCGAGATGGATGTCGCCTGTATTTTTTAAACAACCGAAGAACCAGAGACATGGATGACACCAACCAAGGACTACCTACTCAGAGAAACACTCCCCGTAGACAAGAATAGATGGAAAAGGCCACCATGGTTTGTAGTACGGGTTGGGATGCTCTACGGATGGAGATTCTCTACCCCTTTGCTTAGGTTTGTGACCAGCGATGAAGCCAGAAGAATCCTCAGGGAAGTTCATGAGGGTGACTATGGAGATCACACTGGGGTCAAACCCTTGCAAAGAAAATTCTTCGATATGGGTATTTTTAGCTAATAGTAAACGCGATGCAATAGATTATGCCAGACGATGCGACCAATGCCAAAGATTCGGCAAGATCAAAAGAACTCCTTCGACAGAGCTAATATAGATAGTCAGCCTATGGCCATTCGCAATCTGGGGAATCGATTTGATTGGTGTATCACCAATGGCCAAAAAAGGAGCCAAATATGTTATTGTTGCTATTGACTATTTCACCAAATGGGCCGAAGCGGAACTGCTGGCCACTATTACCACAAAGAAAGTAATTAATTTTGTCACTAAAAACATTATTTGTGGGTTTGGAATGACATAAAAAATCATCACGAATAACGGGACTCAATTCGAAAGCGCTGGTTCAAAGACTTTTGCAAATGCTTCCAAACCAAGAAAAGCTTTTCCGTCGTTGCACATCCACAGGCAAACGGGCAAATGGAAGCAGTAAACAAGATCATCAAGTCCACCATCAAAAAGCGGCTAACTAAAGCTAAAGGTAATTGGGTTGATGAACTTCCACTCGTGCTGTGGGCTTATAGGACAATGCACAAATATGCAACCGAGCACTCCCCGTTCTCCTGGCATATGGTTCAGAAGCAATGATCCCAATCGATCTAGAAGTCCTCTTTCATCGAAAGCAAAACTTCAATCAAAGGCAAAACGAGCAGCTCCTACTCGAGTCGCTCGATATGGTCGATGAGAAGAGGGAAGAAGCCAAGTTAAGGACTGTTGTTCACCAGAAAAGGATCGCATGATATCCCAATTCCAAAGTCTGTAACCATACTTTCAAAGTAGGAGACCTTGTCCTCAAATGGGTCTACCCTGTATTAGGAACATTCGGACCAAACTGGGAAGGGCCCTATGTGATCGGCCAGAAGCTAGGGGATGGCACATTCAAACTAACAACCGTTGATGGAACCCAAATTCCTCGAGTATGGAACAGCGAATCACCGCGTCATTACTTTATCTAAAATTATCTTATGCATTTCCTGTTTCCCGCAAATAAGCCATCCCGGAATAACGGAGGCATTGTAAATAGGCAGAACTTGCCCAACTTTTATTAATAAAATTGCTTTGCTTTTTGAACCAATAAAACTGTGTCCATAAAAGTAACCTTCTGAGTTAACGGGGTTAAATCGATTCAAAACCATCCAATCGCTGCTTGAGATAGTGGAACCATGCTCAAGTATACCCCATCTATTCATTGAGTCGATGGAAGCAAATCGACTCAAACCGTTGGATCGACGGATCTCGATCCCTGCCTTCTAAGAACAGGTATTGCTCCAACGACACCCAGAAGGCCCAAATCAAAGCCGCGCACCACCTCTTGGATTGTGAAATAACATCCAAGCAAACACAATAACCTAAGCCGAGCATTGCTTCTTAGTTTGCAAAACTGCGACCATGAAAGCCCCGATCCCACTATGCACATTTCGTAAGCCGCATACTACTACTTGGATCAGCAAAATTGCATCTAAAGACAAGGAACCCTCATATTGCAAATATTCGCATACGACCCCCGGAGCCAAGAAAATAACACTCCAAGGAGCGATATGTGTGTGTGATAGCCTGAATGTCAGCATCGCGATGAAATAACTTAACAAATAATCAAGAAATCGGTGTTGCTCTGGCATCGCCGAGCACTTAAGTACGTAAATCACTTGAGTGCGTAAAATACTCGTTGTGAGGCCACTGAAGAGCTTCACGAATATCTCAAGCTAGAAATCCCCAAAATAGGAGTTACAGTGTAGACTTGAATGGGGGAATCCACAAGACTACTAGGGGCACCTAGGCTCGTACCAAGTGTTCGGAGTAAACAGTCCCATTAACTAGAGGGCGCACACACACCAGACTCAACCAAAGTAGCAAATACTTCACAGTTCTGTTACTCCAAATAAGGAATTTTGGCAGTAATTACGACACTAAATAAAAAAGTGATGAACAAAAAGTGGCATAAGTGCATGAAACATAGATAAGTAGACAAAATAAAGCTACAACCAAAATTTCAATAGTTTTATTAGTTATAATGTTTATAATGTACAGCAACAAACAGCAGGGGCCGTGCCCGCACAATATTAGCCAAGAATAGGAAAATACAAACAACACTATTGCAACAACAAGAAGTAATGCTAAGTGCAGACTTTGCACTTGTACAAAAAGCAACCAAAAGACAAAAGGAGCAACAGAAAAATCAAGACTTCTTCTCACCGCTTCCCCGGTCGCCCTTCCCGCCTCTAATCGGCAACTTCTCGGGATTATCCCCTCCCGGGGCATTCTAGCTCTCTGAAACATAGCCACTATTAGACCCTCCTTTGCCTTTATGCTTGCTGGATTTGTGAGAACTTTTTGACGACCTCTTTTGTTCTTCAACCATCTCCTTCTTCACCTCTATCAACTATTGCTCGGTTGTCAGCTACTTGTCCTTTGCATTGTCTGGTTGCTAGCTCTATCCACGTGCTCTCATGTATCAACGGCTGTCAATTCTTTCCCTTGAGATACATAGGGGTCGTCCAAACCATGTAGTGCTGCAATTTGCTCGCAGTGCGAACCGGGCTGCAAGCCAGATGCAGAGACGATGGTTGATGCAGTTAGAATAGCGGTAGACCCAGCATCGTAACGGGGAGGTAACTAAGCAGAAAGAGAGGGTTGATCTATAATATCAAAATAAAAGGCGGTTATCTCAGTAATTTCATCAAGCGTAAATTAGAAGTCTTCAAGCACGAGAGAGATAGGAAAATTACCTGTTGTGGGGGTCTGCTCATGCGCCACAACTTCGAAGCCTTCACCATTGCCTTCCTTTGATGGTTACACAATCACGGGAGAAGTAGAAATGATCCCCTCAGCATGAAGATGCGAAGACGGATCACCAATGCTTGATGGGAAATGCCTGGATACAGGTTAACGGCGTTCACGAAATCGATGGCTTCTTGTTCCCTCTCCAGCGTTAAGGTTTCCTAGCCGTCTACTAAAGCTTGGTGGGGTTCTTCGTTCAGGTATGCCTGAACTATCTCCTCTTCGGTGTAACCGCTACCCATGTCTTGGAATCGGGCCAAAATCTCTTCCCAAACAATAGCAAGCATATGAGTGGACGACGGACCCATTGAGGCTCCCATGGTGTAGCATGAAATTGACATAGAAGCCCAAAATAATAATATCCAAGCCTTCAATTTTCTTTGTAAAAGTATCTTGAAGCTTTGAGAAGATGGCTTACGAGCTAGCTTTCTCTACCGCTAGCTACTTTTTCTTAGCATCCAAAGTTGAAACTTGTTCGCGAGGAGAAGCAATTTCTTGGGTCTAGTTGGCGATGGTTTTCTTCTCCATCTCAACCATCATCTCGCTTATCCTCAGCTTTTCTTTCAAAGCCATGTCATCAGTGTGCTACTTCTTTATTTCATCCCTAAATATGAGTGCAGCACAGTCGGTGGATCCTTGTTAATCTTCGAAAGAACTGCAAAGAATATACGATCATTCAAAAGACTTTTAGCAATTAAAGGAAATTCCAAGCGTGGTGAAAGAGACTTACCCCCTGTGGTCCATAGGCGGGTGAATCCCTCTGGACATTTAGCGAAAAGAACTGATTCTTGAATGAAGGAACCTTGTTGGGAAGATCAAGTATAAGTTTTTGGCTATGTTGCGCCTCAATATAAATGAGTGATGGGTTAGCCTCTCTCTTTTTGAATAATAGGAGATACTGCAACTCGGTAAAGCTTGGGACACGATTAAGCGCCCGCATGAATAGAGCATATAAGCACGTCAGCATGGCGTACCTATTTGGAAGAATTTGGAATGGGGCCAACCCTATATTCTGAAGCGTTGTCATTAAGAAATTATTGAATGGGGGCACTGCACCATACATACACATATATTGGTGGCAAGCTATGTATCCAGAAGATGGCCTATGAGCAAATTCCTCTCTTGATGTCAGAAGAACGTTATCCTCCGAGATACCATATTGCGAGCAAATGATTCGCAACATCCTGTGTGTAAGGATTGAAGGGGCTTTCTCCAAAGGAGCAAGCGAGACTCTGAAGTTAGGAGGAGTGCGATCGACAACATGGCCAACTAGAATCAGACGACCATATTGACCCGAAGTTATGGAAGAAGTAAACCCAACTGGGATTGACGAAGACTCCACTTCAGAAATAGGTGAGCTTCCCTCAACTGACTTGCATCGAGAAGATTTTCACATCATTTTATAAAAGATAGCTTGTGGTTAAAACGTCAAGTGCATCATATCCCTAAACTATAGGCCCTAGCATAGTTGATACTTGAAATTCGGAAGATGATTGACGTGTACCAACTACCGATCGGATTCCAAGTATTTACCATAGGTGTGTGTGATGTGTAATCTGAGTAAGAATGGGTTTAGTGTCATGAATGTTGTAAATAAACCATTCTGTGTAGATGGCTCACACACATCGGAAAGAGCGTTTTGTATCACCTGTTATTGTTTTTCTTCTATACTTACCCATTATCGATCAACGATCGATAACTGATCCACCGTCCGAAGCGATATGGAAAGCCTTTCATATTCCTAGTACATCAACTGTGTAATGACATGATCAATCCAAAGTGAGCAATTATAGATCGATGGGTCCGAATCGAGTAGATTGTTCTTAGCATAAGTCGATTTTAGTTCTTTTGAAAGTGAAAACAGCATGAGCTACATACAAGATGCTACCCTAAGCTATTATCACCTCCTAGAAAAACCAAAATCAATCTGCAAGTCACTATGCCAGGATCGACTGTGTAACTCAATGCAAGTTAATTCTGAATCTATGGATGAAGATAGCAAAACATGTCAAGCTCCGGGGCAAAACCCTATCTTCATTCCATGAGGAATTCAAGACTCAATTTAATATCTTCTTCCACAAAGTTACAATCGGCTCAAATCTTCTACTGTATCTATCACCAAAGCAACTTCATCACTAATCGCTAATAATGCGCTAAAATCAAATCACCAACCTTCAAAATGGAGAAGAGTGATCTGATCTTTGATGCAAGGCAATCCAAAATAAGGTATTGATGGGTCAGATTAGTGACACCTCGAATAAGAGGAAACCACAACAATAGAGCGGCGGTGGCAGCTTCTGTGGGCAATGGCAGATGGCGCTGGAAGCAAAGATCGACGGTCGCTCTCGAGTGGACGAAGCGATCAGATCGGTAGGCTAGGGTATGGACGTGATCAGATCGGCTGGAAGCCAAGGAATTGGATCATGTAGAAATGATATGAATTGGGGGGTCGGTCCGTATAAAAAAGAAGAAAGAAGGTTGCAAAAATTATCAAGTATTGTGATCGGTACCGATCCGATCCAATTAGATCAGTACCGATCCAAATTTACCCCTCCAAATAATCTCAAATCTTCCCCATTCGACCTACTCGACATTTATATTCATTTTAGAAATTATCAAATCAAGATCACTCTACAATTATGAATAATGGAGATTCCCACCAAGGATGGGACAGTTAGAAGGTGCACAATAGATAGCTTTTCAAGATGGACAGTTACGACGAATGAAACTCCCTAAAAAAGAGACCTAAAGACTAACAATTCTAGAGAACAATTAGTTTTCAACGAAAGCATACTCTGAGGGGTAGATATTAAATGGTTTTTTAATCCCACAGAATTCAAAAGGAGTTAAAACATTTAGATTAAACTAGAATGACTCGAAACTTGACCGGAAGGCCTAAAAGTACAAGACAAAGGAACCTTGGAAGTTTGATCCAAAAATACGCCCACACTTTGGATCGATACTGATCTGATCCGATCCAATTGGATAGGTACCAATCAAAAATATTAGCTTGTGGTTCCTCCAAACAACTTGCATTATGTTTCCACCTCTCTACTAAGCATATCTACCAAGTTTGGTAACAATCCAAGCATCCGGGTTCGAGAAGTAAAGACTTATCATATTCAGACTAAATTTCAGTCAAACCCATGGGAAAACCATCATCAAAACAATTCAATAAGCTATGAAATTACATAGAGAACCTCACAAGCAAGTAGGGAAGCCGACTGGATAGAAGTTGTGCAAAAATTGCACAACATCGGTACTGATCCAAAAAGTTAGCTAAGAATCACTCCAAACTATTTTTGCTTCTTTCTATGGATGATTATAGGATTCTGGTGAAATGGTTCCAACCCAAGTGCTCTCTAAATCCTATAAATACCATCCCATATTCAACAGAAAAGGTGTTCCTAACCTGATCTCTACTGAAGCTCTACTAGTTTTTCTTCACTCTTCTTCCCCCGCACAACATCCATTAAGAGACAATTGATAACCTCCCTTTGTTTCTAACAATGGTGGCATAACCTAACATGAAGAAAAAGAATCATATTGTAATCCAAACTCTCTTGTCACAGTAGTTGATCAATAAAAGCTATAAAGTGGACGTAGGCTTCATTAACAGCCGAACCACTATAAAAATCTTTCATCTCTTTGCCTTTTATGCGATTTACTATCACTCTTTCTATTTTATTTGCCTTAAGAAACAGGGCTAGTGCTTTCACACTTAATCCAGCGTGTTGATCCATTTTCTGGGTTAACCAAAATTATTTTTGAGGTTTTAAATTTTATTGACGAGTTTGAAAGAAGATTTCTTTGAAACAAAATAAATTATTTTGAAATACGAATTTTAGATTAAATGAGAGAATCGATAATTATTATTTTAAAAAGAGAAGGAATTAACAAAAAAAGATGTATCGAGATTAAATTAAATGAAGTATTTTTATAATAAGAGGGGAACAAGAATGAAGTGAAATTTATTGAAATAATACATTGATACGAGTAGATGATTGTTGATTTGTTTGATACGAACGAGATGAAGTAAATTTACCCGTTATGTTAAATTATAAAATAATAAAATGAAGAATAATGAATAGAAAAGCAATTTAAGCAGGAGTGATATAATAAGCGGAGCAAAAATTTTGTTTAATGTTGATTAATTGAGGGTGTTGTGTATATAATAATATTTCACTGGGCCCTATGGGATGTCCATGTGGGGTGTATTTATTTAATCAACACAGGTATAATGTCGAGTAATTCATTGAGGACCGGGTATTTGATATTTGGATATTAGTGGATTATTCTATATTATACACCCATATTGATCGATATTGTTTGGATTTGTGACTTGAAGTGTGAGGTAAATTATATTACTACTTATATTATTTTAAAGCGGGAATATGATTATCTCTGCTTTTGAGTGGAACAAGTAGTATGAAGTCCAAATGAGGATGTGATAGCCAAAAGTTATTGCTAGCCTCATCCTAGCTTGGCCGACCACATGGTTGCTCCCTGATGCAGTTGCGGTGACATGGCCCCTTCGTTGCATGGTCACAGTTTGCTGCATGGGCTAACGGGATGAATTCAAAATGAGGCGAGGAGGTGAGGAGACAAGGAAACAGCGTGCGTTTATTGTGCAGCTAAAGACTGGTGAGGACGCTTATAAAAATATTACGAGTAGGGTCTCCTTTTGCACTTGAGAAGCATTGAGGCTCGGGTGTAGACTCGGCTTCTGGCAGTAGCAATAATAACAGTACATATAATAGCAGTAATAGTAATGAAATTAAGAATGAAGAATGAAATAAATAAATTTAATACTGCTAAATAAATATGAATAAATGATGTTTGTGGTGTCCTTTTTGCGGTGGATGATGTGTGTGATGCGTGATATGTAGATGTGTGTGATGTGTGATGACTGTAATGGATGTTTGATGTATGTTGTGTGATGTGTATGATGGTGTTTTGATGTTTAATGGATGTTGTTTATGCATCGTGGATGTTTTATTATTTCTTTGCATCAATTTCTTATTATGCTGTGTACATTATTCCTTGAGATATCACATATATTCTCACCATTGAATCTAGACATAGTCTGGACCATTTATTATTTATATAATACTCGAGTCAGTCCGAGACATTTCAGGTTTAGGAACGATCTGACCATACTTGCTTATTGGGCATAGTTGGAGATTGTATTACTAGATGTATTTTATATTGTGTATTTGGACTCATGTATGTATATGATGTTGGATTAGATGTATTGGAGTTATCGTGTGTGTAACTGAGATTTAGTGGGAATTTGACTTTTTGTATCTCACTCAAACTTATATGATGTACTATATTTTCATCGATGTGTTGATGACTCTGTGTTCTATATGATTTAATTTATATTGTGTATTGTTCTATCCTCAAGCACCACACGTGTCTATTGCTTTAAACCGAGACTGTTTACATCGAGGTGGGTGATTTTTATAATATGAGATGTATTCAGTGTTATTCCAAAAGAATATTTACATGTTCTTCACCCATATTGCCTCATTCCCCATGTTACTCAACAGTATTACTCAGTAATACTCTTGGATAATACGGTTATAGAGGTGGGGTGTTACAGAAAACTTCAAAATCATATCAAGTGTTCATCGTTAAGATTCTAGTGAAGAATCGTTGTTCGGATAGGCATAAGTCACATCGAAACCATATACTCGAATACTGGATCAAGAACAGTCAAACGAATAAAACGATCTACGTAAAACTTACATACTACCCTGTTGGTTTCTTAACTATACCAATACCTTTTTAAATCACATTCTTTTATCCACATAGTATGTCATTCAACACTAAAATCATTTATGAAACATTTCATAAAACATAACTTCAAATAATTTTTTTTTTATAACTTATGTCCATACCGATATAATACTCCACTACATTCTGAGAGTATATACAAAACACCATAATAATTTTACTTATTATGAGTGTTCAACAAATTTAAAACTTGTTTTAACTTACTGCCTTTTAAGTCTAGAGTTACAAAAACCCAACTCTTATATTTTCACAAAAACACTTTGCTTCAAGTTCTATAATAATCCGAAAGTTTCCGACTGTCCAAAATCACTGAAAATCCCATTTCACTTTAATAAATGAAAACTACCAAACAAACACATCAAACAAGATGAACATACCATATTATCCTAATGCATAGGTTACATGTGTCCATAAAGTAACTTAACAAACTTCCAATTATTTATTAAACACACTTTACTACAAGGAGAAAACAAGAAAAAATTTCACAATTATTTAGGTTATGCCACTACCATTTGGGCACCCAACAGAGCATACAACAAATATTTTCCCTATAGAAAGCATAGATCAAAAACTTCATTAAACTACTCTATATTTTATCTCAAATTTCCTTAAGGAAAATCTTTAGAATAAAACTCTTGGTTTTGTTTCAAATCAATTGAAATAATACCATATACATACCTTGTGTATATCAAATCATACTTTCGCGATTAAACCAAAATATGTTTTACCAAAACAACTTTGTAGCAAACTGCTCTTATAGCATTCCCCACCTTGAACTAAAAAATGAACGTCGATGATGCGACAACCATCGTTGAAATTATTTTCAAGTGATAAAAGTGAGTTCAGTACATCCAAATCATGCCTTTCGGACTTAACCAAAATCATTTCCACAGTAGTGTCAAATACTTCATAAATATTACTAAGTATCATGATCTCAATCTTATAAACCAATTTTCCAAATATTTATTTTCAAAAAATACTATTAATTCTTACAAAATATTGAAAAAATATTTTCAAAAACACCAGGATTTAAGTTCCCAAAATCTCAAATTGAATCCTCTTTCATTTGTAAACCATATTTTATAAACCATACTTATATAACATAACTTTCTTATATAAAATCTTTTAGCAAATATTTATTTACAAAATAACTTATCTTTCCTTAGATTAAAATGAACATGTTTTACCAAATTCAACTCTTATAAAATATACCTTCTAACCTAACATTATCACCAGACGCCTTACAGTCAAATTGTGACTCAATTCACATGGTGTTATTTTCAATGCATCTACAGATACTGTCTACCCAATCCATGTAGTGAAAAGGTAAAAATGCTCAAAAACTAGTTGAGCATAAATCAACAATCATCAAATAATGGTCAATGCTCATAAATTAGACGAGCATGACTAAACAAATCAACGAGGGATGGTAGATGTTACCCGGCTACGAGGCAATAGTTGCAGAGGATATGGTTGGACCTAGACGGAACTCAAGCCAAGAGAACATTGGAAGTATAAGAGATCGGTGTAACTTGTTTGGATCGGTCTGTATATGTGGTTCGGTATTCGATGGTGGGTCGGTTGAAGTATGATAGCTATTATGGAAAGTCATGGATGGGTCGGTCTTGGTGGATCAGTCAAGGAAAATAAGTTGAAGTGGATCGGCCATGGTGGTTCGACCTTGGTGGATCGGCATGCATTGATCGGTCAAGGAAAATAAGTTAAAGTGGATCGGCCATGGGGTTTCGGCCTTGGTGAATCAGCATGTGTTGATCGGTCAAGGAAACTAAGTTGAAGTTGATCGGCCATGGTGGTTCGGCCTTGGTGGATTGACATGTGTTGATCGGTCAAGGAAAATAAGTAGAGGTGGGTCGGCCATATTGGGTCGACCAAGGTGGAACGGCCTTGGTGTGTCGGTCAAGGTGGTTCGACCAAGGAGAATTGGCATAGGTAGGTCGGTGATGATGGGTGACTATGATGTGGTCGGCCCTAGTGGTTCGGTCAGATGTGGTTCGGCCTTGGTGGTTCGGTCGCATGAGTTGGTTTAGCTTGACTAGGTTTCAAGAGTGGATCAAGGCGAGCATGAGCATGAATTACTTCGAGCCGTGGTCTAGCTTGCTTCGAGCATACACGAGAGCTACTCCGAGTCGACGTTCAGAGGGTCTCAAATTAGCAAAAGGGGGTCGGTCATAGTGGATCAGGGTGCTTGGTTCGGTCCACCTAACTCCTCGGCTATGGGCTGAACCATCTTAGTCATGGGCCGAGATAGGGGGTCCAACCTATCTTCGTCTATAAATAGAAGGGCGGGTGTCCAGTTTGAGGGACCTTTTTTGAGAACTCCAGAGAGACTCTGCCATTTTCTATATTCACTTTCTTCTTACTCAAATTGTAATTCAAGCTGTTTGTTTACGGATTGCATCTGTATTCGAGTATTTGAGAAAGCAATAAAGATTACATTCAAAGTGGACGTAGGCATTTACGCCGAACCACTATAACTCTGGTGTTCTTGTTCTGTTGTTGTTTTTGCATTCTACTGTGATAATCCTCTACTTTAATTTATTATCTTCATTAATCTCTCTACACAAATATATTCTAGGGTGTTAGTGACCAATTCTGGTGCTAACATTTTGGTGCTTTCACTGAGAAACGTTCATTCTCAGGCTGTTAGGATCTACTTTGTTGCTACTGGATTGAGGAAACCCCCCGAAGGAGATTCAAGTTCATTCTCAAGAGTTCATAGATTCTATTCACAGTTCCTACGGATAACTCTAAGATGACAAGACCACGTACCAGATCAGCATCCCACAACGCTGATGCTAATGAGACTGCTAGCGTCCAGCAAGTAGGACCGAGCAAGCTAATGCCGGTGCAAAACCCGCCATCATCCCGAACCAAGTAGAAGCTATCACCAGAGCAGAGTTCAATAAACTGATGAGGGAGCTCGTGGAAAGCAGGAGACAGCTTAACGAGCAGATTCAAGCAAACGCCAACCTGATGACCCAAATCGCTCAACAGCAGCGTCAGAATGCTGGAGGAAGCCCTGCTTCCTACTCATCATCCGACATCTCCACTTTGTCACATGAACACCCAAGTCGTAGACACCGTAGGATTGAAATACCACAAACTGGTGCAACAGAGCAATTGGTGACGAGTCGCCAAGGACAAACCAATAAAAGTGACCCAGATTCCTTAGCTGGAACCGTGGCTCCTCAACTGCACCTGGGGAGTCGCACCCAACCTGGAGTGAGAAACTTAGGATCTTGAGCACGCTTGGGAGTTGGTCAACCACCTCACCAGGATCGTAATGAAGCGGGTCCTCAGGATGCACACTTAGGTGATTCCCGACGGAGGAGGCACCAGCCAGAGCAATCGCATAGGATGAATACCGACTTGGCAACCCCCATTCAAACTCTAGATTTATCAGCCATGGTCAGGCAGCTTATGAGGGAGAATTAGGGCTTGACTAATGATGATTGGGGTGTATCAAAGAGTTATACTCCGTTTACAGATAACATTCTACAAACTGAGTACCCCCAGAAGTTCAACATGCCAACTATTCCAGCTTATAAAGGGAAGATCGACCCTCGATAGCACATAATGAGATATGAGTGGATGATGGACTCGGCTAGGGCAAATGATGTGACCAAATGCAGATGCTTCCCAATAACCCTATCCGGAATCGCTACCATATGGTTCACCAGACTTCCCCCACGATCGATCTCCAGGTTTGATGAGTTAGCGATGAAGTTCGTGGAGCAGTTTAGAATCCATGCTACTCGCCCAAAAGACGTGATGTCGCTATCCAGTATGATTCAGGCTCCTGGTGAGTCTTTGAAGGACTATTTACAGAGATTCCACATGGCTGCTACCGAAGTTAGTAATCTGAATGACCATGCCATCCTTATGGCCGTCATGCGGGGAGTGGATTCGGAGTCTGAGTTTGGTGGCTAGCTGGCAGGCAAACAACCGACTACCCTGGAACGCTTTTATTCAAAAGCAAACCAATTCATGAGAAAGGAAGAGGCCAGGTAGTCAAGACAGAGCAGTGCGCCAGGACCTGGTAAGGAAGCGGTGCAAAGCAACATTGCGGTAAAGCAATCTGGCGAGAACTCTAGTAAGGTCCAAGTCAGTGTTCAAAATAAGTAGGAGCAGTCAAAAGGAACCGGAGGAGGAAATTCTGGATGGAAGAGGGAAGCAGGAAAGTGGAAACCAAGAATCCTGACCTATAACGAATATACGCCCCTGAACACATCTTTAGAGAATATTTATCTATCAACTTGTAATACCTTTCAATCCGAAAGTCGCGCCCAAAGGAATCGACTGAGGAAGAGAAGCAGGCCGAAAAGTATTGTCGGTTTCACGAGACCTTTGGGCACAATACTGAAGAGTGCAGACACCTCCATAATGCTATAGAAAAGCTGATTCGCCAAAAGAAGTTGCAGAAGTTTATTAAGAATCCACAGGAAGGCGGACAGGAGGCATCTGACCCCAATCACGGGCAAGCTTCACACCTACCTGAGGTGCCCGCTCGGACCGAAGGAAGGCTGGTTATAAACACAATATCGGTGGGCCTCATCCAGCAGACAAGAGTTGGCGAGAAATGGAGCGCTATGCTAGTTCCTTAAAGCATGCGGACTTCGAGTTCTGCTAGAACACAGAAGACCAGACTCCGCAAAATAGCAGCGAATTATGATGGATGATATAGTATTCAGGAGTAGGGATCCAATCAGGTGGAGGCACCTATCATTGACCCGATGGATATCTCAGCTACGATCGGACCGGCGCTTGTGAGAAGAATACTAATTGATTGTGGGAGTTCTGTTAATATTATTTTCAAGAAGGCGTATGACCAAATAAAGATGGAGGTAAAGGATCTGAAACCGTCTAAAGCCCGCATTCACGGCTTTAATGGTGCAGCTACTGATGTAGTAGGTTTTGTCGAATTGCCAGTTGAACTAGGAAAAGGTGAAAACAGGAGAGTACGGATCCTTCCGTTCATTGTTTTGGATGTTGATTCCCTGTATAATGTTTTTCTAGGTCGACCGGCCCCGGCGGAGTTTAGGGCAGCTTTGGCCCCATGGTGTTTAACCTTGAAATTTCCGACGAACAATGGAGTTGGTGTAGTGCATGGCGATCAAGTGACTGGTCATGCTTGTTATGTGACTGAGCTGAGAGAGGCCCAACGAAAAGAGAAGGGAAAGGGTGTAGACAAGCCTATCCACATCCATGTTGCTGAAAATTGACAAGTAGCGCCTGAGCCTTGGCTTGGGCAACACAATCGGGCCTATAGAGACATAGATTCGAGAGATGACAATGAAGAACCCAAGGAGGCCAAGGCGGCAATGGCTGAACTGATGATTGACATTCCAGTTAGCCATGATGACCCATCACGGGTACTGAAGATTGGATCACAGCTCAACCCCTCGATGATGAGGGATCTTACTGATTTCCTTTGAGCGAATCTCGATGTTTTCGCTTGGACCCATTCTAATATGTGTGGGATTTCTCCTGCCATCGCAATTCATATGTTGAACATTAACCCGAAGTATGTGCCAGTGAAACAAAAGAGGAGAGGCATGGAACCAAAGAGGTCCGCTGCTCTCAAAGAGGGGGTGGAATAACTCAAAGCCAATGGGTTCATCTGCGACGCCCTCTATCTTGAATGGATATCTAATCTCGTACTGGTGAGGAAGGAAAACGGGAAGTGGAGGACCTATGTCGATTACTCAGCCCTGAACAAGGCCTACCTTAAGGATAGTTTCCCATTTCCCAGAATTGATCAACTGGTCGACTCGATAGCAGGGCACGAGTTATTGTCATTTATGGATGCGTATTTGGGATACAATCAAATCCCGATGCACATTCCAGATCAGGAGCACACCAGTTTTGTCACAGATGTTGAACTGTACTGTTATGTAGTGATGCCTTTCGTGTTGAAGAATGCAGGGGCAACTTAACAGCGACTGGTGAATCAGATGCTTAAAGATCAGATTGGTAGAACGATGGAAGTCTATGTGGATGATATGATCATGAAGTTACGGCAATCAAACGACCACATTCGAGACTTGGCAGAGATGTTTGACATACTCAGATTTTATGGAATGAAAATCAATCCATTGAAATTCTCCTTTGGCATTGCATCGGGGAAGTTTTTGGGTTTCATTGTCAACGTGCGAGGAATCGAAGCGAACCCAGAAAAGATTCAAGCTATTCGAGATGTATGAGCACCCAGAACTATAAAGCAAGTGCAAAGCCTGAATGGGAAAGTCGCTGCGTTAAGTCGATTTATATCCAGAGCAACCGACAAGTGTATTCCTTTCTTTGATGTGATAAGGAAAGGGAAAATAAATTTTGAATGGACGTCAGATTATGAGGACGCGTTCCAAGCTTTGGTGAGTCACTTGGAGAGGCCCCCTATTCTGTCAAAGCCCGTAGACCATGAGGAGTTGTATGTTTACTTGGCCGTATCCCAATATGCCATCAGTGCGGCTTTGATTCGTGAGGAGGACCGAATCCAAAAGCCAGTGTACTATGTTAGTAAGCACTTAACAGGGATAGAGAGAAACTATCCCAAGATTGAGAAGCTGGCTTATTGTTTGGTGATTGCATCACGTAAACTCTGCCCATATTTCCAGGCACATCCAGTCAATATCTATGCCGATCAACCTCTACGGCAGGTGCTCCAACGACTAGAGACTTATGGAAGCCATCTCAATGGAACATTGAGCTAAGACAGTTCGACATCACCTACCTGCCTTGGAGGGCTATCCATGGACAAGCGTTGGCAGATTTTATTGTGGAGTTCACTATGTAGGATGAACCAAATGGAAGTGATACGATTCGCATTGTGCGATGGAAGCTATATACCAATGGAGCATCCAACGACCTTTGTTCTAGGGCTGGTGTTGTTCTTGTAACTCCCGAGAACCGATTGATTTGTTATGCTATGAAGCTAAATTTCCCCACAACGAACAACGAAGACAAGTATGAAGCATTGATCGTTGAGCTGAAGCTTGTCAAAGAGCTTGGGGTGAAATCGGTTGAAATCTTTTGTGACTCACAGTTGGTGGTATACCAAGTCCGAGGAGACTACGAGGCAAAAGGACAGAGGCTTGCTCCATACCTCAACCGGGTCCGAGCATTATTGGCGGACTTCGAATACTATGATATTTCGCACATTCCACGTGAACAAAACGGGGAAGCTGATTCCTTAGCGAAATTTGCAAGCACCGACGATGCACAGCAGATGGGCTTGGTTCTCATTGAGAGTTTACATGCCCCGAGTATAAATGAGATGGAGGTTGATTTTGTGGCAGAGACGGAAACTGAAAGGTAGTTGTGGAAGACTCTGTTCAAAGAATACCTGTTACACGGAATCTTGCCTGATAGAAGGAATGAGAGACGACAAGTCGTTCGTAAAGCCTCGCGGTACCTAATGCAGGATGGAATGACGTATCGGAAGGGATTCTCCGTTCCCTTGCTTAGGTGCATCACCCACAATGAGATAAAGCGAGTTTTAAGAGAAGTCCATGAAGGAGAATGTAGCGGCCATACTGGGGGGCAGACACTAGCCAAAAAGATACTCCGCTATGGATACTATTGGCCGACCGTGAATTGGGACGCCGCGAACTATGTAAGGGGATGCGACAAATGTCAAAAGTACACAAAGATCCCAAGAGCGCCGCCGACAGAACTCACACAGATGGTTTGTCCATGGCCGTTCGCGATATGGGGGATCGGTATAATCGGCTCCTTGCCAATCTCCAAAGGTGGTGCAAAATACGCACTTGTCGAGGTCGATTACTTCACCAAATGGGCGGAAGTGGAGCCATTAGCTATGATCACCACCAAAAAGGTCATTAACTTTGTTGTGCGAAACATTATATGCCGCTTTGGTCTCCCACAGACTATCATTACTGACAGTGGAACTCAATTTGAGAGTAGAGAGTTCAAAGAGTTTTGTCGAAAGTATTGCATTGAGAAAAGGTTTGCCGCAGTCGCTCACCCTAAGGCGAATGGGCAAGTTGAAGCCGTTAATAAGATAATTAAGTCCATCCTGAAAAAACATCTGGAGAAGGCTAGAGGCAAGTGGGTGGATGAGCTTCCAACGGCACTATGGGCATACAAAACCGCCCACAAGTCCGCAACTGGCCATACTCCCTTCGCATTGGCATACGGCACCGAAGCAGTTATATCCGTGAAACTTGAAGTTCCTTTCCACCGGGTGACTTATTATGATCCTAGAACAAACCAAGATCTTGTACTGGAGTCATTGGATTTTGTCGACGAGAAGCGCAAAGAAGCTGATTTAAGGGCGGCCGCACACCGGCATTGAGTCACCCGATATTATAATGAAAAAGTTCGACTAAGAGCTTTTAATGTTGGCGACCTTGTTTTGTAACAAGTTTTTCTGGTCCCATCACATATGAATCCCACATGGGAAGGTCCTTATGTCATCGAACGGAGGCTTGGAGAAGGAACCTTCAAGCTAGCGACTATTGATGGCATGACACTCCCTCGAGCTTGGAATAGCGAGCATTTGCGCTGTTATTATACTTAGTTTATTTCTTTTGCATTTTAGTAGCAATTGTTTATGGTGCAGGTTTCTTTTGTTTTTCTTTTTTTTCGGCATGTAATAAGACAAGTTCAGTTTGTCTCTATTTTCTACGATCAATAAAAGCTTGAAGCTATTTTTTGTGAACTGTTGGTGTTCCATGTTTTATAATTTTATAACAAGGTTAATTTGCATTAATCTGCATGGCGTATGAACGCACACACAAAACTAAAAGTCGGCCAGCTATGTACTCAAAAATCTCTAAGTCCCAGAGTGCGGACTATAGTACTCTGAGTCCCTAGAGCACGGACTAGAGTATAAACGACTTAAAAAATCTCTAAGTCCCCAGAGTGCAGATTAGAGTACTCTGAGTCCCCAGAACGCGGACTAGAGTATAAACGACTTAAAAAATCTCTAAGTCCCCAGAGTGCGGACTAGAGTACTCTGAGTCCCCAGAACACGGACTAGAGTATAAACAACTTAAAAAATCTCTATGTCCCTAGAGTGCGGACTAGAGTACTTTGAGTCCCCAGAGCGTGGACTAGAGTATAAACGACTTAAAAAATCTCTAAGTCCCCAGAGTGCGGACTAGAGTACTCTGAGTTCCCAGAGCGTGGACTAGAGTATAAATGACTTAAAAAATCTCTAAGTCCCCAAAGTGCGGATTAGAGTACTCTGAGTCCCCAAAACACGGACTAGAGTATAAACGACTTAAAAAATCTCTAAGCCCCCAGAGTGCGAACTAGAGTACTCTGAGTCCCCAGAACGTGGACTAGAGTATAAATGACTTAAAAATTTCTAAGTCCCCAGAGTGCGGACTAGAGTACTCTGAATCCCCAGAGCGTGGACTAAAGTATAAATGACTTAAAAAATTCTAAGTCCTTAGAGTATGGACTAGAGTACTCCGAGTCCCCAAAACACGGACCGGAGTATAGATGACTTAAAAAATCTCTAAGTCCCCAGAGTGCGGATTAGAGTACTCTGAGTCCCCAGAACGCAGACTAGAGTATAAACGACTTAAAAAATCTCTAAATCCCCAAAGTGCGGACTAGAGTACTCTGAGTCCCCAGAGCGTGGACTAGAGTATAAACGACTTAAAAGATCTCTAAGTCCCCAGAGTGCGGACTAGAGTACACTGAGTCCTCAAAGCGCGGACTAGAGTATAAACGACTTAAAAAATCTCTAAGTCCCTAGAGTGCGGATGAGAGTACTCTGAGTCCCCAGAACGCGGACAAGAGTGTAAACGACTTAAAAAATCTCTAAGTCCCCAAAGTGCGGATTTGAGTACTCTGAGTCCCCAGAGCGCGGACTAGAGTATAAACGATTCAAAAATCTCTATGTCCCCAGAGTGCGAACTAGTGTACTCTGAGTTCCCAGAGCGCAGACTAGAGTATAAACAACTTTAAAAATCTCTAAGTCCCTAGAGTGCGGACTAGAGTACTCTGAGTCCTAGAGCGCGGACTAGTGTATAAATAATTTCAATAATCTCTAAGTCTTTTGAAAGCAGACTGGAGTTTAAATGACCCACAAGATTGTGAACTTCAGTTTCAGATTAAATTATAAGTTATGCGATGAGCATCTGTGAATGCAAAGAAACAAAATTTTATTTACTCAAAAAAATTTCCTTACAACTTCCCCGAGAGTTCGGAGGCCAAGTCTATCTACAGTGACTACTGTTAAAAGAAAAGAAAAAAAGGAAAGGAAAGCAACTACATGGTTCTAAATTATTTAAGCTAAGCAAAATGTTATGAGTCGACGACTACTTCTTCTGTTTTCTTTCCCTTTTCGGCTTCTCCGAAGTCTCCTCGTCTGAGCGTCTTTTCCTGGACCCTTTGCTTCCCAGCAATGTGGTACCCAAGGAAGGATGATGAACTTCCAAGGGTGTGGTCCCACCAGGGAGAATGACCTTCAATGGCCTATTTAGGGGATCGTCGAGCTCCACCACCTTGGGTTCCGTCTTAACTTTGATTCTCTCTTTCTCCTCCTCCTTGAGTTGCTCCTTCATGCTAAGCTTAGAAGTGTGCTCGGAAGCGCCTGTGATTTCGACATCGTTGTGTTCTTCTACAGGTGAAGGGTCTTCAAGTTTATCCTCATCTAGCGCACCGCTCACTTGAGCATTAGGACCAGGGGTATCTCCGGTGTAAGGTGCCTCAGCCTCTTTTTCTTCCCGCTCCATGGCGGAATCGCTTCTTGGAGTCGGCTCGGGACCAGAGTGACCTATGAGAATTCATGAAAAGCAAATGTTAGAACACATCCGTTGCTCGCCAAAAGCGATGACTTCCTGAAATCTAGAAGGTGAAGTTACGTACCAGCTTCCAACTGACTTTCAGTGGACATCGGAGTATCACCCTTAGGGATTAGGGAAAAAATGTGAATGCCAAGTCCGGGCTTCTCCGGGTCATAACCGACATGCGGCTCGGGAGGCCCAAGTGACAAAGTCTTGGCCGATTGAACGGGAGGAGGAACTTGAGAATCCGTGTCGGACGGGCCAGCAATATCTTCCTTACCCTTCGATGTCGGGGAGTCTCTTCCAAAAAGGGATTTTGCTGCAGATAAGTCAGAAGCTCATTTCCTCGGAGCACTTCCCACATAAGGGCCTCTTTATCAACCTCTTCAACGCCCAGCTCCACTTTCTTAATTTTTGTCAAAGTATCCTATGCTTCAGTTAGCGATTCGAGATAACCATCGCCCAAGAAAGATAGGTCGCGGTGCATGAGAAATCTTGCATTGTACTCGGCGATGAGCGGGTAAAATGAACACTTAATCTCTTCTCTGCCGGTCTCAGTCGCTTCCTCGATTCGAGAGTCTACCTCTGAAAGTGCCGCCTTTTTGCCTTCTTCACGAGCTGCATCTTTTAGCGCTTCAATCTTAAGTAGTTCTTCGTCGAGTTTTGTTTTCAAATTCCTCATCTCGACGATTTCATCGTAGTACTTTTGTGATTCTTCCTGTGCTGGCATTTTTTCTTCCTTTTCTTTGGAAAGCAGCTCCTCCAACTCTTTGACTCGGTGGGCGAGGATATTTGCAGAGAGTCTTTTTCCAGAGCTAGAGCACCGTTGTGTTGAACTGCCTCATTTAACTCTTTTTTATGACTGGCCTCTAAGCGTCTGACCGCTTCAGCTGTCTCCTTGGCATTCTTTTGGGTAGTCTTGAGTTGAGATTTGTATGAGAGTAATTCTTCATCCTGGCCCTTTATAATATCTCTATCGTGAATGGTTTTGAGCTTAAGGCGGTCAATCTCGTGTTGGCGCTCGATGGAGACTTTTGAGACTTTTCCACTAAGTGTACGAACGCATCGTATTGGAAATACACGTCATTGTTGCAGGCAATAGCGCTATGTTTAACGTTCCCAGGAATAGGATGAATTGCAGGAAGGAATTTCAGCCCGTCAAAATAGATCTTCGGGAACATAACTTTCAGCTCAGCTAATTTTTCTGCCATGGACGGATCGTGAGCGGGAGTTGGGGGAGTCTGCCTTGCCGAAGTCACCGATTTCTTATGAGGCTCGTGAGATTGCTTGGTGCTTGAAGAACCAGAATGTTGATAGCAAGGGACTTCGGACTGAGAGCCTTTTTGGGCAGACTTGTCTTCACTACGCGCCGGAAGATTGGAAGGTTCATTTAGATATGAAGAGTGGCCGTGGGTCCTCCTTCTAGAGGATGAGGACGACTCTCTGGAATGATAGTCTCTATCTCCGCCTTCGTCCCTATCTTTTCATTTACCCGATCCTGAGTCTCGACCATAGTGATGGAAGATGGAGGATCCTCGGAACGATCAATGCCAGGTGTGTGCCCTATTTCACCTGTACGTAAGATTAAACGAGAAAAAATTAGTAGAAGTCACACGACGAACTGAATTCAAGTGCGTGGTGGAGTGTAAATGTTCGTGTGTGTCCTAGTGCATCCCCCCAACGGACCAGTGTTTTTTGCTTTACTCATTGGAGATTTCTCTCCCTGATCATGAAGTCGTGCACCTTCATCGCTTCTCGTAGGCGAGTTAAATCCCATAGCACCGGGATTAGTGAAGTCATAATTCAATAAATCGTCAGGAATAGTTAAGTCGGATAGTCCCTTCAGCGAACTTTCCATTTTTTGAGAAGACGATCCTTTCTCGATAGAAGTTATCGTGACCTTTGAAGTTCCGCCGACTTTACTCTTTTTTAGCTTATACACTAAGCTCATTTTCTTTTTCGAAGAAGGCGGTGGTTGGTTGGTGTCGGGAACATCGGCTCCCGGCGCTTGTCCGGGGCTTATATTCTCGTCAACCGACATTGGAGCCTCCTTTTCTTTAATCTCACCTTCCTCGGTAGTATCATGAGCCCCTTCGGTAGGGGGCACTGAAGGACCAACTTGTTCCTGACTCATTTCAGAAGTTGTTCTTGCGGTCATGGTGTTACTCGAAAGGCCAATCCTGCGACCCTCTTCTATTAATCCGAACAGTGAGAGCAACTCATCGGTAACAATCAATTTAATGTCCCGCTCTTCTACTGGAGTGGCTCGAATACCCATGATTGCCTCGGAGTATCTAGTGCCTTCGGGCTGTGGGCGGATACCTGGAAGGATTAAAACGTTCAAACTTCAGGAAAGATGCAACTTAAGTCCTAGAATAAAGGGTGAGACAAGAATGAAACTTACTTCCTTCCAGCCATCTCCTCGCGAAGGATGGAGGGCAGCGTACGTAGAACCACTCCTGTTTGAATTGGGAGAGCTTGTTCCACGCGCCCATCAGAACTTGGCATTTAGGGTACGGCTCAAGGAATTTATAAGATGGGCTATCAGCACGTCTGTTGAAACGATAAATGTAGCGAATGTCCTCGGGAGTTGGAGGTCTAAACAAGACACTCATAAAAAGGATTTAGGTACCATGAATGAATGCATGGCTATTGGGATGCAGTTGTGTAGGAGCGACCCCTATGTACAGTAACACTTCACGGATGAACGGATTGAAAGGTGGCATGCATCCGGCCCAACACATGAATTTGTTGCATGCGGTATATCATGCTGGGGGCAGATGGGGTCGATCTTGTCCTGACGGAACCAAAATATCTTCAAAGGGGATTCATAGGATTGAGCACTATCGACAAAGAGCGACTTCGCCGATTTTTGAGGCTTGTGAATCAATGGGGTTATCTAAAATAACAGCTTCGTCTACGGCATCGGGAGCCGGATTTATAATCTCAACAGGAAGGTCTAGAATGTTAGGAATGGGGGCAAACGGCAAGCTCGACGTCCCTACCACCTCTTGCCGTGAACTTGGTCCGGGCTTGTTGGATATAGTGGCGGAGCTTGACTTCTTGGATATTTCGGGAAGACGCTTGGTGTGAATGAATACCTGTTTAAGCTATACTCGAAAGATAATCAATATTAGATATAACAACAATATATACCCCCGTGTTATGTGTGAACTAGTGCGACGATTCAAACATGAGTACAAAGAAATTGAAGTTTTAAAGACAAGTGTGGCGTGATAAAGCTTTAAGTTGTCATCCTTGGAGACCGTCATCGATGACCGTCTCCGGCAGTTTATCATATGATCGGCAGCGGAAGTCTTGGAATGGAGCATTGGCATCATAATTTGTAAATGATGTTACTTGCATTTATTGGGTTAGATTCGCGTTTAGAATTACTTAAGCTGTGAAGTTGTTAGTCCGAATTAGGTCCATTGGATTATATGCTTTGGTCCCTGTCATTGTTCGCTATTTTATGCTCAAGCGTGGAAGTGTGTAGTCTTGATGTATGTGATGTTCAAATTAAGATGGTCCTGATTGCCAATGCCGACTCTCAACACTTAATGCCGATCCAAACACTTAACCACCTATACCGATCGCCTCTCTAAATAGAAATGACCGATCCACCCTCCTACAGAATGCCGATCCACTCTCTCAAAAATCACTGACCCAGACCAACCCAAACAACCTACCGAACGACTTCCTCTCAACTTACCGACCCACTCCATTGCTATATTCCTACCGACCCACTCCACTTCTAGAACCCTACTGACCCACTCCACTACTAAAATCCTACCGAACCCCTATATTTTACTAAACGACGAACTCCTTTCTTCTCCAAAACATTGACCTCAAAATTATGATACCGGTGACTACTTCTCCTAAGCGACTTATGCTATAATCCATCGAGGCCACGCCGAGTCCCTAATCTAAGGCCCACTCCTATTCCTAATTCGTCTTTCTCTCTCTTCTCCACCATCCCCTATCAATTTCTATCTAAAAAGCCATTTACCCGAGCGCTCAAGCTTCACATAAGATTCTGGATTTAGAAAGAAATTCATACCTATATGAAAAAGTTTGGGGCTTGTGGAAACTGAGGAATTTCGAAGTAGGGATCAATCAGATTGTTTGGCGATTGGAGTTGCAAAGTAGGCGGCCTGTATTCGGGAGGAGGAAGGGAGAAGTGAGTAGTAAACGGAGCTTGGAGGGAAGTAAGCCAGCAGGCTTATGAAAGTAGAGTAGAAGTGAGAAGAAGAAGAAGAAGAAGGAGTGTAGGCTTTTATATGGTGAAGAGGGAGATGAACGGGCACTTTCTTATAGACCCGTTCATCAAGCATCACTGGGTCGGCAACTAGATATGCCGAACGTTGTCCTAGTGAAGCGGCTGAGTGGATCGGCCTTCGTATGCCAATCCACCCTTTATTCACAAAAAAAATATAATGATAATAAATAAAACAATAAGAATATTAATGGTAATAAAATGTATATATATATATATAAATGTATACACAAATAATGATGATTGAGGATGATGATGTGGAAAAGAGACAGATACTACCAGATAAGTGGAGAAGCTTGGGTTTGGAAAACCCACTACGATTCAGCCTTCGAAAGGTTGCAAATATTTAGCTTTTGAAAAATTAAAACAGGATTTCAAGAATCTCTTTGAGACTAAACTAATACGATCAGACGCTGCGAAGCTTCTTTGGAGGCCAATGAAAAATCAACAGTTGGTTAACATTATGAATGGACTAGCCTTTGGAAACAGAGATTACTCGCTGATTCAAAGCATGTCGTGTTAATTCACAAGACACGCTTTGGAAGGCAAATGTTACCTGGCTACTTGGCCCGGCTACGAGGAAATAGTTGCAGAGGACATGGTTGGACCTAGATGGGACTCAAGCCAAGAGAGGATTGGAAGTATAAGAGATCGGTGTAACTTGTTTGGATCGGTCTGTATATGTGGTTCCGTATTTGATGGTGGGTTGGTTGAAGTATGATAGCTATTATGGAAAGTCATGGATGGGTCGGCCTTGGTGGATCGATCAAGGAAAATAAGTTAAAGTGGATCGACCATGGTGGTTCGGCCTTGGTGGATCGGCATGTGTTGATCGGTCAAGGAAAATAAGTTGAAGTGGATCAGCATGTGTTGATCGGTCAAGGAAAATAAGTTGAAGTGCATCGGCCATGGTGGTTCGGCCTTGGTGGATCGGCATGTGTTGATCGGTTAAGGAAAATAAGTAGAGGTGGGTCGGCCATATTGGGTCGGCCTAGGTGGATCGGCCTTGGTGGGTCGGTCAAGTTGGTTCGACCAAGGAGAATTGGCATAGGTGGGTCGGTGATGATGGGTGACTATAATGGGGTCGGTCCCAGTGGTTCGGTCCGATGAGGTTCGGCCTTAGTGGTTCGGTCGCATGGGTTGGTTTAGCTTGACTTGGTTTCAAGAGTGGATCAACGCGAGCATGAGCATGAATTACTTCGGGTCGTGGTCTAGCTTGCTTCGAGCATACACGAGAGCTACTCCGAGTCGATGTTCAGAGGATCCCAAATTAGCAAAAGGGGGTCGGTGTGGATCGGGGTGCTTGTTCGGTCTACCTAACTCCTCAGCTATGGGCCGAACCAACTTAGTCATGGGCCTGGACAAGGGGTCCAGCCTATCTTCGTCTATAAATAGAGGGGCGGGGGTCCAGTTTGAGGGACCTTTTTTCGAGAACTCCAGAGAGACTGCCATTTTCTGTATTCACTTTATTCTTACTCAAATTGGTATTCAAGCTGTTTGTTTATGGATTGTATCTGTATTCAAGTATTTGAGAAAGCAATAAAGATTATGTTTGTACCAAAAATGGGCACAATACCCTTCGGAAGTTTTTGAAGAGATAAAATGAAGAAATTAAATGTAAAAAAAGGATTATCTAACAAAAACTCCAAAAACAGATACGAGAATGATAAAAAATGCACAGAGACACAAGAATTTAGAGTGGTTCGGCGTATTGCCTACGTCCAATATGAAATTGATCGCTTTATTGATGTTTCTTTGATGATTACAATTGATAGCAGCAGGTTACAGCAGATAACAATGAATTATAGCAGTAAAATTCGTTGGCAACAGCAGCAATGGAGTTTAGAACTGGATCCGGTAGAGTCTAGGCGTTGGAGAATTCAAAGATCCCTTTTCTGTAGGCTCTGGGGGTCTATTTATAGGCGTAGGAGGCTGATATTTCGCCCAGATCTCGGGAGACTTCTTTTGGCATGTGAGTGGGCCCACGCGACCAAGCCCGTGAAGTTTCGGCCCGATCCGTGATCGATACGAACGAATTTCGTATCGATCAAGATTGCGTCAGATGGAGTCGAAATTTGGTGTGGACATTCTTCAGCATGCACGTAAACTCCTGTGAAAATTTCATAGCATTTGGACTTGTAGATCGCGAGATATAATCAATACGAAATGGAAACTTTCGGCAGGCTGTTTGGTTCGACTTGATCATTTCGACTCGATCTTGTTCGAATCAATGGCTGCGCATGCCCGAGTGATGACGTGGTGAGCATTCTTTGGATCGATTCAATTTCTACGCCGAGTTGACCGAGTCGTTCCAGGACTTTCGCCTCGATCGTATCGATAGCAGCTACCGTGTTCGTATCGAAGGAAGTGATTCCATTCGTGTTGATTGATGTGGCCCCGTTCGCATCGATCACTATGGCTCTGTTCGTATCGATCAATGTGGCTATGTTCGTATCGATTAATGCGGCTTTGTTCGTATCGATTTACGGCTCAGTTCGTATCGATTGTGTGGCCTTGTTCGTATCGATACAAAATCCATCCGGTTCCTTCGCATATGAAGCCGGCATGGGAAGGACCGTATGTTATTGAATGAAGGCTCGGAGATGGCACATTCAAGTTATCGACCGTTGACGGTCTTACTCTGCCAAGAGCCTGGAATAGCGAGAGTCTTCATCGCTACTACACATGACAGGCTATGTTTATTCTTTAGTTTATTTTCCATTTTGCAATTTGTTTCTGCATTTCGATATTAGAATTTGTAATAAGGCAACTGACTTTGCCATATTTTCTTATTTCAGCAATAAAATGCAATCTCTTCGAGCCAGAGCTGTGATTTACTTGAAATACTTCATATGAACATCACCATGCACGGAGAGCTAAGTTTCACCATACGGTGGAATTTATTCAAATAGGGAGTGACTGTGATGCAACCGGTAAGTGAAACCCGAGCTCGGGGATAAGCCATCGCACCAAAGTCAAAAAAGGATTGATACACGACAATCCTTCACTTAACTCCAGGTTCCCGGAGTGCGAACTGGAGTATAAAAATACGTCTATGAAGAGGGTGGATCCGTCCGCCTAACGACTTCGTCTGTATCCAAACCAAGTTTGAGGAGGGTGGACCCGTCCATCTAACGACCTCACTTGTTGACTCGGGGTGGATGTGATCCGACCATCCACGATCCTGATATACCTTTCGTTCCCAAAGTGCGAGCGAAATCCAAAAACATGCAGCAGATGTGACTGACCGTCTGTTCACTAACTCCGAACTCCCAAATTGTGAGTCGGAGTATAAACATTAACTCTGAATTCCCAGAGTGCGAAACGGAGTATAAACACCAACTCTGAACCCCAGAGTGTGAGTCGGAGTATAAACATTAACTCTGAATTCATAGAGTGTGAGTCGGAGTATAAACATTAACTCCGAACTCCCAGAGTGCGAGTCGGAGTATAAACATCGACTCTAAATTGCCAGAGTGCGATTTGGAACATAAACACTAACTCTGAATTCCCATAGTGCGAGTCGGAGTATAAATGCCAACTCCGAACTCCCAGAGTGCGAGTCGGAGTATAAATGTCGACTCCGAATCCACAGAGCGCGGACGTGTAGTTAAAATCTGAATCGGCATAAACAACCGCCACTAAACAAATGGAAATCCCCGGAGCGCGGATATGATCATCGAAAATCAAGCAAGTATGGTTGAACCACTCAATCTTCACTTATCCCAAACATCCGTTCAGCGCCACTAGACTCAACGTGTTGTGAGTGAAATGCAATCGCTGGCTGATATTCTACAACTCATCCCCAAGACTGGGGGGCAGGACTTAAGCGTCGACCGTTGACTGAAGCGATGCGACGTCAAAATTCAATTCGCTTCCCGGTCGTGAACCATGTCCACAGTTTCCAGACCTGGCGCAAAAAGACAAACTTGACTCAGAAGCTGGAACTTTACAAGTGCATTTCAACCGTTAAAACACTTAAGCCACATCAATCGATACAAAATAAATTTCCGAACAACTTTTGGATTTTATAATATAACTAAAATTTTAAATTTGAATGTTAAATCATTATTTTTCAAACAAATTACAATTAAAAATACAAAATAAATAATATTATAAATAATCAAATATCGGGATAAGACTCCCATCCTTAAGAAATTACATCCTCGCAATTTATTAGAGAGTACTGTAAACTATTTCTACGAACATAACAATCAACTAAATCCAAACATCCATGAATAGATAAAATAAATAAATACGTACCTATCAAGTTTAAAATAACTAAGGATGTGGCTTCCTAATTTGTTCCACCCTTTCCCAAGTGCAGTCTTTCGAATTACTGGACCATTAAAATTTGAGTAGTGGGACTTGCTTGTTCCTTAACTACTTCGCCTTCCAATCTACTATCTATGTTGGCTCGATAGTGAAAGTCAAGTTTGCTTCAGTTTTTATGTCCTCAAGTTGTCTATTTTCTATGGAAACATCGGAAACTTGCCGACATTTTCTCAATTGGGACACATGGAACATATTGTGTACTCCTGATAGATAATCTGATAAATCAACCCGATATGCTAGGCTCCCAATGCATTCCACAACTGGATAAGGTCCAATATGTCCTGAAGCTAATTTTCTAGCTTTCCCAATCTTACTGCTCCTTCCATTGGAGATACCTATATAAGTACGTAATCTCCGAATGAAAATTCTTTCCTTTCTATGCTTATCTGCATAGCTCTTCTATTTCGATGGAGCAGTTTTCATGCGATCTCTTATAAGCTTGATTTTCTTAGTCATCTCTTGCACCATATTTGGACCTAATATATATCTATCCCTAGTTTCAAACTAACAAGCTGGAGAATGAACCACTCTTCCATATAAAGCTTCAAATGGTGCTATGTCGACACTGGATTGGTAGCTATTATTGTAAGAAAATTCGATTAAATGAAGATGTTCCACTATGAATCTCCAAACTCTAAACTGCAAATCCTAAGTAAATTTTGTACGAATTGATTTATTCTTTAAGTTTTTCCATCTATTTGTGGATGGTATGTTGTACTCAAATTGAGTTGTATTCCCAAGATGACTACCAACTTTGCTAGAATTTACTTATCAATAAAGGATCACAATTGCATACTATATTCTTCAGAATTCCATACAATCATACTATATGTTTTAAAAATAGTCTAACTAAACCTTTTGTAGTTCTATTTACTTTAACTAGGAAGAAATAATTGATTTTAGTGACTTTGTCGACTATCACTTATTTGATTTCTATAACAAACCGACCTTCTAAGCTTTTGAAATAAATAATTTTAATTAAAAAAACGTTTGAATTAGATTTATGGATAATTTTAATTTTTAAAATATAATTTATTGAGATTTAATGAAAAATGATTTTAATTTAAATGAATTGAAATTGATTATTTCAGAAAATATATTAAATTTAAATAACATATTATATGAATATAAGATATACAATTATGTAAATGGTTTTCATATTGTTTAAATATATGAAAAGAGATTTTGTTTGATATTGATAAAATCAATGAAGGTAAAATAATTATTGAATTTATATATCATATGTAATCAATTGAAATATATTTTTATAGAAATATCAATTTAAATTGAGTAGAAAATATATTCATAAACATTTGAAAATTTTATTTATATGAGAATATAGAAATTCAATTTTGCAATTAGAAGTGTTTGCACAAAAAATGGACAAACATTTTTAAGTTGTATGATTTAGTAGATCTTATGTTGTTCTTAGTGATTTGGGTGATTTATGCAAATATATGAAAAACAGGGGCTAAACTGTAAAAAGACACGCAGATTTATAGTGGTTCAGCCAGAATGTGCCTACGTCCACTTTATATGTTATTTCTCTTCTTTTGTTGTGATTACAAGTACAAAGCTTTGGTACAAGTAAAAGAAAGTTGTTTGAAAGTTCCTTCCGTGCTTGAGCTCTCAAAAACTTGTCCCCATTGTTGTATCCCTGCCCCTCTATTTATAGAGTGAAGCTGGGGGTAGGGGTCTTGGAGGTATATAGCAGCTGGCGGGCCTGGGCTGAGACAATCTGGCCTGGAACACCTTGGTTCGGCATCCCTTGATTCGGTGGTAGGTTGATTCGGTGAAGAGTTGGTCCGGTCGTGTAGTTTGGACCGGCGTGTAGGTTGATTCGGCATAGACTGATTCGGTGGGGAGTTGTTCCGGTCGTGTAGGTTGATTCGGCGAGGAGTTGGTCCGGTCGTGTTGTTTGGACCGGCGTGTAGGTTGATTCGGCATAGACTGATTCGGTGGGGAGTTGAACATGGTGGATGTTTGGTCCGGTAGGGTCAAAATATACCCAACACTTGCCCCCAAAGTAGGGTAGGTGCATGCACGTATCCTGCTTTGTTTTTGACCATCCTAATTCCCCGTTTTTATCTGGTCCGGTAGCCCGCTTTTGTCTATAAGTAGATGGTTAGGGCCTTCGTTTTTCCATCTACCGAACCATTCCGTCGTCTCTTGCCGAATCAAAGTGTATCCGAATCAATCTCGAGCGTTTGCCAAACCAAGCAATTTAGCCGGACCAAGCAACTTAGCCGAACCAGGTGAGATTTTTTCTGCCGAATGAGACTTCGTAATGAGAACACCGAATGAGTTTTTTCCGAATCGACTCATGGATACCGAGTGCCGAATGAACTTGTACCGAGTGAACATGTGTTTTATACTTCGAACTTCCAGTGAAATTCCAAATTATACTGCTTGTATATTCTAACGATATATTTTTCCCATTTTTGCAGATAAATGTCTCGAAAAGTTGAAACTCGATCAGATAAGAGGAGATCCGGGGGGTGAAGGAGAGTCCTCGGCCGTGCCCCCAGCTCAATCAGGATCGGAGCGTCATGGGCCTGCCCCAAGGTCATTAGTGGATGGATATGGTCCCCAAGAGTTGCTGGACTCCCCTCCTGACTGCTTTCCTAGCTCTCTCAAAGAGGAGCAACTCGATGTTATATCTCGTTCCTTTGGGATCGATAGAGCCCTCATGCTGCTGCCGGGCCCAGGAGTCATGCCATACAGTCCTCCCGAAGGATACTTTGCTTATAGTAGGTACCATTGCATGTGTGGTGCTATCCCGCCACTCAATGCTTGGGTAGTCAGCTTCATCACGTACCTGAAGGTGGCCCCGTTCCAGCTTCACCCCAACTCTTATGCCATATTGGTGAGTCTCTTTGTTATTTTTCGGAGGAAGTATGGTCGCGCCCCCTCCAACCGGGAGATCCGGTACTTGTATAATTTAAGGGGCTATAAGAAGGGGTCCCCATATGTTAGCTTGGAGTCTGCTGTGACCTTCAAGCCGGTCCTGGACCTTTATTCCAAATTCAGCATGTTCAAGAAAGAATGGTTCTTTGTTAGGGACGACTCCGTCTCTATCCGGCGCTTTACCTCTGGATGTAAGTTGATGCTTTTACTTATAATTTCTATCCTGATTGTGATGCTTCTTCTCATACTTTCTCATTTTTGCTAGCGACAGGTGGCTTTCCTGTTGTGGAAACTGACCGCCTGGTTCAGACGGCGGCGGAGATAGAAGGCATTCTTGGGAAATACAGATCATCTGCTTACTTGATTAGAAATGCGATCCTTCTAGAATACAACTTGATCCTTCCGCAGCAGTCTGTAGTTAAGTTGAGGGAAACGGCGGAAGAGAGGGCGGCTGCTCAGGCCAAGGGAGGCGTTGCGGCAGAGGGTGGAAAGAGAAAACCATTCACGAAACCTCCAGCCGTTGGAGGTAAGAAACTTAAGAGGTCAGACGGTCCTTCTCCCAGCAATTGTCCACTTACTCAGGGGGAGATAGACGCGGAGGAGGAAAGAGGTGAGGCGGAGGGCGGGAGTGACGTTGAGCGTCTTGGTGACGAGGGTGGCGATGGACAGGGTGGTGATGGATCCAGGGCTTTGTCTTCTGGGCAAGTAGGCGAGATGCAAGAGTGGACGGACGATGCTCTCCGTCAGGCTTTTGAGGAGTTGGGTGATGATCCGGCTTTGGTAGAGAAGACCGGGGAGGCGGACAAAACCGGGACTGGTGCAAGTGAGTCTTCTCCGACTATTCCGGCCAAGGTGGCTCTGACAACTCAAGGTGAACTCTTGACCCCTGCATGCTTCACTCATGATAGAGACTTAGGAATATTTTATGACCCGCTCCCGTCCTGGAATGAAATCCGGGACTTATTGCAGTATCCCACTCCTCCCCAGGGTTTGTACAACCACAGCAGTGTTTCTTTTCCTTTTCTAATCTTGCAATTTACCGCGTTCCTTGAATCATATTGTAATGTAAGATTATGACACTTGTTCTTTATATCAGGAGCAGGCAAGGCGCCCAAAGCTTCAGACCTTCGACACAGGCTCGAGCAATATAAACTTTCCAAAATTTCTGCTAAGCCGAAGCCCTCAGCCCAACGCTCCGGGGATGTAGTCGGGTACCGCCCTCTTCTTGGGGTCATCGAAGAGGGTATTCAGCAGAGGAAGAGGAGTCATCCTTTATCCGAAACTTCGCTCGGTTCTCAGCCTCCGGCTCAGCCTATTCATGATATTACTGAGGAGGGCAGCGAGTTTGTATCTTCTCCACACCCATCCGGAAACCCTTCTGTTGTTCATATCGACCGTCCCGATCTGGCCCGTAATCCATTTGCCGGTCATCCTGATCTGGATCCGGGTTCTCAGGATATTAATTTTGACGAAGTTACTGGTGAACACCTTCTCCCCCGTAACCCCATGGTACGAGTACTTGACGAAGCCAAGTCCTTAGACCTCGATCTACTCACCACTCGTGTAGTCACTATGGGAGACGAGGCCAAGGCCAACATTGATCGGGTGGCGGAGGAGGCCAAGAAGCTGATGGGGCATCACGCTCGGCTGGTTAAGGCCGGAGAGGAGATAGGGAGCGCCAATATCCGACTTCGATTGGTGGTCTCGGATCAGGCCAAGCAGCTTGCGGATCAGGCTATCCAGATTTCTCAGCACGAGGCTGCTACTGGGCGATTGAGGAGAACCATGGAAGAGGCCAGTCGGGCCGAATTGCGGAAAATGGAAGCTGCTTGCAAAGAGCGGATTGACATGGCTATTACCACGGTGGATGAGGTTCGGAGAGCGGATCTCGAGCAGGTGGAGGATTTGTCCGAGAAGCTTGAGGCTGCAGAACTTGCTCAAGCTAAGTTGAGGGAAGAGATGGAGGTGATGCGGAGGTCCCTTCAAGCTGATTGCTCGAGATACAGACTGGAGAGAGATGCTGCCGTGGAAAGGTTGTCGGCCTCCGATGCCCGGATGAGGGAGTTTGAGGAGAACGAAGGAATGATGGATGACATGCTCCAGGACATGTATTTCCGGACTTGGAAGCAGGGTAACCTCTCTTGGATGGATGATTATCCCAGAGTCATGGCCAAGACATATCTTCGGGCTTTGGAGGAGGCTAAGGCTGATGCAGATAAAGAGGGTGGAACGGCCTTCAGTATGGATGTGGTCACTGCCCAATTCACCAAGGAGGAGAAAGTGGCGGTAAAGGAGGGTATGCGGCTGCTTGCTGCTGAAGAGGCGGGTGTGCCGGTAGAAGATGACGACCAGGATGGTCAAGAAGCTAGTACTGGTAAGTCTTCCTTTCTAGTCTTTCTGTTAACTTGGTTACTCATCACTAATGAATCCTTTTTATGACCGGACAGGCGGGCAAAGGAACAAGGACAAGACTTCGACGCAACCAGCTCCATGACCGAACCTGAAAAATTCTTTTTGTAGGCTTGGCATCGTTGTATCTGTTAGTCTTAAGACAGTAGAGTAACTTCTAAGTTGTAATTCTTGCTACCTGTAATAACATTATTCTTGACGTGTAATTTTTTAGCTCAAGTTGATTTTGTCATTTCTTTGAATATTTGTTGCTATTTCGACATATCGTATGAGAAATGTAGCTATGTGTATTCTTGTAATTAAATTGTGTTTGATGTCAGATTCTGGTTTTAAATCATAATCTCATGTCTTGCAATGTTAGCGTGTGGTGTGAAAAAAATCAAATTATAGTCATGCATTTGTACATAAAGGAAGAAAATACCGCCTTTCATGTTCTGTTTGTAAATGGAAGTTTCGAATATCTTGTATGACCAAGCATGGAGAGCAGTTGACTGCCCCGCCATCTGATTGTGAATCTCTGCATCCATTGGCGGGTATCTCTTACCCTGCATCCTGTACTTTATGGTTTGTTATAGAGGATAGGAGGAAAGTTTTTTTTTTTTTTTTTAAGTAAAACTGAAATATGTGGAATAGTAAAACTTCCAGTCACGGAAGGCCTTCGATGTGCTTAAGTTCGTGGCAAACGGGTTTTGTAGTCACTTTCCCTAGCTGTGGGTCTTGGAGACATTTGTCACCCATCTTACGCCTCCGCGGGGAGTTAATTCTTTTTTACCACAGCCGTACTTAAGACACACCGGAGCCGAGATCGCGCACAGTAACTACCCGGGCCATTATGGCCCGTACTCATGGGTATTATTCGACTTACTGTGGCCGGCTAGCGTGGGTGCCGATCGTCAACTGTGAACTGCCCCTGGCTGGCCACACCTTATGTTGGGGCTTATAATCGGTTCACAGTCGCCGGCGAGCCTAACGCCGTAATGAGCTGCCTCGGCTATAGTCGGCCTTCTCGGTGGCTTATAATCGGCTCATTACAGTTGGCTTTAAGGGCCGTCGCGAGCAATGAGTTAACCCGCAGCAGAGGGATGCTGGAGCAAAAGTGTCTCATTGGCGAGGGCATAGATTCGCATAGTACCTGTTGGGGCTTGTCCACGTGAAGTTGCATTGTGGAGTGCTTTGAATAGAAATGCTATATGCTCAGGATTTTGTTCAACAGAAAAGGATAAAGTTAACAAGCAGCCAAGATACAAAGGAACAAGTTAAAAAAGAGACGAGGCTTTTTTAAAGTGGTTCGGCACGAAAAAATGCCTACGTCCACTGATTCTCTTCGTTAATTCACTTCATATGGGCAATACAAGTTAAGAAAAGTATCGACGGAGGTGTTGGATGTTCCATGCCCTCTGGAACACCTCCCCGTCCACTGTTGACAAAATATAGGCTCCGTTGTGGAGATCTTTATGAATTACATATGGTCCATCCCAGATTGGGTCTAGTGCTCCGGGGCGAGGGAAGATTCGCTTGAGGACAAGATCCCCTTCTCGTAAGGCGCGATGCTTGACTTTGGAGTTGTATTGTGCTGCCACCTTTTGCTTGTGGGCTGCTGTTTTTAGGACTGCATCATTCCTTCTCTCCTCGACTAGATCCAAAGACATGTTGAGGAGCTCTTCGTTTTCTTCTGGGTTATAGTGGATCCTACGGTGGGAAGGCACAATGGTTTCAACTGGGAGCATAGCCTCCGATCCGTATGACAAAGAGAAAGGAGTGTGCCCTGTTGATGTTCTGAAAGATGTGCGGTAGGCCCATAGTGCCGTAGGGAGTTCATCCACCCAAGCGCCCTTTGACTTTTCGAGCTTCTTTTTGATCAGAGTTTTCAGAATTTTGTTGACTGCTTCGACTTGTCCGTTTGCTTGGGGATACGCTACGGATGAGAAGCTTTTGCGAATTCCGTGTTCTTGGCACCAGTTGGCGAATTCCTCGCTGTCAAACTGAAGTCCATTGTCTGATATGATTTTTAGTGGGACTCCGTACCTGCACAGAACATTTTTGATTAAGAAGTTGATAACTTTCGCTGAAGATACTTTATTTAGAGGTTCTGCTTCCACCCATTTGGTGAAATAGTCGACTGCTACTATAGCATATTTGGCGCCGCCTCGACCCATTGGCAGTTCACCGATTAAGTCAATTCCCCATACTGCAAAGGGCCAAGGGCTGGTCATCTGGGTAATCTCGGTTGTTGGTAGCCGAGGGACCTTAGCAAACTTTTGGCATCTGTCACACTTCTTGACGAAATCTAAGGCGTCCTTGCTTAAGGTGGGCCAGAAATATCCGTATCGGAGTATCTTTTTTGCTAATGTTTGCCCTCCGGTGTGATCTCCGCAGCTTCCTTGATGAACGTTGGATAAGATTTCCTTGGCCTCCCTTCCGGCGACACACCTTAATAATGGGTTAGAGAACCCACGCCGATAGAGGATGTCTCCTTGTATTGTGTAGCGGGACGCTTTCCTCAAGATTTTCTTGACTTCGTTACGCCCGTCGGGTAGTGTGCCATTTTGTAGGTAGTCTCGGATGGGAGTTATCCAAGTTGCTTCTTCGGTTGCAGCTATCAGATTCACTTGTTCAAAACTCGGGATCATTTGCTTTGAGACAGTTACTGCCCCGAAGATGGCGACGTCTCTCATACTTGCTTGCTTTGCCAATTCGTCGGCCTCTTGGTTCTCTTCCCGAGGGATGTGTTTGACTAAGTAGTGGTCCAATCGGCTGAGAAGTAACTTGGTCTTCTTTAGATATGCTATGAGTCGTTCTTCTCGAGCTTGGAATTCCCCTAGTATTTGATTAACAATAAGCTGAGAATCGCTGTGAAGACACAAAGAATTGGCTCCGATCTCGATAGCAATTTCTAATCCGGCTATTACTGCTTCGTATTCTGCATCGTTGTTGGTGGCAGTGAACTCCAACCTTATAGCATAGTGCAGTTTATTTCCCCTGGGAGTGATGATTACCACACCTGCCCCCGAGCCTTGTTCGTTAGATGCACCGTCCACAAAGAGATTCCACTTGATATCTTCTGTTATTTCCAGTTGCTCCTTATCCTCGTTGGTAGTGAATTCTGCAATGAAATCAGCCATGGCTTGTCCCTTGATGGCGGTGCGAGGGTGATAGGTGATATCATATTGACTCAGCTCAATACACCATTTAAGTAGTCGCCCGGAAGTGTCGGGACGATGGAGTACCTGCCTCAGTGGTTGATTGGTTAGAACCTTGATGGAATGGGATTGGAAGTAATGACGTAGCTTTCGTGAAGTGATTAGTAAACAGTATGCTAACTTTTCGAGCTTAGGATATCTGACTTCTGCCCCAGTAAACCTTTTGCTGACGAAGTAAACTGGTCGTTGCGTATGGTTATCTTCTCTTACCAAGGCAGCGCTTAGAGCGTGAGATGACACAGCAAGGTATAGGTATAATTCTTCGCCTTCGCTTGGGGTCGAGAGTACTGGTGGTTTCTGGAGGTGTTCGATTAGGTTAAGGAAAGCGGTCAAGCATTCGTCCGTCCATTCGAACTTTCCTTTATCTTTCTTTAGAGCTTCGAAAAAAGGGACGCACTTGTCCGTTGCTTTGGAGATGAATCGGCTTAGGGCAGCCACTTTTCCATTTAGGCTTTGCATTTCCTTTCGGGTGGAAGGTATCTTGATGTCTCTTAATGCTCGGACTTGTTCAGGGTTTGCTTCTATCCCTCGGGCATGGACGATGAATCCTAAGAATTTTCCTGATGACACTCCGAAGGAGCACTTTAGTGGATTCAACTTCATTCCATACTGTCGAAGTACCTGGAACATCTCGCCCAGGTGGCTTACGTGATCTTTGGCTTTCCGTGATTTTACCAGCATGTCGTCTACGTATACTTCCATTGTTCGTCCTATTAGCCCTGCGAACATCTTGTTGACGAGGCGCTGGTAGGTGGCTCCTGCATTTTTAAGTCCGAAGGGCATCACTTTGTAGCAGTACAAACCCCGGTCGGTGATGAAACTAGTGTGATCTTGGTCGGGAGCATGCATAGGAATTTGGTTATATCCCGAGTATGCATCCATAAAAGACAGGAGTTCGTGCCCGGCTGTGCTGTCTACAAGTTGGTCGATTCTGGGAAGCGGAAAGCAATCCTTTGGGCAGGCGTCATTTAGGTTGGAGAAGTCAATGCAGGTCCGCCACTTCCCATTAGCCTTCTTTACTAGTACCGGGTTGGCGATCCATTCTGGGTAAATAGCTTCTCGTATGAAGTCATTGGCGAGTAGATTCTTTACTTCTTCATCGAGGGCTGCTGATCGCTCTGCCCCCATACTTCTCTTTTTTTGTTTTACGGGTGCCTTGGTAGGATCAATTTTTAATACGTGGCACGCTATGTTGGGGGAGATTCCGGTCATGTCAGCGTGTGACCAAGCGAATACATCCAAGTTGTGGCGGAGAAAATCAACGAGTTGTTCCTTCAATTCCGTTTTCAGCTGCGACCCAATTTTCAGTAGCCTACTTGAGTCGTGCTTGTCTACAGATATAAACTCCATAGCCTCTGCAGGCTCGGCGGTGGCCTCCTCCTCTTTGTCCCTCGGGTCTAATTCATTGAAAGGGTCGCTGGTGTATCGAAGAGGAGGGGCTTTCTTTAGTTGCTATGCTTCAAGGCTTTTTGTGCAGAGAGCAATCTTTACACCTTTCCCTTTATCTCTCCTGTGGTTGTTGCGAAGTTCGGTTACATAGCAGTCTCGTGCGATATCTTGGTCTCCTTCCACTTCCCCTACCCCACTGTCTGTTGGAAATTTCATTTTTAGGCACCACGGGGCTAGGACAATCTGGAAGTCAGATAGGGCTGGTCTTCCTAGGAAGGCGTTGTAGGCCGAATGGTTTTCTATCAGCACAAACGTCTGTTTCCTTACAACGGAGCGGGGATGGCTTCCGATTTCAACGAAGAGGTCCAGCTGCCCGATGGGCATTTTCGCATCTCCAGTGAAACCGTGTAGCGGTTTATCGCAGGGAGATACGTCCTTCATTGACAACCTCATTTTGTCGAATGCGTGTTTGAACAGGATATTTACAGAGCTTCCAGTGTCTACCAGGATTCGGTAAACTTCGGCGGGACCGAGTCGGGCAGAGATAACCATGGGATCCACGTGAGGGTACTGTCTTCCTTCTAGGTCGCGTTTACTGAATGTGATGTCATCACTTTCTTTCCGCTTTGGGTGGCGCTCTTCTATAACCGTATTGACACAGTCTCTATTGTCTCTGAGCGACTTCCCATATCTTTCCATCTCTTTCCAACTTCTGTCTGCGATGTGTGGACCTCCTGAGATGGTATGGACCACTATCTTCTCTTGACCAGAGCTGCTAGCGTTGCGGTCGCCTCTGCCGGTCCCTGGTGAGGGTAGCCTTGGGTTTTCATTGGCAGGATCTGGAGTCCTGCCTTGACTTTTTACATAGCGTTCCAGTTTCTTTCTTCTGATGTGTTCCTCAATCAGATCTCGGAGATGATGGCATTCGTTGGTATCATGTCCGTGGGATTCGTGGAAGCGGCAGAATTTTCCAGATTTCTGTGCGCTATCTGATTCCTTCTTGTATGGTGGGCGTTTGTATCTAACTTCGCCTTGGGTGGCAAGGAAGATGTTTTCGACGGTCTCGTTCAAAGGGGTGTAAGAGTCGAATCTTGGTCCTGGCCGATATAGGCGTTTCTCTACTTTCTTGCCCCCAGCATTGTCTCTGGAATCATTTCTTCGAACGTCCCTTGCCACAGCAGGGGCATTGCCATGGGTCGTCTTACTTTGCTGTCCTGACTGCCCCTCAATGGCAGCATCCTCAAGCCTCATGTATTTCCCGGCTTCATGGAAGAAATCGGGTAAAGTAGCTGGTTTTTCTTTTGTCAATCTCCTAGCAAATTTAGTGTCCGGATGCACCCCACTGCAGAGGGCCATTAGGATAAGCTTCTCATCGGCATCTTGAACTGCGGCTGCTGCGGCGTTGAATCTGGTTAGGTATTGTTGCAGCTTTTCTCCAGGTTTCTGTTTGACGCTGGATAAGGAATAAGCGTCCTTAGGTTGCTCCACATGAATGCGGAACTGACTGATGAATTTTTTTTTTCAACATTTCCCATGAGCTGATGGATCCTTGGGGTAGATGACAGAACCAGGAGGTAGCAAGATCTGCTAAGAAGAGCGGGAAGCATTTGCACAGCACTCCCTCTGTTGCTCCACTCATGAGCATATGCTGCGTGTACCTCTGTAAGTGTACAACGGGATCGGAGGTTCCTTTGTAGGGTTCCATTGTTGGCATCTTCCATTCTCGGGGGGTGATAGCAATTTCGATATTGCGGGCGAAAGGGCTGGTTACCCTAGCGCCTATCCCTCGATCTCTTTGCTCCCGTTGGACACACTCTCTGAATAAGCGTGCCATCCTTTCATCAGAATTTGGAGCGGACAGAAATGAGTTTGGTTCCGTTCTGTGGGGTTGACTCCGACCAGACAACCTGTAGGGATGGTATCGTCTATCATTCCTCATATTTTCCAGTGGCTGCCTTTGATCTTCTGGGAGCATGCTTGGGTCAGCTACAGTTGGCCCTTGCCTTGATCTTCCCCTGTTGGGTTCTGATCTAAGCACTTCCTCGGGTCCAACTTCGGGCTGAACTCTAGCTCGGCCCCGTTCATTGGTGTTCCTGTGGTTAGGCAGCATGACCGGCTCAGCTGCAGTTGACCTCCGCCCGGTACCTTCCGCGTTGGGTTCGGCACCAAACGCTTCCTCAGGCCTAACTTCGGGCTGAGCTCGGTCTCGGCTCCTACCATGGCTACCCCTGCCGTTAGCTCCTTCGAAGAAGGAAGATCTTTGCTGTCTCTGAGATCCTCCAGATTGGGACTCGCCCCATGATTCAGTGTTGCGGTTGGATTCTTCAGCGTCCCTTAAGCGTGACATGAGATGGTCTACCAAGGCTTCCTGCTGGGACGTGAAGCGGTTAGTTACTTCAACAACAACTCTGTCCAAATCTGCCCTAGTAATTGCTGCAGGCTGTTCTGTGGCAGGAGTGGCTGGGTTAGCCTGTCCTTCATTTGTTGCCGTTGCTGGATGAGGACGGTTCACTTGATTTGTGGCAGCTGGATCAGGAAGGCTGCTGGATGCGATGTTTTTTCCTTTGTTAACATCTTTTCTCTGTTTGGGAGGCATGTTTTCCAAGCGGCGGACGATGGTGTTAGGAAAACTTGTTAAGCGGATGAAGCTGAAGCTTCGAGCTTCTAGTTCTCAGTGAAAGCACCAAAAATGTTTGCACAAAAAATGGACAAACATTTTTAAGTTGTATGATTTAGTAGATCTTATGTTGTTCTTAGTGATTTGGGTGATTTATGCAAATATATGAAAAACAGGGGCTAAACTGTAAAAAGACACGCAGATTTATAGTGGTTCAGCCAGAATGTGCCTACGTCCACTTTATATGTTATTTCTCTTCTTTTGTTGTGATTACAAGTACAAAGCTTTGGTACAAGTAAAAGAAAGTTGTTTGAAAGTTCCTTCCGTGCTTGAGCTCTCAAAAACTTGTCCCCATTGTTGTATCCCTGCCCCTCTATTTATAGAGTGAAGCTGGGGGTAGGGGTCTTGGAGGTATATAGCAGCTGGCGGGCCTGGGCTGAGACAATCTGGCCTGGAACACCTTGGTTCGGCATCCCTTGATTCGGTGGTAGGTTGATTCGGTGAAGAGTTGGTCCGGTCGTGTAGTTTGGACCGGCGTGTAGGTTGATTCGGCATAGACTGATTCGGTGGGGAGTTGTTCCGGTCGTGTAGGTTGATTCGGCGAGGAGTTGGTCCGGTCGTGTTGTTTGGACCGGCGTGTAGGTTGATTCGGCATAGACTGATTCGGTGGGGAGTTGAACATGGTGGATGTTTGGTCCGGTAGGGTCAAAATATACCCAACAAGAAGAGACAAGTTGAAATTTTTTAATTTAAAGGACTTGATTGAAAAATATGAAGAGAGAAATAATAACAAATAGTAGTAACCATTCTTTCTCTATTTGATTCTAGAATGATCTACTTTCATCTCAATGCCTTGGCCTAAAATCCTTAATCGCTTCACTTTCATTTTTCCTAACCTCAAAACCTATTCAGCTGCATCATTTAGAAAAAATAGAAAAAGACAACAAAAACTTGCTTTCAGGGAAGGAAAAAATGAGCCCATCACTAGTAGTGGAGGCGGGCGACGTAAGCAAGCACGATGTAGGCGGTTCGAGTGGGAGCAACGGCTTTGGTTCTTGTGAGCTGGAGTGTGAACATAGTAGTCGAACGTGAGCAGCTCGACGACCTAGGCATGCGTCTAATGAAGTGCGACGCAAGGTGCTGGCAGTGGTTAGCTTCGATGGTAGAGTGAGCGTTGGCAATTTGGGGTAGATTTTGGTGATTTCAATTTATTATTTGGGTCTCCTATTTTTAGCTCACATCTATGTCTTAGGTAATATCTCATTTCTCTATGCTTCGTTTTGATTGTTGTGTGATAAATATGGTAGGAAATTGATTGAATTAGGGTGATCAATTTTGGTTGATATGCTTTGAATTGGATGGGTTTGAGTGTTGTTTACTTGTTGTGATGATATACGGGTTGACTATTAATATCAGCCTTTTTTCCCTCGATACAAGTGATCATACCTCCTTGCCATTTCCACCACCATATCAAACAGAGCCAATAAATGAGCTATCACCTTGTGGTTCAACCCCTTCCTCAGGCTTCCAATGAACTTTTCATTCTTCTTCGCAGAGTGTTGATATGCTTCCTTCCATACTTTAACAAAGCATTGAACCGCTGGATGTATTCTACCAAAGTCTTCTCTCCCTGCTTCAAGTCAAGAAACTCTCTACATAAAGCACCATTCTGAGATTCGGGTATAAACTGAGCCTCAAATCGCCCATTAAACCGCTCCTAGGTTAACTCCTCCTCTAGGACCATAGCAATTACAGCCACCTACCAGTCTAATACATCTTCATGGAGCTGATGAGAAGCCATAAGTATCCAAGAATACATTCAAATACTTTCAACCAATTCAACATATCCAAGGCAGACTCCTTCCATGTGAACCCATTTCCTCCACAGCTCTTGAAATCCTTATTCATCTTAGAAAAGTTTGCTTCTCTTGCTCCTCCTATCTTAGCCCAACGGCTCCAACTAGTTGTTGCCTCATCATTTCCGTCATAGACTAGCAGAATAGAGCATTCACGTCCATTCCTCCTACAGCTGGAGGAGGCACTTGAATATCGGTTTTAGTACGAACTTCTAGGGCTGCCTCCCTTCCTCAGCCATTTGTTTGCATATTGTCATCTTCTCTACTACCATTCACTCTCACACTTCTTATGGTCAAACGTCGGTTACATAGATCCATTCTAGTCTTCTGTAAAAGCAATGTTAGTAAGAAACGGAAGTCGAGAGAGTGAGATCAATCATACAGGGGTAGATATATCCTAATATATATCAATATTAAAATACAAGTATGTTATATATAAAGTGTATACCCTTCCCTAAGATGTTCGATTTCTAGTTATCTAACTTAGCTCTGTTTTACTTAGGTTTTTCCCTAACCTAAGCTCTGATATCAAGTTGTAACACCTCCCACTCCGAGACTCGAAAATAGAAGTCAATGATGCTACAGTCATCACGAAAACCATTTTCCAACGATAAAGTAAGTCCGGCATATCTTTTTACAATATAAGTAAACAGAGCAGCAAAATAACTTTTTCATTACATCAATTGGAATTACAAAATTCCATTACATCATTAAACCTAAATCGTTCCCATGCAAGGGTAAATATATAATAAGAAAATCTGAGTAGTGTGTGTCCGACATATGAAAATGCTAAAACCATGCCTAACCAGTTATAAATCCTGGTTTACACAGCGGAATTTCAAAATACTTTTATTTAAATGTCGAGCCTCCTACCTCATCTTCGAAATCTTTATTCGTCCTTCAAAAGCTACCTGTCGAATCCATAAACTCAGCATATTCGAATGAGTACCCATGAGTCTATAAGAAATAATAAAAAACGAGTCAGACAATATGTCTGATATGAGTGCAACCTTTACCCTAAGCATCTATAGTGAGACCATGCCGCTAACGCGAAACGGGTTTTCCCCTAACTTTCATCATCGTCAATATATCAATATATATAACAATAATATATATATATATCAAAAAGTAACCATATGCATGTAATTGAAAATTCATCAAAGCAACCATGTGCATACATTCGATCCATAAATATACCCTACACTTGTAACCTAATTATAAACCATCTCATATATATATATATATATCAATTCAATTCAAGTTAAATATTCTTTATATTTATCATCTAAATATGAACCAAGTCATATAATCATTCATCATTCGTTCATCCATCACCTAATCTCTTTTTTGAGGCCTTCTTCATTAAGTTATCATTAACTTGTTTTAGTAATTACCACCCTAGGCTTATCTCTCGCTAATTTATCTTTTGCTCGAACAATGTCACCTGGTGAAAACGTCGACTCATTTTCCTACTAGAGCCACACTGGCTAGAGTCCCCATGACTCTCCTAAGAGGTTGAATGTAAGAAATCTAAATTCATTCTAGTAAGCATCCTTACTAGGCCTCAATAGCCCCTCTTAGTCCCTAAACCCTTATCGTTCACGTTGCTGATTTATTTATAACACCCTCCGGATGTTTTGGCACTCTGTCATGGCACCCTGCCATGGCACCCTGCCTTAACTCCTCTATAGAATTTTATAATGTTCTTAGGTTGAACCGTACCATGGCTCGTTGCCATATACTATTGGACTTTAGACTATTAGCCAAGGCACTCTACCATCTAATAACTCCATGAGTTGGTATGCGTTTACGATTATGGTTCAACCCTTTTTCTTTTATTCATTAATTGTGTACACTACACGTTCTTTAGATAAAACATTTTATCTTTGATTTAAATGATACCCTATCATTTATTAGCTTCTCTAAGCTTTCTTCGTTTCAAAAATATGTTAATACAATTTTAACTTATGAAATCTTCTTTTATTTCATCCCTATGAAATAGTTCAATAACACTTGAAAACAAACTTCAAAGTGCCGTAAGTGTCCGTTATTTTACTTAGAAAAATATATCTGCCTAAGCTAATACAAATTGCATTTACTAGTTATATATTGGATATCCCATAGTCATTGTTTTTAATTAAAAACGTTATTAACGGTCGCATGCAAATCCCAAGCTAACCTGCATTACTGTCATGTTTAATTTCCTTCCTGGTCATCGAGTTCAATTTCAACAGAGTCATCATGAACTATTATTTTATTTTGTTCATGCGTTTCAATTTGAGGACATCGTGTGCTATTACCCTTGGATGGAGCCATCACATACAATTCAATTTGTTGCCCTCGTGTATAAATAATTTTGCCTACACTTATGTTTATGGCTTCATGATACAACCCACTTTCATTTATTTTCTAGTTTTGACTTCGCAAACTAACGTGTGCATAGGCAGCCCATTTTCTTTAAATATTTTTCCTTCATGTTATCATGTAGAAGCCTTCGTGTCAAATAATTTTCTTTTTCTTTGCTTAAGGTTTTTGTGCACAATCTTTTGTCCAGACGTTCATAAGTTATGTTGCTTTATTTAGCCTTCGCGTGTTAACTATGCAAAGCTCTCGTGAATGTCCCACTTCCCATTTATCTTTCGTGATATATACGATCATGACATATATACATTTGCCTACGTGTGTGCTGCATGGTTTGGAACTTACATGAGTTATCTACGTATATCATTTTCAATGCTCCCATGTTCTAACCTTAGTCTTTATGTACTATCTTTCACTTTAGTTCTCATGAGTATATATATTGGTTTGCCTTCATGTGTTATACTGTTAAGTCCTCGGGAGGAATATTTTGTGCCTTCACGGCTATTTTATTTTAGCTTTCATGAGTTAAAATACCGGGTCCCCGTGAGGTATCCATTTTTCTTTCCTAGCTTTCATACATAATTTTTCTTGAACCAGTATGAAGTTTAGCCTTGTGTGTTATGTTATTTGGTAATAATGGTTCGATGGCAATCTTCTTATTAAATTAAAAATGATTTTTCTACCCTCTTAAGTAACCACTTTACACCTAACACCATTTGGTGTTGAATTGTTATTGGCTAACTTCTTTCTTTTCAGTTCTCTTTCCGAAAAATGTTAACCCCTATAATTAACTCAATTAGTTAATTAATTAATTAATTAATTTTCTCCATAATTAATTAGTGTTTCCTTTCACTAAGTAATTCATATAAAATAGAAAATTAATGGGAAAAATCCCAAAAATCTCGTTTATCATATTTTACCTCATGTTAAAATATCTAATCAAAATAATAAATTTTATTGTTTTTAATAATCAATTAACTCAAAATTAACCATTTTTTCTAACTTAGGAGATTCATAAAATATTCAAATTTACTCCAAAAGTTATGAAATTAAAAAATCATCTCTATTTCATTAATAAGCATAGCATATCAAAATTTCATGGCATTTGGATGTGCTTTGACGTGTTTTACCCTAAAACATGAACTTATTCACCTTAATTAAATTTTTAACCATAATTAAAGTAATATTCAAACATCTAAACACATTTAACATCATCTAAACAATCATATGAAAGTCAAATCCGAACCGAATAGGTTAGGATAGGTTGTTGGAGAAATATTTTATTCACCTAGCTTAATAAATCTCGTTTTAATCTAGGTGAACTTGGCCTCTAGGTGAATGATGATTTATCACTTTACACTCTAGCTGAACTTGGCCAGACGAATAGGATACTTTTGGCAGATATCCCTTGAGATAGGAAATTTTTATACAGCTCTGATTCGGTTGATTATGTTCCTTCCTTTGTTTCTTTGTTCTCAGGGTACTTTCATATTATTGGGCCTAATTCTTAGGACGATGGCGGTGGTTCCTCTTCTTCGAAAAGAGACTAGTCTGTATTAGATAGTAATTTTGGCCTTTTATCCAAACTCCTGCGTTTATCATTCTATAGTTGTTCTGCGCATGTGCAGACACCTATTTAAAATCTCTTTTAATATAGTGGACGGCCCACTATAAAGCCGACTAGCCTTGCTAAAAAAATCTCATTTTAATCTTCCTTTCTCTTTAAATTCGCAATCTAGAATTTTCTTGGTTTTAATTTCTCTTCTTCCACTCTTGAGATTAATAGTCGGCCTTGCTTAGAGTTCGTAGGAATTTTTTTTTGTGAAATGAAATGGGAATGAAGATGGAATGAGGGGATGTGGCTTAGGAATATGGGTTAGTGGTTTTGGGCCTTACTAACTTATTCCCCTTAACCCAATCCTTCCTATTAAAATTTAATTTTTTTTTCATTAATCAAGGCCAACTAAACAAAACAAATTAAAATTCTTTGATGAAGTTAATGCTAAGGCTAAAAGCCAAACAAAACAAATGCTAAATCGTCACCTTCGAATTGAAGGTCATTATGAATATGTACATAAGACCTTATTTGCTACGGGGTCCTACTAGACTTATCATTCATTTAGGATGAGGAAGAACTTTACTGTATTATGTGGATTATATGAAATACACGCTTTTCTATTATAATGTATCATACTCCTAAGCCTATTATTTTTGGTCCTAGGAGGATTAGCCGGAATATAATTGTATGAGGCCTTGGAAATGTTCAAGTTTTGGGGACTCCCCTTAGAAAGTACAAGAAGAAATTACGGGCCGAGGGAAGGCCATCATCAAAGAATAGAATAAGCTTATGTATTTCACTTTTCAGTTGTAAATTGCACTTTGGTAATAAGTTTACATGTAGTTGTAAAATTTGTCTACATACTTTTCTTTGTTTGTGATATAATTCTTTCGATGTACCTTTGTCTTAATGTTCGGGTATTTGTATATCGAATGCTTATGTTTTAAAATATTCAACATATATATGGATGAGCTCTTGTCCATTTAGTATCCATAACATTTCACATCAATGCATTTGATCTTTTCTTGTTTATCTCAAGCTTACCTTATCCTAAAAGGTTTCGGTATCTATCCTTTTTGATTTTGTCTGTTCTTTTGATACTTTGCTATTCTCTTATTTTGACATCTTACCTTTTTAGCTACTTAGAAGATTATATTTCATGTTCTACCCAGTAACTTTGATTTTTATAGCCTTTTTGGCTGTAAATAATGCTATTTCAAGAGTTTTGATGTCAATAAATAACTGTTATTTTGGGTTCGTGTTCTACCGAGGCTACTAAATGAATTCAAGGCATCTAGCCAATTCTAAATCATAAGTATTTGACCAATATTTATCTTAATAAAGTAGATCATAGGTATTTAATCCAAATTCTGACAACATCTCTGGGTCTACTGAGCCTTTTAACTAAATCTTAGGCATTTAGCCTTTGGCGTCTAGCCATCCATGAATCAATAATATAATAAGGTCTTGGGACTTGCCAAGCCTATTTTATTAACTTCTGAGGTGCCTAGCCTTCGACGTCTAGTCGTAATCAGATAAGGTCTCAAGTCTTACCAAGCATGTGCAACTACATTCTATGCACTATGCATGTATACTTTGTCTTTCAGTTTAGAGTCAGCCTGGTGACTTATACTTTTGGTTAAGAGCTAGCCTTGTGTTTTATGCTTTTGGTGCCAATATTATGGCATATACTTCTGATTTTGGGCCGGCCTTGTGGCATGACTGGGTTTGGAATCTACCGAGGCTTGCTATTCATGGAAGCTTAAGAATTCCATGGTCAATTGCATGTTATTTTGATTATGTGCCAGCTTGTAGTAAACCCTAGGTGAAATGGGCTTCTCTTGAGGGTGGTGGTAAAAATTTTCCTATGGGCATTTGATGTGGGGGTATATGGGAACGAAATCCTCGGAGTCTTCCCTCTCTTCGCAAGGTCACGCAACCGAATTTATCATGGATATAAAGAGTTCAAGCCATGAAAATACATAGGAAAATATTTGTTTAAACCAAAAATGGCACAAACACATAATAGAAAGTAGAAGAGAATAAAAAGTGAAGAAACATATTTAAATGAGTAAGAAATGAACACACAAAGACTTATAGTGGTTCGGCAAACTCCGACCTATGTCCACTTAATGATTTTATTACTTATATTCTGACTTGGAGGCGGAAGTTCTGAGTGGTTGGTACAACTCCGACACTTTGATTTTTAGAATTACAAGAATATATAGTATAGTGGAACTAGAGCCAAAAGATCCTAAAAATAAGCCCTACCCCTCAATTTATAGAGGTAGGGAGCCTAATATCTTCCACAAAAGATCTCCAGACCATTCTCCTTGCTATAGACTAGTTCTTCAAAAAATATAGGTGCCACATCATTAAATAAATATTGGTCGGTATGACTCCATGGGTATGGGTCAATACCGACCCCTAAGTTAGGTAAATTAGTTGCTTCCAACTCTTTGCTTCGGCTCATCTCATAGTTAGCTACATGATTTCATAGTTGTTTGCATCAATAATAGTTTGTTTTTGGGTCCAAATAACAAAGTGGTGTAAGAACAAAGTTGTCGATTCAGGAGTTTATGGAGATTGATAGAGAGTTATATGGAATCGACAAAACAGCACTGGAAATAGGATTCTAGTATCAAGGAAGGATCATAGGTAGAAGATGGGCCCCACTGGGCCAAGGACTACAGATCGGTGGTGACCCATGGGGTGAGGTCGGTATCGATCCCTAACTTTGGTGGTTCTTGGTTCTTAGATTCTTGGAGTGAGCACCTACTTACCTTGTGGTCTTGGCTGTACTTGGGTTTTGGTCTTCGTGGTCATCTCTCTAGGAATCTTGCGTTGATAACTTCAAAATTTGACTCATTGAATTCATCTACATACTACTTGGTCAAAAGGCAGGATAACACTTGCCCTCCAAAGCACACCTTCTGAATGGAAGTTATGCTTTTCTCAAGAACAAATGTGATGTCAATCTTTGATAGTTGAGCTCTCTAGCTACTTCAATCTTGGTGAATCGTCCAGTTCCTTCAAATTCCCTTGTCAATTATGGGTCATTCCAAACTTATCATGGCCTAAGACTCTAGACTTTGTTTAAGTGTTGTCAATACATCATCATAGTTCTGATTTCATTCAGAGTTAGTACACATCAAAATCGTCCCGCATTCATCTGGGATTTATCTATTTCATTTTAATTTCAAGGCGTTCAAATCCTTTTATCAAAATCAATATATGTTCGAAGTTTCTTTCTCTCCGAAATGTTTTAGATTTAGTTTAAAGCACGATCTCTTCGGATCGTTTAATGTTCAGTTTTCAACGTGCGATCTCTCCAAATCATTTTATAGTTAATTTAATATACTGTCTCTCCAGATCATTTACTATTCAAGTTAAGGGGACGATCTTTGAATCCTTAATCGAGTGCATGGTCGTTCAGGTTTGATAGTTAAATCTGTGATATCTTTGGATTGTTAATTGAGGCGTGGTCATTCAGGATCGATAATCAAATCCATAGTCTCTTTGGACGATTAATCAAAACCATGGCCATTCGGGGCCGATAATCAAATCTGTGGTCTCTCCGAACCGTTAATCAAGTTCATGGTCGTTCGGGGCTGATAATCAAATCCATGGTCTCATCAGACCCTTGTTGAGCCCAATCAACTCGCTCTCCGATGTCAATGACAAGTAAGCCCATCCGCTCACGCCCGGGTGAGGTGACTTACTTCTTGCACTTCGGTCCCGCATTTTGGGACTTAAAGCTATCAATATCATATAAGTCCATCTGCTCACTCTCCAACGAGTGGAATTGCACCCTCCGATCCTGCCTTTTTGGACGGGACTTCAAAGCGATTAGTATTATACAAGTTCATCCACTCGCTCTCCAACGAGGGAACTTACACCTAGCACTCCGGCCCCGTCTTTCCGAATAGGACTTTAAAGAGATTAATATATGTCATTAGTTCGAGTGGGTTTCAATAATCAAAAGTCTAATGCATCAAATTCAAATTCTAAGAAACAAATAGTCAAACATTACGATAGATACCTCTTCAAGTGTTACAGTCTAGCATCCAGCTTAGAGTGTGCCTAGGGACCGATCGAGATCCCATACATAAGTAAGTGTCTAGACTGTATTATTGCATTGTTTATTGAATGGGAAAGATAGAGTGTGAGGACAGAACCTGATCCATGTCATCCCGATCAAGAGATGACTATCCTTGACCTTGATCTAGGGCTGTTTCCATTTGCCGCGGTCGATAGCTACTCTTATTCATCCACCACAGCTTGATTTCTCAAATATCGTTGTAATTAGTTATCTCTGACTTGTTCCTCTATCAGATCCTATAAATGTCTACAGTCATTCGTGTTATACCCATCCAGCTCATGAAATAAGCAATATTTTCCAGATGACCTTTTAAGATCCGCGGTCTCTCTTCTCGTCGGCTTCCTTTAGGGGATTTGTCCGTTAGTATCCAAATAAATTCACTTTGGGGTTTCATTTAAGTCCGTGTAAGAAGAGAATTTCAATTTCCTCCTCTGTTTCTTTAACCAGTCAAAGCTAACATCCATCTTTTGCTTTCCTTCATCTTTGTTGGATCCTTCTCCGAGCAGTCGTCCGCCATCCATGATATTGATTTCTTCCTGATCAACCTCGGCATCCTCCTGACGTAGGAGTCTCTTAACCTCATGATAAAATTATACGAGATCCCTCCGAGGATCATGTTTCAATGCAATCTTGAAATCCGTCTTCGTGGCTATCCTTGAAACTACCGCCATCTAAACCATTGAAGGGTCTAGCTTATCAACTGCAGCTACCACCACATTGAATCTTGCTAGAAAATTCCTAAGGGTCTATCTGGCCCACTGCTTCATACTTGCTAACGTCATTACATTTTTGGGTCATGAAATATGGACCCGGAACTGCTTCAAAAATCTATTTACTAACTCGGCCCATGTCCTAATGGATTCATTCTCTAGTAGTCCAAACCATTGTGTAGCCAAACCTATCAAATATAAAGGGAAACACCGTCCCGTAATCTCTTTAGACGCACCTAACACCTCCATGTGCCAGTTGTACCTTATCAAATGAACCGTTGGATTCGTCTTCCCATCATACGTTTCTAGTGTGGGTAACAAGAAATCAGGCGGATTCCTAGCATGTTGAATATTTGGAGTGAATGGACTCCTTCTCACATCTTACAAGCTTTAATTAGGCAATCCACCCCCTCATAGCTCATCTCACCAACTAAGCAAGTCTATCATCGTCATTCAAAGAAACCCTAAGGTTAGCATTCTCGATCTGCCCCCCAACTCTACGAGGAAATTTTGGTACATACTCCTCTGGCTGTGCTTCTGCATTCTGATCTACGTTCAAACACACCACTTAAACTCCAAAATGTACAACATGTTAGTCGCTATGCACTAGATCGAAACTGGCTGATAGTAGTAAACAATGTAAATGCAGCGGAATAGTATAGTAGATCACATAATCTATTTTATACTGGTTCATACCTCCCGTCCTATGTCCAATCCCGAAGCTTCCCTTCGGTATTTCGCTATCAGCTCCCTCACTTTACCCGAAGGAACATGTTTATAGACTCTACCTGAACAACCGAACAGGACTTCAACAACAATTACAAGAAGTGTAACAAATGTTACTTTCTGACACGGCATATCTTGATATACAAAATGTCACTTTGATGTACAATAACTCTTATAACCAGACCAAACTATATTGAGTGGAGGTGTAGAGGCTAAGGATTTTATTCGAATAGAGTATGGGATGTAGAGATGAAGCAAACTAGTTGAAATCCCTGAATTAGATGAATTTCTTGGAACTCGGTGAATTCTTTAGGAATTGAGAGTTTAAGAGTGGAAATTAAAGCATAGAGTTGTATTTCAATGTAATTGATTCAGGAATGGTTTGGGGATTAAATAATTGTTGTAGGGATGTCAAGGGGTGCAACCTTCCTAATTCACCATTGATGAAGAGAAGCAACTGAAGGAGCAAAGAGATGCAACTGCAGATGAAGAGATGCATCGATTTGAGTATTTAAAAAACTAGAAATGCCCGGTTCAGTCGACTGAGCTCTAATTTCAGTTGATTGAAATAGGCATTGTTATCCCACTTTTTGGTCAAAGCTGGAATATCAATAGAATTGGCAAGGAAGGATGAATATCAGGATTGGAGATCAATTGGAAACAAGGCTGCAAATGGATGTCGTCGAAATTTGGCCGGGCTCCGATCGGGATGGAATCGATTGGAGATGATGATGAGGACTAGAAAAGGCTATGTTTCAAATTTCAGGTTAATTGGAGTTCGTATGGACAAGATATGATCGATACAAGTTGGAGGAGATATGTAGTTCGTATCCATCAAAAGGCCGAGGTGATGGTCCATTCGAATCCATCAGGTTCGAATCCACCAGTATGACATCGCCTCGCTCTATTTGAATCCATCGGGTTCGTATCCATTGGAGGGGACACACGATCGTATCCATCAACTTCGTATCGATCCATCCCGTATTCTCATTTCGTATCGATCGCCTACCACCTACTTCGTATCATCGGTTGGAGTGCCTGTCGTCTCTAGTTCGTATCCATCAGGTGGCCATACTTAACTGATTATTTGTATCCATCGAGCCACAGCTAAAACTGCTTGTTCGTATCCATCTACTCTGGTCGATACGAACAAGAGTTGGATTGATGGATGCGAACGAGGCTACCTCTATCGATATGAATTAGAACGTCTCCGCTGATCTAACATATGCAACGGTCATCGATACAAACGAGGCGAAGTTCATGGATGCGACACGGTCAACTTGGAGGAAAAGGCGGATCGATGCGAGTGGTGCGCGCCACGTCACTGCGAAACCACGTGCATTATTGATGCGAAGGTCATCGATACGAAACCATGGATTTGAACAAGGAAGTGCACATGGAACCTTGATCTCGTATCGATCATATCTCACAAATCCCTGATCCAAATGCCACGAAATTTTCACAGTAGCTTCCATACAAGGTAAAGAACCCCCCTGCCAAGTTTCAGCTCGATTGGAGCATTTTTTGATCGATACGAAGTTGTTTCGAATCAATCACAGATTGAGTCGAAACTTGGTGGGACCGGACGCGTGGGCCCACTCACATGCCAGAAGGAGTCTCCTGAAGTTTGAGCGCGATATCAGCCTCTTGGGCCTATAAATAGCCCCCTGAAGCCTGTAGAAAAGGGATCTTTTTGGCTGCTCAACGTCCAGACTCTGCCAGATTCAAACTTGCACTCTACCATTGTTGTTATAAACGAATTTCTTCATTGTAATTGATGTAATCATCTGTAAACAGCAAGGATAATCAATAAAAGATAAAACTTTGAAGTGGACGTAGGCCGAAGATAGCCGAACCACTATAAATTGTGTGGTTCTGTTCATTATTTCTGGATTGCTGTTTGTTGTTTGCTTAGATCTGTGATTTGTGTTTGGAATATTTCTGATCTACACTCATAACTTGGTGCTTTCACGGTATTTGGGGTTTGTGACTATATTTGGCGCAAACACTTTGGTGCTTTCACTGAGAAGGACTAGCACCCGCTACATCGGATTGAAGTTCTGATTTGAAAGGTTTGAAAGATTCAGATTTAGAGAAAATGACTAGACAAAATAGTAGAAGGCAGAGGGCTGAGAGAAGCCAACAAGAAGGAAGTCAAGAAGCATCCTCCGGAGCTGGAGAAGGACAAGCTTTGATTTACATCACCAGAGATGAAATGGAAGCTATAGCAAATTCATTGCAAGAGAGGTTGCTGAAAAGTCAACAGGATATGATGCAAACTTTTTTCGAACAGATGAGAGCTGCAGGGATGCAGAACTTAGGATCAGCCACAGCGGATGTAAATGTGGAACAAGGAGCTAGGGTTATTGAACCCAACGGAGGACAGAATACAGAACCAGAAGGCAATCAACAAGGGCTTGGGGGCAGACCCGCAGGATCCAACACATGAGGACCTTTGGAAGGAATTCAACAGGCTAGAGCCAACGTTGCTGCTAATGAGCCACATGAAGAATATGTGCCGGAGTTCCCTCGGGGGCATGGGGGGCAACCCCTGATAGACAATGCTGGATTGGTAGAGATCATCAGGAAAACTATGCGTGGAGGTTTGACCAATGGAGATTTGGAAGGAGTGAACAGGAGTCCGTTCACTCGGGAAATCAGGATAGCTCAGAATCCACCTAAGTTAGAGTTACCTAGCGTGGAAGTATATAATGGCAAGGCTGACCCGACTGATCACTTGATGAGATACACTAGACACATGGAAGTGCTGGGGGCATCGGAGGAAGTGATGGCCAGATGTTTCCCGTTGTATTTTACAGATCTAGCTGCAATGTGGTTTAGGCAGTTGGAAGAAGGATCTATCAGGACTTGGAGGGAATTGGTGGATAGGTTTTTGGGACAGTTTCGGGTTCATATCAAAAGGCCCTAAGAACGTGATGACGTTAACATCGGTAAAGCAAAGGACGGATGAATCACTTAGAGCATTTCTAACTTGATTCAATGCGGCAGTTGCTTCGGTGGATCAGCCGGATCCATCAATGGTTTTAATGGCAACGGTGTCAAGAGTCAGGGAGGATTCGGATTTCAAGGTATCTTTAGTACGAGACCCGCCACTGGATCTCGGGGAATTCTTTCATGAAGCTGAAAGGTTCCTTCGGCAAGAAGACGCATGTGCAGATTTAAAGTTGAAGGAAGTGAATGCAACTGAGGGTGGAGGACCATCCAGTAGAGGTTCGGATAAAGATAAAGGGAAAAGGAAGTTGGATGATGATTCTGAAAAAACTAGGAAGCGATGGAAGGATCCAAAGTTTTCCACATACACGGGATTTAATGAGACGCTAGAGCGGATTTACTTGGAAACCCGGAATCGCCTTCCTTACCGAAGGCTGGCTAGGAGAGAACCATCTGAACGGGAAAGGGCCTCAGGAAGGCACTGTCTCTTCCACGATTTGGATGGACATGATACCAACAGCTGCAGGCATCTAAAGGACATTATCGAGGAGCATGTAAGGAATGGGCAGTTGCGACAATATGTCGGAACTCGGACTGCAGCGGTGGAGCAGGAGCAACCACCGCCTACCTCAGGCCATGATCGTGTGAGGCCCAGGAATGGTGGTCGATTAGTTATCGATTGACCGGGGTAATATGAAATAAGTAACAAACCATTGGCAAGCAACCAAGTCATTTACACATGTATGAGGACGGAGATAGCCCCTAGGCATGCTCTGGATGATGATAAACCGCGAAGCCATGGTTTGCGAAATCTGTCTCTTGTTTTTGGATTGGACACTCGTCTTTCTGGTTTGGTTTTGGAGTTTGGTTTGAACTCCTGGTTTTGTTTGCTTTCTGGTTTGGATTTTCATTTAGATGATGGTATTCTGTTTTGGATGCTGGTTTAGATTTCTGATTTTTTGATTTGATTTGGATTTTGGATTGGATTTTGACTGGATTTTTGTTTGGGTTTTGATAAACGGTCGTCGGGTATGGATTATGCCTGGCAAGGGGTGAGTCGTTTTGCCCGAACGTGGTAAAGTGACTCATTCAGGTCGTTGAGTATGGACTATGCTCGATAAGGGTCCGGAGAGACCAGGATTCGGCCTAGGACTTAGGCCTTGCATTATCAATTGTTATTTTCAAGTCGTTGAGTATGGACTATGCTCAGCAAGGGTCCGGAGCTACAAGGATTCGGCTTAGGACTTAAGCCACGGCATTACTTACGTCCAGGGACACTGGACCACGGTCGTCAAGTGTGGATTGCACTTGGAAAGAACCCGGAGAGGTTAGCTCAATGTCCAGGGACACTAGACCACGGTCGTCAAGTGCGGATTGCGCTTGGCAAGAACCCGGAGGGGTTAGCTTAACATCCAGGGACACTGGATCAGGGTCACCAGGTGCGGATTGCGCTTGGATATCGACCCGGAGAGGTCCTAGATTCGGCTATTGGCTATTGGATAAGAATGGATTAAAGGCTCGGTCTTCGAGTTCGGATGGACATGGAATTGGCTATGGACTTTGGATATCGGATTCGGAATTATTCAAAACACGCCTTATTATCACAAGGCATGTTTTGGGGGGCAAATGTTATCCCACTTTTTGGTCAAAGCTGGAATATCAACAGAATTGGCAAGGAAGGATGAATATCAGGATGGGAGATCAATTGGAAACAAGGCTGCAAATGGATGTCGTCAAAATTTGGCCGGGCTCCGATCGGGACGGAATCGATTGGAGATGATGATGAGGACTAGAAAAGGCTATGTTTCAAATTTCAGGTTAATTGGAGTTCGTATGGACAAGATATGATCGATACAAGTTGGAGGAGATATGTAGTTCGTATCCATCAAAAGGCCGAGGTGATGGTCCATTCAAATCCATCAGGTTCGAATCCACCAGTATGACATCGCCTCGCTCTATTCGAATCCATCGGGTTCGTATCCATTGGAGGGGCCACACAATCGTATCCATCAACTTCATATCGATCCATCCCGTATTCTCATTTCGTATCGATCGCCTACCACCTACTTCGTATCCATCGGTTGGAGTGCATGTCGTCTCTAGTTCGTATCCATCAGGTGGCCATACTTAACTGATTATTCGTATCCATCGAGCCACAGCTAAAACTGCTTGTTCGTATCCATCTACTCTGGTCGATACGAACAAGAGTTGGATTGATGGATGCGAACGAGGCTACCTCTATCAATATGAATTAGAACAACTCCACCGATCTAACATATGCAACGGTCATCGATACAAATGAGGCGAAGTTCATGGATGCGACACGGTCAACTCGGAGCAAAAGGCAGATCGATGCGAGGGGTGCGCGCCATATCACTGCGAAACCACGTGCATTATCGATGCGAAGGTCATCGATACGAAACCATGGATTCGAACAAGGCAGTACACACGGAACCTTGATCTCATATCGATCATATCTCACAAATCCCTGATCCAAATGCCATGAAATTTTCACAGTAGCTTCCATACAAGGTAAAGAACCCCCTGCCAAGTTTCAGCTCGATTGGAGCATTTTTTGATCGATACGAAGTTGTTTCGAATCGATCACAGATTGAGTCGAAACTTGGTGGGACCGGACGCGTGGGCCCACTCACGTGCCAGAAGGAGTCTCCAGTAGTTTTAGCGCGATATCAGCCTCCTGCGCCTATAAATAGCCCCCTGAAGCCTGTAGAAAAGGGATCTTTTTGGCTGCTCAACGTCCAGACTCTGCCAGATTCAAACTTGCACTCTACCATTGCTGTTATAAACGAATTTCTTCATTGTAATTGTTGTAATCATCTGTAACCAGCAAGGATAATCAATAAAAGATAAAACTTTGAAGTGGACGTATGCCGGAGATAGCCGAACCACTATAAATTGTGTGTTTCTGTTCATTATTTCTGGATTGATGTTTGTTGTTTGCTTAGATCTGTGATATGTGTTTGGAATATTTCTGATCTACATTCATAACTTGGTGCTTTCACGGTATTTGGGGTTTGTGACCATATTTGGCGCAAACAGACATATTTGGTTCCAGAACTTATAGTTCATTTTAGTCTATTGAAAGAAAAATCTAGTCAACTTAGGCTGGTTCAGTCGATTGAGCAAGAATTTCAATCGACTGAATAAGTATAATTTCCAAAAGCTTGCTTAGTTCAGTGTTAAAGGCATGTGCTTATCTCTCAGCCCACCCGGGTTCGAGTCCTAGCTTCGCATACTTTTAGCCAATTTATTTTCCATCATTGTTTTGACCTGAAATAACTTAATAAACATATTAGTAGCATTGTTGTATGGTTGTTATCATTAAAACACCATATATGGTTCTTTTATTCTCCCCCTTATGATGATGACAACCACACAACCTTATAATATAAAATAATAGCTTTCCCTAAATATATTTTATGTATAATAAGTTTATTTCCCTGAACTTTATATAGATGCCAATATAAAATATGTAAAGCACACGTTCTTCTCCCCCTTTGTCATCAACAAAAAGGAATAAATGCATAAGCATATTATATTATAAAAAATCCCCTAAATATGATATTTCTCTTAAGAAATTATTCTATGTATTTTTCCTGTAAATGTGTACACTTTTTCTCCCCTTTATAAAAAGTGATAGGAAGTATCATAGGTAAGTTAAATAATTTATTATTAATGCAGAGTGATGAGTATCTAATATATATGTCAAATGTAAGAAAAATGATACTCGTTTTACAAAAAACATAGGGTTTGTGACTTAGGAAACCATATCCAATTTGATATGATTGATCCCTTAAAAATATAATTTTCATTATTAATTATAGTGTTATAATAATTGCTATTGTATGACTGTCTATCATGATCGGTTTGATTAGCAAGAACCCATATATCAATATTAATTGTCATTGATTTAATATTCACAGGATTTTTTCTATTTCTAAGCATAATACTATCATGACATGGACTGGTTTTAGAACTATCTCTACTTTTAGTACTAGCACTAAAATGTGTATACCGGTACTTTTTATACGGTTATCTTATTTATAGTCTAAACCATTTCTATTATTGTGAGCTTTGCTCTTAGTAGTTAAGTAAGATAAATCATCTTTTTATCTATTAAAATTTGTGATTTTCTCATTTAATTTATCAAAAACAACTTTGGAATCACAAATTTCTTTTTGCAAAACAATATTTTTTTTTAATTCACATTCTTTAATTAATTCTAGATTCTTATCATCTAAAGTCGTATTCTCTTTTTCAAGAGACAAAAGTTTAGAATTAGAATCATTTAAAGAATTTTTTAAAATATATTTTATTTTGCAAAACTTCAATTTTCTTTAAAAGATCGGTATTTTTATCGTTTAAGCACTCAGTTTCGTTTAATGGAAAATCTTTTTGTAAAACAAGTTCTTCCGATGTATTTTCAAAAACTTCAGTTTGTTTTACTAAAAACTTATTTCCTTTCGTTAAAATGCTAATTTTACGCTCACAGTCATCTAATTTAGCTAAAGCAATAGAATTGACTGTTTGTGATGCTTTAAAATCTTTTAATAACTTCTCATGCGTTTGTAAAAGATCACTATATATAGAATCTAAGCGTACCAATTTTAATCTAAGATTAGCCACATAACACATGTACCTTGATTCTATAGATTGTTGCTCGTTTCTAGAAATTTGTTTTTTCTCAACTATCTTTGAGCTTTGACTGGACCTTCCCTATCTTGTTATTACTCTATGATGTTGTGATGATCGATAGAATTCCAGGTTCTGATACCACTTGTTAATCGCTATGCACTGGATCGAAAATGGCCGATAATAGTATATAATGTAAATGTAGCAGAATAGATTAGTAGATCACACAATCGATTTTATACTGGCTCGGACCTCCCGTCCTATGTCCAGTCCTGAAGCTTCCCTTTGGTATTTCACTATCAACACCCTCGCTTCACCTGGAGGAACATATTTACAGACTCTGCCTGAACAACCGAAAATGACTTCAACAACTATTACAAGAAGTGAGACAAATGTTACTTTCTGACACAGCGTATCTTGATATACAAAATGTCACTTTTATGTACACTAACTCCTATAACCATACCAAACTATATTGAGTGGAGGTGTAAAGGCTAAGGAGTTTATTCGACTAGAGTATGGGATGTGGAGAAGCAAACTAGTTGAAATCTCTAAATTAGATGAATTTCTTGGAAATCAGAGAATTGCTTTAGGAATTGAGAGTTTAGGAGTGGAAATCAAAGCATAGAGTTGTAGTTCAATGTATATTAATTCAAAAATGGTTAGGGGATTAAATAATTGTTGTAGGGATGTCAATATAGGGGTGCAGCCTTTCAAATTTGCCATTGATGAAGAGAAACAACTGTAGGAGCGAAGAGATGCAATTGTAGATGCAGAAGTGCGTCGATTTGGGTATTTAAAAACCCAAAAATGCCTGGTTCAATCGACTGAGCTCTAATTTCAGTCAACTGAAATAGGCGTTTTTAGTTCCAGATTTAAAGTTCGTTTTAGTCTACAAAAAGAAGAATCGTAGTCAACTTAGGCGGGTTCAATCGACTAAGCAAGAATTTCAACCAACTGAATATGTATAATTTCCAAAAGCTTGCTTAGTTCAGTGGTAAAGTCATGTGCTTATCTCTTAGCCTACTTGGGTTCGAGTCCTAACTTCGCATATTTTTAGCCAATTTATTTTCCATTTTTCCATCATGTTTTGACCTAAAATAACTTAATAAACATATTAGTAGCATTGTTTTATGGTTGTTATCCTCAAAACACCATATAAGGTTCTTTCGCAACATTCCTTCCTAGGGCAGGATGACCCATGCCCTTGAGCACTTGGGGATCGGTACTAACCTATGCCTGAGGATCGGTGTCGACCTGTACATTTGACTCGGGTTTTGTCCCGAGTCGTTCTATCCTACTTCTAGGTAGCTGTGTCCAGCTTCAGGTCCTTGATTTTGATTTGTAGCAACTCTGATTGTCCCTATCCTCCGGAAGAAATTCTCCATCATCTCTTCCTGACATGCTATCATCCTTTCCTGCAATCCGTTCATCATGGTTTCCATCTCGTCCCTGGTTATGTAGATAGACAGGGGTTAGCTCCTAAGGATGCCTCTTGGCTGCCCCATGGTTGATTTCCTCCAACAATAGTTCTTCTAGTTTATTGTCTAGCCATTGAGAATCTTCCCAAGTCTTAAATCAGTGAGTTCTAGCGTTTCTCAGTGAAAGCAGCAAAATGTTTGAACCAAAAATGGCACAAACACCCAATAGAAAGTATAAGAGAATAAAAAGTGAAGAAAACAAATTAAAATGAGTAAGAAATGAACACAAAGAGACTTATAGTGGTTCGGAAAACTCTTACCTATATCCATTTAATGATTTTATTGCTTATATTCTAACTTAGAGGCAGAAGTTCTAGGTGTCGGTACAACTCCGACACTTAGATTTTCAGAATTACAAGAATATAAAGTAGAGTGGAAATATAGAGAAAAGATCTTGAAAAATGAGTTCCACCCCTCTATTTATAGAGGTAGGGATCCTAATATCTCACACAAAAGATCTTCGGACCGTTCTTATTGCTATAGACCAGTTCTCCAGAAAATATGGGTGTCGAGTCATCAAATGTTATGGTTCAGTACGACTCTATGGGTATGGGTCGATACCGACCCCTAAATTAGCCAAATTGGCTGCCTTCAACTCTTTGCCTCGGCTCCTCTTATGGTTAGCTTCAAGATTCCATAATTGTTTGCATCAATAATAGCTTGTTCTGAGTCTAAATGACGGAGTTGTGAACAAAGTTGCAGATTCAGAAGTTCGTAGAGATTGATAAAGAGTTGTATGGAATCGACCAAACAACACTAAAAATAGGATTCTAGCATCAAGGAAGGGTCATAGGCAGAAGATGGGCCCCACTAGGCCAAGGACCATGGGTCGTTGCCGACCCATGGGGTAGGGTCGGTACCGGGCCCTAACTTTGGTGATTTTTGGTTCTTAAATTCTTGGAGTGAGCGCCTACTTACCTTGTGGTCTTGGTTGTACATGGGTTTTGGGCTTCGTGGTCATCTCTTAGGATGTCTTGCCTTGTTAACTTCGAAGTTTGACTCATCGGATTCATTTGCATACTGCCTAGTCAAAAGGCAGGATAACAATATTATTAGTTAACACATTCACTTACTGTTGGAACTGGGCCGGCCCGCAGCGGAAGTTATAGGTGAATATCAAAATAAAATCCCTTATTGGATCTTTATTTGGCCTCTAATTAATTTATAAGATTTTTTAATTTTATTTAAATAAAATCTCTTTTTTATTTAAATTTATAAATTATATAGTTTTATTTAATTAATATATTATTACATATAAATATACACGTATGTATCATATACATATATGTATGTGTGTGCATGTGTAATATGATAACCCATGCAAGGTATAACATGCCCGTGTATAGATGTTGGGATTTACATCGCAACAGACATGTTAACTCATTCGATATGCAATGTATGTTGTCCAAATATATCTATGTATATAGACTATTACTTATATATATATATATATATCATTTTAGGCGAGAGTTGGAAAGGATGCGGGCTTCTTATGTTGATTCCTTTCTGCAAATCGATTTCAACTTAGGGATGATGGAACTCAACGTGATGCTCCTAATACATGAATTTGTGTAAGAATCCTCAATCGATCATGGATACTAAGTTTTGGTGATTTTGGATTTGTCGATTTCTGCCCTTAAAGTTCATTATATTTTATTTTAGGGGAGTGATTTATTTCTGGTAAGCACAAAACTTCCTAACCTTATAGTGCCTTTATGATTTATAATATTGTTTTGGAACGACATCAAATCCTATGCCAACAGCTATTCATACTGAGAGTCGGGCAAAGCGAATTCCATATAGGGATAGCGAAACTCAACACGAGTGATTAAATTCACGAACTTGTGTAAGAATCCTCAATTAGTTATGGGTCTTAGGTTTTGATGATTTTGGATTAGTTGATTTCTGCCCTTACAGTTCATCGTATTCCATTTTGGGCGAGTGTTTGTTTTCTGGTAAGCACAAAACTTCCAAATTCCATAAGGCCTTTATGATTTACTAAGTTGTTAACATCTGGAGTTGATTATTTTTGACTGGATACATTGGATGATGCTCAACTTCAATGTATGGGATCTGTTCATATCCCTGTATATGTTCGTAAACAAATCGGAGAAGTGTGTGATTAGGAAATCGCTCCACCTTCAAGATTGATAGGAGTTCACTCTCGGGCTTAAATCCCAAAATTAGCATGACTTTCATGGCTAATTTCATTAAACCGCTAGAAGCAGGAGTTATATGTGGTAGCTAGAGAAGCAGTTTTCACACCATTTATGGTCGTTTGTTTTAAAAGTCTGTAAAAGCCCAAAAATCATACTCTAGGCTGGATTATATAGGAAGCATATGCAGTTCGGTTATGGATGTGTTAGACTGCAGTGTAACGAAGACAAGGAACGTTTATTTTTTCTGTGTTCAAGTGTATTTATATATTTCAGTCGTAAATAGATCCGTAGCCTTGTTTGCTTGGGCTATGTGTGCTTGTACTTTGTAATCTTAGTCTAGTTAAAGCAATAAATGGAACCCATTTTCAAAAAAAAACAAATATTATAAATATATATGTGTGTGTGTGTGTGTCTATATATATATATATATATATATATATATTTGTGTGTATGTATATGTTAAGTTTGTTTGAATAATTTTATATAAATGTAAAATATTTAAATATACATGTATGTATGTATATATCCATATTATTATAATGTATTTGTTTTAATATAAATAAGTTATTTAAATATAAAATCATATATATCTAATTTTTTTAAACCATGAATAATATATGTACCAATATATATAATGATAAAATAATGTTTTTTAAATAATATATATAAACATAAATATAGTTATAATATATATATATATTAACAAAATTAATCCTTTTTAATAAATTCCAGATCGTATGTACAGCACAAAAATATTTATTATTTATTTTATTGTTTTAAAAATATATTTTAATTAAATATTTAGTTGAAATTACATAAAATATTAATAAAAATTATTTTTGAAATGTTTTTTCAAATTTTAAATTTCAAGTAAATCATATATGTGATTTTGAAGTTTGGAAAAAATTTCCATATTTTTTCGACCAAATTTTATTATCTATTAATTTTGGCCTATTATAATAATAATTTTTAAAAATAGAAACAATGATTATTTTTTAATTTTTATTTTCTGGCCGAGAGCTTATCTTGTGATAGCTTAATTTTATAAAATTTAAAAATTAATTTTTGTAATATATTTTAGTTTATATGATTTATTTATGTAGTATATTGATTTAAATAATATTAAATAATTGGAAAATTAATTTTTTGCCATCGAAAATTACTATTGCTGTATAGTTATATATATAAAATTATATTATCAAATTTAACCATAGATTCATATCGTAGTTAAATATAAACTTTACAAATATAAATAAATATTATATATAAATTAATAAAATAATAAATAATATATATAATAGGCGGCTGTACACATTTGATATATAAAAAATTAATTTTTTTTAAATTTATAAGTATATACATACATATAACCAAATAACTTGTAACAATGTTAATACATATCAGAATCGTCTCCTAACTAACAATATAATAATAATATATATACATAATGAAATATTATTCAGAAGGTTATAAACTATAATTCAATTGACATCATACCCAAGAACCAAAGCTTTGAAGCACACCTTGATAGGATGAACTCTCCCCTTTGAAATCTTTTCCAATTCGGCATATTGTCGATCCTTGTACTATTGACCTCCAGCTATCGGATAGCAACTAAATTGATTTGATTTGATCTTAGGATATTAGAGAGATGGGATGGGGTAGGTTGGTCAGCAAAGGAGTCTTGATGGAGGCTCCAAAAAGATCCTATTAAATGGAGGAAAAAATGTTTAAATAGAGGAAGGAAAGGAGAGAGTTCGGGATCAAATCTTTTACTCAATCTTCTTCCATTTAAGCCCCTCATTTTCACTCCTCTTTAGCCCATCGAATAGCCGCCACTCACACCTTTATTCTAGTAGATCCTGTCAGCCCCATAATTGACTATAAATCTATTTATAGTCCGAATGAATATTTTTCATTTTAAATCTAGTTTATAATGCTTATCGATGGCATATATTGATTAATGTATTTATAACTTTTGTAAATACATTTAATACTCATCTATCAAATCAAAATCAAATTTATAAATATTATTTCATAAATATTATTTAATTAATTTATCAAAATTATAAACTAATTAAATCGTTTAGTCAAAGGAGAATTCATCATTTCAGTTGTGTGACTCGTTAGGTGTAAATTTGGTCAGTGATTAATATTGAACTATTCGAATATTAACGTTCACATGTCATTAGCGGAGGTGTGACATTTTCGCAAATTTATCGTTTACTTGGTTTTGGTAAAATCTAATTTCACTTTGTCAAGCATTACTCGGTTGTGACTTTTATTTTAACTAATTCTTTTCATCAAAACTATATCACTTTGGTCTTATGGAATTTGGTAATAGTCAAAATTCTAATATCGTTCATATTCAACTCTATAATCCAAACACAAATTTCATGGTTTAATAATAACAATCATTATTAACCAAACCGCTCTGGCCAGAGACTTTGACTTTGACTTTGAGTTGACTTGAGATGATCATAATACTAACCCATATAACCAAGGAGACGAATACTCTCTAATAGTGCTTCACTTTCAATACTTCCACTCGACTCAACTACAGTCACACGATGGACATTGCGCCATGATTAGACTATAATCAAAGCGTAGCTATCATGTTGAAGATCTACAATATTCTCAAGTCGAGAGAACTGTGTAAATCAGTTACATCAATATTTTCTATTTGACCTTAGTTATATTAACCACCATAAAACTATCAAGTGAGCCGTTCCATAATTATCCAATAACTATCAGTATGTATTCCCTAAGTGCCCCTAGCAATCATGAGTAATACACTTCCCAACATTTGGAGAGCGTTACGTACTCCAGTCTCAATAGATACATCGATATCTAGTCTCGATGCATCTTGACTAGGAACATTTAAAATGGTAAATTTGTTTTCATTGTGGTAAATTACTCACGAATACAATTGTAACAACCCACCTTGGAACGGGCCTAAATTTTAACCCAGAAAAGGCCTATCGAAACTTAGATCCATTCTAAGGCTGGCTATTGGTTGGAAAAGGAAGGAATGGTATAGAGAAATAACTATTCTTTCATAACTCACAGGGGATAGAATAAAATATAATATTAAATTGTACCCATTTATTTCAAAACCATTTAAAATGTCATAATACAAAACATCATAAAACTGTCATATAAGGTCTACTACATCATTTGTCCAAATACATGGGTACAACATAAAAATATAACAAAAGATAATAATAACTGCCACAAGATTAAGCCACTCTACCTTTAAGTATCGTCACCATCGTCACTCCATCCTTAACCTTTGTTGTAATGAGGAGGGAGTCAGAACAATAAATGTATGGTGAATAAAAACCTCGAGTCTTACCATTTCAGTACTTAGGCATTATATTTCAAAATAAGAATATGTCTATGTACATAAAACCATTTAATTCTTCTTATAAGGAAAAGAGGCAGGTCCACGATTAACTACTTAATACCTTTTATTCCCAAAGCAGTTTCTAAACCCATAACCCAAATTCCATGTCATAAATATCTAACAATGTGAGAGATAGCATCTAAGCCACTTGATACATTTTATTGGAAAATAGGTAGACCTTGGTCATTTAGGACCTTAATTGAATAGACCCATCATTTAATACCAATTCCCAAGGCAAACCCCTCAAAGGTGACTATCTAGCTTACATCCCATGGAATCTCTTAAGCCACCTAATAAATCTTTATGGAAAGGCAAACCTTTAATTAGTCACTTAACACCTTATCTCAAAGTGGACCCCTATCGAGATACCACCTATCATGCCTAAAAACTAGCCTCTTGGCCATTTAATACTTCATTTGGGGAAAAGAGGTGGGCCTTTTAACAACCACTTAATACCTCAAGACCCCGAAGCAGGCCCTCGTATTATGACCCATACTCATAATGATGTCTCACATTAGTCAGCTATTCGTAGGAACTAATAACCAAATTACCTGGGAAGATTTACCCTATAGAATTCTAGGACTAACCTCATGTCATCACAAATATTTATCATAGGAAATGTCTCACATCAATAGGAAGTGTATAAAACTACTGGTAGCCTCAAAGGAAGGGCAGACTTCTATCATGCAACCCTATTAACCTCACATCCCTATGACTTAACCGTGATTAATATACCCTCCATATATATAATACTGATCTCACTGTTTCAAAATTAAGGCCTTATAAGGAATCTTCCATATTACTCCTTAAAATATCAATTACCTTCCTAAAGGGGGAAATTAATGACAATTACTACCTAATTAACTATGCAACTATAGTCCATAATTATACGTTTACACGCTAATAGAAATAAATATATATATTCGTGCCTAATCAATTCTGGCATGTGGTTTATACGCCCTAAACTAGCGTTAAATGTCAATTTCTTTAACCATAAAACTAATACATGTCCTTTCCCTTCAGATTTCCAAGATTTCAATATCCATAACAAAGGATTAAATATTCATATACAAAAACTGCAATACATAGACTTGTAAAAATAGAAACCCAATTTATTACATCAACCCAATGGAATATCCTAAACAATAGGAATTGCAATCCTAACTTCATAATCTATTGAACTCCTCTTTTACCCAAAAATAAATAAAGGAATTTTGTGTGGAATAAGTGGTGTAAACTAAATTTTTACTTTAAACCCTTACTTTATTAATGAAAACTCACAATTGAATCAAAAAAGGAGGAGAAGTAGAATAGACTATGAAATTATCAAAAATTGCAGAAACAATATAAATTCCATCAAATTAACATAAATAATTAAGAACTTCATCTAGATTTGACATCTCGAAATGAAAAGACTTTTGCGGGATTTTATCTATTTTGTTTTCGCAATTCCAAAATCCCTAAGGCATATTCAAATCCATAGATATATACTAATCAATTACTGAAATAAAAATACTAAAGTTTTCACTCATAGATTGTCCTTAGCTTCTCATGTATGGATTTGCAACGGCAAAACAATTCTTTTCCATATCTCTTTCTTTTGATATATATCTATACATAGCAAAGGACATGTGTATATATAATTTTGTTAGATTCAAAGTGGTTGGAGGAGAAGAAAATAGATTAAAAGAATAAATAGAAAACTGTTATCTTAACCTGCATTTCTAATTAAATTTCTGAATCTAACTGAAGAGAGAAAATGGCAGAGGTTCAAGTATTTCCTAAATGTTATGAATAAAAAGTGGAGAGGATAGGGTCCTATTTATAGGAGTTGAAACATACAAAAACCGTAGGATGGAGTTAGGAGAAAATGGATAAATTTGGAGCGTTCAAACGCTAAATAACCATAGTCGTCACCCTAAATAGGGGTCGACCTTCCCTCATGGACCGATCGACCGCTTGGGGTAAAAGGTATCAACTTCAACTCCTATTTAATTTAATTCACTCAATTCATTTATGGCTGATTTTACGGGATGTTACATTCTTCCTCCCTTAAAAAGGATTTTCTCCCGAAATATTTCAGAGGGTGAACAGCGTAACGCGCAATAACATCCATGTTACACAACCCAGTTACCTACACAACCACCTACTCATCCAAAGTGCAATGTGATTATATACTGCAGACGTATTAAAATGAGCTCAATCCTAGCGTAAGTGTGTAAATCGTGTCATGCAAGTATGTATGCAAATACCCTAAACATGCATAAAATTTCTACATGAGTGTAAAGTGATTGTGAAAAAGTGTGGCAACCATCCTTTACTACATAATCTAGCAAACATGATGCAACAAAAATCCTAAATTTGGAGAGAAAATTTACCGGTGAAAAGCTCTGGATGAGTGATCTTCGTCTTCTCCTTTGTTTCCCATGTGCTTTCCATTGGACTATCTCCCGATTATACTCGGACTAGCCTAATTATTTTGTTGCAGAGTGTCCTAGTTCTGTGCTCCATAATGCATATAGTGGCATGGGGCACTGTCGGCTCCATCTCTAATTCCCCCAATTGATCAGGCTCAACTCTAATAGTGGTGTCGTGAAGGCATTTTCTAAGGTGAAAAACATGGAAAACATTATGGACTCCTGCCAATCCGTTGGGAAGCTCCAAGCAATAGGCAAGTATCAGGGATACAAATCATCTTAATGGCCCAATGAATCTAGATGTTAATTTTCCAAACTTGCCAAACCTAACCACTTTTCTAAGAGGGAAGACTTTGACAAAACCATATCTCCAACCTCAAACTCAAGCTCTTTCCTTCTTCTATCAGCATAAGATTTCTGACGGTCTTGCACTACCTTCATTCATTGTTTGATCAAATCTAGTTTTTCCTTGGTATCGTAGATCAAATCGGGTCCGAGTAATACTATGTTTGTGGTTTCCCACCAACAACTTGGCGATTTGCATAACCTTTTATAAAGTGCTTCAAAAGGGGCCATACCACTCGTCGCTTGATAGCTATTATTATACACGAACTCGGCCAATGGTAGGCGATGCTCCCAATATCCTTCGAAATCCAAAACACAAGCCCTCAGCAAGTCTTCCAAAATCATATTCACCATCTCCGTTTGATCATCAGCTTAAGGGTGAAATGCGTGCTGAGATTCAAAGAAGTTCCCAAAGTTGCTTGTAAGCTCCTCCAAAACTTACTAGTGAATAGGAGGTCCCTATAACTAACTATGGCTATAGAAATTCCATGCAACCAATCTACATCCTTGATGTAGATTTGTATGAGAGAAGTGGTAGTTCTATTGTTCCTAATCGGGATAAAATGGGCACTCTTAGTGAGTCTTTCCACAACAACTCAAATAGCATCATTATGCCTCTAACTTCTAGGCAATCCTTCCAAAAATCCATTGAAATGTATTCCCACATCCAAGTCGGAATTTCCAAAGGTATTAGTAATCCACCAGGCGTCCCATGCTTAGATTTTACTCTCTGACATGTCAAGAACTTAGCAGCAAATTCAGCTACACTTTCTTCGTTACATGCTAAAAGAAAATCCTCTTCATATCCTTGTGCATCTTATCTTCTCCGGGGAGGAGGGTCATCTTCAAGTGGTGACACTCCATAAGCACCTCTCTCAACAAACTGTCAACCATAAGGGAATAAAGGAGTCCATCCCTTCTCAACAACTGAATATCTACTGGCATGGGGAAAATGCTCTCTTCTCCTCAGCTTCTCCAAAATCTCTATTAACTTTTCGTCATTCACTTTCTTAAACCCTATGTCATCCATCAAGGCTAGTCTAATCTTCATAACTGCTAAAAAGCCTTGGATGGTTTCTATTGATGGTTGGAAGATAAAATTTGAGAAGAACTCCAACTGACTCCATTTATATACAGCACTTAAGGTAGAGTGCATCCGACTAAAGGCGTCGGCGACTACGTTCCCTTTTCCAGGAGTATACTGAATATGAAAGTCAAATGATGTTATACATTCCAACCATCTCTGCTGATTAAGATCTAAATCTTTTTGGAAAAATAGGCGTTTGAGTGATTTATGGTCAGTGAATAACTCAAACCTTTCTTCCAAAAGAAATGTCTCCACATCTTCAAGGAAAAGGTGATGGTTACCAACTCCAAGTCGTGAACTGAATATCTGTTCTCATGATCCTTTGGTTGCCTACTAGCGTAAATAGCTACTTTTCCTTCTTGCATAGAACTGCTACTAACCCTGTGCCACAAGCGTCTATGAAAACTGTAAATGGTTTGGTTCTATTGGGAATAGTGAGCACAGGTGCACTAGTCAATAACTCCTTAAGCTTCTCAAATGCCTTAGTGCATATGTCGTTCCAAGAAAAGACTAGGTCCTTCATTGTCAATTGGGTTTAGGGGTTGCTATTCTCGCAAAGTTCTTGATGAACTTTCTATAGTAGCCTGCCGACCATAGAAAACTTTTAACCTTCAATGCATTCTTAGGAGTCTTCCATCCTTTAACAGTTTCTACTTTGGCGGGGTCAACGCCAATCCTTGCTCAGAAACAATATGCCTAAGAAATCAAACTACTTATCACCAAAAGTAGCATTTAGAAAATTTGGCCTTAAGTTGGTGCCTTCTTAAGGTTCCTAATACCTCTCTTAGGTAGCCCTCATGCTCCTCTTTTCTCTTGGAGAAAACCAAAATATCATCAGAACACAACGACGAATTTATTGAGTTGCCCCCTAAATACCCTACTAATCAAATCCAGAAAGTATGTGGGGGCATTCGTCAATCCAAAAGGCATCACTTCCACTCATAGAGTCCATCTGGCGTGCGAAAAGCAGTTTTTGAATTGCTTTCCTATACAATCCTTTACTGATGAAATCCAGTTACTAGGTAGTTGAGAAGAAACTTTAGCTCCTTTAAGCTGATCGAACAAGTCATTTATCCCAAGTAAAGGGTACCTATTCTTCCTTGTCAACTTGTTTAATTCCCTATAGTTGATGTAAAGTCTCAAAGAACAATCTTCCTTAGTGGCAAAAACAACAGGGACTCCTCATTCCAAAGTACTCCAATGGATGAATCCTTTCTATAACAGTTCAGAGATTTGCTTATCCAATTCTCTTCTTTCTTTGGGGGCCATGTATCTTAAAGGCAGGGCGACTGGTCTTGCATCCTTCTCTAAATCTATTCATAACTCGATCTCCCTATGGGTTTAGAGACCCTAGACTTCCTTAAAGACATCAGGAAATTCATAAACTATGGGTACGTATGATGGCTCTCCGATAGATAGACTTAGTGAGTATAGATGGCTTAACTCAACTAAATCTTGGGGTGTACAAAGAATTTCTAAGTCACGACCTCCACAACTTCTTAATCGTACAACTCTCCTATCACAATCAAGAATTTCTCCATAATATGCTAACCAATCCATACCCAAGATAGGTCCATACCCCTTAAAATTTAGAACGTATGCATTACATATGAAATCAACGTCGCCTATGTCCAACACTAGGTCTTTGCAAATAGGAGAGAGATGTGTTGAACTCCCAATAGGATTAGAGACCACTATTGGACTGGTGACAATCTCGGTTGAAGGTTCAAAAAGTTAACTATATTCCTAGCTATAAAGGAATGAGATGCCCCTGAATCAAATATGGTACGAACTGTAACCCTAGAAATAAGAGGTATACCTTCTAATGCTTTCTTCCCTAGGTCTCTCGGCGGCCTACTTGAAATAGGAACTGCTTCAATAGCATAAGCTTGTCCTCTTGATCCTTCCTTTTCCAAATTAAGGCATTGATTCTTGAGGTACCCTTCCTCATGGCAATTAAAGAACTTCCCTTTAAAAGCTTCCTTCATCAGCTCACCCTACAATCTCTAGCATCATGACCTTTATTTTGGCATCACTTGCATACCTTACATCCTTCTTGAATTTCCCTTAGTCACCAAGTTCCACCAATCTAAAGCTTCTCCTTTGAGGTACCAAGTTGCCATCATCCGCTTTAGCTGATCTTGCCAACCAAGCTCTCTAAATATCTTTTCGCGGTCATTAAACCATGCTTTAGCTTCCAGATATCCTTCGGTTCCAAAGTAATTATTCCCTCACGTATTAAAATAGTCCTTACACAACTTAGGAAAGTCAATAGGACAGGGTGCTGCATCGACAGGCGAGGCAGCAGGTGCCACTGGTGCAGCTGGAGGAATAGGAAATTGCTCAACAGTCCTAAGATGTTATCTGAACCATTCGAGCATTCCACGAATGGGAGGTCTTCCGCAAGCAGGGATACCATTTCCAAAAGAAGATTGATTATCATCCATATCAACTATCTGTAGATTAAATCTTTAGTGACAATTTCCTAAGACAATATTATATGTTGAAAGAAAAGGGTTGCCTAGTGTATGCACGTATGTTCAAAAAAATAAGGGTATGTATATATATGTGTGTGGGGGGGTAAGATATTTTTTGAAAATACTTTATGTAAAACCTTTTCAAAAGTAACAGATACTCCACTCATACGTATAGTTTCCCCATTAATCAGGTAACCTAGACTCTAATACCAAATGTAATAACCCACCTCGAGATAGTCCTAAATTTCGACCCAAAAAAGGCCCATCGAAACTTAGATCAATTCTAAGGCTGGCTTTTGGTTGGAAAAAGAAGTAACAGTACAGAGCAATAACTATTCTTTCAGAACTCACATAGATGGAATAAAATATAATATCAAATTGTACCTATTTATTTCAAAATCATTTGAATGTCATAATACCAAACATCATAAAATTGTCGCATAAGATCTGTTACATCATTTGTCCAAATATATGGGTACAACATAAAAATATCATAAAATAATAACTGCCACAAGCATAAGCCACTCCACCTTCAAGCATCATCACCATCGTCACCCCATCCTTAACCTATGTTGTAATAAGGAGGGAGTCAGAACAAATGTCTAGTGAATAAAAATCTTGAGTCTTACCATTTCGGTACTTGGGTGTATATTTCAAAATAAGAATATGTCCACGTACAAAAAACCATTTAATACTTCTTATAAGGAAAATTGGTAGGTCCATAATCAACTGCTTAATACCTTCCATTCCCGAAGCAGGTTTCTAATCCCATAACCCAAATCTCACATCATAAATATCTAATAATGCAAGAGATAGCAACCAAGCCACTTAATAATTTTTACTAGAAAATAGGCAGACTCTAGACATTAAAGACATCAATTGAGGTAGGTCCCATCATTTAATACATATTCCCAATGCAGACCCCCTAAAGGTGACTATCTAGCTGACATCATGAAATCTCTTAAGCCACTTAATACTTCTTTATGGAAAGGTGGACCCTTGATCAGTCACTTAATACCTTATCCCGAAGTGGACCCTTGTTGAGATACCACCTATAGTACCTAATAACGAACCCCTTGGTCATTTCATACTTCATTTGGGGAAAGAGACGGGCCCTCAAACAACCACTTAATACCTCAAGACCCCCGAAGCAGGCCACTCATATTATGATCCACACTCATAATGACGTCTCATATTAGTCCAACTATTCGTAGGAACTAGTAGCCAAATTATCCGGGTAGAATAATCCTACAGAATTTTGGGACTAACCTTACATCATCATAAATATTTATCATAGGAGATGTCTCACATCAATAGGAAGTGTACACAGCTGTTGATAACCTCAAATGAAGGGCAGACTTCTGTCGTGGAACTCTACCAACTCGCATCCCTGTGACTTAGCTGCGATTTACATACTCTATATATATAATGCTCATCTCACTGTTTCATAATTAAGGACTTATAAGGAAACTTCCTTATTACGCCTTAAAATATCAATTACCTTCCTAAAGGAGGAAATTAATGACAATTACTACCTAATTAACTATGGAATTATATGCCATAATTATACTTTTATTACGCTAATAGAAATACACGCACACACACGAGCCTAATCAATTCTAGCATGCGGTTTATACACCCCAAACTAGCGTTAAATGTCAATTCCTTTAACTATAATACAAATACAAGTCCTTTCCCTTTAGATTTTCAAGATTTCTATATCCATAACAAGGGATTGAATATTCATATCCAAAACTGCAATACATAGACTTGTAAAAGTAAAACCCAAATTATTATATCAATCCAATAGAATATCCTAAACAATAGGAATTGCAATCCTAACTTCATATTCTATTCAACTCCTCTTTTACCTAGAAACAGACAAAGGAATTTTGTGTAGAACAAGCGATGTAAACTACAAATAAATTCGTATTTTAAACCCTTATTTTATTAATGAAAAGTCACAATTGGAATCAAAGTAAGAGGAGTAGTGAAATAGACTAAGAAATTATCAAAAATTGAGAAACAATATAAATTCCATCAAATTAACATAAATAATTGAGAATCTCTATCTAGAATTGACATCTCAAAATAAATCGGAATTTGGGGGATTTTATCTATTTTGTTTTCGTAATCCCAAAATCCCTAAGGCATATTCAAATACATAGATATATATTAATCGACCATTGAAATAAAAATACTAAGGTTTCCAATCATAGATTGTCCTTAGCTTCTCCTATATGGATTTGCAACACCAAAGCAACTCTTATCCAAATCACCTTCTTTGGATATATATACACACGGCGATGGATAAGTATATATATAATTTTTTTAGATTCAGAGAGGATGGAGGAGAGAAAGTAAATTAAAAGAATAATTAGAAAAGGATTAGAATCCTTATTTGAATTTTTAATTGAATTTCTGAATCTAACTAAGGAGAAAAAATGGTTGAGGTTCGAGGTATTTCTCAAATATTTATGAATAAAAGCGGAAATGATAGGGTTCTATATATAGGAGTTGAAATGCACCAGAACCGTAGGATGGAGTTAGGTGAAAAACAGATAAATCTAAAGTGTTCAAACACTATAAACCCTAGCCGCCACCCTAAATAGGAATCGACCCCCCCTATAGATTGATCGATCGCTTGGAGTCGGAGGTGTCGACCTCTACTCCTATTTAATTTAATTCACTCAATTCATGTATGGTTGATTTTATGAGGTGTTGCATTCTTCTCCCCTTAAAAGGAGTTTCATCCCAAAATCTCTCAAGGGGTGAACAACGTAATGCATAGTAACATTCATGTTACACAACCATCTACTCATCCAATGTCCAATGTGATTATGTAATGTGGACATACTAAAATGAGCTCAATCCTAGCATGAGTGTGTAAATTGTGTCATCCAAGTATGTATGCAAATACCCTAAACGCGCATAAAATTTCTACATGAGTGTAAAGTGATTGAGAAAAAGTGTGGAAACAATCTCACGCATCCAATCTAGGAACTACGATGCAACCAAAATCCTAATTTCGGAGAGAAAATTTTCCAATGAAAAGCTTTGGATGAGTGATCTTCATCTTCTCCTCGGTTTCCACTATGCTTTCCGTCGGGTTGTCTCGCTATTGTACTCGGACCAACCTAATTATTTTGTTGCAGAGTCTTCTAGTTCTATGCTCCACAATGCGTGCGGTGGCATGGGACACTGTCGGCTCCATCTCTAATTCCCCCAATTGATCAAGCTCAACTCTAATAATGGTGTCATGAAGGCATTTTCTAAGGTTAAAAACGTGGAAAACATCATGGACTCCTGCCAATATGTCAAGAAGCTCCATGCAGTAAGCAAGCTTCCCTATCCTTTCCAAAATTCTGAATGGCCCAACGAATCTAGGCGCCAATTTTCCAAATTTTCCAAACCTAACCGCTTTTCTAAGAGGGGAGACTTTGATGAATATCATATCTCCAACCTCAAACTCAAGCTCTTTCCTTCTTCTATCTACATAAGATTTATGACGGTCTCGCGCTGTCTTCATTCATCGTCTGATCAACTCTACTTATTCCATGGTATCATGGATAAAATCGGGTTCTAGTAATACTTTGTCGGTGGTTTCCCACAAATAACTTGGTGATTTGCATTACCTCCTATAAAGTGCTTCAAAAGGGGCCATACTAATCGTAGCTTGATAGCTATTATTATACGCGAATTTGACCAACGGTAGGTGCTGCTCCCAATGTCCTCTGAAATCCAAAACTCAAGCCCACAACAAGTCTTCCAAAATCCTATTCACCCTCTCTGTTTGACTATCAGCTTATGGGTGATATGCAGTGGTGAGATTCAAAGAAGTTCCCAAAGTTGCCTGTAAGCTCCTCCAAAACTAACTAGTAATTAGGGGGTCCCTATCATTAACTATGCACACAGAAATTCCATGTAACCGAACTACCTCCTTGATGTAGATTTGCACGAGAGAAGTGGCAGTTCTATTGTTCCTAACCGGGATAAAATGGGCACTCTTAGTGAGTCTATCCATAGCAACCCAAATAGCCTCATTACCCCTCTAACTTCTAGGCAATCCTTCCACAAAATCCACCGAAATGTTTTCCCACTTCCAAGTCGGAATTTCCAAAGGTAATAGTAATCCACCAGGCTTCTCTTGCTTGGCTTTACGCTCTGACATGTCAAGCACTTAGCAGCAAACTCAACTACAATCTTCTTCATTCCATGCCAAAATAAAATCATCTTTATATCCTTGTATATTTTATCTCCTAGGGGGTGAATGGTCATCTTCAAGTGGTGACAATCCATAAGCACCTCTCTCAACAAACTATTAACCATAGGGACACAAAGGCGTCCATCCCTTCTCATCAACTAAATACCTACCTACATGGGGACAATGCTCTCCTTTCCTCGGCTTCTCCAAAGTCTCTACTAACTTTTCATTCTTCACTTGCTCAAACCCTATGCGGTCCATCAAGGCTGGTCTAATCTCCATAACTGCTAAAAAGCCTTGGATGGGTTCTACTGGCGGTTGGAAGTTAAAATTTGAGAGGAACTCCAACTGCTTCCATTCATATACTCCACCTAAGGTAGCGTGCCTCTGACAAAGGGCATCGGCGATTCAGTTCCCTTTTCCATGGGCATACTGAATATGAAAGTCAAATGATGCTATATATTGCATCCATCTTTGCTGTCTAAGATTTAAATCCTTTTGGGAAAACAGGTATTTGAGTGATTAATGGTCAGTAAATAACTCAAACCTTCCTTCCAAAGGATAATGCCTCTGTATCTTTAAGGAAAAGATGATGGCTGCCAACTCCAAGTCGTGAATTGAATATTGTTTCTCATGATCCTTCAGTTGCCTACTAGCATAAGGAACTACTTTTCCTTTTTGCATAGAACTGCTCCTAACCCTATGTCATAAGCATCTATGAAAACCGTAAACGGTTCGGTTCCATCAAGAATAGTGGGAACATGTGCACTAGTCATTAAAACCTTAAGCTTCTCAAATGCCTTAGTGTGTCTGTCGTCCTAAGAAAAGACTAGGTTCTTCTTTGCCAATTGGGTTAAGGCGCTGCTATTCTTGAAAAATTCTTGATGAACTTTCTATAGTAGCTTGCCTACCCAAGAAAACTCTAACTTCCAATGCATTCCTAGGAGTCTTCTGTCCTTGAACAGCTTCTACTTTGGCGGGGTCTACTGCCAATCCTTGTTCAGAAACAATATGCCTAAGAAATCTAACTTTTTTTCCTCCAAAAGTGGCATTTAGCAAATATGGCCTTAAGCTAGTGCCTTCTTAAGGTTCCCAATACCTCTCTTAGGTGGTCCTTATGCTCCTCTTTGCCTTTAGAGAATACCAAAGTATCATCCATGAACACAACGACGAATTCATTGAGTTTCCCCCTAAATACCTACTAATCAAATCCACAAAGTATGCGGGGGCATTTGTCAATCCAAAAGACATCACTTCCTACTCATAGAGTCTATCTGGTATGCGAAATGCAGTCTTTGACTTGCTTTCCTTAACTGTCCTTAATTGATGAAATCTAGTTGCTAAGTCTAGTTGAGAAATGACTTTCCTCCAAGTCGATTGAACAAGTCATCTATCCTATTTAAAGGGTACCTATTCTTCCTTGTTAATTTTTCAATTATCTATAGTCGACACAAGGTCTCAAAGAACCATTTGCCTTAGTGGCAAAAACAACAAGGGCTCCTAATTCCAAAGTACTCCAACGGATGAATCCTTTCTTTAATAGTTTAGAGATTGTCCAATACTCTTCTTTCTTTGGGGCCATGTGTCTTAAAGGCAGGGCGACTGGTCTTGCATCCTTCTCTAAATCTATTCGAAACCCGATCTCCCTATGGGGTGGGAGACCTTAGACTTCCTTAAAGACATCAGGAAATTCACAAACTATGTGTATGTATGATGGCTCTCCGACAGATAGACTTAGTGAGTATAGATGGCTTAACTCAACTAAATCTTTGGGTGTACAAAGAATTTCTCGATCACGGCCTCCACAACTTCTTAATCGTATAACTTTCCTATCGGAATCCATAATTGCTCCATAATATGCTAACCAATCCATACCTAAAATAGGTCCATACCACTTAAAATTTAGAACGTGCGCATTACATATGAAATCAACGTCGCATATGTCCAACACCAGGTTTTTGCAAATAGGAGAGAGATGTGTTGAACCCCTAATAGGATTAGAGACCACTATTGGGCTGGTGACAATCTGGGTTTTAAGGTTCAAAAAGTTTACTATATTCCTAGCTATAAAGGTATGAGATGCCCCTGAATCAAATAGGGTATGAATTGTAACCCTAGAAATAATAGGTATACCTTCTAATTCTGCCTTCACTAGGTCTCTCGGCGGTCTACTTGAAATAGGAACGACGTCAATAGCATAAGCTTGTCCTCTTGATCCTTCCTTTGCCAACTTAAGGCATTTATTCTTGAGGTGCCCTTCCTCATGGAAATTAAAGCACTTTCCTTTAAAAGCTTCCTTCATCAGGCTCACCCTACAATCTTTGGCCTTATGACCTCTCTTTTGGTATCACTTGCACACCTTACCATCCTTCTTGAATTTCCCTCGGTCACCAAGTTCCACCAATCTAAAGCTTCTCTTTTGAGATGCCAAGGTTCCATCCAACTCTTTAGCTAATCTTCCCAACCAAGCTCTCTAAATATCCTCTCACAATCATTAACCCATTCTTTAGCTTCTAAATATCATTCGGTTCCAGAGTGTGTCTTCCTTCCCATACTAAGAAAGTCCTTACTCAACTTAGGATAGTCAATAAGATGGGGTGTTGCATCGGCAGCCAGGGCAGCAGGTACCACTGGTGCAACTGGAGGAATAGGAAATTGCTCAACAGTTCTAAGATATTATTTAAACCATTCGAGCATTCAACGAACGGGAGGTCTTCCATGGGCTGGGATTCCATTTTTAGAAGAAGATTGATTATCAGCCTTATCAACTATCTATAGGTAAAATCTTTAGTGACAATTTCATAAGATTGTATTATATGTTGAAAGAAATGGGTTGCTTCGCATATGCGCATATGTTCAATGAAATAGGGGTATAAATATATATATATATATATCTGTGTGTGTGTATAGTAATGATTTTTTGAAAATCCTTTTTGAAAAACCTTTTCAAAAATAACAAGTACGCCACTCATATGTATTGTAACATCCCCCCATTTGGAGGTCCAAAACTAACGGCTACGGATGCTGCAGTCATCCATAGTTATTAATCCTCGGCGACCAAATACAATGGTATTAAATACATTGACACATAGAAATACATATAGGAGTTAACTTAATTTATATTCACTACTGGGTCAAACTAGCTGGTTATTTTTCCCTTCCCCAAAATTCACTTATGGGTCCATTACAATGTGAATATATACATATATGAAGAAGCATACACAATAACTTAGTTAATCCCTTTAACCTTTTAATCAAAGAAAACTTCTTCAAAAACTCCTTTTCAAAACACTTTATTTAACTATGCCATGGTTTTCTTTTAAAATGAGATTGGCTTATTTACTTTGAAAACTAAGGTTGTTGAAACCTTCAAAACCTTGCTTTCGACCTCGCTGGATAACCTTCTTCGAAAGCATATAAATCTCTTTTCAAAACATTAGGCCCCTGCCTTTCGAAACACTTTAAAACTTCTCTTTCGAAACCTTTCGAATATACTAAAGTGTTACTTCTTATCTTTTAGAAGCATAGCTTCGAAACTATTGAAAGTACCACTTTCGAAACCTTTGGAAGTATCCCTTCCGAAACAATTGAAAGTCCCTCTTTGGAAACAATTGAAAGTCCCCTTTTCGAAACCATTGAAAGTCCCCCTTTCGAAACCATTTGATTTATAATTAAAATATCATTTGGGTCAAAGTGAATATAAATGAAAGTATCTCTTTCGAAACCATCATTTATCATATAAAAGTATTAGGGAAAGCATGATGGCGTCAGCACCATCCCTTTCGAAAGCTTCAAATCATATAAACAAAACACTAAAGGATAGTATTGAAACCCCCTTTCGAAGCCATTGCCTTCGAAACCCTTGGACCCTTTCGAAAGCATTTAGGAAGTGGCTTAAAACATCTTTAAAATAAACACTACCTTTCGAAAGTAATGATGACTTTAATACACTCGAAAGGCTAAAGAATGGCAGCAGAGCTTCGACTAGGTCGGAACCCCTTCTTTCGAAAGCGTTATTTTATAAGTAAAAGAACCCATTCGAAAGCTTATTCTTTAAAACATAAGTTGATGGCAACCCCTTCGAAAGTATTTAGAACACCTCTTTCGAAAACATATGCTTCAACTCCTTTGAAGGCTTTAATAAAACAAAGGCAGGCGCTTAACTTTTTAAAACAAACAAAAGGTATCGACCCCATCGGAAGCCATGCTTTCGACACCTAGTCTTCCGCCGTTCTCTAATCCACTACGTACCATCTGAATGATACCTCGTGTATTGGTTTCAGCTTAGTGGGGTTTTGACTTGATTGAAGGCAGAAGCTCTGAGTCGAAAGGTACTCCTAAGAAGGCGAAACCAACTTTTCTGGGTAAAAACTGATTAATGCCAATTAAGGCAAATACTTTCTAACTAACCTGCCATGTGTAAACATAAGATTGGTTGCCTTAACTTTTCAAATTCTTTGCTAAAATAACTGCCGATAATTTCAGATCTAAACCATGGTTAAGTTGGCAAATAAGCCCTTCCATTAATCAAAACCAATATTGCAAATAAGTCCTTCTTTTAAAATAATTTAATTTGCATAGCAAATCACTTAGGAAAATTCCCCAAAAATTCCAGAAATTAACTTTAATCAGCTTATCTAACATATCAAAATTTCTGACCCAAATTCTTAATATAATTCTGAAATAAATTTATAAACCCAATTATCCATATTTTCCTTTGAAAATCCATAGTAACCTTTCCATAACTTGGAAAATCACCAAAATTAAAACCCAACTCCAAAGTCATGTTTTACACAACATAAAAATTTTCCATGGCATTTAAGTATCAATATCAATCGATTTTGCACTAAAACCGCATATAAACTTATTTAAACATTCTTGTTTAAATCAAACAAATTATAATTCAAGCATATCATCATCTAAATCATCATAAAATGAATTTACCCTTAAATCCGAAAAAATATGATTATAAAACAAAATAGAGATGGAATGAATTATTCTTCACCTTGATTAAGACAATGAGAGTGGATTGAGATTTATTCCCCTAGCTTTACTTTGATTTCTCTTATCCATGATTATGGTTGTCCTCTTCTTACGTTTGTGTTTTTGTTTTCAAAATGACGTGAATGGGAAATGAAATGGTAAGGAACGAAAATATATAAAGGTAAGGGAGTCATGTGTGGCAAATTCCCTTTATGCCCTTATGTAGATTAATTAACCTAAAAACCATTCTTTAGCCCATTTAATTAGTTAACTAAGCACGGTCCTAATTATATTTATTCAAATCTCAATTCCCTTATCACTTATCATTTACATTATTCTATTTAATTTATCTAATTAAATCTCCTGAATAATGTTATCAAAAATTAGGGGTGTTACAGGCTTCTCTCCTTAAAGAACATCGTCCTCGAAATTTAATAAGGACTAAATACTAAACGTAGCAGTCATCTGTAACGACTCTTAACAACCATACTAGTCTACATGACTAGGAATTATCTATATAAATCTAATATGGACATACCCTCAAAGCAGATCAGGATAAGTATCTCGAATCCTGTCCTCTGTCTCCTAAGTACAGTCCTTCTCGTTGTTGCTCCACTGAACTTTCACCAACTTGATTGTCTTGTTCCTCAATCTTTTCTCATCTCTTGCTACAACCCGAACTAGTTGTCTAACAAAAGTCAAGTTAGGCTCTACTACTAATATTACAACTTTGTCGAAGGAATAGTAGTCTCTGGATCATGCACATACTTGCAAAGATGAGATACATGAAATACATTATGGACACCTGCCATACTGCTCGGCACTACTCTGTATGCGAGCTTTCCAATCCTCTCTATAATCTAGAATGGAACAACATATATCGGTGCCAGTTTCCCTGACTTTCCGAACCGTACCACACCGTTCATCGGCGATACCTTAATGAAAACCCTGTCTCCAACTGAGAACTCTAGGTCTTTACGCCTTTCATCTTCATAACTCTTCTGTCTGGATTGATCTTCCTTCATCCTTTCTTGGATCAACTCAATCTTCTCTAATGCATCCCTAACCAAATCTGGACCTAAGACCAATCTGTCTCTAGTCTCCAACCAACATGCTGGTGATTTGCATGGCCTTCCATACAAAGCTTCAAAAGGCGCCATTCCTATACTAGTCCGATAACTATTATTATAGGAAAACTCAACCAAGTGTAGGTAATCCTCCCAAGATCCACCGAAGTCCAACATACAAGCTGTCAACAAATCCTCGAGTACCTTATTGACTCTCTCTGTCTGCCCATCCATCTTTGGGTGATATGCAGTACTCGTCTTGAGCTTAGTGCCTAACACATCCTGTAGACTCTTCCAGAATTCACTAGTGAACAAAGCATCTATGTCACTGACTATGCCACTAGGAACTCCATGTAGTCTAACTATGTTCTTCATGAATAACTTAACTAAAATAGGTGCCGTCCTGGTTGACTTAACTGGAATGAAATTAGCACTCTTAGTCAACCTATCCACTATAACCCATATACTTTCAATTCCTTTATTTGACCTTGGAAACCCGTCTATAAAATCCACGGATATCGAATCCCATTTCCAAACTGGAATCTCTAGAGGATGAAGTAACCCACTCGGCTTCTGATGTTCGACTTTCACTTGTTGACAGTTTGCACACTGCCTAACCCACAAGCCAACATCCCTATTCATACCTTCCCAATAGAAGCTCCTCTTCATATCTTGATACATCTTGGTCCCTCCAGGATGAATCATAAACTTGGATCGATGACATTCTCCAAGAACTTCTTTCCTCAAGTTCTCAATATCTAGAAAACACAACCGTCCCTTCTTTCTTAACCTTCCCCTCTTGTCAAGACTATAATCCTTTAGATCGTCGATCTCAGTTCCAACCTCAAGCCTTCTAATCCTCTCGGCTAATAGTGGATCTCCTTCTGCTTATAATCAATTCTCTCGATCAACACTGGTCGAATTTCTAAACAGGACATCATGGCAGTACTCTGACTAGAACTATCAATCGATCTTAATTGCACACCACAACTGGCCAAAGCTTCTAGATCCTTATATTCTGCCAACATAGCCAACACCATATTCTGGTGTCTTCTGCTAAGAGCATCCGCTACTTTATTACCTTTCCCTGGTGTATACTCTATACCAAAATCATAAGAAACCAAAAAACTCCAGCCACCTCTGCTGGCCCATATTCAACTCCTTTTGAGAGAATAAGTATCTTAAAGACTTATGATCAATGTATAGCTCAAATCTCTCCCCTAAGAGATAATTCCTCGAAATCTTCAATGCGAAGATCACCGCAGCCAACTCCAAATCATGAGTAGGATATCTCACTTCATGCGGTTTAAGCTTTCGTGAAGCATAGACAATCACTTTACCTTTCTACATCAATACAGCTCCCAATCTAGTCCCACATGCATCGGTATACATTACCAACCCTTGGTTTCCGTATGGAACTATTAACACTGGTGCATTAGTCAACAAATGCTTTAACTTAAGGAATGCTTCCTTAAATTTGTCGTACCAAACAAACTTCACCTCCTTCCTAGTTAGCTTAGTCAAAGGTGCTGCTATTCGCAAGAAAACCTTGATGAATCTCCGGTAGTAGCCAGCAAGTCCAAGAAAACTTCTAATCTCAGTCACCGTCTCTGGTCTCTTCCAATTATTCACAGCTTCGATCTTAACTAGATCGACTGACAAACCCTTCTCTGAAACCATGTGACCAAGAAACTTAACCTCATTCTTCCAAAAATGACACTTGGAAAACTTCGCCTTTAGCTGATTCTGCCTCAATTTCTCAAGCACAACTCTAAGATGATCTTCATGCTCTCTTCATCCTTAGAGTATACCATAATGTCATCTATAAAGACCAACATGAATATATCCAAATACTCTTGGAAGACTCGGTTCAACAAATCCACAAAGAAAGCAGGTGCATTGGTCAACCCGAATGGCATTACTAACCACTCGTATGAACCATATCTAGTTCGAAATGCTATCAAAGGAATGTTGTCCTCTGCCCCTCTTAACTGATGAAAGCCTATCGCCAAATCCAACTGGGAAAACACTTTGGCTCCACACAACTGATCAAGTAGATCATCAATTCTCGACAAAGGAAACTTATTCTTGATCGTCCACTCGTTCAACTTATGATAGTCGATACACATCCTTAACGACTCATCTGGTTTCTTTACGAACACCGAGGTCGCTCCCTAAGGTGAACTATTTGATCTAATAAAATTACTTCCTTCTAGATCCACTAGCTGCACCTTCAATTCTTTCACCTTAGTAGGTGTCATCCTGCTAGGTGGTTTACTTACAGGTTTAGCTCCTGGCACAAGATCTATCTGAAACTCTACAGTTCGTTTCGATGGTAGTCCTGTGACTAGCTCAAAAACATTTGCAAACTCTCTTGCAACTCGAACCTGACTTAGTTCTTCTCCCACTTCCATTGCACTTAACAAAGCACAACTACTCCGGTTAGAATTCTCTACTAAGAATATAATTCGGTTGTGACTATTAGAGTGTCTTAGTGATATCTCCCCATCCTGGCAAAATATCCTAGCCTCATACCTCCTCAACCACTCCATACTCAAAATGATCCCGAAATCGAAAACATACAGACAACATGCAAACTTATGACCTAACAAATCAAGTTCTAACTGGTCACATCTCATTCTAAGAGATGCATACCCTCCTATTGGATTCACAACCCTTAAGGAAGTAACAAGGTATGTGGGTTCTAAGCATAACCTATCAACCAAACACTGAGATATAAATGAATGTGATGCACCGGTATCAAATAGTATCCTAACTGGTATATTCTGAATTAAATATGTACCTTCCATCACAGTCTTTCCTTTATCAGCTGTAGTTGGCTTAGCTAATGATCCAACAGCAAAGACCTTTCCCTTGTCCGCCCTGATAAGCTCTGGACATTGGTTCTTATAATGCCCAACTTGGTCACTGTTGAAGCACTTCGCATTCTTCTTGTCTGTAGCCTTCTTTCCCTTGCCTGACCGGCACTCTTTTGTACAATGACCCTTCTTGTCACATTTGTAGCAAACTAAATTAGCCTTTGCCTTCTTGGCAGCATCTCCCTTCTGGGCTCCCTTCTTCTTAAAGAACTTTCTTTTTTTTCCTGAGAACCCTGGGTTTCAACTGGCTTCTCTCTAGCACAAACAACAAGCATCTCTTCATGGCGGATTGTCACAACCACATTACAAGGATCATAGGTATGTGTCATGGTCGCCCTAGCAAGCTCGGGACTCAAAATCCGAATGAACCTCTCATTCCTTCTTATGTCAGTGTCAATAATAGCATACCCATATCAAGACAGCTCATCAAAGTGGCATACTTGATAACCAACATCTCTCCATGTACTAGATCCATAAACTTTCTCATCAATGCTGACTTAGCAACCTCAGATAAAAACCTCTATTCAAATCTCCTTCTGAATTCAGCCCAGGTCAAATCTACCTCCGGAACTCCGACAGTAACACTGTTCCACCAATGAAGTGCTGACCCCTGCAACTGTTTAGAGGCCAAACTTCTCTTCTGCTCATCATCTAAACCCAGATCAGCAAAGATACGCTCACAATGCAACAACCAATTCTATACTTCTATGGCATCATATGTTCTTATAAACGGTTTCCTACCAAGACTAGTGTAGTCTCTGTTCAACTTAGCATAGTTATTCCCAACTGGAGCCACAGGATTAGCTCCTCCTACATTTTCAGCAACTCCAGCAGTAGCTCCTACTTGCATCATATTGAGGAATAACTAATACATCGCTCTCATATCTACTGGTGGATTTCTAACAACCACATTGGCATCAGCATCTTGGTTAGTATTAGCCTGTCGACCTTGGTTCCTCCTGGTATTAGGTCAAGCATTTCCATTGGTTGTGGTGCTTCCTCCACCGAGATTTCCTCTTCCATTTCCTGCTTCCATATCTTCTTTCTCGTAAATCTGCATACGAGCCTTAGTAAGGTACAGAAGTACAGTCTAAGCGAGAGGGGAATATGTACATATATGTATATATATATATATATATATCAGATACAAGTATGTTATTATAGCATTATCCCAAACCCCGATCATATTTCTGATTCATTGGATTATGTTTCAATAAAGCTTTTAGGTTTAATTTTTCTTTTAAGTTTCATAAACCTATGCTCTGATACCAACTTGTAACATCACCCTACTTGGAGGTCCAAAACTAACGGCTAAGGATGCTGCAGTCATCCATAGTTATTAATCCTCGGCGACCAAATACGGCGGTGTTAGATACATAGATACACAGAAACACATGAATATGAAAAAAATTTAAAACATCAAACAAGATCAAATTCCATTTCAAAACATTCCCAATTCTTTACATAATCCCACAATCATCAACCACGTTTACAGAAAATATATTTATTACAACATACAACAAGAGCCACATATGAAGATGCCCTCTTGGATGATAAGAGTATATACAGGCAATATAACAACTTTGCAATTACAAACAGTACATCGGAATCAAATAAAACAGAACTTTAGATATCTATCATGCCTCTTGCACGTCTCCGAAAGCTTTATTCGTCTAATGAGGTACCTGAAAACCTCAACTCTCAAACTACTCAAAATCAATTAAGTACCCGAGAGTTTAAAGGGAAAACATAAACTTTGAATTAGTCATAAAGCCTAGTATGAATAATAATTTACCATCTCAAACGATTTAGATATCTAGTGATACCATGCCGCTTAGCAGAACGGGTTTTCCCCTCACTCGTATCCTAAAACATTTATAAAACCATATACCGTGCTCCTACATCCACAATGGTTAAAAAAATTCAAAACAATATGATATGATGATGTGCAATACAAATGAATCAATTTTGGATTACTCGTCCCCATTCATTTTTGACTATCTGTCACAGATATAATTTCTAGGATTACTATTAACCTATTAGTTTTCATGGGCTAACTAATAACCGGTAAAATGTTTAAGGACTCCTTGTCCAATTATATAGTTTTCATGAGATCACTATGAACCTATTGGTAACTCCAATATCTTTACCCTTATCCTAGTTTTCATGGGTTGACTTGGATTCTATTGGTAACTCCAATATCTTCTTTTCTTATCCTTGTTTTCATGGGTTGACTAGGAACCTATTGGCATCTGTCAATATCTTAATCCGGATATAGTTTTCATGGGCTAACTACAAACCTACTATCCCCTGCCAGTATCAAATCATAGTTTTCATGGGCTTACTATGAACCTGTCTTTCTGACATCTTCATTTATACATAGTTTTCATGGGCTAACTATGAACCTATTGGCCCCTACCAATATCTTTTCCTACACATAGTTTTCATGGCCTTATTGAGAACCTATTGGCCCCTGCCACTATCTTTTCTTTTAATATTTTAGCATCCTATATTCTGGTCTTCTTGACCTCCTGGATGCAATTCTACTCATTCAGGAGTTAACTTAATTTATATTCACTACTGGGTCAACCAGATGGTTATTCTGCCCTTTCCCCAAAATTCAGTTATGGGTCCATTACAATGTGAATATATACATATATGAAGAAGCATACACAATAACTTGGTTAATCCATTTAACCTTTTAGTCAAAGAAAACTTCTTCAAAAACTCCTTTTCAAAACACTTTATTTAATTATGCCATGGTTTTCTTTAAAATGAGATTGGGTTATTTGCTCTGAAAACTAAGGCTGTCGAAACCTTCAAAACCTTGCTTTCGACCTCACTTGATAACCTCCTTCGAAAGCATATAAATCTCTTTTCAAAACATTAGGCCCCTGCCTTTCGAAACACTTTAAAACTTCTCTTTCAAAACCTTTTGAATATACTAAAGTGTTACTTATTATCTTTTAGAAGCATAGCTTCGAAACTGTTGAAAATACCCCTTTCGAAACCTTTGGAAGTATCCCTTCTGAAACCATTGAAAGTCCCTCTTTCGAAACCATTGAAAGTCCCCCTTTCAAAATCATTGGGTTTATACTTAAAATATCAATTGGGTCAAAGTGAATATAAATGAAAGCATCTCTTTCGAAACCATCCTTTATAATATAAAAGTATTGGGGAAAACTTGATGGCATCGGCACCATCCCTTTCGAAAGCTTTAAATCATTTAAACAAAACACTGAAGGATAGCATCAAAACCCCCTTTCGAATCCATTGCTTTCGAAACCCTTGGACCCTTTCAAAAGCATTTAGGAAGTGGCTTAAAACATCTTTAAAACAAGCACTACCGTTCGAAAGCATTGATGACTTCAATACACTCGAAAGGCTAAAGATCGGTAGCAGAGCTTCGACTAGGTCAGAACCCCTTCTTTCGAAAGCATTATTTTATAAGTAAAGGAACCCATTCGAGAGCTTATTCTTTAAAACATAAGTTGATGGCAACCCCTTCGAAAGTATTTAGAAAACCTCTTTCGAAAACATATGCTTCGACTCCTTCGAAGGCTTCAATAAAACAAAGGCAGGCGCTTAACTTTTTAAAACAAACAAAAGGTATCGACCCCATCGGAAGCCATGCTTTCGACACCTAGCCTTTCGCCTTTCACCTTTCTCCAATCCACTACGTACCATTTAAATGATACCTCGTGTATTGGTTTCGGCTTAGTGGGGTTTTGATTTGATTGAAGGTGTAAGCTCTGAGTCGAAAGGTACTTCTAAAGAAGGCAGAACCAACTTTTCTGGGTAAAAACTGATTAATGCCAATTAAGGTAAATACTTTTTAACTAACCTACCACATGTAAACATAAGATTGGTTTCCTTAACTTTTCAAATTCTTTACTAAAATAACTGCCGCTAATTTCAGATCTAAACCATGGTTAAGTTAGCAGATAAGCCATTCCATTAAGCAAAACCGATATTGCAAATAAGTCCTTCTAAAATAATTTAATTTGCATAGCAAATCACTTAGGAAAAATTCCAGAAGTTCACTTTAATCATGTTATCTAACATATCAAAATTTTAGACCTAAATTCTGAATATAATTTTGAAAATAATTTATAAACCCAATTATCCATATTTTCCTTTGAAAATTCATAGTAATCTTTCCATAACTTGAAAAATCATCAAATTAAAAACCAACTCCAAAATCATGTTTAACACAACATTAAATTTTTCCATGGCATTTAAAATCAATATCAATCGGTTTTTCCCTAAAACTGCATATAATCTTATTTAAACATTTTTGTTTAAATCAAACAAATTGTAATTCAAGCATATCATCATCCAAATCATCATAAAATGAATTTGTCCTTAAATCCAAAAACATATGATTATAAAACAAAATAGAGATGGAATGAATTATTATTCATCTTGATTAAGACAAGGAGATTGGATTGAGATTTATTCCCATAGCTTTAATCCCTAGCTTTACTTTAATTTCTCTTCTCTTTGATTATGGTCGGCTCCTCTTCTTAGGTTTGTGTTTTTGTTTTCAAAATGACGTGAATGGGAAATGAAATGGTAAGGAATGAAAATATATAAGGGTAATGGAGCCATGTGCGGCAAATTCCCATTATGCCCTTATGTAGATTAATTAACCTAAAAACCATTATTTAGCCCATTTAATTGGTTAATTAAGCACGGCCCAAATTATATTTATTCAAATCTCAATCCCCTTATCACTTATCATTTACATTATTCTATTTAATTTATCTAGTTAAATCTCATGTATAATGTTATCAAAAATTAGGGGTGTTACACGTATATTTCCCCATTGATCAGGTAACCTAAGTTCTGATACCAAATGTAACAACCCACCTCGAAACAGTCTTAAATTTTGATCCAGAAAAGGCCCATCGAAACTTAGATTCATTCTAACGTTGGTTGTTGGTTGGAAAAAGAAGTAACTGTAGAGATTAATAATTATTCTTTCAGAACTCACAACGAATGAAATAAAATATAATATCAAATTTTACCTATTTATTTCAAAAACATTTGAAATGTCATAATACAAAACATCATAAAACTATTACATAAGATCTATCACATCATTTGTCCAAATACATTGGTGCAACATAAAAATATCATAAAAGAAAATAATAACTGCCATAAGCTTAAGCCACTCAACCTTCAAGCATCATCACTATCATTATTCCGTTCTTAACCTGTGTTGTAATGAGGAGGGGTTAGAACAACAAATGTCTGGTGAATAAAAATCCCGGGTCTTACCATTTTAGTACTTGGGTAGTATATTTCAAAAAAGAATATGTTTATGTACATAAAACCATTTAATACTTCTTATAAGGAAAGGAGGTGGGTCCATAATCAACCACTTAATACATTGCATTCCCGAAGCAGGATTCTAATCCCATAACCCAAATCCCACGTCAGAAATATCTAACAATGCAAGGGATAGTACTCAAGTCATTAATACCTTTTATTGGAAAATAGGCAAACTCTGGTCATTTAAGACCTCAACTGAGGTAGACCCCATCATTTAATACCTATTCCCAAGGCAGATCCCTCAAAGGTGACTCTCTAGCTAACATCGCACGGAATCTCTTAAGCCACTTAATACTTCTTTATGGAAAGGCACACCCTTAATCAATCACTTAATACCTTATCCCGAAGCGGACTCCTATCGAGATACCACCTATCGTGCCTAATAACTAAACCCTTGGCCATTTAATACTTCATTTTAGGAAAAGAGGCAGGACCTCAAACAACCACTTAATACTTCAAGACCCCCAAGCAAGCCTCTCATATTATAACTCATACTCATATTGACTTCTCACATTAGTCCGACTGTTAACCCATAAAATGGATCAACACCTTGGTTGGAGTGTGAAAGCACCAGCCCTATTCTTATAGATAAATAACATAGAGAATAAATGTAAAAAGAGCAGAAATAAAAAGAAGACAAGAAGATTTTTATAGTGGTTCGGCTGTTAATGAAGCCTACGTCCACTTTATAGTTTTTATTATTAACTGATTGTTGTTACAAGATGTATTTGATTACAAAGCTCTTGAATATCCTTAGTTAGATCAAGTCTCCAATCTTAGAATCCATTGGAGAATCACAGTGAACCCTTTTGAAGACTGTTGTGAGGGAGGTGAAGAGTGAAGAAAGCTTCCAGTAGAGTTTCAGCCACTAGTCCGGAGACCCCTTTTTGTCTTGCAGGTAGGATGGTATTTATAGAGATCGGGAGCTTCTGGGCCAGGCCTGTTCACACCAACTACTCGTAGATGATCACAGGAAGGTCCACTGGAGCTTGCCTCGCGATAGGAGCCAAAACCATGGATCACTAGCGATCCATGGTGTTTGCTCAGGTGCGAGCCAACTCCTTTATTTTTGCCCTTACTTTGTCTTCTATGAATTGCGGCGACTTTATGTTGATGCATGGATCATTGGCGATCCATAGTGTAAGGATCGCTGGCGATCCATACACTTAGCCTATTTTTGGATTTTGGTGTCTGGACATCTTCATTGTCTTGCGTCGATGTTGTTTGCGAACTCCTGAGTTGATGTTATGGATTGTTGGCGATCCATTGGCCATGGATAGCTAGCAATCCATGTCCTTAGAGTAATTTTCTTCCAACTTCTTCTGACTCCTTGTTCTAGTCCTTTCAGTTGACCTTGGAGCTATTCCGACTCGATCAAGTTGTTCTGACTTATGCTGGATTCTGCTATAGAGATCAGAGAGCTTCTGGGCCAGGCCGGTTCACGCTAACTACTCGCAGATGATCACAGGAAGGTCCACTAGAGCTTGCCACGCAACCCAAGCCAAAACCATGGATCGCTAGCGATCCATGGTCTATGGATCACTTGTAATCATTGGTATATGGATCGCTTGCGATCCATAGTGTTTGCTCGGGTGTGAGCCAACTCCTTTTATTTTGCCCTTGCTTTGTCTTCTATTAATCATGGTGACTTTATGTTGATGCATGGATCATTGGCGATCCATAGTGTATGGATATTTTTGTATGAATCGCTAAAGATCCATACACTTAGCCTATTTTTGGATTTTGGTGTCTGGAGATCTTCGTTGTCTTGCATCGACGTTGTTTGCGAACTCCCTAGTTGATGCTATGGATCACTGGAGATCCATTGGCCATGGATCGCTACCGATCCGTGTTCTTAGAGTATTTTTCTTCCTTTTCTTCCAACTTCTTCTGACTCCTTGTTCTAGTCCTTTAGGTTGACCTTGGAGCTATTTCGACTCGATTAAGTTGTTTCGACTTCTACTGGATTCTGCTGGGTTAAAAACCCGGATAACATTTGCCCCCCTCCCTAGAGTATGCTTTCGTTGGAAACAAAGTGTACTCTAGAACAAGACAAGTTTCGAATTACTCTTCTAGGAATTTCAGTGAATCGTTGGAGTCCATCTCAAGATGTTGTTTTCAATTGACTGACTTCTGATAGCCTTTGTTTTTTTATTTCAATCTAAATTTCAATTCCTAGTATTGAAGATGCAATCTTTGCTCCGTAGTTTACATGAGGTTTTAGGTCGGTAAGTGGGTGCATGACGTGGGTTTGGATTCGACCTATATAGTTTTAACTCGACCGGTGGTGAAGCTAAGTTTTATCTCGAATGATTATACGCTATCTTGGAGCGAAGTCTTGCTCTTTATCCTTAACTTCTCCTTTTCGAGAAACTGGTTAAGCGCTCATCGATGGTTTTGAATTCCAATGCGATGATTTATTCCAAAATCGGATATAGTAGATGATTCGATCGTATCGCTCTTCCCGTTTTTGTACTCCAGTGATCCTGAAAAGAAAAGCTTCCTGCGTCGCTTTGGACGGTGGCTCCGTTATCGATCGTCGATCGATAACAGGTAAGTGTGGAAGAGAAAATCTCAAAGGATGATATGGATTGTTTTTCAAATGTAAGCAAGCTATCTACACTAGATTGTTTGTTTGCAGTATTCAGGATACTGGGCTCTTCTCATGTAGATAACACACTGCATCTGCACCAGTCAACGCTTAGAACCCGACTGGTCAACGCACGCCGAATTTCCTTGGATTCCGGGTGTTTGTTATACAAGGATATTATTTAAAGTTAAACATACCTGACAGAGATGGATGCCAAGTTTTGTTGTTGAAAATGACTTTTCGGCCATCCAATCTTTAGTCTAGCGGAGGAACTTCTACTCCTCCAAAAGCTGAGTCCTTCACGACTTAGGCTTCGCTTATTATTCCTATCATATTTGGATGATTGATTACTAGTTAAATTACAAAGCACTATTGCTCTTGTAGAGTTGTAGTTGAAGTTCGATCAGGCACGGTTTTCATCTTCGGAAACTAGCGCATGAGTTGTTCGATTGCGATTATCCTTCCTTTGCGTTTTTCGGGAATTCAACCTGCACACCAGCCTTTGTCTCCGGGGACATTGGTTTAATTGCTCGATTCCGAGCATTATTTTTTCTAGAACTATGTGGTAGCTTGGTCTAGCTAGTTTCGTGACTGTTCTTGTTTATGTTTAGTTGAGTCCATGCTCAGCTGAGTTCATTCGACAAAGCGTTGGTGTAAATGCCTTAATCCCTAGGGCTGATTTCTTTGACTACTGAACCAACATGTTTTGGGAGACTAGGTCTCCCAAGTAATAAGTTCGATTGCCCCAGTTTGATTTACGCAATAGCTTCCATCTTCGGGAACTAAGGACTTTGTTGATTGATCCCAAGATCTGAGTTTTGTAATGATGTCGGTGTGCATTAGAAAGATGCGTTGCTGGCATCTCTTTTGAGTCCGACATTGAGATCCTAACCATGTGCTGGTTTTTGTCTTCGGAAACTCATGTACGGATGACTTAAACCCATGGGTTTTTCCTAGATGTTGTGGATCTTCAGATAACGTAAGATTCCAAAAGGTAGGATTAAAGGGTCGATTAAGCTTTTGCTTCTAGTTTTGAAAGCCAATGTATTGATAGTTTCATTTTATGGGTCTCTTTTTAGCATCGCCAATCTTCGGGCGATGGCATATTCCCGCAAGATAGGACCAAATGATCTAGTTGGATCGTAAGTAGGTCATCAATCCTTCTTATTATCACCAGACTCTGAGCGAAGGTTAATTTGTGAAAATTAAATCCTTCATTTCCTTTGCTGGCAATTTTCTTTTAGAGATGTCTATTTGGAAAAACGAAACTGTTATCTAACCATCTCTATGGTTTGGACTGAGGATTTGTGTGTCTATCCCTATTTGCGGGACTAGCTGTTTTGAACGCTCGTATTTAGACACTTGCGAGAGATGGAAATGTGTGGGGCGAATTGCTAATTTGCCCCCAGTCTGGCTCTCAATCCCATTCTGGAATTGAGGAAGTTCAGGGATTTTATTTTCGACCTTCCATGATTGCTCCCGCTTGTCCTTGGCCATGCATGCTCTCCTTGGTTGCTGACGTCGTCATGGAAGTTTTGTTCATATGTCAACTCCTGTCTTTGAGAATTAATAACCTAGCTGCTTTGTTCCAAGCAACATTTCCTCGAGGCTACTATTCTTTTGGCTGTGTCTAAATTCTTTCTAAGTTGAATTTAGGAAATTTGGTTGTGCACCGGCTTTAATCCCTAGAATTTTGTACACGAGAAATTCAATCATGGGATTTCCTTTTGACACTACTTAATTCATGTGCAGTGGCTAATTCATGCGATGAAAGGTCGAACCATCTGGCTGACCTATGAAAGGATATGTCTTCCGGTCGTTTCCTGTCATTGGGCAATAGTAGTTTTCTAAAGAGACGGTGGAAATTCATTTGAGGACCAACTTCTATCACCGGAAGCTAGTGCATCGATGGTTCACTGCGATGAGTGTTTCTCATCAGCCATGTAGATTAAAGTTTTCCTGGAATTGCCGGGGCAATACCGGTACTTAGTGAGTAGAATGTTTCCCGAAGTTGTCAGGGCAACACCGGTACTTATGAAATAGAAAGTTTCTTAGCATGCCGGGGCAGCACTGGTACTTAGGAAATAGAAAATTTTCCCGGCGTTGCCAGGGCAACACTAGTACTTATAAGATAAAAGAAGGCGTTGGCGAGGCAACACCGACACTTAGGAGGTTGGGATTGATTTTCCCCATCTATTCGGCGGTGCTCTTAATCTAGTTGGGTACTAGTTTCGGCCTTCGAAAACTAGCACTTCGATGGTTGGATTGTGGATGTATTTTCTTAGTGCTTCCTATCTTTGGGCAGTGTTAAAGTCATGTTGGTGATGGTTGAATCATTCATTCGATCATGTAGAGTTGAGTAGATTCCTTTTAACCCAATGTGGTTGTTTTCTCAACGTTGCTTAAATCTGGGAGATGCCATGTTCTGGAAGGGTGAGAGTCCTAGGCGTTTTCGCTGCCTAGCTTTGTTTATAACCATCGAGTATTACCCTTGGAGATGCAAGGCTTCTGCTTAACCAATTCCATAGTTATTCTTATTCACAAAAAATCAAACTTCCACCCACCGGTTTTTGTTATGATCCGATGACTATCTGCGAAACCCTTCATTTCTAGGCGGAATTCTTCACTTCTAGGTGTCAAACTCCAAGTTCTTATAGAGAATCTGAAATTGTAGAGCAAGTCATGACATTGACCCTAGTACGACCGCGTTTATTCCTATACTGATCATGGACAGGTAGAATTTGGTAGTGTTTGTCTTGAATCCGTGACACTTAACCTTGTTTGTTTTAGGCCATATACATTATGCTGGAATAATAGCATTGTTGTGGATATCAACCTTATTCGTTGGGTCTAATCTTCGAGAATCAATGGTTTAGATGCTTGATTTTGAGCGTTCTCTCCTTGCTGTTGTCTACCTTTGGATAATAGTTAGTTTGTTTTGCAAGTTAGGGTTTGAGACCTCATTCGAGCACCTGCTTCTGTCTTTGGAAGTCGCTGGGTCGATGACTTGATTTTCGAAACATCTTCCATCATTATATATCTCTGGTCGACGGTAAGTCCCTCCTTTCATTGCCTATTTCCGACCGATGGTGAATTTTAAGGAGTTTGATTTTCTTGTCGATATGATAGTCTGCAATTCTTGATGTTGTTGAGGCAATATCGATGTCTAGTAGGTTGGACCAGTTTCCTTTTTAATTCCACATTCATCCAGCCTACTATACTGCTTAGTTTTGTTGCGATTGCCGAAATTCTCTCTTCAGCGTAACAAACCATGGAATGATTTTTTTTCCTGACCAAGTGTTAGTGTGTTATGTGTCGCCGGTCCACTGGGTTGATTACTCTGAACACTTGATGCGAGACTTGATGTTCTGGGTGGCTCTCTAGATGCCCCCCGTCAAAGTTGTGTCGTAGCTCCTATTTTTGGGAGCTCGTGATTTGAATGTCTTAACTTTTAGACATTTTGGTCAAAGATCCGAATTCATTGTTGAAATCTTGGTTTGGGAACTTTGTGGCATTGCCGAAGCAATGTCAGTCCTTTTGGGTGGTAGGTATCGGTTCCTGTTAATCTTGAAATAAACAAGTTTCTTGGTGTTGTGAAGACAACACCGATACTTAGAGAATTTTGGCAGTCCGGTAATGATGCCAGAGCGACATTGAGCATTGTTTGTGCAACTCGTGAGATGCATGGTTTATGAGAGTGCACGGCTTACGAGATGCGCAGCTTTTGGTAGTGTGCGGCTTATGGGTGGCGCAGCTTATGAGAGTGTGTAACTTTTGGGATGCATGGCTTTTGGGGGTGCGCGGCTTACGAAATGCACGGTTATGGGATCGATACGACCTGTTGATTCGGAAAAGTTTGGAACTTCTCAACGTTGCCAATCTTCGGGCAACGTGAGGAGTTGGCGGTTTGAGTCAGTTCGCTTTCTTCGACTCGGGGAGTTGATGGAGCATACTCAGGCGCAGTTTGACCGGTCCAAGCAGCTAACCAATGATTTTTGAGTCGATTTGACCCCTTCGACTCAGCAGGTTACTTACATGAACATGGTTTTATTGGTTCAAGAAGTTAAATAGTTTTTAGTTCGGGTAACCATGGCTTGGATGATCCTTCTGTGTTTTGGAAGATATACACATTCAAATAGATCAGGCTGCCATGGTGGAGAGATCTATAGTTGACCGCATGAAGATGGATTGAAGAAAGAGCCTATAGGAGTTTAGGGCATGACTCTTAGCTCTTGGTCCAAATTGCATTTAGAGAATGGGTCTTTAACTGGCATACGGTCTAGGAGGAAGAGGGATTAGTCACCAAGAGCGGTAAAGTAGTAGTTGGAAAGAGGTGGGCAAGTATTATGCTAGTATTTCGTTTGTAGCACTAGCTAGGTCGTTAAGTCCGCAGTTGTCAGAATGCCAGAATTTTTGATCGGGCACAACAGAACTGTGGTATGATTAGTCTCGGCCTTTCTTATGGGTATTCAAGTGTGCGGTGCCCCCATGCCACGGGGTTGTTGGCATGCTTGAACTGTATCCAGGGTCTATCCACAACTCGTTTGGTTGCACCCAGTCTAGTAGATGTCGTTCTCCCGAGTTCTAAGTCTTTGCTTAATTTGAGTCAGCCTCTGATTAACCACAAGGTCGGTTCAGTTTTGGCTTAGTTCCTTTAAGCGACTTTGAAGCCCTGGAATTCAGCACTGTTTGTTTCATCGGTTGTTGGAAGTGATTATGTTAACTATGCGGAGTGACTGATATCATTGTCGATTTTTGGTCCCGGAGCATGACTTCGTTGACTTCAGGGGGCTCTGGATTAGATGATTGCTTATCTTCCTATTCACCTTCATGGATATCAGTCATACATAAATTTTGCTGATCTACTGGTTCGCCTTCATGACGCTTTAGTTCGTGAAAGACCTTCCCGTTCGCGAAGGGTTTTTTGGATCAGATGACCGCTGATCTACCGGTTTAAATTCACGATGCTTTAGTTCGTGAAAGACCTTCACATTCATGAAGGGGTTTTAGATCAGATGACCACTGATCTACCGGTTCACTTCATGACACTTTAGTCCATGAAGGACCTTCACATTCACGAAGGGTTTTTTGGATCAGATGACCGCTGATCTACCGGTTCGCATTCACGATGCTTTAGTTCATGAAAGACCTTCGCATTCGTGAAGGGTTTTTTGGATCAGATGACCGCTGGTCTACCGGTTCGCATTCATGGCACTTTAGTTCGTGAAAGACCTTCGCGTTTGTTAAGGGTTTTTTAGATCAGATGACCGCTGATCTACTAGTTCACCTTCACGACACTTTAGTTCGTGAAGGACCTTCACATTCGCAAAGGGTATTTTGGATCAGATGACCGCTGATCTACCGGTTGACATTCACGACACTTTAGTTCGTGAAAGACCTTCACGTTCGTGAAGTGTTTTCTGGATCAGATGACCGCTGATCTACCGGTTCACCTTCACGACGCTTTAGTTCGTGAAGGACCTTCACATTCGCGAAGGGTTTTTTGGATCAGATGATCGCTGATCAACCGGTTTGCATTCATGATGCTTTAGTTCGTGAAAAACCTTCGCGTTCGTAAAGGGTTTTTATGGTCAGATGTCCGATGAACAGACAGCCTTGGAATGGTAATTTATCGATTCTGAGAGGAATTTTGGTCGGATGTCCGACGACCAAATGGCCTTGGAGTGATAATTCATTAACTCCAAGAAGAGTTCTAAGTCATGTGTCTGGCGGCCCAACGGTACTAAAGCGATGATTCAATGACTTTAAGAGGAATTTTTGGGATTCATCTCGCGGGAACATAGTTTTATAGGTTCCTGGAGACTAAGGGGTTGGATCTGTTTGTTCGACGATCCTTTGGATAAAGTTTCTTAACGCTACCAGAGCTAATCCGATTCTTAGAAGGGGGATCGACATAACTCGTTGAGGGCATAGAAGCATTTCTTTCGCCATGCCATCTACAACGCCTCAGTGTTCCGGTAAGGCTCATTTGGAAAAGGAAAGTAGACAAGGATGGATGAGAAGGCATCGCCTTGGATTGCTGCCTCCATTCCTTGGTTGCTAGCTAGCTAGAGTGTTATTTGATAATCATCCTTTCATTTGATTTTGTCAGTTATTTGGGACGCTTTTCTACCGGGTCTTAGCAGCCTTGCTTGGGCAGAAGGTCCTTGAGGTCCTGTAGCTCCTTCACCGTTTGGTATGTTCTTTGGCAAATTGTCGGGTTCGCCTTCTTCCAATTGCACTACTTCCAGTCTTTAAGACCAGTTTGCCTTCCCGGAGAATTCTTCTAGGGTAGTAGGTTGTTTCATCCTTTAATGATTCTTGAAGGCCTTGCAGTAGACTACATTCGTCGCCCTCGCTTCGTCCGTATGCTAGTCATACCTATAAAAAAGCAATTTCGGATCAGTTGTACAGTTGTATAAAAGGTATAATTGGCATGATAAACTTCTTGGGATATTCCTCATGTTGAACGGCTTCGATGAATGGGTTTCGATTAGGGAAGATGCTCTAATCGTTGTCAGATCAATCCGTTTTCAAGTTACGGCTGTTTATAATGCTTGGGAATGATATATGCATGATTTTCTATGCTTGAATGATTGGAAATGCCAATTGAATGACAAATCACTTATGGTGGGGTCATGGATCAATGACGATCCCAAAAAATTTCAAACTAGGTGAGATCGGTCTGACATGACAAAGAAAGCCCCATAAAGTTGCATCCAAAATCTCAAGATATTCGGAGTTCGCACATTCAAGTTATGGGCAAAAGAAGATGGATCTGCATTGATGGATTGGTGGTATTTTGCTCGGAGTCCGACCCGAGAAAATTTGTCGTTTGCTTGGAGTTAGCACATGGTTCGCTTGGAGTCACAGAATTTGAAGTGCTGGGTTGGTGACAAACGGTGCTTGGAGTCATTTTCATGTTTTCTTGGAGAAAATCTTGGTTTTACCCGATCTGATTTCGGTCCAGAATTTCCTAGGTTTGCTTCGAGTCAAATGGATGATTACCCAGTTCGACTTCCAGTCAGGATTTCCAAAATCGGCTTCGAGTCGAATAGGCAATTATCCGAGTTCGACTTCGAGTCAATCCTAAAGTGACTTTTTCAATGACCATTTTGATGATTTTCGACGATTTTCGACGACGACCTTTTGTGATCCGATGGTAGGAGCACCATTATGGGATTGGAGGCTAGTCAGTTGGGAGTGACCATAATATACCCCAGAAGCTTAGCCTGGTAAACGATCCTGATTTGTGTCATATCTTTTTGGTTCTCCTACCTCTGGAACTAGCGTTTAAGTAGCAGTTCTCCATCCATTGTTTGGCACTGTGTTGCGGCATAGGTTTTAGAGCTTCTTCTATCATTTTGCACGTTAGCATTTTCATCCAATTTGTCTTCCTCAAATTGCTTGTCATCTTTAGAGCTAGAGAGAGCCATCGTTATATCTCCCCATATGGTTTTTACCCCTAAGTTCGGGTTTGTCGCAAGAGCTTTTGCAGTGGGTGGAGTGTCAACATTTTTTTCGTCATGATTCTTGGAGCTCTACCCACTTCTTCCTGTTGCTTTTGCCTTCTATCGATTATATCCCCTTCGAACGACCCAGACAGTGGTCTCAGTGAAAGCACCAAAATGTTAACCCAAAAAATGGATCAACATCCTGCTTCGAGTGTGAAAGCACCAGCCCTGTCCTTACAAAGCAATAATACAGAGAATAAATGTAAAAAGAACAGAAATAGAAAGAAGAAAAGAAGATTTTTATAGTGGTTCGGCTGTTAGTGAAGCCTACGTCCATTTTATAGTTTTTATTATTGGCTTATTGTTGTTACAAGATGTATTTGATTACAAAAGCTCTTGAATATCCTTAGTTAGATCGAGTCTACAATCTTAAAATCCACTAGAGAATCACAGTGAACCCTTTTGAAGACTATTGTGAGGGAGGTGAAGAGTGAAGAAAGCTTCCAGCAGAGTTTCAGCCACCAGTCCGGAGGCCCCCTTTTGTCTTGCTGATAGGATGGTATTTATGGAGATCGAAGAGCTTCTGGGCCAAGCCTGTTCACGCCAACTACTCGCAGATGATCACAGAAAGGTCCACTAAAGCGTGCCTTGCGACCCGAGCAAAAACCATGGATCGCTAGCGATCCACAGTGTTTGCTCGGGTGCGAGCCAACTCCTTTATTTTTGCCCTTGCTTTGTCTTCTATGAATCGCGGCGACTTTATGTTGATGCATGGATCATTGGCGATCCATACACTTAGCCTATTTTTGGCTTTTGGTGTCTGGACATCTTCGTTGTCTTGCATCGACGTTGTTTGCGAACTCCCAAGCTGATGCTATGGATCGTTAGCGATCCGTTGGCCATGGATCGCTAGCGATCCATGTCCTTAGAGTATTTTCTTCCTTTTCTTCCAACTTCTTATGACTCCTTATTCTAGTCCTTTCGGTTGACCTTAGAGCTATTCTGACTCAATCAAGTTGTTTCGAATTCTGCTGAGTTAAAAACCTGAATAACACTGACTATTCATAGGAACCGGTAGCTAGATTAGCTGGATAGAATTACCCTATAGAATTCTGGGACTAACCATACGTCATCACAAATATTTATCATAGGAAATGTCACACATCAATAGGAAGTGTACACAACTACTGGTAGCCTCAAAGTAAAGGGCAGACTTCAATCATGAAACTCTACTGACCTCGCATCCCTATGACTTAACCATGATTTAAATACTCTCCATATATATAATACTCATCTCACCGTTTCATAATTAAGGCCTTATGAAAAAACTTCCTTATTACACCTTAAAATATCAATTACGTTCCCTTAGGGGGAAATTAATGACAACTATTACCTAATTAATTACGCAATTATATGCCATAATTATACGTTTATTACGGTAATAGAAATAAATATATGTATGCACGCCTAACTAATTCTAGCGTGCGGTATATACGCTCTAAACTAGCGTTAAATGTCAATTTAACCATAATACAAATACAGGTCCTTTCCCTTCAGATTTCCAAGATTTCAATATCCATAAAAAGGGATTAAATATTCATATCAAAAATTGCAATACATAGACTTGTAAAAATAGAAACCCAATTTATTACATCAATCCAATGGAATATCATAAATAATATGAATTGCAATCCTAACTTCATATTCTATTCAACTCCTCTTTTACTTAGAAATAAACAAAGAAATTTTGTGTGGAACAGGTGGTGTAAACTATGAACAGAATTCGTACTTTAAACCTTTATTTTATTACTAAAAACTCACAATTTGAATCAAAGAAGGAAGAGAAGTGGAATAGACTATGAAATTATCAAAAATTGTAGAAACAATATATATTCCATCAAATTAACATAAATAATTGAGAATCTCCATTTAGAGCTGACATCTTGAGATAAAAAGGAATTTTGATGGATTTTATCTAAAAAAATTTCGCAATTCTGAAATCTCTAAGGCATATTGAAATCCATAGATATATACTAATGAAACACTAAAATAAGAATACTAAGGTTTCCACTCATAGATTGTCCTTAGCTTCTCTTATATGGATTTGCAATGCCAAAGAAACTCATTATCGATATCCTTCTTTCTATATATATATACACACAGTGAAGGATAAGTGTGTATATATAATTTTGTTAGATTCAGAGAGGTTGGAGGAGAAGAAAATAGATTAAAGGAATCATTAGAAAAGGATCAGAATCCTACCTGAATTTCTAATTGAATTTGTGAATCTAACTAAAGAGAGAAAATGTAGAGGTTCAAGGTATTTCCTAAATATTTATGAATAAAAAGTGGAGAGGATAGGGTCCTATTTATAGAATTTGAAACAGACCAGAACCGTAGGATGGAGTTAGGTGAAAATGGATAAATCTGGAGTGTTTAAATACTAAAAAACCCTAGCCGCCACCCTGGATAGGGATCGACCACCCCCCACAGATGGGTCGACCGCTGGGTTCGACTACTTAGGGTTGGAGGTGTCAACCTCTACTCCTATTTAATTAGTTCACTCAATTCATTTATGGTTGATTTTATGGAGTGTTACAACAACATTTTGTAACTGCTATCACAAAACATACCATTTATGTATTTTCTATTAAATATACTTTAAATTAAATTAATTAATTAATGTAACACATTATATTAAGTATATAATATAAAGAAAACACCTTTTATTTCGAACAAGATTGGTTATCGAGTTGGATATATGTAACAAATTACATAATCGCCTCTAGGGCATACCCTTAACTATATCAATTTCCCACTTGCACTTGGGGTCAATTATGGAGTCTTATTCCAACTTCTCCAATCGGTTTTCTCAAAACCAATTAGGTTAGTATCTCAGTGAATCAGTATGTTGTTATATTTCAATTATCTACTATGTCAATCAACTCTCTTCGATGTTGATAAACTACCTTTATCATGTGAAACAACTCGGAATATGTCTCTCAACTTCCAGTGAGCTCAAAGTTCTGTTACGAACTATATCGTGACATTGTTATCATATAACAATGTTATGTGATTCTCAACATTTGGAATCACCCTCGGATCAGTTTTAAATTTGTGCATTTATTATATATATACATTGTTTTATTGTGGTGCTATTTAAGTCAATGAATCAGCCACAATCTCTCCTATTTGGAACATTTCCAACTTAAAAATTCTTAATTTATTATTGACATATTATACTCAATATCACTTATGAAATTTGAGTTCGAACATTCCTTCATAAGGAGTTTTCTATTTTTCTAAATAATTCTCTAGTATTTCATAAATACACAAGCACATCGCAAATAACCATTTAGTGATATCAATTTGGATTTGATATATGCTTTATGTATTAAATACATAAACAAATCACGATATCATAGACAGCATAACATGTATGATAATTCCTATTGCCAATGCATAAGGAATCCATCTTACATGTTCCATTTAAACATTTTAATAAGATGTCCTTTCATATCGGTTTGGGACATTCACAATATCTTCTATACTTACTATAAAAGACAACATTTACAAATCCAACGTTGAGCATTAACACAACCGAGGCTTGTTTTAACACAAGTACATTGTTATAAACCAGCAATATATTATTTACTTATTGTTTAGAAATATCAATGTACCTTAAAACATTCTTTCTTACGTACACGCTTCCTCTACATTTTGATTGAAAATCGAATTATTTGATATTTCTATTAAAATACTGATCCAATTTTGATACTTATAAAATATACTTTCCTATCATTTCTTGGATCATATCCAAAAACTCACAACCTTTTATCACCCCCACCGACTTCGAGACACTTTGGTTGTTAATGCAAATAGTCTATTCTAAATTATTATTTAGAATTTTCTATTTCAGCACATATATACCAAAACACTAAGTCTTTTCATGCAATAATCTTATAAGAAAATCCAAAGTAACTTGATCACATTGAATGATGAATCTATTACGCTAATTTCAACAATTGAAATTTATGAGATTATTCTTATCAACATTGCTCATTTAATTCCAAACGCATTAATCTTGCTCATGAAGACACAATCAGACCGATGGATCACATCCCTTCGTTTATGACTACTAAAATCATACTTTGATAACGTACTTGGAATTCTTTCAGATTTACGCATCATACCATATCATAGAGTCCATACTCTTAATGGTTTAATTAAATAACCAAGGATTATATATTTTTGACATTGATAAGAAACTTGTTGTTTCTCTTCAAAATTTGAGAATACTCTCTAATGTGATGTGTTCATTTAGGTTAGTTAAGTTCATTTTGCCTCATGTAATCAATTTTATCTTTGGATCGTATCCAATTCCATTTTACTACAATAACTTCTCGAAGAAATTCCTTCACTATGAAGTTGGTATTTCTTGAAATAACAATTGTTTCTCGGTGTAATGGAATATGTATTCATAAACATTTTACGAATTTACTTGTACATAAAATTAGTTTGGTTTTAGTTTACAAAACTTATGTTTGAAACATAAATATGTCATCCAATGATAGTCCTTCCCAAACTCCTTTTGGGGAGATTCATACAAGATCACTCACGAACAATTATTATGTGCAGACTTTCGAATTGCATAATCTGCCAACTTCTTGCCCTAGGATACGTTGGGGTTTCTTATAAACCCTTATCTTGTATGATTTTGTAAACTATTATTTAGATGGAATAATATTAACCTTGTTTACTACTCTTAAGTACATGACCTTATAGAAATAAATTAAATCAACCTCCCTCACAATTAATCGTATTTTGTCCGACAAAGTTCGATTACTCCTTATCAATACATTATTATGTATCACATGGAGAGTGACATTTAAGATCGAATCTTTATTCATTTTTAGATACGTTTGGAACTCTTTCCAATATACTCACTCATTCGATCAAATCGAATCATTTCTATCGCATGTTACATTATTTACTTCCATTGTATATTCTATGGGCTTGCCATTAACTTATACATGCATATCAAATACACATGTCCATGTCTATGATAACTCATTGGTGAATATGATGAAGTACGCGAAACGTTATGGTATTAATAGACTTACGATTGCCTACATCTATATGTATCAATCTAAAGAGTTCATCAACTCTTATGATGCTCCCACTAAATGGGTGCATAGCCCCTAATTGTCTAAGATATAATTAACCAATATCATATGATTCATAATCATATAATAAAATCATTTCTAAAAATGATGGCTTAGTCTATAATTCCCAAATAATTGTAAATAATTTCAAATACTTTTGTATTTTCTAATGCAACACTTTTGTTATATGCAAAGGTTGCAATACAAACCTAGAAGCCCAGAGCATGAGTCTAGGAAAGGGAAAGGAGGAAGGACATGAGCATCTTCTTTTGAAAGCATGCTATAATAACAGACTACGGGGAAGGGGGTTAAGGTAGATTACTTGCTGGCTGATAAGTCAGGTAGAGAATCCTAAGATTAGATGACTGATTAGATTACTAGTTTTTTTAACTAAGACCGCCTAAGTCCCATAAGAGAAGGAAGAATAGCTGGAAGCTAGAGAGTCCATGCCTAGCTACAAACTCAAAAGCCTAGATTTGGCTATTAGTCTCTATTATTCTTATTCTAAAGTACCATTGGAGCTCCTTTTCCCGACAACAGATCGGAGATCTTACTTTCTCAAGTCATACGTCTTTTGTTCAGCCAACAGTGTTCCGCTCTACTTATTATTACTTACTAGCACCCTTCACTTCATATTACTTTACTTCCAGCTTATTCCCAAATCAAATCTACTTGCTTATAAGAGCAAGGTGCATAGCTGGCTTGTTAAAGCATGGATGTTATAATAAAAAAATACCATATTGTAGTTGTATTTCATTATGCATATTCATAGTATTCACACTGAAATATAATATTTCATTATGAATATTCATACTATTCACATTGAAATATAACTGTCTATTTTTCAGTCGGCATGGAAAAATAGTTGTTATTTCAAAAATAATATTCAGTATGTTTTATGAAACATTTTTCGTAACTTGATGCAATCAATAAGTGCTATATAACATGCTCCCACTATTCCCTCCATTACTATAATAGTGTACTAAATTTGAAGGTCCATTATTCACTTAATATAAATTATTTATTTCATATACTATAACTAGTTTACAATGGTGAGTTCTTTGATCAAATATCTTGGACTCAAAGAAATAAATGTCATAGAAAACAATTTTCTATATGAAAATACATTTTGGAATATAAATAGTATATCTCATTCCAATATTAAGTATCAATTATTATTATTACAATTCTCATTTTGATGTTTCTTTATGAAGCAAAAGTGACTATTCACTCTCTTCATCCCAACCGTACCTTAAATCACATTTATTCTTGTACATTCTTTTTTTTCTAAATGGTCGAACCATTGAAAAATGCTCTTACTACAACATCATAACGAACTTTTTACAAAAGTGCACTCGTTTATCCTTAACATTTAAGGACATCAAATATGTTGCACTTTGTGTAAATTGATCAAACTGACATATCATCGATCGAGTCCATGATTTATATTGTAGTTTTGGTCTTGTGTTACTTTTAACATAATGTGATCTTTATCATAATCTATCAAATTAAATACTTGCTCTTGAACTATGGGTTATTTGCTTACTTCATATGAACTAATTTTCTCAAAGTATCATACATTACGAATTATGACTGTTCACCATATAACATTTATATGGGATAGTATATGGATCAAACATCCGTAGTCTCGTATCGCTTTTGAGTTCAGAACTTATAGAATGCAATATACAGTCTTGACCAAATAAATATGTAAGCGACCAAATTACAAATGTATTTAGTGTTAACCCAAAAAATGGATCAACACCCAGAGATCAGAGGAAAACACCAGTTCTATTCAAAATAAAGAAAAAGCAGTAGAAATAGCAGGAAAGTAAAAGGAGACACAAGAATTTTTATAGTGGTTTGGCGTAATCTCTGACCTACGTCCACATTAATCTTTGTTATTAGTTGTTCTCTCTGGATTACAACTAGTTATATAATATCTGACCACTATCTAGTGGATCTTAGATTTACAATAGAGTTTCTAGAGTGTTTGAGGTAGGAGATAGGAGTTAAGAAGAAGAGGAAATTTCATATCCCGAGAAGAGGAAGATCCTCTCATTTTGGTTGCAGGTAGGCTGGTATTTATAGGGAAATAGGTGTACGGGTCCAGAAGCTTGCTTGCACTGAAGTCCAAAAGATGGCACGAAGTTGCATAAGTGAAACAGAAGACCCACGAGTCAATAGAATAACTTGGTACCGAGCCAAATAACTCGATGCCGAATTATTTTTACTCATCCAAGTTAAACTTCATCCATTCGCTAGTTATCTCCTTCTTGAGTTGTTACAAGCTCTTCTCCTTCGACTTTGAGTTGAATCTAACGATCTTTCTGTTAGCTACTTCCTTTGCTTTCTTCTCGTCAATTCTTGGAATTTCTCGTTCCAATCTTAGAGAAACCACCTGGCCATGAGTTGTTGGAGTTGTATAAGAGGTGTATGGTGTTTAAGAAGCAAAAACAGAGGAAGGAATAACTCGGTGTCGGCCTGAATAACTCGGGGCCGAGTTGTTTCCTTAGCTAATTTTTCAGTCAAACTTCTAGAGTTCAATTCTCTAGTCCTTTTAATCATGTTTCCAAGTTCTTGAATCATTTCGTCCTGGTTTTGATCTTCTAAGTCCAGTTGAAATCTGTTTTGGCTCAAAAGCGGGTTAACGCTTAGTACTTGTAAAATCGAATGCTTACATTGGTATTGAGACATTAACATGCAAGAAGCACGTATTAGTAAGTATATGTTACATTTCTATTTTTCAATCTTCAATTCAGTTCATTTGTATATCTTAATTGAATAACATTTTATTAATCATATTAAATGCAGAAATTTATCAATGTAGATTATTATAACATTATATAGCATATGTTCTTACAATATTAGAAAGGTTAAATTTTGTCATTTCATTTTTCTAATATGTCTTACATTATTCTTTTATGTTTCACCAAACCCTAAGTGAAACATAGAAGTCATTCGACTTCACTAATGGGTGTTAGGACTCATATGCCTTGGGATTCTGACCTTGTGGAAAGCTCAAAAAATTATAGGCCTGCATATGATGGAGAACTCCTTATCAGTTGTATCACATACAACTCCTAACCCATGGTTCCTTGTCCTAATCCCGCCCTTTCCTTGAGGAAAGCTCAACAAGTAAAGTGGGACTATTCACTAGGACCTATCATTTCGCGACGGCTTAAATATAATGCAAGTACCTTGAGGAAAACTCAACAAATATGTGCAATTATCTTACCTCATCTACTTAATTTATTAATAGTACTATACATAATATCTCTAGCTTAAGCAAAGCTCAACAACTAAAGAGTATGCAAGTATTCTATTAATATATAAATAATATAGGACAACTTTATATTGAAGATTCATAATCTTCAATATATTATGTCGAGTGATATCGACTTGTGGAATAATGTATTTCTTATGAAATACCTTCATGATTCAAGTGTCGAACACATCGGAAATCACGATATACATACATTTATGTATGTATTTATTCCTTAAGTCTATTTAGGGTTTCTTAATGTTCCACCATTAATTTATACATTCATATTATATAAGTTTTATTATTATATGACTTTTTCATATTTTATACTACTAATATAATAGTCTTATGTATAATATTATATTAAAAAATCTTATTTAATTAATTTTAATTAATTAACATTTTAATTAATTTTATATTATTTTAATATAATATTTATATTAAATATTTATTATATATTATAACCTAGTGTAACACATATAACATATCTATGTGTATATTATTTAATTAATTAACCTTTTAATTTAATTAATTAATTTAATTTAATTATTTTAATTATATATATTAATATCAAAAATCATATTATATATGTACATGTATACTTATGAGATCTTAAAAAAAATTAAATATCATAATATATATATATCAAAATATATAATATATGTATATATATATTTTATTAATTAACTTATTTAATTCATTTATATATCTCATTAATCTTATTAATAAATTCAAATTTGCAAAATTAATTTATTCTATTTTTCAAACATTTTGAGATTTTTCATTATATTACAACTTATATATGTATATCTTATTTTAAATTTAACTTTTAAATTTAAAATATTTATTTTAATTTAAAACAATTTTGAAAATTATCCCAAGGCCCAATTTAAATTGGGCCTCTTCTCTTAGGTGTAGCCTTTTGGGCTTGTATATTTGTTCGGGCTAGGCCGGTAGTCAGGTAGGGCAAAGTACTTGATTACTCAAACCCAATTATTTGACACTACCTTTCTTAGACACACATTAACTGGGCTGTGAGCTTAATTGGTTATCTCTAACATGACTATTAGACTGCATATGCTATTGGACTCCGATACCATTGTTAGAACTGGGCTAGCCTGCAGTGGAAGTTATGGGTGAATTTCAAAAAAAATTCCCTTATTGGATCTTTATTGGGCCTATGAAGTCTAATTTATTTGGAACATTTCTAAATTTTGTCTAAATAAAATCTCTTATTTTATTTAAATTTATAAACTATATAGTTTTATTTAATTTATATATTAATACATATAAATATATACATATGTATCATATACATATATGTATGTGTGCATGTGTAACATGATAACCCATGCAAGGTAAATATGCCCGTGTATAGATGTTGGAATTTACATTGCAACGGACATGTTAGCTCATCTGATATGTAATTAATGTATGTATATAAACTATTATAATAAATAATGTATATGTGTGTATATGTATATGTATATGTATATGTTAAGTTTGTTTAAATAATTTTAAATAAATGTAAAATATTTAAATATATATGCGTGTGTGATTTTAAAAAAAAAACGTGTGTGTGTATGTATAATTTATAAATAAAATATTAATAATTTATATATGCACATTATGATAATGCATATGTTTAAATATAAATAGTTATTTAAATATTAAAATAATATATATATATATATATATATATTTCTTAAACCGTGAATAATAAATGTACCAATATATATAATGACAAAATAATTTTTTTTTAAATAATATATGCACATACACAAAAATATAGCCATAATATATGTATATATATTAATTAACAAAATTACATTTTTTGTATAAATTCCAGATCGTGTGTACAACGGAAAAAAATCTATTAGTAATTTTATTATTTTAAAATATATTTTAATTGAATCTTCATTCAAAATTACATAAAATGTCAATAATAAATTATTTTTGAAACATTTTTTCAAATTTTAAATTTTCAGTAAATCGACTATATATGATATTGTGAAGTTTGGAAAAAATCTCCACATTTTTTCGATCAAATTTTATTTTTTATTAATTTTTAGTTTATTATAATAATAATTTTTAAAAATAGCAAAAGTGATTTTTTTTATTCTTGGCCGAGAGCTTATCTTATGATAATTTAATTTTATAAAATTTAAAAAGTAATTTTCGTAACATATTTTAGTTTATATGATTTATTTATGTACTATATTGATTTAAATAATATTAAACAATAATAAATAATTAGAAAATTTAATTTTTTACTGTCGAAAATTACTATTGCTCAATATTTATATGTCTAAAATTATATATTCAATTTAAACAATAGAATCATATTGTAATTAGTGGAAAATAGGCACAAGGACAAATTTTCATAAATTTTTTGGCTGAAGGACAACAAATTTTATTTTTAGGCTAAAGGACAAACTTTGAAAGATAATTAGGCTGAAGGACAATGCTAATACAACTAGCATTTTGTACAATGTAAAACTGGATATAATGCTAGTTATAATTAGCATTTTGTACAATGTTTGCACTGTACAAAATGCTAACTATATTTAGCATTTTCCTTCGGTCTAATTTTCTTCCAAAGTTTGTCCTTCAGCCTAAAAATGAAACTTTGTGTCCTTCAGCCTAAATTTTTTTCAAAGTTTGTCCTTGTGCCTAATTCCATCTTGTAATTAAATATAAACCATATATGTATAATTAAATAATATATATAAATCAATTCATCACCAAAAAGCTCTCCGCTCATGTCTCTCATGGCATCCCCATCCCTCCTGTACTTCTCTCTGCCATCCCCATCCCCTCCATTCTCCTCTTCCTACCACTGTTATTACTATCATTCCTCCTTCTGTCCTCCTACCACCTTTTATGCTGACCTTCCACCTCCTCATGTCCCTTTTCCTCCTCCCCCGACCCTAACCCATTCCCTCCTCTTCCTTCAGCTTTTATTCCATCCATTCTCTATGCTTTTCTTGACCTGATATCTCCTTCTACATCCTTTGCTAGTTTTTTTTATCCATGTTGCTGATGCTTTGGTTCAACCTGGTGGTCCTTCTATTTCTACTTCCAAATGGTCATCTCTTTTTAGTATCGAGCCTAGAAATGCTGGATCTTATGATCCAATTCAGTTTGATATTACTTACTCTGGTAAACCGCTTGAGCCCCCTCCTGCGGTTGTCAATGAAGGTATTAAAATGTGCTTAGAGTGCCTAATGGGTTTTTTCATGAATGGAACAGTGAATTACGTGGCAGTTAAAGCTCACTTGGACAATGCTTGGAAATTGGAAGGTACTTATGAATTGTTAACCGATAAACAAAACTATTACTTCAAATGTTCTTGCCAAGAAGACAAATTGAGCATACTCAAGCGTGATCCTATGTTTATCAAAGGGCAAATGTTCATCATCTCTCCATGGAACCCTAATTTTACTTCTGCCTAGTCTACAATTAAAAGTGTACCTATCTGGATTTATTTGTATAGAATCCCTATAATGACATGGACCCTTGTTGGCATAAATTGGTTGGCTTGTCACTTAGGAAAACTCGTCTACTTTGATGAAACATAGAAAAAATGAAGAGATTCGAATGTGCAAAATGCTTGGCAGAAGTATCCCCTGATAATGAGCCCTCTGAGTTTATCTGTGTTGGAGACGATTCTTGCCCTAATGTGCAAACTAAATATACTTGAAAGCCTTTAATTTGTACACATTGTATGGTTTTTGGTCATGCTACAAATTAGTGTGACGTTAAAACTACCGTGGAGGATGATAAGACTGATGGGAAGAATAAAGTTAAGATTTTTGATCAAGTAGAAAAGGAACTACCTGTGCAAGGAAATATGAAAGGGAATGGAAATAGTGCTACTGGTCATTCAAATTTTACTCAAGTTAAAAGGAAATACAAAGTAAATAAAATAGTTTGGAAAAGTGTTAAAGTGAATAATGGGACAATCAAAGGAGGTAAAGATAAGGAATTTGTTATTAAGGATAAGATTGATGATCTGATTGTGAAAGAATCAATGAAGTCCGATGCTTGTTCTACTCAAGAAAATAATAAAACAAATAAGGATGATATGTTACTTTAGTTCAAGGTGAGTTGAATGAATCTGGGCCTCGTGCATCGAGTTCTGTGCCCAAACATGCAGTTGTTTTTATTAACAACTCTGTTCAAGATGAAAATGGTCCTTCGTTTCATAATAAATTTGCAATTTTGGATGGGGTGGAAGACGGTGAACTTTTATATAATTTTGAAATAGCTGCTCCTAAATCCAATCTGATTTCTTCCAAAACCTCTCTCACCTTTGATTCTGTTAATGATGGAATCCCACTTAATCCTTCTGGCACATCTACTTCTAATACCGTGAACTTAATTTCTAATTCAGTGAATTTAAACTCTGAAACCATTGTGCACTCTGACATGCACAACCTTAATGCATCTGTTGATCATATTGTTGTTACCAATGCTCATGATGAATTGCACACTGATATGCACATCCACATGCACAACCTTTCATCCTCTTCTGATCATATCAATCCTTCTTCCCCCAACTTTCAAAATCAATCTATTAATACAAATTCTCAATGCAACTCTGTGCACTTTAACATGCGCATTCAACCTGATCCTATTGTTCAAAACATTCCATCTTCTCCTGTTCTCAGTAACCCTTACAAGGAAATTTCTCTTCGTCTAAACATCTTTCCAACTATCAATCAATCAATTAACTCTTCCACTCCTCAACATCAAGACTCAGCCTCCAAAAAGCCAAAGGGTAGGCCTAAGAAAACTCATAATCAAGCTTCAGGCTCTGCTGATCTTGACAAAGGGGCTGAGTACTCTTCTGATCAAGTATCCTTATCTCATCTCTATGTTAACAAAACAGCTTCACCTAGTGTGATTACTAGGTCAGCTAAAACTTAAAGTCTTTTTAATGATTGACAACATTGGGTTCTGGAAAGTCAGGGGTGCAAATGTTATTTCAAAACAACAAGAAATTAGGCACATCATTAAAACCCACAACATTCAGTTGATGGTTATTGTCAAAACCAAACTTATTCATGAAACTACCCTTTCAGCTATTAGTTTCATTAATAACTCTTGGTATTTTATTCACAACCTATCTCAATCTCCATTAGGAAGAATGTTTATCATTTGGAACCCTCTCCTTTGCTTCGTCTATCCTATTACGGTGCACAGAGAATCATTTATTCTCAAATCATTCACCTACCTTCTCTATCACATTTATCCTTACTGCTAGGCTAATTTTTCTTGACATCCTTCCCTCTCTTCAACCTACAAATACTCCTTTGCTTTACTTAGGAGATTGGAATTGCATAAAGTTCTCGTATGACAAAAGTGGGGGTTGTCCTTTATCCTTACAGAGTACTAGGCCTATGAATAATGTAATTTTTTCCTCTAGTCTTATCCCTATTCACTCTACTGGTTGTTTTAACACATGGAATAACAGTAGTAGGTCAGGTGTGAGAACCATGTGTAGACTTAACAAGGCATTTCATAACTTAAATTCCCTCACATTATGGCCTAACCTATCCACTCACATCCCTCTTCATTCCATTTCTGATGACTCTCCTCTCAAAATTGGATAGTGCAAGGTTGCTATGAGAAGACATTCCTCTTTTTCATTTTTTAACAACTGGGTTGAACTACCAGATTTTTTTATTAATAGTGGCTTCATGCTGGAACTCTCATGTTTTTGGTAAGCCTATGTTTATTTTGCAGGTTAAGTTAAAGAAGCTAAAGCCAATTTTAAGGAATTGGGCATTTAATATTTATGGTGATGGTTCTAAGGGCTCGACTGTCTTAAGGAATAAATTGCTAGCTATTCAAGATGCTCTATCACCTAATCCATTGGACTTATCTCTATCTAAAGAAGAAAGTAATTTGATTAAATGCTATTTAAGAGCTCTGAATGAAAAGAATAGGGAGATTAGACAAAAGCTCAAGAACAAGTGGGTTTTATTTGGTGACAAGAACTCTAAATGTTTTTATTCTTCTTTGAAAATTAAACATGCCTCTAATAATGTTAATAAAATATAAAATAAGGAAGGTGACCTATGCAATAACACTGACACTACTCAAAATGCTTTTCTAGATTATTATGAAAGTATTTTGGAAAAACAATCTCATCTTCCAATCTCTGAATCCTCGTTCTCTCAACATAACCTTCCCTCTTTATCTTCTCAAGCTAGTTCCTCCTTAATTAAAGAAATTACCTCGGATGAAATAAAGTCTACTATCTTCAGTATGAAGTCTGATAGTGCACCTGGTCCTGATGGGTTTAATGCACACTTTTTTAAGGTCTGATGGAGTATTATTGGTGTGGATGTGAACAAAGCTATTAATAATTTCTTCAAACATAATAGATTTCTCTCAGGAGCAAATGCTACTAAAATTGCCTTGATTCCTACAGTTAAACAACCTTTAAGTGTTACTCAATTTAGACCCATTGCCTATTGCAATGTGATTTATAAATTTATACCCAAGATTATGGCTTCAAGGATTAAAGTGGTGCTTTCCCTCATTACCTCCCCAGAACAGAGAGCTTTTCTTCATTCTAGAAACATTGTTGATAACATTTTGCTTACTCGGGAGTTGTTAGGAGGTTACAATAGGAAGAATGTTTCACCTAGATGTGTTATGAAACTTGACCTCCAAAAGGCATTTGATTCAATTCAATGACAGTCATTTATTTATGCTCTTCACAAAATGAACTTTCAGGGTCCTTACCTTGCCTGGGTTTACACTTGCTTATTTACTGTTCACTACTCTATTTGTTTAAATGGTGATCCATTTGGCTATTTTGCTGGCACACAAGGGATTAGACAAAGGAACCAATGTCTCCTTATATTTTATTCGTATCATGGAACTTTTTCACTAAACCTAATTTTAAATCTGTCTCTGGTTCTCTAACTGTTTTGAGTAATTTTCATGAGTTATCAGGACTGTTTATCAATAAAGAAAAATCCAAAATTTTAATAGCTAGGATTTCTAAATCTAATAAAGAGAATCTTATAACATTATCCACTCTATCTTCCATAGTAAATGATGATATATATCTTGGTGCTCCTCTTACTTCTTCCATAATTAATGCTAGACAGTGCCTACCACTATATGATAAAATTATGATCAAATTATCCTCCTGGCCTGTTTCTAAACTTTCTACTACTGGTAGACTTGTTATTATTAAATGTACAGCCTCTGGTATGTGTTTGTATTATACCAGAATTTTTATTCTCCCCTTCAAGATTATTGGTATGGTTAACTCTGCTTTAAATCATTTCTTATGGCATAGTAATCATTACTCTCAAAAGTTAGTTCCTATTGCTTTCAATTTCATGTCCATATGATAAGGGAGGATTGAGAGCCATGAATATTAAATGGTGGAACAAAGCTGCCTTCTCCAGTCATTTTAATAACTGTTGAATCATGAATCTAAATTATGGGCTGAACGGACAAGAGTTAACCATATCAAAGGTGAAAATTTCTGGACCATGGCTATTCCAAATGACTATAGCTGGACTTAGAGATGTATTTGAAGTTGAGAACCACATTTTTACCTTTTTTCAGAACTCTTTGCATTATGTAAATCTGTTATCTTTTTGGCACGATCCCTGGTCAGCCAAAGGAGTGATTCTTTCTGAAGTTATAGGGTTCAATTAAGATTTCTGACTAGGATTAATGATAATGCTAGAGTCTCTCCCTACCTTAATGATGGTAAATCAATCTTCCATATTGTAGTTCTCTTGTTGTTAGAAATGCTTAGGCAGTGATTGAAGGAAGGAGTTACGCTTCTGATAATGATACAAATTTCTGATGTGATAAGTCTCATTCAATTTCCATGGTTTACAATAAAATCTCAGGTCTTCGTGATATGTCCATCTTTTCATGGTATTCAAGATTGTGGGCTGCTGGATCAAAACCAAAGGAAAATCTTCGGCCCTGTTTGATTTCGTTTTGAGTTTTGAGTTTTGTGTTTTCAACCGACACCACAAAATACAAACAAATGTGGGAAACCTTTTACAATTCTTAGTCATCGCGACGATGAACGGAAAATGGAGAAGATGAATTATTTTTTATCCTTTTGTTATGTCTCAAAACATGAAAAATCAAATAAACCTGTTTTTTGTTTTCTATGTTAGTTTCATTTTTCAAAATTGTGAGTTTTTCTACAATCCATAATAAATGCACACTTTTGTTTAGACGAAAACACAAAACTAAAAATAACAAACCAAACAGGCCCTTCTTCTTTGGAAAATCATCAGAAATGGTTTACATACTCAGGACAAATTGGTCGGCAGAGGAATGTTGCAAGTCTCTTCATGCATTTTGTGTGGAAATGATGTCAAAAATATTGCTCATCTATTTTTTGCTTGCAGTTTTACTTTCTTCATTTGGCAAAGAATCTTCTCCCTTCTGAAACTGTATAATCCTAATGCCATTCTAGTATTGAGTGGTTTATTATTTTCAAAAGGACTGGATGGAGATTGAATGAAGGAATGTTGCTTCTCAAGGTTTTGAAAAATTTCACATCTCTTATTTGGGAAGAGAGAAATGCTCAGATTTTCAATGGAGTATCTAGATCGAAGCAGGCTTATTACTTACCTTACTAAGGCAGTTTCCCACCTAGATTTAAAAACATTTTAATATTGGTGTGTTTACTAGTATTAATTGTTTTTGCTTTTGGGTGTTCTTGTGGTTATTAGGATAATTGGTCACTTACTAGTTTTTATTTTTTCCTTTTCGTTCGATTACTCCTATCTTCCCTTTTGTATCCTCTGTTCATTTCAATAAATGGTAAGGGTCATTCAACCCTACTAGCTTTGCTAAAAATAATATATATATATATATATATATATATATATATATAAAATAATTAATATATATAAACTAGGCTACTATATGGATCTGATATATAAAAAAATTGGTTTTTATTTATTTATAAGTATGTACATACATATAACCAAACTAACTTATGACAACATTAATACATATCAAAATCGTAACCTAATAACAATATAATAATAATATAGACATAACGAAATATTATTTAGAAGATTATAAATTATAATTCAATGGAAACCATACCTAAGAACCAAAGCCTTAAAGCATATCTTGAAAGGATGAACTCTTCCCTTTGAAACCTTTTCCGATTCGGCAGATTGCTAGTCCTTGAACTGTTGACCTTCAGCTATCAGATAGCAACTAAATTGATTTGATTTGAGGTTAGGATATTAGAGAGATAGGAGGGGGTAGGTTGGCCAGCCAAGGAATCTTGATGGAGGCTCCAAAAAATTCCCATTAAATGGAGGAAAGGATGTTTAAATAGAGGAGGAAAGGAGAGAGTTTAATATCATATCTTTTACTCAATCTCCTTCCACCTAAGCCACTCATTTTCACTCCTCTTTAGCCCATCAAATAGTCTCCTCTAACCCTTTTATTCTAGCTGATCATATTAGCCCCATGTTGGGCTATAAACCCAATTAGAGCCTGAATGAATATTTTACGTTTTAAATATAATTTAAATGCTTATCTATATCATATATCAATTAACGTATTTATAACTTTTATAAATACATTTAATATTCATCTATCAAATCAAAATCTAATATATAAATATTATTTCATAAATATTATCTAATTTAATGTAACAACCCGCATATTTTACGATTATATATTTAAATGTTTCATTTAAATATAGCATCGTTTGATGAATTTAAAGTCCGAAATGTGACTTTTTGTAAACAGACGAATCCAGACTCGAGACCACTTCCATTGAGTTCAAAACGACGTTTACAACTTTTTTGGGTATAAACATTGATATGTTTGGAGTTGATTAGGATTTTGGTCTTTTCATTTGGGCTTTGGGTTTGGTTCTAGCGCACTAATCCAATAAGAGAACCCAAACTCCTCTACAAAATACCCTAACTTCTCTACTCTTCATTCATTCTACTCATAATTTCCTAACATTCAAGCTAAAAGGAAAATGGAGGAAAAGATAGGAAATTAAAATTCCTAAACCCTAGATTATTAGGAAATTCAAATCCAAGTTCCAAAATCAAGGAAAAGCTTAGGTAAGCATCCTCTTCATCTTCTCCATCTCAATTCCTCTTCAATTCTTGATTTTTCCTATAATCTAACTTAGGAAAAACTTTGCATTTGATCATAGATTGAAGGTTCTTGAAGTGAAGTTGAAGGGAGATTGATCTTACTTTGTTTTAGAGCTTCTCATTCCTTGTTTTTGAATTCAAAGGTGAGTTCTTGAACTCACATCTATGTCTATAGCTTTCATAGTTGTTAGGTATGAATTCCTAACATCTATTACATGACCAATTGCTTTTGAATTGAATTGGTTTGTTGAATTTTCCAAATTTTGGTATTTTGAAGTCAAAATCTATGAAAATCCTACTATGGATGTTTGGACATGTTATTTGGAGTGTATTGAAGAGCCTAAGGGGCTGGGTTGTCATTTGGCATAAATCCCTAGCCATCATCGCTCATTCGATCGCGTTCGAGTTGAATTGGCCATCATTGGTCTAGGCAAATTTTGCCCTGAGCTTCAGCTCAAACGTCTAGTAAAACACTCAGACGTTTGAGGAAAAGGGATAAACGTTCCAGACCTTAAGCTCAGACATCTGAGCGATCTGAAAAAAATTCCAAACCTTCAGCTCAGACGTCTGGCGCTGTTAAAATCTGGTACTATGCCTGTTTTTATGCAAATTTCCATTTTTATCGATTTTTGTCGATCAGTTCTATTGTTGTCATTTATTATCGACTTTGATGACTTCTTTTCTGGATTTTTGGGAATATCCATTTGATGGATTTGATATCGATTTCTATGGTTTTGATTCACGTCGTCGGATGTGAATTTTTGGTGATAGATTGTTTTTACAATCGTTTCTGTGATTTATCACTTTAAAATACAAAGGTTTCTATACTAGTAGTAAATACTCAAACTCTTTCACAAAAATGATTTCAACACTACTTTTAAATACAAAGCTCGTTTTTAAAACCATTCTCCAATCTATTAGTATGTACAAACCTTTACCTCATTCGTGTGAGAAATCCAATTAAACGACTTAGCAAAACAAGTGGTATGAAACGCTTGCGTTTACTTCGTCGGTTAATTCTTAGACTTGTTCGATTGAAATCTTGTGACAATTTCGAGTGGAAATCTACAATTTGTTCGTAAATATTTAAGTTAAGCCAGTGGTTATGGGACATGAAGCTAAACTTATCTATTTACTAGCTTGGTGTATTTTACACTTTTATTGATCTATAACGATCATTTTGAGGTTTAGACTAGCGACATGCGATGTCTCATTGTCCGCGTGGGGGACTGTACCCCGTTATGTTGAGCTTCGTCTCATTTTTATAGGCTAGCGACCTACGGGCTTTATGGAGTTCGGTTCATCAGGCGTACCATTGTACTACGTCGTTGTTCCGGCTTATTTGAGTTTCAGGTTCCTCGGGCGTACCGTTGTACTACATCATTGTACCGGCTTTATGGGTTAGCGACCCATGGGATAGCGTCCCGTTTGTGATACATGTGTTGGTGAGTTTTCATGCTCCCGTTTATTATAGGCCTCCCCTTTTTTTCTGATTTCTGGATTTCTAATTGATGATTTCTGGAATTTGTGTTTCACCAATATTTGTGGTTTGCTTAGATAAGCTTTATCAATATTTGTGACTTGGTGAATATAATAAAGAATATGACATTCTTTTTTGTGTTTGAGTAGATTTGAGATATTGTATGATTTTTGTTGTTATCATATATATTTGTTATACCTCTTATCTCATCTTACTTAATAATTATAGCTAGACTGTTTCGTTTATTATTTTTCTTCTTAAATAATACTCGGGTCAGACCGAGGTGTTTCAGGTGCTTCCACTTGACTTTTTATCAGGGATCGTCATCTGACTTTTGGCTAACTACTTTAGCTTAGTAGTTTTTGTTTTTATACATTCGAGATAGAGACTCCTTGATGTATACATATTCTTTTTTCTAGCACTTGTACCTATTCTTTTGTGATGTAGTGGATCTTGTATGACCACTACTTTGATGTACACTTCTATGTGTTATATTCATATCTGTTTCCGCCATTAGTGATATGAATATCTATGACTAATTTTATGTTATGCTTATTTTATATTTGTTTCTGATGGCCACATAGCCACTGCGTAGTAGCTTTAAGTTTGTATTTGATGTGTCAGATTTCCTCTTGAAATGAAATGCATGACATACTATCTAACATATCGGTACTCGCACAAAGCAATTACACAGATGGTCGCTCCTCAATAGCCTTATCCTTCGTGCTAGCCGATGGCATTACCCCGCAGTGTTCTTGGCTAGTGTGAGTATAGAGGTGGGGCGTCACAGCTTGGTATCAGAGCCAAATTTCGGAATAATGTAGAATAATCTAGCAAGGATCATTGTCCTAAGTCTCTCTTAGGAATCGTGCCTTAGGATTTAATTCGAGTCTTAAGACCCGTTCTATCCTATTTTCTTTTATGATGCCTTGTTTTATCAATCAAGTTTGTTTGATATTCATTCTGAGAATAACCTTTTTCCTCTTCTTTCTTTCTTTCTTAAAAGAAGAGAAATGGTTAGACCTAGCCGTCCCGGCGCCGGTCAATCTCAGGATGGCGTATTCATGTCTGCCCAACAGCTTTTGGATCTTGTAAAGAATGTCCAAGCTGCCGGTCCCATTTCTGAGCCTACTCATCCTAAATCCGGGTTTGCACGCTTGTGTAGTGATTATACCAATTTGGGTGGAAAGTCATTCAAGGGTTCCGAAAGCGTTATTGAAGTCCAAGCTTGTCTTAGAACATGCGATTGCATCTTTTATCGCATGAATCTTGTGGATCTATATCGAGTCCAAGTGGCTTCTAGCATGCTCCAAGAAAGAGCATTAGATTGGTATGAGCTTTTGGTTTCGGAAATTATTGAAGCGGATCTTACTTGGGAGCAATTCCGGGAAAGGTTTGAGTTAAAGTTTGTGCCAGAAGCTGAAAAGGTAACTTTAGCCCGACGCTTTATTGACCTTGTTCAAGGTGAATCTTCTGTGACCGACTATGTCGCATCTTTTGAATCCCTCTCTAAATATGGGGTCGAGTATATTAATACCCCATTGAAGAAGAATCAAAGGTTTATCTATGGTTTGAATAAGAACCTCAAAAAGCCTTTACTTATACAACTAGAAGTTTCTTTCGATCAGCTTGTAGATATCGCTCTTTGACTTGAAGAGGCCGATAAAGAAAGTGATGTTGAAGTTGTCAGTGCCAAGAAATTCAACAATAACAAGAAGAGGCCTATTAAGTTCAAACCTAATCCCAATAAGAAAGGGAAGCAAGCAACTTCGGTAGTAAAGACTCCTACCCCTAATCGTGGAGAATGCTACAATTGTGGTTCTAAGGACCACTATGCAAATAGGTGTTCGAAACCCCTTTATTGTCGCTATTGCAAAAGTTCGGGTCTTCTTATATCTTCATGTCCCAAACTTCAAAGCAAGAAAAAGGGAAAGCTGAATGTTGTGCAAGCCCCTAGTAACACTTCTCTTGGTCAAGATATATCTCATTCTGTCCTTGATGGCATTATTATGTTTCGTGATCATCCTATTCGAGTTCTTTTTGATACGGATGCATCCCACTCTTTTATATCAAAGGAACTTGTTGATACTTTGTCTTTAAATGTTATGGGCTTTATGACTTCATTGAGAATTGCGAATCCGGTTGGTGGATCCGCAACACTCAGTTTATTTTGTAAAGATGTCAAGATTATTTTATGTGATTATGCTTTCCGTGCCGATTTGCATGTTATACGTTACTTAGGTTTCGGAATGATTTTGGGAATGGATTGGCTTAATTGCTATGAAGCCCATATCCTATGTCCCGAGAGGACTATCCATCTTCGACATCCCCAATCTATTAAGCAGATATCTATTGTTCTTAAAGATTCAGATTCTAATTCGGTAGCATCCTTATATTCTCTAAATCCGCATGATGACGATAATGATGATGAGGAAGATGTTATTTCCCTTATTCACGTTGTTTGTGAATTTCTCGACATATTTGAGCCCATTTTAGGATTACCCCCTAAGCAAGAAATTGAGTTCAAAATTAATCTAATCCCTGGAGCTCTACCTATCACTCGTCCTCCTTATCGTATGTCCAATAAGGAAAATTAAGAGATGCATAAACAATTATCCGAATTGGAAGCAAAACAGTTTATTCGTTCTAGTTCCTCTCCTTGGGGAGCTTCAGCTATCTTTGTGAAGAAATCCGATGGTACACTTAAGCTTTGCGTTGACTACCGCAAGCTTAATGATCTTACTATCAAGAATAAATATCCCTAACCTCGGATTGATGATCTATTCGATCAACTTATCGGTGCTAGAGTCTTTTCATAGTTAGACTTAGCAACCGGTTTTCATCGGCTCCGTATTGCAGAGGATTGCATTCCTTTGACATCGTTCCGTAGTTGTTATGGATCTTATGAATGGCTTGTTATGCCATTTGATTTGACGAATGCTCCAGCTTATTTCGTTGACCTTATGAATCGAGTTTTCAAAGACTTCCTCGATCGATTTGTCCTCATCTTTATTGATGATATTCTTGTTTATTCTAAAACCGAGGTAGAGCATGAAAAACATCTTCGAATTGTGTTCGAAACCCTTAGGAGCAATCAATTGAAAGCAAAATTTTCTAAGTGCCACTTTTGGCAATCTCGTGCGAAATTTTTAGGACATATTATTTCTAAATCTAGAATTTCCATAGATCCTTCAAAGATTGAGGCGATTCAAAATTGGAAGAGACCGGAGAGTGTTATGGAAATTCGTAGCTTCCTTGGATTGGCGGGCTATTACCGTCGGTTCATAGAAGACTTTTCTAAAATTTCTGTACCTCTTACTAGTTTGACAAACAAGGGAGTTAAGTACATTTGGTCAGACAAATGTGAAGCTGCTTTTCAGAAATTAAAAGAACTCATTTCCGATGCTCCTATTCTTGTGATTCCCAAAGGGAACCAAGACTTGATTGTTTATACCGATGCTAGTCGTGTTGGTTTGGGAGCTGTTCTCATGCAAAGGGAATGTGTTATCACTTATGCTTCTAGACAATTAAAGCCTGCCGAGACTAGATATGCCACTCATGATTTAGAGCTCACGGCCATTGTTTTTGCCCTTAGAATTTGGCATCATTATCTTTTAGGAGAGAAATTTGTTCTCTACATTGATCATAAATCCTTGAAGTATTTATTTTCTCAAAAGGAACTTAATTTGCGTCAACAACGTTGGCTCGAATTCCTTGCATCTTATGATCTTGATATTCTTTATACTCCTGGAAAGGGAAATCGTGTTGTCGATGCCCTTAGTCGTAAGCAACAAGCGGTTGTTTCCATGATGATATCTGAATCGAATGATCTTGATACTTTGTCCACTTGTAAGATTCGAGATCGTGAATCCGATTTATGTTTATCTCTTATTTTGTGTAGCCTTGAGGCTCATCCTTCTCTTTTAGACCGCATTCTTGAAGCTCAAAAGCATAACCCCCAAACTGGCTCATCTTAGCCCAAGTTGTAGGGATAAAAATAAGGTCGATGGTCCGAAAGACTTTGAAATAGATGCTCATGGAGGCATTCGAAAATTTGGTAGACTTATCGTGCCAAACATTAGTGATCTTCATAAAGACATTTTAGAAGATTCTCATCGTTCTAAATTTACCATTCATCCCGGTAGTAGTAAAATGTATGCGGACATGAAACGACTTTATTATTGGGATGGAATGAAATCTGATATTGCTAACTTTATTAAGCATTGCATGACTTGCCAACTCATTAAGGCCGAGCATCAAAGGCCCGGTGAGTTATTGCAACCTTTGGACATTCCAGTTTGGAAGTGGGATCAAATTTCCATGGACTTTCTTGATGGTCTTCCCTGTTCTCGTTCGGGTCATGACAGTTTATGAGTGATTGTGGATAGACTTACAAAATCCGCCCATTTTATTCCCGTTCGGTCCAATCAGACCGTACCTCTTTTGGCTAAACTCTATGTTAAAGAAATTGTTAATTGCATGGAGTTCCTACTTCTATTGTTAGCAATCGTGATCCATTATTTACTAGTGGATTTTGGAAGGGTCTTCAAAAAGATTTGGGAACGAAGATTAATTTTAGAACCGCTTATCATCCTCAGTCCGATGGACAAACAAAGCGTGTGAATCAAACTCTTGAAGATCTTCTTCGTGCATGTGTTCTTGATTTTGGTGGAAGTTGGGAAGATCATATTTCCCTTGTTGAGTTTTCTTATAATAATATCTTCCAATCCAGTATTGGTTTGGCACCTTTCGAGGCACTCTACGGAAGGCCATGCCGATCTCCTTCGTGTTGGCTTGAAGCCGGTGAGAAGCTGGTTTTAGGTCCAGATTTTATTCGTGATGCCACAGAAAAGATTGATCTTATTCGTCATAGGATGAAAGAAGCTCAAAGTAGACAAAAATCCTATGTCGATAACCGAAGAAGGAATTTGGAATTTTCGGTGGGAGATTTGGTATTCATTCGTGTTTCACCTATGCAAGGTGTTGTGCGTTTCAGTCGATCGGGAAAGTTAGCACCTCGATATATTTGCCCATTTCCCATCACCGAACGTATTGGTTCCGTGGCTTATCGCCTTTTATTACCGGCTCAATTTTCTACTATTCATGACGTATTCCATGTCTCTCGACTACGGAAATTCCTTAGAGATTCTGATTCTATTCTTGAGCCCGGTGTTATTGAAGAAATTGAAGTTTCACCTAATTTGACTTATGAGCAACATCCAATTCGTGTCATTGCTACGGAGGTTAAACGCCTTCGTAATAAAGATGTTCCGCTTGTGAAAGTTCAATGGTCCGCAAATCCTAAGAATTGTTCTTGGGAATCCAGAGAATTCATCGAGCGAACACATACGGACTTACTCTCTCGTGCTCCTTAAGGTGAACTTCTCACTTCTCACTTCAAAATTTTCTTTTGTGATTGTTTTTCCTTAGTGTGGTTGTTACTCTCTATTTTCTTCTTAAGTATTGCGAGGACGCAATTTCTTTAAGGAGGGGAGTCTGTAAAAACCCGCATATTTTACGATTATATATTTAAATGTTTTATTTAAATATAGAATCGTTTGTTGAATTTAAAGTCCGAAATGTGACTTTTTATAAACAGTCGAATCCGGACTCGAGGCCACTTACATTGAGTTTAAAACGATGTTTACAACTTTTTTGAGTATAAACATTGATATGTTTGGAGTTGATTAGGATTTTGGTATTTTCATTTGGGCTTTGGGTTTGGTTCTAGCCCACTAACCCAATAAGAGAACCTAAACTCCTCTACCAAATACCCTAACTCCTCTACTCTTCATTCATGCTACTTATAATTTCCTAACATTCGAGCTAAAAGGAAAATGGGGGAAAGATAGGAAATTAAAATTCCTAAACCCTAGATTATTAGGAAATTCAAATCCAAGTTTCAAAATCAAGGAAAAGCTTTGGTAAACATCCTCTTCATCTTCTCCATCTCAATTCCTCTTCAATTCTTGATTTTTCCTATAACCTAACTTAGGAAAAACTTTGCATTTGATCATAGATTGAAGGTTCTTGAAGTGAAGTTGAAGGGAGATTGATCTTACTTTGTTTTAGAGCTTCTCATTCCTTGTTTTTGAATTCAAAGGTGAGTTCTTGAACTCACATCTATGTCTATAGCTTTCATGGTTGTTAGGTATGAATTCCTAACATCTATTTCATGAACAATTGCTTTTGAATTGAATTGGTTTGGTGAATTTTCCAAATTTTGGAATTTTGAAGTCAAAATCTATGAAAATCCTACTAGACATGTTATTTGGAGTGTACTGAAGAGCCTAAAGGGTTGGGTTGTCATTTGGCATAAATCCCTAGCCATCATCGCTGATCGCATCCGAGTTGAATTGGCATCATTGGCCTAGGCAAATTTTGCCCTGAGCTTCAGCTCAAACGTCTGGTAAAACACTCAGACGTCTGAGGCAAAGGGATAAACGTTCCAGACCTTAAGCTCAGACATCTGAGCGGTCTAAAAAAAGTTCCAGACCTTCAGCTCAGACGTCTAGGGCGAACCACCAGACGTCTGGCGCTGTTAAAATCTAGTACTATGCCTGTTTTTATGCGAATTTCCATTTTTATCTATTTTTGTCGATCCGGTTGGTTGTTATCATTTATTATCGACTTTGATGACTTCTTTTCTGGATTTTTAGGAATATCCATTTGATGGATTTGATATCGATTTCTATGGTTTTGATTCACGTCATTGAATGTGAATTTTTTGTGATAGATTGTTTTTACAATCGTTTCTGTGATTTGTCACTTTAAAATACAAAGGTTTCTATACTAGTAGTAAATACTCAAACTCTTTCACAAAAATGATTTCAACACTACTTTTAAATGCAAAGCTCGTTTTTAAAACCGTTTTCCAATCTGTTAGTATATATAAACCTTTACCTCATTCGTGCGAGAAATCCAATTAAACGACTTAGCAAAACAAGTGGTATGAAACGCTTGCGTTTACTTCGTCGGTTAATTCTTAGACTTGTTCGATTGAAATCTTGTGACAATTTTCGAGTGGAAATCTATAATTTGTTCGTAAATATTTAAGTTAAGCCAGTGGTTATGGGACATGAAGCTAAACTCATCTATTTACTAGCTTGGTGTATTTACACTTTTATTGATCTATGACGATCATTTTGAGGTTTAGACTAGCGACATGCGATGTCTCATTGTCCGCGTGGGGGACTGTACCCCGTTATGTTAAGCTTCGTCTCATTTTTATTGGCTGGTGACCTATGGGCTTTATGGAGTTCGGTTCATCGGGCGTACCATTGTACTACGTCATTGTTCTGGCTTATTTGAGTTTCAGGTTCCTCGAGCGTACCATTGTACTACATCGTTGTACTGGCTCTATGGGTTAGCGACCCATGGGATAGCGTCCCGTTTATGATACACGTGTTGGTGAGTTTTCTTGCTCCCGTTTATGATAGCCTCTCCATTTTTTGTGATTTCTGGATTTCTAATTAATGATTTTTGGAATTTGTGTTTCACCAATATTTGTGATTTGCTTAGACAAGCTTTATCAATATTTGTGACTTGGTGAATATAATGAAGAATATGACATTCTTTTTGGTGTTTGAGTAGATCTGAGATATTGTATGATTTTTGTTGTTATCATATATATTTGTTATATCTCTTATCCTATCTCATCTTACTTAATAATTATAGCTAGACTGATTCGTTTATTATTTTTCTTCTTAAATAATACTCGAGTCAGACCGAGGTGTTTCAGGTGCTTCCACTTGACTTCTTATCAGGGATCGTCATTTGACTTTTGGCTAACTACTTTAGCTTAGTAGTTTTTGTTTTTATACATCCGAGATAGAGACTCCTTGATGTATACATATTCTTTTGCCTAGCACTTGTACCTATTCTTTTGTGATGTAGTGGATCTTGTATGACTACTACTTTGATGTACACTTCTATGTGTTATATTTATATCTGTTTCCGCCATTAGTGATATGAATATCTATGACTGATTTTATGTTATGCTTATTTTATATTTATTTTTGAAGGCCACATAGCCACTATGTAGTAGCTTTAAGTTTGTATTTGATGTGTCAGATTTCCTCTTGAAATGAAATGCATGACATACTATCTGACATATCGGTACTCGCACAAAGCAATTACACAGATGGTCGCTCCTCAATAGCCTTATTCTTCGTGCTAGTCGACGGCATTACCCCATAGTGTTCTTGGCTAGTGTGAGTATAGAGGTGGGGCGTCACATTTAATTAATTTGTAAAAATTATAAATTAACTAAAACGTTTGGTTAAAGGAGAATTCATCGTTTTAGTTTTATGACTCATCAGGTGTAAATTAGGTTAGCGATTAATATAGAACTACTTGAATATTAACGTTCACACATCACTTAGCATGTGGTGTGACATATGGCCAAACCTATTGCTTACATGGTTTCGGTAAAATCCAATTTCACTTTATTAAGCGTTACCCGGTTGTGACTTTTATTTTACACCAATTTTCTTAATCAAAAGTATATCACTTTGGACTTATGAAATTTGGTAATAGTCAAAATTCCAATATCATCCATATTCAACTCTATAGTCCAAACACAAAGTCCTTGGTTCAATAATAACAATTATTGTTAACCGAACTGCTCTGGCCAGAGTATATGACCGTAAAGGAGTATATAAATAAGTTTAACGAACCAGCGAGGTTTGGATTTGAGGAGGTGGATACTGCATTGAGGAAAGCTATGAAATTTGCAAAGATTTGAATTCTTCATTAAGAGAATTGGAACTTAGTCTGATTCCTATAGGAGCAGCATTCGAGAGTTTAGTTGAAGCTGCATTATTTAACGTTGTTGCATGGGGGTTTCTATAGGATAGTTTGAGAAGGATACTTGTTTAGGAAAACGTAAGAAAAATGGAAATCATAGGGGTCAAGTTAAGAAGCAAGATGCTAAGTGTTAAAGCTGTAATATAAGAGGACATGATGTGAAGGACTATAGGGTTAACGTCCGAAGATCAAGTACTATAATTGTAATCAAATGGGGCATATGGAGGGAGAATGCCCAACGTTGGCAAGGAACTGAAGGTGTGTTATTTCTTTTGTTTTGATAATTTGTGATACAAGTTTGTACGATATGAATACACATACATGGTTGTGCATGTTTATGGATATGTCATGTAGGTTACACGATACATGAGTGTGTGCATTGCATTCTTTGTCCTTAAAGAATTTCGATGATGAAATTCTTTTAAAGGGGGAGAATGTAATACCCCATAAATTTTAGAAGCTAATATAAACGGTATTTTAGTAATTTTAAACTAAGAAGGGAAAATGGTAATTTTACAAACATTGGAATTAGATGACGAGAATCGTACTGTTATGAAGAGCTCATTTTTTCAGTCGGAATGATATATTGGTTTATTTGGATCGAAGTTCGTATGAAGGAGTTATGTAGTTTTTAAGTTAGTGGGTTTGAATTGTTATTTGTGCCTAAGCCTACTAAAGTGAAATGATGGTTCAGGAATTATAAGTAGCGGGCTGAGAGGAATTCGAAATCATTTTACGTATATTTTAGTTTCATCTTCTTCCTCCATTTATCTACCAACCCTCTTCCTATGTCTCATCACAACTTTGTCAATCATCAACCAAATTTAACAAATAAATATACTAAATTAATCAACGTGAGAAGAGGAATCTGATTGTACCCCCTATTTGGCGATTTGGGAATCTTTGAAGTGCTATGTTTCTAGCTAACGAGGAATCGGAGAGAAATTAAGCGAATTCTTGAGCTTTGAGGCGTAGATTAATGAGTGGAAATCATCTCTTGTGATTATAATGTCTATATGAGAGTATATCATTCTATAATTACTATCAGAATTAATAATTAAATAAATGTGTATGTAAATGGAATGTATATCATAATCTAAAGTATAGAAATGTTAATTACACTAAAGTTTGGTCTAAGTAATGATTAAAATGCTTAAATTGGGTTAATAGTGTTTATATGTTGAAGTAGTTGGATTTGAGTAAACATGATGATTTGGGATGATTATATGAAGTTTAAGAGGACATGAATGTATAGTATTATGCTCTAAACAGGTAAAAATGATAGAAATAAAAAATGTGAAGATCTTAATGAAATATGGTGGGGTTTGGTGGAGGATAGGCTTATGGCCGTAGGCAGATTTTCTGCTTGAAGCGTCCAACCGGTCCATCGGTCGATCGGCGCAACTTGTTATTTGCAGGTTGAACCTAGGCCCGCCTAGGGCCGAATCGAGTAGTGATTGTTTATCGTTTTGGGATTTATATGCAACGTGAGAAACTCATAAGATGTTAATATGGATGTTTACCAACTGTTGTATAATATATTAGTATGTGTGTAGATGCTTGTTCGAGTGTTAGTATTGTTTAACTAATGCTAGTGCGTTTGGAAGCTAGTCTCTGTTTAACTAGTTCTCTATGTTCATGTTGTGTTAGACCATGTTTATCTAACGTAATTTCTATGATGACCCACCTTTTTGACCCTTGGGAAGGACATTTAATATATCCATGAGATTTGTGTGTCATTGCCCAAACATCTAAAAGATGAGTTGTCATGGGGTAAAATAAAAGAACAAAACAGAAATCTCAGAATGGAACGGTTAAATATAATATAACAATAAGATAGTACATAAGATTACTCCCTAACATGGAGTTATCAGAGTTACAACAAAAGTACTACTATCAACCTAGGTAGTTATAATAACCTGCCTTTACACTTGTTGATACAAAATATACATACATAGAACCAAAATCTCATAATAGCATAAATAGATAGCTAGATAAACAAGGAGCCTCCTGCTCATCCACCATTTTCAAAAGATCCCAAAGAAACCTTTCCCAGACTACTCAAATATAAATGAGTACACGAGAGTTTAGGGAAAACAAACAACTCGGGTTAGACAATAAATCTGGTATGAGTAAACTCCAAAAAAAAGGAACATACAAAACAACTTATGAGACCACACCGCAAAATATGAAATGGGTTTCCCCTCACAAGACCAACATCCAAGCATAAAAGAATGGACTCAAATAATTAAACATCGTGAAGAGCGCAAGACACTTCCTCATGCAGTTAAGAAAGAATCAATCCAAAGGTTTGAATCAAAACAAGAAAAGGAATTTTCTGACAATGACTAGGAGGGTGCACCCGTCTTACCAAAAATATACCTCTAGAGAATATACTTAAGAACTACGATAGCTCTCGGAAACCTCCAAGCCAAACCTCGCCAACCTTACCGAGCATCCAAGTATTTCACATCTCTGTGCGCATACAACCGAAACCAATCTAGAGTGGATGTGACAATACCCTAATCGGAGCAACCCTACACAGCTTAGCCCTCACTCGCTCTTTATTTAGTTATTTCCAATAAAGGATATTAATTCTACAAATGAATAACAAATCATCTTAGATTGACGAAACAATATCGAAATCGATTGTTAAGATACCAAATTCGAGGATAACAAAAATGATCGTATATGGAAATTAAATCTCATAATCTTACCACTACTCATCGATTTCAAACTGGTACTAATCCTCGGTTTAAAATGTAGCCAGGTTGTAATGACCGACCTTTTCGACCCACAAAATTCAACACTAATACATACCGGCATTTATGTGCCAAGCACGAATCAAACAACATCAATACCATATATACACCACTACATGATCATACACAACATATGTAATAATATTTACAACATCAAAACATTCAATTTTTAAAGCTATTGCATAGCAAGATATATTCACTTAGAATCATTTATTAACATGTAAACAAATCAAAGGAAAGAGATTAAGATTACACTCACTTCCTATTTGCTTTGCTGGAGACTTGGAATACCTAGCCTTTGATAATGAAGATGAAATTTGGTTTCTTTCTTTAGTTTGAGAATGATTGAAAATGGGATATGGACTTGGGTATTTATTGGTGAAGAGAAGGGTAATTTAGTAATTACCTAACCTCCTATAGCCTAGTCTGATTCGATCAGATTTTGGTCCAATAAAGAAGGAAGCTTATGGGTTAAGTAAAATATAATTATTATATCGATATGTATAAAGGTATGGTCCAATCAGAGAGAAGAAAGATTCGACTTTTCTTCTTATAAGTTTAATGAGAATCGTTATGCTATTTTGTTTTATACTATTGTTTTATTAGGTTGGTCATTATATTATTCTATTTTATTTGGCAAGGTTAATAATTCTTTTTCGTTTTATTACGCAAATCCATTTCTTAATTCCTAGGAAGTAATCATTCTCATTTGGTTTATTAGGTAAAGAAAATAATAGTCTTCTTATTCTTAAATAAATCGGTACCCCTAACCACCTTATAACTCAAACTATCTTTAAACTAATATTTTACATCCGTTTTAAAAATCCATTTGAGACGTTTTATCTAAATTTTATTTTAGTTATAAAATGCTTATTTAATCATTTAAAAATATAGTAAATATTCATGTTTAAATTGATTAAATTATGGGTTGTTACATCCTCCCCTCCTTAAAAGAAATTTCGTCCTCGAAATTAATCACATAAACTTAAGACACCAAAGAAAGCCAAATGATATCATATATACCACACAATGATACAAGAAAAGAGACATCACCACAACTGGTGAGTACACTCAAAAGAAACAACAGAATATAAACAATAACTACATCTGATAAGAATCTCTAATTTAGTCCTCGGTTTTTCAAGTACAATCTTCAACATTTCCACTCAACTGAACCTTAACAAGATTCACAACCTTCACCCTTAACCACTTTATATCTTGAGCGACGATACACATAGGCCACCTAAGAATTGTTAGGTTAGGTTGAACCTTCAAATCAACTTGTTGTGTCAGTTCAACTATCATCGAAGGGTTGTGCACATACTTACGTAAATAAGATATGTGAAATATGTTGTGCACATCTGATAGTCCATCTACTAACTCCACTTTATACGCAAGTCTACCAATCTGGTCCAGTATGGGAAAAGGGCCAATATATCGATGGGCTAACCTCCATATCTTCCCAAACTTCACAACACTTCTCAAAGGAGAGACTTTTAAAAATACCCAATCCCCGATTGGGAACTTTAGATCCCTGCTCCTTCGATTTGCATAACACTTTTGTCGATCTTTCTAATATTAGTTACCTTCTCATTGGATTCTTAGATCATATCAGGTCCAAGAACAAGTCTATCTCCAAATTCAACCCAACAAGAAGGAGAATGGCATGGACGGTCATAAAGAGCTTCGAATCGGGCCATACCAATGCTTTATTGATAGCTGTTGTTGTAAGTGAATTCGACTAAGGGTAAATGATCTTCCAAGAACCCCCGAAGTCTAGAATGCATGCTCGCAATAATGTAGGATCATTTTCACCCTAGAAGGGGGGTGAATAGGGTGGTACTAATAATAATAAAACTAATGCGGAAATAAAAACAATAACAGAAAGTAATGCATAAGAGATCACACAAAAAATTTACCCAGCTTCGGCAAAACCCTGCCTATGTGATGCCCTCAAGGTTTCTACTAGAAATTTAGTTAGATGCTTACACACGTAAACTTGCGACACCCGCTAATGACTAACCTAACTCTACGCTCAAAACCCTGCCACAACTCAGCCACTGAGTTGCGAATTCTCGAACTACACCACCGTAGTTCGTAACCTAGTTACACAACTAGAATTTCACAAATTTTAAAAGAAAAATAAAAAATAAAATAAACTAAACAAAATAAAACCCTAAATATAATTAAGCCCAATAAAGGAAATAATTAAAGCCGGCCCAATAATAATTTAAAAGAGACGGTCTTCTCTTTTATTTTCTTCTGAGTAAAAATGTTGGTTGTTCTTTGTTCGTTCCTCTTCAAAAGCTAGGGTTTCATTCGATTAAAGCTTCGCTTGAAAAATTGATCGATCAAAATGTTGTTTCACTTAGTGACTTCGTCAATCGATTCTTTGGCCTTGATTGTTTGCGGCAGCTCCAATTTTGTTGAGCATGAATGATAAGAATGGTATGCAATTTTATCCCCTTTTCAATTTTGATTACACTCGACTTTGATTCGAGTTTTGTGATTTATTGCTCTGGTATTTTTCTTGAACTCGAGTGAGTTTACTGTCGATGATGTAATTAGGGTTATATAGAGATTGAAACCGTTAATTTTCATTCGTATATTTTTCAATTGAATTCTTCAGTGAGTTTTGCTTGGGCATGATTTTTTAATCGAACTATGGTGATAAATTTGACTTGTTCATTTCGTTGATACATTGCTTCACGAATTTGAACTTGCTCCATTCTTTCTCCTATGACTTTGGATTGATCATTTCTTTTTCAAAACTGCTCCTTATTTTGAACTGCGATTTTGGCATTTGAATATTTGAGATATATTTTGACTTTCTGGCTTGTTCACATCACTACATATACCTTTGTTTGAAAATGTATGACCCATGGCTTGTTTTTCTTTATTTCTTGACCAATGCTACTTGTTCATCATGTTGATTGACTTCACTATGTACTGCTACTGACATATTTGATTTTCTTCCTTTAAACACTGCTGCTTTACTGACATTTCATTTCTCTATTCACTAATGCTTGAGTTTTAATGTGCTCTCTCCATACATATATATATGTATGTATATATATGTGTGATTGACTTGATTGCACTGGTTTGTTGAGACTGTGTTCATGCCATTAGACTGTTGTCTTGTTAAAACTGAAACTTGCTTTGAGTCATGTGTACATTCGAATGAATGTTGGTTGAGTCTGGTTGTTCTTCATATTGAGTTGTTGTGCACATTTGTGGTCTTGGAAGTCTTTTCCACTGGCTTCATTTCGAGTTGCAATTAAGTCTGAATATGTTTCACTTATATGGTACTGGTGTGGTCTTGTTGTTATGTGGTCTGGTGCAGTGTGCTTTGTACTCATGTAAATATGCACTGAAGTTTGGCCATTGCATTACTGATTTCATGTTGCCTTACATGTACATTTGTTTGGTTTCATGTGAAGTTCCTTTTGGTTATGACTTGGTCTTGTCTGAATTTGCTCATTTGAGCTGTTGTCTCATTTCTCTTGAGATCATGTTGCATATTGTTTTCATACTTCAAGTTAAGTGTGCAGTTTCTTCGAGTCATTTCATTTTGAACCTTAATGTAGTTTGATGTCACTATATATCAACCATTATATTGCTTATGCTACTACATCCATTGAGTTGATGTGATCACTTGTATGTGTGTCTTGTTATTGTGTTGAGTCTAGATGCATGTGTGGACTTGTGTTTTCATCTGAACATTTTATGGTCAGTGTTGAACCACTTGTTTTAATGTAGCTTGTCTGCTCTACTCTAACCACTTGAGGTCTGGTCATGTGTGTGCTTAGCTTCGAGTATGTGCATATGAACTTGCATTTTTGGAATCTGGTGTAATGTTGATCTACACTGTGTCTTGGTTGAGACTTCACTTGTGCACTGGTCTTCATAAGTCTGCATCTGATCTGGGTTCACCTCTGTTGCATTGTAATCTATTCTGTGGGATGTTGATGTAGTCATGCTGACCCATTTGAACTGAGCATGTTTGAATTGATTGCACCTGACAATTTCATTGCACATGTACATAACCGGTGCCTTTTGTTGTTGCCTCTGAGTTTACCACTGCTTGTCTCTACGTATTCATATACATTCGAACATGTTCACTTTGTCTGTACTGTTCATTTGCTGGTCTAGTTAGCCTTTGTTGTTCTTGAGTTAAGTCTTCAATGTTGTGTGTTCTATTCATGTCTAATCTAGTCTGGATTCTTTGATGATGTTCAATTTTTGGTTGAGGCTATTTTGTTGTCGTTTGTATTTGCACTTGAGTTGAATACAGCCTTTGGCTTGGGTTTGACCTTGTGCTCACCTGTCCCTGCAATTTTATCAAGCAAGTGTACATCGGTGTGCACGGCCTTGTGGCATGTACGATACACTGTGCATGTCACAAGTTGTTCGTGTATGATGATTTAAAAGAATATGATGACGAACAACCCAAATAACTAAGGCAAACAATATTTTCAAACACACATTTCATTGTACACTGCAAAATATTTCTTTTTCAATTTTACAATGTCAATGTTTGTTTTGCAGATAGTTCAGATGCTGAATACAGGCTGGAACAAAGTTGAAAATAAAATACGAGTGTGAGTGAATATGTAGTGAGGTGTAATATGTATGTAAAAATGTAAAGTGAAAATATGTTGTAATCGAAGTTGCATTGTAATTGAAAATGTGTAAATGTAGTGAAAGCTCAAATTTGTACTATTTAAATTTATAATAAAATATTCGTTTGAATAAAATATTTGTTTGAATATAAATTCTGAGTTATTTATTTTATTCAACAAATATTTATTTAATTATGTGAAAAAATAAAATAGTACAATAACAAATACATTTAAACGAATATATATATTTTTATTATCATTAAACAAAAATCATATACTAGCATATTCTACAATCTCCCCCTTTTGATGATAACAAACATATATTAAGATTTTGACTATATTAAATGTATTTGGTTTTGATGAATTCTATTAACTCTCCCTATTTGAATGCTCCCCCTACAACAAAGCTTCCCATACACAGATGCGTGTAGTTAAAACTGAGAAATTAATTAAAAATAACTTTGAATAAAAACACTCTCGAATATTAGTAAGGATATAGCTCAAAAATCAAAATCTTAACCTCTCTCCCCCTTTTGTTATCATCAAAAATAATAATAGTAATTGAAATAGCTACGATTTTGATTAAAAATATAAAATCAAATCAAGAGGGAAATATTAATTTCAAATTCCAATTAATCAAACAAAAATCATAATATTTTATTAATTAGAAACAAACTCCACTTTAGAGAAATGGTAGGAGTATGGAAAATTTTATATAGTGACAAGAGTTTGATATTTTCAATAAAGGAATAATTTGTGCATTTTCTCTTTTCAAATATTATACAAAAAAATGTAAAGCACTTACTAACCATGCATAACCGTTAGGACTTTTAAATGAGGTTGGTAGTTACCCCTTATTTAAAAAAAATATCTCAAGTATTTTCTAACCATGCATAACCGTCAGGATTTTTATATGAGATTAGAATATACTTGATATTTATCCCTTTCTCATATGTGTCCCATCCATGCATAACCGTGAGGACTTTTAAATGAAAATGGAAGCCCATGTATAGAAATTCAAGTAATTCACCCATGCATAACTGCGAGGACTTTTAAATGATAGTGAATACTTTAGGATATAATTATTTTACAAAAAAAATATTTCCTTATTTTGAATTACCTAATTCTGCACACTATATTATGATGTATGGTTTGACAGAAAGGTGAAAGTGATAGAAATGATCATGGAACAAGTACTAATCTAAGAATATTATAAAATTTGTTTAATTTTCATGAAATTATAAAATTATACTTCCTCTTGTTATGAAATATAATTTAATCACTATCCATCACTTTTCAAGCACTATAATAATTTTGGTGAGTTCCAAAAGATTCAATTAGTTAATGATTATCTTTTCTAGAGTACATCTCTTACCGAAATAAACTAGAGTATTTTTAACATGATGAAAACCCAAGTTTCAAAATTTGAAATAAGTGAAAATCAATTTTTCTGTAAGGGAGTTTTGTGAAAAATGACTTCTAGTTGAAAATCAATATAAATAATTACAAAAATGATTTCAACATGAGATGTTATCAGATACCACTTGTATTTGAGATATTCATGGTGATATATAGTGGTATATAAGAAAAACGTGTACTCCTCAACACTTGAATTGTCTTTTTTTTTCTTTGAAATTTTTCAGCACGTCCATTTATATCAACCACAAGTAAAGTAAACTATATTGAGCAAAAAACAAACATTCAAAAAATTCATCAAAGCAGTTTTTCATGACATTCCAAAGTGAATCAATAAAAACTAAAAACAGAAAAGTTTAAGCATTATCGGTTAGCTTTCCAGAACTTCAAGAATTTCAAATCAGAGTTAAGAAGCTCAAGATATGGCAGAAATACTTCAACAATGTCAATGAAAACGTAATTAACAATATGTGAACAAAATTGAGTTAAGAGATCATACATCACTTTTCCTTCGATGTTGTGGTATCCGAAATGCGATGATCTCCATCTAACCTTTATAGGCTAAGGAACATTTAAATTTTAGTTTATCAATCACCTAGAACAACTCGAAATCTATCTCCATCAAATTTGTTCCTTAGCCCACTTATGTGTCTAAATTTTGGAGAAGGCAAGTGGTCTAACTAAGGATGTAGGACCACTATTATTATCTATTGAAATTTTTGGCACCCAAATTTGTCTATATAACAAACCGTTAGTATCTACAATTGTACCCTTGGGAATCCAAATTTGTCTAAATTTCAAACCATTTGTATTCGTACCTTTTGGAATCCATATTTGTTTAACAGTTTTGTGTTTGTATATATTTTGACAATTATTCTTGTCATGTTTAATATTTCCACACTTTACGCGTTTGGGTATCACACTTTTCCCCTCAACAGTGTTATTAGTCGTTTGTTCATATCTTGACACTTTTGCAAATCCAAATCCTTTCCTTTTATTCACGAAGAGTTGATTTTCTAGGAGCATATTAAATGATTTTTCTCCTATGAAAAATTTCCGACTAATCAACTTAAGTTTATTAACTTTGGATTTTAAAAGTTTATTTTCATTTATTAGCTTCGAACAACAACTAATGGTGCTATCTCTCTTTTCAAAATTATTCATTTTCAAGCTCTCTAATTTTAGTCTCAGTTTCTAGCATCTTAGTTTCAAAGAGTTGGAGTTTTTAAATTCAATTTTTTCAAAATCCTTGATTTTTTCAATCTCCATTTCAAACTTGTGATTTAATCGAATAATTTCAGATTTTCTCAAAATCAGGTTTTTTTCAAGGGTTTTGAAATTTTCATTGACCTCATTTAATTTCTTTTCAAAAATCGCACTTTTAGAACTTTCCGACCTCTTAAAACTATCCAATTATTTTTGCAAAATATTATTTTTACAAATCAACTCAGTTTTGTTCTTCTGCCGGATTAAAATTTCGTTTTCTAACTTTTGAAATTTTTCATGAAAATAGGCAAATTCTTTTTCATAGTCCAAATACCTTTTGCAATTAGAATTTTTATATTTCTTAATATTTTTAAGCTCATTTTCCAAATCATTATTTTTCTGACGTAGTTTAGATTGTTCCCTTTTCAACTTATTATTTTTCATCTCAAGAGCTTCATTATTTTCAATTAATTTTCGGCACAAGAGAACTAAATCATTGAATGAAAGATCACTTATCTCATCGGCTATTGAATCTTCATCACTGCTGTCTTTTGCAAATCCTGTCAAGCACGTTTCTTCAACTGAGTCGATTATGGAGGATTTCTCACGGTTGTTGACTTTTGCACCATATGTTTGTACCAAAATTGGCACAAAACTCTTCGGATGTGTTTGAAGAGATAAAATGAAGAAAACATATATAAAATGAAGCAGATCTAACAAACACACCAATAAACGGATAAGAAAATGCATAGAAACACACGGATTTAGAGTGGTTCGGCGAATTGCCTACGTCCACTATGAAATGATTGATGTTTATTGAAATTCACTCGCTGTTTACAAAAGATTACAATAGTACAACTGAAGTTTGATAATCATTTCGGCGTAATATCGGCGTAGAGAAGCCAAAAGTCCTTCTTTTGTAGGCCCTGGGGCTCTATTTATAAGCGTAGGAGGCAAATATCTCGCTCAGATCTCGGGAGACTTCTTCTGGCATGTGGGTGGGCCCACGCGATCGATCCCAGGCGATTTCGACTCGATCCGTGATCGATACGAACGAATTTCGTATTGATCAAGACTTGCTCCAATCGAGTCGAAATTTGGCAGGAACATTCTTTATGTTGTACATAAGCTCCTGTGAAAATTTCATAGCATTTGGACTTGTAGATCATGAGATATGATCGATGCAAGTTGGAGTTTTTCCATCCGTGATCGATACGAACGAATTTTGTATCGATCAAGACTTACTCCAATCGAGTCAAAATTTGGCAGGAACATTCTTTATGTTGTAAGTAAGCTCCTGTGAAAATTTCATAGCATTTGGACTTGTACATCATGAGATATAATCGATGCAAGTTGGAGTTTTTCCATCCGTGATCGATACGAACGAATTTCGTATCAATCAAGACTTGCTCCAATCATGTTGAAATTTGGCATGAACATTCCTTAGGTCATACGTAAGCTCCTGTGAAAAATTGGTGGCATTTGGACATGTACATCTCAAGTTATGATCGATGCAAGTTTGGATTTCTCAACCGTGATCGATCAATATCTTGAGCATACGAACTCCGATTGACTTGAAATTTGGAACGTTGGCTCACATAGCTTCGCTTGTCATGTCATATCAATTTTAGCTCGATCCAGACTCGATCAAAATTCATCGATATCCATAGTGAGCCTGCGTATAACCGATCTCCAAGACGAACTGTCATTGGTTTCTAGTCAAATTCTTGGTGTCACGGCCTTGTCAAAAGGCGGGATAACATTTGCCCCCCAAAGTACGTCACATGTGAACATGACGTGCTTTGAAATGCTGCATCCTTCATTCTGAAAAAGTTCTATCTGATTTGTTGAGTAGTTGCTATTTTTTCATCAAAAGATGTAACCTTCGATTGATTTCCAGTAATATAAATGTTGATTTGTTGACTGCCAATGATTATGTAGTGCATTGTTGTAACTGAGTATCGAGTGCTAGCGATTTGTTGTTCGTTGTTGTAATTGTCATCAGGTAAGCATTCAACTCCTGTAAATTTTGAAAATTGAATGTTAGTCTGTCATACATGTATGTATGTTAGCTTGACTCCCGTCAATGTTTGCACGTTCATGGGGTCATTGTCAAGTTTTTTTTTCGAGTTTCGCAGCGATCCTCTCCTGGATCGATGTGAAATTCAAGTTGTAACAACGTTCGATGGTTGTTTTAAGTCCTTCCTTTGTATCGATCCTCTCTTGGATCGATTTGAGATGTTGGAATGTATGCTTCGTATCAATGGATACGTAATATTAGGTCTCGGATCGATGGATACAAAAGTAATGCTTTGTATCGATGGAGTCGAACGATCCAGACATAATCATGCAGTGATGCTTCACAGAGGATATGCCATTTCTTATTCCTTTATTCAATAAAAATCCCCGATTGTGGATAATCTTTGATAGGAGTCATCCATGACTCTTTTTCTAGATCCGTCTCCAAGATCTAGTTGATCTTCATATGTCAATGCCTAGAATAATAAGCATTTCAACTGGGACAAAGTCTATTTGTCGCGCATCCCCAGAACTGGCTAGCTTGGCGAGTGATTCGGCCTTTTCATTTAGTTCTCTGAGGATTTGTGTAGTGGTGTAATAGTCGAAGCTGGCTAGTATCTTTTGGACCCGGTTGAGATAAGGAGCAAGACATTGCCCCCTAGTCAGATAATCTTCCCTGACTTGGTGTACTACTAACCAGTAATCACATAAGACATGTAAAGTTTCCACTCGTAGTTTTCTTGCAAGTTTGAGCGCCAAGGCTTCATACTTAGCTTCGTTATTTGTTGCAGGGAAGTTGAGTTTCAGGGCGTAGCAGATCGTTCGTTCCTCAGGAGTCATTAACGCAACTTCGATGTTAGAAAGCCGATTATTGGAAGTTTTATCGGTGTACGTTCTCCATCGGTTGGACGGTTCTCCACTGTTCTTCGGATAGTCGTCTGATGTGGTGGATTCAGATATGAAGTATGCTAATGTTTGACCATGGAGAGCTCTCCAAGGGAGATAAGTAATATCAAATTGGCTTAGCTTGATACTCCATTTGAGTAACTTTTTAGACATCTAAGGTTTCTATTCGACCTATCGTAACGGTTGGTCGATATGGACGTTAACGGGGTGAGCTTGTCAATTGCCAGCCTTCATCATATACTGGTCTTTGGATTCGTTTCTCTTCACATAGCATTGCGACGCTTATGGCGTGTGTTGACACGGCCCAATTGATGTATAAATCTTCGCGATCCAAAGGTTTGGGTAAAATGGGAGGTCTCTTTAAGCGATCTATCAGAGCTGGAAGTGCATCAACGCAGTTGTTAGTTCATTCAAAATTTCTCTTCCCTCTCTTGGTCAGGTTGAAGAAGAGAATTCACTTGTAGATGGTCCTAGAGTCAAATCAACTTAGGACGGTAATGTTTTGACTTAGGCTCCGTACCTGCTTGGTTGTCCTCGGTACATGGGTGTCTCTAATTGTCGGAATTTTTTGGAAATTAGTCTTGATTCGATGAGAATTGATGATGAAAACAAAGAATCTTTCAGATGTAATGGTGAAAGAGCATTTCAAAGGATCGAGTTTCATTCTGCATTTTTTGGAGAGCGTTGAATACCTCTGTCAAGTCATCGATATGGTCGTTTGATAGTCGTGATCTCACTAGCATATTAACCACATCTACTTTCATCGACCTGCCGATATGATTTTTGAATGATCTGTTAATCGTCCTTTGGTAAGTAGCATAAGCGTTCTCAAGTTCGAATCCAGGGATTTCAGCATAACACTATAGGCCCAGGTCAATAATGAAACAGTTGTATTCTTGGTCTAGGACATGCTTCAGTATCTGATTGTATCTGGAGTTTGCATCCATGGATGTGAGTAATTCATGTCTGATGGTCAGGTCCATCAGTTGGTTGATCATTGGAAGTGGAAAGCTATGCTTTGTCATAACCCATGCAAATCTGAGTAGTTGATGTATGTCCTCCACTCTCTGTTCGTTTTTCTTATAAGTAAAGGATTGGATACTCACTTTGGTTGGAGGGCATCATGGATAAACCCACTGGTTTTGAGCAGATTCGCCTCCTCTTTAAGTGCAACAGATCTCTCCGGATCCATGTCGCATCGTTTTTGTTCACCGAGACATGCCTCGGGTCGACATTTAATGCAGGGTTCTTCATGGCTGGGGAGAGTCCATATATATATATATATATATATATATATGAGATCGAGTCCAAGTGAACACATCAAGATTCACCTGAAGTAAAATAGTTGACACTTTCTTCATCATTGCGCAGAGTTGTGATCTGATCTACAATACTCGTGATGGGTTGTAGGCGCCTCATGTGTTTATTTGCAATGGTAAATGATCAGGCTTATAAGGATGTTGAATCAAAGGATTAGTAGAACTTAGCCTTGTACTGCATGCTGCTACATAGCTGGCTCCTGCTTTGAGATTGAATTTACTTGTGTTTCTGAATGATGCGCTTTTCATTCAATGTACTCGTGATCCATTGCTCATTGTAAGGGTCGGAATGATGATCGGTTGCCCATGAGTTCGGGTATTGATCCGATGATTCTATCTCTAGGCATCCTTTCGGTCATAACCTAGAGTTGTTATGAATATCAGGCATGGTTCATAGGTTCAAATTGTCATAGTCAACTCTCGGATAATCACTCTTTTGCCCCCAGTCTTGGGTTGACGGATGCACTACGCGGACGGTCTAGTCTCATCCTAGCTGTGTTTATACTGTAGTCCAAGCTAATCAGAGTTGATTGATGAATGGTTGAATCATATTAATCTTATCTTCTTGCTCGTGCCCCCAAGTCTGGGGAATATCTCGATAAGTGGCAGGGTTGATAATGTCCGCTTCAATTTTGTATTCTATCTCATTGGACCATGGGATCGAGTTAACCGATGGAGGGCTAAGTCGTGCCTATCCTGCATTATGTTCTAGTTCTTTCCTCTAGGCAGAATATATTGTTACTTTGCCGACATTCGGACATAAGCTAGATTATGGATGGTCAATGACATTCACTTCGCTGCTTATGTCACCATACTTTGGGCAAAAACTGAAGAGTGAATCGTCCAGTCATATCCAATGCAGGATTGATGCTTCCCTTGTCGAATCCAGGGTAAGAGTCAATGTGCAAATGTTTAGGTTGCACTTGTTTTGAATTGCTCTTTTAATCGAATCATGGTAAAAGTCAGAGAATAAATGGTCACATTGCATTCTCTAGGAGTTAAGAAATTAACTACATCCATTTCGGTTTACATTCTCCCGTCGGAACTTGGGATAATGTCAGCTCAAACGTAGTCAAGTCATGCCCATCCGGTTTCACGCTTTTTCAAACAGATCGTAGGAAGGCGACGGAGGACGAATGGTCAAGTCACACTTACTCGTGGTTTATTCTTCTATCCATGCCCTATTGGTCAAAGGTATTTGATGGACGTTCGGGTCACATTGATTTGTAGTCGAAGAGGATCGATATTGACTGTTGATTCAACGGCATGATGTAGAATGCTCGGACCTCATTTCCTATCGATCCAATGGTATGATATGAAAGGTGCAGATCGATATTGCCCGTCGATCCGGTGGTACGATATAATTGGTTGCCTAGGACTTCGGGCATCATTCGGATTGGTTAGCATTAGGGTCTCCTTGTAGTCGTTGCCTTAAGTTGTAAAGGACGCTAAGCTGGAGATGTAGTGAGTCACCTTTCTCTTCTTTCGGTGATTTGTACTTCTTCCCCTAGTCTTGGGTTAGCAGAGTTAGTTCGTGGATGATCTAATTGCACCTGTAGTGAGTTTACACTCCTCACGTCGAGTTCAGGTCAGTGTTGGTGAATGAATGGTCGAATCACATTCATTCGTTTGTCTATTATTGTAGCCACACTTTGGGGATCAGAGTCAGTTGAAGGGCCATTCATCACACCTATTTGATGTTTATACCCTTGTCCACACTCTAGGGATTAAGTTTTTTCGTAGAAAATGGTCAGACCGCGTTTTCCTCGGTCAATTCCTCTGCCCCCAGTCAAGGGCAAAAGTCGAAGTGTGGCCGGTCAAATTACAACAACTTTAGTTTGATGCTTCTCCCACTGAACTGTAGGAAGGAATTGATTGGCGGATGGTTAAGTCACATCCGTCCATGTTGCACGCACAACCCGTCGGATCACAGGCGAGAGTTAGCAGATGAACGGTCATGGCACGTTCATTTGCGGTTGGATGGTAGTAATATCAATTCAGAACAGAATATCTAGCTAGGTCCCTTTTTCGAATCTACGCCTCCATGTCGAATCAAGGAAGAAATTTTTTCTTGTAGGGTTGGAGTGCATCCTTATAAATTTACGTTATGGGTCCCGTGTCGGGGATAAGAGTTGATGCTTGGACGGTTGTGTCACGTCCGCTTAGTGCTGGATGGTCGGATCGCATCCAATTTTGTGTGTTAAGTGTGCCCCCATGTCAGGGGAAGATTGGAAAGCAGACGGTCGAACCACATCCGCTTTTTGTACTACAGAACTTGATAAGGAACCACAGCCGATAGATGGACAGTCGAATCACATCCCTTTTGGTATTCATATTCCAAACCATGCTTTGAGGACTGGAGTTGGTTGATGGGTTGTTAGTCACACCCAATTGGTGTTTATACTCTAGCCTGCGCTCTCGGGACCGAAGTAAGTTGATGGGTGGTCATTCGCACCCAGTTGGTGTTTACACTCCAGTACACACTCTGGAGACTTAGAGTTAGTTTATGTTTATACTCCAGTTCGCACTCTGGGAATCTGGAGTTAGTTGATGTTTATACTCCAGTTCGCACTCTGGGAATCTGGAGTTAGTTGATGTTTATACTCCATTTCGCACTCTGGGAATCTGGAGTTAGTTGATGTTTATACTCCAGTTCGCACTCTGGGAATCTGGAGTTAGTTGATATGTGGTCAGTCACACCCATTTTAGTGTTTATACTCCAGTCCGCACTCTGGGGACTTAGAGTTTGTTATCCTGCCTTTTGGCAAGGCTGTACCACCAAGAACTTGACTAGAAACCAATGATGGTTCGTCCTAGAGATCGGTTATACGTAGGCTCACTATGGATATCGACGATTTTTGTCCGAGTCTGAATCAAGCTAAAATCGGCAAGACACGACGAGCAAAGCCATGGAAGCCAGCGTTCCAAACCTCAAGTCAATCCGAGTTCGTATGATCAAGTTATGATCGATGCAAGATTAAGGAAATAATCCCATTTTCGTATCCATCATCGAACCCCGGTTCGAATCCATCACTTTCGTATCGATCAGAAAGGCAGCGACTTCACATCCATCAGGAAGCCTCAGTTCAACTTGATCGACTTCGCATCCATCAGGAAGCCTTAGTTCGACTCAATCATCCAATGACCACTTCGTATACATCGGCTGAAAAGCCTTGTTCGAGTCCATCGAGCAACAGTAGTTTGTATCCATCAAGCGTCGCTGTTCGTATCCATCCAAGAGTCACAGTTCGTATCCATCAGAGAATCACTATTCGTATCCATTGCATTGCCTATTTGTTCGTATCCATCAAGTTAGAACACTTCGATCGATACGAACAAGGCCACACAATCGATACGAACTGAGCCGTATCAATCGATACGAACAAAGCCACATTAATCGATACGAACAGAGCCACATTGATCGATACAAACAGAGCCACATTGATCGATGCGAATGGGGCCACATCAATCCACACGAATGGAATCACTTCCTTCGATACGAACACAGCAGCTGCTATCGATACGAACGAGGCGAAAGTCCAGGAACGACTCGATCAACTCGGCGTAGAAAGTGAATCGATCCAAAGAATGCTCACCACGTCATCACCTGGGCACGCGCAGCCATCGATTCGAACAAGATCGAGTCGAAATGATCGAGTCGAACCAAACAGCCTGCCGAAAGTTTCCATTTCGTATCGATGATATCTCGCGATCTACAAGTCCAAATGCTATGAAATTTTCACAGGAGTTTACGTGCATGCTGAAGAATGTCCACACCAAATTTCGACTCCATCGGACGCAATCATGATCGATACGAAATTCGTTCGTATCGATCACGGATCGGGCCGAAACTTCACGGGCTTGGTCGCGTGGGCCCACTCACATGCCAGAAGAAGTCTCCCGAGATCTGGACGAAATATCAGCCTCCTATGCCTATAAATAGACCCCTAGAGCCTATAGAAAAGGGATCTTTGAATTCTCCAACGCCTAGACTCTGCCGGATCCAGTTCTATACTCCATTGCTGCTGTTGCCAACGAATTTTACTGCTGTAATTCATTGTTATCTGTTGTAACCTGCTGCTATCAATTGTAATCATCAAAGAAACATCAATAAAGCGATCAATTTCATAGTGGACGTAGGCAATACGCCGAACCACTCTAAATTCTTGTGTCTCTGTACATTTTTTATCATTCTCATTTCTGTTTTTGGAGTTTTTGTTAGATAATCCTCTTTTTCCATTTAATTTCTTCATTTTATCTCTTCAAAAACTTCCGAAGAGTGTTGTGCCCATTTTTGGTACAAACACTTTGGTGCTTTCACTGAGAAAAAACCCAATTTTTCTCCTGCTCCTTGGATCTCCTATCGATACCGGATTGCATAAATCCATGAAGAAGATCTTGATCTCAAGCCTTGAAGCCCTTCCATTCTATTCAGATTTGCATCAGATCTAGGAAAGGACTTCATCAATTCACCATGGTAAGTACACGAACTGCTTCTACAGCTGCTGACCAAGAAGGATGGGACAGACAGAATCCCGTGCAATTGCCTCCATCCAACCAAGATGCCGCCGGACCTTCATATTCATCAGGCCCGGTTACCAGACAAGAATTCTAGATGCTGCTTTAAGAGTTGACCCAGAGTCGGCAACAACTTACTGAACAACGGCGCGCCAACACAGAGTTGACCAACCAGCTAAATCGCCAAAGGCATAGAAGATCCAGAAGAGATCAAGGTTCTTATTCTTCCACCGAAAGTTCGGCTTCATCTGATGATCATCACCGATCCACATGCCCACGGCTGGATGTGAGCTACACCCAGGCCACAGGACACCAACCTGCCTTGAATCTTTGATAACCAAGGACTGGACCATCCACCAGTCATCATACCAGACCTTCATCCCGAGGAGGTGCCGCTCCTTACCATGTCACAGGCAACCTTGATACCACCACCACTACCGAACAAGGAGTTGATGCTAGAAATCAAGCTGATCTGCATCGTCACTAATGGGATCATACTCCAGAACCTTATGTCCCTGAAAATGTTGAACCAAGGAGGCGAGGCACGGACCGTCGACCGCGTCCGGTCCAGACTCACGTTGTGGAACCCGACCACACCTTGGCACAACATCCTCCAAATATCCAGATGCCAGATATACCGACGATGATTCGTCAGATGATCCGTGAAAGTCAGGGTCTCACTAACGACGACTGGGGAATCTCCCGGAGTCATACCCCTTTCACTGATGACATATTATATGCCGAACCGCCTCGGCGCTTCAGGATGCCAACCCTGCCAGTCTATGAAGGAAATTCTTATCCAAATCAACACATCCTGAAGTATGAATGGCTAATGAATGCTGCGAGAGCTGATGATGCAGTCAAGTGCCGTAGTTTCCCCATTTCCTTGGGGGGCATTGCAACTATGTGGTTTACTCGTTTGGCACCACGGTCCATTTCTAATTTTGACCAAATGGCCACCAAGTTTGTTAAGCAATTCCGTATGCATGTGGCGAGACCTAAAATGTTAATACTGTCTAGTGTCACTCAAGCAACCGGAGAGACACTCAGATGTTATTTGGAGCGATTTCATGCCGTGTGTGCAGAGATAAGCAATCCCAATTACAACTCTATCCTGATGGCATTGACTAAGGGGATTGACCCTGATTCCGAGTTCGAAAGTTGGTTAGCTGGGAAGCCACCTACGTCATTGGACCGTTTCTATTCCAAGGCAGCCCAATTCTTGAGAAGGGAGGATGCGAAACAGTCTAGGAAGCAGGATGACACAGGGCCCGGCATTGAAGGAATTCAAAGTAACATCACAGTTAAACAATCCGGGGAGAGTTCCGGAAAAGTTCTGTTGAATATACAAAACAAACAAAACCAGCAGACGGACAGTGGAAATCAAGCTATAAAATGAGATCAGAATCGTGGTCCACGACGTAGAGCTCCCATGTTCGACAATTATACACCATTGAATACGTCGCTGGAAAATGTGTATTTACAGACCTGTAATACCATGCAATACAAGAAACCTACCCCGAAGCCGTCAACAGAAAGACAGGTCCAAACAGGAAAGTTTTGTAGATTCCATGAAAGTTATGGCCATTATACGAATGAGTGTCGTCATTTACAAGATCTCATTAAAAAAATGATACGTGAACGAAAGTTGGATCAGTATGTGCGGGCGCCGCAGTCAGGAGGTGCGGGCCCATCAAATCAAAATCGTGCACCAAATCAAGAAAGGTAGGAAGAACCCGCTCGAACTGGCGGGAGGTTGGTCATTAATACAATAAGTGGTGGTCCTCATGCAGCAGACCGAAGCTGGAAGGAAATGGAGTCGTATGCCAACTCTATTAGGCATGCGGACTTCGAGTGTTATAGTAGTTTTGATGAAGGGGCTCCGGCCAGACAACAGAAGACGATGATTGATGACATCGTATTCAGAGACAGGGATGCTGATAAAGTCGAAGCCCCCACTATCGATCCACTGGTCATCTCAGCTCAAGTAGGTCCTGCTTGGATGAAGAGGATCTTAGTTGACAGTGGAAGCTCTGTGAATATTTTGTTTAAACGAGCTTACGACCAAATGAAGATGGAAGCCAAGGATTTGAAACCTTGTAAGACCCGAATCCACGGTTTCAATGGGAGCGCTACCATACCCACTGGAGTAGTGGAACTACCAGTGGAGTTCGGAGTTGGAGAACGCTGGAGAGTGCGGATATTACAATTCGTTGTGTTAGACATAGACTCCCCTTACAATGCTTTTCTGGGCCGACCGGCCCTCGCCGAGTTCAGGGCAGCTATTGCCCCGTGGTGTTTAACCCTGAAGTTTCCCACTGATCGTGGAGTGGGAGTCATCCAAGGAGATCAGGCTGCAGCGAGATCCTGCTATGTTGCCGAGCTGCGAGAGGCGCAGCGAAAGGAGAAAGGAAAAGGCGTAGAGGAATCTCTCTGCGTCCGTTTTGCCGATAATTGACAATTAACGCCTGGGCCTAGGCCCGGGCACCCCAGCCAATTCCAAAGGGATCTTGACCCAAGAGAAACTGAAGACGAAGGAGAATCTAAAGAAAGTCAAGCATCCCCGGCCGAACTGACGATCGATGTCCCGATTGACAATGATGTCGATTCAAAGATGATAAAGATCGGTTCTCAGCTAAGCCAGCAAACTCAGGAGGAATTAGTTGAATTCTTACGGGCGAATCTTGACATATTCACCTGGACGCATTCTGACATGTATGGGATCTCGCTAGACATCGCGAGCCTCACCTTGAATATTGACCCGCGGCATGTCCCGGTTAAACAGAAAAGGCGCGGTATGGATCCAGAGAGATCTGCCGCCCTTAAGGAAGAGGTATAAAAACTTAAAGCAAACGGGTTCATTCGAGATGCGCTATACTCCGAATGGGTGTCGAATCCTGTGCTCGTCCGAAAGTCGAACGGAAAATGGAGAACATGTGTCGATTACTCCAATCTGAATAAAGCTTGTCCTAAAGACAGTTTCCCACTTCCCAGAATTGATCAGCTCATAGACTCGACAGCAGGACATGAACTCTTATCCTTCATGGATGTGTATTCTGGATACAATCAGATACCGATGCATTTACCTGACCAAGAACATACCAGCTTCATAACCAATCTAGGACTTTATTGCTACAAAGTTATGCCATTCGGACTCAAGAATGCCGGGGCTACTTATCAACGATTGGTCAATCGGATGTTCGCCAATCAAATCGGGAAAACCATGGAAGTATATGTAGACGACATGCTTGTGAAGTCACGATTTTCCACTGACCATATTAAAGACCTAGAAACTATGTTCAACATACTTCGAGAATACAGAATGAAGCTCAACCCACTGAAATGTCATTTTGGAGTTGCATCCGGAAAATTCCTTGGGTTTATCGTTAATGCTCGAGGAATCGAAGCCAACCCTGAGAAGATTTGGGAAATCAGAAATCTTGAAACTCCGAAAACTATAAAGCAAGTCCAGAGTCTCAATGGGAAAGTAGCAGCATTGAGCAGGTTCATTTCAAAGTCCACTGACAAATGCATTCCCTTCTTCGATTTGATCCGAAAAGGAAAACGAAACTTTGAATGGACCATAGAGTGTGAGGGCGCTTTCCAAGCACTAATTTAGCATTTATCCACACCACCTATCCTGTCAAAGCCTATTGATCATGAGAAGTTGTAAGTATACTTAGCGATATCAGAAAACACTATTAGCGCTGCATTAATTCGAGAAGAAGACAAGTACAGAAGCCAGTGTACTACATTAGCAAACGATTGACTGGAGCTGAGAGGAATTATCCAAAGCTGGAGAAGTTAGCTTATTGCCTTGTTATTGCATCAAGGAAGCTCCGACCATATTTCCAAGCACATCCTATCATTGTTTATACCGACCAACTGTTACGACAGGTCCTTACGCGGCCTGAGACGTCTGGTAGGTTACTCAAGTGGAACATCGAACTGAGTCAGTTTGATATTACTTATACTCAAAGGCGAGCCATTCAAGGACAAGTCCTAGCTGATTTCATAGCTGAGTTTACCATTTCAGAGGACTTGCCCGAAACCAGTGAATCTCTCGAATACATCTGGAAGCTGTACACTGATGGTGCATCAAACGACCGGTGTTCGGGCGCTGGTGTTGTACTTGAAACCTCCGAAGGCCGATCTATATGTTATGCTTTAAAGTTCGATTTTCATGCAACCAATAATGAAGCTGAATATGAAGCCCTCTTAGCTGGACTAAAACTTATTAGAGATTTGAGAATTATCGCTGTGGAAATTTATTGTGATTCGCAATTAGTTGTGTGTCAAGTTCGAGGAGAATATCAAGCGAGAGATCGAAGGCTGGCTGCCTACTTAGCTCGAGTTCAGGAAGTACTGAATCAGTTTGATTATTATGCCATTTATTGTATACCTCGAGAACGTAATCAGAAAGCCGATTCATTGGCGAAGTTAGCCAGTACAGGTGAAGCTCAGCAAATGGGACTCATTCCCGTAGAGACGCTAACTTCCCCAAGCATTGACCGGGCAGAAATAGATTGGGTATGTGAAACCGTCTCCGATAAGGATTCATGGATGACTCCATTCAAAAATTATCTTGAGCATGGAACCCTACCGGAGCGCAGGAGTGAAAAGAGACAAGTCCTTCGGAAGGCCTCACGATTCACCATCCAGAATGGAATCATGTACAGAAGAGGGTACTCTGTTCCTTTACTCCGGTGTATCGCTCACAATGAAATTAAACGAGTATTACACGATGTACACGAGGGAGAATGTGGCGATCACACCGGGGGGCAAGCACTAGCCAAGAAAATACTTCGATATGGATATTATTGGCGGACTGTGAATCGCGATGCGTCAGATTATGCGAAGAAATGTGATAAATGTCAAAAGCATGCTCGAATTCCTAGACCCCACCAACCGAGATAACGCAAATGGTCAGCCCATGGCCATTTGCAATATGGGGCATCGACATTATTGGTACTCTACCTCTGGCAAAAGGTGGTGCGAAATATGCCATCGTCGCAGTTGATTACTTTACAAAGTGGGCTGAAGCTGAACCTCTTGCTACCATAACGACGAAAAAAGTAATCAACTTTGTAGTCCGCAACATTATCTGTCGATTCAGTCTCCCACACACCATTATTACTGATAACGGAACCCAATTGGACAGTGTTGAATTTAAAGATTTCTGCAAACGGTTTCACATTCAAAAGAAAAATTCTCTGCAGTTGCACACTCTCAAGCGAATGGACAGGTCGAAGCTGTCAATAAAGTTATAAAGTCCATTCTAAAAAAACGACTGGAAAAGGTCGGGGGCAAGTGGGTCAATGAACTTCCTATGGCCTTATGGGCTTACCGAACAACCCACAAGTCCGCGACCGGTCACACTCCATTCTCTCTCTCTTATGGTTCAGAAGTTGTTGTTCTAGTCGAGCTAGAAGTACCTTCTCATCGTGTGACATACTAGGATCCGAAGACAAATGTTATATTACTTGCTGAATCTCTCGATTTACTAGATGAGAAGCGTGAAGAGGCTGATTTGAGGGCAGTCGCGTATCGAAGTCGAGTCGCCCGATTGTACAACGCCAAGGTCCGCCCGCGAACCTTTGAACTAGGCGATCTCGTCCTGAAAATAATCTATCCGGTTCCTTCGCATATGAAGTCGACATGGGAAGGACCGTATGTTATTGAACGAAGGCTCGGAGATGGCACATTCAAGTTATCAACCGTTGGCGGTCTTACTCTACCAAGAGCCTGGAATAGCGAGAGTCTTCGTCGCTACTACACATGACAGGCTAAGTTTATTCATTTAGTTTATTTTCCATTTTGCAATTTGTTTCTGCATTTCGAAATTAGAATTTGTAATATGGCAACTGACTTTGCCATATTTTCTTATTTCAGCAATAAAATGCAATCTCTTCGAGCCAGAGCTGTGATTTACTTGAAATACTTCATATGAACATCACCATGCACGAAGAGCTAAGTTTCACCATATGGTGGAATTTATTCAAATAGGGAGTGACTGTGATGCAACCGGTCACTCGCTAAGTGAAACCCGAGCTCGGGGACAAGCCATCACACCAAAGTCAAAAAAGGATTGATACACGACAATCCTTCATTTAACTCCAGGTTCCCAGAGTGCGAACTGGAGTATAAAAATACGTCTATGAAGAGGGTGGATCCGTCCGCCTAACGACTTCGTCCGTATCCGAACCAAGTTTGAGGAGGGTGGACCCGTCCATCTAACGACCTCACTTGTTGACTCAGGGTGGATGTGATCCAATCATCCACGATCCTGATATACCTTTCATTCCCAGAGTGCGAGCGAAATCCAAAAACATGCAGCAGATGTGACTGACCGTCTGTTCACCAACTCCGAACTCCCAGAATGTGAGTCAGAGTATAAACATTAACTCCGAATTCCTTGAGTGCGAAATGGAGTATAAACACCAACTCCGAACTCCCAGAGTGTGAGTCGGAGTATAAACATTAACTCTGAATTCCCAGAGTGTGAGTCGGAGTATAAACATTAACTCCGAACTCCCAGAGTGCGAGTCGGAGTATAAACATCAACTCCAAATTCCCAGAGTGAGATTTGGAACATAAACACTAACTCCAAATTCCCAGAGTGCGAGTCGGAGTATAAATGCCAACTCCAAACTCCTAGAGTGCGAGTCGAAGTATAAATATCGACTCCGAGTCCCCAGAGCACGGACGTGTAGTTAAAATTTGAATCGGCGTAAACAACCGCCACTAAACAAATGGAAATCCCCGGAGCGTGGATATGATCATCGAAAATCAAGCAAGTATGGTTGAACCACTCAATCTTCACTTGTCCCAAACATCCGTTCAGCGCCACTAAACTCAACGTGTTGTAAGTGAAATGCAATCGCTAGCTGATATTCTGCAACTCTTCCTCAATACTGGGGGGCAGGACTTAAGCGTCGACCGTTGACTGAAGCAGTGCGATGTCAAAATTCAATTCGCTTCCCGGTCGTGAACCATGTCCATAGTTTCCAGACCTGGCGCAAAAAGACAGACTTGACTCAGAAGCTGGAACTTTACAAGTGCATTTCAACCGTTAAAACACTTAAGCAAATACACAAGAAGCTAAAAAAGAAAAGTTTCATTTCTACTATTCATGAAAGAAATTCGTGTACAAGTTTGTTCCAAAAATCCTACTAGCAGGGGCCGAACCCGCATCTATACACGGTCAACAAAATGAAAATCAAAATAAACCAAGGAAGCATGTCTAATCTTTCTTCTTCCTCGGCTTCCTTTTCGGTGTAGACCCGCTGGAGCCGCCACTACCTTTCCTCTTTGAGCCTTTACATTTCGGTGGTCGGTCTCTAGGCGGGGGCATGGTCTCAACGTCCTCCTCCAAGCTTGAATGTATAGGGATGCTTCCTGCGGGAGGAGTCGGAGGAACAGGATCAAGTGTAGAAGATGGAACGGCACACTGGTGTCGAAAACTGTACCACCAGGAGATATCATTCTGAGCGGAGCTGGACCGGATGCCGCCATCCCACCTCCAAAACTGCCACCATGAGCCGTTGCTTCCATCTCAGCGTCGATCTCGGCCAATATTGTGAGGAATTCGGAATATGGATCTTAAGGCTAGAATGAACACTAGAGGGGGATGAATAGTGTTTATAATAAATTACTAAATCTTTTTGAGTTATTGTTGATTTGTACACAAATGTATGCAATATTCAGACACAGATATTATCACAGAATCAAACACAGATGCAGAAATAAAGTAAATGCAGTAAAGGAAAGAACACACCGGATTTTATACTGGTTCGGAGTTACCCTACATCCAGTCCCGCACAACTAAGTACGGATTTCCTTTCAAAAGCAATTGTACAATTACACCCTCGGTTTCAAGGCTACGAGGTACACCCTCCAGAATCACAATCCTCTGGGTAGAGATACTTGATTTCCGGGGCAACAAGTTCACCCAATTGATTTCCAAGGCTACAATCACACCTTTTCTCGCTTGATTGATTTCCAAGGCTACAATCACACCTTTTCTCGCTAAATAGATTACGAAGAAGCCTATAACTCTGAATAGCACTGGGATCTTGTTGAGATAGTGATAGAGAATCAAACCAGAGATGATCTAGTTAGATTCAATGTTGATTTCGGCAGAGTGATGATAGGATTTTGAATAAGAAAATGTGGAAGAAGAAGAGAAGTGAAAAACTAGAAAATCTGATATAAAATTCGTTGAAACCAACCCCTATTTATAGAAGAACAACAGCCATGTCTATTCATGAAAGGTTATGGCGAATAGACACTTCTTTTGAAATTCAATTTTTTGGTCCTAACTGACACTATGTCGACATTGGGTACTAGGGCATGTCGACATCCCAAAGGAAATTTTGATGTTTTGTTTTTCTTTGAAAATAACCTTATCTTATATTAAAACTATTTCAAACTTTATTAATATATTTGACTATAGATAAAATACATAGATAAATATAGAGAATAATATATATATAATTTTACTATAATTTTATATTTAAATCTAAGTAAATATTAAAAGTTAAATATATTAAACGATAGTTTAAAACAAACGAAGTTTAAAACAAGAATTTATTTAAGAACAAAATCAAAGAATATTTTTTAAGGCTAAAACATCTTTTTGAAAATCATTTGAAAAGATAATTTTTAAGGCTAAAACATTTTGAAAAGCAGTTTTCAAAATCATTTTAAAGTAGTTTTGCAAGCTTCTTCCTGTAGAATATCTCATCATATCAGGACTCGAGAACTTGTACAAAACCAGGATGTTCGTGGGTTTGTAAGCCACCTGTCGTAGGTTTGTAAGCTACTTATCGTGGGTTGTAAGCCACTAAAAAGGTAGAAATGGGTTCCATCCCAAATGAAAATACGGAATGAAGATTTCAGTGCTATTGTGAAGTTTTAACATAATTCTAGACTCAATACTTATCTTGAAATCTTGAACTCTTGATATTCTTGATACTCATGAGTCTTCAATCTTAATATCTTAAATCTCTATACTGTACAGTCTTCATTCTTGGTACCTACATGGTTAAATCCTGCATATACATATATATCTAAACTATAATGTTAGTATTTATATTTTATAATCTTATTCTAAGGTTGTTGTCATCAAAACCATCAACTCATGGACTAACAAATATTTCCTCTTTAGTAACCATTCGAGCCTCGCTGGGAGCATCAGCAGTTGGCATCGAAGAACTTGTAGCAGGAGCGCCTTCACCCATTACAAATGGCAGGTCGGCAAGAGGATCGCCATGACGGCGAAAGAGTTCCTCCATCAGCTGCTCATCAAAAACAAGTGAGCTTCCCTGCAGTTCGTCAAGCGGCGCAGTTGTAGTTACCGTGGTCGCTTCGGTCACAATAGCCTCCCGCATCTGATGTGATTCTTGAGTGACAGGAGGCACGACCGGTGCAGCATCAATCACTGGACAAGAAATAAGAGAACTGTTAGAACTTAATTCGAGTGAAGATTCCGACTTAAGGCAGATATGTGGAATGTTTAGAGTACCTTCCTCAGTTTGACTTGTAGGTGGCTGAACGGCTTCAGCAACTTGCTTTGTAGCCGGAGACATCTGCGGCTGATCCGGATTGTAGGCAGGAACAGCTTGGGGATCGACCGCAGGCAAGGATTCAGGCTGGGTTGATGCTGGTAGTTCAAGACTTGCGTTGTGGTGTTCAACCCCAGAGCCTTCTCCTACTTCGAAGTGCTGGGTGCCGAGCCTTTCCTTTTCATACAGAATCATTGACTCGTGGAGAATCTTCCTTTCATCTTCATTCAGAATGCGATTCTCGAGTTCAAATTCATCTATAGACTCACCCAGATGCACCGTTTTCTACTCCTCAACCAATCGTCCCCAGGCATTATATAGATGTGTCGGGTAATCATCGAGCCAGGCTAGACCCATGTGCCTCAACACGTTGGCGTTGTAAACAACATGAAGATCTTCAATGTCGGCTTCTAGCCAGGACTCAGCCGATTTCACCTTCTCCTCGACCTCAGTCTCCACCTTGCGAACCTTAGCCACGGCCGCATCCCGTTCACCCCGGAGCAAGACAGCCTGCTCGCACGCCTCCTGGGTTGCGTTGTTCGCACCATCTCTTTCCTTGGCCATGTCGGAGAATTTGGCCTTAAGCTCATTGAGTTCCTTGACCGCCGCATCCCGTTCGGCGGTGACTGTAGTATTTCGGTGGCCCATCTCCTCCACCAAGGCAACATATGTCTGCCTCAATCTCTCCATCGCCACAGTTGCTTTATCAGCTTTTTTGGTGGCCTCAATTTCAGATTTCCGAGAAGACTCGGCCTCAGTATTGAGCACTTGTATAATTCGGTCTTTTTGAGCGAGCTCGGATTCCATCTTCTCGATTGCTTTGGCTCGCTCAAAAGCCACCTTGGAAGCTTTTTCTGCAGCCTTTACCCACTCTCTATACTGGGTGTAGACATCATGAACGTAATCATGCATCGTGTTTTCCACCCCTGATGGAATTCTTTTTAAGTGTGGTGGGAAGACGTAGCCGTCAAAGCATATGTTCGGGAACTCCTTCCTCTGCTGAGCAATTTTAATGGTCCCTTCCCCCGTGGGCTCAATTGGAACCTGCTCTGCAATTATGGGGGGCATGGTTTCGACTCTTTGGAGATGAGTTTCGGACCTAGAAGTGTGAGAAGATGGCCTGTGTCGTGGAGGCTCTAGTGGATGTGAAGTCTGAATAGGAGATGGAGATGGGATTCTAGGAGGTGGAGAGCGAGACCTAGATCGGTGTCTATATTCTATGTCCCTGTCCCGCTCATACCTCTCTTGGTTAGAGTACCCGCGATCGCGGTCTCTATCCGAGTCTCTCCTGTGGGAGTCATAGTAGGTAGAAGATTTTCGAACCGAGCGAAGGCTCCCAAGCATTGACCCTCTCCCGGACATCGTACCTGAAAATGAGAAACGAAGGAAAAGTTAGTGATCTCTTGGGTTGGACGATTTACAGTTATGAATCATGTAGTGCAGTGAAGTGTATGTATGTGCAATCCCCCCGACCAACCGGAAATGTCAGCCGCACTCATAGTAAGCGACCCACTCAGATCAAGAGCATTGTCAAGCTCCTCCATCCCGGTGTCGTGTTGAAACGACACATAATCTGGAATCGGAATATCAGCAAGCCCTTCGAAAGGATTCTCTACTTGCGAGGGAGGAGCCTCCGAAATTCTAATCCCCAGGACGGGCAAAGACACAACGACGGATTTTAATCTCACGGATTTAGAACGCTTATGAGCGACTGCCTTGCCTTTTCTCCTTCCTCCTGAATCTTTAAAACTGGAAGAAGGCCCGGCTTGGAGTTCGTTATCAGTGGGCGTTCTCTCCGGATCAACTTCTTCAGCTATTACGACTCCGGGCGCTTTGTGTTTCACCCGCTTCTTCGAGACCGTTCTAAGTGTCCCTTCCAGCCTTATGCTCTACCTCCGTTCAATCAGCCCGACAATTCTCAAGTTTCTGTCGGTTAGAACCAAGTCAATGTTCCTCTCTTCACCCGAAACTGTTTGGAGGATCCGAACTAACTCTCTGAAATATCCACCATCGGGTCGTGAGATTGCGGCTGTAAAAGAAGAGAAGTATGTCAGTTTTGAAAACAATTACTACTATCCCAATAATTCATGAGAAGGACTGCTACACTTACGTCTATCCAAACATCGCCTAGTGAATCCAGGGGGGCATCGAACGTAAAACCATTCCGTTTTAAAGTAACTCAGCCTGCCCCAGGACCCCGTCACTATTTGGCAATTCCTGACCACTTCCAAGAATGTGAAAGAAGGGCTATCTCCGTGGCTCTTGATGTTGAAGAGATATCTAATCTCGATCGGCTTCGGTGGTCGAAAGAGAATTTCCATAAACAGAATGAAAGTGCTATTCAACAAGGCGTATCCGTTGGGGTGTAGCTAGGACAGGGCGATTCCAAGGAATGACAGCATTTCCCTTATGTATTGATTAAATGGAGCAAGAGTCCCCACCGTGCAAGCATGACGATTGAAAGCAGTAAACCCCTCCGGGGGAGCATGTGGTCTATCTTTTGGCCCTGGCAATAACACGTCATCGAGCGACAAGCCATGTCTTAAGCATATCCGTCCCAGCATATCTTCGGAAATGCCGGACGGCACAGAATCTTGTGGATTGTAGATGAACCTGGCACCTGGATACTCGTCCGGGGCTGGGTCTATGACTTCGGCCTCAATGGCCGGTATCTCGATTATTGGAGGGATTGAACCTTGAACTTCCTGCTGTTGTGAACTTGAAGGTTCCATGACTAACTAACTTATGAGAAATCATCATTAGACAAAAATAACACTCGCGCTTCCCCCAGTGTGAAGTGTTTGAATGTGTTGTGTAGTGCAGTGCTGTGAAGTACTTGAAAAGATTCAACAGAATTAAAGAAAATGTCTGAACGACAAGACTTCGAAATTCAATTGGAGTGACCGTCATCGCTGACCGTCACAATCATGCCATCCAGATGCTAGCGATCGATCCAAGTTAAAAATTTGTTATCATTTTAAGTTGCCATTCCATCGACGAGCTTCAAAAGGCAGTCAAGTATGATGTTCTACAACTAAGTCCAGACACGCAGGAACGAAGCTCGTCAGAGTCGAATGTTTAAATATGCATGGAGTTTCATGTTTATCAAAGTCCAAAACTTGGATCGTTCCTCGCGAAGGCCGTAATTTCGTATCGATCGAATCCTCTAATTTCGTATCGATCGAAACCTCGGTTTCGTATCGATCGAATCCACTGATTTCGTATCGATCAGAACCTGAGTTCCATATCGATCGAATCCATTGATTTCGTATCGATCGAAACCTCAGTTTCGTATCGATCGAATCCTCTAATTTCGTATCGATTGAAACCTCGGTTTCGTATCGAACGAATCCACTAGTTCGAATCCATCACAACCACGCTTCGTATCCATATCGATTCAAAGTGACAAAAGCAAACACCAAGGGCCAGCAATCGACACGAAATCAAGGAGAGGTGGCCGATACGCAGTTCCTTGTTGGAGTTCGAGATGAAATCGAGTTTTCCTAACCCATCATCGATACGAAGTTAGGGCCGAGCGTTTATCAATGACCACTTCCTTTGTATCCCTCCTTACTCCTTCCCCAAGCAATTAACGCGCCATTACTCCTTCTCGACTCAACGTCGACAAAACTCCGGCATCGACAGTAATGGAATCGGCAACGACGTTGAACGAGCCGGCACTAAGATTCGAGTCTCGTCATTTTCAGAATGGATTCGTCGTCTATTACCTAAATTCAGGTGATGTTGCGCTAGATTAAAGAATAAGGTGATTCGAAGATAAAGGCAATATTTCTTTCCCGAGTTCTTTATCGATACGAAGGCGAAGCGGAAAAGTAAAAAGTAAAAAGTGAAAAACGACTAAGTCCCCAGTATTTATATGGACTCAAAAGTGAAGGTAAAAAATGATTCGCCTCCCAGTGAATTCAACCGGTTACAAAGTGTCACCACAGAATCGATTCGAACAAGCTATTCGAATCTATCAACTCGAGCTTTTGTCGAAGCGAAGTTGCCAACGAAGGTTTTTCTGAGTCACCCAAATCCATCGATACGAAGCCATTGTTCGTATCCATCTTTTTCGACTCCATCCCCAATGCAGTGATATGGACAGTGCTGTTCGAATCCATTAAATCACAACTTCCAAAGGCCAATATTTATCGATAGAATGCATATTTCGTATCCATCTTTGTGACCCACGCATCGATTCGAAAATGAAGACCACTGCAATGGAATCCACCGAAGTTCGTTACCATCGATACGAACGATCGTTTCGTATCCATTGAAGCTCATATCCATCAATGTGAAATGCTCATTTTGTATCCATCAATACGATTTATACCAATGCAAAGACAATATTTCAACCTTTTACATCGATTCAGGAGAGGATCGTTACAAAGGAACATTCAAAAACAACCATCGAGCGTTGTTACAATTCGAATTTCACATCGGTTCAGGAGAGGATCGACATGGAATTCGATACGAGATAAACCGACAACGACTCGTGAACGTGCAACGTCAATGAGAGTCGGATTAACATATATGCATACACGTCGGACTAATATTCAATTTTTAACATTTACAGGAATTGGATACTTATCTGATAACGATTACAACAACAAACAGCTAATCTCAGTCAAGCAGCAATTAGTTACAACAATACAGGGTACAACAGTCGACAATCAATGGTTCACATTACCGAGAAAATCAGTCAAAGATTACAACCTTCAGCGAAAAAAAAACGATAACTGTTCAAAGCAAAGGTTGCAGCTTTTCAAAGCACGTCATGTTTCCACAGGACGTACTTTGGGAGGCAAATGTTATCCCGCCTTTTGGCAAGGCCGTGACACCAAGAACTTGACTAGAAACCAATGATGGTTCGTCTTAGAGATCGGTTATACGCAGGCTCACTATGGATATCGACGAATTTTGTCCAAGTCCAGATCAAGCTACGATCAGCAAGACATGAAGCTATGGAAGCCAGCGTTCCAAACCTCAAGTCAATCCGAGTTCGTATGATCAAGTTATGATCGATGCAAGATTAAGGAAATAATCCCATTTTCATATCCATCATCGAACCCCGGTTCGAATCCATCACTTTCGTATCGATCAGAAAGGCAACAACTTCGCATCCATCAGGAAGCCTCGGTTCGACTCGATCGACTTCGCATCCATCAGGAAGCCTCAGTTCGACTCGATCGACTTCGCATCCATCAGGAAGCCTCAGTTCGACTCAATCATCCAATGACCACTTTGTATCCATCGGCTGAAAAGCCTTGTTCGAGTCCATCGAGCAGTAGTAGTTCGTATTCATTAGGCGTCGCTGTTCGTATCCATCCAAGAGTCACAGCTCGTATCCATCAGAGAATCATTGTTCGTATCCATTGCATTTCCTATTTGTTCGTATCCATCAAGTTAGAACACTTCGATCGATACGAACAAGGCCACACAATCGATACGAACTGAGCCGTATCAATCGATACGAACAAAGCCACATTAATCGATACGAACAGAGCCACATTGATCGATACGAACAGAGCCACATTGATCGATGCGAACGGGGCCACATCAATCAACACGAATGGAATCACTTCCTTCGATACGAACACGGCAGCTGCTATCGATACGAACGAGGCGAAAGTCTAGGAATGACTCGGTCAACTCGGCATAGAAAGTGAACCGATCCAAAGAATGCTCACCACGTCATCACCTGGGCACGCGCAGCCATCGATTCGAATAAGATCGAGTCGAACCAAACAGCCTACCGAAAGTTTCCATTTCGTATCGATGATATCTCGCGATCTACAAGTCCAAATGCTATGAAATTTTCACAGGAGTTTACGTGCATGCTGAAGAATGTCCACACCAAATTTCGACTCCATCGGATGCAATCTTGATCGATACGAAATTCGTTCGTATCGATCACGGATCGGGCCGAAACTTTACGGGCTTTGTCGCGTGGGCCCACTCACGTGCCAGAAGAAGTCTCCCGAGATCTGGGCGAAATATTAGCCTCCTACGCCTATAAATAGACCCCCAGAGCCTACATAAAAGGGATCTTTGAATTCTCCAACGCCTAGACTCTGCCGGATCCAGTTCTAAACTCCATTGCTGCTATTGCCAACGAATTTTACTGCTGTAATTCATTGTTATCTACTGTAACCTGCTGCTATCAATTGTAATCATTAAAGAAACATCAATAAAGCGATCAATTTCATAGTGGATGTAGGCAATACGCCGAACCACTCTAAATTCTTGTATCTCTGTGCATTTTTTATCATTCTCATATCTATTTTTGGAGTTTTTGTTAGATAATCTTCTTTTTCCATTTAATTTCTTCATTTTATCTCTTCAAAAACTTCCGAAGAGTGTTGTGCTCATTTTTGGTACAAACAAAGTTATTTAATGTTTATACTCCAGTTCGCACTCTAGGAATATGGAGTTAGCCGATAGATGGTCAGTCACATCTGTTTAGGCTTTAGGATTTCGTTCACACTCTAGGAACAAGAAGTTGATCGGGTACGTGGACGGTTGTATCATATCCACCCTAAGTAGGCAAGCGAAGTTGTTAGATGGACAGATCCATCCTCCTCGAGCTTGTAAATATGGAAGGCGAGGTCGTTAGATGGACTGATCCATCCTCCTCGAGTTTGTAAATATGGAAGGCGAGGTCGTTAGATGGACTGATCCATCCTCCTCGGGTTTGTAAATATGGAAGGCGAGGTCGTTAGATGGACTGATCCATCCTCTTCGAGTTTAGGTTGAACACGGGCGAAGTCGTTAGATGGACGGATCCATCCTCCTCGAGCCCATGTCTGTAAGTTTATACTCCAACTCACACTCTGGGAGCCGAAGTTAGTTAGAGGATTGTCGTGTATCAATCCCTTATTGCCGCAGTGTGATGGCTTGTCCCTAAGCTCGGGGTTTCACATAGCGAGTGATCGGTGGGATCCCGATTAACTTCCACTTATATGCCCCTCAACGAAGGATGAGATTTAGTTTATGGACGGTTGGATCACGTCCATGTTCGTTTGGATTCCACTTTTGCTAAGCCTAAGGAGTAAGATTAGTGTTTTGGCAAGCTTTGTGCTCGAGCATAGGAAAGGATGGTCGAACTACATCCACTTTGAGTTGTGTATTTTCCCTTAAGTCGGGTGCAAGAATTGGAGAGGAGACAGTCGAGTCATGTCCAATTTATACTTCTCATTATTTCGATCGAGCTAAGGAAGAGAGTTGAAATGACAGCTCGTGATGGTTAGCGAGTAGGCAGTCAGTCGTTGATGACTTTAAATTGAGGGTTGAACCCTGATGAAGTTGGTTTAAGGCATGACTGTTTTGCCGAATTACAGAAGCAAACTGGAGAGTGAACGGTCAAATCATATCCACTTTAAACATGTGTTCTCAAATAATCCCAAGTGTCTAATGTAGGATTGGATGCATGGATGGTGACGTCACATCCACCCTTGGTGTGATTCCGATTTTATCAGGCATCAGAAGAAGCATAAGTATTTTGGCGAGCTTCAAGTATGAGATGGAGAGTGCATTGTTGGGACATATAACTCCAAGTCTTTCTTACATCTCCTAATTAAATTGCATAGGCGGATGAGTGGATGGTCGGTTGCATCCACTTTGTACTAGAGTCCTGACCTTGTTGATCTCTTCCGCTTTGATGCCTTGCCCCCAGTCAGGGGCATATAGTAGCCAATGAGTGGTTGAATCATGCTCGTCATGATGATACCTCAATGATTTGATCATAGTCCGCGGAGGTTGTTTTGCACCCAATCTTAAGTACTCGGTTACCTGCATCATTTGCAAGTAGTTTAATTCAAGTAGGTCATATTTTGCAACGTAAATGAAATTGAATTAGAAATAATTCAAAAGAGATCAGATCAAATCTCATTGATAAGTGAGGCAGCGTCGTATGCTCGCTATTGCACTTCAGTCCAGCCCTTCTCAGTTGGAAGTCTAATGCAAATGGTTCAATTTGATCAAAGTCCTTGATCGATAGGGGTCAGATGTTCCTGGTCCTTCGTTTTATGCGGCTTGCACATATTGTCGGAGCTATCCTTCCCAGAGCAGCTTTATGGCGTTGGCGTTCACGGTAGCCATCTAGAGAAGAGGATTTTTCCGATCTAGAGTATGGAGTAGGTCCCCTCCTTATCTTGCTATGTTGATCCTTCATCTGATTCATCAACTCAATATTGGCCTAGACATGCTGGTGTAGTCGTCGGCGGCTATCCACCAATTCTCTTATCAAAGTCTGGAAATAAGCTCTGGTGATGAATTCATTAATGGGTATTGGCAGCAACTGGCTGTGGGCTTTGGATAAATTCGTTGGCTGCCAGCTTCTTCATTCACTTCAACAATATGAGAAGTAGAACTGGTATGTCTAACCGTGATTGACGGTCTTCTTTGAGGAATAAGGGAAGACATTTGTGTTTGATGGCATTCATCACCCTTGGAGAAATCCACGCGCCATTCCCACTTTATAAGGTAGTGTCGGGGGTTGTATTTCCATAGTACACCGACATAGTTAACATATTGAATTTTCACTGGAAGTTCTGCATGTAGGATGGTTTCAACGAATAGGTCTCGACTGGGAAAGATTCTCCAATCGACATTATGATCAGGTCCATTTTATTGCCAAGGGGTCTTGTAACACTGGTGAACGATGTATGCACGATTGCCCAATGTTCGAGTGGTTTGGTGATGCCGATTGGATGGTGAGTTGGTTAAGATGGGCTCATAGATTGGTGATTATTTCTAATTTTCACCCAGGTATGAAGCCCATATAAGGTAGTAAGGAAGTCCTCTTAAGGTTGTATGCCATGCTTCTAGTCATATGGACACATTATGATTAAGATGTGGGCATTTGAAGATGGTTCAGCGGTGACCAGCTATGCTTTGAGTTGGCAGAGTAGACAGTGTAGGGCAGTCGTCATATTAGCCATCGTACCATAGTTGTCAATTGGGGAGTTTAAAAGCTGGTCAATTGGAGGAATTTACAGTCCACCTTAGCAGCATGATATATTAACCAACTCCAATTCTTGGCGTACTAGCTAGGTTCTCCAGCCTCCGGGAGCACCGGTTGATTAGTATTCCTTTACCCATTCCTTGATTGCAACTCAACAATTGCTACTGTAATCCCCTACGTCCCGTCCAGTCATGGAATGATCAAAATGTTCCTTTATTAAGTTGAGTTTTGAATTAACTATGCGGGTGTTCTGCGCTGCGGCTAGGGTTCTTTGATGATGTTCATTTTTTGGTTGAGGCTATTTTGTTGTCATTTGTATTTGCACTTGAGTTGAATCTTGCCTTTGGCTTGGGTTTGACCTTGTGCTCACCTGTCCCTGCAATTTTATCAAGCAAGTGTATATCGGTGTGCACGGCCTTGTGGCATGTACAGTGATACATTGTGCATGTCACAAGTTGTTCATGTATGATTATTTAAAAGAATATGATGACGAACAACCCAAATAAATGAGACAAACAATATTTTCAAACACACATTTCATTGTACACTGCAAAATATTTCTTTTTCAATTTTACCATGTTAGTGTTTGTTTTGCAGATAGTTCAGATGCTGAATACAGGCTGGAACAAAGTTGAAGATAAAATACGAGTATGAGTGAATATGTAGTGAGGTGTAATATGTATGTAAAAATGTAAAGTGAAAATATGTTGTAATCGAAGTTTCATTGTAATTGAAAATGTGTAAATGTAGTGAGAGCTCAAATTTGTACTATTTAAATTTTTAATAAAATATTTGTTTGAATAAAATATTTGTTTGAATATAAATTCTGAGTTATTTATTTTATTCAATAGATATTTATTTAATTATGTGAGAAAATAAAATAGTACAATAACAAATACATTTAAACGAATATATATATATATATATGTTTATTATCATCAAACAAAAATCATATACTAGCATATTCTGCAAATAAATCCTCTGAGATCGGTTCACTCTCTCCGTCTGCCCATCTGCCAAGGGATGGTAAGTTGTACTCAGACTAGCTCAGTTCCTCAAGCAGTATGCAAAGCCTACCAGAAGCTGCTAGTGAATATTAGGTCTTGCTCACTTACAATACTAAAAGGAACCCCGTGGAGTCTTACAATCTCCTTCACATACAAATTCGCTAGACTTGTAGCAGTCCTAGTTTGCTTAACAGAAATGAAATTGGCAATTTTGGTCAGTCGATCGACTATAACCCAAATGCCTTCATTACCTCTTCTCGACTTAGGAAGCCCGTCAATAAAGTCCACATAGATCTACTCCCACTTCCACTTCACAATCTTAAGTGGCTGAAGCAGTCCAGCTGTCTTCTGCTGGTCACTCTTAATCTGCTGGCAGTTTGCACAACAACTTATAAAGATTGAAATATCTCGCTTCATCCCCTTCCACCAGAATACCCTCTTCATATCCTTGAACATCTTGGTCACTAATAACTTTGAACGATGGCATTCAGCTAACACTTCTTGCTTACATCCATCAAAGTCTGGAATGCAAATACACCCATTCATTTTTAATATGCCCCAGAGATTAACCTCAAACTAGAAACAAAGCCTTTTTCAACATCCTTCTTAAGTCAAGCCAAAATAGGATTTGCCTCTTGACTATATGTAATCTCTCTAACAATATTGGCTTAACTTCTAGGTTTGCAACCATTACTACATTCCTACTCAGCGCATCAGCAATAACATTTGCTTTCCCAGGAGTATAAAGAATCTCTAAATCATAAGAAGCGAGAAACTCCAGCCATCTTTACTGCCTCAAATTCAAATCTTTCTAGGTAAAGAGATATTTTAATGATTTGTGGTCTGTGTATAACTTGAACCTTTCACCCCGAAGCTAATGCTTCCACATTTGTAGTGAGAAGACAACAGCCAAAAGCTCCAAATCATGCATAGCATAATTTTTCTCATTCGGCTTTAGCTGTCGACTCGCATAGGCAATAACTTTCCCATGCTACATCAGAACTGCTCCTGATCCAGTTCCACAAGCATCCATATACATGGTTAAATCTTCTCTCGCAACTGGAATGGTTAAAATAGGAGCGCTAGTCAACTTCTCTTTCAATTCATTGAATGCTTGATCACACTTAGAAGTCCAAACGAACTTAATGTCTTTCTTTGTTAACTTCATCAGATGAGAAGCAATCTTCGGGAAGTCCTTGATAAACCTACGATAAAAACCCGCCAATCCTAAGAAACTTCTAACTTCCGTTGCACTTTTGGGCTTCTTCCGTTCTTGAACTGCAACAGCTTTATTTAGGTCCATTGGCATGTCTTCCCCCAAAACAACATGCCCAATAAACCTAACTTCGGATTTCCAGAAATGGCACTTAGAAAACTTATCCTTTAACACATGGCTTCTTAAGGTATTGAGTACGACATGGAGATGATATTTATGCTCCTTCTTCGTCTTTGAATGGATAAGAATGTCATTAATAAAGACAAGAACAAATTTATTAAGAATATCTTGAAATACTCGATTCATTGAATCCACAAAATAAAAGGGTGCGTTAGTTAGCCCAAACGGCATAACTAACCACTTGTAGAAATGTTCTAGAGTCTGAAAAGCTGTTAAGGGCACACTCTCCTCTGCCACCCTTAATTGGTGGAAACTGGTGGCAAGATCCAATTGAGAAAATATCCAAGCGTTGTGGAGTTAGTTAAACATAACGTCAATCCTTGGCAAAGGATACTTATTCTTGATAGTCCTTTTGTTCAACTCCCGGTAGTCTACACATAACCCGTCTTTGTAACAAAGACGATTGGTGATCCCTAACTCAAGGTACTGCATCGGATCAAGCTCTTCAGCAATAAGTCATATGTCTGCCCTTCAAACTACCTCTTCTCTTTTGGAGCCATCCTTCATAGGGGTTGTATGGTAGGTCTGGTTCCCGAAATCAAATCAATACGGAACTCCACTTCACCGTGAGGAGGTAAACCTTGCACCTCATCAAAATATCAGTGAAATCCCGAATAACCTGTACATCTTCTAGCTCCGCTTTAGCCACTTCGAGTGAATATAGAATGCTCATTAACTTGTTAGGCCCTTCACAACTAATATCAACACCAACATCTCCAGCACCACTAATTTTGATGAGCCTTTTACCACAATTGTAACGACCCAGAATTTTGAACAAATTAAATTGAAAATATTTAATTTATTTTAAATATTTGAACGATGATTTAATTTGAATCCCCGATTGAACTTTGAAATTTGCGATTAAACATTAAAATTTAATCTATTGAAGGCTGAATAAAAATTCGAATCTTCAATTTTAAGTTGAAGAAAAATATTTCGAAAACTTATAAAACTCGTATTGAAAATTCTGAAGATGATTGAAGCTTCAGAATCCAATTTCGAATTAATTTGTTCAGTTTCGAAATTAAATCGTTCGAATCGATATGTAAAAATAGCCGTCCGAGGCACAGTCTCGGAATTCGACGAAACCCGTTCCATTGGGTCCGTAATATTAAATTGTTGTCGGATTTCAATTTTCGTATTTTTCGAAGCTAATACGTAACCGTACGACACATAAACGCGTTGAAAATTTTAAACAAATTCAACTTAAATTTAAATTTTGAAAATTTGCGAACATCTGAAAATCACGTGCTCTCTTCTCTCAGCTTCCTTTAATCACGCCTTGAATCGCGCCTAATATCACGAGAGAAATCGTGTAAACCATGTCGTCTTCAATTTTTAAATAACCGATCCCCTCAGTTTTAAATCGACTGAACCCTTCATTCAAAAAGCAAAGAAAAAAAAAACGAAGCCTTACTCAGTTCAAATAACAATGGCTGCTCTCCCCTTTTCTAATTCAATCCTAAAAAAAATTTATATGGCACTCGCGATCGGCTTGCGATTGTATAGGGAGGGCGGCGACGAGTTGTGAGGGGAAGTGTCGTGACTATTTTCGCGAGCGCGAGTTGGATCTCGCGATTCTGGGTGGCCGCGACATTGGGTGCTAGGGCATCGCTCGGCTCGAACTCGTAGATGGATGGTCATGCTGTTCAATCGATCGAGGCTGTGTACTCGAAAAGGAATTGGGGAAACACTCGCGATTGACTCGCGATCGAAGATGAAATCAACGAAGGGGACTCGTGCCTGGATGGTGGACGAAAATCTCGGCGTGCGATTGTCAGGTCGTGGTGGTACGACTTTGGAGGGTAGGCGATTCAGTGGTCGTGCGCGTGAGTGGCTATCGGGGCAGTCGCGACTTGGGTTTGTGGTTGTCTGAAGCTCGCGGTGAGGTGAAGTTGTCGATGGCCGAGCTTCAGTGAGGTATTCGAACTGCATTTTTTTTTCCTTTCCTTGGTTCGATCTTGGTTTGTAGATATAAATGGAATTTAAAACAGTTAGAAATAAAATTAGCTGCAAATATATTTACAGTAAAGAAAGATTATATAGTTAGATTTATTTACAGTAAGGTAATTCTGTAAAAAAAAATGTAAATATATATATATATACATTTTCCAAAAGAAAAAAAAATATAATAATAATAAAATCTTGGTTGGACGAATTTATTTAAAGAAATTCAGTTTAATTAAACAAATTGGTTAGAGAAGGGTTGTTAATAGAATCATTAGGATAATTTAATTTATCTAGTAGGAAATTAATTGTTAGATTAGTTCAAATTAAAATTGTTAAACCATTTAATCCATTGAAAAGAAATTAATAGTTCGATTTAATTCGAATGTTAATAAATTTATATGATTGTTTATACAAGGTCGAATACAACGAAGAAAATTAAATCTGGATTGGAAAATGGATGGCAAATTTAAAGCTAAGGTGAGATCTCCTCACTCAGATTTAAATTTGTATTGCAGTTATTGATTTGATTGATTGATATTTGGATGTGATATTAGATATAGTAGGATATATATATCTATATATAGCAATATATACATATTGGCATATGTATATATTGGATTGATGATTTCCCGCCTCGTATAGCGGATGAGACCCTATTGCGCCGTTAGTAAGCGGATTTTTATAAAACCCATATACCGCGATAATTCCGTACTGGAGCGGAATTGGTATTGTGCTAACATCTTTGGATGCAGGGAAACAGGTTGGAGGGATCCAACTGGACCCCTCACATTGATTGAATTTATTTCTACTGTGATGTGATAATCTGTGAATGATTATTGATGTTATTGAATTGTTGTCTGGAAATTGTTTGAAAGCTAAAATTTAGCTGAATGGATGTTTGATATCATTGGATTCCAAAGATAAACGAAGTTGAATTTTTGAAATTCAAGTAGAAAATTTCTAAGTGAATCAATTTTTGAAATTGAAGAAATTTTGAAGAAAGGAATTTTTAAAGTATAAAAAGTTAATTTTTATAAATCTTATCGAATTAATTCTAGAATCAAGTGAAAATGGATTTCGTAAAATAGTGATTACAAATTTGAAGAATTTAATTTAAGAATTTGGATTTTTAAATAGATTGAAAGAAACGATTGAAATGTATTTCCTTAAAAAGGAATTTATTAAAAGAAGATAAGTTGGAAATCCAACTAGAAATTTAATCGGTAAATTGAAATAATTTGGGAAATCAATGTAAAATGATTTCAATTTGAGGAATCCATTTAAAAACAGGATGTTGAATAATTTGAGAAAAATGAGGAATTTATTTTAGTAGTGAAAATAAATTTAGAAATCAATATTGAAATTGATTTGGAATTGAAGTTTTTATAAATGGAATTGGAATTTATAAAAGTTGGTTATAAATCCGAAATCACTTATTTCGATAAGTAAAAATATAGAAGTTGATAAAAAGAAGATTTATAAATCGAGGTTGTTATTAAAATAGAAATAGAATTTATAACCGTGTTTATAAATTCGAAATCAATTGAATTTGATAAATTAAACATAGAAGATTGTTAAAGGAGATATATTCGCGATTTTGGATAGCGAATTATTATTGAAATAAAATGTGTAGAAAATAGTGGAAAGTAATTAGTGAATTATATTCACGATTTTGGACGGTGAATATATTGTTAAGTAAAAAGTATATGATTTTGGGAAAGTGATATTTGAAATGAGGTAAATTGTTTTAAAAGATGTTTTAAAACGTGTGAACTATCGAAATCATAGATTTCAACATTTATTGTTGAAATAGACGTTTTCGAAAAATGAGGAAATGGTGGACTATAACACTGTTGTTATAGTAAATGATTTCCAAAAGGAAATGTTTTTTTTTATGTAGTATTGGGATTTATATATATCTATCTAAATCTGAATCCCTATACTAGTGATTTTGAGTCGTCGTAACGATGTTTTACGTGACATTCGTTTTGACTCAAATAGATGTTGTTATAATAAATGATTTCCTTAAAGAATGAATATATACTAAATATTGATTTAAGTATATAGAATATTTTCCAAGTGTTGAAAATAAATGATTTGTGAAATACTTATTTTAAATAAGTATGGAAATGTTTTTCAAATGAAGCGAAATGTTTTGAGAATTTATCTTCTTAAAGATAAATCGAAAATGAATTTTTGAAATCAATTGAAAATCGAATATCAGTAGATATTCGAAAATATAAATTCACTATGGAATTTATAAAAGAATGGAAGTTGTTTAAAAATAAATATTGATTTATTTTTGAAGTGTGGAAATTTTATATCTAGTAAAGATATTTTTGAAGATAAAAAATTTGGAAAATTATTTGGAATCTGATGATGTTGCGCATCTTTATTGATAGTTAAATAACCGACTATCAATAATTACCTTGAATGGTATTAGTTGTGATTGGATGAATTTGAATGCCACACTATTTTTTGATAAATCGCTCACTATTCGGGTTAGCCGGGAAAGGACCATGGGGTCGTATAACCCATTCCGAATATGTGATACGTCGTTATGAATTGCATTTGAAGACCGGTGTTGAAGACCGGATTTTTTTGAAAACGGAAGGATTACCGTCGAGTTACTCTACATCGGCTGATCTCCGACTTAGAGGTTTTATCACCCTTAGTGACGGGAAGTCCTGACGTGATTGAAAATTATCCGGATGTGCAAGGGCTTCGTGAGAAGTGCCTTCGGTTCTGTTCGATCCCGGAACAGACTTGTATGGATTGTGTGTCTGACGTTACAATTTGAGATATAAAGCTGATTTCTTTCAAATACATTTCTGTTGGTGGCGGAGAATTTATTCTCTTAGCTTAACACCCTTCTCTGAGACGTACGAGCTCAGAGGTTATGTAGTTGAAATTCATCAGCGATATATCCCAATTTGGTAACGTGGCATACTGAGTGTTGCTGTGAAATGATCAGTGTTTGATCATTTGCGATATGATCATTTGTTTGATCTTATATCTTTGTGATCATAGGTTGATCATTTTATGTTTGACCCGAAGCAGGGCTTTTTGAGAAAGCGTAGCTTTGTGGACGAGACTTCATCGAGCCTCACACCCCGGAAATGGTCGAAACAGGAAGGATGCAGCAAGGTTCTAGGGAGTAGCGCCCCTTAGTGTATGTCATTCCTTCTGGATAAAGGTGATATCATGGTATGGAGCCCAGATACTTAACCTCTGTGGTTACTGCATTATTATTACTATGTGGTTTGTTGGAAATCGGGGATCCTCGGGAAGATCGGTGACGATCGGGGGATGGCATACGCGTGTCAGTAGTTACCTATTTTTGCAGAGGTAACCCGGCCTTGTGTTGGCAGAGATCCGGTTAGGTTCTCGGGTCGTCTATTCCAGGGACGTACCCATCGTGGATAGGAAGTTCCTTAGCCTGACCATTTGTTGGAAATCCAAAGAAACAATACGTGACTTGTACGGTTTTAGTTGTAGAACCTGCCATCTAATATGGCAGCTATAGCAAGCATACTATAATGGTACCTATGCTGGCTAAGATTTATATTCTACTTTCGAAATGTTTTCTACACTATGCACTAATAATAATATAAAAAAGAATTTGATTTTTGCGTAGTAAGCATCTTTGACTATCATAAGAAGAAATCTTCTCCAAGTCTGCGTTTGCATTGTGTGTGTGGTGGGATGTAACGACCCGTATTTTTACGGATCAAAACATTCTAAAATGATTGACCTTTGGTTGTATTGTTGTTAAGTCATTTCAGGTTTTGGCAGAATTTTGGTTAAGTCCTAAGTCGTAGCTGACTTAGGAGTTTTGGACGAGTTAAGCAACAAGTCTGAGTCGAGTTGCCGACTCAAGGAATTCACCGAGTTAAGGGAGTATGGTTGACCGACTTAAGATAGTGACCGACCTAGGAGATAAGTCGTGACCGACTTATGAGAATCAGGCAACCTTAGTATTCTGGGGTAGAGTTAGGTCGGCAACGACCTAAGGAAATGTTGTGAGCGACCTAAGAGTTTCGGTGAGCTAAGTGTTAGGTCGGCAGGGCGAGTTAGCGACCTAACGGTTACCGAGTTAGCGACCTAGTGGTTCCGTGTTAGCGACCTAAGGAGTTAGCTTGTTAGCGACCTAAGGAGTTAGCTTGTTAGCGACCTAAGGAGTTAGCTTGTTAGCGACCTAAGGAGTTGCCGTGTTAGCGACCTAAGGAGATAGGTCGCATAAGTGTTAGGTCGTAGCACTGTTAGGTCGCGTAGGTTGCTAAGTTGTTAGGTCGCTAGGATAGTTTAAGTGTTAGGTCGCGTAGATCTAACTGTTAGGTCGTATGTTGTGTTAGGTCGCGTAGAAGTCTAAGTTGTTAGGTCGCAACCCAACTAGGTCGTAGGTCGAAGGAAAGCGCATTGCTTTAGGTCGTCAGGTGTTAGGTCGCTGAGGAGTTATGTCGTGCATCTGTTAGGTCGGAGAAGCTTAGGTCGGAGAGGCTTAGGTCGGAAGCGACTTAGGGAGATAGCCAGATTTCGACTTAAGGACAGATTTCAGCTATAAATAGGAGGGGTTGTTCTCACTTTTTGGGATCCGGATTTTTGAAGCGACGAAGTGCTGCCATTTTGAGAGCTCGACTTCTACACTTCTTCACTTCTTTTCTCCACTCTAATCTAGTGCTTCCATCCATCCAAATCGAAGATCAAGATTGAAGATTCAAGAGCTTGGATTGAAGATCTTCATCTTTTCAAGAGAGATTTCATCGTTTGAAGTGAGATCTTGTCGGATCTAGCTTAGTCCTTTGCTGTCCAGATCTGAAGCGTATTGATTTGGGTTGGTTTAGGTGATTTGGTGAGTGGTGATTATCTCTCACACGGATCCAAAGGAGTAGATCGGATTGTTGGCTCGATTTGGTGTTAAATTAGTGATTTCCATGCATTTTCTTCATCCTATGTGTAGATCCATGTAGATCCATTGTTCATGATGATGTTGCATCCATTTTATCATATGTTAACCTATGCAAGTTCATTCATCAAGTTTGTAGAGATATAATCCATGTTTTCATGCTTATTGGACTTTCAACTCTTTAATTACGAAAATGCCATTATTGTTATAATTGTCTACTTAGATCATATTTGAATGCTTGATTGTTTGGATTGATGTTTGATTTGATTGATTGTTATGAACTAGATAATTGATGATTAGATTTAGACCGAAGACGATTCAAAAGCTAAGGGAAAGGCTCTTGAATTGGAAAAGCTGCTCGTGGCATATGTAGCGGGATGATGAAGCTCTTATGCATAGATTTGATGATGTGATGATGAGATGAGGCTTTGCGAGGATGTAATGAAGCGAGGCAATCATATGATGAAGACTTGGTCTAATCCAGACGGGATCATTCCAAGCATGTTGATAACTCGGTGATATGATTCGAGTGGAGGATAATGAATGGATATGAGAATAGTCGTCGAGGGGGATGACTAGAAGGCTTGGATAGCATCGTTGTTGAAGGTTCTAGCATGCTCTAAGCAAGAGTACGTTTGGGCAGATTCGATAGTCCCAACGGCCAACTGTTGATGGTTGAGTACTCTGGGCAGATTCGATAGTCCTAGGCACGGGCTGCGACGACGTGCGGGAGTTATGTCTAGAACCGGGGTTTCCATTAGCCCTTGACGGACGGCTGAAAGAATGTGCCGGTCATTCAATTAACGGTGATATCGAAGCAATGATAACAGTGATAGCCAGAGTCATGGATGTTTGGTTGTATCGTCATTCGGATTCAAGAGCGGTATTTTCTGGGTGCTTATCTGATTTAGGCCTTGGTACTTGGAAAACATCGCCCTTGACTCGAGTGATAGTAGCTTTACTTTAAATTGTATGCTCTGCTATGTTTGCTTCTGCTTAGTGTATGTCTGGGGGCTATCACTGTAGAATGAGGTTGGAGTGGGAGGGTTGTATTCCTATTCCTTTTCCTTTATGCTCTTTTGGTATGATTTTAGTTAATTTACTGCTCACTAAGACTGTTGTCTGACTCAAGGCTTTATGTTTTAATTCTTATTGCCTTGGGCTGTTCGTCCATTTTGGGACGGGCAGACTAGGTAGCAGGTGACAGGTGCTGTTCTCTTCTCACGATGCTGATATCGAAGACGAGCTGGAGGGTTGCATATTATCTTCTTATTATATGTACTGGATATTCCGCTGTTTTGTATTCTCTGAGAGATATGTAGTGAGGCTGGATGTATTGACTATGTGGATGCTTGTATTCAACTATTATGGAGTTTTATATGATGTCATTTTGTTCTGTAAAGCTTCACTATACATATGTTCTATTGTATTTTGTCCATGCGCTGTGAGTAATACGATAGAATCTGTTGTTCTAAATCTTACCTTGACAATCGTCCATGGTCGCCTGGCACACTTTACAGCGCTCTATCTCTAGATTTGGTGCAGGGATCATGGGCGGTCGTCACATTTGGTATCAGAGCATTGGTTAATCGATTTTACCCAACGCTCGCTGAAGTAACCACGTATGAGAGACGTAATTGTATTTTGATGGATGATTACTATATATAATATAGTAGCTTAGTAGAGTTTGAGTCCTTTATGCAGTTGTTTCTCTAGATGTTCTAATCATTCCTTTTTATAGATATTGAGAATGAGTCGAAGAGGGAGACCAGCTGCTAGGGAAGGCCGTGCTACTGAAGAGACTGCTGATTATGCAGCCATGTTCGAAGCTATGATGACTTCGATCATGAGAAGGATACCAGTTCCGGGGGCAGCAGTTGATGTTGGAGTTCAAGTCCAGACTCCGAAACCAGTGGATTTTGCTAAGTTGTGCAAGGATTATACTGCTCTTGGAGGGAAGGTTTTCTTGGGAACAGAATCTACTATCGAAGTCCAGAGATGGATAGATGCTTGTAGAAGGATCTTTGGTGATTTGGGAATTGATGATGCAACTAAGAGGAAGTTGGCATCGAGGCAGCTTCAAGGGAGAGCTTCTGATTGGTGGAACTCTATTACCATCAATACTGCGGAGGAAGAGATTACTTGGGAGCAATTCCAAGCTAGATTTGAAGCCAAGTTCATTTCTACAGCTCAGAAGTCTGTTCTGTTCAAGAGGTTTGTGGAGCTCAAGCAAGGTGGAAGATCTGTTCTTGAGTATGTTTCTGAGTTTGAAGCTTTGTCCAAATATGCCCGGTCATATATTGAGTCTGCTTACCAGAAGAATGAGAAGTTTGTGACCGGCTTGGATAGTTATCTTGGGAGACAGTTGGTGGATCATTTGGACGATTCATTTGAGAAGCTTGTGGAGAAAGCTCTTAGGCATGAGAGTCTGTTTCCTAAGGAAGGACCTGTTGTTGCTGTTACCAAGGGAGAATCTAAACCACAGCAGGGTGGAAACCAGAAGAGGAAGCAGCAGCAGCAGAAGGGTAAGGATGGCCAGAAGAAGCCGAAAGGCGAGGTGACTAGCTACAACTGTCAACAGAAGGGCCATTTCTCTAAGGATTGTAAGAATCCGAAGGCACCGATGAAGTGTCACAACTGTGACAAGCCGGGGCATTTCAGGAAGAATTGTCCAGAACCAAGGAAGGACAGGCAAATTGTGCAAGCTTATGCTTTGGGAGCTGTTCCGTCGTCTTCAAAAGCTCCTACTGCTGAAGAGAAGGGAAAGAGTGTGGTTGTTCAAGGTACTCTTTTCCTATGTGGTGTTCCAGTTAGAGTTCTGTTTGATACTGGAGCGTCGCATTCGTTTGTTTGTAATGAACTAGTAGGCCGGTTAGGTTTGGAACCGGATATTGTTGATAGGCCATTGGTTGTGACTAATCCAGTTGGGGGTTCGTCTTGTTTGTGTATGTTATGCCGTGGTCTAGTTGTGTCGAGTCATGGTTGCTCTTTTGTTTGTGATTGTTTTGTTCTGAACTTTGCGGGGTTCGGAATTATTTTGGGTATGGACTGGCTTAGGAAGTATGCGGCTAAGGTTGATTGTGAGAGGCTAGAGGTGACAGTCGAGAATGTGGAAGGGCGAAAGATTGTGATACGATGTAAGCATGAGGAAGGCGTCTTCATGAGCTTCATGTATTCGCTAGTTGTTCCACGGGATGGACTGTCTTTAGTGCCAATCGCAAATGGATTCGAGGATGTCTTTGACGAAGTCAAAGGGTTGCCGCCGCATAGAGAGATCGAGTTTCGTATAGATCTAGTTGAAGGAGCCAGACCTGTTGTGATGCCTCTTAGGCGGATGGCGCCTAGGGAACAGCAGGAGTTGAGGGTGCAAGTTGATGATCTTTTGCAGAAAGGATTCATTCGGCGTAGTGTGTCCGAGTGGGGTGCACCAGTTGTGTTTGCAACCAAGGCAGATGGGTCGTTGAGATTGTGTGTGGATTATCGGGAGCTGAATAAGGTGACTAAGAAGAACAAGTATCCATTGCCGAGAATAGATGACTTGTTTGATCAGCTTCACGAGGCTAAGGTGTTTTCTCAGATGGATTTGGCAACGGGATTTCACCAGTTGAGAGTAGCTAAGGATAGTGTGCCGAAGACTGCTTTTAGGACACCATCTGGTTTCTTTGAGTGGCTGGTAATGCCGTTTGGATTGACTAACGCGCCAGCATATTTTGTGGATCTTATGAATAGAGTGTTCAGAGATCAGTTGAACAAGTTCGTACTTGTGTTCGTGGATGATATTCTGATTTATTCCAGAACTGAAGAAGAGCACAAGACGCACTTGTGTATTGTTTTGGAAATCTTGCGGAAATATCAGCTGAAGGCTAAGTTTTCGAAGTGTCACTTCTGGAAGAGTGAAGTGAGGTTCTTAGGCCATGTGATTTCTGGAAATGGAATAGCGGTTGATCCCACTAAGGTGGCAGCAATCCAGGATTGGGTTAGACCTAAGAATGCATCTGATGTGAGAAGTTTTCTTGGATTAGCAGGATATTATCGACGGTTTATCAAAGACTTCTCCAAGATAGCTGCACCGTTAACAGGATTGACGAAGAAGAACCAAGTGTTCTGTTGGGATGCTAAGTGTGAGCAAGCTTTCGGAATCCTGAAAGAGAGATTGACGAGTGCTCCTGTTTTGACTATTCCAAGTGGGAATGATGAGATGGTGGTTTACACCGACGCATGTGGTACTGGACTTGTAGCAGTGCTGATGCAGAAGGATAAAGTTGTTGCGTATGCCAGTCGACAACTGAAGCCGCATGAAAGGAATTACCCAACTCATGATTTGGAGTTAGCGGCGATTGTTTTTGCTCTGAATATGTGGAGACATTATCTGTTGGGAGTTCGATTCGAGTTGTTTACAGATCATAAGTCGTTGAAGTATCTTTTCTCCCAGAAGGATTTGAATCTTCGGCAGCAACGTTGGCTAGAGTTTTTGGCATCGTATGATTTTGGTATAGCTTATACTCCGGGAAAAGGTAACGCAGTGGCAGATGCGTTAAGTCGAAGACATGCAGGATTGGGAGCCATGTTTTCTGAATGGAAGAGTCTCGAGTATTTAGCTGGATTTGACTTCAGGCCTAGATGCGAATTGGAACCTGAGATGCTGGCAAACTTATCAATAAGACCCACTCTTGTGGAAAGGATTGGTGAGAGCCAAAAGCGAGATGATAAGCTTGTCAAGATTATCCGTGAGTTGGAATCTGGATTGGATCCAGAAAAGGATAAAGGATTCGAGGTCGATCGAGAGGGTTGGCTTCGGAAGCAAGGACGACTAGTTGTTCCCGATATAGATGAATTGAGGAGTGAAGTTCTGAAGGAGAGTCATCACTCGAGGTTGACAATTAATCCAGGTGGAAATAAGATGTATCGGGATATGAAGAGAACCTACTATTGGGAAGGCATGAAGAAGGATGTTGGAGATTTCATTTCCAAGTGTATGAACTGCCAGTTGGTAAAGGCTGAACAGAAGAAGCCAAGCGGATTGCTTCAGCCATTAGAAGTTCCTACATGGAAGTGGGAACAAGTGTCGATGGATTTTATCGATGGATTGCCTAGAACCAGAACGGGAAATGAAGGGATTTGGGTCATTGTGGATCGTCTGACAAAGAGTGCACGATTCATTCCTGTTCGATCGACTAGGACTGCATCAAAGTTGGCTGAGTTGTATGTTAAGTGGATAGTTCGTTTCCATGGTATTCCGAAGAGTATAGTGAGCGATCGAGATCCATTGTTCACTAGTGGATTTTGGAAGAGCTTCCAGGAAGTTTTGGGAACCGAGTTGTGTTTGAGTACAGCTTATCATCCCCAAACAGATGGTCAGACCGAGAGAGTCAACCGAGTTTTGGAAGATCTCCTCAGAGCATGTGTTTTGGACTTCGGAGGATCATGGGAAGATCACCTTCATTTGGTGGAGTTTGCGTACAACAACAGTTACCAGTCAAGCATTGGTATGGCACCGTATGAAGCATTGTATGGAAGACCGTGTAACTCTCCGACATGTTGGTCGGAAACTGGAGAAAAGCTGATGCTTGGGCCAGAGATGATTCGACAGACTTCGGATTGCATAGAGATCATTCGGCAACGAATGAAGGCAGCCCAAGACCGTCAGAAGAGTTATGCCGATAAGCGTCGAAAGGATTTGGAATTCGGTGTCGCTGATATGGTTTTTGTGAAGATTTCTCCACTGAAGAATGTTATTCGATTCGGGAAGAAAGGAAAATTGACTCCGAGATTTGTTGGACCATTCCCGATTATCGAGCGAATTGGAAAGCTCGCTTACAGATTGGAGTTACCGGAGAAGATGTCGGATGTGCACAATGTTTTTCACGTATCATATCTACGGAAGTATGTGCACGACTCGAGTACGGTAGTTTCTGCTGATAGCTGTGAAGACTTAGAAGTTGATCCAGTCGATAGAAGACCTCGTAAGCCACTTCGTGTTGTGGAAACCGACACGAAACAGCTTAGAAGGAAGGTAGTTAAGTTGCTCAAGATACAATGGAGTGATGATGATAATGACTGTACGTGGGAGGTGGAAGAGAGGATGAAGGCAGCTCATCCTGAACTCTTCGAGGTATGGCCCTAAGGTGTCGTATCATCTAACGAAATTGTAACTTGTCCTTAGTCTTAGAATTCTGTACGCTAAGCTAGAATTGGATGCATGGTTTATTGATTGTTATGGATGATAGGCGTACAGAATAACTTTGATTGCCTTGTTTGTTTGGAATTTCGGGGGCGAAATTCCTAAGGGGGAGAGAATGTAACGACCCGTATTTTTACGGATCAAAACATTCTAAAATGATTGACCTTTGGTTGTATTGTTGTTAAGTCATTTCAGGTTTTGGCAGAATTTTGGTTAAGTCCTAAGTCGTAGCTGACTTAGGAGTTTTGGACGAGTTAAGCAACAAGTCTGAGTCGAGTTGCCGACTCAAGGAATTCACCGAGTTAAGGGAGTATGGTTGACCGACTTAAGATAGTGACCGACCTAGGAGATAAGTCGTGACCGACTTATGAGAATCAGGCGACCTTAGTATTCTGGGGTAGAGTTAGGTCGGCAACGACCTAAGGAAATGTTGTGAGCGACCTAAGAGTTTCGGTGAGCTAAGTGTTAGGTCGGCAGGGCGAGTTAGCGACCTAACGGTTACCGAGTTAGCGACCTAGTGGTTCCGTGTTAGCGACCTAAGGAGTTAGCTTGTTAGCGACCTAAGGAGTTAGCTTGTTAGCGACCTAAGGAGTTAGCTTGTTAGCGACCTAAGGAGTTGCCGTGTTAGCGACCTAAGGAGATAGGTCGCATAAGTGTTAGGTCGTAGCACTGTTAGGTCGCGTAGGTTGCTAAGTTGTTAGGTCGCTAGGATAGTTTAAGTGTTAGGTCGCGTAGATCTAACTGTTAGGTCGTATGTTGTGTTAGGTCGCGTAGAAGTCTAAGTTGTTAGGTCGCAACCCAACTAGGTCGTAGGTCGAAGGAAAGCGCATTGCTTTAGGTCGTCAGGTGTTAGGTCGCTGAGGAGTTATGTCGTGCATCTGTTAGGTCGGAGAAGCTTAGGTCGGAGAGGCTTAGGTCGGAAGCGACTTAGGGAGATAGCCAGATTTCGACTTAAGGATAGATTTCAGCTATAAATAGCAAGGGTTGTTCTCACTTTTTGGGATCCGGATTTTTGAAGCGACGAAGTGCTGCCATTTTGAGAGCTCGACTTCTACACTTCTTCACTTCTTTTCTCCACTCTAATCTAGTGCTTCCATCCATCCAAATCGAAGATCAAGATTGAAGATTCAAGAGCTTGGATTGAAGATCTTCATCTTTTCAAGAGAGATTTCATCGTTTGAAGTGAGATCTTGTCGGATCTAGCTTAGTCCTTTGCTGTCCAGATCTGAAGCGTATTGATTTGGGTTGGTTTAGGTGATTTGGTGAGTGGTGATTATCTCTCACACGGATCCAAAGGAGTAGATCGGATTGTTGGCTCGATTTGGTGTTAAATTAGTGATTTCCATGCATTTTCTTCATCCTATGTGTAGATCCATGTAGATCCATTGTTCATGATGATGTTGCATCCATTTTATCATATGTTAACCTATGCAAGTTCATTCATCAAGTTTGTAGAGATATAATCCATGTTTTCATGCTTATTGGACTTTCAACTCTTTAATTACGAAAATGCCATTATTGTTATAATTGTCTACTTAGATCATATTTGAATGCTTGATTGTTTGGATTGATGTTTGATTTGATTGATTGTTATGAACTAGATAATTGATGATTAGATTTAGACCGAAGACGATTCAAAAGCTAAGGGAAAGGCTCTTGAATTGGAAAAGCTGCTCGTGGCATATGTAGCGGGATGATGAAGCTCTTATGCATAGATTTGATGATGTGATGATGAGATGAGGCTTTGCGAGGATGTAATGAAGCGAGGCAATCATATGATGAAGACTTGGTCTAATCCAGACGGGATCATTCCAAGCATGTTGATAACTCGGTGATATGATTCGAGTGGAGGATAATGAATGGATATGAGAATAGTCGTCGAGGGGGATGACTAGAAGGCTTGGATAGCATCGTTGTTGAAGGTTCTAGCATGCTCTAAGCAAGAGTACGTTTGGGCAGATTCGATAGTCCCAACGGCCAACTGTTGATGGTTGAGTACTCTGGGCAGATTCGATAGTCCTAGGCACGGGCTGCGACGACGTGCGGGAGTTATGTCTAGAACCGGGGTTTCCATTAGCCCTTGACGGACGGCTGAAAGAATGTGCCGGTCATTCAATTAACGGTGATATCGAAGCAATGATAACAGTGATAGCCAGAGTCATGGATGTTTGGTTGTATCGTCATTCGGATTCAAGAGCGGTATTTTCTGGGTGCTTATCTGATTTAGGCCTTGGTACTTGGAAAACATCGCCCTTGACTCGAGTGATAGTAGCTTTACTTTAAATTGTATGCTCTGCTATGTTTGCTTCTGCTTAGTGTGTGTCTGGGGGCTATCACTGTAGAATGAGGTTGGAGTGGGAGGGTTGTATTCCTATTCCTTTTCCTTTATGCTATTTTGGTATGATTTTAGTTAATTTACTGCTCACTAAGACTGTTGTCTGACTCAAGGCTTTATGTTTTAATTCTTATTGCCTTGGGTTGTTCGTCCATTTTGGGACGGGCAGACTAGGTAGCAGGTGACAGGTGCTGTTCTCTTCTCACGATGCTGATATCGAAGACGAGCTGGAGGGTTGCATATTATCTTCTTATTATATGTACTGGATATTCCGCTGTTTTGTATTCTCTGAGAGATATGTAGTGAGGCTGGATGTATTGACTATGTGGATGCTTGTATTCAACTATTATGGAGTTTTATATGATGTCATTTTGTTCTGTAAAGCTTCACTATACATATGTTCTATTGTATTTTGTCCATGCGCTGTGAGTAATACGATAGAATCTGTTGTTCTAAATCTTACCTTGACAATCGTCCATGGTCGCCTGGCACACTTTACAGCGCTCTATCTCTAGATTTGGTGCAGGGATCATGGGCGGTCGTCACATGGGAGGTCTTATGGTAGTTTCATTTTCCAAAAGCATTGCAAATTGACATTAAAGTTTTCCTGTTGTTTATTTTAAAAGAATAACTGTTTTACGATCTCACACCAGTCACCATGACTGACTCGGAGTTTATTGTTTCCCTTCTAAACTCTGGGTGCTTACCAATTTCCACACGGGCAGCCTAGAGTTATGTTATCAGGATATTCTGGATATTCTGGAGCTTTGGAGATAAGCTGGACGACGAGACGTAGTATTTGTATCTGATATATTTATTCCGCTGTGTATTCTGTATGAGGACAAGTTATATAACTGTCTATTGTTGTATTGAGTTGTATATTGACTCTGTTGATGTATGTATAAACTGATAAAATTCTTTGTTTAAAAGATTACTGATTTATCTATTATATATTGTTCCGCTGCGATGTGAGATTCTGATATTGTTTTCTGTTCTGATGTTGTTCTGTTCTGTTTTTCTCTTCTTCTTCTACTCTTTTCTTCTTCTTCTGCCTTTTTCTTCTTTCTTAAACCCTCACTATTGGAGTTTCCGGCACTCGATTGCTCGACAGTCGATAAAAGGGAGTATCGATGTTGAATTTTCGAAAGTCGAAAATTTCGGTATGTGACAACAATCCAAGATATCTTTAAACTTAGATAACCAACCCATTCATAGCAACACTCCAAAACCCATGAACCCAAGGACAAACTAGTCAAAAGGAAAGAGACGATTTTGACAAGAAATAGGCACATTTAAACACATTGTGTCAAGATTTATCGGGCCCTTAATTGGGTTCAACACACAAAGAGGATTACTTACAATAACATATTTAGGGTTTAGTTTGCTCATTAGATCATAAGAAATAAAACTATGGGAAGCCCTTGTATCAAATAACATCCTTACATGAATATCATAGATGGATAATATACCTTGCAACACTTGCTTCCCCTGTCGACCTAAAGAAGTGGATGGTATCTCTTCAATAGTAAAAGTCTTTCCTTAAGATCCCTTCTTAGGAAAAGGGCACTCATTCTTCATGTGTCCTTGCTGGTCGTAATTGAAACATGTGGCAATTGGGTAATGAGTTGCAAGTGGCCCATCTTGTTGCACTTGAAACAAAGACTATTGGCCAAATCAGTCTCCTTTTTCTATGCTGGAGCTCCATCTTCGGGTTTCTTCCTTGGCCACTGCTTCTTTACCTTAAACATATGTTTGAAATTTGGCTTGCCTTCAACTGGTATAACCGATAAAGGCTTGGCACTTACTGTTGATACTACACCCTTCTGAACTCCTTCCTTAATATTAAGAGCTTAAACCTCAAAGTTATGTTGATAATGTTGGTGAATGTACCCATAAGATGATTGGTAATTTCACGATGGAACTCTGGTCACATCCCATTCACAAACATTTTATTTTTCTTGAGCGGTGTGTATTAATCTAAGTCTGAAACGGGACAAAGCATTAAACTTGTGCTCATACTACGACACAGTCATATCACCCTGCTTTAAGTCAATGAAACTTCTAAACAACCAAGTTATTCCAGCTTCTAGAATAAACCATGCTTCAAAAACTTCCTTGAACTGGGCCTAAAAAACTCCTCCTCCGGAGTATTAGCTGTTACTGAATCCCACCAATCCATCATCGACTTTTAAAGTTGTCATGATGCGAACAGCCATTTCTCCACATCCTCCAACCAAAGATCTCCAAATATTCTTTTACAAGATTGGAGCCACATCTGCACTTCAAAAATATCTTCAGTCCCGTAGAACGATTTTCGACCCAAAGTGGTAAAATTCTTACACAAAGCTACAAAGTTCATAGGGGGATGAACACTGAACTTGCACTACCACTTCCTCCACGGGATCTACGGTTGGCATAGTAGCAGTTCAAGGTGCCATGCCATTGGTAGCCATGCTAGTTCCAGATCATCTCCTTCCTCCTTTTCTTGTATTCATTTTCTATTACTTGAATAGATAACAGGTGTCTTTAGAATACAAAAATAGGATTAAAATGATTTAAGGAAACAACACTAAAGGATCTAAAACCAGACTTTAGAGGATAACTATTACTATTATAAAAATTACAAATATGCTCTCTCAAGATTAACTCATTCTAGGGCATCACTTACCCTATCTCTAATGAACTACACCCCAATTAGGCTAAGGTATTCACACAACCAAAGCTCTTATACCAACTATGACGACCTACCTTTTTGACCTCTGGAAATGACACTTAATATATCCACGGTATCCATGTGTCGTTGCCCAAGCAATCAAAAGACGAGTTATCATGGGGTAAAATAAAAGAACAGAACATAAATCTTACAATGGATCGGTTAAATATAATATAACAATAAGATAGTACATAATGTTACTCCCTAACATGGAGCTATCAGAGTTAAAACAAAAGTACTACTATCAGCCTAGGTAGTTATAACAACCTAACTTTACATTTGCTAATATAAAATATACATACACAGAACCAACATCTCATAACAGCAAAAATATATAGCTAGATAGATAAGGAGCCTCCTGCTCATCCACTATCTTCAAAAGAGCCCAAAGAAACCTGTCAATCCTGGAATGCTCAAATATAAATAGGTGAGAGTTTAGGGAAAACAAACAACTCGGGTTAGATAGTAAGTCTGGTGTGAGTAAACTCTAAAAAAATGGAACACACAAAACAACTTGTGGGTCCACACCGCAAAACATGGAACGGGTTTTCCCCTCATAAGAACAACATCCAAGCATAAAAGAATGGACACAAATAACTAAAAACATCGTGAAGAGCACAAGATGCTTCCCGATGTAGTTAAGAAAGAATCAATCCAAAAGTTTGAATCAAAAATAAGGAAAATGAATTTTTCAAAACAATGACTAGGAGGGTATGTTCCTCTTACCGAAAATATACTTAAGAACTGCGATGGCTCTTAGAAACCTCTAAGCCGAACCTCGCCAACCTTACTAACTATCTGAGTATTTCACATCCGAACCTCATTCTTACGATCGAAATCTTTGACGTTTGGGATATTGACTCTATGGGACCGTTTCCCAACTCTTTTGGAAATATGTACACACTTCTTGCCGTTGATTACGTCTCTAAATGGGTTAAAGCCATTCGGTGTAAAACAAATGACCACAAATTTGTGCAATTCATAAAAGAAAATGTCTTTTCGAGGTTTGGAACACCTCGCACAATAATAAGCGATAATGGAACCCATTTCTATAATCATTCATTTGAAACTCTAATGAAGAAATACTCGAAAACTTACAAGTTATCCACGCCTTATCATCCTCAAACTTGTGGTCAAGTTGAAGTTTCAAATCGCCAAATCAAACAAACTTCTATCGATTAGAAAACCGTCGTTAAAAATATTATCGTTATAAAAATATTACTTTCCAATCATTATAAAAATATTATCGTTATAAAAATATTTTTAACGATGATATTCTAGTCGATAGAAATTTGTTTGATTTGGCGATTTGAAACTTTAACTTGACCACAACTTTGAGGATGATAAGGCTTGGATAACTTGTGGGTTATCGAATATTTCTTCATTAGAGTTTTAAATGAACGGTTACATAAATGGGTTCCATTATCGCTTATTATTGTACGAGGTGTTCCAAACCTCTAAAAGATGTTTTCTTTTATGAATTGCACAACAACTTTGTGGTCATTTGTTTTACACTGAAGGCTTCAACCCATTTAGAGACGTAATCAACGGTAAGAAGTACGTACAAATTTCCAAAAGAGTTGGGAAACAATCCCATAAAGTCAATACATCAAACGTCAAAGATTTCGATCATAAGAATGGGGTTCAAAGGCATCATGTTTCGTCGAGAGATTTTTCCTAACATTTGACAACGATCACAAGTTTTACAAAACTTGAATGCATCTTTGGAAAGCGTAGGCCAGTAAAAACCACATTGAAGCACCTTTTTCGTTGTTTTCTTTAGATCAAAGTGACCACCACACGCTTGGTCATGGCAAAATGAAAGAACACTCTTGACTTCACAATTAGGAATGCAAAATCGAAAGATTTGGTCGGAAAAGTACTTAAACAAGTATGGATCATCCTAATAGAAGTACTTGACTTAGGAAAGAAATTTATATTTATCCTGTTTCGACCAAAATGAAGGAGTTTCCTTAGTGACTAAATAGTTCACTATGTCGGCATACCATGGATCGACGGAAACGGAAAGAAGTTGTTTATCGAGAAAGTTCTTGTTGATCGGTAAAGAAGATGATGTGTTTGGAAGACGTGACAAATGATCAGCAATGACATTGTCGGATCCTTTTTTTTCTTTGATCGTAAGGTCAAATTCTTGGAGTAACAGGATCCAACGGATCAAATGAGACTTAGCATCCTTTTTATCAAAAAGGTATCTAAGAGCGGAGTGGTCAGTGTAGACAGCAATGTGTGAGCCAATCGAATAAGGTCGGAATTTTTCGAGCGCAAAGACTACCGTTAGAAGCTTTTTTTCAATGGTCGTGTAACTGAGTTGAGCATCGTTTAAAGTCATACTAGCATAGTAGATGACATGAATAATTTTGTTGATGCGTTATTTTAAGACAGCACCAACCGCAAAGTTGAAGCGTCACACGTTATTTTGAAGGGAAGATCTCAATTTGGTGAGCAAATGATAGGAGCAAAAATAAGTTCATTTTTGAGATGTTCGAAAACAGAAACACAATCAGAATTAAGGTCAAGTGGAACGTCTTTTCCAAGAAGAGTTGTCAAAGGTCGAGTGATTTTACTAAAGTCCTTCACAAAGCGTCGATAGAAACCAACGTGTCCAAGAAATGAAAGAATGTCCTTGACAGATTTGGGAATGGGTAGATTCACAATTACGTTAACTTTAACATTAGCTACCTCAATGCCTTTGTTTGAAATGACACGCCCAAGGACAATGTCGTGTTTGACCATAAAATGACATTTTCCCCAATTTAACGTTAAGTTTTTTGTCCTTGCATCGATTAAGAACCAACTCAAGATGGTGTAAGCACTCGGAAAAAGAGTTTCCAAAGATGGAAAAATCGTCCATAAACACTTCCAGAAAGCATTCGATCATATCAGAAAAGATGCGAATCATGCATCTTTGGAAAGTAGCAGGAGCATTGCAAAGGCCAAATGGCATACGTCGATATGCAAAAGTGCCAAAGGCACACGTGAAAGTCGTTTTCTCTTGATCTTCGGGAGCGATTGGAATTTGGTTATAACCGGAATAACCATCAAGAAAGCAATAGAATTCATGGTCGGCTAATCGTTCAAGCATTTTATCGATGAAAGGAAGAGGAAAGTGATCTTTACGTGTTGCGGCATTTAATTTTCGATAATCAATGCAAACGCGCCAACCCATTTGCATATGAGTTGGAATGAGTTTGTTAGCGTCGTTCTTAATAACGGTAAGTCCAGACTTTTTAGGCACGGCATGAATTGGGCTAACCCATGAACTATCAGAGATGGATTATATAATTTCGTTATCGAAAAGTTTAAGAATTTCATCATGAACCGCATCCTTTATTTTCTGGTTAAGCCTTCGTTGCACATCACGAACAGGCTTGGCATCGTCAACTAAATGGATGCGATGTTGAACAAGAGCATGACTAATTCCCTTTATATCGGTGATCGACCATCCAATTGCTTCTTTGTTTTTCGACAAAATTGAAAGAAGGGAAGCTTCTTAATCAAGAGAGAGAGAGAGAGAGTTGAAGAGATTATGATGGGAAATGTTTCATTGTCACCTAAGTATGCGTAGTTAAGGTGATCAGGAAAGGGTTTGAGTTCCAACCTTGGGGGTTGTTCAATCAAAGATTTTGGTTGAAGTTCTGACTCAATAGTAAGGGTTCAAACGGAACCACATTTTCAATCTCGTTCGGCTCGCCTTGAAACAGTTGTTCGTATTCAGTCTTGCGTTCGTGGTTTAGGTCAACTGTTTCGTTATCAAAAATTTCTTGAATGGAGCTAACTTCCAATGTTTGGTCAAGTGGTTCCTTTGATTGGTTTTCGAGATTAAAAATGTTAAGATCCAAAGTCATATTTCCAAAAGAAATTTTCATCGAACCGTTTCAACAATTGATTGGAGCATTTGAAGTAGCCAAGAAAGGTCGGCCTAAAATCAATGGAATTTGACTCATTGGATTATTCACAGGTTGTGTCTCTAAAACGATGAAATTGACGGGGAATATAAATTGACCAATTTTGATGAGCATGTCCTCGATTTCTCCCACGGGTTTCTTTATCGAATGAAAGGCAAATTAAAGAGTTACTTTCATCGGTTTTAGTTCACCCAAGCCAAGTTGTTGGTAAATTGAATAGGGAATCAAATTGACACTCGCACCCAAGTCTAGTAAGCACTTGTTAATCGTTTTGTCTCCTATCGTGCATGAGATGTCGGACATCCAGGATCTTTGTATTTGACAGGAATTGATTGGGACAAGACTTCACTAAGTTCGGCAGCTAAGAAAACTTTCTTCGGTACATGAGTGTGTCGTTTCTGAGTACACAAGTCCTTTAGAAACTTAGCGTAAGTTGGGACTTGTTGAACGATATCAAGAAGCGGGATATTAACTTTGACTTGTTTAAAAATTTCCAATATCTTTTCCATTTGATCAGATTGTTTCTTGGGTCGAAGACGATGTGGAAATGGAACACGATACTCAGTAGGTCGGTCAACTTGAGTAGAAGAAGAATTTGGATTGGCATTTGATTCGATGTTTGGCTCAAAGTTTTGTTCTGAATTGCTTGTTATTTTCGAAGTGTTAAAAGGAGCGTCCGGTAAATTGTTTGGATTAACAACTTGATTATTGATTCGTTTACCGGAACGCAAAGTCGTGATAGCATTCATTTGGTTTACGTTGCTGTCTTAAACAACATGGGCTTGACTCGAATTCGTGTTTTGATTTCTAGAATTCGGAACTGGCTGACTTAGGAATGTGCCTCGTTCACGTTAACTCACAGAGGTGGCTAATTGACTCACTTGCATTTCAAGTTTCGCAATCGACTGACTCGTATTCTGCATGTACGAGATTAACAAATTTTGCAAATTGTTGTGTGATTGGAGGCTTTGAGTGGTTGCTTTAGCCAAAGTTTCAAGACTTTTTGCAAGTGAAATCAATCGTTTATCGTCTTGGGGAGCAAAAGATTGTTGCGGTTGATTTTGAGACGGAGGCACAAAATTTTGTTGAAAATGATTGGGTTAAAAGGGAGGATTCGAAGCATTGTTCGAAAATGCTTGAAAATTGGGACGAACCAAATTCGTGTTAGAATTATTTTGGTTTCATGTAAAGTTAGGATGATTTCTCCAGCTAGGATTGTATGTTGGAGAAAATGGGTCATTTTTAACCTTGTTGAAAGCATTGAGTTGTTCTATCGAATTAGGGCACTAATCGGCTATGTGATTCGGATCGTTGCATTTATAACACATTGGTTGGGAAGCTCGGTTCATTTGGTTGGATGAGAAAACATTGTCAAATTATTGATCACTACATCGATTTAGCTTCCAAAGCCAAAGATGATCCCATCAAGTGTGCGCTCGATCATGAGTAAATGGATTTTTCATTAGAACGTTCCCATTGAGATGACTTTTCAGCCAAGTTTTCAAGGAATTGCCAAGCATCATCGTGATGTTGAGCGAGAAAATTGCCTTGGCACATCGATTCAAGCATGGTTCATGAACTATTTTCAAGTCCATTTTTCGAAATTATGGTATGGACATTTTATCAAAAGCTCTTTAAATCTTTCAAAATATTTTCTGATAGGTTCACCCCTGAATTGATGAAAATTCACAGTTTCGTTTTGGATTTTAGTTGTTTTTTTCCAAGGGGTAGAACTTTTTTAAGAAAACTTTAACAAATTCACCCTAAGTTTTGATTGAGTTCGATGGTAAGCTGTACAACCATTTTTCAGCATAATCGGTAAGGACAAATGGAATTAACCGAAGTTTGATTCCATCATCACATAATTGTTGGAGTTTAATGGTTGCACATACTTGTTCGAATTTCGTTAAGAAGATGTATGGGTCATCGTGTTCAAAATTGCCAAATTTTAGGAGCGTGCAATATGATTGGAATGAATTTCGAAATGGTTACATGTTGGGGTGGGTAGTGTGATACAAGAAGGGATATAAACTCTATCAGAAAAGATTCTGTCCATGAGAGTTCGAGGAGGATTTTCCTTCGCCATTGTTGGAGGGTTGTTCGTTCGGGTTAAACGATTTGTTGTTGTGTCACGAGTCAAAGAATTCATGCACAAGTGAAAAGGTCAAGGAGAGAAAGAAGTGAGAATCAAGTTAAGAGAATGAAGTAAGGTTTAGAAAATGAAAAAAAGTGAAAAATTGTTTTTTTTTGTTTTTTAAGGAAAAATATTTACCAAAAAGAATTTATTTTTCAAAAGAGAGAATTGATTTTTGTTTTGTTTTTTTTGGACTTTGGATTTTCAAAAAAAATTCTTTTTCTTTATATGTTTTTGCTTTTTCTTAGTTTTAGTTTTAGTTTTTGAAAAAAAAAAATTTTGCATTTTTGTTTTTTCTAGAAAAAACTAACTTAAGAAAAATACTTGTTTTTGGATTTTTGATTTTGTTTGATTTTTTTTCTTTCAAAGGAGAAGATTTGAAAATATTTTTTTTTGGATTTTTATAAAAAAACTAAGTTAAGTAAAATGCAGAAAAAATTATGTTTGGATTTTGATTTTTTTTAAAAATATGCATGAACTAATGCAACTAAATGAATGCAAGGACTTAATTACAAATTTTCCATCCTTAGTATCTCCTAACCCAAAATTGTATGATCATACTAGTCTTAATCCAACAAAATAGTTCTTAGCCAGGTAATGGACATGAGTTATCGGTGCACCACGAATCACCATAGCAATGCAGCCAAAGGTTTAAGTACCTTCAGAGAAACAATCACTATAATATTTACGAATCACCATAATATTTATAGCTGATTATTGCTCTGTCGTAGTCTAGACACCAAGAAGTTGGATTGTCGAAGAAAACAACTTGTCAAGATACAATTAAGTTCTAGGTGAGCTCGTGAAACCTTAACTCCAAAGTCTAACGGTTATTATTAGTCAATTTCTACTATGAAATGCAATTTGTGGGCCAAGGAAGGGATGATGAAATCCCCTACCTTATGTGAATTGGGTGTTGCCCTTAGAAAAGAAAATTAAGATGAGATGAATGCAAAACTGAAAATAAACGTGAGTTAACGATGCAACTACGAATGAAATTTGTTTTTGTTTTTGTTTTTGTTTTTGGACTTTTAAAATGCAGGCAACCAACAATGCAAAGAAAGTAAAAACAAAAGATAAAAGCACGATACCAAAGCGTGTAGAGTTATTAGCAAATTATTTTAAAGTGGTGAATTTGTTTTAGCAAGCAAGCAACAAACAATTTTTTTAGCAAGTAGAGCAGAGTAGTTTATAGCAGCAATTCCTTTCCTTGCAATTTCCTGCAACCTGAAAAAGAGCTAAATACGATTTTTTCTAATTTTTTTATTTTCTTTTAAAGAAGAGAAGAAGTAAAAGTTAAACAAAAAAGAACTTAAAAAAGTTGAACTAAACTTCCTAAGTGAAAATGAAATTCTTTTTCTTGAACACAAATTCTTTTATTATTATTATTATTATTATTATTATTATTATTATTATTATTATTATATATATATATATATATATCTATACTATAATGCAAATACCTGGTCAAACCGGTCAAAGTGAAGCCTTTTTGGCACTTCCCATCTTACCCTGCATTCCACACAATATCAAACTTTTCGCATCAGGGCACTTCTGCCTTTTCCCTACCTCCCACGACGTTGCCCCATCTTCTTTTCGGTTCCCCTTCCCTGCTACCCACTTCCACTTTCCCCAAAACCTACTTAAAATGGCCTCCTCCACCTCCCTAACAGCAGTTCCTACTACGCCTCCCTTTCTTCCCCTTCCCTTTCTTCTTCCTCCCTCTGCGCCGTCCGCCTTCCCTTCTGCCCCATCACACGCACCCACTTTCTCCATTTTCTCATTGTAAAAAACTGCAAAAAACCTTTTCCTCAATTCATCCTCAAACAGAAAACCTTATGTTCTAAAATCGGTTCTTCCTCAAGTTGACCTTTGTATTACTACACATCAACCATCGACCGATTAAGGTATTAATTTTTCTTCTATAATTAATTTTATACCATACTTTTTTTATTTATTGATTTTTTTCGATCATAGAGTCATGGAATTGCTTTATTATAACATTCGTCGATCTGAAGCATCGAAGTTTGCATGGAGATTCAAATCGAATTGCTGCTTCGATTACATAGCCGAGATCTTCGAGGGTCGTGCTTTGCTGCTGATTTCAATTGTGTATTATTCGACGACTAGAGGCAGATAGCTTTTAATGATGAAGTTAAGCTTTCCTTCGCCCGAAAGGGTCTCCTTGCTATATACCGAAGGCCACGACGAGTTGATATATGCGATGTATGAATATTTTGTCTGCTGCTCGAATTACATCTATATTATTTAGGAAATGAGAACTATGTTTGTTTGGTTTCTTTTGCAGTTGCAGATCAGTTTATGTGTTGCTTTTACGGAGTTGAAGTTGTGATATGCTTACAGAAACGAAATGGAGAGTCGGCAAATTTATAACAAATTAACCAGTGAGGAGAGGGGTAACAGATACAAAATGGGGGAATTACTAAACAGGAGATGTTCAAAGCCAGGTATCATCTCTTATACATTTTTGGTATCAATCGTTTGTTTTTTCACATGGTTTGTAATGATTATCTGCATTTGAGAAGGTGTTTATCCCTAAATTTTCTTCTTTTACAACAGAACTTACCTTATGTTTATTCTAAAATCCTAATTACTTTTGCCGAGTTCAAAAATAATATTCTCTGGCTATTAGGAGGACCGATTACTGATAGCTTTATTGTATTTATGAGTTGAATGTTCAAATGAAAACCTATATGTAATTGGTTGAATCATCAACTTGCTTATTCAGCAGAACACTCAAACATGGTAATCTTATTTTACTGCTGATTAATTTATATAAGCTTAAGCTATTGTTCTAATGTCACTGTTCAGTTGACAATAATATTTTGTAAATGTCCCAATTATATCAATCTATGTTCCACAAGTTTGGTAATTTATTCACTACTTTGGCTATACATTCTTACTGCATATTAACCGTATGTCATTACTACCCCTAAGCAAATTAGGCAAAATCAATAGTATGAAAAGATGAACGAGAAAACTGAGTGTAGAAGATTTTAAAACTAACTTCAATGTTACACCACACGCTTCAGTTATCACACATTTTCTCCATGTTACACACCAAGCATTAATTTTCATTCATGAAATTACCAACCCTTCAAAACTCGCGCACAAAAAATCCTTCACTACACAACTTTGCTTTGCTGCATAGCAATGCCAGTTTCTTTTTATATTTTCAGATTTTGAATACCAATTCATTTTATGCAATAAACAAATTTGAAAAACATATACTAAAGTTAATAATGATCAATGACTGAAACTAAAAAAGGTTAGGAAAAACTGGAGTGTTTATATAAACTTGGATTTATGTCTAATGTTGATTTCAGTATAAAGGTTACATGTGTAGGCAAATGGGAAGGTGATTGTTAGTGGATACATATGGATAGTGGATATTATTTTGGTTTTTTTAATATAGTTTCACTTTGGCACTGCTTTTATATTTGAATACAATAAATGTAGTAAGTTATTTGCATAAGAAATAAGAAATGTTATTTGGCTGAAATAAGAAATGTTATTTGGCAGCGTAGCAAAAGGAAGCGCCGGGTATGTTAATCATGTACCAATGCTAAAATTAATTGAATGCATTAAATATGTAATTGAATATTTTTAACCGCAATTGAATGTTTGAGTTCCTAAGTATTTAACTTTTATAAAAAATGTTAGCTTCATTAATGTTTTAATGGATACGAGTCATTTGGAAATGGAGCCGATTCCTCTATAGAATTTCACTATAGTGGATCTAAGAATTTGCAAATTCAAATTCATGAATATTAATAATCTTCGGTTTTTGAAGAATTTCTCAAATTTGTTTTGTGATGTCCATTTTCTATTTTTCTAAATGTTACTCAACCTTATGGTAAATTATTAATTTAATTGGAGATCAATTGGATTTGTTTCCGAATAAATAATTTGAAGTGAACTAGGAGTTTCTAATACGAAGTGGAAATCTTTTTATGTATTTCTCATTTACATTGATAATCATATTGTCTTTGTAACTTTTTAACCTATGCATTTTTTTCTTTTAATTTAAGGTTAACCGTATGTTTTCTTAGTATTTCTTCTTATGCTTTTTAATTTTTTACATATTCAACTGGACTAAACTATGAATTGAATGGATGATATAATATTGCCAATTGGAATTCTAAGAGTTCTATCAAAGCTATAATAGTCAGATTCTCAAATTCTTGAAATGATGTTTTTATTTTAGTTCTTGCTTTTTTTATGTTTATTATTTTGATAGTTTTATCTATGTTTTTATGCATCTATGTTTTGATTTTCATGTTATTTTGATATGTGAATGATGACCTTGAATATTCAATTCATGTGAATCATTTTTCTTATGCTTTTTATTTATTCCATTCACTACCATATCAAAGTTACAACTTATAAATTTGTCATATAACAGTACAAACTTCAAGTAGTAGTTCTTTTTTTAAGTAACTGCGCCTGCTCAGGAAATGGTTTGGGTAAAAGATTACTGATATATTTATTTAGAATAAAAATGATTCTTAATATATTTTACTTCAATAATAAAAATTAAACTTCTTATCGCAGCTAATTTTGAAACAGTTTTTTGTGGACATTCATTTTTTATGAAATTGAGCAGGGATCCTAAAGTATTGGCAGTAAATTCAGAAGGAACCCAAAGCTTTAAGTTTGTGAATCATTTCCAAGGTTACCACTACCCTATAGATGATTGCCAAAAGATTCTTACTGACCGCGACCCTAAGAATACCAGACAGAGTTATCATAAAGGAGGATTTTGGCCAGGTTCGTTCTAATTTTGAAACAACATATTGTCTAGGCTATATAGCTAGGAAAGACTCAGCCCATTTGGGAACTTCATAATTTATAACTACTTGAAAGTAGTCTTGAAGGGTAACTTATAAGTAGTTTTAAGTCAAAAGTAAAGTGTAGAAATGTTCTACCTCCTTACAGTAATAAATAATTTATAATTTGTTTTAGTTACTTATAAGTACTGCTTCTTTATGCAGTGCTTCTGTGGCTGCTAATTACAACCTTCATAAAAACTGGAAGAATACAAATATAAAGAAAGCAATAGAACTTGCTGAAAGTCGTTTGCTGATGGATGATTGGCCTGAATATTACGAAGGAAAAATTGGTATTTTTTAAATTAGTATTTTTATATTAGTACTGAGTCATAAGCATTTTTTATATTAGTATTTTTTAAATTTTGTTTGCTGTATAGAGTTCCTTATAGCTCTTCTCTTCTTCCATTAACTTATATATTATATCCTCATGTTTGATTGTTTTTGCAAAGTGTTTACATAATTGTTTTTCTAATATGCTGGAGGCATTCTAAGAACAACCCACATAATTTATTCTCATGATTTTTTTTGTCTCCACACATCATGAGTTTGATCCACACAAAATAAGTGAAGATCCACATAAGCAATATACATTTTTTATGTATTAATGGATGAGAAAAGAGAACATCTAATGGTTGGAGGTTAAAGTTATATTCAAAAGGAAGTTGGACATCTAAGGGTATCACAAGCACGTTCATATGAGTTTTACGGTATAACTTTATAAAATGTGAAAAAGTTTTTCCTCGGTTATTATTGCAACCGATAAAAAAAGAAAATCAGGGATACATGGCTTCTACTGCTGCTTTTAGATGGCTAAGATCGGAGGCAATTTTGTTTACCCTATTCAAATCTAATCATTTCCTATTACGTAAACGATTTAATCTTATGGAATTTAATTCAATTTCTAATGTGAAAAAAGGTTTACCCTCTGTTTGGTGCTGTTAGTACTGCAATTGATATTTGTGCATTGCAAATAGTTTGCAACATTTGCATTAACTAAGAAGTAAGGTTAGTTATCGTTTTCAATATTTTACTGGAATCTTCATTGATTATACATTGTAAAATATGAGTTCCTGTTCATGTAAGATTTTATTATTTTTATTTACTACTACGGTAGATACTGGAATTGGGTAGCTGCACATGGCATCAACCCAGAAGTAAAGCAACTGCACATGGTATTTACCTGATATTTGGTTTTCCCTTTTTACCTCTGAAATATTTGTGCCTTCGGTAGTATTAATATAAGCAGTATTTTATTTGGACAAGAGGTGCATGTATCTGACATCATTGTGACCATACACAGTAAAAGGTACAAATTATGAATAATGTATGTAGGAGCAACTCAAAATTTAGTGCTTGAGAAGGTGAATCTGAGGGGACTTTATATATATACATGTTTGATAGAGTTGGTAACTTTATTGTTTTTGTGTTACAATAGCATTCTACCTTTTCACAGGCAGAATATTCCTTGCTGTAGGTGCTGGACTCAAGCATGGTGGTGTAAATGTAATTGACATTTTAGTTGAATTATTTCTTGCGATAGGCGTGTTGGACTCAAGCATGGAGTTGTTAATGCCGATGGACAAGTCAACAGAATTATTTGATAATACATTTCTTTTATGGCATTCAATGTAATTTGATTCCTACTATAAATACTGTAGGTTTATTGATATCTAGACTCTTTCAGCTTCTCTGCACCTGTCCAAAGTTTAATCTATGTTTTACTAGATTTTTATTTAAATTAGTTCGTATGCTATATAAACAAATATATGCCCATTGATATTTCTGCTGAGTCTATTATGTGTTTGATTGGAACTGTTAAATGCTTTAATTCCTCCAGTCTCGAGTGTATTGAGTTGAATGATGACGTATATTGTTACAAGAAGTTTTGGATAACAATTTCTCATTATTGACTGAAGTAAATATAATGTGTTGAATACATGCATATTAAGCTTATACAACTCTTACATGTCACAAGATTAATTTCTCAATACTTAATGGGTAGAAAAAAGTTTAACCATTCAGCCAATGTAGGGCATACTGATCTTTATCAGTATCATGCCTACCTAAACCTTGCATTTAACTTTGCTGAACCAGAATGACTGCGGTAGACTTCCCAAATTTTGAAAATCCACACGTCAATAGTATAGTATAAAAGACCCGTAGTGCTCAATCTTACTAATCCAAAAATAAAAGTTCTGCTAGCTTTAAATCAACTTAAGATCAATGCATATACAAATAGCGTTCCTCACTGAATTAGACTTGACTATCGGAATTGTCAACTAAAGATCAATGCATGTACAGTATAATTCCTTATGAAATCATTTCTTGAAATGCTCGGCTTTTTGGATGATGCTAAATTTTGAATGGCGGAGCCATAACTATTGTATATATCATATAGCTCTCCATTAATATACAAAATACCAACATTAAGGTAAAAAAAAAAAGATTTGTGCATGTACGCACATAAAAATGCAACATCATATACACTGTCATTTCATAAGGTGACAAAAAAAACTAACAAACAATGTTTCATAATACCAATTTCTCCTGCACACGTGCATCGCACGTGCCAAATAACTCCTACAAAGGTGCTTCATCAATATCAAGTTTACCTATCGTCTTTTTTACAACACCTTATTTCTGTTTATTTGTCATATCCTCTTCCTCTTTTTTCCCGTAATTAACGAAAACATTACTATACTCTCTCACAATATCATAACTGTAACAAAGACAAAATACGTCACTTCCTTCTTTGCACACGTCCAACGGACGTGCCACCGTACTTATATATATATATATATATTTATTTAAGACAATAGAGCTTTACCAAACACACAGCTTAATATAGTTGAATCGGCCCAAAATTAATTCCAAACAAATTTTTTTATAACTACTCACCCAAATAAATACCCACACATCCCAGCAAATAACTCTTTCAAGATAAACGAGACCCAATTCTTTAATTAAAATTCCAAATCGCGCTTTCTACTCATTGAATTTGGTTTGGAAATAGAAGCGAGGTTGTGAGTTTGACGAATAGGAGGTTGGGTTGTTGGTTGGGTCTACGTTTTGGGTTTCGGGTTCGAGGTTGAAGTGAGGTCGCAGTCGATTTGGGTTTGATGGTGAATGCGGTGGTCGCTGCGTGCTGTTGAGGGTTTTGCTGATGGTCAGTGAAGGATGGTGTGACGATTTCAGGTGATTTCAAGCGATGCTTGGTAATCGCGACTGGTGTTTGGGTGAAGGAGGAAAGTTGGCTGATGAGGTTGGTCGCTATTTGGTTGGAGATTAGAGTGTAGGGGTAGGGATTGTTTGATGGAATTAAGGTGGTGATGGTGATTTTGTTCTGGTTGGAAAATTGGCTGAAGAAGGGTGGAAGTGTTTGTTGAATTTAGTGGTAATGAGTGAGGAGGTGAATATTGATGTTGTTGCAGGTTGTGATTGTGTTAGAGGAAGGTGTCGTGGTGGGTGATTGTGAAGCAGGTTTGGAAATGGTTGTAGTTTAGAGTGTGTATTGAGAGTGGAGGGGATTCAAGTTTGTGATTGGTTGTAAAAGGCTGTGCTGGTGAAGTATTGTAAGGGGAAAGAGTGATTGATGCAGTGATGTATGGAAGGAGTTTTGTTGTTGAAGATGGTAAGGAAGTATGATGTGGTGGTATACGACTAGGGTTGAAGGCTGCAGTTGTCGTGATGGATGATGGTTGTTGTGGGAGAAGTTGTGGCAAAGGAAAGAATGCAGTGGGTAGTTGGAGGGATTGAAGTAGGAATTTAGTAGGGAGTGAATGCAGTGGGGTTTGGAATGATGCTTGTTGACAATGGTGGGGATGTTGATGGATTTTTTTATTGTTCGATTCAATAGCAGTAGCAGGGAGGGAAGGTTTTAGATGACTGGGAATTGGGGATTGCAATGGAGCTTAGTTGAATTTGGCGAGGTGTAGGATGCAGGTTTTATGATACAGGGTGTTTTGATGAAGCTTGACTGTTATGGATTGTGAAGTGGTGTGAGTTGTTGTTGTCGCGATGGCAGTGAGGTAGGAGGTTGAAGCTGAAAAGGTCAAGTGCAGATTGTGATGCAGGAGTTAAAAGTGTAATTGAATTGGTGTGTAGTTTGATGGTTGAATGGCAATGGAGATGGTTGTGGTGATGATGCTCAAAGGAGCAGTTGAGACAGTTGTAAGAGGATGCAGTTGATATGTAGATGGAAGCAGTTTGAAGGAAGTATGGTATGGAGATGGGTGATGTTTTGGTAGTTGCTAATGGTAGCTTGAGGGTGGTTGGTGGAAGGTGAAGTGCAGTTGATGTTGTACTAGAGATGGTCGAGGTTGGAGTTTGCAGGTGGGTAAGGCAGAGGAGGTGATGGCAGTGAGGTAGGAGGTTGTTTGCTATGTTAGAGTTGCAGTGGGATGGCAGAGTGGAAGGTGGTCTGAGATTACAGTGCTGCAGTGGATTGAGAAGGTTGGAAAATAGAAACAACAGTTGGAAACAGAGATGAAAAATTCAATGCAGTTTGATATTTTTTTTAATGGAATGTAGTAACAGCCAGCGGAATGTAACAGTGATAGAAAGTGTAATGGACAATGTAATGTTGGCAATGTAAAATGAATTTGGTCATAGATACAAACTAAAAGTAGGAAAACAGAAGTGCAAAGTGAACAAAATGTCACACAATCATGCACGGTAAACAAAATGCAATGTGGTTTTTCATATATAAGTAAATGAGATGTAAAACAAAAACAGAATTGGACAATGTTAAAGCAATTGAAATCAAATGCTTCTAGCAAACCTACAAATGAAACTTGAAAATGTTTATGTTTGATTTTTTTTTGTTTATTTATCTATTTTAATGCAATAGAAATAAAACAAAACAAAACCACACACAACTAAGTCAAACAAATGTAAGCAAAACAAATGCACAATAATAATTATTATTATTATATTTATTTTTTGGTTTTTAAGAAGAACAAAACATAAAATGAACATAAAATAAAATAAAACAAAAATAATTCGAAGAGTAAAACTAAAATTAAATAGCTTCCCCTAGCAACGGCGCCAAAAACTTGTTGATAATGATGGAAATTTCTATCAATTAGAAAACCGTCTTTAAAAATATTATTGTTAAAAAACCACAAACACACGGCGTACAATTGTAGTACGTATGCGAGTACGAGTCAAACCGCGGGGAAAGAATTATATTTCAATATTACTCAATCAAATTAGTCCAAAGTTTTTGAAATTTGTTTTAAACTAGAAATTTGTAGAAAATGAGCTAGAGTAAAAATGAATAAAACTATGATAGTAAGGAGCAATTTAGAGGCAAATCCACTTCCAATCATTCATATAATCAACACAAAATTTACTTGTGATCTCTCATTAAAATATTAAGTAGAAATGATAGATGTGCTTATTATAAGTATGATTTATTTGTGCTACTAATTAGCATAATTTAAATCATCAAACACTAACACACCATTCAAACCCACTTATCAACACTCAATAAAATGACATGAAAATTAAAAATAAAACCTATTTTAAGTATGATATATTTACTATTAATTAGTAACATAGACCATCAGATTTTGATTCTAGTTTGACTTTCATTATCAAAATTACTAAGGCAAATGATCAAATAGTTTATGTTTTAAATGGAGTTAAGCATAGCCTATTTGAGATGTCAACATAGGCTATCAAAATTCAATAAAAAAGAAATATAAACCACCATCATTCATATTTTCCATTAAGCGCATATAAGAGATCACAAATGAAATTAGTATGTTAATTTAATAACTTTCATGAGAGCTTCATTACCCCTAAATTGAAGGGGTTTAGCTACTCATATTTGAAAACATGTTAATATAAAATGATTTCAACATAAAAGAAAAGGAAAATGAGAGCCGATTACAAGAAAAGAGAGCTAACTACTTGCATGAAATAAAACTAAACTAACTACAATAATAAAATCTATGCTAATAACATGAAATAAAAGGAGCACAAAGTAAATAAGAGAGCATAAAATAAAAGAGCAATAAAAGTAAGCATGAAATAAAAAATTGCATGAAAGTAAAAACAAGGCAAAGAAGCCATTAAAAAAAATATTTAATTTTTATTTGTGGCTACAATTTTGCATATGAAGAAGAAGATAATTACATGAAACTTAAGGGGTATTTATACATGCTTAAAACCCTAATTCGTACTTTATGGGACTACCTAAAATGCCCTTGAGAAAGTGTAACCTTCAAGTAATCATTAGGGAAATAATTAATCCCCAATAACATGCATTTAAACCTCCACCAACATGTGCATGTACTTCTAATTATGGTCCATATGGTAGTGGGTATGTGGGCTTCCCCATGTTGCATGAACTCTTTTAGTTCCATTCTTCATTAGCTTTCAACGTGTATGCATGCATTCATCCATGAAAATTCTTCATATTTGCACTCCATTTTCTACAAATAAAACTAAAAATGTGCAAATAAATTTTCCCAAATTAAATTATATACAAAATTTCCATTTTACCCCCCAAATGAAAATGAATGAATGAATGAATGACAAAATGAAAACAATTTAAATTTTGGTTTAAACATGTAAAATACTCTAATATTTTCATTTATTTAAATAAAAGTAGATTAAATATGAAAGTAAAAATATGCACTTTTACGTGCACATCAACATTTCTGTGCACATAAAACCGAAACCAATCTAGAGTAGATGTAACAGTACTGTAACATCCCGCACTTGGAGGCCCAAATCTAACAGCTATGGATGCTGTAGTCATTCATAGTTATTAATCCTCGGCGACCAAATGCGACAATGTTAGATACATTGATACAACAGAAACACATGGATATGAAGAAATTTTAAAACCATAAAACAAATTTCTCATTCCATTTCAAATCATTTCAAATTCATTACATAATCCCAAATTTCGAGAACCACGTTAAGAGAAAATATAATTATTACAACATACGCCAAGAGCGACATATGAAGATGCCCCCTTGGATGATCAGAGTATAAATATATAGGCAATTAAACAACTTTGCCTATACATCAAAACATAGCGGAATCAAAATGAAAACAACTCCTAATAGCTAGCTTGCCTTCTGCATGTCTCCAGAAGCTTATTCGTCTAAGAAGTACCTAAAAAGCCTCAACTCTCAAACTACTCAAAATTAATTATGTACCCGAGAGTTTAAGGGGAAAACATAAACATCGAGTCAAACATAAAGCCTGGTATGAATAATAACCTACCATCTCAAACCATTTAGATATCTAATAAGACCACGCCGCTGAGTGGAATGGGTTTTCCCTTCAATAGTATCTTACCCAAAATTTATAATAAGCATATACTGCACACCTACATCCACAATGGTTAAAACATAGCAATTTAAAATATTAAGTTGATAAGCAAAATATCATGGATTTCCCATCCTCATTCATTTTGACTATCTAACTCAGTTAGTTTATAGGGTCACTATTAATCTATTAGTTTTCATGGGCTCACTAATAACCTGATCGAAGTTTATGGACTACCTGTCCTATTTCATAGTTTTCATGGGATCACTACGAACCTATTGGCCCATGCCAATAACTTCATTCAATTATTTCATGGGTTCTCCCTAAACCTATCGGTATCTCTAATAACTCCCCTTATATCATAGTTTTCATGGGTTGACTATTAACCTATTGACTCCTGTCAATAACTTAATCCGGATATAGTTTTCATGGGTTCACTACAATCTTGTTGGCCCTGCCAATAACTCTCTTTAAACATAGTTTTCATGGGTTCACTATGAACCTGTCCAAACTGACAACTTCTTAATTAGTCTTTGGGCATCCTATATTTTGGTCTACCTGACCTACTGGATGCAACTCTATTCATTCAAGAGTTAACTTAATTTATATTCATTACTGGGTCAACCTAGCTTATTATTCTGCCCTTACTCCCCAAAATACAGTTATGGGTCCATTGCATAGTGAATACATTTATAAAAGAAGCATATACAAAAATAATACCTACATCTTCGGTTTAATATCTTTGAAATCATTTTCCCCTGGAAATTTGGTTAATCTCTTTAACCCATCATTTTTATCAAGGCAAGCTTCTTCACAAACTCCAATTTAAAAGCATTTAAAGGCTCTTTTATAGTGCCATGAGTTTTACCTTAAAAAATTGAGATTGGGTTCTTTGTTTTGAAAACTAAGGCTTTCGAAACCTTAAGCCTTTACTTTCGAAACCATTAGAAAACCTCTTTCGAAAGAATTCAAATCTTCTTTCTAAAACACTAAGCATATGCCTTTCGAAACACTTTAAAACATCTCTTTCGAAACCAATAAAGCATACTCTTCGAAAGTATTTAAGCATCACTTTATAACTTATAGAAGCATAGCTTCGAAACCATTTGAAAGCACCCCTTCCAAAACCATTGGGTTAAATCTTAAACATATCTTTTGGGTCTAAGTGAATACAAGCGAAATTACCCTTTCAAAACCAGTAATCTTCAAATAAAAGAATTTGGGGAAAGCAGAGGGCTTCAGAACCCTCCTTTCGAAAGCATTAGTCTTTTAAGTAAACAATTGGAAGGATAGCTTCAATACACCTTTCGAAGCCATTGCCTTCGAAAGCTTTAGTATAAATGGCTACTGGAGCCCTTTCGAAAACATTGGGAAGTGACTTATTACATTTATAAAACAAAAGCTACCTTTCGATCTCGTTGATGACTTCAATTCATTCGAAAGGTATAAAGGCGACAACAAGGTTTCGACTGGGTTCAAACTAAGCATTCGAAAGCTTTGATTTAAAAACAAGGCAACTCATTCGAAAGCTACCTATTCAAAACAAGAGGGCAGCAAACCTCATAGAAAGCTATATTAAACCGTTACGAAGGCATTCGTTTAAAACAAGGAAAGCGACATTTCTTTATAAAGCAAAACGAAGGCTTCGACCCCTTCGAAAGCTTGGTTTCGACTCCATACCTACCGCCTTTCTCCAATCCACTACATACCAAAGCTTTGATACCTTATGTATTGGTTTCGACTTGGTTGGGGCGGAAATAAAGGGTCGAAAGTTAGCTACTGAAAGTGGCGGAACCAAAAATTTATACAAAAACTGTTTTATTGCCTTTTTAGGTAAATGCTTTACAACTAACTTGCCTATTTGTACAAATATGATTGGTTGCCATAAACTTTATCAAAATCTTTTCTAAAAGGCCACCGAATCTATTCAGAAATTAATTAGAAGCAATTAACAAAATAGCCCTTCCCTTTAACAAAACAATTAAGACATTTAAGTCCTCCTTCTTAAATAATTTAATTTACATAGTAAATTACTTTGGAAAAATCCCAAAAATGATAGGAATTCACTTTTTATATGTTAACTAACATATATAAATTTCGGACCCAAATCTTTTATATAATAGCCGAAATAATAATTTAAACTCATTTATTCATATCTTCCTTTGAAAATTCATAATAAACCATCCATAGCTTGGATAATTTTTAAAATTTGAACCCATCTCCAGACTAATGTTTTACATAACATATTTAATCCTCATAGCATTCGAAACCCAATTAAAGCGATTTTAGCCTTAAAATCGAAATGAACATTTATCAAACAAACTTATTTGAATCAACATATCATGTAATCCAAGTATATCATTATTAAAATCATCATATAGGGTTTAAACTTAAACTCGAAAACAAATGTTCATTAAAAACGAAAAGGAGATGGTTTTGATTATTATTCAACTTGATTTGGATAAGGACTTGAGATTTGATCTTCTTTAATTCTCCTAGCTTGATCCCTTAGCTTTTAATTGAATTTCCTCTTCTTTTCCCCTTGGTAATGGCCGATTTGCTCTTTGGTTTACGTTTTAGAATTTTGAATTATGAACGTGTAGAGTGGAAATGGGAATAAGGGTTTAGGGATTATGGGTGCGGCTATTACCCATAATACCCTTACCTTATTCTCTTATTAGTTAACTTAGAAAACCATTTACGTAAACCCATTCTCTTAAGTTTATCCTCAGTTAAGCATGGCCTCTATTTTAAGTTTTCAAATCTCAACCTCCTTATGTCTCTAATCTTTACATTATTCTATGTAGTTTATCTAATTAAATCTTTTGAATAATGTTATTAAAATTAGGGGTGTTACAGGCTCCCCTCCTTAAAAAATTTCATCCTCAAAATTCAGTACTAAACATAGCGATCATCTGTAACATCTCCTAACTACCATGCTAGTATATTTGACTGGCAACAATCTATATAAAGTAAATATAGAAAATACCCTCAAAGCATATCAGGATAAGTATCTATAATCATGTCTTTTGTCTCCCAAGTACAGTCCTTCTCATTGTCACTCCACTGAACTTTCACAACCTCGGCTGTCTTGTTTTTTAACTTCTTCTCATCTGTTGCCACAACCCGTACTGGTTGTCTAATAAAAGTCAAATTCGGTTCTGCTATCAAATCTTCTAACTCTATCAGAAGAATAGTAGTCTTCGGATTATGCACATACTTGCGAAGATGAGATACGTGAAACACATTATGGACACCTACCATACTGCTCGGTAACTCTACTCTGTAAGCGAGCTTTCTGATCCTCTCTATAATTAGGAATGGTCCAACATATCTCGATGCCAGTTTCCCTGACTTTCTGAATCGTACCACACCCTTCACCAGTGATACCTTAATGAAAAATCTATCTCCAGCCGAGAATAGTAGATCTTTACGCCTCTTATCTGCGTAACTCTTTTATCTAGACTGAGCTTCCTTCATCCTTTCTCAGATCAACTCAATCTTCTATGTCACCTCTCTAACCAGATCTGGACCCAAGACTAATCTGTCTCCAGTTTCTAACCAACATGTTGGTGATTTGCATGGCCTTCCATAGAAAGCTTCAAAAGGCGCCATTCCTATACTATTCTGATAACTTTTACTATAGGAAAACTCCACAAAGTGTAGGTGGTCTTTCTAAGATCCACCAAAGTCCAATACACAAGCTCTTAGTAAATCCTTGAGTACCTTTTTGACTCTCTTTGTCTTCCCATCCGTCCGAGGGTGATATGCAGTATTCATTTTAAGCTTGGTAGCTAACACATCTTGTAGATTCTTCCAGAACTCACTAGTAAACAAAGCATCTCTGTCACTGACTATACTAGTAGGAAATCCATGCAGTCTAACTATGTTCCTTATGAACAACTTAGCTAAAACAGGTGCCGTCCTGGTTGACTTAACTAGAATGAAATGGGCACTCTTGGTCATTGTGTCCACTATGACCCATATACTTTCATTCCCTCTATTTGACCTTGGCAACCCGTCTACAAAATCCATGGATATCGAATCGCATTTCCAAACTGGAATCTCTAAAGGTTGAAGCAATCCACATGGCTTTTGATGTTCAGCCTTCACTTGTTGACAGTTCGCACACTGCTTAACACACAAGCCAACATCCTTCTTCATACCTTCCCAGTAGAAGCTCCTCTTCATATCTTGATACATCTTGGTTCCTCCATGATGAATCGTAAACTTGGATCGATGACCTTTCCTAAGGACTTCTTTCCTTAAGTCCTCAACGTTCGGGACACACAACCGTCCCTTCTTTCTCAACCATCCCCTTTGGTCAAAACTAAAGTCCTTTAGATCATCAATCTCCGATCCAATCTCAAACCTTTTAATCTTCTCAGCTAATAGTGGATCCTCTTTCTGCTTAGAAGCAATTCTTTCGATCAGCACTGGTCGAACTTCTAAACAGGACAACATAGCGGTACTCTGACTAAAACTAGCAGTCGATCTTAACTGCACACTACAAGTGATCAAAGCTTCTAAATATTTCTATTCTACCAACATAGCCAACACCACATTCTGATGTTTTCTGCTAAGAACATCTACTACTTTATTTCCTTTCCCAGGTGTATACTCTATACCAAAATCATATGCTGCTAAAAACTCCATCCACCTCTGCTACCTCATATTCAACTTCTTCTGAGAGAACAAATATCTTAAGGAATTATGATCTGTATACAGCTCAAATCTCTCCCCTAAGAGATAATGTCTCCATATCTTTAATGCGAAGATCACCGCAGCCAACTCTAAGTCATGAGTAGGATATCTCACCTCATGCGGTCTAAGCTGTTGTTGGCTCGGTTTTCTGGCCAAAAAAAGAAGGCAGCAAAGGTAGACAAGGATATAGGAAGCAGAATTACCGGACCAGATGCTTGGTTCGGCATTTGCCAAAATACCGAACCAAACATATGGATCGGCATGTCGGACCAGATATTTAGTCCGGCTCCTACGGTATACCGAACCAAATATCTGGTCCGGTATCCTTAGGAATGCCAAACCAAACATTTGGTTCGACCTTCTCTGAATATGCCGGACCAAGTACTTGGTCCGGCACAACACATCAATTGCCGAACCAAACATTTGGTCCGGTATGACGAACATGCCGAATCAAATGTTTAGCCCGACAAGTAAGGATCACCGAACCAAAGCAAACCTCCTAACCTAAATGCTGATCCAACTGTCCCTAGCCCAAATGCCGAACCAAACTCAAGAAGCTATAACTTCTCCTCCACACTTCACAACTCCACTCTATAAATACGGGAGCTTCTCAACAACAACGGGGATATATTTTTGGAGAAAAAAAAGAGAAAACTCTGCTGAAAATCCATCACTTTGGTTACTTAAAGTTTTTACTCTTTTCGAATATATCTTGTACTTGTAATCAAATCAAAGAGAGAATAATAATATGGAAAGTGGATGTAGGCACATTCGGGCTGAACCACTATAAAAACTCTGTGTTATTTACTTTCCTTATCCGCTTTCCAAACTTTGCACTTGTGAACTGTCTATGCACTTGCTGAAATTCATTTTGTTATGTACTGGAACATAAAAAACCCCAAGTCAATCAAATCAAACGAAACTTAACTAAAAAAGAAAATCAGATGTAGAGGTGTTTGTCCAACTTTTGAGCAAACATTTTTGGTGCTTTCACTGAGAACGAGCGGGCATAGAAAGCCAAACTCTCCCTTCCATTATTCTTCCAACCTTAGCACATCATTAGAACATGGCTCCCTCTAAGAAAAATGCTGACAAGGGTAAGAATGCAGCTACTGCAAATACGCTCAACCCTATCCAAGAAGATCAAGAAAACCCAACTACTCGCTCCCGACCTCTAGGCTCAGGTGCCACCGAGAAGACTTAAAAAAGGTTGTGAATGAGATGACTGACTGCTTCGCTACCCAACAAGAAGCTTTGGTGGACCAACTCATGATATGCTTAAGGAGCACGAAGGAATCCACTCACATTACCGGATCCCAGAGTGAATCCTAGTCTAGAAAGTCGCATAGAAGGAACAGGTCTCTCGCCAATGATGAGTTCAATCAGGAAGATCCAGAGGCTCGAAGCCGAGCCAGGACTCAACCCGAAACTGGTCCAGAGAGGTCGTCAAGAGCTGGACTCGGTCAAGGGGGCCCCAATCTCAATGATGCCCACACTAAACAAAGATGCAACCGAGTTTGCTAGAAGATACGACAAGTGCCAGATATTTGCCAAAATCCCAAGACTGCCACCTACTGGTCCAAACCAGATGGTTAGTTCTTGGTCCTTCGCCATCTGGGGGATCGACCTAATCGAGGAACTCCCCATGGGTCGAGGAGGAGCAAAATATGCCATAGTTGCAGACTTGCAGTGGATTACTTCACCAAATGGATGGAAGCGGAACCTTTAAACAAGATTTCATTTACCAAAGTGATAAATTTTCTAATACGTAACATCCTGTGCAGGTATGGGGTACCATAGAAAATCATATCGGACAACGGACTCCAATTTGACAGCGAGGAATTCGCCAATTGGTGCCATGAGCATGGGATTGCCCGAAGCTTTTCAGTTGTGGCACATCCACAGGCAAACGGACAAGTCAAAGTAGTGAACAAGGCGTTGAAAACGCTGATCAAGAAGAAACTAGAAAAATCCAAGGGGGCATGGGTCGACGAATTTCCTATGGCTTTGTGGGCCTACCGAACTTCTTATAAAACCGCGATAGGGCACACTCCATTCGCACTGGCATACGGAGCTGAAGCCATGATCTCCGTCGAAACAATTGTCCTCTCGCACCGAAGAATACATTATAATTTGGAAGAAAATGAGGAGCTATTAAACATATCACTTGACCTGATCGAGGAGAAGAGAAATGATGTCGCCCTCAAAGCAGCCGCTCATAGAAAAAAGGTGGCAAGGCAATACAATTCCAAGGTGAAGCTCGAACACTACAAGAAGGAGACTTGGTTCTCAAACGAGTCTTCCCACGACCTGGGGCATTAGATCAAATTTGGGAAGGACCGTTTGTTGTACATAAAGACCTTCACAATGGAGCTTACATCTTGTCAACGGTAGATGGAGAGGTGTTTGGGAAAGAATGGAATCTCCAACATCTCCGCCGCTACTTCTCTTGAGTTGTAAAGAAGCATGTACTAAAGCAATAAAAGAAAGGCAGTGGACGTAGGCAAATTTCGGCCAAACCACTATAAAATCTGGTGTCTGATATTACTTATCTTATTTAAATGTTCTTTCGTTTAATTATTTTATATGATGACCATTCCTACTGCGAGCAATCGCAGACTCTCACCGGCAGCAGTGAAAATAAGATAGCCACGATAATGGGCATGAAACAAGCCTTGGAAATTCACTGCTAAAGATCGGCACCTCCAAGCCGGCAATAATGAACCGATCATAAGCCACGAATTAGGCACAAATTATAGCCTAGGCAGTTCATCATTGGCGTTCGGCTTGCCGGTAATTGCGAACCGATTATAAACCCCACGATTAAGGCGTGGCCGCAGCCAGGGGTAGTTCGCACTTGACGATCGGCATTACACACGCCGACAATGATAAATCGAATAATACTCACGGCACGGGTGTTAGTCTGAGTAGTTATCGTTCGCTATTGGCCTTGAATATAACAACGCTTTTATGGTTCTCTGTATCTCTAAACACTATAACGATTAACTAAGTCGTAAATAGTTCATAAATAGACAGAGCAGACTATAAAAAGCACGCATCACAAAAGTCATCCCAGATAAACATATATAAAAAAACAGAAGTTGAACAGTACAATGTTAAACTTTTCTCGTACAAAGCTTATCGCTTATATTTACATACATATGCAGAACGTCCATACATCCTCCAAAAATGCATGCAGAAAAGGGAAAAAGAAATCTCCTTGACGAAGAAGGGACGTCCTTGCCGCTCGGCCCGCTCCCTCCAACCATGTCCTTCGAGAGCTCTAATTGCCTGAGAGGCTCGCCTTCCTTTCGCGAAGGCCCAACTTGCCCCGAAAACATCCCTGCATGAGGCAAGTAAAAATAATTATAATTTTTGCAATCCAGAATAGGTAATGGCAGAGCTAAAGTAAAAAGGCGAGATACCTGCGGCAACGTGACTTGGATTACCGAGCCCCTCGAGATCCGATCCGCCCTCATCATCCTCGTCCTCAGCCAGCAACTCATACCCCTTGGCAATAGCTTTAGTCTCCCCCACTGTGAACTGGCTGTTCACCATCCCAACGTCGTACACAGCCCCTTCTTCCTCTGCGACTATAGTCTTAGTCTCCTTGATACGAGCATGGATCCCAGCCATCACCTGAGGGTAGTCATCCATCCACTGAAGGTTCCTGTGTTTCCAGAACATGAAATAAGTATCCTTCAGCATCTGGTTGACCGTGTCGCGAAAGTCTCTGGATTTATCGACTTCGGTCAGGAGGGCCACCACCTTATTCATGTACTGATCCTTATCCCTCCTCAACTGAGCATGCTCCACCTTCAACCTGTCGATCTCAGCTTGATATGAGTCCTTCTCCTTTTGCCACTTGCCCTGAGACTCCTTCAGCTCGGCTAAGGCCTCTTCCGATTTCTTCACTTTGCCCTTAAGGGAGTGGATTCGCTCCAGATCCTTCTGCCAAGCCTCATCCACTGAGCTGATAGCCATGTCAATCTACGTCTTACATAGGTCGACAGCCTCTTTCCTTGCCCCTTCCTTGGCCTTCGTTATCTCGGAGGCGCGGGATGCTTCGACTTCCTCTAACTTAGCCTCTTTCTCCCTGAGCACCTTGCGAAGGTCCTCTATCTCTAGACGCAACCGCACATTGGCACTCCTAACTTCTTCACTAGCTTTGGCCAAATGGGATGGATAATCAACTATGTTTCTGGTCTCATCTGTAATTTGGACCATCCTCAATGTCAAGTTAGCAAAATCAAGAGTCTTCGCCTCATCTAGGATCCGGACCAAGGGATTTCGAGGTAAAAGGAACTCAGTATCAGGATCCGCCGCACGACGACCCGCATAGTCGGGATTTATATCAGGATGACTCTCAAAGGGATTCCGTGTCGGTTGCTGATAATCCAAGAAAAACGAATCAACATTGCCCTCTCCCAACTCATCCGTCACTTCACGCACTTCAGAACCCATCGGATAGTGACGGCGACGGTGGGAGGATGTTTGGGAGCCAGAGGAGGTGGCTTCCTTACCCGGGGACCTCACATGTTTTTGGGATGACTCACGGCTCTCTCCCGTATCTGAGCCTGACGGGCTCTCCCTAATATTCTCTTGCATAGTTTTTTCCACTTGAAAAGTCGCCTTGGAAGAAACAGAAGTCATTTTCATCTGTTTGAACTGCTCAAGCCACTTGGAGACTTCATTCCACTTTGGGTTTCTCCTTTTCCCTGGAATACGGGCAACAACGTTAGATCCAAGAAAGCGAGAAAGCATAAAAAATACGAAACACTCATGACACTAAGACACAGCAAGCTACTACAAACCCTTAGGGGTAGACTGGATCATATGGCCGGGGCGGGGTCTCACTCAAATAAGGAATACCCAGGGATGGGACTCCACTCGAAGGAAGGAGAACACACGGCGACCAGACTTCATTGGATTGAGGAGCAGGAAGCGGCTGGGACTCGTCGAAAAACAAAAAGTTTTCAAGAAGTATCTCAAAATCCGTACAGTAATCAAAAGTACCTGGAGAAAGCCCGAACTCCTCGCCAATTCTCGCTCCACCTTGTGCTGGAAGAGGCGGTATTCCACCCAGATCACCCGAAGCCACATTCTCTCGGGAAAGATCGGCAGCAGAAGATGGCCTTAGGGCCGGCTCAGATTGTTCCAACTGCTCGGGCCACTCTCGCACGGCCTCGGCATTCTTTAAAGGATCCACGCCCAATCCCTTGCTACTTATAATATCCACGTTTGGAGATACATGAACATCCCCTTCTGTTGCTTCAGAATTGCTCTCCGATCCTTCCTCCTCTTCACTTTCTGCTCCCAAATGAGAACCTCCCTCATCGCCAGGGGAAGGAGCATCTCGAATACGCAGAGATTTCCCCGAGCGGGGAGGACGAACTGCACTCTTCTTATGTCTCAGTTTTTTCGGGGCTTCAGCCACACCACCTTCCTCATCTAGGCCCTTACTTTGTCTCCATCACCCTCGTCTCCTTCGGCTCCTGCTGCTCTCTCAGCGGAACTTGGACTAATCTTGTACACGGACTGTCTGGGGCCGATCAAGTTGTAGAATCGGAGGGCTACATCACGGAGTAGGAATGAGGCTTCCCGCTCGGCCTCCGGGATAGCCAATATTTCCTTTGCCATCTTTTTTAAGCCGTCATCCTCCGTCGCCTTCACACAACATGAAAATTATGGAGCAATAAGAGGCCAGGTCGACAGAAAGTTTAGAAAAAGATAATACAATAACTTACAGCAAGAAATAAAAGCATGTTGGGCCACGGTATCATCACGTATAAAGAAATATTCCTTCTTGAATATATTAAACTTAGAGTATAAATCCAGGACGCGTTTGAATTTGCGGGCGAACTCTAAATTGATAAAAGGACTCCCCTTATGATAACTCCTCACGTTATATAGATATCTGATCTCTCTATGGGTAAGGGGTCTTCAATACCGCTTAATAAATATCAGGTATAAACATGTCAGGATAGCATAAGAGTTCGGCCGAAGTTGCATAGGAGCGACCTTCAAATAGATCACAAAGCTAGCAATCCAGTTGGTAAGCGGAGGGATCGCGCCACACATGCAACGATATTTTCTATATGCCATATACCAGCCTGGAGGAAAGCATGCTCTATCATCTGGACCAGGTAATATCATGTCTCGGCGATCTATCCCAAATGAAGTAGCTATAGAGTTCGGCTTCTCTATCGTCAGCACGCTGGGATAACACTTTAAAGGCCTAACCAGCGGTTGATTAGAAGCGTAGCCTTTGACTAAAGAGTAAGAAGAACTATGTTGCCTGAGAGGATTGACTGGAGCATCAGAAGAAGAGGGATCAACCCCGGTAGGCTGTGAAGCCGCAAACTTGGAATGGAGCTCGCGACCAGAAGACATATTCCTGTGCAAGAAAATAAAAGTCAAGTGAAGGCCCAAATCACAAATGAAAGTTAAAACGTGCAGGGGAACCTCCTATCATCTAACCCAATTGAATCCTTACCCCTAACCTAGCCATCTCATGGGAAACCCACTTTTGGTTCGGCATAACCTCAGACCATGTGCTCGGCCTATTTGGTCCAGCATCACCCTATATCGAATGCCGAACCAAACTTACCACACACCGAAGCATACTCTCCTATGGCCTTGCCAAGACAGTATTTATTCTCTAGGCTTATGCTAGCTTATCCTAAAAAATAGAGAGGAGACTCTTCAGTTCTAACACTATACCAGAAAATAAGAATACAGTCACTTGAGCCTCTACCAATAGCAAACTCAAGTACCATGAACTACAGTATTAGTACAACAAGGCTAAATCCTTATCCCCTCTTGGAAACTCACACCAAAACCCATACTCACGAAGCTCCAGTTCACCATATACTCGACCATCTCCTATTTACAAAGAAGATGAACATATGGAAAATGGACTCTAGTCCTCTATGTCAGATGGAATTCATAAGGAAATAGACTTGATTCTTCTAAGCCGTACGAAACAGAAAAACAAAGCCCTAAATCCCTAGGCCGAGCAATCGAGTTAAATAGGCTTACCTCGAGCAGCGAAGACACGGAGATATTCGAATCCGAGCAATATAAGCAAGCTAGAATCTGACCCCAATCGATCGAAGTTTAATTAGAAAATTTTGGTTAAAGAAGTAGAAAGAAAAATGGAAAGGACGAAGGCGGTATTTAAAGAAGAAGAAGGAAGACGAATGGTCGCAGGTTGTCATTTGGTGGTAGGAGCTCGATACCGGACCAAAAGAAAGCATGTCGTGTGGTTACACAACATACTTTGGGGGGCAAGTGTTGGCTCGGTTTTCTGGCAAAAAAAGTAGGCAGCAAAGGTAGACAAGGATATAGGAAGCAGAATTACCGGACCAGATGCTTGGTTCGACATTTGCCAAAATACCGAACCAAACATATGGACCGGCATGCCAGACTAGATTTTTGGTCCGGCATCCTATGGTATACCGAACCAAATATCTGGTCCGATATCCTTAGGAATGTTAAACCAAACATTTGGTCTGACCTTCTCTGATATGCTGGACCAAGTACTTGGTCCGGCACAACACATCAATTGCCGGACCAAACATTTGGTCCGGTATGACGAACATGCCGAATCAATGTTTGGCCCGGCAAGTAAGGATCACCGAACCAAAGCAAACCTCCTAACCTAAATGCCGATCCAACTGTCCCTGGCCCAAATGCTGAACCAAACTCAGGAAGCTATAACTTCTCCTCCACACTTCACAACTCCACTCTATAAATACGGGAGCTTCTCAACAACAATGGGGACTAATTTTTGGAGAAAAAGAGAGAAAACTCTGCTGAAAATCCATCACTTCGGCTGCTTAAAGTTTTTACTCTTTTCGAATATATCTTGTACTTGTAATCAAATCAAAGAGAGAATAATAAGATGGAAAGTGGATGTAAGCACATTCGGGCTGAACCACTATAAAAACTCTGTATTATTTACTTTCCTTATCCGCTTTCCAAACTTTGCACTTGTGAACTGTCTCTGCACTTGCTGAAATTCATTCTGTTGCGTGCTGGAACATAAAAAACCCTAATTCAATCAAATCAAACGAAACTTAACTAAAAAAGAAAATCAGATTTAGAGGTGTTTGTCCAACTTTTGAGCAAACAGCTGTCATGAAGCATAGGCAATAACTTTACCCTTCTACATTAACACAGCTCCCAATCCGGTCCTACATGCATCGGTATACACTACCAACCCTTGGTTTCCGTCTAGAACTACTAATACATGTGCATTGGTCAACAAATGATTTAACTTAAGGAATGCTTCCTCACATTTGTCAGACCAACTAAACTTCACATCCTTCCTAGTTAACTTAGTCAAATGCGCTGCTATCCGTGAGAAATCCTTAATGAACCTTCGGGAATAGCCAGCAAGTCCAAGAAAACTTCTAATCTCAGTCACCGTCTCTGGTCTCTTCCGGTTATTAACAGCTTCGATCTTATCTGGATCGACTGACAAACTCTTCTCTGAAACAACGTGACCAAGAAACTTAACATCTTTCTTCCCGAAAATGACACTTGGAAAACTTCACTTTCAGCTAATGCTGCCTCAGCGTCTCAAGAACTACTATAAGATGATCTTTATGCTCTCTTTCATCCTTAGAGTATACTAAAATTTCATATATAAATACCAATACGAACCTATCCAAGTACTCTTGGAAAACTCGGTTCATCAGATCCACGAAGAAAGCTGGTGCATTCGTTAACCCGAATGGCATTACTAACCATTCGTACGAACCATACCTAGTTCGAAACGCTGTCAACGGAATACTGTCCTCTGCCACTCTTAACCGATGGAAGCCTATCGCCAAATCCAATTGGGAAAATACTCCGACTCCACATAACTGATCAAATAGATCATCTATTCTCGGCAAAGGATACTTATTCTTAATCGTCTTCTCGTTCAACTTACGATAGTCGATACACATCCTTAACGACCCATCCGGTTTCTTCATGAACACCGTGGCCACACCCCAAGGCGAACTGCATGGTCTAATAAAATTTCTCCCTTCTAGATCCACTAGCTGAACCTTCAATTCTTTCATCTTGGTCGGTGTCATCCTGCTAGGTGGTCTACTTACAAGTTCTGCTCCTGGCACAAGGTCTATCCGAAACTCAACGGCTCGTTTCGGTGGTAATCCTGTAACCAGCTCAAAAATATCTACAAATTCTCTTGCTACTCGAACCTGACTTAACTCTTCTTCTACTTCCATGGCACTCAACAGAGTACAAGCATTCCGGTCAGAATCCTCCATTGAGAATATAATTCGGTTTTGACTATCAGAGTGTCTCAATGATATTTCCCCATCTTGGCAAAATATCCTAGCCTCATATCTATCCAACCAATCCATAACCAAAATGATTTCAAAGTCTATAAAATTGAAAACATACAGACTTCATGTAAACTTATGACCTACCAAATCAAGTTCTATCTGGTCACATCTCATTCCCAGAGTTGCATACCCTCCTATCGAATTCACAACCCTTGAGGAAGTAACAAGGTATGTGGGTTCCAAACATAACCTATTGACCAAAGAGATATAAATGAATATGATGCACCGGTATCAAATAGTACCCTAACTGGTATACTTCGAATCAAAAGCGTACCTTCCATCACAGTCTTTCCTTTCTCAGCAACAGTTGGCCTAACAACCGATGGTCCAACAGCAAAGACTTTTCCCTTGTCCGCCCTGACTGGTTCTGGACACTGATTCTTATAATGCCCAACCTAGTCGCAGTTAAAGCATTTCACACTCTTCTTGTCTGCATCCTTCTTCCCCTTGCCAGTTTGGCATTCATGAGCATAATGACCCTTCTTATCACACTTAAAGCAAGCCAAATTAGCCTTTGCCTTCTTGGCAGCTTCTCCCTTCTGGGTTCCTTTCTTCTTAAAGAACTTCCTCTTCTTGCCAAGGGAAATCTGGGTTTCAACCTGCTTCTCCTTTCCATAAGTAGCAAGCATTTCCTCATGTCGGATTGCCAGTTCCACAACAACATTACTAGGGTCATGAAGATGTGGCAAGGTCACACTAGTAATCTCAGTTCTTAGTCCCCGAATAAACTTCTCATTTCTCTTGATGACAGTGTCAATAGTAGCATACCCATACTTGGATAACTCATCAAATTTTGCAGCATACTCAATTACTGACATCTCGCCTTGCACCAAGTCCATGAACTTCCTCAACAATGCAGACTTAGCAACTTCAGATAAAAACCTTTCTTCGAATCTCCTTCGAAATTCCGCCCAAGTCAATTCTTCCTCTGGAACTCCATCAGTGACATTGTTCCACCAATAAAGCGTTGTTCCTTGCAGCTGCCTAGAGGCTAGTCTCCTCTTCTGCTCATCATTCAAGCCCAAATCAGCGAAGATTCTTTCACAATACAAAAGCCAATTCTCAACCTCTATAGCATTCTTCGTTCCCAAAAATGGCTTCCCACCTAGACCGGTATAATCTCTGCTCAACTTAGCATAGTTGTTTCCAATCGGAGCTATGGGAGTAGCTCCTCCAACATTCTCAGCCACTCCTGTAGCTGCTCTAGCTTGCATCAGATTGACGAAGAACTGATACATCATCCCCATATCTATTGGTGGATTTCCAACACCTACGTTGGCATTTGCATTTTGATTAGCATTTGCCTATCGACCCTGGTTCCTCCTGATATTAGGTTGAACATTTCCATTTGTTATGGTGCTTCCTCCACCGAGACTTCCTCTTCCATTTCCTGCCTCTATATCTTCCTTTCTCGTAAATCTGCATATGAGCCTTAATAAGATACAGAAGAACGGTCTAAGAGAGAGGGGAATACATACTTATATATATGTATGTATATCAAATACAAGTACGTTACTATAGCGTTAACCCAAACCCCGATCTTATTTTCTGATCCATTGGATCATGTTTTGAAAATTCTTTTAGGTATTCTTAAGTTTTCATAAACCTATGCTCTGATACCAACTTGTATCATCCCCCACTTGGAGGCCCAAAACAAACGACTATAGATGCTGCAGTCATCCATAGTTATTAATCCTCGGCAACCAAATGCGGCAATGTTAGATACATTGGTACAACATAAACACATGGATATGAAGAAATTTTAAAACCATAAAACAAATTTCTCATTGCATTTCAAATCATTTCAAATTCATTACATAATCTCAAGTTTCGAGAACCATGTTTAGAGAAAATATAATTATTACAACATACGCCAAGAGCAACATATGAAGATGCCCCTTTGGATGATCAGAGTATATATATAGGCAATTAAACAACTTTGCCTTTACATCAAAACACAGCAGAATCAAAATGAAAAGAACTCCTAATAGCTAGCTTGCCTCTTGCACATCTTCGGAAGCTTATTCGTCTAAGAAGTACCTGAAAAGCCTCAACTCTCAAACTACTCAAAATTAATTGACTTCCCGAGAGTTTAAAGGGAAAACATAAACTTCGAGTCAGATATAAAGCCTGGTATGAATAATAACCTACCATCTCGAACCATTTAGATATCTAATGAGACCACGCCGCTTAACGGAACGGGTTTTCCCCTCACTAGTATCTTACCCAAAATTTATAATAACCATATACTATGCACCTGCATCCATAATGGTTAAAACATAGCAATTTAAAATATTAAGTTGATAAGAAAATATTCTGGATTTCCCATCCCCATTCATTTTGACTATCTGTCACAGTTAGTTTCTATGGTCACTATTAACCTATTAGTTTTCGTGGGCTCACTAATAACCTGATTGAAGTTTATGGGCTACCTGTCCTATTTCATAGTTTTCATGGGATCACTAAGAACCTGTTGGCCCCTACCAATAACTTCATTCAATTATTTCATGGGTTCTCCCTGAACCTATCGGTATCTCTAATAACTCCCTTATATCATAGTTTTCATGGGTTGACTATTAACCTATTGACTCCTGTCAATAACTTAATCCGGATATAGTTTTCATGGATTCACTACAATCTTGTTGGCCCCTGCCAATAACTCTCTTTAAACATAGTTTTCATGGTTTCACTATGAACCTGTCCAAACTGACAACTTCTTAATTAGTCTTTGAGCATCCTATATTTTGGTCTACTTGACCTCCTGGATGCAACTCTATTCATTCAGAAGTTAACTTAATTTATATTCACTACTGGGTCAACCTAGCTTGTTATTTTGCCCTTACTCCCCAAAATACAGTTATGGGTCCATTACATAGTGAATACATTTATAGAAGAAGTATATATAAAATTAATACCTACATCTACGGTTTAATATCTTTGAAATCATTTTCCCCCTGGAAATTTGGTTAATCCCTTTAACTCATCATTTTTATTAAGGCAAGCTTCTTCATAAACTCCAATTTAAAAGCATTTACAAGCTCTTTTGTAATGCCATGAGTTTTACCTATAATAATTGAGATTGGGTTCTTTGTTTTGAAAACTAAGGCTTTCGAAACCTTAAGCCTTTACTTTCGAAACCATTGGAAAACCTCTTTCGAAAGCATTGAAATCTTCTTTCCAAAACACTAAGCATATGCCTTTTGAAACACTTTAAAACATCTCTTTCGAAACCAATAAAGCATACCCTTCGAAAGTATTTAAGCATCACTTTATAACTTATAGAAGCATAGCTTCGAAACCATTTGAAAGCACCCCTTTCGAAACCATTGGGTTAAATCTTAAACATATCTTTTGGGTCTAAGTGAATAGAAGCAAAAGTACCACTTTCAAAGCCACTAATCTTCAAATATAAGAATTTGGGGAAAGCAGAGGGCTTCGGAACCCTCCTTTCGAAAGCATTATTCTTTTAAGTAAACTATTGGAAGGATAGCTTCAAAACACCTTTCGAAGCCATTGCCTTCAAAACCTTTGGTATAAATGGCTACTGGAGCCCTTTCGAAAACATTGGGAAGTGGATTATTATATTTATAAAACAAAAGCTACCTTTTGAACCCGTTGATGACTTCAATTCATTCGAAAGGTATAAAAGCAGCAGCATGGTTTCAACTATGTTCAAACTACCCTTTCAAAAGCTTTGATTTAGAAACAAGGAAACTCATTCGAAAGCTACCTATTCGAAACAAGAGGGCGACAACCTCATAGAAAGCTATATTAAACCCTTTCGAAAGCATTCTTTTAAAACAAGGCAAGCGACATTTCTTTATAAAGCAAAACGAAGGCTTCGACCCCTTCGAAAGTTTGGTTCCGACTCTATACCTACCGCCTTTCTCCGATCCACTACATACCGAAGCTTTGATACCTCGTGTATTGGTTTCGACTTTGTTGGGGTGGAAGTATAGGGTCGATGGGTAGCTACTGAAAGTGGCAAAACCAAATATTTATACAAAACTATTTTATTGCCTTTTTAGGTAAATGCTTTATAACTAACTTGCCTAATTGTACAAATATGATTGGTTGCCATAAACTTTATCAAAATCTTTTCTAAAAGACTGTCAAATCTATTCAGAAATTAATTAGAAGTAATTAACAAAATAGCTCTTCCCTTTAACAAAACAATTAAGACATTTAAGTCCTCCTTCTTAAATAATTTAATTTACATAGTAAATTACTTTGGAAAAATCCCCAAAAATGATAGGAATTCACTTTTTATATGTTAACTAACATATATAAATTTCGGACCCAAATCTTTTATATAATAGCCAAATAATAATTTAAATCCAATTATTCATATCTTCCTTTGAAAATTCATAATAAACTATCCATAGCTTGGATAATTACTAAAATTTGAACCCATCTCCAAAATAATGTTTTACATAACATATTTAATCCTCATGGCATTCAGAACCCAATTAAAACAATTTTAGCCTTAAAATCAAAATGAACATTTATCAAACAAACTCTTTTGAATCAACATATCATGTAATCCAAGCATATCATCATTAAAATCACATATAGAGTTTAAACTTAAAACCAAAAACAAATGTTCATTAAAAACGAAAAGGAGATGGTTTTGATTATTATTCACCTTGATTTGGATAAGGACTTGAGATTTGATCTTCTTTAATTCTCCTTGCTTGATCCCTTAGCTTTTAATTGAATTTCCTCTTCTTTTCCCCTAGGTAATGGCCAACTTGCTCTTTAGTTTACGTTTTAGAATTTTGAATTATGAACATGTAGAGTGGAAATGGGAACAAGGGTTTAGGGGTTATGAGTGCGACTATTACCTATAATACCCTTGCCTTATTCTCTTATTAGTTAACTTAGAAAACTGTTTACATAAATCCATTCTCTTAAGTTTATACTTAGTTAAGCACGATCTCTATTTTAAGTTTTCAAATCTCAACCTCCTTATCTCTCTAATCTTTACATTATTCTATTTAATTTATCTAATTAAATCTCCTGAATAATGTTATTAAAACTAGGGGTGTTACAAATACCCTAATGGGAGCAACCTCATATAGCTTAGCCCATACTCGCTCTTTATTTAGTCATTTCGATAAAGGATATCAATTCTCCAAACAAGCAACAAATCGTCTTAGATTGATGAAACAAAAAATGGTTATCAAAATCGATAGTCAAGATATCAACTATCGGGGATAAAAAAACGATCGTATATGGAAATTAAATCTCATACTCTTACCACTACTCGTCGAGTTCAAACTAGTACTATTCCTCGATTAAAAATGAAGCCAGGTTGTAATGACTGGCCTTTTTGACTCTCAAAAGTCGACACTAATACATACACGACATTCACGTGCCGAGCACAAATCAAACAACATCAATACTGTACATATACACCACTATATGATCATACAAAACATATGCAATAATATTTACAACATTAAAACATTCACTTTTTATAGCTATTGCATAGTAAGATATATTCACTTAGAATCATTTATTTAGATGTAAACTAATTAAAGGAAAGAGAATACGATTACACTCGCTTCCTATTTGCTTTGTTGGAGACTTGAAATATCTGTATTTGATAATGAAGGTGAAATTTGGTTTCTTTCTTTAGTTTGTGAATGAATGAAAATGAGATATGGGCATGGGTATTTATAGGTAAATAGAAGGGTAGTTTAGTAATTATCTAACCTATTATAGCCTAATCTGATTCGATCGGATTTTGGTCCAACAGAAGAAGGAAGCTTACTGGTTAAGTAAAATATAAAGGTGTGGTCCAATAAGAGAGTATAAAGATTCAACTTTTCTTTTTATAAGCTTAAATACAATATTATATGGATAAGTATAAAGGTGTAGTCCAATCAGAGAGTAGAAAGATTCAACTTTTCTTCTTATTAATTTAATGGGAATCATTATGTTATTTTATTTACGCTATTGTTTTACTAGGCCGGTCATTATACTATTTTGTTTTATTAGGCAATCTTAGTAATTCTTTCTTGTTTTATTAGGCAAATTCTTTACTTAATTCCTAAGAAGTAATCGTTCTCATTTGGTTTATTAAACAAAGAAAATAATAGTCTTCTTATTCTTAAATAAATCGGTACCCCTAACCATCTTATAATTTGAACCGTCTTTAAACTAATATTTTACATCTGTTTTAAAAAACCATTTGAGACATTTTATCCAAATTTCATTTTAGTTATAAAATCCATTATTTAATCATTTAAAAATGTATTAAATATTCATGTTCAAAGTGATTAAATTACGGGTTGTAATAATTTCCATTTATATCAATCGGTCCATGTTTAACTGGTTATGGTCAACCTTTGTTTACCTAATCACCGCTCGTTTACGGGTTATTTTGTGTTTAACTAACTTATACATTGTATACTATGTTTTGTTATATTACGATGTCATTGTTCACAAAGTAGTTTAGATCCACGTATTATGTTTATTATGTCATGCTAACTTTGTGAATGCAAGTGAGATAGGTCAAGGTACTTCTTTGTTTAGATATAACCTCTACATAATGTTATGCGATCATATATGCATTATATTCTTATTAGTGTTTTTCACTCACTCGGCTCATATCTGACCACTCCTCCTGTATTCCTTTTTGTTTATGGATTTATAGATTATGACGGTGGACTTGAGTGACGTTGACGGTGCAGGTGAGATGGCGTTGCTTATGTATGTAATGTGTTGTATTTATCACCTAACAGTATTAGTATATAATGTATTTATGTATATGGATTTGGATTTGATCATGTGTACTAGGATATGATTTGTTATTTGAAATATATTATGTTTGTTTTCTTCCGCTGTGAGATTATGAAGAATATTGTTAGTTAGTGTATATAGCTCTCTGAATATTATTGAAATTGTTTATAACGATCTGACTTTTCATTATACGGCAATTTTATGGCCACGAAAAATCTGGTAGTTACATAAGCTGTATTTGAATAAAGAGCATAAAATAGCGCATCTTAAATTTTGAATATTAACGTTAGACCCAAGCAGCTTACCTCATGAGCCAAAGTTTGTCGGCATGTATAACATGATACATATCGATGAGAAGTGGTTCTACATGACCAAAAAGATCCATATTATTTACTTCCAAATAAAGATGTACCATTACATACATGTCAGAGTAAGAATTTTATAGGAAAAATTATGTTTCTAGTTGTAATGGCTCATCCAAGATACGGTGATGACGGAAATGAAGTGTTCACGAGAAAATTAGGTGTGTTTCCTTTCGTCGCCATGGAAATAGTGTAAAGATCAAGTCGAAATAAAGAAGTGGGAACCTAGGAAATTAAACCAATGTCCTATGTAAAGAGGGAGAATATGCGAGCTTATATGATTGAGAAAGTTATTCTTGCTATTCAAAGTAAGTGTAGAGAAGATGTTAGTAAAACCATCTTCATTCAACAAGATAATGCAAGAATGCACATCAATTTGACCGATGAGGCATTTCAATGAGCTGTTTCGCAAAATGATTTTGACATTCAACTAGCATATCAATCATCTAACTCATTGGATTTAAATATTCTAGATCTTGGTTTTTTGCTTTTATTCAAGCATTGCAATACAAGGAGTGTCCAAGGATGGCACAGCTGTACAAAAGCTTATCCGTGCGGTTGAGAAAACTTTTGATGGATACCCTTCGAGCAAATGAATGATATTTTCTTGAATCTACAATTATGCATACAAGAGATCATGAAGATAGAAGGTTCGAACAAATATAATCCTCCGACATAAATAAAGCTGCACTAGAAAGAGAACATCATCTTCCTACACAAATTACTTGTGATGCCACTCGAGTACAAAATGTTATGAATATATTGTCAGTATCTTAACATCGAATTCAAAATTATGGAGATGTATTCACTTTATGTTTCCTTTTATTCTTTTGGTTACTTTTTTCTTTATGCTTGCAACAAATAGTGCATCTACCACTTATAAAAAAAAACAGTTCACTCTGTTTGGCACAAATACATTAGGCTTCCTTTTATATGTAGAGGACTGAATGGGACAAACATGTTTTTGATAATATTACCGTAAAAAGTGATATAATGGCATAAAGCTTGCATACACCATAACACAAACGAAAATAGGAAGAACCAAAGTGCAGCACGCTAGCAACAAAACTGCTAGAAACCGAAGAAACCCCTAACATGAATTTAAAAGAACTCAGGGTACATAATCTTCAATATTGAGACAGTAAATCGATGCATCTCGGGATCATTGTTAAGCGTACCTTCTTCAATAGGCAACTTGTTCAAATCGAGAAGCTGATCGACCTTCTTCTCAGGTTCATCATGATTATTGCGAAGTTTTTCTTCATCAAGTTCTTCTTCATTAGTAGACACCTCATTCAAATCAAATCCTTTAGTAATCTTCTTCTCAAAGTCATTAGCTTCATGTTTCATATCATCGCGCTTCTTTAGAGTTTTGGAGGAGATGGAGACTCCTCTTTTTTATCCATGATGAATTGCGGTGTTTGCATGGTTTTCTCTATAGAAAAAAATGTAATTGTAATATAAGAATGATTGTCAACCGTTTACAATAGAAAACATGAAAGGTATGGGAGGAAAATATGGAAGTAAATGTTGCATTGGAATACTAAAGAAATAGCAACATGAGTTGTCATTTTCATTAATAATGGATATCAAAAGATTTTTGAAGAAGGGTAAAATAGAGAAAAAAAATGTTTATTTGTCTCAAACAATACATATTTAACAAAATGATCAAACCTTTAAAAAGTCTTATATTTGAACTGAAGGAAGTATTAATTAATTAAGCGTCAGATGATTAAAGCTTACTGTACAAGCGCATGAAACTTAAACTCTTGTCAAATAATCGATTGAGTTTCAGATTATTTGATAGATGCTTAAAAGACAAACACTTACTAAATGGACACACTTATCAAACAACGTTTGTTTGTTGGGTATCTTCTCTTGATTAAGCAAACCCCGAATAATTGGAAGCTGAATCCATTGAAGGCGTCCCAATTACAAGTAACGTTAATGTGTTTTTTAGTTTTTAATGTAGGCAAGTGAAATGTGAAGATAAAATGAGACGGTTAACCACGTTGTTTTAGCAGGTGTGAAGCCAAGGAGTAATGTAATGTGAGGCCCGATTGCGTTTTCCTAACATGGTTGTTTCTTCGTCTTTTACGCCTGCTTAAAAATACATTCTCGCAAATCGCACCCAATTAACAAGACACATAGATAATTCAACAAATTACATAAAAAACCCTCCTTTCTGTTTCTGAATCTTCTTTCCAATATTAAACATCGTTCCCAATTTCATTTCTTCTTTTAAACGAAGGGCATAATAATTCCTCGGAAATGAGTTTCCAAGATCTGGAAGCGGGGCGGCCGTTAAAGGGTCGGATCAACGGAAAGCAGGATCCGACCCAAGCCGTCGCTTCCGGCCTTTTCCAGATCAGCACCGCCGTCGCCACGTTTCAGCGCCTCGTTAATACGCTCGGAACGCCTAAGGATACGCCTATTCTCCGAGAGAAGCTGTAAGAATCTGTTGTTTGATTTATTCAAAATCTTGTAAACCTTTAATATTTGTGTTGGTTAGGTCGTGAATTTTAGCTAGATAACTTTGGTTATTTTGTTAAAATTGTTAGAATTATGGTTCTTTTGTTTGGATGTTGAATTCCTGTATTATTTATTTTGTGAGGATGTACCACTGAAAGTGACTATATACATTTATTGTTTGTGGTCGACATTAGGATGCTCCCAGTTTTTTGTTGTTAAATCTGTTGTTATGAGCTGAAATGAACCGCCTAGGGTTTATATTTCCAGTACTATATTAGAGATTGAGCTATATTTTAAAGGCCATTGGTAAAGGGACTCCACTTTCGGATACTAGGGGCAAAAAAGTTTGTGCAGACCTCATCGGGAAAAAGAAAAGAAATTTTTTTATACTACACGCGGTGACCCCATACCCAAAAAAACACCCAAATCCGGTGATCCCCTACCGAAATCTCCGTCATATCCAAAAGTGGAGTCCCTTTGACCATGTCTATTTTAAAACTACTTGGGTGTTGCTAATCCATGGTTTTCAGTATATGTTTTGAACAGCAGCACGGCACAATGGTGAAAAACCTACAAGATCTTCCTTAACATTCAACTTAACATAATTAAAACATATATAAATGCATCTATTAGAAGTCCTATAAAAAAGAATATTGTCATAAATAATCTTTGAAAATATATCCATCCAAATATTTCTGGAAAACGTTAAAGCATCTGGTTTTCATTTTTATGTTCGCTTACCATGTCCTCATAATCTTACAAAAGAACACAATACACGTATATAGTCATGGTTTGAGGTTTCGGTCGGAATATCGAAATTCCGGCCACCTCGGTTCGGTGGACTCTGGGACAAAACCCTAGCAGGAATACGGTTTTGGTTGGGAAGAGGGAAAAAATTGAAATTTTCGAAAATCACATGCATTTAGTAGAATAAATATCCGAAATTATAAACTTCAATCGAAAATTAAAGCTTCAACCTCTTTATCTAGGTCTGTCAACGGATATTTTTGAATGCAGATAGTGCCATATCCGTATCCGCATCCGAAATTATTTTTGGATATCGGATATCCACATCCACGGATATGGATGAATATCAAATAATTATCCTATCCGCTAATGACCAATAAATTAAGAAATATAAATAGAAAATTTTAGTTTAATATAAAAAAATCAATCCCATTGATTATAAAAGTGTTAAAAATAAACAAATATAATTATAATAAATAGTTTTGAGTAGTTAATAAGTATTAAATGCATATAATATAAACTACTAACTTAATAAAATAATAAATAAATATCTTTTATCGTACTAAGATACACATAATTTAAACTATAATATCGACAAAAACCGAACGGATAATTTTCGCATGTGGATGTCTTCGTGTCCGCATCCGAATCCGTTTTACGGATATAAGATATTTATCCATTTTTCGGATACATATATGGATATGGATACGGATGCAGACGGATTTTGAATTTTTTGGGTATCCATTGACAATCCTATCTTTATCGACTTCAACCTCGTTGTCGATTTCAAACGAATCTAGCTAGAGCGGTTCGAATCTCATCGTCGTCCGCCTTCAGTCTCGACTCTCGTCGTCGACTTCATGTTAGCATACTTCAATCGAACCTCATCGTCGACCTTTGTGATTTTTTTATGGTTTGCAGTAGAGAGTGTCGATGCTTTTGGAGGTTAGGGTTAAGTGGAATTATAGGGTATACTATGGGATTGGGCTGGGCATAAATTAATTACTTTATGGTTAAGTTGTGATAAGAATTAAGCTTGGGCCTGAAAGAAAGGGAGTATGACATCAACATTTTTTGCTCATAAGGTTCAATAAATCGACATTGATTCATGTTGGGTTTGGGCTGGGCTGGGCTAACAATTGGTTTCCTATTTTAATTAAGTAATGGTTAATCGAAACCATAAAGTAATTAGGGTTTAGTTTATTTGTTTATAATATTGTATATTGTATTCTATTTTTTTATAAACTATATTTTATATTTTATTTACGATGATTATTATTACATTTTCATTAACAAGTCATTAAAAATCGAAAGCAGGACCGAAATCAAAATCAAAACCGAAACTTTCGAAATTTCCAAAGTCGCCCGAAACTAAGAAAATTTCAATTGATCGAAACCGAGTCCGAGTTCTCGAACCTTGGGATGTACATTGTTTTTTTTGACAACTAAACATCCATAATAAAATATTCATTCTCCATTCGAAGTTTATATTATTTGGTTTAGCTTAATGGTTAAATTATTTCTGAATTTAGTCATAAAAAAACTGAACTACTACAAATTTCAGAACATTCCGATACACACTGTTTATGAATCAGACATGAACATGATAGAATTTAAATGACAACTATAACTTACAATTAAGGAAAGTAATCGTGGTCATAAGGATCCAAGTTAATAATATCTCATTTGCCTAATAGTGCTAATGATCTTGTTATTAATCTCTTTTAATTTCGAAAAGCTTTGTTTCGGGTTCCAATGTTGTATTAAAATTGAAAATACTGAAATCATTTTTAAGTTTGTAGAAGAACAATATTTGTGCAATATTTTTTTTAGAGATGGACTAAACGAGATTTGGTTTCAATAGATTTTCTAAAGAAATTTTGGTTTGCGATATCTAAACGAATCAATTGGAAATTTTGTTTGCGAGATTTGAGGGAGATAAGAGATGGAAAGAAAACATCTGAGGAGAAAAAGGTTGAATCTTTTTGTAATTTATTCTAATTTGTCTGGAAAAAAAAACATGGTTCTCGGAGGGATTGAAATAACAAAATACGATAGTTTCCAAAAGATCTTATGTAACGAAAGTAATTACTCCACAATAAAGGACAAAGAATTATCATAGAACAATCTCGTCAAGCAGACCTAGCTTGAGAAGTGTAAATCAATCTATAGCCACCACTACAATTGTCAGAATACCTCTCCTTGTTCCACTTCCTCTTCTGAAAAACGGACTTTGCTTATATCTCATATTTTCACTTGGTGGTGAATATCATTTTTTTTAGGATTCATCAAAGTATACAAAAGTTGCAAAAGAGTACATTTATAAGCGAAGATATGAAATTTGAAATTCAAATATTATGAAGATAAAATAAGATAGCAATGTACAGTCTGCACAGAACAAAAGTAACCAAATCACCATCATTTTTTATTACACCAGACATCTGATAATCAATAAAAGGCAACCATATGTGAAGAAGTTTCTCAATAATAAAGAGATTTTGAAAGAAAATAGTTTCTTTAATGTTTTGAAAAATCGTTTTAGAACTAGTTTTCTTAAAGTAAAATATTTTCTTATACATGTTTTTGCAGAGGAAGAGATTTAAACGATTTAGTAAACACATGTGTTCCATACCACATGTTTTACTAAATCGTTTAAATCTCTTCCTCGTTCGTTCGAAAAGTGCAAAAATGTGTGATTTATAAGAAAATATTTTACTTTAAGAAAACTAGTTATGTATGGAAACTATATATAATAACCTTCAACCATGGCATGGTGTTTTCATAAGGTGGTTAGTTGGTGGGTCTAACATCAATGCATTTGCTTCCATAGGGAGGTTTACGAAAATAGCTGTTACGAAGAAGTGAAGTAACCATAATTAACTAAAGAATAAAACACACAACACACACACAGAGCATAATGTTGCACTCTTAGCTAATTGCAATGTGTCATATTCCATTTTCCCCTTATTTTAGACATATTTCTTTTAGGTTGTATAATTTGGAGAATGCTATATATTAAAGCACTTATTACAGGATTTGTAATGTATTACTTCATTTCATCATATTCTTTAGAAAATTGTTAAGAGGATAACAATGATGGCATGAACAAGGACAACTGTCACAGTACCTTTTGCACATGCTTGATATTAAAGGCCAAGGAAATGGTGATGTACTAAAGCAGCATGACTGGTTTGATAATCACCCAAAAGGCAATGAACTCTAAGAAATCATATCATGCTATGATACTGCAGCATTTCAAATACATTTCGTCCATCTCTATATTAATTACTTTACGTAAATTACTCCAAACCTTTTATTTGCCCTTTCAAAATCTAGATGATATATGATTTCACCACAAGATCTTCCAAGTATTGTGAACACCATAAACAATTCATGTCTGTCATAATTAAAAATCATGAAGATGAACTATGTTTAACAAATAAATCATACAAAAAAAAATTTATAGCAAGAAAAACTTTCAAGTAAGAAAACGAAAGAATACTAACATCTTAAATCCATTCATATGTATTAATTGAATAGAAATAGTATTTTAGGAGCATAGGGATTGAGAGGGAGGGGATACGAAACACTGCAAATATAGGCTACATTCTCTTTGTAGTGGTTTAAATCATTGTTTTTAAAAATCCGTTTCGATACTCGTCTCGAGGAGGCTTGGAAGAAATGTAAGGTAAAACACTTTAAGGTTTTCCCCAAAAATACTTCTAAAGCTTGCGTCTTAGCAACTTGAGGCATACGAAGCGTACAAAGTGTATGCCTCACACATCTCAAGTTGCCAAGGCATGTGACTGAAGAAATTTTTACCCCTAGCTTAGTAGTTGTAAATATTGACACAAACAACAATGATTAAACTACAATTATTTTATGGAAAATAAGAAAAGAACAAATTTTAAGAAAATGAAAGTTGGTATTTTTTTACGTTTCAATTTCAATATCGATATGATTAAGTAAGATTGCTTTTAAAAAAAACGATCGAGATGTACGTAATGGATTCATTGTTATTTAAAGAATATTTTTGAATAGACATCACTGAATCTTTGAATTAATTTTACGGATCGATTTGAATTGATAGAAGGAAAAATAAATAAAATAACAACTCATATTATTTTCTACTGTTTGTAATTGAGATCGATTCTACTAGAAGATCATTTTCAATTTCTTGAAAAAAATTGAAGACGGATTAAAGAGGAAGAAAAAAAATACATTCCATTGCGGAGCTGAAAAGCAAGTATGAATTCTTCAAAAGATTAAATCGTGTGTGTGCACGCGCTCGCACGCGTGTGTGTATTTTTGAGCAGTTGCTAATCTGGTTGTTGAGCAGTTGCTAATTTGTACATGTGTATATTGTGTATGCATATGCTTCATTGCATGTACTATTTAACGCCTAAGCATGTAAACTTCGCTACACTGCAATTAGAAGGATTGAGATCAGATTGTTTTGTGGATGCACAAAATTAAAAAGAAAAAGAAAAGCTTGCCCATCTCTTGCATCTACACACCTTCGGTATAACAAGGATTTGCTTGCATGCTATCATTATTGCTCCTGTACATCATAAACATGCATCATAATTCATAAACGCTCTTGTTCCCACATATACGACCCCCTTTTTTTGGTTTGCTTATTTACTCATCACTCATAGTTGATGTTTTCAAGGTTCGATTTTTTTGTTCTGATGAATATTCCATTTTTTTTAATCCGTTAACTTGATCATTTTCTTGTAGACGTAAGACAAGATTGCATATCACTCAACTGGTGAAAGATACATCTGCTAAGCTCAAGCAAGCTAGTGAAACAGATCACCACATTGAAGTTAGCGTGAGTATTCTGGAGCAACCTTTTTATTTGTTATTTTTGTGTCATGGACCGTGAAACTTTGTGTTTGTGAGCCACTCAGCATTCTTCAGTCTTCAGAGCATGTCAAACAATAATTTTTTTTGTCTTTCTTTATTACTTGCCAACTCAAGGATTCAGGATGATAAACTATCCATTAATGGACTACTAGATTGTATACTTTTGATATAACTATCGTCAAAATTTTATGCTGCATATGGGCATGAACATAGTTCATAATTAAACTTGGAATGCCTGAAATTGGGATTTGCGGTGATGCAGGTCACGATAATATAATCGTATTTTTTCAATACTTATCTAACCTTTATATCGAGCTTGGCCTCATGTTAGTATTTAGGCTGGCTAAGATTATGATGAATTTTACTGTTGTGGAACAATATGATTATATCAGTTCCAAAGTTTGTATAGAGAGGACATAACTTCATTTAATCCGTGGTCAGCATTATATAATATTTTTCCTATGAGCCTGCTAAAAAGTTCAGTAATTAGGTTTAATATTTATTAAGTTGGCCATTGCTAAAACCGTTGTTGAGGAATGAGGGTTAACTGTCTAATCAGTTTGCTCAACCTTCTTTCAAATAACATTTGTAACTCTGTAATTCTTCGTTGTCAACAAGGGTTTTTTAGACTGGCAGCATCAATATTGTGATTAAGTTGACAGTGTAATGGCAACTTCATGAAATTTAGCACATCAAATATTATTAGAAGCTTAAAAATGTATTTTCATTGCATGGTCTGGGTGTCTTTGGTGGTTTATTTTACATGCTCGTAAATAACACTGAATTTACTTTCAATTATCTTCTTATTTTTCGCTCTTAACTACAGGCAAGTAAAAAGATTGCTGATGCAAAGCTCGCTAAAGACTTTGAAGCAGTTTTGAAAGAATTTCAAAAAGCACAACGACTTGCGGCAGAGAGGGAAACAGCATATGCACCTTTCGTTCCCCAAGCAGCTCAGCCGACCAGGTAATTCTTAGTAGACCATAACACTTAAATGGTTGCTTTGATTTTAGAACTCGTAGTTTAATCTCTTTCTGTTATTATGGATGATGCTGGTTATTTGCATGAATTTGGCATACTGAAACCTTTATAAGGTATATTGTTTATCTGTTTATTGTAGTGATACTAATTGTTCCACAATCTCTTACTCTTTCTGTGCAAAAATGACAGGCAGATACTTCATCAGCTCTGTTTCCTTTAAAACCGTACATCATTTTTAATGTATGTACTTATTTATGTTTAAAAAATGGGGCAACAATGGAGCCTATCATTTATAAATTCCAAATCTTTCTGTACTTCTGTATGCATAATGACTCCTACCTGACAAATATTCATCCGTGCCTCTCTTTTTTTAGGTTCAAGTTAGATAGTGTTTCAACATTATGTGATATGTATGTGCTTTATGTTACCTAATGTTCTGCAGCAATACTTCTAATGAAGCTGATGTGAGTTATGATAAATCTCAAGAGCAGCGTCAACTGTTGGATTCCAGAAGGCAAGTTTACACTGATTTTTTTTTCTTTTCTTTTTTAGCGGGTACTGCATTTCGTTTTCATTTGTGATCGGTGCTGTGACATGTTATTCCAATCCTATATTGGTGATATAATACAAATATTATACGGAGTTGAAGTTCAAAAACAAACGGGAAGAGCTTACGCTGCGAAGCGTAAGGTCTTAGGGATCAAAACCACTAGAAATAAAACTGTGACTAATTTTTCAAAAGGAAATTGAATGTTTTATAGAAATATAATTATATTTTGAGATGTTGGATCTCTAAGATTCGACATGAGCTATGGTACGTTGTTAAGGAATGCAGTTCACTTTTGTAAATCAAACCACCAGTTGTGTAACTGATAATGCTTTCCTTCTACTTGCACTGGTTTTTATATACGCTATTTTTGATATGCAGGCAAGAGGTTCTCCTGTTAGATAATGAAATCGTCTTCAATGAAGCCATTATTGAAGAGAGAGAACAAGGGATACAAGAGATTCAAAACCAGATTGGCGAAGTGAACGAAATTTTCAAAGATCTTGCTGTACTGGTACATGATCAAGGAGCCATGATTGGTATGCATTATTTTAACTTGCACACTTCTGCTACTACGTTAATTTAAATGAAACACCATCGAGTAAATAGAAAATGTTTTGTTCTCGTAGATGACATTGACACCCATATCGAGAGTTCTTTAGCGGCAACAGTTCAAGCAAAAAGTCAGCTTGTTAAGGCTGCCAAAACACAGAAGTCAAATTCATCTTTGGTAAGCTTTTAGTTGCACAACCAATCATTTTTTCATATGTATGATTTTTGCATGGATATTTTTACGATTTTAGCCCACTTGTCAAAGCATACAGCTGATTTAGATCTATTTCAAAACATATTACCAATATAGGCCTGTTTTTACTATGCTAACAACAACAACTAAGCCATTATTCTCAAACAAGTTGGGGTCGGTTAGAGATGTAACCTAAAACTAAATGACAAAGTCAATTTAAAAGTCATAACAATAACAATAACAATATTAAAATAAAGTTAAATTAGTAAATTAATAATAATAATAATTAAGTAAAATAAAAATAAAGATAAATATATATATATATATATATATATACATGTGTGTGTAAATGATAATAATAATACTAATAGTGATAACGATACTAATAATAATATTGGTCTAAGACCGAACGCTACGTCTTAGGCTCATGTTTTCTAGTTTTATGATCTAAAACTTATAAAACTCATAGCTCATGGTGTTCCGGTACGTGGATCGCTAACTTCCACGTGCTCCTGTCCGACACCATCTCTTCGGATATACTGCAATCCTTTAAGTCTCTTTTTTACTACTTTTTTCTATGTCAACTTTGTTCGACCTCTATCTCTCTTTGAGCATTCGACGGGGCCTATAATTCCAGCTCGCACAAGTGCCTCAGGCAGCCTCCGTTGAAGATGTCCAAACCATCTTAAACGATGTTGAATTAACTTCTCCTCAATTGGTGCTACTCCAAGTTTATCACGTATACCATCATTTCTAATTCGGTTTCTTCTTGTATGACCGCATCTCCATCGCATCATACACATCTCCATTACGTTTATCTTCTGGACGTGTTGGCTTTTAGTAGGCCAACATTCTGCAACCATACAACATAGTAAGCCTGATTGCCGTTTTGTAGAACTTTCTTTTAAGTTTCTGTGAGACTTTCCTGTTACAGAGAATACCAGACGCTTATCGACATTTCACTCATCCCGCTCGAATTCTAAAACTAACATCTTCATTAATCTCACCATTATACTGCAACATTGATCCTAAATATCGAAAGGATTCCTTCTTGGGAACTATTTGTCCGGCCAGAGTGACATCTCCATCCTCCGACCTGACACCGCTGAACTCGCACTTCATATACTTTGTTTTAGTTCTGCTAAGTCTAAAATCCCTTTGATTTTTAAAGTCTGTCTCCACAGCTCCAGTTGTCTATCAACCCCAATCCTACTTTCATCAATTAGCACAATATCATCAGCAAATAACATACACTAAGGAATCTCACCTTGTATACCCTTTGTAACCTCATCCATCACTAGGGCAAAAATGTAGGGCTCAAAGCCGACCCTTGATGTAATTCTATGTTAATGGAAAAGTCACTGATTTCACCATTGCATTGCATGCTCTGACACTAGTCCACAACATCATCGTACATATCCTTGATAAGGGTAATGTACTTTGTTGGGACTCTTCTTTTCCAGAGCCCATCACATCATTTTTCGCGGTATTTATCATAAGTTTTCTCCAAATCGATAAATATCATGTATTGATCCTTCTTTTGCTCCCTAAACCCCTCCATAAGTTGTCTTATCAAGAAAATTGCCTCTGTGCTCGATCTTTCAGGTATGAAACCAAATTGGTTTTTTGAAACGCTTGTCATTCTTCTTAATCAATGTTCAATGACTCCCAAAGCTTCATTGTATGACTCATATGCTTAATTCCTCTGTGGTTTGTGCAACTTTGGATTTCTCCTTTATTCTAAAAGATTAAATTGGAACTAATATGCTCATACTTCACTCATCTGACATCTTGTTTGCTTTGAAAATATTATTGAACAACTTAGTTAGCCAGGCTATCCCTGCATCTCTAAGGCATCTCCACACCTCAATGGGTATGTTATCAGGCCCCAATGTCTTGTTTGCTTTTATCCGTTTTAGCACATCCTTTACCTCGGATTCTTGAATGCTCCGAATAAAATGTCTACCGGTGTCATCAAAAGAGTCATCTATCTCGATCGTAGTGCTATCACATTTTTCATTAAATAGCTTGTCGAAGTAATCTCTCCATCTATTTTTTATCTAATTGTCCTTCACTAAAAGTCTATTATTGTCATCTTTGATGCATTTAACTTGGTTGAAATCTCTTGTCTTCCTCTCGCGGAGCTTAACTATTCTATAGACGTTTTTTCACCCTCCTTCGTACTTAGCTTATGATACAGGTCTTCATACGTCCGACCTCTTTCTTCACTCACCGCTCTCTTTACGTTCTTCTTTGCCACTTTGTACTTTTGCATGTTGCCCTCGCTCCTGTGATGATGTAAGCACCTATAGCATTCCTTCTCTTTGATAGCCTTTTGCACATCATTGTTCCACCACCATGAATCTTTAGATTCACGTTTATTTTCTTTCGTTATCCCAAACACCTTAGTTAGCTAGTTTTCGAATGCGCCTTGCCATCTCATCTCAGATGTGATTTGCTTCTCCTTCTATATTCCATGCCCCTTCTCCCATCACTCTATTCTTAAACATCCGTGAGGAGTCTCCTTTGAGCTTCCACCATTTCGTTCGACTAATCTTGGCTTCTCTATCCTATCGAACACGTATTCGAAGACGAAACTCGAATATCAAAAGCTGATGTTGTGAGACGACACATTCTCTAGGTATGACTTTGCAATCTGCACAAGCTCGTTTGCCATCTCTTCTAATAATGATAAAGTCAATCTGGCTAAAGTGTTATCACTATTAAAAGTAACTAAGTGTGATTGTTTCTTTCTAAAGAAGATATTAACTATCATGCGGTTATAAGCAATAGCGAAATTCAATATTTCTTCTCCTTCTTGGTTCCTATCGCCATATTCAAAACCACCATGCAATCTCTCAAATCCCCCACTAGTTGTACCAACATGGCCGTTGAAGTCTCCTCCTATGAAATTTTTTTCGTTACTAGACACATCTCTAACCATGATATCTAGCTCTTCCCAGAATTTCCTTTTGACGGCTTCACTTAGACTTACTTATGGGACATAAGCACTAATGACGTTCAGAATCATATTGTCTACTACCAGTTTGACTAGGATGATTCTGTCCTCTTGTCTTCTAACGTCGACCACTCCGTTTCTAAGGTTCTTGTCAATTAAGATGCCTACCCTGTTCTTGTTACGTTCTTTTTCCATGTACCATAACTTGAAGCCTGTGTTCTCCACCTCCTTCGCCTTCTGGTCCGTCCATTTGTTCTCCTGAACGCACAAGATATTTCCACGTCTCCTAGTCATAGTATCAACTATCTCTCTTAGCTTTTTTGTTAATGATCCTACATTTCAACTATCTAAGCGAATCATGCTTTCATCGACTAGTTTTCTTGCCCCTCGCACCCGCCGAGTAAAGTGCGAAGACCCTTGCTCATTTATCACTACATCGGGGTGTCGATGCAGCGTGACACTAAGGGAATGACGACCCAGTCCTTACATATTTATGATCATACTCGAGCCTCGATATGGCGCGCTACTAAGGAAGTGGCGATCCAGCCCTTGCTCACTTTTCATTATACCCGAGTCTCGATATGGCGCGTCGCTAAGAGGGTTATGCCCCAATGAAATATAATTAGGTTCCATTTCTATAAGAGAGAGGCTGTTGTTTTTACGTTACCATGCTAACGTTGATTTAAAAATTTGTACTTGACTTAGCTCTTGTACAAGACACCATGCAATTTCAGATTGTGTAAAAAGTTGACTTAGCTCTGATGTAGTAAAATTGCCTATAATACCTGTTTTTTATTTTATTTTTCAAAAATGCTTCCTAAAGTTGAGCTCTATGTGTAATTAACACCAAAAAGTGTGTTTTCTATTATAAGTTTTGACGGTTGAGCTAAATTGTAGATAAAAATAAAATCCATTGTCCACTGATTTTTTTTCCCCTGCCTGAAATGGCTGTTATTTGTAGACTTGTTTGCTTTTGGTGATCTTCGGAGTGGTTCTACTCATTGTTATCATAGTGCTCGCAGCATAACCTTGGTTGCAAAAACATCTTCTTCCTTCAACCCAAGGCCGGAGTGGAGCTGAAAGAAAAGTGGGTATCTCACTTTATATGGCAACGTCAGTATATAAAAGAATGTTACATATCTTCTTGTACCTTGTGTTATTAATATTTTCTATCATGTTTGTAAATTTCTACTTTTCTTCCTTTGTGTTCCAACTTTCAAGTGCTTGTTGCGTGTTGTGTGGGTTTTCGAAAAGCTTTGAGATGCCAGGGTGCTAAATTTGCTGTTAACTCTGTAATTTGATTGTCGTGAGGGTTTTCAAATCCATATGATTATTTGATTTAGCTTATTATTTGATTTTATGATTACCTTTGAATCGTCTCTCTTCTTGCTAGGACATGGGGATCAGTGCGACCTTTTTTTTCTTACATATTATATATACTTCGATCGATGCGTTATTTTTGCAGTCTTTTGTATAATATGTTTTTTCATAGTATATAGATGCTGGTCACCTTGCGTTTTATAGTAATTTTTGTTGTTTGTTTGTTGGATCAATCTAATTGTCCTATTAGTTCCTCAGCTTCCTTGTCAAACGATGTTGCAGTACTTGACATAGTCGAGTCTAGTATATCAACATTGACACGATACCTGTGTTTTTTCATACATTTACAACATAAGCTATGAGGTTTATATTTCAAAGGTAGAGATGACTTCTAAATTACCTATCGATAGGACTTTCCGTCATTGTATGCCATTTCGCACAGGAATATTTTGTTCTATGTAGTCGAGCCAAAGCTTTGCAAACTGCAAAAGACAGATAGCTCCAAGGGGTCGAACGCTTGACTTTGGTCACTGAAACCAAAGACTTTATGCCCTGTAAATGTCATGTCATGTCATATATCTTGTTACCTGCGTATGAAGGCAGAATGATAATATAAGTACTAATTTACTAAAAAAAAGAAAGCACGAGTTTTACAAATTTTATGCAGTAAACTGAGAACGGTTTTATATATATCTTTATATATATATATATATATATATATATATATATATATATATATATATATATATATATATATATATGCACAAGGATTAAAAAAATCATATATAATCATTGTGTTCGATATTCCTCACTGGTTAATATGTGTGTTTAAGAGGTGTTTACATACCCGACAATTTGACCTTCTCAGTTCGCTCATCACATGTGCAATTGTTGAACAGTTTGTAGAGTTGTAGAGTCTTGTTCACCAGAGTTGTTTACACTTTACAGCACAATTTTGGCACCACGTTCATGTTACCTGAATGTTGAGGTAATCTAAGTTAGTCCAAATAGATAACAGTAAATGACTTTGGATCAACTGTAGTAAGATATATTTACTCATTCTTGCAAATAATATCATCCAGGGAAGAAAGGAACTCAACATATACCTTAGTTGCTTCGGTGGAGTCAAAGGTGAATGACCCTGCATTGAATTAAACATGTATAACAATTTAGATACGGTAATGATTTATTCGAGCTTACGTACATAAGTGGAGACTGTTGATGTGACCACAACTGGAAAAGGGTCTTACGAGCATTCTCAACCGTGTCAAGGTTGGAAAATGAAGGAGTCGGTTGGTTGCTCATATAACCCGTAAGGTCGTTTTGATAACCACTAACCGTCTATCAAATCCTTTTTTGCCCACAAGAAAGCAACGATAGATTTCCCACTGTAAAAATGACAATTTATGATTAGTTGTTTTTTATTTTACAAAGTAATAATGAATGTTAAGGTGTCAACGCGTAATCGTTTCCACGTGAAGCTCTCTTAACTAAGTGGGTTCCTTTCTCCTTAGTTATCTGCACACTTATCCAAGCAATAAAAGAAGGATGAATATAAAGGCTTTTCAAAGTAGAAATGAACTCCAAAACAAATTTTATTGAAATCAATATGAGTACGGAATTCATTTTGAAAATAATTTTGACAATAGAAATGAGATCGATTATAATTAGTTCTATTTTCAAAGTGAACAACATTTACAAAATCATTTAGGTCAGAACTTTAAAAATAGGCAAAATTATAATTTTCATGGACGGCATCTGACTGCATTAGCAGGCCTCCAGTTCAATCCTGGATGGGCCATATCTTCCCTAATACGGATTAAAACATTACTTCTTTCCTCTCTAAATAATACATTTAACCTACAATAAATTTAGACAAAAAATTACCTTTACAAAAGGCACCACAAAAAACTAATTCTACTTGAAACTACCAAATTAGTTTCCATGCTTCTATTATTTAACAATTGACAGTCATACAAGAAGAAGGTATTAGATTTGGTGATACAATATTTCCATACTAAAGAAGAGTTCGAAGATATTGTTGATTTCAGTGATACAATATCTCAAGTTGCAAAATATTTGGAAGATATTTGAGATAATTACTCAAATATACTACATCTTTTATAGTATTAAAGAGAACAATAAATTACCTACACGAGAAGAAGAATTATCTTGGAAGATTGAAGTAATCAATTAATTCCCTAATTAGCTGACTAAATGTTTCCCGTATGAATATGAAAATTGACGAGACATTGATTTATGACAATAAATCAGTTACTTCAATCTCAAGTAATAATCTTTATATAAAAACAGAGATTAGCATGAGTAGAATCATCATCTCAATTTGTATTTCTTATTCTTCTTCTTCTTCTTAGCCTCCATTATCAATCTTATAAAATTTTCTTTTCTAAGAAATAATAAAATATTTTCTCTCCAAAGTGGAAGTACATTATCTCGCGATATTGAAATCCTATAAATTCATGTGTGAACTCCCTATTTACTTTCTTCCATGATTTGTTGTTTCATTCTCTTATTTCTGTTTATTTTATCGCATCACAACACGATCTTATTGCTTTCATATTTATTTGGGTTAATCTACAGTCATGTGTGTGAAATCTACCCCAACAATCTGGTATCAGAGCATTGAAGGTTGTTATTAAAGCCTATGGCTAGAACGTGATCGATAAGATGGTAGGATCTGGAGATGGAAGTGAGGTTAGACCTACCCATGAGTATGCACCCTACACCGGGGGTTCATATGCAGCATCCGATTCGCAGCTTGCAATAGAGAAGTGGAACAGAGATGATGGTTTTGTGAAGTGACAATGAAAGATGAAGGGGGTGTTGAGAAGAAATCATGTTCATCAAGTTGTGTTTGACATAGAATCATTGTCAGTGGATATCTCAGAATTGAAAGGAAGAAGATGGAAGAATGAGCCTTTACTACCCTTAAATTGGCCATGAGTGAGAATGTCATCCCATAAATTAGCAGTGAAACTGTAATGATCCGGAATTTCGGACACTTCGTATTTACTATCTAAATTATTTAAATATTTGAATATTGGATTAAATGTTATTAAAATGGTTTAATTAGCATTTTAACCCCCTTTTAAATCATAAGTAATTATGGTAAGCTTGTTTTGGAAAAATATTTACAAAAATATATCTTTAGAAAAATATCGATCGATCGAAAATCGTTTTATCGATAAACAACTATTTTCTCAACGAAAATTGTTCAAACTTTTTACACATGTCTAATTAATCATTAATGAGATAATTAGCAACTAAAAATATTTTCATGTTTATGGCTAACTAAATAGAAAAATGAGCAAATGAAGAAAATGAGAAAAAATGGAAATGTTTAGCTCTTAAGCGAATGATCAAATGAACACGTTAGCCACTAATTAAACATTCTTTTCTTCATACAAGCTTGGAAGGTTCTAGAAGCTTTCTATAGGATAAGAGATATTACGAAAGATGTATAAGAGTAACTAGCCATAAAGGAGATATGACATAAAGTAGAAAATGAGTAAAAATGAAAACTCCTTAACACTTAAGTAATTGTGACATAAATTTATCATGTGAGAGGAGGCTCCTTTGTGATCTTCCATGAGAGGTAGAAGATGGTAATGACCCCTTGCCCAAGCCTATATAAGAGAGGGCACACCCTTAGTTAACATTCACAAAAATTCCTAAGCAAATGCAAGCTTTTCTAATGGCATCTTCATTTTCTTCCTCTCTTATGTTCTAAAAAGGAAGAGTTGCAAATCAACTCCAAATCACTTCAAACTTTGCCACAAGGCTAGTATAATATTTGATAACCTTCTGCCATGTTAGAAGTCGAAGAAGTGGAGCCATGGTCCCCATGGAGGGGATGGCCGTGAGTAATAGTGAGGAAGGGGAGGACTTTGAGCAAGGTGAAGGCAAGGAGGAGAAGGAGGAAAGGTGTTGCAAGATAGTGGCTTGACTTTGGTTCATGGATCTTGGTTTTTTGAGTGGTTAAAGGTGACTTAACACCTCACTTTGGATGAAGAATATAACATATATATGTTGTATTTGATTGTGTAAAAGTTTTTTGAATTGTTGTTAACTTATGTTGAAAACAATGGTTGTAACTTCTTACTTTAAAAGTAAGTGACATATGTGATCCATGTACATGGACTTGAACAAAATTGGAAGGGACTTGAATGGACTTGTATCAACAAAAAGAACACCATTGCTAATGCCAAAGTTTACCCCCTCATCACTGTCTACCTTTAGCTTATTTTTGCTTCCTTCTTGAGTTTTCATCCCCTCTTTATCTTCTCTTAATTTATTGCAATTCAACCGATGATCTGATTTTTCGTGGTAATAGCAAATGAAGTCTCGATCCTATTTGGTTTGAAAGAGCATCTTTCTCTTCTTGCAATGTGGACCTCTGCCAATGGATTTGTAGTTTTCTTTTCTTCAATGACATTTCCCTTTCATGAATTTATCCTCCGCATCTTCTCATTAAGAAGGCTGCTCACCATAGTCTCCATAGAAACAACACCACTAGAATTTGAATTGTTCAACGCGACTACAAGAGTTTTCCAACTTTCAAGCAATGAGCTCATTAATATCAAAACTTGAGTTTCGTCATCAACTTTGAAGCTTACCGCCACCAATTGGTTCACAATTGCTTGGAAGTTGTTGAGATGTTCACCAATCGATTCGCCTTCCTTTAGTTTTAGATTGATCAACCTTCTCATTAGAAATGTCTTATTCATCATAGAATTTTTTTGCATAAATCCCTTCCAATTTCTTTCATATTCCAAAAGCAGATGTTTCACAAGCAACGATATGAAATACAGAATTCTCCATATAACACCGAATAGCCGTCGCTGCCTTTCTATCCAAAATTTCCCACTTTACCTCAGTTATGCTGTTTGGCTTTTCCACTTTGTTTTTCAAGGGTTGGTGAAGATCATTAAGATAGAGATAATCTTCCATCTTCGCCTTCCACAACCCTCAGTTTCTTCCATTAACCTTTTCAATACTTATCTTCTCCATAGCCAAAAACTTTTTCAAAAATTTGTGTAGTCGGCACTGATACCAACTTTTATGAATTTTTCGAGATCACTACATAATTAGATTTAGAAGCGAAAGTAGTGAAGAAAGCAAACAAAAAAGGTTTCCCAGAAAACAAAAACTTTTATTGAGTCAACCAAGAAAATACAAAAAAGACCTAAAATTGAGAAGAAATCTCAATTTCGAACACCTTAACAAAATACACTTTTTCCACTCACATCTATGTATCCTAGACATGTCTATTTATAATAGACTTGTCAAAATATCTTTTTTAAGAAGCTATTGAATACTTACATAAACCTTTCCCATGTAGATAATTTATTGCCTTCTCTAATGCAATAAAAGAAGCAACTAATCACTCTACCAAATACACAAAATTTTCAAAATGTGGAATTAATCACACTTCAAAATCTACCAAATCTATAAAATAGGCATTGAATTTGAGTCATAATTCCACATACTCTCAAATATAAATAGTACACATTAAATAATTGAAAAATGAGATTATTCAGGAAATACACATTGAATGCTGAGATTACGCATGGAATTTCTGGTATTAGATCCATAATCAAAAAAGTTTTTTTGATTGTTCCAAAAGAAATGAAAAAAAAGAAACGTTAGAAGTAGGACAGTTATTGTATGAGGTCTACCCACTGCTAGATGCAGATGCGCATAATAAATCGATATGAACATCATGAGCTGTCCCGTAATAAAACCCGTTGTTGCTGATATCTCCTTCTCAGTTCCTTCTTCCATAATCCGAGCTCGAAGAAGGAAAGATAAAAGGGTGAAATACTGTACCATCAAAATCTAACAAACCCACTAATGGAGAAAGGTTAAAAAAAGTGTAATTTAATACTAGATGCTGCTCATATAAAGTGTATAGTTCCATAGCAACTGGTAAAACGTGATAATTTTTAAAATGCATGAAGCATCATGATCCAAAATTAAAATAAATAGATAGCAATTATCAAGTGGCAACATATTGATAATATGCCAAACATAAATGTACCTACTCCAACACATCTTTTAAATTCGACATCTTAGACCCCATCCATGAGCCAAGTCATTCTGCAACCATAGTACAAACGACAGTTATAGTTCAACTACATCCGGCAATATGCTGCACTGTGATATTATTTACTTTTTTAGATACCAAAGCTCACCTAAATAATATACCATACGCAGCTCCATGAATCTCTTGAGAACACTGGTGCCATTATTTCCGTAAAAGCCACATAGTTGAAAATAATAATAATTATATTTTACTTATTTTTTCTAAAAGTAAATAAGATTAGTTAAAACTTAAAAGTTAAGAAACACGAGGATAAATATATGGTTGTTATGTACTTTTGCATTCTTTTGTATTTATCATTTCTCTATCATCAACCATGGAATTCATGAATAAAGACTATTACCAACAATTCGACCTGTTCACTTCGCTCTCTCTCCAGTTTTTCAACCGAGTGAACGAGCCGTGCGTCCAAGTAAGGGATAGGACCAAACACGGATTGGTTTGAAAAAAAAATTGTTCCATTTATAACGGCGAAGCTTTCGTTGTTATAAATATATAACGACGAAGTTTTCGCCGTTATATATTTAATGAAACAATTTTTCTACGGCTGGTACGTATAACGGCGAAGACTTCGCCGTTATAAAAAGCAGTCATTGTTCACTTAGCTAGCCACAAAACTGGTTCGAACCAGCGACAACAAACCGAACAAGCCACATATGTTTACTCCGTGGTTAGTTTTGCAACCGAACAAACCATTGTTGGTTGTGCTCTAATAAACTGGATATGTATCTGAGTTATGTACTTTTGCCGACGAAATAGTACAGATAATTTATTGAACTCACTTATGCATTTCAACCAAGGTTTAAATTTCTATTTTCCGTTTCCGTTCCGGTCATTGATAATTTTCAAATTTCCGGTTCCGTTCCGGAAATTTCGGAAGTTCCGCTTTAATTCCGGTACTTTTTTTACTTTAATTTGCTATATACGCTAATAAATATTCAATACTGTCATAAATTTATAGTGCATTTTTTACATTACATATAAAATACACGCTTTAATTAAAAATCCATTGTATAAGATTCTGTATTGTTCATTTAAGATTTTAAAACTTTGATCAATTTTGAAAATTTCGAATTTTTTATTATGATTCGATGTAAATTAGCAAAAGTATAAAAACTTTTTTGTGAAACTATATGATTTCTTCTCCATTTATTTATTGTCTCGATTAATTTGTTTTCTTTTTTTAAGTTATTATATATTTGTTGTATTTTTTTAATTTTTTATAAGTTTTTTTTAATATTTGAAAAACAAATCCGGAATTTAGACCGGAACCAGAATTTGACCGGAATCACTGGAATAACCGGAATTCCGCCGGAATTTCGAACCATGATTTCAACTCCTTTAATAAACTTTTGAGTTATGTATCCTATCGTGATTTGCTTTTTGGGTCGACAGCTGGTTAGGAAATCTCCAGTCCTTGCTTCTTCATAATTTAAATATATCTGAAGATTAAAATGAAGTAAAAATAAATTATCTGAAGTATTCAACATTTCAACTATAGAATATAAGTTTATGACTGGGAAAACGACAGAGAACTTAGTTTTCTACATTAAAGTGTTGAAATCCTTGGTCTTTGTCCCAAATAAATATGTATTCATAAGGAGCAACTATACCAGGATGCAAATATCTCTTAGCATACCACCTTGAACAAAGAAGGTATATATTAGAAACTAATATTTAACTAAAATTATAGTACAATTTTACTAACCATTTAGTCTGCTTATTTAAGCTTACATGAATAGCTCATTTCACTTATCCATCATAGTGGAACAACACGATTGCAAAACTAAAATATGATAGAAGGTTATCAGTCAACGTATCGAGTCTTCGTAGCAAATTGCAACCGTGTTGAAATTAAAATAAATAGATAGCAAGTAGCAAGTCCCAAAGTATACTGTCATACGCAATCGCTCCTTCTACTCTAACTAGCTTCAGTAAACGCTCATGATATTCAGTGTGGTTTGTTTTGTCTATGTCTACAAATGCAAAGTCATAGAGCTCATCCTCTTTTGTCTATACAAATATTATCAGTGTCAAGCATAAACTCAAACTTATGGGTAAGAAAAAAAATGAGAAAAAAAAATGTATTGCTAATGTGTTTGATGATGTTACTATGATGGATTAACCACGCATGACAAGTGAAGTACATGACATTATTACTCATATTTGTACATGTGGTAAGAAATTTCTTGGTTACACATAACAAAGTTTTAGAAAAACCTACCTCTTCGATCAGTTTATCAAGAACCAGAAGTGCTTTTGATCCAATGAAACTGAACTTATGTCCTACTTCTGCCTACTTAATGAAGGGCAAACATGTATGAAACCTCATACTAAAGAAGCTCCATCCGATGCTAACAAGTAGTACAACCCATCACGGCTAACTAGCAGTACTGGCCTTTATATATATGACGTTTTGTTATCTACTCTCGGATGGCCTGGAACGAGTGACCCAAGTCCGGGTCAACGTAACGCACCTCATCTTTAAAGTCGATTAGGGTGAGTTTGGGTCAGATGTGATACCGGGTTGGTTTCGGTCCCGTTAACGCCGTTGATGGATTTCATCCAGTCGAGCATGTGGTCGAAGGAGCAGTTCTCCATTTCGAGGACAACCATCGTTTTTATTGGGCCGTCGAATGTGGAGAAAAAGGATCCGATAAGAAGGACGAAGAGGATGATTGTGATGGAGTAAGCGGGAAATGAAGCAAGCGTTGGGATTGTGATGGAGCAAGGGGATACAATATTTTGTTTTGGGATTTAGCCGGTGCGAGAGTTCAAGTAAAATGGTGTAACCTGTGAATGAAAATTACGTTGGAAACGAAGGAGAGAAACTATTGCGCTAACAACTAATTCTTGACCAAAATGAAAGGAATATCAAACATTATTATAAACTTTTTATTTTGAATTTTGGGAAAATCTCAAAATTTGTTTTCAAATATTATGAATATTTTTAAATTTATTTTAGAAATTTTAATTTTTTTGAAATATTAAATATAATTATTAAATATTAAACACTAAATAATAAATATTACTTCTTAATCATTAAATTTTACTTATTACATATTAATATTAAATATATTATTAACTATTAAAAATGAATTATGAAATATTAAATATTAATTCTTACTTATTAATTATTACTTATTACTTTTAAATTGTAATTGAATGTTAATCATTAAGTGTTAATTATTATGTATATATTATTAATTATTAAATAGAATAATAAATTTTAATTATAAAATAATTTTAATTTATTAATTATTGTTTATAAATTATTTATTAATAGTTATTAATATCGTTATGTCAAATAAGAATTTTCGTCGGTTGTTAACAATATTTCCTTGAAAGATAAAGTCAAATATAATTAAGGTTGTTATAAATTAATATTTGCAACGGTTATATAGAGAAAGTTGTTTATGAAATCTATTACAACTACAGTATACAAACAAATAGTTGTTAAAAATAACTTATTACAACTAACAATAAAAAATAGTTGTTAAAAAAACCCTTATTACAACTGTTAGTCAACGAACGTCATAACAAAAAGTTGTAATAAGGTTATTTTGTTGTACTGAAAAATCATCATACTTCCCTCTTTCATTCAGGACCATAAAGCTTCCTCTTTCTCTTTGCTTCTTCTTGTCGAGGAATATTTCATCCATCTAGACGAACTTGTCCGCTTTAAGTGCAAATCATGCACATCTTTGCAACCATGAATATAAAGTTCTTTCCAAATAGGGAAGTTTTCAGTTAACCTAGATTTTCAGACCATCAAAAATTCTCCATCACCGACTCTTTCCGCTTTGTTGGCTTCAGCAATAAACCTCTTTTAAATATTCCCTTAACAACTCTTATGGTTTTTGTTTTATGTTGCTGAACACTCACATCAATAGTTGACTCTTTAAAAGTGTAGAATTGTGCTGAGAACTCGTAGGTAAACTGTTCCGATGGATAATTAATTTTATTGCGATAGCGTCGGTACCACTTCACAGCAGCATCAAAGAAAGTGGTTAGGAATAGCCTACATCTCACCGATCTCGGGGCATCATATAAATCCTACTGACTCTTAAAAGTCATCAAATGTTCGTCTAGATTAGTTGTTCCGTCATATTTGATTAATGGAATTTTGATGTCTGATGGTAATGGGACCGCCATAATTTCTTCTATCAACAGATCTCCCTTAAAGTTATTATTCACTTTGGGTCCATGGTCTTTTCCCCTTTCAAGTGTGTTATATCTCTTACCATTTTACTTGCCAAGTCTTTTAGATACGCTTCATCATTTTGATAGTCTCATCGCTCCTAATTGTACTCTTTTTGTAAAGCAAAACTTGTGGATTATATATGGGAGATTTAGAAGCCTTATTTGGTTTCTGAGTTAGATGATTTTCATCTTCTCTTTGCGGTCCTATGTTCCTCTTTTCAACGTTCTTACTTTTTAAGTTCAACCCTTCGACCTTCCTTCGAGGAGATTCAACATCTTCCTCTTCATTATCTTTTGTCGTTAATGATGTTCACAAAGATTTTAGAGAGAAGTATTTCAATCAGTTCTTAAATAGTTTGAAATTTTCTCTTCATAATTTTAAGGCCATTCTCTTCTTTTGATGTCTCCACCGGTGCTGATGCTTCATCCATATTGAATTAAGGAGTTACCTTCTCTTCGAGATTTGTGTGGTGTACAGCTTCATCTTACGCTTGAACATTAACCGTCTTGATTGATCTACCTATTTCGTAAGAATTTGGTGGTCAAATAGTGGTCAATAAGCTATCTTCCCTAAGTTTAATTCTCAACGAAAGCCCAACTTTATGTTAGGCCAATATTTGGTTTAATATGAAATGTTTTGGTCACAAAGAGTCGATGGCACATGAGTAAGGCTTAATCATTTAGTCAAGCATGCTATTGTTCAGACCACATGAAGTCATTATGCAGATAGTTCTTTGTGGAATCCTTGATTAAAAAATCACAAATTAGAATATGACCTAATGGCTATTAAAGTATCAAATTCAAGCTTCTTTATTATGCATGAAATGAAATGAAATGAAAATGAGGATGAAGAACAATTCAGAATTTGCCACTTTCTAGTAGGTGGTACATGCCTATTTATAGAGAACCTCAACCCTTAGATTCATGACAAGTGTCATTTGGAAAAGATAAAAGGCCATGATTTGCTGAAGTGACATGTAACAACCAAGAATTTTGATCATTGATTTTTAATACTTAATTAAATGTAACAACCCAGAATTTTGGTTATTGGATTTTTAATATTTAACTAATTTTAAATATTTAAATAATTGAATTTTTGAAATTTAATAACTTATATTCATATGTAGTGATTACTTGAATATTTGAATTTATGAATTAAATATTAATTAAATGAAATTAATAATTTTATTTAACTCCTTTTAATTAATAAATAATATTGGTGAATTGAATTTGTAAATTTAATTACAAAAATAAATAGATCGGATAAATATCGATTTAGGATCAGAAGTATAAAAAAATATTTAAAATGTGTGAAATTATCATTCCGGGGTACTATCTTGGATTTTGGCGATACTAGTGTCATTGAAACCCAAATAATAAATTGTTGTACGTCGACGAGTTTCATGATGATCGAACGTACTATGTGATCGAACGAGCTCGAAACGCATAACAACCCTATTACCAATGACCTAATTAATTATGATTAATTAGCATTGATAAATTAATAATTTGATTATGAAATTCAATCTAGTTTGAAAAAATGATTTACAATTGTTTATTTCGATTTAATCGAAATATTATCAGAATCAATCCTTGGGTTTATAAATTTATAACTAAATAGGTTTGTGAAAATTTAACTTAACCTAGCTTAGTTGATTTAAGTAGTTAAGCTAATTAAATCTATTGGTTAAGCCAAGAAAAGAATTCTCTTATTTAAATCAATTAGGCCTTAAGTTTAAATCAAGCCCATTTGTACCCTTAACTCAATTCTATTACTTAAGTAAACAAATACGTTTACTTCCTCTCTTCTCTATTTATTTCTTGTAAACAAATATTGCTCCATTCTCTTCTCTCTTCATCTCAAATTAGAAAATCAAATCCCTGAATCCCCTCCTCCCTAATCATTAAATCCTAAATCAATGTGAATTCGTTCAAGCCCTAAGGCATAATAGTCGGCATAACAGCGCAGAGAGGTTGGAACGACGTGGCGGAAGCGGATGGACAAGGCAACGACGGAGGTGAAAACCTAGGGCATGGAGGCGATTTTGATTTAAATGGTGGTGATTTATGTGAGTTAACCTCACCACTCTTTCTCTATATATCAAGCAAGTTTATATCATTGAATTGCTAATGTTCCATATGGATGAATGAATTGTTTTACTGAGACATTGGGTTATTGCCTATTAGAGATTTTGAGTTCAATACATTTACTTCATAATCAGATTTCTTTACATTAGTTAGCTAATCCTTTATTAGTTAATAAAATATGCTTGCACGTCTTTGTTTAATACAAATCATGAGGCCCAGTTGCCGTTGTGCTGCCAGTAATCGGCAAACATGGATCGAGAGGGGTTCCTGAAGTCGTGCGGCGTCAGGTAGCATCTCCCACCAAATTAGTTCCAGGAAATCTCTTTTTTACTTGTTGATTGAACCACCTTTTGTTGCTATATTATTTTATTGCTTTGAGAATATTACTATTGATTTCTTTAGCTGTGTGCACCCCTTCATGTGATTATATAATGATTTTGATAGTGTCTCACAACAAAGCTTTGTAATATTCTTAGCCATCATGTTGCTTGTATGTGATATATGCTTTAGCACTTAGTGAATGAGTTTATAAACTGTTGAATTCTTTTGTGTATAGGCAGTTGCAATATATATCTTACTTTTTGTTTAAGTTAGTTGTTAAAAGTGTACAGGGATAAAGGAATTTATAATTTTATAATCAATGATTAGTAATATATATATATATGTACTAAATTAGTCTATGCAACAGTAGAATGTGTCAGCAAAGTCAAGCAATTTTATGTACATAGTACTATAAATTATTATTTAATCGCTTGGTAGTTTTCAATCTAGTAGTACTATATATATATATATCTTACTTCAAGTTGCATAACAGGTTTTCAATCTAGTATTGTAAGTAATAAAGCTTATAATTTTATATACTTATATTTTGGTGAACAAAATGTGTTATGGATTTCAAAAGAAGTTTGTATATTTATATAATAGAACCTGGTTATAAACTTTTAAATAGCTGGTGTTGTACTTTTAAGAAGTAACTTATACATATAAAAGTTGTGTATCCATATTATCTTAGAAACAAATTTCCAAACAAATATAGATTCAAGTTTTGGTTAACTATAAATATAAATGTATATAATTACACTTTGTTATTAATTAAATCTTTGGAATTTGTATATTGGTAATAATAGAAAAATGGTTTGAAAAATATAAACTTGGTTTATTTCTTATAAAATGGTTATGTTTCAATAAGGGTTTGGAAGAGAAATAATGGAGGTTTTATAAAATAAACGGACTTAAAATATGCTTAGGATTATGAAAAATATTGGTTTTAAAAAATAAATGCTTTTGGAACAACTCAGATTAATAAGAGGTAAATCAGTCAAATGTTTTGGGAGCCTTTGTTCTATAAGGCGGGGAGTACCAATGATCGACTTAGTGTCATCGATTGGTTTAAATGCTTTTGAATAATGCTTCGTCGAATATGGTATAACTCATTGAATAGAATGTTTGAGTGGAACTTACTAGCCCGTTAGGGAATACTCGAATTTCACCGGGTAGTATGGGTTGCCTTGGTTAAATTAATGTGATTTCTATTAGGAAGTATTTTACACTTTAGAGTTGTATTCTCTTCTGGTGTGCGACAAGTGGTTGCTAGATCCTTAAGAGATTGTAGTTCGGGTTTTCCGATGGTATCCATAATAATTGATATTTACTAACTTTTAGTAAATACTTGGATTTCTCCATACGGTATGGGACGTATTGGTTAATTTCTATTGAATACTGAAGGTGATAGTATTTGGCACTTTAGAGTTTACTCTCTTTTGGTGTGCGGCAAGTGGCTGCTAGATCCTTAAGAAGTTTATTCCTGGATTTCTTTTCGAACATAATAATATAATAATTTTAAATAAATGTAGATTTATCGAGTCATGGTTTCTATGATCACCTTGATCGGCATGGACTATCCCTGAGATCATTTGTGATTCTGTGTTCCCGGTCTAAGTATGATCCTTGGTATCAGATTAGTTCAAGTGATACCAATTTGTTTGTTTGTTTGCCATGGGTTTGAGTACAATCATTGCGATTGTTTTCGACGATCTTTACGATCGGTTTGGATTAAGATCTCTTGGATTTTGGAAATTAGGATTCTGTGACTATTCTGTGTTAGTGAAATATATATATATATATTCTTGTGTCTTGTGATGGCTTCTAAATTAAATTATTGACATTTGTGTGCTTAGAGATGTTGTGCTTTTAGTTCTGTGAATTTAGTTTTTAGTGACTAATTTGTGTTCGTGACCTAAATGTATAAACCCGTGTCTTGTGATGGATTCTAAGTTATGTTAATCCCGTGACTTGTTATTTCATGGACATTTGTATTGCCTATATATTATTTTTTTCTTGTGTTATATTTTGTTCTTACCCTATTGGATATTTAGAGATAGTTTGACCCGGGCGTTATTTTTCTCAGGTCAGGCCAAGACTTTTCATGTTATAGGACAGGTCAACCTTTGGATGGTTATGCTAGCAAGGAGATAAACATTTGGACTTTTAGTTTATCCCATTTAGGAAATTTGGACTTTATATATTAAATGTACAACTAAGATTAGAGAATTGTAAACTTGTATATTATTGAGTCCAGTATTTCATTTTTGTAGACTCACAGTTTGTATAAGTATAAATGTTTATTATTCTACTGTGATCTGCGAATGATGTTTATATGATATATTGTTATGATTCTAAGAAATCAATGTGTCTATTACTTTGTATTAATACCGTACACATCAAATTTCAGTTTAGATATTAAGTAAAAAGGTATAAATGATGTGTCGGTGGTAGTATAAATTTATATTCACATTCAATTGCCCTTAACAAGCCGTATTCTCCGGATTAGCAGACAACATTACTTGTAATGTTCTTTGCTAAATTGGGTATCGCGGTAGGGTCGTTACAGCTTGGTATCAGAGCTGTGTTCAGAACATTATAGAATATAAATTGATTCAGAGTTTAGATCTTGAGCTAGATGACCTGAAAGTCCCGTCCCTTAGGTGCAAAGTAGTTAGTAATTTTTATTAAGTATAAGGATAGGAGTATAAAATGATTATTGAGATAATCATCTGTAACGACCCGGAAATTTTAACGATTTTATAAAGTAATTAACTAAATTTTTCTTAAAATTAAATAATAAAATTTTACGATTAAAATTTGATATTTGGTATGCGTCTATTCAAACATAGCAAATGGAAGATTTTCATTGATAAATATGAAAGTTAGTTTTGTTGTGTAATTTTCAATTTCAAATTTTAAATAAGTTGAAATTAGATGAAAATAAAATATTTTTGAAACCTGAATATTTTTATATAATAAAAATGAAAATCATTTTCTGAGTGAGACGTCATATTTCGTTTCGTCAAATTTGGTATGCTCTGGCTCCATTTCTCTTATTTTCAACGGTTTAACACATTTTTAGCAGCAAAAGATCGAGTTTTATAACTTGGTTGTATCACTCATATCTGTGTACCATTCTGTTTGTCTCGTCGTGCTGATCTTCGTAGTATATACATTCGTGCATTTCGGCGTCCGGTACGAGGCGAAATCGACAAAACGATTTGCCGTATTGGTTTCGTATTTGGGCCTTTTTGGGTTTGCTTGTGTCTTTCCATTACCCATCTTATAATTTCAATAGCCATTAGCTATTAATATTTTCTGATTCAACTTCTGGCCTTTGCTATTCCATGGTTTTGAAATATATTTCCGGTGGTGCTTTCATTTTCATTTGTTACTTCTAGTCGTTTCCCTTCATCTTCGTCTCTGTTCTCAGCTCTGGAAAAAAAATTCTATTTTGGCTCGAGAACCGACTTGTTCCTCTTCAGGTTGCATTGCTTCTTGCTTTGAGAAAATTATATAATATAAATTTCATATATTTTGATCTGTTGATTCATTTGTTCGCTCTAAGATGACCATCCTTGTGCCCGAATTTTTCCTCCTTCATACCCGAAGCAAACCCATCAGACTTCACCACCGTTCCACCATAAATGTACGCACCCACATAAGCCCGACCTTACTCCTCCTGCCTAGCACCTGAACCCATCACGCACACACACCAAACACTCACCACCACCCTTTGATATCGTAGAGCCCACCACCACATCAAACATCCCTTCCCCTTATCGCCTTGTGCTAAGAACCTCCACGTCCTCACTCTCCCATGCCCACCCACCCTGCCACCTATCTCCTCCAAGTAGCCACACGTGACAGCAGTTTTCCCCGATCCAAGCAAAACCATGCAGTCTCCGCCCTGTCACAACCAGTCTCACCCGAACGCGAACTCCATCACCATCCAATGGCCTGCCCCGTGATCACCTCACCTCCGTAAGCAACGAGTCGCCCCTCCTACCCGCCGCCTTTAGCCCAGCCGAACACCATAAATCCATAGCCAAGCCCAGTTTTCGCACCACAGCCTCCACTCCAACTCAAAGCCATACCTAATGCAAACCCGACCACCTCTACCCAAGACATGCCTTGCCTCCTTGCTGGCAACTCACGCCCAGACTTGGCAACCGCCACCCCTTTATCTAGTCTACAACGCTTTACCAAACTCATCCTCCGATTTGTCAGCCACCTATCACCATTTCCTTTGCAGCCTTTTGGTATATATTTATATATTATGTTGATTTATATTTGAAACGTATATACATTTATATAAAATATGTTTTGTTGATATTGTAAGATGTATATATACTAAATAAATAATGAGAATTGTTTTATATAAGTTGTTTCCAATCTGAGAAGTTGTTTTCACTTTTCTGAAGCTTACATATTGACCATATATATAATAAATTTGATATATGTTGTTTGTCCACCTGGTTGATTATAAATATATAGTATAATGTAAGTCTATATATAATAATTACTGAAGTTTTCTATTTTACTTTGGGTTCTAAAGTGTATATATTAGTTTATATATATATATATGTATATGTATATAAGTATATATAAGTTTGGTTTTTAAATATAAAGCAAAGATTTATTTGATTTTTTTTATATAGATGTCGATGTGTTTTATTAGATATTCATATAGATAGTATAAGTTTAGAAAGTATACATATATTTGAATGTTTTGTTATAGATTTTTATGATTAAATATACAATGATTAAATATATATTTGAGGATTTTGAAAGGAAAATATATGTATTTTAATAAATATTGATTTTCAATATGATGTGAAGATGTTTCATTATGTGTTTTAAACTGGATGTTGATTTTTAAATATAATTTATATTGATATATATATATATATATATATATATATATATTTCATACATATATATATATTGTTTCCCATCGAATCCAAGTGTTCGATTGCTTACTTCGTCAATGTCCGGTTGTTGTTTTATTCATCGCTGCCCGGAAATCTCAGCAGCTTTCGATTTACTTTGCTCGTGCCCATATCCACGTGCGTACCCGTGCCATCTTCTTCATTTTTGTTATCTTCTAGCCTCGAAAGGTGATAAATCACTCATGATTAACATTCTTATATTTATTAAACTTAATTCACATGAAATGACAATTGAAATATGCTGTTAAATTCGAATTGTTAAGTTATTTAATTGTTAAATATGATATGCCATTATCTGCAATTATTTACCTATGACATATGATACCATAACATGTTGTATATAATTTGTTTAAATTTGTTACTGATGATATATGCCTGTTGTTGAAATGTTATAATATTATTTGTTCTTATTATGCAAGTTTCCTTTAGTTAGAAATTCCCTATGGGTTGAAATGATACATACCCGAACGATATTATAGATGAAGGAAAAATCGTTATGGGTTGAAATGATAAACCCAAGCGATTTTCATTTATTTTAAATTTTGGGATTACGTGTTGAAATGATATATACCCATAAATTTAAATAATTGCGGATTGAAATGATAAATATCTGTATCACTTGACCATAGGATAGAAAATTATATATACGCACACCGTTGGTCTATTTTGGAAAATGATTTCTAAGGTTTTGAAAGGAAATATATAACTTTTAATAAATATTGATTTTTAAATATAATATATAAATTTATTTTATATATGGGGAAAATTTATATTCTAAAATCTTATATTTGGAAATTTTAAATGTATAAGTTAGTTTTAAAAATATAAATTTTAAGATTTTACTTATAATTTATTTTTTTAAATATATAAACTAAGATTTTATACAAAATAAATTTAATAATAAGATTTGATTTAATAAAATTTAATTTAATAAAATTTAACTTAACTAGTATATATATATAATACTTTTAAGTATTTATTTAAATTTTTATTTTAAAAAATAGATTTTGTAATAACTTTAAATAAATAGAGGTTGGGAAGATATATTAAATAAGAATTGATTTGTAATTTAAATCGGTTAATACTTGAATTTAAATAAGAATTTATTTATAATTAAATTTGTCTAGAATTGAACTTAAATAAGGATTGATTTGAACTTATTGATTTTTGAGATTTTGAAAGATACGATTTTATAACTTGATTTGATAAAAAGTGATTAAATGAATATTCTCTACTTTAAATAAAATTGTGACTGAATATTTAATATTGATTTAAATTTATAAATTGAGATTTTATTTAATTGTTATTAAAATGATTAAGTGAATATTTTTCCAATTTGAAAAAAAAATTAAAGTTAAATGTTGAAATATAAATGAAACTTATATTGTAAATGTTTGAATATTTAAACTTTGAATCGTATTGGAATTGAAGTGATAGTTCAAACCTGGATTTGAAATCGATATAAATTGAAATGGTTTATTGAGAATTTGAATTGAATCTTTAACCATTTAAATTGAAATTGTTGAACTGGGATTGATTTAAATTGAATTTTGGAATTTAAGTTGATTTGAATCGATTTGTGGAATTGGACGAAACAATTCTAATTTGAAACTATTTTTGATTAAACTCTTTTAATGTAAACTATTTTAATATATAAACTATTTTAAATCTATAACCTGTTTTTAAATATAAACTATTTTTTTTAATTATAACTATTTTTATATATATATAAACCTTTTAAACTGTTTAAGTTGGAATTGTTATGATTTACATTTAATGGATTAAAATACGAATATTTTGATATGATGGCTTAACCTATTTATAGTTATGGTTTTGAAAATAAATATGGTTTCGGAAATGAATATGATTTAAAAGTGATATATGATTTAAAGTGATGTGATTTCGAAATGAATATGATTTCGAAAGTGATATGATTTTTGAAATGAATATGATAATTTGATATGAAATATGAACTGTTTGATTTTATAAATGACCACGGTCTGAAATAAGCGTTTGGTTGTTAAAGAGATCGAGATCGGATATTGTCATACTCTCTGCCAATATCGAAAACCACTTTAACAACTGTGCATATGGTGGAGATTCCAGAACGAAGTAGGATGGTTTGGTGACGATTCTATATGAGGTATTAGCCCTGCCCTGACTCCCGCGAGTCAGCTTGATGTGGCTAAAACAAGAGCTATACCGGGCCAAGTGAGATCATTACTCCTATCGAAAACATTTCTACCATTCTATTGCTTTTGTGATTTGATTGGGTGCACCTTTGATTTGGGAGTGTGTCTCGAGGTGGGCGATAGTAGCTGCTATGCATTACCACCAGTCCGGGAGTGCAAACGGTATAATCCTACCCTGGCATTGCCTCGCATGCCTTGTCACATGCCTTATCGCACCTTCTACGAGTTTGGTTTGTACCATACCTATGGAGTGCCCTCTTATAGCCCTCCAGTTTATGGAGGAATTACGGTACTGTATAGACTATGAGAATATATAAATGTGTTAAGGGGGATATTGGTAATGCCTTAACGCTATTTTAATACTTTACTTTACTAATAGACATATTATAATAGCGTATATTACTTCATAGTAGATAGTTCCACGGATCCTTAGAGGATGGAAATCCCAAACATCCTTTGAGTTACTTGTATTTCAGTTGACATTTCACTTGAGTTGAATTTACTGGTATAAAGATGTTAATCCTGACTCGAGTGTTTTGTGTTTTGCTTTATGCTCGGGTCAAACTGAGTGTTACAGCATTTGAGACTCACCTTTGGAGATTGGAGCTTTGTTTGAAGATCTGTCTATCCAGCTTTCTATTATTTCAGTCTATTCCAGTTGTTTATGTTCAGACTTGTCATTTGTTTCTGTATTAGAGACTACTCTGTATTTGAGATTTCTGTTGTATTTTGTTTCAAACTCCGTTGTTTATATAGTAGCTTCATGTACTACTATTTTTCTATTCCGCTGCTTATTGCTATATTACTCTGTGTCTGTGATTCTGTGATTGATTTATTTACTGTATATGCTGAGTTTTGCCAAATATAAATTAACAATCTGTTGTTTTGAACAATTCAAGTCTGACATGTGTGGATGCGAATGGTTCGAAATACCAGGTCATTACAAGTGGTATCAGAGCTTTGGTTTAGGCAAAGTATATGGAGTGAAACTCATTAGAGATAGGGTAGTGATACCCTAGAATGAGTAGAATCAATTATAGAATCATATTCGTTCGAGCTTGAAATTCCTTGTTAGGGTCCTCTTTGATTTGGATTTCTTTTGAATCTTGGAACTATCCCCTTTGTTCTGAAATCCATCTGTGTATTGTCCTATTCGTGTTCTTTTGATATTGGAGCATCCCATGGCTTCAACTTCAACGGTCAACTTCATCCATTTGTGTAACAAATCACATCGGCGGTTCCGCCAACCTTAGTATGATTTTAAAGGGGTGAAACTCCTTTACAGCAGGCATCGATTAACCAGAGATTTATACGTCCTTAGTTTGAATGCTGTTATCTCTTGCAAAGCCTGAACCGTTTCTCTAGTAGACGACGAGGGTAATTCTTTTGTGATCAAATGTCGAATGCCTCTGGATTAAGTAGGCAGTTCTATCTTTTCGTTTAATGTTCAGCTTAATGATCTTGACTTACCCGATAGTCAGGGATTATCCTGATGTTTGGTGAAGTCACTCCTCCCTCTTAAGCGGAAATCTAAATTTTGCATTGATCTTATTTCTAGAACTCAACCTGCTATCCTTCCACCCGGACGAATGGTTCCTATGAATGGTTAGTCATGCCCTATGGATTAACCAATGCTCCTGCCTTCTTCGTCGATCTCATGAATCGCATTTCTCGCGATGTTCTCAACCAGTTGTCCTGGTTTTCATTGATGATATTCTCGTCCTTTCTAGGTCTCGGTTGACCGGTTAAGGTCGCTGTGATTAACATCGATTTACCCCTCTTTCCATTTTTGTAATTCAATCATCTTATCTTCCTTTCGAGCTGTCTTCGTTATTGGAAATTCTCTTTGACCAGGATTCCTCCAAACTTGAATCTCTATTCTTGTTCTAAGAATCATTCTTGAATCATCTTTTGAGGGAGTGTATTTGTAATTGATATAAAAATGTTTTATATTGTGTTGTTTGAGTTGTAAGTTTGAATTTTTGGTTTCGATCGATTCGTCTGGCCAACACTATCGATAGGAATTCCAAAACACTTGAACAGAGCAAACTGACACAATATAGTTTTCGAAATTTGTAAATTGAAATAATTTTATGTATGGATATATTTTATATGTCAAAGTATAATTTTTTTGAAATTAGATAGTTAAATGGATTGTTGTTAGAAATGAAAATACTAGATTATCATTTGTTGTTTTGTCAACTTTCCTAAACCATTAACTATTTGTATGTTATAAGGAGTTGAAATTATTAAAACATTGTTTATAAGTCAAACGAAATGAATCTAAATTAAGGTTTTGAGAATAAAATTTCCGGTGCTTTTCTAAGTTTGTTCTCAAAGTTAGAAAATATATTATTCGAAAGTAATTTAAAAGGAAATTATTTACGTAGAATTTTAAAAGAAGTAAATCAGCACTCTCTTCTTTTGTCGCTGGAACATAATTTTGGTGATGACTGCAACATCATCGATATTCATTTTCGAGTCTCGAAGTAAAGAGACCACATAGTAGCTTTGCTACACTTTTGGTTTTGAAAAAAAGGATTTGATTTGAATTTCTTGGATATGATTTGATTTTATATATATATATATATATATATATTTAAAAATGGTTTAGAGTGAAACTGGAAATTTAACTTTCAAGCTTATGTTAAGTGATGGTTTCAATTATTGAAATAAAGCAATTTTTTTTGAATAATTGAGGTGTTTAAAGTAATAATGGAATTGAAACAACTTGAAAATAGTTGAAATAGGGTAAAATTTATTTGTATAATAATCAATTGCACTCTAAAACAAATATAACTTACCTGAAATATTCGAAAGGTTAAAATGTTAATGTGAATATGTAATTGAAGGTTATACAAGAGAAGTTTAAGTAATAAATTGTCCAAACTAAATTTTTCTTAATAAAATGTTGTAAATAACTGTAAATTTGTGTAGTGCTCAATTACACTCAGAAACATATATAAATTACCTGGAAAAGTTGAATGTAATAAGTTTGAATGTAATTGAATAGTATACAATATAAAATGTAAGTAAAAAGGTTTGAATGAAATTTTGTTAAGGAAATTTATAAATGAAAATTTTGTTGTTATAAGGAATGTTTATACATTTAATTTGTGATTATGAGAAATGTAAGTGAAATAAATTGAATAATAAAAGAGAACGAGTTAAATAGAATAAATTGTTTTGAGGGAAAATTTTGTAACAATGTTAATAAATTGAAAACAAATCAATTGAATGAGGATACCTTGAATTGAAATCAACCACATGCGAAATCAATGAATATTTATTGATTAAATAAAATGAATTGAAACCAAATTGTTGAATATTAATCAATAAAAAACTAACGAAATATATGGTTTTAAATTAATTATTGTATTTTGTATTTTGAATCTATCTTATCTTTTTGTTTGCTTCTTCTCTCCTATCTCATTCCTTTTTGAGGAGGAAAAGTTTTGAGTGGGGGAGAGTGTAACGACCCGGAAATTTTAACGATTTTATAACATAATTAACTAAATTTTTCTTGAAATTAAATAATAAAATTTAGCAATGAAAATTTGATATTTGATATGCGTCTATTTAAACATAGCAAATGGAAGATTTTCATTGATAAATATGAAAGTTAGTTTTGTTGTGTAATTTCCAATTTCAAATTTTAAATAAGTTGAAATTAGATGAAAATAAAATATTTCCGAAACCTGAAAATTTTTATATATAAAAAATGAAAATCATTTTCTAAGTGAGACGTCATATTTCGTTTCGCCAAATTTGGTCCTCTCTGGCTCCGTTTCTCTTATTTTCGACGGTTTAACAACATTTTCAACAACGAAAAATCGAGTTTTATAACTTGGTTGTATCACTCATATCTGTGTACCGTTCTGTTCGTCTCATCGTGCTGATCTCTCTAGTATATTCATTCGTGTATTTCGGCGTCTGGTACGAGGCGAAATCGACAAAACGATTTGCCGTATCGGTTCTGTATTTGGGCCTTTTTGGGTTTGCTTGTGTCTTTCCATTACCCATCTTATAATTCCAATAGCCATTAGCTATTAATATTTTTTGATTCAACTTATGGCCTTTGCTATTCCATGGTTTTGAAATATATTTCCGGTGGTCCTTTCATTTTCATTTGTTACTTCTGGTCGTTTCCCTTCATCTTCGTCTCTGTTCTCAGCTCTGGAAAAAAAAAATTATTTTGGCTCGAGAACCGGCTTGTTCTTCTTCAGGTTGCATTGCGTCTTGCTTTGAAAAAATCATATAATATAAATTTCATATATTTTGATCTGTTGATTCATTTGTTCGCTCGAAGATGACCATACTTGTGCTCGAATTTTTCCTTGTTCATACACGGAGCAAACCCATCAAACTTCACCACCGTTCCACCATAAACGTACACACCCACATCAGCCCGACCTCACTCCCCCCGCCTAGCACCTAAACCCATCACGCACACAGACCAAACACTCACTACCACCCTCTGATATCGCAGAGCCCGCCACCACATCAAACGGCCCTTCCCCTTATCGCCTTGTACAAAGAACCTCCACGTCCTCACTCTCTCATGCCAACCCACCCAGCCACCTATCTCCTCCAAGCAACCACACGTGACAGCAGTTTTCCCCGATCCAAGCAAACCCATGCAGTCTCCGCCCTGTCACAGCTAGTCTCACCTAAACCCGACCTCCACCACCATCCAATGGCTTGCCCCGTAACCGCCTCACCTCCGCAAGCAACGAGCTGCCCCTCCTACCCGCCGCCTTTAGCCTATCCAAACACCATAAATCCATAGCCAAGCCCAGTTTTCCCACCACAGCCTCCACTCCAACTCAGAGCCATGCCTATTGCAAACCCGACCACCTCTACCCAAGACCTGCCTTGCCTCCTTGTCGGCAGCTCACGCCCAGACTTGACAACCGCCACCCCTTTATCTGGTCTGCAACGCCTTACCAAACTCATCCTCCGATTTGTCATCCACCTATCACCATTTCCTTTGCAGCCTCTTGGTATATATTTATATATATTCTGTTGATTTATATTTGAAACGTATATATATATTTATATAAAATATGTTTTGTTGATATTGTGAGATGTATATATATATATATACATACTAAATAAATAATGAGAATTGTTTTATATAAGTTGTTTCCAATCTGAGAAGTTGTTTTCACTTTTCTGAAGCTTATATATTGACCATATATATAATAAATTTGATATGTGTTATTTGTCCACCTAGTTGATTATAAATATATAGAATAATGTAAGTCTGTATATAATAATTACTGAAGTTTTCTATTTTACTTTGGGTTCTAAAGTGTATATATTAGTTTATATATATATATATATATGTACGTATGTATGTATATAAGTATTTATAAGTTTGGTTTTTAAATATAAAGCAAAGATTTTTTTATATAGATGTCGATGTGTTTTATTAGATATTCATATAGATAGTATATGTTTTGAAAAGTATAAATATATTTGAATGTATTATTACAGACTTTTATGATTAAATATACTATGATTAAATATATATATTTGAGGATTTTTATAGGAAAATATATGTATTTTAATAAATATTGATTTTCAATATGATGTGAAGATGTTTTATTATGTGTTTTAAGCTGGATGTTGATTTTTAAATATAATTTATATAGATATATATATTTCATACATACACACACACACACACACACATATATATATATATATGTTTCCCATCGAATCCAAGTGTTTGCTTGCTTACTTCGTTAATGTCCGGTAGTTTTTTTGTTTGTCGCTGCCCGGAAATCTCAGCAGCTTTCGATTTACTTTGCTCGTGCCTGTATCCACATGCGTACCCTTGTCATCTTCTTCGTTTCTGTTATCTTTTAGCCTCGAAAGGTGAGAAATCACTCACGATTAACATTCTTATATTTAGTAAATTTAATTCACATGAAATGACAATTGAAATATGTTGTTAAATTTGAATTGTTAAATATGATATGCCATTATCTGCAATTTTTTACCTGTGACATATGATACCATAACATGTTGTATATAATTTATTTAAATTTGTTACTGATGATATATACCTGCTGTTAAAATGTTATAATATTATTTGTTCTCACTCTACAAGTTTCCTGTTAGTTAGAAATTCCCTATGGGTTGAAATAATACATACCCGAACGATATTATAGATTAGGGAAAATCGTTATGGGTTGAAATGATAAACACAAGCGATTTTCATTGATTTTGGGATTGCGGATTGAAATGATATATACCCGTAAATTTAAATAATTACGGATTGAAATGATATATATCCATATCACTTGACCATAGGATAGAAAATTATATATACGGACACCGTTGGTCTATTTTGGAAAATGATTTCCAAAGTTTTGAAAGGAAATATATAAGTTTTAATAAATATTGATTTTTAAATATAATCTATAAATTTATTTTAATATATTGGGAAATTTTAGATTTTAAAATTTTAGATTTGGAAATTTTAAATTTATAAGTTAGTTTTAAAAATATAAATTTTAAGATTTTATACAAAATAAATTTAATAATAAGATTTGATTTAATAAAATTTAATTTAATTAGTATATATATAGTATGTTTAAGTATTTATTTAAATTTTTATTTAAAAAAATAGATTTTGTAATAACTTTAAATAAATAGAGGTTGGGAAGATATATTAAATAAGAATTGATTTGTAATTTAAATCGGTTAATACTTGAATTTAAATAAGAATTGATTTATAATTAAATTTGTTTATAATTGAACTTAAATAAGGATTGATTTGAACTTATTGATTTTTGAGATTTTGAAAGATATGATTTTATAACTTGATTTGATTAAAAGTGATTAAATGAATATTCTCTACTTTAAATAAAATTGAGACTGAATATTTAATATTGATTTAAATTTATAAATCGAGATTTTATTTAATTGTTATTAAAATGATTAAGTGAATATTTTGCCAATTTGAAAAAAAATTAAAGTTAAATGTTGAAATATAAATGAAACTTATATTGTAAATATTTGAATATTTAAACTTTGAATCGTATTGGAATTCAAGTGATAATTCAAACCTGGATTTGAAATCGATATAAATTGAAATGGTTTATTGAGAATTTGAATTGAATCTTTAACCATTTAAATTGAAATTGTTGAGCTGGGATTGATTTAAATTGAATTTTGGAATTTAAGTTGATTTGAATCGATTTGTGGAATTGGACGAAACAATTCTAATTTGAAACTATTTTTGATTAAACTCTTTTAATATAAACTCTTTTAATATATAAACTGTTTTAAATCTATAACCTAGTTTTAAATAATAACTATTTTTTAAATTATGACTATTTTAATATATATAAACCTTTTAAACCGTTTAAGTTGGAATTGTTATGATTTAGATTTAATAAATTTAAATACGAATATTTTGATATGATGGCTTAACCTATTTATAGTTATGGTTTTGAAAATAAATATGGTTTCTAAAACGAATATGATTTAAAAGTGATATATGATTTAAAGTGATATGATTTCGAAGTGAATATGATTTCGAAAGTGATATGATTTTTGAAATGAATATGATAATTTGATATGAAATATAAACTGTTTGATTTTATAAATGACCAAAGTGTGAAATAAGCGTTTGGTAGTTAAAGAGACCGGGATCAGATATTGTCATACTCTCTGCCAATACTGAAAACCACTTTAACAACTATGCACGTGGTGGAGATTCCAGAACAAAGTAGGATGGTTTGGCCTCGATTCTATATGAGGTATTAGCGCAGCCCTGATTCCTGCGAGTCAGCTTGATGTGGCTAAAATAGGAGCTATATCTGACCAAGTGAGGTCATTCCTCCTATTGGGCACATTTCTTCCATACCATTCTATTGCTTTTGTGATTTGATTGGGTGCACCTTTGATTTGGGAGTGTGTCTCGAGGTGGGCGGTAGTAGCTGCTATGCGTTACCACCAGTCCGGGAGTGCAAACGATAGAATCCTACCCTGGCATTGCCTCACGTGCCTTGTCACATGCCTTATCGTGCCTTTTACAAGTTTGGTTTGTACCATACCTATGGAGTGCCCTCTTATAGCCCTCTAGTTTACGAAGAAATTACGGTGCTGTATAGACAATGGGAATATATAAATGTGTTAAGGGAGATATGGATAACGCCTTTATGCTATTTTAATACTTTACTTTACTGATAGACATATTATAATAGCGTATATTACTACATAGTAGATAGTTCCATGGATCCTTAGAGGATGGAAATCCCAAACATCCTTTGAGTTACTTGTATTTCAGTTGAGATTTCACTTGAGTTGAATTTACTGGTATAAAAATGTTAATCCTGACTTGCTTGTTTTGTGTTTTGTTTATGCTCGGGTCAAACTGAGTGTCACAGCATTTGAGACTCACCTTTGGAGATTGGAGCTTTGTTTGAAGATCTATCTATCCAGCTTTCTGTTATTTCAGTCTATTCCAATTGTTTATGTTCAGAATTGTCATTTGTTTCTGTATTAGAGACTACTCTGTATTTGAGATTTCTGTTGTATTTTGTTTCAAACTCTGTTGTTATATAGTAGCTTCATGAACTACTATTTTTCTATTTCGTTGCTTATTGCTATATTACTCTGTGTCTGTGATTGATTGATTTATTGTATATGCTGAGTTTTGCCAAATATAAATTAACAATATGTTGTTTTGAACAATTCAAGTCTGACATGTGTGGATGCGAATGGTTCGAAATACCAGGTCATTACATCATTTGTGACATACTTTGATTTAAAAATTAATTAATCAAAGTTAGAGTTTAAAAATCATTTTGAGTTTGGAACTATATGTTGAGTTGATTGGATGATGTATGCATAGTTAGTCAATTGTTAGGACTTGATTGTTTGATTGTGATTGATATTGGATGCTATGGATGATAAAATAGATTTAATTAAAGAAAATTTGCAATTGTTTGTTTGTGTTGACTTGTCCATTGATTGTTTAAGGATTCTGATCGATATGTGGGATGCCATATTGTTGATGCGTGTTCCTGAACATCATACGAGACATTTTGACATGAAAAAATAGTAATTCCGGATGTTAGTATAATTATTTTAAAAGAGTTTAAAATAAAGATTTATAATTTCAAGAATAACAGATATGGTAAAAATATAGATAATATTATTGATTATTCGAAAGTCATGGAAAAGAGATTTAAAAATAAAAATGAAATAGGCATTTAATAGATGATAAATTATTCTACAAGAATTTATCACATATACTTGAGTTAAATAAGAGATACAAGTGAAAGTAAATCGGTTCTTATTATCCGTTGTTTACTTTCTTCCGAAGATTTGTTGGAGTTAGTGGTTATTAATTGACTACTTGTCTTGGTTAAATGCATATACTGCTGCAGACCTTGTTTAATTAATTGTCATCTTATTTCAAAAGCATTTAAGTCTGCCCAGTGACTAGATTATTAACATTTAAGGTCACAATAATATTAAAGACTACATGATGATATTTACTTGTCATTTGTTATTGCATGAGTGCTACATAATAAATACCAAGCTCCATTATTGCCCAGTATCATTTAAACCCTTCCATTGCATTAGATGGCTGATTTGAAAAGCAATAACAGCCTTTGTTAGCCTGGATTGAAATGTGATTTTTATTAATGAATTACGAGCTTGGACATATAACTTATCAGGTCAATTTACAAGTGTCCATAGTAAGGACATATTTGGAAAACCATTTCATGATATTTTAAATTAGATATCGATTAGAAATGGACATAAATATGTTTGTAACCTGGATATATATACATCAAGAACAATTCAAGTTGTAGTTGAATACGTACACATACATTTGGTTACCCTTCATTCGGATAAAATAATTAAATTAGTACATATTTTATTTTCGACAATGTTTAAGTTTCGATGGAACCTGATTATAATCTTAGTTATCTAAAATAAAAAGGTGATTACACACACACACATATATATTTCAAGTCTAGTTATAAATTTTGAGAATCTTGTTATCTAGTTAAGCCTATGGATTTAAATTTTTTGTATATAATACACTTTGTGTCAGATCCATATTTCAACTTAGTCCATGAATAAATATACTTAGATCCTTATAAATCTAAGTTAGTATCAAAACATGCTGTGGATTTAACGTAGTAGTTAATATATATATATATATATATACGTGTGTGTGTGTGTGTGTGTGTGTGTGTTTTGTATATTTATGGATATATTGAAAATCGAATAGAAAACCAAGGTAGTTTAATTTCATGTGGTTAATTCAAATAATGTGGTCACATAGGTAAGTTCATTTTCTACATGCTTGAATATTATTCTCATTTGGTTGCTAAGTGTTTAGTAGGTACCAAAGACGAGTGCTTTTCGTTTGGAGCTCGCTTTTGCATTTGATTTTACTTTTATGCTTGTTAAATATTGAAATAAGGTACGTATCTTGGATTACATATCGTATTTTTGTGTTTTTCCCTACGAGATGCCTCAACCTTGATATGAGATGTATATTATGTAATTATATCCATATTGTAAATTTTCGAAATGCTAGCCGTGCAAAGGAGACGCTGGCGAAATTTTTCGTAAATTTAAGTTGTTAGAATTTTTTTGAGAATTTTGATAATTAAAATTTAATTTTAGTATCATATTTTGAAGTGATATAAATTGGTTTATTTTGAAATGGATTTAGTAACCAATTAGCAAATCATTAATTTCAAAGGAAATTATATTATAGATTTCTTCCATTAGGGAAATTGTGGGACACAATTTTTTTAAGGGAGGAGTCTGTAACAACCCTATTATTAATGACCTGAATAATTATGATTAATTAGCATTGAGAAATTTAGAATCTCGAATTTCTATAATTTGACTATGAAATTTAATCTAGTTTGAATATATGATTTAAAATTGTATTTTTCGATTTAATCGAAATATTATCTGAATCAATCCTTGGGTTTATAAATTTATAACTAAATTGGTTTGTGAAAATTTCACTTAGCCTAGCTTAGTTGATTTATGTAGTTAAGCTAATTAAATCTATTGGTTAAGCTAAGAAAATAATTCTGTTATTTACGTTCAAATCAAGCCCATTTGTACCCTTAATCCAATTCTATTACATAAGTAAACAAATACGTTTACTTCCTCTCTTCTCTATTTATTTCCTGTAAACAAATATTGCTCTATTCTCTTCTCACTTCGTCTCAAATTAGAAAATCAAATCCCTAAATCTCCTCCTCCCTAATTATTAAATCCTAAATCACTACGTTCATTCAAGCCCGAAGGCATAATAGTCGGCATAGCAATGCAGGGAGGCTGGAATGACATGGCTGAAGCGGATGGACAAGGCAGCAATGGAGGTGAAAACCTAGGGCGTGGAGGAGATCTCGATTTAAATGGTGGTGATTTAGGTAAGTTAACCTCACCACTCTTTCTCTATTTATCAATTGCAAGTTTATATCGTTGAATTGCTAATGTTCTATATGAATGCATGGATTGTTTACTGTGACATTGGGTTTGTGATATCCCGGATTTTCGGGCATCAGATAATTGGATAGTTATCTGATTTAACTTTTAAAAATACTGATTTATAAATTGAACAAATTTAGAAATGATAATCTCAAGTATAAATTATTTAAAATTTGGCAAAATTGTTAATTTCAAACCAATAATAATAATGTGTTGTGTGTGTGTGTGTGTATATATTAAAAAGAATTATTATATACAAATTAAATTTGTGTTTGTTTAAAAATATGTATATATCAAATTGATTTATCAAATTGGATTTGAAATTTAATTTGAATTTGGATATTTAGATTTGAAATTCAAAAGATAGATATATATATCTTAGATTATACTTTGATTTTAAAATGTATTTTTATAACTTTATTTGGAACATAAATTGTTTTCTTTTTAAAGGAATTTATTTATATATGTATTTATTAATTAGGAAATCAATTTTTAAGGCTTTTTAAAACATTTAACAACTTATTTATGCATGTAAAGTTATATGTGTTAAGTTATAAACCTTTTAAATGTAACGACCCGTAAATTTCAACTGTTTTAATAACGTAATTAGTTGAAATTTTGTGAAATTTTAAACGATAAAATTTTGAAATAAAAATTTAACATTTGGAATACGTCTAGTTAAACATAGCAACTGGTAAATTTTCGTCCGAAAATATGAAAGTTTATTTTGTACGTAAATTCACTTCAATTTAACCAGTTAAAAAGCGATGAAAATAAAATGTTTTCGGAACCTAAATATTTTTACATAGAAAAATTCTAAACCATCTTCTGAACACGATGTCAGTTTGTCGTTTTTCCAAATTCGGACATCTTTGGCTCCGTCGATCTTATTTTTCAGCGTTTTTCTTGCATTTTCCGCTATTAGAAAATTCGAAATTTTATAATTCAATCATACCACTGATATCTGTATACCATTTTGATCGTCTCGTCGTGTTGACTTATACGCTATATTCAATTGTCAATTTCAAGATTCGGGAGACGGCGAAATCTACGGAAACGATTCCGTATCGGTTCCGCGGTTTGGCTTTTGGCTTCCCGCGACAATTCAATTTTTCCACCATATAACCCAACGGCCATTTACATTTCATATTCCCAGAAAAATTTATTGTCGTGAGCATTCATTATACAACTGTTTAACTTTATTCCTTTTTCTTTCTTTCAATTCTCACGTTCATTTCTTTGCCTGACTTCACTCCTCCTCTCCTCTTTCTTCTTCTGCAAATATAAATGAGGCTGGCCATCCACCTGAATTCTTCACCATCCCCGTCGACTTGGCCACTTTGCTCCTTCAATTAGCAGTCGATCTCCATCCAACTTGCAATCGTACCTCCGAGCCACCCTTTCCATTTGCGTGTGCTCTTCCGCCTATTCCTCTGTCCCCACAGCCACGCAAGCAGCATGCGAAGCCAACACCTCTGCCTCACCCACCAGACAAGCCCGCGCCCATAGCCACCAACACGGAACCACCATCAGCCAGCCCCACTTCCGCTTGCCATTTGTTCTCGGCCTAACTGTGCTTCCCTCCTCCACGTCTTCCTCTCCACTGCCCTCACATCTCGCGCACCACACGAACGGCGGCCACCATACTGACCTCCACCTTGAAGCTGCAACTCCGGTCCCCCTCGCCACAGCCACCTACGACCCAGTTTCACCGAACCCGAGCACCAGATCTACTCCCCTCCTACCGATGACCCTCTTTCATCCATGCAATCCAAGCTTCCAGCGACAATCATGCCTTGTTCTTCTTCTATTGATTGAGAATGGTATGCATATATAGTATGTTAGCTTTGAGATATGCATGTATTACACAACATTTCAGTTGCTTTCGGCAAGCATATTGGTGATCTGATGCTTATATATGTAGTAGATTTTTTTTATCAAACCTGTTTTATTTATAAGTATGAAAGTATTAAAAAAAAAATTACAGCCTAAGTAAATTTATATTTAGTGTTTACAGTAAGTTTTTCCAACCTATTTTACCTGTGTGTGTTCATGTTATATTAGTGACTTATATACATATAGGTTTTACATTGTATATTTGACTTAGTAAGGATATGAGATTTACATATTTTACTGTAAACCTATATAGTTGTATGTATATTCGTACTTTACAGTCCATGTATGATAATCTGGTGTTTACAATATATATAGAGTTTGAATAGTTATATGAAACTTAGTTGTATGGGTATGTATTTTACAGATTTAAAGAATGTATTTTCAATATAAAATAATTATGCATGTTGCTTTGTGTTTGGTTAGTTATAATTATATATATTGTATATATATTTAGTTGTATAATAATCAGGTCTGTAACTTTTGTTTTGAATGGGGTTAAATATATTTGTTTAGCAATAAAAATTGTATATTGTAAATGAAATATATGTATTTATAATGTAAATGTTTGTTCACATATATCCATATGGGTATTATGCGAAACTGGTTACGTTTAAGGTATATATAGTTACATCATTTATGATAAGTTTATTTATGTATGTGGTCTCTTTTATTTATATATATTTTACAGTTTATATCTCTAAGTGTGTTGATTTGTTATACATATAGAATTTTGGTTTTGATACACATATATGTTATTTGTACAGATTTTTGGTTGTAATAAAATATTGTACATATATATATATATATACATTTAGTTTAAAACTTTAGTATATGTTGAACAGTTTAAAACTTTACTTTGAAAGGATATAGATCGATATAATATTTATTTTGTTTTCGTTTATGTTAAATTGTTAAGTTAAAATGTGTTGATTCAACTCTGTTCTGATTCGATTTCGTCCATACCTATTTACTAGATCTGTCACCAAAATCCGTGCCAATCCAGCTTTACTTTGGAAGTCGTGCTTGCATTTCGTAACTCATCTCATTTTCGTTCATCTCTAACCTCGAAAGGTGAGCACTCACTCACGATTAACGTTCTTTTATTTATTAAATTTGATTTCAATTGAAACGACAATTGAAATATGCTGCTGTTTGATATTTACACTGTTATTACCTGTATCAGTTCACCTGTGATATCTAACATCATTAACTGTTATATATGCAATGATAATCCAGTTTGGTTGTTAAATGACCAATTGTTTGATGTTTATATTGGACGTTAAATTGTTAATGATGTAAGTGATAAATAATTTGAAATTGAAATTGACGTAGGATAGTTAGATTTGATATATGTGTTAAATTTGATTAAATGACATTTGTATAATATGACCCTTGTTAAATTTTTGACACGTAGGATTTGTTTAATTACACTTTGAACCGCTGAATGTATGTTGTTAAATTGATGATGTATGAAATGGTAAATTGAATGACAAGTGAAAACCGTAATGTAATAATCTTTAATCTACATGAAAGGATAGTGTAGATTCTAGAAATAATTATATTAATTCGTACAAATAACAATGCGAATTAATATGGTTATTTCGGGATTATTTGAATGGATTATTGGATTGTTATTGATTTTTGTTATTGCTTGTTTATTTATTTTGACACCATCCCAGTTATCACACTGCAAGTTCCCTTTGCTATGTTTTGATTTTGAATTGAATTGGAATCGGGTTGAAATGATAAATACCCAAATTAAACTTTGACATAGGATAGAAAATTAAATAAAACCCGATTGGTCAATAATTTGGTTAAAAAAAATAAATAAACGAAAATTTTATTTGAATAAATAATATGGTTTTGAGATGAAGTTGAAATTCGAATTTTAATGAAAAGAAAATGTTAATATTTAATAATCTGAAAAAAAAATATTAACAATGTAATTGATGAAGAATGTTGTTTAATTTGAGAAATGATTAAATTAAGTTTGAAATTATAATTAAGTTTGAGATTATTAAACTTTGAAATGATTTAATAATTAAGTTTGAAATTATAATTAAGTTTGAAATTATTAAAATTTGAAATTATTTAATAATTAAGTTTTGAATTATTTAATAATTAAATAAGATTGAATGATTTAATGATCAAATTGAATTAAATTCTTTAATAAGAGAAATTGAACTTTTGAATAAGTGAATTTACTTTGTAAATAATTGAAATTGAGTTTTCTTGATTAATTAAGTTTTGGAAAATTATTTAAGGAAGTAAATAAGTGAAATGGAATTTCTTTAACAAGAAATGAAAATGTGATATTTTTGGAATTAATGTAAGACTTGTAATTGAAAGAATTGATTTGACGTATTTAGTTTAATTCAAAATTGTAAATTTTGATTTAATGAAGTTGAACTTAAGAATTGATTTAATGAATTGGAAATTTAATAGAAATTGTTTTGAATGATAAAGTAACTTAACGAATATTGAATGAAATCGATAAATGAATTTAAATTGATTTGAATGTTAAATTAAATTAATTTAAATGATTTTGGAATGAAACTTATATGCGAACTTGAATCAATATTTGAATCGTTTTAAATAAATTTGAAATTAGATTATAAGATTTTGAAATGGTAATTTGGAAGTTTTGAAACGTAAATTATGGAAATTGGTTTTGAAAGACAAATGAAATGTTGATTTACGAATTCTATTTGAAATTGAAATTGATTTGGTTTTGAAATAAACAAACGACCAATCGGTGTAATAATTACGAAAGTTATTAAAGAGACCGGAGTCGGTTGTGGACATACTCTTTGTTTAAACCGAAAACCACTTTAATAACTATACGCGGAGTGATGATCCATAATGAAGTGGTTGGAAAGATGTACGTGATGACTGAAGAAAGAGAACGATAATGGATAGCCTTGACACTTGTGTCAAATTGGAAATGACTAAAACAGGAGCCGTGCCGGGCCAATGGAGGTCAGCTACCTCAAGTGAACACACTTCTTCGAACTACTCATTACTTGTTGTCGATTGGTGCACCCTTGATTTTGGGAGTGTTGTTTCACGGTGTTGCAGGCACTGCAGCGTTGCGTTCTCACCAGTCCGGATCAGGCGAACGGTAGTGTCACTACCTTGGGTATTGCCTCATGTGCCTTGTCATACTTGTATTCCCTATTTGCGACCACTACGAATTTGTTTTGTACCTTTAGTATATGGATTGCCCTCTGGTGACTTCCGGTTTTGGGGAAACTACGGTCTTGTATATGCTTTTGGGAATAAAAATGTGTTAATGGTGGAATAGGCCATGACTTAACACTATTTTGATATCTTTATATTACTGATAGACATTATCTACTTATCGTACATTACTACATAGTAGATAGTTTAACGGATCCTTAAAGGATGGTTATTCCAAACATCCTTTGAGTTACTTGTATTTCAATTGCTATTTCACTTGAGTTGGATTTATTAATATAAGAATGTTAATCCTGACTCGAGTGTCTTGTGTTTTTGCTTTACGCTCGGGTCAGACTGAGTGTACCAGTATTCGAGACTCACCTTTGGAGTTGGAGCTTTGCTTGAAGATCCAGCCATCTATTCTGCTTTCAGTATTCGATGATTCCAGTGATGTATTCTGATTTGTATCTGATGTATCGTGTTACTCTTCCGTTGTATCTGGTTTAACTCTGATGTAACTTATATATTTATATAGTAGCTTCATGAACTACTATCTCTTTTATTTCCGCTGCATTTATTACTCTGTGTCTGTGATCTCTGATTATTTATTTACTGTATATGTTCAGTTTTGCCAAATTTAAAATAACAACGCGGTATTTTGAGCAATTCAATTCCGGCATGAGTGTCTACCAATACACTTATAATGGATGCGAATGGTCCAAAATATCGGGTCGTTACATTAAATAACAAGTGTTAGCAAATTATCTAAAGAAAATGACAAATGTTAGGGTATTAGACAAGTGTCACCTTTAAATTTTTTTTCTTTTATTTTAAAATCATAAAATCAAGTTAGAAATATATCTCTACATTACCTTCTCTATTTTCTTTTCATATTCTCATTTTCTAGAGCAAGAAATCAAAAATCTGTAAACATACTAACTTGAGAAAACCAAAACCAAAGCCTGAGATTAAAATGAAATGGAAAGTAAAACCAAGTTCAAATCTGAAAACAAAGCAAATATGGGTAGCAAGATCAGTTTTAGATTCAAATACAATTCGATACGATCAGACATGCAAGATCAGATCAACCTAGTTTTCAAAAGTTTTAAAATCAAATATCATTCTGGCTTTCTTCTCAGCTTCTCTGTTTCCAAATAACAGGTGAGAGAACAAAACTTTAGATCTGTTTTAAAATCTTTTTGCATGCAGAAACTTGAAGTAAACTTGTGATAATTGATTTCATGACTGTTTAAAAATGGATGCAGGAATATATGTATATGAAAATTTTGTGCATGCTTGAGTATATGATACCCTGATTCTGTTTTGACTTACAGACTAAACAAATCACTCAAAAACTCAAAATCTTTTCACTAAATCAATGATGGGATATAGTGTCTAAAGGGAATGTGTTTGAATTTGTGAAATCCTATTTTAAGTTTAACTCAGGTAAAATTGACTTAGTGATTATCTGGAAATTTTTTTTTACAGTGAAAAGAAAAGTATGTGTAGAAATCAATTTCTTTAATTCATGATTTCGTTTATATAACAAGACTCAGCATGGGATAACGTGAATTTAGGTATGGATTTCATGATTTTTAGGATAGGGGATGTTGAGAATTTCCTTGATGAACGGAAATGGCGTGTTCGTCAATTTTCGGTGATCGCGAGGTTCAGTAGTCTCGGGATGGTGGCTGGAGGAAGGTCGTAGGTCGGTGGTTAAGGGAAAAATGGTAGCTGAGTTTCTCGTAGATCGTGGTGGCCGAACGCTGTTCATCTAGGGTTTAAGCTCGCGTTTATATATTGGTTGAAATTCTTATTGCTGTGTCGTTCTCAGTTGACCGGAGTTGATCGCTCCGGTGGGGATAGTAGTGTAAATTCTGGACGAAGCTTCAGTCGAATTTACGTGGCCTATGGTGGCCTGAGATGGTGAGGCGAAGGGTTTTCTGGTGATCAAGTGTTGTTCCAGTTTGGATTTGATGGCAGAATCTCGACTTTGTCAACGAGTTGGGTTGCTGGGTGGTCGTGAGGCTCGGGAGGGTCATCGCCGACGTGTTGAAGGTCGGAGCAGTGATCGGAGGCGATCAGAATCACTGTACACGTGCACGCGTGTGTGTTCAGGTTTGAATGTTGGGGTGTTTGAGGAAGAAGAGGCCACTCGGGGATGGTCTCGAGAAAACGATGAGTGGACTCGAAGGAAGGTGGAAATGCGAGTTACTCGAAGTAAGGCTCGGATATTTTGGGTTTTAACGCGAAGTTATCTCGGGTTATTTTAAGTGTTAACAGGTTTTCAAGTTTTAAAAATAAAACCTGTTTCAGGTTTTAGAATTCAAACAGACTTTCAAAGCTTAAGAATGTTAGTGAAGTATTTATCATGTTTTGTTAAACAAATTTTAAACTTAAAATTTTAAATTCAAATGTGATTAAAAATTATTTTGATTTGGTTTTGAAAATAATTAATTAATTAAACAAACTCTTAAATGTTTTCAAATGAAGTTTAATGATATAATTGAGTCAATAATTAATATGAAAAGGGTTATTCTTAATTAATTAAGGTGGATAATTAAAGAATTTATTAAATGATAAATTAATGAAAGTAATTAAAGATAAATTACTTAATGAAAGGATAATTACCCAATGTAATTAAATGTATTAATTATGTAATTACTTAAAGATTTATTAATCAAGATGATTAATTTATTATGTGATTAATTAAATGTTAAGTTAATTACATGATTAAGGTTAATTGATAAATTAAGGCAATTAATTTAAGGATAATTAATTAAGAATTAATTAATTAATGTGATTTATTAAAGGATAATTAATTAATTAAGATTAATTAATATAAGTAATTAAAGGTAATTAATTACTTAAAGATGATTTCTTAATTAAAGATAATTAATTAATGATTAAAGGTTGATTGAATTATTAATTAAGATAAATAAATTAAGGAGATTAATTAAAAGTTAATGTGAATGGTTAAGACTAATTAATCTATGGGTAATAAAAGTTTAATTACTTAATGTAATTAAAGGATAATTAATCAAGGATGATTAATTAAGATGGATGATTAAAGAATGATTTATTAATTAGGTTGTAATTAATAATTGTTGAGTATGCAGGATTAAGGTAATCTAAATAATTAAAGTTGGTAATTAATTTAATTGGAGATTAATTAAATTAATTAGGAATTATATATCTAATAAATCTTGTTATGGATGGTTGAATAATATTGGATGACTTGGATTGATTTTATCTCTGATGGGCGATTGAGATGTGCTGTGATATGAATGAGTTAAACTATGATAATGTAGGTTACCTATCTGAGTTGAATTGTTGTATGATATCCTGGATTTGAATTGTATTGTTTAAAACTTAACAACTTGGATTAGAGATGACATTGAATTCAAAGAGATCGGGGTCGGGTATCAGTAAATACCCGAAACCACTTCGATCCTTTATAAATGTGAGTTTGTAAGAAAACAGGCTGGAATGAAATAAGTTAAGTATCATGGATATTTAAAACTGGATAACAATTATGGGATATTGTATTGAGATAAATGATTGACTTAAATAAGATTAGAACTCGTAAAGAAGTACGAGTTACCCTGGTAATTCACTTAAGTTATATAGCTTGGTATTTCATATTATATGGGTTTACTCACGCTGGTTTCCAGCCTGACCCGGGTGTTACTTTGATTGTAATGCTCGAGTCAGACCGAGCATTACATATTTTCAGGTTTGGATGTTCTGGAGCTCAGGAGGCGAGCTGGATGGCAGAAACGTATGAAGTATTCCGTTGTGTATTTGAGAGTTGTTGTGATATTAGTCTGAGACAAGTAATATAACTGTCCAGTTATGTGTTTATGATTGTAACTCTGATGTATTGAATGTAAAGTAACCATTATAGCTTTCTTTATGTAAAGAATATTATTTGATATTATATTTTATCCGCTGCGAATGTGAGAATCTGTGTTTTGGTATTTCTGTTTCTTCTTCTTCTACTACTTCTTTCTCTTCTTTTCCCTAACTATCTAGAATTTTCGGTTCGAAAATCCCAGGTCGTTACATTTGGTATCAGAGCCAGGTTAAGCGAGAACCTTGGCTCTGGTGGGATTTACTCATTAAAGATAGGGTCAATAGTACCCTAGAATGAGTTGAGTGTAATATATATGAGAGAACGTACTTGTTATTTTCCTATATAAAGATTTTAAATGGTTTTAAAGGTAAATGATTTTATATAAAATTATATTTGATATATAAAGCAATATTTCTATTAAGGTAATTGGTTGTTAAATTATTGAATTAAATATAAGTGGTAATAGAAATACAACCAAATTTAAATTGAATAAAGATAAGTTTGAAATGGATTCAAACTGGAATTAAAATCTTGAATTTGGAGAAGAGTTTCAAAATAAGATGATAATAAATTGGTTTCCAGATATGATAATCTTGGTTATTATCATAAATGATTGTTGTGATTAATAATAAATGTGTATTAATAAGTAATCAAAATGAAATGTTTTAGGGAAGTAAAACATTTAGGCAAGTATGACTTATAAATTGGAATTGAAGATAATTTAAAATTGTGAAATTTTAAATCTAAATCCAGAAAACTTGAAATTGTTTTAAAGAAATTTGTTTTGAATTAAAACCAAAGGTGGTTTAAAATTTTAAGGTATAACTTGGTGTGTAAAGGAAATAAATATGTATAAATGAGGATATACATAATATCAAAGATGATTTGAAATAAACTCTAAATGTTGAGTTTTAAATTTTTCCTTGGAATGTGACATGAAAACCCAAAGTGATAAGTTTTTGAACTTATAAGTAGGAAGATTATTAATATAAAGTTTAAATTTTGAAATGGGAATTCAAATTGGGTAAAGTTGACTGAATTAAAATTGAATTTAACTTGAGGAAAGTTAAATAAGTTTGGAATGAACAACCTGATTAGAAAATTTCAAGATGAAATTGGAATTTAACTTGGGAAGTTAAATGGTTGATTTTAAATGGGAGTTATGAGTGATCTCAAAATGGGTTTGAGATCTGGAAATTGAAAAATGGATGCTGTTAATTGATGTTTGGATAAATTTGGATGTTTATTTATCCTGATATCATTCTATTATTATAAGTAATCTATGAAACTGAGAATTGGTTTTAAAATTAGAAATGGATAATAAATTAGAATCTGAAGATTAAATTGTTTTTGAATTCTTATTTGAACTTGGTAATAAGTTAAGTAAAGATTATTTTAAAATGGAATTTTGGAATTTGGATTCAGAATTAAATGGTTTAATGATTTAAGTTGTTAAATTAAAAATAAAGGTGGACTTGATTTAAAAGTAAGGGTTAATTTGGTTTAAGAGATTAAATCAACATTTAAAATTTTTAACTCGAATTTATATAATTCGAGATGGTTTTAAGTTGAGATTTGAATAAAATTTGTTCAAATTGAATTTGATTTGGATTAATTTGAAATAAAATTGAAGATTGAATGAGTTAAAATTCAAATGGGAATTGGGATTAATTCAAACTGGAATTGAAATGAATTAAAATTGGTTCAATTTGAAATTTATGTGAATTAATTGAAATTGTGATTAAAGTTGAATAGGTTTAAAATTCAAATGGAATTTGATTTGAATTTGGAAAGGAATTAAGGTTAATTCAACTTGAATTGGGATTAAATCAATTTCAATGGAAATTGAAGTATTGAGTCAATTTAAATGGAAGTGGAAATTTAAATTGAATTGATGGGAAATTAATTGGAAATGGAGATTGGGAAATTAAACAATTTGGCTCTGGATTATTTTCAAAATAAATTGTTTTAATACAAATATATACGAAGGAGAAATTGATTTAGCTAATAATCAATAGTGATAAATACGAAGGATGTACGTATATTATTATATTCGCATAGTGATTTGGTCCAAATTTGAGCACAGAATTTCGAGATAGTATTATCGATCCGAGTTGGGATTTTTCGCTCGATTTTCGACGGCGAACCTGGATATTGATTTTTGATTGGTTCTGGATATTCTCTATCATAGTTGTGACTATGCAAGGAGAATGACGGTTTCTGATCAAGAAACCAGATCTGAGTCCGCACTAGGAAGTCGGGTGGACGATACTAGTTCGGAAATGAAATCATGTGATCGATTGAGCGATCAGACTGATATTGCGTACGGATGATATGTGGACATCGTACTAGTTTAAAATGAAATTGATATTGGAAATTTGTGGATAAGGATTGTAAAATGGTCTTTGAAATGAAAGGTATATTTGTGAAATATAATGGAATTGGATATTTCTTTGGTTGAAATTTACTTTAAGGAGGTAAGTAATATGGTAAATAACTTTATAAAGAAATCAAACTTGAATATTTGATTTGGCAATAAATAAAGTTATATTTTGTAATATGATAAACTCCCCTTATTGAATCTAAAGCCAGAAGAAAAGGGTTTTGAAATATTAGAAGTATAAAAGAGGTTTTATACAAGTTTGAAATGATCCAAAGATTTTTCAAAGTTATATATATCTATATATATATAAAGGATCTTATGAGAATGATTTTGGAAAAGGTTTTGGAACCTATGGATTTTGGAAAGGCTTTTGATTTTTGAGAAAAATCAGTTTTGGGAATTTGGAAAGGCAAGTTTGGAACTATCGATTTGGGATATCGATTTTGTGTAAAGGAGATTTTGATATAAATCATAAAGGGTATGATTTGATGATACTATAAGTGTATAGTATAAAGTGTTTTGAGAATGGCTTTGGGGAAAAAGGCGCTCCCTTGAAATGAACTTCTCAGGAGTGCCACAGGGTGGTACTGCCTTGAACCCTAAGGGGGGTTTCTAAAGTTGATCCTGTGAGGAGTCCGGACAAAACTAGTTCCTGAGGATTATTTGTGTAGCGAAAGTCGAGGGGCTGGTGCCCACAGAGACATTTGGGTTATGCTGTGACGACAGTGTAACTCAATGTCACTGCGATCTACTGCAGACCATAGCGAAAGTCGTGTGTGCCGCTGAGAGCCAACAGTCTACGTTTGATTTTATATCGGTAGACTGCGACACTATGGTAACATAGCAAAAGTCGTGTGTGCCGCTGAGAGCCAACAGTCTGCGTTTGATTTTATATCGGTAGACTGCGACCTATGTGGGAGTGGAGAAGTTTCATTATTTGGCAGCGAAATTCGAGGGCGCTGATGCCTACAGTTACATGGACTTTTGCTGTGATGGCAACGTAACCCAGGATGTAACTGCGATCTATAGCGGGTTCCATGGTGTAATCGAGGGGGCGCGGAGACCTACAGTTATCTATGGATTTTGCCGGGACGGCAACGTAACCATCGGGTTAACTGCGACCATGGATGGGGGTGATGATTTCCAGAGCATTCTCACCAAAGATATTTCCTCTATTTTCAAAACTGTTTTCTATATTTTCATAAATTATTTTCCAAGTATTTTCACTGGGTGTTGAAAACGGGTTTACCAAGTACTTATAGATTTTCAGTCTTACGCCTGATCAACGTATGACCTAATTTCTGTGAGAACAAGGATGGACTTGTTGAGACATTGAGTTATAAAAGTATTTTTATAAAAAACTATTTTTGTAATATTATATAGATTTTAAAGTATTTTAAAAATTTAATATAAAGGGAGTTTATAGTTTAAAATGTTCAACAAGTAATTTATCTGATAATAAGTAAATAATAAATTTTGGCTTCGTTCCTTTTCGAGGACGAAAAGATTTAAAGGGGGGAGGAATGTGATATCCCGGATTTTCGGGCATCAGATAATTGGATAGTTATCTGATTTAACTTTTAAAAATACCGATTTATAAATTGAACAAATTTAGATATGATAATCTCCAGTATAAATTATTTAAAATTTGGCAAAATTATTAATTTCAAACCAATAATAATAATGTGTTGTGTATGTGTGTGTATATATATATATATTAAAAAGAATTATTATATACAAATTAAATTTGTGTTTGTTTAAAAATATGTATATATCAAATTGATTTATCAAATTGGATTTGAAATTTAATTTGAATTTGGATATTTAGATTTGAAATTCAAAAGATAGATATATATATCTTAGATTATACTTTGATTTTAAAATGTATTTTTATAACTTTATTTGGAACATAAATTGTTTTCTTTTTAAAGGAATTTATTTATATATGTATTTATTAATTAGGAAATCAATTTTTAAGGATTTTTAAAACATTTAACAACTTATTTATGCATGTAAAGTTATATGTGTTAAGTTATAAACCTTTTAAATAACAAGTGTTAGCAAATTATCTAAAGAAAATGACAAATGTTAGGTTATTAGACAAGTGTCACCTTTTAAAAAAAAATTTCTTTTATTTTAAAATCATAAAATCAAGTTAGAAATATATCTCTACATTACCTTCTCTATTTTCTTTTCATATTCTCATTTTCTAGAGCAAGAAATCAAAAATCTGTAAACATACTAACTTGAGAAAACCAAAACCAAAGCTTGAGATTAAAATGAAATGGAAATTAAAACCAAGTTCAAATATGAAAACAGAGCAAATCTGGGAAGAAAGATCAGTTTCAGATTCAAATACAATTCGATACGATCAGACATGCAAGATCAGATCAACCTAGTTTTCAAAAGTTTTAAAATCAAATATCATTCTGGCTTTCTTCTCAGCTTCTCTGTTTCCAAATAACAGGTGAGAGAACAAAACTTTAGATCTGTTTTAAAATCTTTTTGCATGCAGAAACTTGAAGTAAACTTGTGATAATTGATTTCATGACTGTTTAAAAATGGATGCAGGAATATATGTATATGAAAATTTTGTGCATGCTTGAGTATATGATACCCTGATTCTGTTTTGACTTACAGACTAAACAAATCACTCAAAAACTCAAAATCTTTTCACTAAATCAATGATGGGATATAGTGTCTAAAGGGAATGTGTTTGAATTTGTGAAATCCTATTTTAAGTTTAACTCAGGTAAAATTGACTTAGTGATTATCTGGAAATTTTTTTTACAGTGAAAAGAAAAGTATGTGCAGAAATCAATTTCTTTAATTCATGATTTCGTTTATATAACAAGACTCAGCATGGGATAACGTGAATTTAGGTATGGATTTCATGATTTTTAGGATAGGGGATGTTGAGAATTTCCTTGATGAACGGAAATGGCGTGTTCGTCAATTTTCGGTGATCGCGAGGTTCAGTAGTCTCGGGATGGTGGCTGGAGGAAGGTCGTAGGTCGGTGGTTAAGGGAAAAATGGTAGCTGAGTTTCTCGTAGATCGTGGTGGCCGAACGCTGTTCATCTAGGGTTTAAGCTCGCGTTTATATATTGGTTGAAATTCTTATTGCTGTGTCGTTCTCAGTTGACCGGATTTGATCGCTCCAGTGGGGATAGTAGTGTAAATTCTGGACGAAGCTTCGGTCGAATTTACGTGGCCTATGGTGGCCTGAGATGGTGAGGCGAAGGGTTTTCTGGTGATCAAGTGTTGTTCCAGTTAGAATTCAAACAGACTTTCAAAGCTTAAGAATGTTAGTGAAGTATTTATCATGTTTTGTTAAACAAATTTTAAACTTAAAATTTTAAATTCAAATGTGATTAAAAATTATTTTGATTTGGTTTTGAAAATAATTAATTAATTAAACAAATTCTTAAATGTTTTCAAATGAAGTTTAATGATATAATTGAGTCAATAATTAATATGAAAAGGGTTATTCTTAATTAATTAAGGTGGATAATTAAAGAATTTATTAAATGATAAATTAATGAAAGTAATTAAAGATAAATTACTTAATGAAAGGATAATTACCCAATGTAATTAAATGTATTAATTATGTAATTACTTAAAGATTTATTAATCAAGATGATTAATTTATTATGTGATTAATTAAAGGTTAAGTTAATTACATGATTAAGGTTAATTGATAAATTAAGGTAATTAATTTAAGGACAATTAATTAAGAATTAATTAATTAATGTGATTTATTAAAGGATAATTAATTAATTAAGATTAATTAATATAAGTAATTAAAGGTAATTAATTACTTAAAGATAATTGCTTAATTAAAGATAATTAATTAATGATTAAAGGTTGATTGAATTATTAATTAAGATAAATAAATTAAGGAGATTAATTAAAAGTTAATGTGAATGGTTAAGACTAATTAATCTATGGGTAATAAAAGGTTAATTACTTAATGTAATTAAATGATAATTAATCAAGGATGATTAATTAAGATGGATGATTAAAGAATGATTTATTAATTGGGTTGTAATTAATAATTGTTGAGTATGCAGGATTAAGGTAATCTAAATAATTAAAGTTGGTAATTAATTTAATTGGAGATTAATTAAATTAATTAGGAATTATATATCTAATAAATCTTGTTATGAATGGTTGAATAATATTGGATGACTTGGATTGATTTTATCTCTGATGGGCGATTGAGATGTGCTGTGATATGAATGAGTTAAACTATGATAATGTAGGTTACCTATCTGAGTTGAATTGTTGTATGATATCCTGGATTTGAATTGTATTGTTTAAAACTTAACAACTTGGATTAGAGATGACATTGAATTCAAAGAGACCGGGGTCGGGTATCAGTAAATACCCGAAACCACTTCGATCCTTTATAAATGTGAGTTTGTAAGAAAACAGGCTGGAATGAAATAAGTTAAGTATCATGGATATTTAAAACTGGATAACAATTATGGGATATTGTATTGAGATAAATGATTGACTTAAATAAGATTAGAACTCGTAAAGAAGTACGAGTTACCCTGGTAATTCACTTAAGTTATATAGCTTGGTATTTCATATTATATGGGTTTACTCATGCTGGTTTCCAGCCTGACCCGGGTGTTACTTTGATTGTAATGCTCGGGTCAGACCGAGTATTACAGATTTTTAGGTTAGGACGTTCTAGAGCTCAGGAGGCGAGCTGGATGGCAGAAACGTATGAAGTATTCCGTTGTGTATTTGAGAGTTGTTGTGATATTAGTCTGAGACAAGTAATATAACTGTCCAGTTATGTGTTTATGATTGTAACTCTGATGTATTGAATGTAAAGTAACAATTATAGCTTTCTTTATGTAAAGAATATTATTTGATATTATATTTTATCCGCTGCGAATGTGAGAATCTGTGTTTTGGTATTTCTGTTTCTTCTTCTTCTTCTACTTCTTTTTCTTCTTTTCCCTAACTATCTGGAATTTTCGGTTCGAAAATCCTGGGTCGTTATGGGGTTATTGCCTGTTAGAGATTTTGAGTTCAATACATTTACTTAATAATCAGATTTATTTCAATCAGTAAGCTAATCCTTTATTTTTTAATAAAATATGCTTGCACGTCTTTGTTTAATACAAATCATGAGGCCTAGTTGCCGTTGTGCTGCTAGTAATCGGCAAAAATGGATCGGGAGGGGTTCTTTAAGACATGCAGCGTTGGGCAGCATCTCCCACCAAAATAGTTCCAGGAAATCTCTTTTTACTTCTTGGTTGAACCACCTTTTATTGCTATATTATTTTATTGCTTTTAAGAGTACTGCTATTAATTACTTTAGCTGCATGCCCCCCTTTATGTGATTATGTGATGATTTTGATAGTGTTCCGCAACAAAGCTTTGTAATATTCTTAGCCATCATGTTGCTTGTATGTGATATATGCTTTAACACTTAGTGAATGAGTTTATAAACTGTTGAATTCTTTTATGTATAGGAAGTTGCAATATATATCTTACTTTTTGTTTAAGTTAGTTTTCAAAAGTGTACAGGGATAAATGAATTTATAATTCTATAACCTATGATTAGTAATATATATATATATATATGTACTAAATTAGTCTATGCAACAATAGAATGTGTCAGCAGAGTCAAGAAATTTTATGTACATAGTACTATAAATTATCATTTAATCTTTTGGTAGTTTTCAATCTAGTTTTCAATCTAGTATTACTATATATATATATATCTTACTTTAATTTGCATAACGGGTTTTCAATCTAGTATAGTAAGTAATAAAGCTTCTAATTTTATATACTTATATTATGGCAAACAAATATAGATTCAAGTTTTCAAACAAATATAGATTCAAGTTTTGGTTAACTATAAATATAAATGTATATAATTACACTTTGTTATTAACTAAATCTTTGGAATTTGTATATTGGTAATAATAGAAAAATGGTTTGAAAAATATAAACTTAGTTTATTTATTATAAAATGGTTATGTTTCAATAAGGGTTTGGAAGAGAAATAATGGGGATTTCATAAAATAAACGGATATAAAGATATGCTTAGGGTTATGAAAAATATTGATTTTAGAAGATAAATGCTTTTGGAACAATTCAGATTAGTGGAATATTTTAATAAGAGGTAAATCAATCAAATGTTTTGGGAGCCTTAGTTCTATAAGGTGGGGAGTACCAATAATCGACTTAGTGTCATCGAATGGTTTAAATGCTTTTAAATAACACTTCGACGAATATGGTATAACTCATTGAATAGAATGTTTGAGTGGAACTTACTAGCCCATTAGCAAATAATGAATTTCACCGGGTAGTATGGGATGCCTTCGTTAAATTCGTGTATTTGCTATTAGGAAGTATTTTACACTTTAGAGTTGTATTCTCTTTTGGTGTGCAACAAGTGGTTGCTAGATCCTTAAGAGAATGTAGTTTAGGTTTTCCGGTGGTATCCGTAATGTGTTATTTACTAGCTTTTAGTAAATACTTGAATTTTACCATTCGGTATGGGACGTATTAGTTAAGTTCTAGTGATTACTTAAGGTGATAGTATTTGACACTTTAGAGTTTACTCTCTTTTGGTGTGCGGCAAGTGGCTACTAGATCATTAAGATGTTTATTCTTAGATTTCTTTTCGAACATAATAATATAATAATCTTAAATAAATGTAGATTTATCGAGTCATGGTTTCTACAATCACCTTGATCGGTATGGACTATCCTTGAGATCATTCTGTGATTCTGTATTCCTGTTCTTAGTACGATCCTTGGTATTGGATTGGTTCAAGTGATACCAATTTGTTTATTTGTTTGCCACGGGTTTGAGTACAATCATTGTGATTGTTTTGGACGATCATTACAATCGGTTTGGATTAAGATCTCTTGGACTCTGGAAATTAGGATTCTGTGACTATTCTATGTTAGTGAAATATATATATATATATATATATATATATATTCTTGTGTCTTATGATGGATTCTAAATTAAATTATTGACAATTGTGTGCTTAGAGATGTTGTGCTTTGTTTTGTGAATTCAGTGTTTAGTGACTAATTTGTGTCCGTGACCTAAATGTATAAACTCGTGTCTTGTGATGAATTCTAAGTTAAGTTAATCCCATGACTTGTTATTTATTGGACATTTGTATTGCCTATATATTATTTGTTCTTGTGTTATATTTTGTTCTTACCCTATTGGTTGTTTAGAGATAGTCTGGCCGGGGTGTAAATTTAATCGGGTAAGGCCAAGACTTTTCAAGTTACAGGACATGTTAATCTTTGGATGGTTGGGCTAGCAAGTAGATAAACATTTGGACTTTTAGTTTATCCCATTTAGGAAATTTGAACTTTGTATTTTAAATGTAGAACTAAGACTAGAGAATTGTAAACTTGTATATTATCGAGTCTAGTATTTCATTTTTTGTAGACTCATAGTTTGTATAAGTATAAAATGTTTATTATTTCGCTGTGATCTGCGATTTATGTTTATATGATATATTGTTCTGATTCTGATAAATCGATGTTTCTATTACTCTGTATTACTACTGTACACGTCAAATTTTAGTTCGAATATTAAGTATAACAGTATAAATGATGTGTCAGTGTTAGTATAAAGATATATTCACATTCAATCGCCCTTAACAAGCTGTACTCTCCAGATTAGCAGACAATATTACTTGTAATGTTCTTTGCTAAACTGCGTATCGCGGTGGGGTTGTTACAAAACGCGTAACGATTAATTTTAAAATTAAAATATTATAATTTGATTTAGAAAGATAACTTCTGTATATGATGGAATTAGGTCTCGAAAATAGTTCCGTTGAGTTCGAAATAGGGATATTTAGAGAATAATGCTAGTGGGCACGCCTCGATTGGAGTTCGTCAATTTTCAGGCGTGAATAGTGCCAGTTAGAAAATCTATATAAGGACCCTTAGACCCATTCATTTGCAAAACAAATTCTTAAAACCCTAACCGCCGTTCATTTTTCCTTAACGCTAGCAAATCCAACGACCATAGATTATCGGAGCCACTATGGCCCGTTTCAGGTGAAGTCGTCAACTTGGAAAAGTGTGTGAGGAAGAGGGGAGCATGTTGAACAGTTGGATTGGGCTAGAACGGAGCATGGCAGCGGAGAAGTCGAGATGAATGCAATCGCGTTTTTGGGTTTGGCGGCACGTTTTAGTTGATCGTGGAAGGCGTGGGTGGTGCCGATGGATGGGTCTCGGTGAGGACTTCTTTCTGGCAGCATGCGGCGGGCTCCGGTGGACTGAGGCGACGACGAAGTTCGATGAAAGCAGCGATGTTGGTTTTGGGACGATGTCGGCCTGATTGATGAAAAAGATGGATTAGTCCCTAATATAAGATAATTAAGTACTAATGACTGTAATTAGTGAAATAATTTTATTATTTAATTCTAGGATCTTATATAATCAATAACTTGTTCATATTAGGTGCAAATCGAATGCGGTCAGTCGCGTTGCACTCATAGCGTCGAACATTACGCTTTGGGAGCGAATTTGCTTTGGCATGTTGTGCAGCATGATAGGGGGTTCTCACTTTGTGTTTGGTGGCGAGTAGGAGACTCTTACTCCTACATGTCCTCTGGGTTGGTGTAGTTGAGAGGTTGGCCGTAAAAGCAAATGGCGAGGTACCAGTATATGCCATGGTGGTTGTACCCACTATCGTTATGGTCGAAGACCTGGTCGTTACATTTAGTATCAGAGCTGAAGGTTAAGTGAGAACCTTGGTTTTGGTAGGGTATGGCTCACTAGGGATAGGGTTAGTAATACCCTAGAGCGAGTAGCTCATTAGAGATTGGGTAAGTTACACCCTAAAATGAGTTTGAGAATATTATATATATACGAGAGCATATTTGTTATTGTTATAAAAATGTATTCCATTAATTGGTCTAATGAGTTGTTTATGAATTCTGGTCGAGATGGAGAACGACATGGTATCGATAAGGATTTCTAAACACTTGAACAAGCCAAACGGACACTATATTGATTTTTGAAAATTTGGTAAATGAAATATTTTACCTCTATTTTTATATATAAAGGAATGATTTTCAAATTTATATAATTATTTATAGTGTTTGTTTGTTAATGATAATACTTCTTGATTATCATTATTGTTTAATTTGTCATGCACAAATAGTTTAGGAGCATTGACTATTGTTTTTTGGTTGTTAAACCATGGTCAACTAGTTTTTGAGCATATATTGTTTGATAATTGTTAGTACATTGAAACAAAGCCCTTGTGAATTAAGTTTCACCATTTGACTATAAGGTGTTCAGAGTAAATGTTAAGTTAAAGTAACCTTTTGATAAAAGTTGTTTAAAAATAATCTAAATGGTAGGATAAGACATTTAGAGAATTAATAATTAAGAAAATTATATTATAATAAAGGAGAATTATTATAATATGAAATAATTGCTGTGACGCCCCACCTCAATACCCACGCTAGCCAAGGACACTACGATGTAGTGCTGTCAACTAGCACGGAGAATAAGGTTGTTGAGGAGCGACCATCCATGTAATTGATTATCACACGGTGGCTATAAAATAATCTTCGGAAACAAACATAGAAATAAACATAACACAAAGCAGTCACAGACATCCATATCACAAAGGCGGAAGAAGATATGAATATATAACTAACACATGAAAGTGTACATCAGAGTAGTGGTCAAAAAGTTCCACAATAATACAAAAGAATAGCAACACGTGCTATACCAAAAGAATACAACTATGAGTCCATATCTCAAGTGTATACAACAAAAACTGCTAAACTAAATAGTCAGCCAAAAGTCAGAGTAGCAAATCCCGGAAGGAAGTCAAGCAGAAGCACCTGTAACATCTCGGTCTGACCCGAGTATTATTTAAGAAAATAATAAACGGATCAGTCTAACTATAAATATCAGATGACATGATATAAAATAAGAGATATGGCATAAACGTAAAATATCCATACTGACATACTACTATAAGTATGAAAATGATGATCAACAGGAGATCAACCGATGAGAAATGATCAATATCACGAGAATCTTCTCAAAGATCCAAAGAGGGCATCATACCCTAAACTTGTACTCATAACAAGTCAATGACATAAAAATCCAGAAATCAAAACAAGAAATCCAGAAATCATAAAAAGAGAAAGAGGCCTATCACATGATGGTCCGAAGACCATGGGGCGCTACCCCATATGTGTGAGTCGGAATCACACTGATTGAGGCCTAGGCTAACCAAAAAGCAAAAAGATATGTGTGAATGGAATCACACAAGTGGTGTCTAGCCTAACCTCGCAAACAAAAAGATATGTGTGAGTCGGAATCACACTACTGCGGTCTAGACTAACCTTGCGGACAAAGAGATATGTGTGAGTCGGAATCACACCACTGCGGTCTAGTCTAACCTTGCAAACAAAGAGACATCGCACAATTGCTAGTCTAAATCATAAAATGATCATCATGATCAGCGAGAAGTGTCAATCACACCAAGCTAGTAAATATATGAGTTTAGCTTCATGTCCCATAACCACTTGCTTAACTTAAATATTTACGAACAAGCTGTAAATCTTCACTAGGAAATTGTCACAAAAAGGTTCAATCGAACAAGTCCAAGAGCTAACCGACAAAGTGAACGCAAGCGTTTCATACCACTCGTTTTACTAAGTCGTTTAAGTCGATTTCTCATTCGAGTGAAGTAAAGGCTTGTATATACTAGTAGATTGGAAATCGGTTTGAGAAAACGAACTTTTGATATTTAAAATAGTGTTGAAATTGCTTTGATGAAAGAGTTTTGATATTTAGTACTAGTATTGAAACCTTCATATATCTTTAAAGTGACAAGTCATAAAACGATTGTAGAAACAATCTAGCACAAAAATTCACATTCGAAGACGTGAACAAAACCCAAGGAAATCAGCTCAAAATGCATCAAAGTGGAAATTCTGATGAATGCTTTTCAGATAAGATTGCCTACGCAGAGTAATACGGGGTTCGACCTGACCGGTCAGGTCGTGGGGGTCCAGGGGGCAGCGCCCCCGGCGGGGTGCGGGGCAGCGCCCCATCACGGTACGACCTAGTGAAGGAAAGCGGTCCAGCGACCAAAGGAAAAATAGGTCATTCGACCTAAGGGTAAGGTCGGAGGCGACCTACGACTTAGTGGTGGAAGACGGAGCGACCTAAGTGGAAATGTCCACGCGACCCAACGACCTAACGAAGGAAGCGACTTAACGAAGGAACAGGGTGCGCGACCTATAGGGTTCACGACCTAAGAGGGTTCGCGACCTAAGGGAGTTACGCGACTCAAGGTAGTTCGCGACCTAAAGTTTGCCTGGGGGATTATAGGTCGGCAACGACCTACGACTTAAGGGCGAGCGACCTAACATTTTGCCTGGAGATTATAGGTCGGCAACGACCTACGACTTAACAAAAGTTGAGCGACTTAGTGGTTTGCCTAGGAATTTTAGGTCGGCAACGACCTATAACCTAAAGCTGTTTCGACCTACGACCTATTTCCCTACGACCTAAGCCAGAACGACCTAAGCACGCAAGCGACCTAAGTCTTAACTCGTGGACGACCTAAGAAAGTGGTAACTTTTCAACGCGTGAGCTAGCAGCCTGGACGACCTAACCAGGACAGAACGACCTAGGGCCAGATTTTGCAAACAACACTGAAACTTGAGTTTCTCACCAATTCAATCCAAACCAGTTGCAAACATTAATGCTAAAGTGATAGGAAGTCATTTCCAACAATCCAATGACAGTTATAGGCGAGATGTGAGATTAAAAATCTCACCTTTTCATGGAATTTGATGAAGATGGAGATTTGAGAGCAAAGCAAGAACACCAACAAGCTTGAATCAATGTTCTTCACGTGAATTTGATGTTGAATCTCGGATTTGCAATAGAATTTGTGTTTGGAGTTTTAATTTCCACTTCCCACCACCATTTTTGACAAAGCTTAAAGTGTTTTGATAGAGTGAGGAAGAGGGTTGGGCTGAACTAAAGGGGTGCAGTCCAAACCAAAGTCAAAGGCGGGAAAAAGTGTCGAAAATTTCACTATCTCCAAACATATCGAAGTTTACACTCAAAAAGATCGCAAACATCATTTTGAACTCAATGGGGGTGGTCTCGAGTCCTAATTTGACCGTATGCAAAAAGTAGCTTTTCGGACTAACACCCGACTAACGATAAAATATTTAAATATAAAATCGATAGATATGCGGGTTGTTACAATTTCATATAAAGATAATTTTATATAAATTTGATTTATAAAATATGTTTAAAAAGGATTTTTGAATTTAAACCCCGAAATCATTTGAAATAATTTTGAAAGGTTTTTGAAAAAAAAGTATATGGTAGTACTACTTGAAAGTATTTCTAAATAAAAATATTTTGGAAGTGAAATTTTAAATGAAATACATTTTTTTTGGGTAATTCGAAGGAAACGATCTCGATTAGTTTTGTGATAATCTGAGTAATCTTTTAAGTGACGATCAGATGTTTGCTTAGGCAAACATTGTGGGGGCACTTAGTAAATTATTCTCCTTATCATTATGCGATCGAAATGAGTTCAAAATCTGAAGGAACCTAAAATGAGTTTTAATAAATAAATTGTTGAAGTTATTTCATATAGAAAAAAAACTGGGTAATTAGTCTTAAGTTCCCTTAATGGAAACCAGTTTATTATAAAAGTTATTTTGAATAATAATTTGATAAATGAAAATTTTAAAACTCTTGGATTAACAAGAAATAATTTAACTCCAGTTTTGAATGGTTAAATTAGATAGAAAGTTTTGGTAAATTTATTCAACTAAAACCATAGTTTTGTTAATTGGATAAGTTGTGTAAATTATTTAGTGATATTGAGCCAACCCATGGACAATTTTCCTTTGAGCACTCTAAGGTAAAGAGGTCGAATGGTTTACTCAGTTTTAAAAGACCTATATTTTGATGTGGTCTCTATCTAAATTGTGAAAAGTAAAATAAAATTGGTGTTTTGTATATACTCTTAGGATCTAGAAGGGTATGATACTAGTAAATAAAATAGAGTAAGCTTTTATTTGTTGTTTTATAAAGAATTGTCTTTGTAAAATATTTATAAACTTAGTGAAAACTTATGAAGTAATTCATAAAATAATTGTGACGACCCGGAATTATAGATATTTGAAATGAGGATATTTAATTAATTTTAAATATTCAAAGGGGTAATTTTAACTTGAATTTCAAATATCACTATTTATTGAATAATTTAATTATTGAATTAAACAATTTAAAATAGGGTAAAATAGAAAATCTTGGGTTTTAAGCTTGTTAAAAATAAATTGAAGGCTCAGCAAATTTATATTGTTGATACTGAAGGTGATGAAACTTTTAAAATTGAATTTAAAAGTGTTTTGTTCAGTTTTTAAATTATATCGTTTAAATTGAATTTAAAAATAGCCTTCCGAGACACAGTCTCGGAATTCGACGAAACCAGTTCCATTGGATCCATAATAGTGTCTTACTATCGGATTTCAAATTTCGTAGCTTTCAGATCTATCGTGTGATCATACGAGGTATAAACATCTAAATAAAAATTTATCGATTTAATTTAAATATAGATTGATTACCCTAGTCAACATCAGCCGTTTTCCTTCAATTCACATTTCTGTTCACAACCCAATTCCACACGCAACTGTCTTATCTTGTCTCCCTACTTTTCCTTTAAGTCACGTTATCTTCTCCTGGACTTCAATTCATTTTCAGCAGAAATAAATAATAATGGCCGAGCCTCCTAATTCGAAAATTGAATTTCATAATTGAGAAATTAAATCCCAAAATCAAATTCTCGCTTCAGAAACCATTTACAAGTCGCGGCTGAGAAATCTTCGTTCTCCCTTAGTAGGGATGTCTTCGAATCGATCTTACCGGTCTCGTTCCTTTTGAAGCGAATCGTGCTCGCACGGGATAGGGAATTCGCGAGTCAATTCTAAGTCGCGACGTTGTCGCGGTCACCATACCGAAGAAGCACGATCGTGGGTGGCTTCGCAGTTGCGAAGTATGGCAGCGGCGAGAGCCTCGCATGATGAGGAGTGGGGTCGAGGATGTTTGAGGTTGTGAACGAGCATGGTGATAGTCGACATTGATTAGGAAATCGCCTGTATCGCATTTAGGGTTGCGTCGGCAAGTCCACTGTTGCGAGGTGGAGGGTTCGGCGATGAAGCAGGTGATTTGGGAACCGGGGTCGCGAGTTCTGGTCAAGTAGGGTGTGCGAACAGCAAAGGAGGTGAAGGTTCGATCGATGCTTGAGTTTGAAGTCGCGATTAGGCAACCGTTCTGAGACAGCGAGGTATAACAGTCTTGCTTTTAATTTAATGAATTTATAGATCAGAGTAGGATAAAATATATAGATATAAAGGCACACATTTTAAAACTGGCTAGTCAATGTTTAAATAGGTATGAAAAAATTCTATTTTAATCAGATGAAATAAATATTTTCACTTACTAGTTAAATTTAAAATTTTGTAGTTTGAAGATAAATTTATTTAAAGGGAAATTAGTTTAAATTAAATTATTTGCTAATTAAAATTTTAAAATGGTAATTGATGGTTCGATTTAATTCGAATGTTAACAAACCATATAATGTTATACAAGGGTATAAACCGGGAAACCAAGAAAGAATTGAAGCGGATTGCAAATCAAAAATCTAAGGTGAGTTAATCTCACTCATCTGGTTTTATTTAAATTTAAATAGTTAAATTTAAATATTTGGTTGACTGTTTGCATTGATTGGATGTGCTTTATGGTATAGTAGTATATAGATGTAGTATATAGCAATATATATATATATATTGGAATATATATATATATATATATATATATTGGAGTTGATATTCCCGCATTATATAGCGGATGAGACCCTATTGCGCCGCATAATAGCGGATGATATTTTATAAAATCCCATATACCGCGATATTCCACCTCGAAGTGGAATTGGTATTGTGCTAACGTCCGTGGATGCAGGGAAACAGGTTGGAGGGATCCAACTGGATTCCTCAAATTTATTTAGATTATCTAATATTCCGTGTTTTGAATATTTGATATCCTGTGATGATTTTATATTGGATGATGTGGTTGATTTGGATTGTCCAGTATAATGAATTGTAGAATCTATGGAATTGAATTTTTGAAAGAAATAAAAGAAATGAAATTTAAGTAAAATATAACAAGTGAATTGGAATAGAATTAATAATGAATTGAAAATAAAATAAAAATAAAGTGATTTGGAATTTTAACAAATATGAACAAGGGAATTTACAAGGGAGTAATAAATTTAAACAAAAGTGATATTGTTTTAAAGAATAAAAGAATTTATTTTTAAATTCAAGGATTTAAACTTAATAAATGGATAATTATGACGTTGGGAATTTGGAAGTGGTATTTTCAGTTAAAAGGGGTTTAACCCATAATAAAGCAATAAAAATCTAAAAAGTTAATATATTTTGAAATAAATGAAGTGAGTAAAGGAAATTATTTCCAGTGAAGTGAGTTGGCAATCAATTGTAAATTGATTTAAGTATTTGGAATTAAAAATTTAAAGAGAAGTGAGATTTTGGAATTTTTAACTGGGTTTATGAAGTTAAATGAAATATCTGCGGATATTTAAATAATTAATTCAAGGTGGAAATTTATAAAGGGATGTGAATTGGTTTAAAAATAAATAGTGATTTATTTTTAAGATGTGGAAGAGAAGTGTATTTCCCTGGATAGCCAAGTGCGTTTTCAAAGCAAGTTTAAATATGGTTAAAATTTTTAAATGTTGTTTTTAAAGGCATGTTTAGAAAATTTATTATTTCTAAATGTTTTACATCTAAAGTAAGTATATTTTTCAATCTATTATCGTAGTTAGTATTTAAAGGTGAATTATATTTTATTAAGTAACCTTATTTTAAATATTCCTAAAGTATTATTTTTAATTATGTTTTGAGTAGTTTTTCTAAATTTAAATGATTAAGCATATTTTACATTAAAGTGCTTTAAAATTTCTTTAAAATCTAAAGTCTTGTGCTTGGTGATTCAGTAGAAATAAATAATTGGGAAATGCATTCCGTAAAAGGAATCCGTTTTGGGACTATTCTCAAAGGGGTTTGAAAATAGAAATCCATCTTGTAAAGATATTTTTGAGATAAATAAATAATTGGGAAAATTATTTATTGTTTGATGGATGTTATGGATGTTAATTGATAGTTAAATAACCGACTATCAATATTGGCCAAATGCGCTGATCGTTTCAAAGTGTCCGGGATCGAGATTTATTTCTCGAAAACCACTTCGATCCGATTTTGTACGTTTCGTGGGGAAACGAGTTTGGTATCGAAGATGGAAATAGGGCCTTCAGTTCCATTTGGACCCGGGACGGACTTGTATGGACGAATGCTTTCGGAACATCGTCAGCGGACGATGGGCATTCTAAGGGATGTTCTATAAAGGTAACGCTTAGCCTCAAGCCTCATCAACCGGGAATGACTGAAAATCAGGGGATATGCAGCAAGGCTTCGTGGGTAGCGCCTACTGGAGAGTATGGTCATCCCTGTCTAGAGGTCCCTTTTATTTCGGCTTAGTGGTGAGGTTGCTGATCCCAACCGTGGGGTGATCATATTCGGAATTACCCATAGGTGATTCCGGCCTTGTGATGCAGGGGGTCGGGCGTGATCCTCGGTACTGTGATCTAGGCCACGTACTGTGACAGGTGGTACCCCAGTGCCTAGTCATTCATTGGAAATCCATTCTCCCTACGTGCTTTGTACGAGTTTTGTTTGTATTACCCACTTTGTGGCTAGTATGCTGGAATTTAATAATGTAACAATTTCAGCTATTTTAATAAGTATTTGTATATAGACACTATTATAATATCAGAGGATTTTATAAAAAGTGTTTTAGCTATCATAAGGTAAAACCCGACATGTTTATTTGTGGTGTGGTCTTACGAGATGCTTTTGTTTCCAAGGGATTTTGAAACTTTAATAATCAATTTGAGTGTGATTTTCTCACGCTGGTATTCCAGACTGACTCGGGTGTTGTTTTATATGATGCTCGGGTCAGACCGAGTATTATAGGATACATGATATGATGCTGTGGAGCTCAGGAGACGAGCTGGATGGAGAGACGTATCTTCCGTACTTGTTTATATATGTATAATCCGCTGTGTGATTACTGTACTCTGTTATATTTAGGACATGATATGATTATTGACCAGTGGTATATAAATGCACTCTGATGTATACTCTATTGATGTATTGTATAAAACATATATAGTTTTGATTGGTGTAAAGATCTGTTAGTATATATATTATATTTTATTCCGCTGCGATGGTTAGATTCTGATGTTGATTTTCCACTTTCTTCTTCTACCTCTTTCTTCTTTAACTAAATGGTTCGATTTTCCGGGCATGGAAGATCGGGTCGTTTCAATAATTTTAGTGTTGAAAAAAAATACTAAATGGAAAATAGGAGTGATTTAGAAAGAGACTGGTATTATTAAGAAACCAATCGAATTAAGTATGTAAATCATTTTATTCGCACAGTTCTTGATCTAGGAATCGAATGCATAACTTCAGGTGATTCTCACCGGTTCGAAAATGGATTTCTCACTTGATTCTTGTCAGCGAAAACTTGATTCGGATTCTCGATATGATAATGAAGTTTTCTATCATAGTTTATGGCTATGTAAGGAGAATGGAAGTTTCTAATCAAGAAACCTGATCGGAGTCCGCTCTAGGGGAGGTCGAGTGAGCGATACTAGTTCCAAAGTAGAAGTCTATGTATCCAAGCAAGTGATCAGATCAAATATAGCGTACGAATGATTTATATATATATCATACGGACTTAAGTATAATTGTATAATTAGTATGTGACATAAGAAAAGTTGTGAACTTAAGCAAAATTCTAAATCTGGTTGTTAGTCATCTGACATTTTAAATAATGTTAAGTGATAGATTTTTCCCTTATGGAATTTGATTGATTGATAGTGGTAGTTTATTCCTTTATGAAATTTGATTTGATTGGTTGAATGATTTTATATACCATAATTAATAAAGTTTGAATTTATAAATAGAGGTTTTTGAACTGTTGTTTATTAGGACTTAAATCTCGATGGTTATGAAATCGTTTTAAAAGAATTTTTGGAATGATTGTGAAAAGAAATAATAATAGTATGATTTGAAGTATTTGAGAAATATTATTATTTTGATAAAAAATTGGAATTTGTTCTAATAGATATTTGCAAAGTGTTTTACAAATATTTTTATTTATTGCGGTGAATGACTAAAATCAAAGCGCGATTAGGAGTTTCCCCCATTTTGAGACTCACCAAGTATATTTACTCTATTGTATTTAGGAGGTAATAGAATGCCACTGGAGGCTCCATTGTTTTTGTTTAGAGTTATACCATGCTCAGAAGGGAGGTGCATCCTCCTAGTTATGTTGGATCTAGTTTTGATATATTTCCTTTTGAGGGAGTAAAATATATTTATGAATATAAAACCCAGACATTTGGTTCTAAATTTATTTTTTGAAAAGATAAGATGTGTATTATCTTGTTACATAATATTCTCTGTATTTTATTGAATATGGTTGATATGTGGCTTTTTGGTTGCTTATAGCTTTATTTCATACTAGAGTTGTATGTAGATTTATATCATGCTAGTTTTTGCATGTAGGGTTGTGTTAACCAATAAATGGATCAACACCTTAGATTGAGTGTGAAAGCACCAACCCTCTTTACTAAAGCAAATAAAATAGAAAAATCAATAGTAAATCGCAGAAATGGTAAAGAGTCAAGAGATTTTTATAGTGGTTAGGCTGTTAATGAAGCCTATGTCCACTTTATAGCTCTTATTATCTAACTGCTATTACAAGATTGATTTAGTTTACAATATAATTGAATCACCTAAGTTAGATCTAAATCACAAGTACTTGGAGGCAACCGGAGGATCTCAGGTGCTCTTTTGTGAATGTTGTGTGGGAGAAGAAGAGTGAAGAATAACAATGGTAGAGTTTTAGCAGCCGGTCCAGAGGATCCCCTTTATGTTGCAGATAGGATGGTATTTATAGGAGTTGGAGAGCACTTGGGCCATAGCCGCTTTTCTAGAAGCCCGTATCCATTTTGCAAAGCCAGCTCAAGAAATTTGGAGGTGTTTGGAGCTAACTTTTCGGATCGGTGCCGATCCAATTGGATCAAATTGGTACAGATCCAAAAGTCGTGCAATTCTTGTACAACCTTCATCAGGTTAGCTTCCTTGTTTGGTTTTGATGTTCTCCATGCAATTTCATAGCTTGTTGATTCGTTTTGATAGTGATTCGTCAATGGAGTTGACTGAACTGTAGTATGAATTAGATAAATCTCTGCTTCTTGGACTTTGGATGCTTGAATATCACCAAACTTGATAGATAAGTTAAGTGAGCCATAGGAATGTGAGGCAAGTGTTTGGTGTAGAAACGAGGCAATACTTTGGATCGGTATAGATCCAATTGGATCGGTGCCGATCCAAATAGTTTGCATATTTTTTGTCCAAAATTTTTAAAGTCCATCTTCTAGTTCTTTTAGGCCTTCGGGTCAAGTCCAATGTCACTTTGGCTTAATCTGAATGTTCTAACTCTTATTAAATTCTGCTAGGTTAAAAACCTGGTTAATGTTTTCCCTTCAGAGTACGCTTTTGTTGAAAACAAGGTGTGCTCTATAGTTGTTTATCTCTAGGTTTCCATTTTAAGGAGTTTCATTAGTCGTATCTAGCTATCTTGAAAAGCTATCTATGAAGTACCGGCTAAATGTTCAGTCCTTAGTGTGAATCTCCATCGTTCATGATTATGGAGTTATCTTGACTTGATAATTTCCAAAATGAATACGAACATCGAGTAAGTCGCATAGGGAAAATTTGGGACCATTTGGAGGAGTAAATTTGGGTCGGTTTCGATCCAATTAGATTGGATCAGTATCGATCAACGTAGTTGAGAAAATTTTCCAAACTCCACTCTTTTTTTATAAACTTTGTACGAGCTGACCCTTTACTTTAGTTCATTTCCATTTGATCCAATCCCTCATTTCTCCAGCCGATTCGACCTCTCCATACCCTATCTAGCCGATCCAAGCATCCCGTCCATCAAGGAGCTACCGTCGTCGATCTCTACCGCTAGCGCCATCAGCCACTACCTCCTGAAGCCTTTGTTGATGATTTGAGCAAGGAACTGACACAAAAAATCCCCAACTTTGTGAAGACTCCCGATCCAATACGAGTGAAATCCTAGCTTTAGGTTTCCCTAAACTAAAGATCGATTTATCTTCTTCAATTCAAAGGTTGGTAGCATGGATTTTGGCGTATTACTACATTAGCGATTAGTGATGAAGTTGTGTTGGTGATGGATACAGTTGAAGATTTGAGTTGATTGTGACTTTGTGAAAGACTATAGTAAATCGCAGCTTGAATTTTTCATGAAGCTAGGGTTTTGCCTTGGTACTCGACATGTTTTGCTATCTTCATCCACAGAGTCAGAATTGACTTGCACCGAATTAATTACACAGTCGATCTTGGCACAGTGTCTTACGAATTTATTTTGGTTTTTCTAGGATAATAGCTTAGGGTATCGTCTTGTGTGCAGCTTATGCTATTATCACCTTCCAAAGTACTAAAATCAACTTATGCTGAGAATTCTTTACTTGATTTGGACCCATCGATCTATATTCACTCACTTTGGATTGGTCATGTCATTGCATAGTCAGTGTACCTATAGGAAAGGCTTTCCATGTCGCTTCGGACCAATAGATCCATTATCGGTCGTTGATCGATAACAGGTAAATATAGAAGAAATGAAATTAACAGGTGATACAGATTGCTCTTTCCCGTATGAATTAGCCATCCACACAAAATGGTTTGTTCACAACGTTTAGGACACCAGACCCATTCTCACTTATATTACACATCACACACACTCCGGGTTAACACTGGGAATCCGATCGATGATTAGTACATGTCGATTATCTCCCAGATTTCAGGTGTCAACCATGCAAGGGTCTATGGATTAGAGATTAGGTGTACCTGACTATTTTGAATACAAGCTTTCTTATATAGAATGATGTGCAAATCTTCTCGGGCAAATTAGTTGAGGGGAACTCACCTCTTTCTGATGCGGAGTCATCGTCGATCCTAGCTAGATCCACTACTTCCCTAACTTCAGGTCAATATGGTCGTCTAACTCCAGTCGGTCCCATCGCCGATCGCACTCCTCCTAATTTCAGAGTCTTTCTTGATCCTCCAAAGAAAGCTCCTACAATTCTTACACATAGGATATTGCGAAGCATTTGCTCACAATATGGTATCCCAAAGGATGACGTTCTTCTGCCATTGAGAGGAAAATTTGCTCATAGGCCACATTCGGGATATGTGACTTGCCGCCGATATATGTGCATGTACGGTGTAGTGACCCCGTTCAATCACTTCTTAATGAAAACACTTTAGAACATATGGTTGACCCCAGTCCATATTCTTCCAAATGGATACGCTATGCTGACATGCTTATATGCGTTTTTCATGCGAACGCTTAATCATGCCCCAAGCTTCATTAAACTGCAGTATCTTCTACTGTTCAAGAAGAGAGAGGCTAATCCTTTCCTTCACTTGTTTATATTTAAGCCCAGCGTAGCCGAAAACTTATACTGGATCTTCTCAGCAAAGATCTTTCATTTAAGAATCAATTCTTTTTTGCTAAGTGTCTAGAAGGGTTTACCGATTTATGGACTACAAAGGGTAAGTCTCCTTCACCATGCTCAGAGTTTCCTTTAATTGCTATAAGTTTTCTAGACGGTCATATATTCCCTGTAGTTCTTTCGAAAATTAACAAGGACCCGACACTTGGCACTGTTCTTAGCACCTTAAAAGCCGTTGATGCTTAGGAGCGCACGATCAGATTCTTGCTCACATATGTGAACCTTCGCCGATGTGCGCTTTTACACCCTGGGAGATCCATTGGATTTGTTTGCGCTCCTTCCTGCTCTAGAGCCCAAACCCGTTTCGTTTCCTCTTCTCATGACTCTGGTGAAGATGATGATGAAGGAGAAAGTGGCCCATTCGATGGGTAAGATAAGACCCCTGAGGAGATCCAAATTCAAGTCGGGGTGGACAGTCCACCCAGAATGCTATCGATTCCAGAAGAGAAAGAGGAAGAGTTTAATCAATGGAAGGTCTAGGCCCCGCGTATTGAAGAGAAGGAAGAAAGAGAAATCGATGAGGAGCATCCTTTAAATGAGGAAGATATAGATTGGGACATTGATGAGGATTTAGTGTAGGAAGTGGAGGATTTAAAGAAGAATTTGGGCCAAGTGGATAAGGAGCTTAATGAGACAATTTACTCCATTCTCTTTAAAATATAAAGTCAAGTGATGAGGCATTTCTTCGTGGAGTGCCTTAATGAAGAGGAGGTGGACCAAAACTTCTTGGAGGACCCTAGAGTTTTTTAAGTCCATGGTAGATTATTTATAGAGCTGAACGGGTTAAGGAGCAGAGAAAGCCGGATAACACACCCTCAATCTCCATTCAACCCTAAGAGGTGCTTGACGATGTATATGAAGGAGACAATACTTCTTTGTCATCCTCTCCTAAAACTACATAGGAATCTGCTGACGACGTCGATGTAAATAATTAAACTTTATTTTATTTAGAGTTATTCTAATAATAAGGTAATTTTTTGAACTTGTTCGATGTTGGGGCTATATTGTGATGTTTTTGACGAAAAATTATAATTAAAGTTATGTAAATTCGTCTGTGTTTTAATAAATTATCATTTAGCATTTTACCGTGTGTTTGTTCTTGCATAGTTCTTATGAATTATTACTTTTATTCTTATAACTTGATTAGTGTAAGATTTTTTTCTTAAAAGTATTTGTACTTTCCGTTTAGGTGAAAATTTGAAGTGTTATTAAATCTCATTCATTGCGGCCTCATGAGAAGGCAGTTTTATCCAACACTTAAAGTGGTGCATTAAGCATTTGGAAAAGAAAACTGTAGAGAGACTTTCATTAAATATTAAGCTCATATGCATGAGGGAAAATAGCTTGAGGATACAATTTCCTAGTTGAAGGAAGATTCGCATGGCTTGTTTGCTAGAATTACATAAGTTATTCAAGAGATGGATGCTTTAAGAATGGGTCAATGCAGAAGCACATAGCCGAATTGGAAGTCTTGTTGCATGGTATAGAGGGTTTATATGGTACCGCTTATGAGAAAGAGATTAAAAAATTGTAAGGCACCATAGATTAACTGTCTTTGAAGCTCGTAGAGCAGTTCCAGGAGGAGGACTCTTCTATTACATTGGTTATGCACTCATCTTCGAAGCTAGGTGCAGCACCATCTTCTGTTGTGGACCATGATGCATCTATTGAGTGGAAGAAAGACATCGTGAGATTTTATAATTCTATGTTTAATGAGTTAAAAGCTTTCTATGAAAAAGAAAAGGGCAGGCTCAAGAAGGAGCCGTAAGCAGGCTCAAAGTTCCAAAGTTCAACTTCCATCTAAGATTGAACGTACACATGAGTAGTTATGCAGCTAATAAATGCACTCGAGGCTAAAATTTCTACCCTTGAGTCTTAGCTATCTGCACAGTCATTTGAGCTAGCTCCTCCTGCTGTACCTTTAAATTCTACTACGCCTTCTCCTTCCAACTCAACTTTGGCCTCACTAGTCGAAGAACTTAGCAATGGGAAAGTTAGGTTAACCATGATGATTATTGTAGTCCAAACTTTAATTGACATTTCTCGACTATTTTTGGCCTTATCTTAACTTTACCTTTTTATATATCCATCATGACTATGTTCCTACTGGGCAGGCCATCAACAATCATCAGGATGGTGCCAACTATAACCCTATAGTTTGTTCGTTAGTGCCCCCGTACATTATACCGTTGTTATTATAGAGGTGACTGGCTCACCTATAGATATGCAGATTGAAGGGTGCATCGACCGCTTACTTTTCATCAGCATCACAACTTTCTCGTAGAAAGAGAAGGATTTTGGCTGAAGAGCCTTCCGAGTCGAAGTCATACTCGTAGTGTATTTTAGTTAATTGTGTATATATCCGAGAAATTTTGTAAGAACTTGTAGTGATGATGTTGTATAAATGGCTATGATGTATAAATAAGTTAGATAAAATAATTTTTTGCTTATCTTTTTACCCTTTTGAGGTTTATATATATCTTTTAATTTATGACTTGTTTTCTTCTACATGCCTTGTTCTACACATGATGTATCTTTTGTTTTTACTTGGTAGTTGGTTAATAGTGCGGTATTTGTTGTGCTCGGTTTAGTTCGTTGTATAGTAACGTGTTTCCCGAACCTTGCTTATATGATTTTTAACATGCGCTTTGCATGGCCTGCTCCATTTATAGTGTGTACTATTTTTATTATGTTTGACTGAGAAGTCAGGTCGTGTATCTACAACCCTTATTTTATTCGTATGAATGATTTTAAAACTGGTTTGGGTCATCAAATATCCCTACATTTGGTGTAGTTTGGCTAAAAATCCGAGTTATGTATTTTATAACTCTATGATTTGGCATGGTTCTTTTTTAGAACCACAAGATTTTTATACTATTTAGGACCGTCTAATATTCTTACATATAGTTAATTTTGGCTGATAAGCCAAGCTACATGTTTGTAGCTCTAACATAAAGTTATGCACATATTTTTATAAACATTTTACATAGTTATTGAAATGAGGTACGATTTGAGATAGCTTCATTTTGATTTATCACAATATTTTATTAAAAACTTCCCATATAGCCCTTCGGGACCAGATTCTCAATCTTATTCTTTAGGTGAGGATAGTTGTCTGTATTATGGTCGTTCACCCTGTGGAAGTGGTAGTAAGTGTCTTCCTTGTTCTGCTTTAGCTTTTTCCCCTTTTTGGGAAAGACGTAAGCCAGCTCCATTCTAGTCATCTCAAAAATTTTCCTTAGGGTATGAGTTAGGGGAGTGTGAGTTGTGAAGTTGAACTCCATCTACCACTTAGCAGGTTGATTGTAGCCTTTTTCCCCATTGTTTCTTACATTTTGTACTAGGGGTAGTTTTATCAATTGGGATGTCTTCATGCTTTTGCAAGGCTTTCTACCATTATTGTCCCAAAATGAAGTATTTTTCTTAATCCTAGACTCTACTACCATCACCAACGCTTCTTCGCTGGTTACACCTATTCTCATTGCTTCAGATTTGAGCCGGGTGGTAAAACTACATAACCTCACATTTCCACATTGCTTAACTTAGGATATCGTGTTTGGATCAAGGGAGACATTCTTCCCAGCATTGAATTATCAATGGAAATCAACCGATAATTGAGCCCATAAGCAGATCTCTCCAAACTCATGCCTCCTAAACTACCTCGAAGCTGGTCCACCTAGATAAACTGGAAACAACATGCACCCAGCAATCTTTCCTACCTATAGAATATCCATATGATATTAAAACATGCACAAATGGTCATCTGGGTTGGATGTACCATCGTACTTTTCAATAGTAGGAGACTTGAAGTTATCAGGAAATTCCAATCAAGTATTTCATTGCAGAATGGAGTGGAGCTCTCTACCCTTCCTATATTATTGTTTTGTTGGTAGAGCTACGACAAATGGTTTACACAGCCATTTAATGCCTTTAATTCTTCGTCTTTGGAAACAATTTTAGTTGAGCCACTATAGTAAACTGAGGTGGCCTCACCATTTCCCTGCGTGGTTTGTTTAATGTGCTTGGCAATTGAAAAAGGGCTTATGCTTGGATGTTTGGTTTATAACTTAGGGCTAGCGTGGATCTTGATATTGGATTTTTCGCCGCGCTCTTTAGGCCAGCATCACCGTTCTCAATATGAGATTTTCATTTTATTTAACAGTTGTGCAGTTTGCAAGGCTGGTGAATAATGGAAGTGGGTTGGTTTTGATGGTGGATATTGGGCTACTAATTTTTCAAGCCTAGTCATCCTTTAATTGATTTGATTCGTAAGCTAGTTTAGGGCTTCAAGGATTGGATCTAAGGAGGCATTTTATGGTAGGCCCATTACCAATTTAGAAGAGGTGATGTTATTGTGGTTTTTGGTTTTAGCATCGAGGCGTTCCACCTCAATTAGAGGAGGGGTAGAAGAGATAGTATTTTTTGGATTAGCTTAATAAATTTTTGGTAGAGGAGTGGTTATTTAGGGAATGTGGGAAGTTCAAGAAAAGTTTTGTGGAGGTTCAAGCCTTACTTTTAATGCCAAAATATTAGCAAGATTTTGCGACCTTACAACCCCAACTTAAATTTTAAAGCAATCACATTATTGTATAACTACACGACTATGTGTTAGATAATTTAAAGAATATTAAATTATAGTTATTAGTAGTAACTATGTTGCTTTAATGCTTACAAAATTATAAGGAATGTAATCTAACTATCGTTAAATTGCCTAAGTAAACCAATTCAATTCCAAACAAAATCCAACACATAAAACAAGAATTAAAGTACTGAAAAGTAAATGACACAGAAATTTACGTGGTTCAGATACATAGGAATCCTACCTAAACATGGGCCGAATCTTTCAAATTAGATTATTTCCTTTTTCTAGTACAGGCACCAAATTTAATGAATATTTGGTACAATTTTGACAATATTTAATTCTCTAAGTAACAAGTTCGATCCCATTTTTTGCTATGTCTTTCCTTTTATAATGAAAAGACATCACAAGGATCACTAATATCATTTCCTTGTATCATTCTTTTACCACTGGATCATGCATGTGTTTTTCAACCATTTGATTTTGTTAATGTGCATGGATTACTAATGTAGATTTAGGTAGGAGAATTTGCTTCAAATAGAAGAATTTGACTTTGGGTGGGAACATTTGAATTTCATAATATCATGTTAAAGTGGTGCTGTAAACTAACTATTATGTAGCTGAAATCGGCACAGCATGGGAAATTTTAGTTGCTCACTTTATATGCACATGTTTTTGCCATGTTATCTGCCCAACTGTGGAAAGGTTCGGTTAGAAGGTGTTGTGTATTATTATGCTTCAACTATGGCGGTACATCAAAGATATATGGATTGTGTCGACTTTCAACCATAGCAGTGCATTTCGTTTACCTTGGACAATGCCGATTTTCAGCTACAGCGGTGCATCCTATTGATATGGACTACACTATCCTTCGACTATGGCAGCACATCTCGTTGATCTTAGACTGCTTCAACTTTCAACTACGATGGCGCATATTATTGATATGGACTTAGTGGTCTTTCGGTTATAGTGGTGAATCTTAAAAATTGGGTTGCATTGGTTTCTATTTAGGCATGGAACTACATTGGTTGCTATGTGAAGCTTCTGACATTGCAGTTTTGTAGGAATTTATAGGTTATTGCAAGCTGTATTTTTAAACCTGCACAGACCCTATATACTATCGAACCAGCCCATCTTATTCCTTTACCACACTACATGATTTATTAACTTCATACACCTGAACCTGCTCTAAACATTTATATTAGAAAAAATGGGTGTAACATGTGTCATGCCTTAAAATAGGCCTAAGATTTATTCTAGTGAGATGAAAGAAAATGCAACTATATAGAGTTCAATCATTTTCTATACAAAAGTGGTAAAGATATTGTTATGTGCTTTCGATAATTGATCAGTAGGTTAATGTAATAAGTGGACATAAACTTTAATCTTTTACCCGTGCATAGTTTCCTAATGAGAAGTACCAGTTTCATAATCAATTGGGTAACATATTTCAAAAAAGTTATGCCTTCCGAGCTTAAAAATGCAAGTGCCACATATCGAATTTTGGTCAATATAATATTCAAAAATCAGATTAGGAAGAACATGGAAGTATACATGGATGATATCCTAAAGAAATCAAAGAAAGAAGATGATCCCATCAAAGATCTACATGGAATTGTTGCCCATTTTTCTCGCAAAATATAATTGGGCCAGTCATATCCGAAGCCTAACATCAAAGGCTCATTTAACAAGTGTCGACTAAGATCTTATAGGTCCAGTTACATGTCCGTCCAATAAGCCTTACTACCAAGGCTTGTCCGCCACATCATCCCTGTCCCGATCCTTGTTCATTTCTTCCTCAATAACAATGGCTATTCTCTTGCAATGTTGGGTAGTATCTCTCGACCATCTTATTAACACCTCCTTGGGCTATCCACCACCATATCAGTTGCCCAAATAAACCTGAGCCCAAAATCCATCTTCCCATCCATGTGCCTTATTTGATCACGTCCCTGGCTGTATAAACCCACTCCTCATCCTTCCTTTTTGCCTCACTTTATCTTATGTGGACATGGACTTATCAGAAGATCTCAACCAATATTATAAAAAGAGGTGGCAAGATCATATCTTTCCTTTAAAAAAATCATCGAAACGGTATTGTACCTCCAACAAAAGGAGCCATTGTGCAACAACCTCTCTTTTACCATAACAACCCCCCTAATGAAAACATGGTCCTGAAGACCACCACCTAACACACATCAGGACTGCTTTGTTTACCTGACATTCAAGCTGGTCGCATTTGGATCGTAAATCATAATTATTGTTCTAAAGAAACTTGGCATTTAAGGCATCAATCCAAGCCCTTTGAAGCATAATCCCCACGGTTATAAATATGAGAATTCATGCACTTGTACAAGGATCGAATTTCTTTTGTATCCAACTTGATTTTGTTTAATTAATCTTTTGAAGAAGCCATTTTACTTTGCTTTTGTAACCATAAAATCTCTATAAATTAATAATAAAAGAAGCCATAGGGGTCGCAGATCTCTTTTAGATCGAACCATTCTATATTATGTGTTGTTTACTTACTTGTACCACACTTTACTCATATTAACTCCTCATTTCCGTTTTTTGTAATGTTTTAGTAAGTATTCTATAATCACTAATCCCAGTTTGTCTTGAAATCTAGTCAACAGAATTGTTCAGGATACTAAAAAAAGTAACATATGAAGCTAATCCTAAAAAGTGTTCTTTTGGAACACATTTGGGGAAATTTCTAGGCTAAACGGTGAGTGCTTGTGGGATAGAAGCTAGCCGTGAACAAATAAAAGCAACATGAGATATGAATAAGTCTAAATAAACAAAATGTAATGATCCAAATGTAAAAGTTATGGCTTTAAACCGACTAATTTCAATAGTAATAGATTAATGCATTCCTTTTTTTTAAGGTAATTAAAAATCATTAAACATTAAATGGAGCGAAGAATGTTGAAAAACTTTCTAGGATTTGAAAGATCATTTACAAAAAACATCCATCTTATTGAGTCCTTTTAAGGGCAAGAATTTGTTTCTGTATGTGGCAGTCTCTAAACATGCTATAAACTCAGTTTTGATAAAAAGGAAAATGGTATGAACTTTCGTGTATATTACACCAATAAAATATTAAAGGATGCAGAGATTAGATGTCAATTTTTGAAAAAAATAGCATATTGCTTATTCTGCAAAAAACTTTGATCATACTTTTAAGCACATCTTATAAAGGTCTTTGTAATTATTTGTTAAAGCAAGTATGTAGTAAATCAAAAACTTATTGTTAGTTATTGAAATGAGGAGTAGATCTCAGTCCGTATGATATATCCTATCAACCAAGAGTAGCCATATAGGGAGAGGCACTTATAGATTTTACAATTATATGCATGGGATTTGTTAAAGAATATGCAAAGAAAGAACAAGACAATAACATGAGATGGTAGTAATTTATAGAAGGTGCATCAAATGAGTAAATATGTTTGCAAGATATGTGGTAATAACACCTTATGTGAATTCAGTATATTATGCTATGAAATTATGGCTTCCAACACAAAACGACATCGTTGAATAAGAATCAATGATAGATGGATTGGCAATTGTACAATAATTAAAAATTCCCAAGATTGAAACATGATTTCAATTGATTGTTAATCAAAGAAATAAACCATATTAAGTTAAAAATGCAAGATTGTTTCAATATGTGAATATAGTGTAATAAGCGTTACGTCATTTGAACTCTTTTCCCTAAATCTAATTCAAAGAGATAAGAATGCTCAAGACGATTTATTAGCAAAACCAGCAAGCTCATGAGGAGCACCATAAGTGAAAATTATTCTGATAGGATACCCAAGGAGAGCTGATCTGAAAATTCAAGGACAAAAAATCAATAAGGAAATTTTATTTGTGACTAGGTCTTAGGTCGCTCAGCGATAGTTGAATATGGAGTCTCATATAGAGAAAGATGTACAAGGACTAGTTAATCATGGGTTAAGTACTAATGTAGGAAATGTGATGTCTAGGGATCAATATGTAAATAATTGGTTGACATGTATAGTTGAATAGTTAAAAAAATGAGTATTGTTAAAGGATAGAAATGAAGATAGAAAGGTCAAGTACCAAGCTCCATCTTTTACAATTATCAATGGAATTTTTTACAATAAGGGTTATTAGGTGCCATGCTTAGGATGTATAACTAGCAAAAAAGGAAAAGGTTTATTGGCCAAGGCATATGCAGGGTTATGTAGCGATTATTCTAAAGGAACTGGGCCAGCACGTAGTGGGTTAAATGTGTTAATTTCAATTTTTTTTTACTATTTTGGATCTTTGTTGGTCCTATGAAGTCCAAAGGATATTAAATCAAATGTAAATATTTTATATAAAATCTTTAATTTATTTTATTTTATTTATAAAAGAAGTTATTTTAATTTAATTGAAGTATATTTTATAAGTGTATCAAATATACTTATATGTGTATAGTGCAACATATAAGAAGTGTACATAGTTAATGTGACCATATATGAGTGCTGGGATTTACACTCAACGGCCACATTTGTCCCTTTATATATGCCTTTTGTTGTCCATAGTTTATTTTGAAATATATATAATAACTATTATACATTTTATTTAAATAATTTTGACCAATTCAAAACATTTGAATTGATATCTTTGAAAAATCTTAAGTTAATTTAAAAATTCAAGAGCATATAAGAAAATATCTTTTAAACTTAAATTTAAATTTCAAATATATATATATATATTTAGTATGCAATAAATTTTTTATTTAAAATATCCATGTGCAAATTTTAGTTTCAATATATATATATATGCATGTATGTATGTATATAAATCATTAATTAGTGTGTGTGTTTTTATATAAACACCAGAGCATTAGTATTTTTGAGTAAAAATAGGGATCTAGCTAGGGCATCTTCGTCGCTTTCCACTTTCCCTTTCGTGCCTTAGCCTTGCCGTGTTCAATGAAAGGGTTTTTTCCCTTTACAGGAACCACCCTATCCTTGAGTCCCCGAACCCTCCTCTGACTAATCATTGAGCTCGTGTTTACAAAACCCCGATGCTCACTGATGTGGATTTTCCACCGCTTGGAAAAACAGATAGAAATTGCAAGATCGGGCCTTCTCAGAGCAAACCATCCTAGAGCGATCCCTCCACATACAGTCACATCAATCTTCCATCTCAAATCCTGGACCTATTGCCTCCTCCTACCACATCTTCTGAATTTGACCATCTTAAGCAAGTGTCAACATCTGGTAATTCTCTTATTACTGGCTGAGTCAGTCTAATTAATAAGGTGTCTAAAAATCTGCTTAACGAAAAAGTGCTCTCTCCTTCTTTTGACACTGTTGGGCCTTAGAATGGAAGTCTATCTCAAAAGAAATGAAGTTTAATCCTAGTTGCAAGTCTTCTTGGATCTCCCTATTCTCTAATAAGCCAAAGAATGCAGTAAGGTATTCATCTAAGCATTTCAAAACTTCTGGTAATATTAATGAAATTCATGTTCCTTCATCAGAGATTTTTAGTGCGGTATTGAGTTTTGGAAAAACACTCTGATCGATTCCTTTTTAGACGATGGTCTCCTTTAGAATGTTGTCAAAAAATCTCTTTCAAATCGTTGGAGACTAAGGGAGCTTTGAATGTGAGATTTGATAAGGATATGTATTTTTTGACTTTCGAAATGAAGAAAGATGTTGTATGATTTTAGAAGTCGATCCTTGTGTTATTGATGGTAAAGTTTTTATAAATACCCGTTGGAGTCCCTCGGTTAATGCTGATCGAGTGCATGTTATGTACGAGTCTGGACTAAGTTTACATATCCATCCTCTCTCTAGTCTCCTGAGGGTCTTGATTGGTTATCTAGTAATATTGGTGAACCGATTTTCTTTGATGAAAATACTAAAGAAGAGATCGTCTTGAGTTTTACAGAGCTCTCATTGAGATCACCCCTAATAGGTCTTTACCTTCTCATTTGTCTATTGCAATTTCTAGCAACAAAAATACTTATATTTTAGTATCTTAATTAAGGCAACCCCTAGCTAAAACTCACTGCCATTCTTTTGGTTATACCGCGGAATCATGCACCGATTTGTTTGACTCGGCTACTTTGAATCCTACTGCTCCTCTATCCAAAATCCCAGAACAAATCCCATTGCAAAAGCCCCTCCTCGGGTGTGGAGAGTCGAAGTTATTGCTGCTAACGATATACCAGCGCCTATAACATCATCTCTTGCCCTACCGCATGTTGCTCCACTTGACCCTACCGATCTGGCCAAGCTTGATGTTTATCTCACCATTGCATTTTTCCACGACAACTCTATCTCATCTTAGGCTCCTATTTATAGGTTCACAAACGTAGAATAATTCACTACTCCTAGTCCTTCAAAGCTTCCTCCTTACTCGTTTTTGCACAATCCGAATGATCTCAATGATAGAATGGAGTACAGTATCGCCGATCTATTTCCATCATAGCTTGTTATTTTTATGCAATTTCTCTTCATCTATCACTTGTATGGAACTTTAATTTTATGGACACGTATTTGTATTGAGTGAGTTGTAGCTGTCTTGACCTTTCTTTCAAGCACCTATTTTAATTATTTTATTAAAACGTTGACTAGCCACTTCAAAATCGGCTTACCTTTCATACACACACACACATACATACATATACATACATATATATATATATTAAAATTTTATTTTTTACTTTCAGCCCCAAAAGGTTTTAAGATAATTTTGTTATCATAACAAATCTGTACGGATTCAATATATAAAAATATTTTTATTTAAATAATACATACGTATATTATTTAAGTGATTATAAAATTATATATATTAATAATAATTATACAGAAGGAAAAAATTTCATTAAAACCAAATACATATTTATGTATGTATGTATGTATGTATGTACGTACGTACATATGTATATGTATATTTGAATTAGTTTAAATATTTAATATATGTTTAAACCAATTTTATATGTATATAATTACATATATCACATTATAAAGTTATTAAACCTATTTAAAATTAATTTTAAATTTGAAAATTATATTTAAATATTCAAAATCATAGACGAAAATAATATAAGTAATTTAATGACGTTTCAAGTGTTGTTGAAAAAACCAATTTGGATATATACATAAGATTGGACAACTAAAGGTGTATACAAGTTCATAATAATTATTAGGATCTAAATAGCGTGAATATAAAGATCAACATATATACTAGTTATCATTAAATAGAAACATTACATAAATTAGCAGCCTATGATTAGCACCTTGAATAAAGAACCAACTCCTTAATTCTGATCGAACCAACTCCAGAAAATGCAATAGCCTAGAGATGAACATTACTCTTTAATTTAATTGATTATATTGCTCAATTTTTTTAGCTATGGTGGACAATTCCTCTCAACTAAGATTGGGAAGAGAAAGAGCAAAAAATTGAAAGTGTGGCTATGTGTTTAAGAAGCATATGTGAAGAGGTAAAAATGGAGACCTTTTGTCCTAGTTTTACTCTTTTTTTTACTTGCTAATTTGAAATCAAATTTGAATCCTTAAACCCCCGCTCCAACTCACCCTAGGTCAGCCATGTATTGGGCTAAGCAGGCCTTTAAAGTCCATAAGTCTATTTAGTAAATAATTGATTTAAATCAAATTTAAATTTCCTTAAATATTATATATTGATATATACATATATATAACTTTTATATATGCATCCACTCAATTACTAATGGCCCCTAAAAATCAAATAATATTTAAATAATTAATAATTTATTACTACTAGTTGATTTAGTCAATTTAGAATTTACAACAATTAAAATTAATTAAATCATATGGTATTTCAGAGTACTCATCATTACGGTTGTGCGACTCAAAGATGTAAATTCAGTCGGCGATCAATATAAAACAATTCGAATATTAACAGTCACATGTCACCGTAGCTAGTGCTGTGACAGTTTTATCGAATTTATCACTTACATATTTTTTAGTAAAAATCTAATTTCACTATCTTAAGCAGTACCCGTTAGTGACGATTATTTGCATCAATTCTCTTCATCAAAATTATATCACTTTAGGACTTTTGGAATTTGGTTATGGTCAAAATTTCAATATCATCCGCATTCAACTTGAATAGTCGAAACACAAAGTCGTTAGTATAGTGATAAAATTATTATTATTAACTATACTACTCTGGCTAGAGACTTTGACTTTGAGTTGACTACAGTCGACCATGGTACTAACCTCATCTAACTGAGGAGATGAATTCTATATTGAATAGCGTTTCACTTCCAATACTTCAACTCATACCTAACTATAATCATTCATTGGATACCATGCGACAATTTAACCATGATCAAAGTAGAGTATCCATATTGAAGTTCAACAGTATTCTCAAGTCAAGAGAACTGTGTAATATCGTCACTTCGAGATTCACTATTTGACTTTAGTTATATTAACCAATAAAAAAATCTTGAGTAAGTCATTCCATGGTTATCCAATAACTATCAGTACATAACACCTTGGTGCCTATAGGAGCCATGGGTAATATACTGTCCAATATTCGGAGAGCATTACATACTCTAGTCTCAACGGATGTATCAATGTTCTATCTTGAAACATCTTGACTAGGAATATTAAAAATAATATGTAATTTTCAATGTGATAAATTTCTTATGATTACAACGCACTATAATTACTATCACATAACATATCATTGAAGGATTTTCTATTTATTATACTTAAATTAAACAATTAACTAACATATTAAAATATGACAAGAGTATAATAGAAAGAAAAAGGCCCTTTATTTTAAATATGACTTTATTACAGAGTTAATAATTTAAAGTAAATTATGGAATTGCCCATGGGCATACCCCTAACCCTATTAATCTCCCACTTGCACCTGAGGCCAATTATGGAATCCTAATTCCGTCCCATCATGAATTGATCTGCTATGTTATTTTAGTTTATACATACATGTATATTCGAAACACACGTACACATTATGTATCATATGTTTAAATAAATAAAATCCTACTTTTATTCATTAATAAAATAAAATAATGATTTTATTTAAAATTTACTTAGATTAGATCTAGTTAGTTTAGACTTCATAGGCCTAATAAGATCTAAAATTGTGAATATTTTCGAAATTCACCCATTTAACCCTCTGCATGCTGGCCTAGTTCCAACATGAGATATATATTATTGCCATTGATTTCATATAATTTAAAATTAATATGAAAGTTGCTTTATAAATTAAATTGAAAATAAAAAATATGTATGTAAAATAATTTGATTTATACATTAGTTGATTTATGTTTATCATGTTATACAAATTATAATTTATTTAATGCCAAATCATACATATTTATATAAGTAGTTATTTGTTTATTTCGATTATGTTTTGAAGTATGCAAACTTGTATATCTATAAATTTTTATATATTAAAAAAATTGTTTGGCATGCTTGTTAACACATGGTGTTTGCACCAAAAATGGCACAAACACCCAATAAAATAAAAAATATGAAAATTATCAAGAAAAAAGTAAGAAATAGAAAAGAAGAACACACGATTTTATGGTGGTTCGGCAGATACTCCAGCCTACTTTGACTTAAACTTTATTATTCGATTTCTGTGACTTTTACAAACTGTAATCTTATGGATCAGTATTCTATGAATTAGTGGGGATCCAACAAGGATTGGTGGCAAAGTCTAGAAATTCAAAAAAGAAGAAAGGAAAAAAGTCTGGTTTCAAGAGCACTCCACCTCTATTTATAGGCGAAAATCATTAAGATAATCTTTGAAATTTGCTCCACACGTCCACCACGTCTTTCACGTTTTTCCAAACAAATTTCGGGGTTAACCATTGCAAGACATCATGGATCGGTACCAATCCATGGCTTAAGTATCAGTACTTAGCTGACTTGGAGTCAGACTTATGAATTTGAGTGTTTGATTAGGGTTCGACCGGAAGATTTTCTGAGATTTTAGTACTCGAGTGTTCCTCGGTTTGCTTGGTGTCCGACCTAAGACTTTTATGTGTCCGACCCGAGTTCCATGGATCGGTACCGATCCATGGTCATCGTTCGGTACTGAACGGTTGCGCTTAAGGTTTTTTCATGGGTTGCTTTGGGCCTTGCTTGGAGTTTTACCAAGGCTATTATGCTTTGAGTCTGACCCAAGGATTTTGTAGGTTTGCTTCGAGTCAGCTCCTCCAAAAACTTGAACATCCAAAATTTTAACTTTTTCGCTCATTTTTTATGTTTCCTTTTTCTCACCTTTTTATGATAATTCGCAAGTCCTTGGGTCATTTCTTCATCGGTTGCTCATACGATTCGATTGTTTAAGTCTGTTCGAAGATTGCAGCAAATTCGACCATAACACATTGCCAAAAATAATAATTGTTTTGACTATTTATCTAGGCGATCATTAAATATGGAATATGCAAATTATAGTACATAATTCAGATCTAGATTTGATTAGAAGTTCATAACGAAGGAAGGTGGAAGGCATTTCCATTTTCTACTTAAATACTATTTAGTGTTTCCTAAGATAAAGAGATAATTTGAAATTTATCTTGTTAATTAATTTAGATTATTATTTATTTGTATACATTTATGTAAACTTAATTTATAATCATATGGCAATATATATATATATATATTACATACATATATATGTCTAAACTATGTATATGGTACTATTAATATATATTACAAACCATATACATATATTGTAGTATATTCAAACATATGTATTTACTTAGGTGTAGCAACCCAGATATTTGTCGCTTGATTTGAGTATTTAATTAATTTTAAATATTGAAGTTATTGGTTTCAAAAGTTTATAACTTAACTTCAAATATATAGATTATATAAATAATTGAATTGTGAACTTAATATTTGGATAGTGAATCTGATTTTAATTTGAATATTAAATAAATAGATTAATGGTCTTATTTAACTCCTTTTAATTAACAAACAATAATGGTGAATTCATGTTGTAAATTTATTTGCAATAATAGTGGTTCGAGTAAATAATAAGAAAATAAATAGTTATTTTTATGCCTCGATTTCTATTGACATATTTTTAATTTAGTTTATTTGATTTTATATAATTTTTAATTTGGGAATTCTTAAACTTTCGTTGATGATTTTTCGACAAACAACAGTGTTTTTATGATTTTACAGAATTGGATAACCAGTGTATATTATTATTGTTTTGGGGTCATGTTGTTGTTGTGAGCGCGACCATATTTTTGTTTTATCATTCAGAGTTCATGCGCGAATAGAAATTTGTACGGTGAGATACCGAAAATTTCAATAAAATCTAACTTAACACTTAAGAAAAAACAAAAGCCACCTACTTTCCCTTTTTCTCTTTACCATTCAATTATCTAATTCTGAAACCAAAAACGAGATATCCACTTCTTCAAAATTCAATAAGAATTAAAAAAAATGCAAAGCTTTGATCTTTAGGTTCAAACTGGGGAGATCTACCTTTTGGCATGGGCAGTAGAGCGTGCGACTTCATGGTTTGAGTTCGACAGTTTATAAAGTGCTTAGCAAAACTAGGGTTTGGTTTTGGACCCAATCTAGAAGGAGATAGGCTGAGTAGAGATTATATTTGGATTTCTCATGGCAAGGAGCACCATCCCCTAAAAGTACGTCAACCCCGGTCGTGTTTTGGTCATCGCATCGGTCAGCTATAGGACCCGAACTTCCCTAGGTCGCATTTTACTTAAGGCACGTGCACGTGTTAAGTTTAGGTCGAGGCGGTCGAGCGTGTAGAGGAGAGTGGACAATCAGGAGATCATTGTTTAGTGTTGTGATTGAGGATAAATAATGGTGGAAGAATCGGCCATGATGATGGTGAGCTATAGGAAACAAGCGGGAAAGGAATTAGAGGAAGAAGGTGATTGGCTTGGGTAATTAGAAATGAATGTAATTAGTTTAATTTAGTTATTTATTTAATTGATAACTTATAAATCAATATCTTGCCTTACGATGTCGAAATCGCATGTTTTCAGTCGCCTTGCACTCATAGGGACGATAACTACGCTTTGGAATTGGATTGGTTGAGAATGGAGCTTGTAGAATTTCAAGCTAAATTCGAATGCTGTTCGATTTTAGATGGAACCGGAAAGCAGAAGCAAAAACTGGAATTTTTATGAGTATAACTCACCTCTTTGGATAAATCAATATGTTATATAGTAGATTAAATTTTACCGTTTGTGCTTGGTTGAAATTAGTGGTTGTTTAGTTTAAATATTCGATTTTAAAGCGATTGACATTTACAGTTGAACTACAGGAAATTTTGTTGAGAAATTCGGATTTCTCACCGTAGTGATTTTTACTTCTCAGTTATTTACTTGTTGATTTATTTCAATTATATATATGTGATATAGATTGTTAAATGCTGAATTTGATTATTGGCCACTTTGGATGTGACACTGACATATGTGAAAATCGAACCTTTTTAGTAGAAAAGGTAGTTATAACACTGGTTAAGTGCTATAGTAACTATTTGGCCTCGATATAGTATTTTTGAAATACTATAAATTGTTAAATTAGTTTGGAAATAATTTTTGGTTTGGGAAAATGAAATTTTATCTGACTGTTTTGGAATTTCTATGATATTTTAATTTAAAAGTGTTTTCAAACTTTTCTTTTTTATTTCGACTTCTTTCATTTTTCTTTTCTAATATATATATTTAAGTAAATGTTTTAATAATTATTTTTGGAATATTTGTTTTGATTGAAAATTATTATAGTAATAATAGATGTATTCAAAAGTAAATAAAAAGGGGTTATCTTTTATTTAAATGTGATTTTTGTTTTAAAGAAGATGGAAATATTTTGAAAATAAATATTTGTGTGACATTTTATATAAATGTCGTAAATAAAAGAATATATTTGTAAATGTTATCTTATAAATTGAAGGAGAGTCTTATAAGTGATATTTTATAAAAAGGGAAGATATTTCCATTTGATAAATTTGAGAAATAAATCACATTTGTGGATTTATAATCATACGTGGAATGGTCGTTTTAGAGAAAGTAGGTGGAACTATTTTGGAAACTGGAAGTGTGATAAATTTGAAGATGTATAAGCAGTGTTTTATAAATTAAAATGAATTTATAAAAGGAAATCAATATCATTTTGATAAATTAGAGAAATAAATTCCATTTGGAAATTTATTGAAATATATTTAAAGATTATGTTATGGAAAGCATATGAGGTTTATAATGATATTAGGAATTTGCTTATATTTGGAGTTTGGTGTTATTTTTGAAATTTGATTTACAAAATGAGTTTTGGTAATTTTATTTAGAAAATAAATAAAAGGAATTTTATAAATAAATTTGGAGTTTTATAAATAAATTTGGAGTTTTATAAAGAGTTGTAAATAAGTCGGGGATCTATAAAATAATTTATAAATGGTATTTTATAAAAAGAAGGTTTTATAAAAGATTTTATAAATAATATAAAAGGTGTTTATAAAGGCGACATTAAATAAAGTTTACAAATTTATAAAAGTAGGCTGCAATTATGTTATATATATTAACAAAGGATAAATGATATTTTATGAACGGAATTCTAAAATGAATTTAGAGCTTATACTTGTAAAAGAGTCTTATAAATTGTTGTAGAGATTAACAAGGGAGTTTTATAACTTGAAAAGGGATCTTGAAATTTAGGAAGGAGTTTTATAAATGACTTTGGATATTTATAAAAGAAGTTTTATAAATGATTTTGGATATTTTTAAAAGAGTTTTATAGATGGTTTTGGATATTTATAAATGAATATTATAAATAAACTTGGAGATTTATTAAGAGTTTAATAAATGGATTTGAAATTTTAGTAAATGAGACGTTCATAAATGAAAGAGATTTATTAAAAAGAATTTATTGAAGAAATTTGAGATTGGATTTCCCTAAATTGACCTTCTAAATTTTGACGGTGTGGACATTCGTTTCATGCTTAACACCGAAGGAATAGCGTTTGGGTTTATCTTTATCTCCGTTTCTTTTAAAACAATATTTGTTTTAATCCTTTTAATATGATTTTGAAATAAGAAATCTTTCATGATGTATTATGAATATATTATACCGCTGAGATAAGTATATGGATATTTTTCCAGGTATTAAAAGAAGTATAAAGGGTTTGTGAATATATCTTTGTAAAAGTATTTTAATATGAGAACTTACAAAGAAGCTTTAATTAATGAAAAGATTAATCAAAGAGGCTTAGTGGTTGCTTGTGCTTAACCGTGCTTGGTTAAATCTCTGGTTGAGTTGTTTGTTATTTCATTGTTAAATAACCGACTATCAAATGTTGGCCTGTTTTAAAACTATCGTTGTCGGTTCGGAGAGACCAGGATATGATATATTATCCAAAAACCACTTCAAACAAGCACAAGCGTTTTGAATATCTTGAAGATGATCGAAGACAGAGCTCTTTGAAGTGCAAGGTCTACTGGCTACTAATCCTAAGGGTGATTCAAAAATAGATATAGTAGAAGCAGTGCCTTCAGGTTGTTTATATCCTGAATAACTTGTATGGACAAACGCTGGCATTGCATTGCTGCCTGGAGGGCAGTGTTAGCATTCAAAGTAGAATTGCTATCTAAAAGGTAAACATAGCCTCTAGCCTCAATAACTGGGAATGACTAAAATATGGGATATGTTTCAGGGCTAAGTGGGTCGCATCCATTAGGAGATTGTTGTCACCCTTTCTAGATATATACATTTATGGATTTGGTTGTGCACAAGAGCTCTCGGAAAAGGTTGCAAAAGCAACCGGGGTGATGAAATATTCAAAACTATCCAGTAATGGGTAAGGTCGGTCCTGATTCTAGGGGGTCCATGTGAGGCCCTCGGTATATTTTCTAGAGGTGTGCTGTGGCAGGCGGTACCTTGGTGCCTTTTCATTGTATGGAAATCTATTCTCCAATAAGTGCCTTAGGACTTAGTTGCATTCTATTATACTGGAATTTAATTAATGTAACAATTTCGGCTGTATTCAATATTTATTTTAAACTCTAGACACTATTATAATATCAGAACATTTCATAGGAAATGTTTTGGTTACCGTAAGGTAGAAACCCATCCGTGTTTATGTGCAACGTTGTCTTACGAGATACCTTTATTTTGTAAGGTTTTGTAACATTAAAATTCAATTGAGGCATGTTTCTCATGCTGGTTTACAAGACTGTTCCTGATGTTATTTTATTATATTGCTTAAGTCAGACCGAACATATTTACAGATCTAGTTTGGATGCTTTGGAGCTTTAGAAGACAAGTTGGATGGCTCCAAGAAGTATTCATGTATATGTTTATTTTCCACTGCATTGGTTGTTTATAGTTATCAGCATTTATAAGGACGGGTTTTAAAATTGTCTAGGCCAATGATTTTAGTATACACTTATTGATGTATGTATACTGCAGTTTTCTTTGATAAAGATCTGTTGTATATTATATGTTACTCATCACGATGTGAGATTCTATTCTATCTTTCTTTCTTTCTCCCAACAATCCGTCTTTCCGGCACTCAGATCCTCGGCACGTGAATACCATGGATGTATTAGTGTTGACTTCTAAGGATCTAAAGGGCGGGTCGTTACATGCGGTATCAAAGCTTAGGTTAAGCGAACACCTAGGCTTTGGTAGGGTTAACTCATTTAAGATAGGGTAAGTTAGACCATAGGATGTGTTTGAGTGTATGTATATATGAGCGCGTATTTGTTCGTGTTATAAAATGTTTTATATCGTGTTGATTTATCGGTCAAGTGGCTTATTAATTCCAGTCGATACAAAAGGAACAACTTTATCGATAGGAGTTCTAAACACTTAAACAAGGCAAACCGACATAATATTGTTTCGAAAATGGGTAAATGGAATGATTTCGCCTAGATTATATTTCATATATAAAAAGAATAATTTTCATAAATTAATATAATTATATATGATGTGTTTGGGTGTTAAGGAATGATAATATTCAATTATTATCATTTATTGTTGATTTGGTTGGTCTCAGATAGTTTATGAGCATTTATCGTTTGGTTAAATCAAATACGAACACCTTGTGAATTCAATTTCATAGTTTGACTATAAGGCGTTCAATGAATTAGTTGAGTTAGAAATTAAGATTTAATTTTAATTAAGATGTTTATTATAATTTTAACAAGATAAACATTTATGAAATATTTTGTATAAGAAGTTATTTACACAAGTCTTGGTTAGGATTTTTCACCTGATTCTTGATAGTGAACACTTGATAGGATTTTTGATTTGATTCTGAAGTTTTCTATCGTAGTATATGGCTATGCAAGGAGAATTAGAGGTTTCTAGTCAAGGAACCAGATTCGTAGCCTGCACCAGAGAGGTCGAGTGAGCGATACTAGTTTGCATGTGAAATTGTGATCAAGCAAACGATCAAATTTGATATTATGTACGGATGGTATATGTACATCGTACGGGCTTTAATAAATTATATATTGTTGATATTATAATTTGCAAGTTAAATGGTTGGATATTATTTGAGAGTGAGATGCAGGTTCATGGAAGTGAAAACTAGTTGATGCTTTTGGTTTCATGGGTAGAACTTGGTTGCCCGACTTATATTTTTGTTTTGGTTAATGGTTTTATGCACTAGATATGGAATGCCACTTGGCTTTTTTTTGTTGGTTTGGGCCGTGATGATGGTTTGTAGTTTTTCCGATCGACCTGTGCAAAAGAGACGCTGTCGAAATTTTCCATAACTTTAAAGACTTAGAGATTTAATAATCCTTTTCAACTAAATGATTTGGAAATTTATGGGTTGGAGGCATTTTCCTTACTATGAGAATTTCGAGGATGAAATTCTTTTAAGAGGTGAAGAATGAAACAACCCACATTTTTGTTGCTTGATTTTGAATATTTTATTAATTTTAAATGTTGAACTAATTGGTTTCAGAAGTTTATAACTTGAATTCAAATATAGAGATTACATAAATAATTTCATTTTGAATTTAATATTTGGATAGTGATTTAAAATATCTGATTTTAAATTGAATATTAAGTAAATAGATTAATGATCTTACTTAACTCCTTTTAACTAATAAATAATAATGTGAATTCATATTGTAAATTTATTTGCAATAATAAACGGTTCAAATAAATAATAAGAAAATAAATTTTTATTTTTACAACTCGATTTCTATCAACGTATTTTTAATTTAATTTATTTGATTTTTCCATAATTTTTAATTTGGGAATTCTTTAAACTTTCATTGACGATTTTTCGACAAACGGCAATGTTTCTATGATTTTATAGAATTGAATAACCAGTATATGTTATTATTGTTTTGGGGTCATGTCGTTGTTTTGGGTGCGACCGTATTTTTGTTTTATCATTCGGAGTTTATACGCGAACGTAAACCTGTGCGGTGAGATACCAAAAGTTTTAATATAAATCTAACCTAAAAAATAAGAAAAATCAAAAATCCATCTACTTTCCCTTTGTGACATCCCAGGATTTTTGGCAGTATTAGTTTAATGAATATTTAATTTAATTAATTTAAAATACAACTTATTATGTTAAAAATAAAACATATTATATGTGTATTGGAGGAAATTATGATTTGGAATTCAAAGTAAAGAGTTTCAAAATATTTTAAAAATGAAAACTATTTTATTTACATATAAATAAAACAAGCTCTACTTATTTAATTTTTTGATTTGAACATGTATATGATGTAATTTGACTAATAATGGTTCAATAAAATAAATCTTATCAATATTTAATAATCTAAGTAAAACAAATATATGAGTTAAAAAGGAAATAAATATATAGGTTTAACAAAATTATGATATTGACAAGTTTAACAATAAATAACTTTTAAATTAAGTGTTGATAGGTTATGTAAGAAATATATAAACTTTAGGAATAAAGGTTTAAGTTGACAATAAGGTAATTATAAGAAGGACAAAAATAAAATAAATAGAAAGTGTACAAAACAGAATAAACAAAATATAAATATTTGTTTGTAGCTTGCAAAAGAAGGCACTACTATATCAACACTAAAAACAAATAGAATAAGTATTTATATTAGAAAGAAATATCTCAATTTAAAAATTTATAGTTATGAAATGAACATAAGATAATTTTGGGTAGTATACATATTTGCAATACATGAATTGTGTGAGTAAAGAAGGCTAAAACACAAATATATATAAAAAAAAATATATATATAAGGGAATTATAGAATATATAATAATATCTATGTACATACAAAATGAATGGATAAGCATAGGTAAACAAAAGGGGAGACAACCTCATAAATGCATATCTTTTCCAGCAAACAAAACATGATATCAAGGTCAAATTCATAGCAGGTCATAGAAATAGCTGTCCAAAGAAAATATATATATAAAATCAAAGGTAGCTTGCTGTGTACAACAAAAGTAGACCATACTTCCTTATACCCCTGTACTCTGTTTTCTTTTTCTTCTTTCTTTCTTCATTCATTCGAAAGCAAGCTGAGTCAAAACAAAGAATATGTATACTTCCATTTCAAACTAAAGAATCAAGCAAAGGACCCAACAGATTCAAGTACAGATCACATACAAGTTCCAAAAAAAAGAGAGGAAATTTCCAGTTCTCAAATTATTTCCAGTCTTTGTTTCAAATCAAACAGGTGAGTAACACTCATCTCTGTTCTGTTTGAATAAAACTGGTTTTAAATTTAACACTTATCTATAAACTTGACCTGCCTAATTGAGCGAATTCATGAGATAATTCTTGGAAATACGATGAGTAGTTGTTGGCCTGTTTGTTTAGGGATGAAGCATGCGTATATGTATAAAGATGTTGTATGCATGTCTGTTGAACAACATATATCAGCTTTTTTTTATATACAGTGAGTAGACTTTAACCCATTTTAGTTACAACATATGTATAGTTGATGTATGCCTCAATTGATAAAAAAAATAAAATAATAATAATAACTTAAACAGTGTTGATAAAATGTTATATAGATAGAAATACTGATTTGCAAACCTGAGTATACATATGTGAATATCTGTCAATCATAACAGCCCAAAATATATTCAAAAAGTTTAAATCTTTTCCCTGTCTATAGTTTATCAATTATAAGTGAGTATTCCAACTGGTTTGTTTGATTTTTTTTAAAACGTCTGTGAGTAAACAAACATCATCTTGTTTTAAATTGTGTATGGGATGATTTTACAAATAATGAAGTGATAGAAGTGTGCATGTCTGAGAACCAGAGAAAAAAATGGTTGTTCTGTTCTTGCTTTACAGGTTCCAAACCTATTCTAAAATCAAGATCTAATCCTCTAATTCCTTTAGATGTGATTGTTCAAACAAAATTTGTTTAAATAGTAAGAGCTTAAATTTAAAAAAATATATTAAGTATGTTTAGTTCTAAATTTCTGGAAATCAAGAGAAAAACAGTGGAAACCTTAAATATGTTAAATCAAACATCATGATTCGTTGATTCTTCTTTATAATCTGAACCATATTTGAAAACTAAGATTTTTAGAGGAAAAATCAGGATTTTTAGTTTGATTTTGAATGAGATATTTGAAGTTGATCAGAAATTTTGTTCTCGAGTTTTTCTGATGCTCACGTAGACTGGATGGTTAGGGATTGAGGTAGGGAAAGGTGATAGGCCGGAGATGTCGGGAAAATTGTTCGACTAACTTAATGATCATTGTTGATGGCCTGAGGGATCGATTTAGGGTTTGTTTCATTATTTTAGTCGGAGTTTGTTTTTGCATCGCTGTAGCTTCGCCGTCGCACCGGAGTCGATTGCATCGGTGGCAATCGAAGCAGGAAGGGTTGACGAAGTTCTGGACGAGGTATCGTCGTTGTTGTTGAACTGTGGTGATCGAACGAAGCAGATTTTCTGATGATCGAATACGGTTCCTGTTGGGTTCTTTTGCTCAAATTCAATATCGAGAGCATAATAGAGATCTGGATAATGGGATGCTGGGTGAAGGACTTCGATGACGTGCGGGTGATCCTGGGGACGACCAGAGGTGATGGAAGTTAATGTGCACGTGCACAGTGGTGACACGAGAACGGGGTTTGGGAACGAAGGCTTTATCTCGTGCCGAGTTCGAGTGGTTCTGTGATAAGCTCGAAGCAGTTGAGAATTGGGGAAACTAGTGAGTGTTTCGTGTATTCTGGTGTCAGAACTCGGTCGATCTTGTGTCCAGGTTACTAGTTTAAGCTAGACCCTTCTTTGACAAAGGACATTATAGATATACAAGTTTTGAAACTAACTAAGATGAGTTAAAAAGGGTGAATCAAAATACAATTTGTTTCATAGATAAAAAAAGTATTCTTAAATTAATTAAGATTGTAAGTTAATTAATTAAGGTTAATTAATTTGAAATTGAGAATCATTAATTAGACAAGTGAAGATTATTAATGATTAGTAAATTAATTGATTAAGTAATTAAAGATTAATTAAATTCCAGAAAGTACTTAATTTATTAAGTAGATAGAAATTAATTCATTTGTGATTAATAGTTAATAAACTCATAATTAATAATGATTAATGGAAGAATAATTACTTAAAGAAGTAAGTAAAGTATTTTAATAGATAATGAAGAACATTAACTAGGGATTATTTAATAATTAGATTAATTAATTAAGGATAATCATTTGTGAGATTGTTTAAGTAGAATTACTTATTGCAAGTAATTAAAGGGATTGATTACTCAATATAATTAATTTAATTAATGTGATTAATTTAAGGTTAATCGCTGTAAATGATTAAGGATAATTAATTTGTGAAATTAATTAAAGGCTAATTACTTAATGTAATTAAAGTATAATTAGTCAAGGATGATTAATTAAGGTGGATAATTATTTAAAGGTTAATTAATGGGTTAGTAATAAATTAATAAGCAGGATTTAGAGGTCACTAAAGTAATTAACTTGTGGCCAATTAAATTAATTAGAGATGGTATGGTTGATTTACCTTGCTTATGAATGATTGAATGATATTATATACTTAGATTAGTTGATATGGTGGGTATATGATGTGTGATGCTTTATGATATAATATGTTTGGGTTAAAACGGTGACACTCTATATTTAAATTTTGAATTGTTTCACTTGAATACTTGAGTCAAGATGACATTAGATTCGAAGAGACCGAGATCGGGTTTGCTTCATTACAACATGATAGGGGGTTGTGAAGTTGTACTAGTTACCCGGGTTTATATAAATTGTATGGTTTTGTATCCCATGATTAGAGGAGTTTACTCACGCTGGTTTCCAGCCTGACCCGGGTGTTACTTTGATGTAATGCTCAGGTCAGACCGAGTATTACAGATTTCCAGGTAAGGATGTTCTGGAGCTCAGAAGACGAGCTGGATGGCAGGACGTATGGAGTGTTCCACTGTGACTATTATTCTGTTTGTCCGAGACATATTTGATTTGTATATGTCCATTGTTAGTGTATATGATTATAACTTTGATGTATTATAATTGTAAATTGACATATACAGTATTCTTTGTAAACTGTTATTATTTGATATTATATTTTGATCCGATGCGAATGTGAGAATCTGTGTTGTGATTTCTGTTTCTTTCTTCTATCTCTTTCTTCTTTACTAACTATATGGAATTTTCGTGATCGAAAATTCCGGGTCGTTACAGTTGGTATCAGAGCAAAGGTTAAGCGAGAACTTTGGCTCTGGTGGGTTTACTCATTAAGGATAGGGTCAATAGTACCCTAGAATGAGTTGAGTGTGTGTGTGTGTGTGTGTATATATATGAGAGCGTACTTGTTATTTTCTTATATAAAGATTTTAAATGATTTTATGTAAGAATATATTTTGATATATATAAAGCAATATTTCTTACTAATAAATATTAATGAAATTGGTTGTTGATTATTGGAATTAAATTAAGAAGTAATAGAAATATAACCAAACTGAAATTAAATAAAGGTAAGTTTGAAATGGATTCAAACTGAAATTAAATCTTGAATTTGGAGAAAAATTTTCAGAATAAGATAATAGTGAATTGATCTCCAACTGTAATAACCTTGGTTATTATCCTAAAATGATGAAATGTTCTAGGGAAATAAAACATTTAGGGAAGTATGACATATAAATGGGAATTGAAAATGATTCAAATTATAAAGTTCTAAACCTGGGTCCAGAATTTGGAAAAAAATTTCAAAGTAATAAAGAAATAATAAATAACATTATTTAATGTATTTGAATGAAAGGGTTCTATTTCAAACAAGAGTTGTTTGAAAATTTAAAGGAATTTGTTTTGAATTGAAACCAGGGTGGTTTAAAATTTAAAGTATAACTTGGTGTGTAAAGGAAATTAATATGTATATATGTGGATATACATCAGATCAAAGATAATTTGAAATAAACTCTAATGTTGAGTTTTAAATTTGGGATGTGATGTGATACCCAAAGTGATAAGTTTTTGAACTTATAAAATTATTAATATAAGGTTTAAAGTTTGAAATGGGAATTCAAATTGGGTAAGGTTGTCTAGATTAAGTAAACTGAATTTAACTTTGGGTAAGTTAAATAAGTTAACAAACAACCTGAATTGGAAATTTCAAGATGAAATTGAGATTTAACTTCGGAAGTTAAATGGTTAATTTGAATTGGGAGATCGTGTGATCTCAAGATGGGTTTGAGATTTGATGGATGTTTTAAAATAAATTGTATGATATCATCCTATTGTTATTGATAATCTTTAGATTGGGAATTGAATTTGTTTAAATGAATAAGGAATGAAGTGTGGTAATATATCCACTATTGTGATAATAGGAAATTAAACTTTAATTTGAAATTAGTCTAAATTAATTTGAATAAGTTGGAATTGTAATTAAAGTGAATATGTTTAAAATCAAATGGAATTTGATTTGAATTTGGAAAGAAATTGTGGATAATTCAACTTGAATTGGGACTGAATCAATTTAATGGGAAATTGATTAAAATGGAGATTGGGAAGTTGAACAGTTTGGCTCTGGACTATTTTCAAAATAAATGGTTTTAATATAAATCTATTTTTCCAAACTATTTAACTATTTTACAACTGTTTTATAAACTAATTACTATTTTTCTACTATTTTATAACTGATTACTGTTTTACAACTATTTTACAATTACTTAACTATTTTACAGCTTTTTACAGTTAATAAATATTTTTCAACTACTTACCTATTTTTTTTAAAATTTCCAAGCTATTTTCTAAAAGTTAAACTGGTCTGAGTTCAAACTGTTATTGATTAAATACCCAACTGAGGTAAGAATTGAAGTGATAATCCAAATAGGGATTAAGGCAAATGTGAATAAGTGAATAAAATTAAAATGAATGTGAATAGAAAGGAAATTGATTTGGCTAATAATCAATGAAGATAAATACGTAGGATGTACGTATATTATTCTATTCGCATAGTGGTTTGATCCAGATTCGAGCACAGAATTTCGAGATAGTATTATCGATCCGAGTTGGGATTTTTCACTTGATTTTCGACGGCGAACATAGATATGGATTTTTGATTGGTTCTGGATATTCTCTATCATAGCTGTGACTACGTAAGAAGAATGACGGTTTCTGATCAAGGAACCAGATCTGAGTCCGCACTAGGAAGTCGGGTGGACGATACTAGTTCGGAAGTGAAATTTTGAGATCGAGTGAGCGATCAGATTGATATTGCATACGGATGATATGTGGACATCGTACGAGCTTGAATGAAATTGATATTGGAAATTTGTGGATAAGAACTGTAAATGATTTTTGAAATTGGAAGTATATTTCGTGAAATATATGATAAAGTAAAATGGAAATTGGATGTTCCGATAATAAAAATTTACTTTATAGGAATAAGTCATATGGTAAATGACTTTATAAAAGAGTAAATCAATTTTGAATATATGATTTGTAATAAACAAAGATATATCTTTGTTATATAAGATAAAACTTCCCTTGTTGAATCTAGCCAGAAAAATGGGTTTTTGAAAGTTTTGACGTATACAAAGGGAACTTGTATAAGTATGAAGTGATTTAAAGATTTCTCAAGAAAATTATATATATGCATATATATATATATATATAAGATTTTATGGAAATGGTTTTGAGAAAAGGTTTTGGGAACCTTTGAATTTGAAAAAGGCTTTTGATTTTCGAGGAAAATCAAATTTGAAAGTTTGGAAAGCCTGATTTGTGAATTATCGATTTTGGGAATCGATTTTGTGTAAAGGAGCTTTATATGGAATTCATACTAGGTGTATGATTTGGAAAATACTCTATGTGTATAGTATAAAGTGTTTTGAGATTGGCCTTGGGGAAAAAGGCGCTCCCTTGAAATGAACTTCTCAGGAGTGCCACAGGGTGGCACTGCCTTGAGCCTCTAAGGGGGAGGTTCTAAAGTTGATCCTGTGAGGAGTCCGGACAAAACTAGTTCCTGAGGATTTTTTGTGTAGCGAAAGTCGAGGGGCTGGTGCCTACAGAGGCATTTGGGTTATGCTGTGACGACAGTTTAACTCAATGCCACTGCGATCTACTGCAGACCATAGCGAAAGTCGTGTGTGCCGTTGAGAGCCAACAGTCTACGTTTGATTTTATATCGGTAGACTGCGACACTATGGTAACATAGCGGAAGTCGTGTGTGCCGCTGAGAGCCAACAGTCTGCGTTTGATTTTACATCGGTAGACTGCGACCTATGTAGGAGTGGAGAAGTTTCATTTCGACAGCGTAATCGAGAGGCCGCAGAGAGCCTGCAGTTACATGGACTTTTGTTGTGACGGCAACGTAACCCTGGATGTAACTGCGATCTGTTGTGGGTTCCATGGTGTAATTAGTTACATGGACTTTTGCTGCAATGGCAACGTAACCCAGGATGTAACTGTGACCATGGATGGGTGTGATGATTTCCAAAGCATTCTCACCAAAGCTATTTTCTCTATTTTAAAATGATTTCTATATTTTTTCAATAACATTAATTTTCAAGTATTTTCACTGGGTGTTTAAAACGGGTTTACCAACCACTTATAGACTTTCAGTCCTACGCCTGATCAACGTATGATCGAATTTTTATGGGAACAAGGATAGACTTGTTGAAACATCGAGTTATAAAAGTATGTTTATAAAAACTATTTTAATAATATTATATAGATATTTAAAAGTGTTTTAAAAATGAAAAATTATTTATCTGATCTTAAGCATTTTAATAATTCCGGCTTCGTTCCTTTTCGAGGACGAAATTTTTTAAGGGGGGTGAGATGTGACATCCCAGGATTTTTAGCAGTATTAGTTTAATGAATATTTAATTTAATTAATTTAAAATACAACTTATTATGTTAAAAATAAAACATATTATATGTGTATTGGAGGAAATTATGATTTGGAATTCAAAGTAAAGAGTTTCAAAATATTTTAAAAATGAAAACTATTTTATTTACATATAAATAAAACAAGCTCTACTTATTTAATTTTTTGATTTGAACATGTATATGATGTAATTTGACTAATAATGGTTCAATAAAATAAATCTTATCAATATTTAATAATCTAAGTAAAACAAATATATGAGTTAAAAAGGAAATAAATATATAGGTTTAACAAAATTATGATATTGACAAGTTTAACAATAAATAACTTTTAAATTAAGTGTTGATAGGTTATGTAAGAAATATATAAACTTTAGGAATAAAGGTTTAAGTTGACAATAAGGTAATTATAAGAAGGACAAAAATAAAATAAAATAGAAAGTGTACAAAACAGAATAAACAAAATATAAATATTTGTTTGTAGCTTGCAAAAGAAGGCACTACTATATCAACACTAAAAACAAATAGAATAAGTATTTATATTAGAAAGAAATATCTCAATTTAAAAATTTATAGTTATGAAATGAACATAAGATAATTTTGGGTAGTATACATATTTGCAATACATGAATTGTGTGAGTAAAGAAGGCTAAAACACAAATATATAAAAAAAATAAATAAATATATAAGGGAATTCTAGAATATATAATAATATCTATGTACATACAAAATGAATGGATAAGCATAGGTAAACAAAAGGGGAGACAACCTCATAAATGCATATCTTTTCCAGCAAACAAAACATGATATCAAGGTCAAATTCATAGCAGGTCATAGAAATAGCTGTCCAAAGAAAATATATATATAAAATCAAAGGTAGCTTGCTGTGTACAACAAAAGTAGACCATACTTCCTTATACCCCTGTACTCTGTTTTCTTTTTCTTCTTTCTTTCTTCATTCATTCGAAAGCAAGCTGAGTCAAAACAAAGAATATGTATACTTCCATTTCAAACTAAAGAATCAAGCAAAGGACCCAACAGATTCAAGTACAGATCACATACAAGTTCCAAAAAAAAGAGAGGAAATTTCCAGTTCTCAAATTATTTCCAGTCTTTGTTTCAAATCAAACAGGTGAGTAACACTCATCTCTGTTCTGTTTGAATAAAACTGGTTTTAAATTTAACACTTATCTATAAACTTGACCTGCCTAATTGAGCGAATTCATGAGATAATTCTTGGAAATACGATGAGTAGTTGTTGGCCTGTTTGTTTAGGGATGAAGCATGCGTATATGTATAAAGATGTTGTATGCATGTCTGTTGAACAACATATATCAGCTTTTTTTATATACAGTGAGTAGACTTTAACCCATTTTAGTTACAACATATGTATAGTTGATGTATGCCTCAATTGATAAAAAAAATAAAATAATAATAATAACTTAAACAGTGTTGATAAAATGTTATATAGATAGAAATACTGATTTGCAAACCTGAGTATACATATGTGAATATCTGTCAATCCTAACAGCCCAAAATATATTCAAAAAGTTTAAATCTTTTCCCTGTCTATAGTTTATCAATTATAAGTGAGTATTCCAACTGGTTTCTTTGATTTTTTTTAAAACGTCTGTGAGTAAACAAACATCATCTTGTTTTAAATTGTGTATGGGATGATTTTACAAATAATGAAGTGATAGAAGTGTGCATGTCTGAGAACCAGAGAAAAAAATGGTTGTTCTGTTCTTGCTTTACAGGTTCCAAACCTATTCTAAAATCAAGATCTAATCCTCTAATTCCTTTAGATGTGATTGTTCAAACAAAATTTGTTTAAATAGTAAGAGCTTAAATTTAAAAAAATAGATTAAGTATGTTTAGTTCTAAATTTCTGGAAATCAAGAGAAAAACAGTGGAAACCTTAAATATGTTAAATCAAACATCATGATTCGTTGATTTTTTCTTTATAATCTGAACCATATTTGAAAACTAAGATTTTTAGAGGAAAAATCAGGATTTTTAGTTTGATTTTGAATGAGATATTCGAAGTTGATCAGAAATTTTGTTCTTGAGTTTTTCTGATGCTCACGTAGACTGGATGGTTAGGGATTGAGGTCAGGGAAAGGTGATAGGCCGGAGATGTCGGGAAAATTGTTCGACTAACTTACTGATCATTGTTGATGGCCTGAGGGATCGATTTAGCGTTTGTTTCCTTATTTTAGTCGGAGTTGGTTTTTGCATCGCTGTAGCTTCGCCGTCGCACCAGGGTCGATTGCATCGGTGGCAATCGAAGTAGGAAGGGTTGACGAAGTTCTGGACGAGGTATCGGCGTTGTTGTTGAACTGTGGTGATCGAACGAAGCAGATTTTCTGATGATCGAATACGGTTCCTGTTGGGTTCTTTTGCTCAAATTCAATATCGAGAGCATAATAGAGATCTGGATAATGGGATGTTGGGTGAAGGACTTCGATGACGTGCAGGTGATCCCGGGGACGACCAGAGGTGATGGAAGTTAATGTGCACGTGCACAGTGGTGACACGAGAACGGGGTTTGGGAACGAAGGCTTTATCTCGTGCCGAGTTCGAGTGATTCTGTGATAAGCTCGAAGCAGTTGAGAATTGGGGAAACTCGTGAGTGTTTCGTGTATTCTGATGTCAGAACTCGGTCGATCTTGTGTCCAGGTTACTAGTTTAAGCTAGACCCATATTTTCTTTGACAAAGGACATTATAGAAATACAAGTTTTGAAACTAACTAAGATGAGTTAAAAAGGGTGAATCAAAATACAATTTGTTTCATAGATATAAAAAAAAAGTATTCTTGAATTCATTAAGATTGTAAGTTAATTAATTAAGGTTAATTAATTTGAAATTGAGAATCATTAATTAGACAAGTGAAGATTATTAATGATTAGTAAATTAATTGATTAAGTAATTAAAGATTAATTAAATTTCAGAAAGTACTTAATTTATTAAGTAGATAGAAATTAATTCATTTGTGATTAATAGTTAATAAACTCATAATTAATAATGATTAATGGAAGAATAATTACTTAAAGAAGTAAGTAAAGTATTTTAATAGATAATGAAGAACATTAACTAGGGATTATTTAATAATTAGATTAATTAATTAAGGATAATCATTTGTGAGATTGTTTAAGTAGAATTACTTATTGCAAGTAATTAAAGGGATTGATTACTCAATATAATTAATTTAATTAATGTGATTAATTTAAGGTTAATCGCTGTAAATGATTAAGGATAATTAATTTGTGAAATTAATTAAAGGCTAATTACTTAATGTAATTAAAGTATAATTAGTCAAGGATGATTAATTAAGGTGGATAATTATTTAAAGATTAATTAATGGGTTAGTAATAAATTAATAAGCAGGATTTAGAGGTCACTAAAGTAATTAATTTGTGGCCAATTAAATTAATTAGAGATGGTATGGTTGATTTACCTTGCTTATGAATGATTGAATGATATTATATACTTAGATTAGTTGATATCGTGGGTATATGATGTGTGATGCTTTATGATATATTATGTTTGGGTTAAAACGGTGACACTCTATATTTAAATTTTGAATTGTTTCACTTGAATACTTGAGTCAAGATGACATTAGATTCGAAGAGAGCGGGATTGGGTTTGCTTCATTACAGCATGATAGGGGTTTGTGAAGTTGTACTAGTTACCCGGGTTTATATAAATTGTATGGTTTTGTATCCCATGATTAGAGGAGTTTACTCACGCTGGTTTCCAGCCTGACCCGGGTGTTACTTTGATGTAATGCTCGGGTCAGACCGAGTATTACAGATTTCCAGGTAAGGACGTTCTAGAGCTCAGAAGGCGAGCTGGATGGCAGGACGTATGGAGTGTTCCGCTGTGACTATTATTCTGTTTGTCTGAGACATATTTGATTTGTATATGTCCATTGTTAGTGTATATGATTATAACTCTGATGTATTATAATTGTAAATTGACATATACAATATTCTTTGTAAACTGCTATTATTTGATATTATATTTTGATCCGATGCGAATGTGAGAATCTGTGTTGTGATTTCTGTTTCTTTCTTCTATCTCTTTCTTCTTTACTAACTATCTGGAATTTTCGTGATCGAAAATTCCGGGTCGTTACACCCTTCTTCTCTTTGCCATTCAATTATCTAATTGCTAAAACCAAAAACGAGAGATCCACTTCTTCAAAATTCGATAAGAATTCAAACAAAATTAAAAAATGCAAAGCTTTGATCTTTGGGTTTAAATTGGGGAGATCTACCTTTTGGCATGAGAAGTAGAGGGTGTGGCTTTATGGTTTGAGTTTGACAGTTTATGAAGTGCTTAGGAAAACTTAGGTTTAGTTTTGGACCCAATCTAGAGGGAGATAGGCCGAACGGAGATTATATTGGATTTCTCGAGGCAAGGAGCACCTTCCCTTGAAAGTGTGTAACTCACTCCAGAACCGGCCTAATTTTCGACATAGAAAAGACCAATTGAAACTTAGATCCATTTTAAGGAAAGCTGTTGATAGAACTAAAAAATAATAGTATAAAGCCATATCTAAACTTTCAAAACTCACAGCGGATGGAACAAAATAAAATAGAAATGTGTAACCATTTATTTCAAAATCATAAATATGTCAAAATACAAAGTACTTTCAAATCGCATTATAAATACGTTAAAACAATAGTCTTGATACATGGGTACACATAAACGCAAGTGAAAATGATAAGTACTACCACAAGAAAACCACCTCCGTCTCTAAGTGTCATCTTCACCATCTACGTCCTTTTACCTGTGTTGTAGTAAGGAGGAAGTCAGAACAACAAGTGTCTTACCTTTTCAGTACTTGGGCAGTATATTTCAAAATAAAAATATGTCTACGAACATAAAGTCATTAAAATCATTTAATACTTCTTTTAAAGGAAAGAAGCAGGTCTTCGAAATCCCATAACCCAAATCCTACGTTATAATTAACTAGATATGCAAGAGATAGTACCCAAGCCACTTAGTATAATTTATTGGAAAATAGACAGACTCTGGTCATTTAATACCTTAATAAAGGCAGACCCCATCATTCAATACTTATTCCCAAGGCATGCTCTTCAATGGTACCATGTAGCTGCATTATATGGAATCTCAAGTCACTTTATACTTCTTTATTTGGAAAGGCGGACCCTCGATCAGTGACCTAATACCTTATCCAGAAGCGGACCCCTATAGAGATACCTCCTAATGTGTCCCCTAGGCCATTTAATACTCCATTTGCGGAAAAGTGGTGGGCCCTTAAGCAACCGCTTAATACCTCAATACCTTGAAGCGAGCCCCTCATACTATGGCTTATACTAATAATGATGTCTCACATCAGTCCAACTATTCGTAGGAACTGGTAGCCAGATTAGCTGGGAAGATTTCCCCTATAGAATTTGGGACTAACCTCACAATATTATAATTATTTATCATAAGGATCGCTCACATCAATAGGAAGTGTACACAACTGCTGGTAGCCTCAGAGTGAAGAGCAGACTTCCCTGATATAACTCTATTGACCTCTCATCCTTATGACACATTCATAAATTAAATACACTACATATATATATAATAATACTCATCTCATCGTTTTGTAAATAAGGCCTTATAAGGAATCTTCCTTATTATGCCTTAGAATAATAATTAGGCCATGTAAGAGTTTTCTGTTATTTTCACCTAATAACCAATTACATTCCTAATGGGGAAAATAAATGAAAATAGATATCTAATTAACTATGCCATATACACAATAATTATATGTTAATTACACTAATTGAGATAAATAAATATTCGCACCTAATAAATTATAAACGCATGGATATTACGCCCTAAACCAGCGTTAAATGTCAATTCTCTAACCAAATAATATTACATGTCCTTTTTCTTCAAATTCCCAAGATTTTAACATACCATAAAGGATTCTAATATCTAAAACAGAGAATAAATATTCATAACCAAAACTGTAATAACAGATTTGTAATAAATAGAAACTCAATTTATTACACCAATTCAATGGAACATCCTAAACAGTAGGAATTGCAATCTAAACTCCATATTCTATTCAACGCCTCTTTTACAAAGAAACAGATAAGAAGGAAATTTGTGTGGAATAATTGATGTATACTACGAATAAAATTGTAATGACCGGGCGATTTTCGACCCCGAAAATCGACACTAATACGTTCACTGCATAGAGTGCCGGGCAATTGAGTGCCGGAAATATCAGGTTGTTAGGGTTTAAAAAGAAAAGAGATAGAAGAAGAAACAGAAATAACAACAACACAAAATCTCACAATCGCAGCGGAACAAAATATAATATACAATAACAACATTTTATACAAAGGAAAACTATAACTGTAAATATACATACAAGTTATCAGAGTACAATCATCAATATATAAATCTGGACAGTTATAATAACTTGTCCCTAAATGCTGAATATACAGCCTACAATACACAGTGGAAAATATGCATAATACGTCTACGCCATCCAGCTCGTCTCCTGAGCTCCTAAGCGTTCTAACCTGAAAACTGTAATACTCGGTCTGACCCGAGCATTACAATAAAGTAACACCCGAGTCAGGTTGGAAACCAGCGTGAGTAAAACACACTTAAATTGAACTACTAAAGTTATCAAAATCTTTGAAAACCAAGGTAAATCGTACAAACACGACGATCTTTTATCTTATTATAACCAAAACACTTTTACAGAAATCCATCGATATTATAATAGTGTCTAAGTACAATTCCTCATTAAAAATGGTCAACTTGTTAAATTAATCCAATTCTAGCATATTAGACTCTATAATCAAAACCATAAAGGTTCGTAATGGTTGTTTGATCAAAGTGGTTCCAGATAATTCTTATATCCGATTCCGGCCTCTTCGAACTGAAAACAGTAAATTTTAAAAGGGCAAATTATTTAAAATAAACAATTTATATTCAGAGTGTCAATATTCACATATGGGAATTTACTACATATGATTACTTCCAATAAAACGTGTCAATGTTTTATTCTAACCATTTTAATTCAATTTGGCTACTTAATGGCACAGACAAGAACAATTGAAATAAATATCTAATAACAATATACCAAAGCATAGATCGTTAACTAATTTGACGATTAATAATTAATATTAAACAATTCACAATCTGAATTTAATCAACTTAAATTAAACCGAATCTACTTATATTGTAATCCAAATTAATTATAAATTAAAGAAATTATAAAACAATTTATTATTAATTAATTAAAATTAAACACTTTATTTGATAAATAATTTATTAAATAACATCAGCTTTAATCAAATAAGAAATTAATTATTTATTCACTTCCATTGTTATAAATTATTAAGTTTAACATAACAGGACACTTAACAAAATTAATTCGGATGATAATACTAGGTTATAGGATCAAGACGTAAAAAAATCTATGCGTCGTTTGAATTTAAAAAAAAGGAGAAATAGTGGTCTAAATTTTATAGATCATTTCATAAACTAATTAATTCAATTTGCTCCTTTTTTTCTTTAACCTAACCCAGCCCAAAACAAATTAGACCCGACCCAAACCCAATACTGTAGCCCACTCCTCCCTCTTCTTCCACAGTTTCTTTTCCTCCCTCCCACTTCCATTTGCACGAACAAGTGTGCACGTCACCGTGCACTTGCACACCAACGTCGACCCACAAGGTTCACCGCCGACCGTCCCAACACATCACCCATGCCACCCACGACAAGCTTACCCACCTGGAACCTAACGGTACACCTACGTTCGAAAATTCAAACTTCCCATCACATACTGGAACCACCGTGCCCACCTAAAAACATCTCGCCTTGCCTTCCCCGTCCACCGTCTTTCACCAAAACTTACCCCAAGCTCCGCCACATCCTCTACCATCTTTTCCCCCTGGACCGCACGTCTCCGCCCCTTCCGTCGCCATGCCTTTGCCTCAAACCCAAATCCCACAACACAATCCACTCGAAACCCTAGTTCAACTTTGGCAAGCCAACGCACTCAAATAAAAATCACCGAAGCATTTTTCTCGCATGTGCCACCCCTTGAACCTCCTCCACGACCAACGCCGAGGCACGACATCAACCACGTCGCCGCAATTTTAGGAAAGCCCCAATTCTGATCATCTCTGCTATACTACCTCCACACGCAACTAAAAATCCTCAAACAACCCTCAAAAATCATGATTCTCCACAACGAACATGCCTAGATGATCCATTCGTTGATTTATCAAAAATTGGTTGAGACCATTATTAACCCATTCACTGTTATTTACCTTTTTCTTTCTCCCTACTTGATAGATTTTAGTGAAACTAATTTAAAATAATCTACATACAAAAACAAGCAACTTTGATTTTGGAAACATAGGTTAAAACCAAATAGTTGTTGAGTTTTGGATTTTTGAAGTTGATTGTTTAACTGTTTTTGAACAAAATGAACATGGAACAGAGCTATTTTCCTGGAAGAAGTACAAGGTTTTGGGTACACTACCAGGTCTAATACTCATATATAAAAGCATGTATTCATATCAACACATGTATCTTTGACAAACCAAAAGATTCATCCAACATTTCAGGTATACAGATTTATATATATATATATAATAGCTAGTAACAAATTTGTGATGTTTTACTCACCTATAACAATATAGATGAACACTGCTTGCTTTGTATTTTCCTTCTTCCACTTTCACTGACTTGATCTTTTATGAATTAATGGTAGCTCTTTGTTCTTTTTTTTATATAAGAAAGAATAAGGCACGACTATATATATATATGAATGAAAGTGTACAGTAAAGACTAGGGTGGATGAGGCATTTGTGTAGAGGCCTTTCACTATTCATTTGATATTTATTTTAAAATTTTCTTTTATCTTGATTTGATTTATTATGAATTGATTTGATTTATTATGAGAGATTTTATTTTATATGACTTAGTTAATGTTTGGGTGCTTGAAATGTTGCCTTGCCATGATGATGTTCCTCTACGCTTATACATACATTTATATATATATATATATATGTGTGTGTGTGTGTGTGTGTGTGTGTATGGATATGCACACATTTACTCTATTTTATCATAACATTTATACATATTTATTTTATACATTTAGATATACATATGCTTACACATCTTCATGTTCACTTATTTTTTTTATAATAATGTGTGTGTGTGTATATATATATTTATATATATATCTTCATATATATGCATTTATTTGTTATCATAAAGTTTGTACTTCTTTGTATATATCCTTTTTACACATTTATTTACATTTTTCACCTTCACTATTCCATATAACATATCTATATATACATATACTTACATATATTTTGTCATCATATATATATATATATATGTGTGTATATATATATATATTCACATTATTCCCTATTTACATATACATTACTTCATATAGGCATATATATACATATATGTATACCTATATACTTATATATATTATCAAACATCATAAAGCTTATATATATACTTATATGGATATTCCATCTCAATTTTTATTGGTGGAGTTTATATACATGTATCAATAAAATCAAACATATCTAGAATCTTTATTTAAATTTGAATATAGTTTTTATATTAATTTATACATTCAAATATTTTAAAGACCAGAAAATTTGTTTATTCAAATTATAAAAATTAATATTTCAAAAATTAAAATCAGTAAATTATTCAAATAACTGGCGTCAAAAATCCGAGTCGTTACAAAAATCCAGAATCTAAACCCCTTATTTCATTGAAGAATGAAAAATTGAACCAAAGAAGAAGGAGAAGTGGAATAGACTATGAAATTATCAAAAATTGTATATACAAAACAAATTCCATCAAATTAATAAAATAATTGAGAATCCCAACATAGAATTGACATTTCGAAATAAAAAGAAATTTTGGAGGATTTTATCTATCATATTATCGCAATTTCAAAATTCCTAAGACATATTAAAATCCATAAAGATACACCAAACAATTACTGAAAAAGAAAATTAAGGTTTCCACTCACAGAACTGCCATGGCTTCGAATTCCCTGGATTTGCATGCCTTTCAGTCTCCTTTAGAATCTTTCTCTTTTGATATACACACGATAGGGAAGATTTATATATTTTTATTAGATTAGAATAATTGGAGAAAGAATAAAAGAATAATAGATTGGAGGAAGAAGAAGAAAGAATTGGGAAAAGGGATTGAATTCTTACCTGAATTTTCTATGGAGTTTCTGAACTAATTTGGAGAGATAACAATGGCAGATTTTTGTTGTATTCCTCGAAATAGTATGAATACAAAGTGGAGAGGGTAGGGTTCTATTTATAGGGGTTGAAACGCACCAGAAACGTGGGATCAAATTGGAAGAGAAACAGACAAATCTGGAGCGTTAAACAATGCAAAACCCTAGCCGCGGCCATCAGGAGTCGGTCGACCGCTTAAGCTTGATCGATCGACCGCTATGGTCGACTGCCTAAGCTCAACCGGTCGACTATTACGGTTAACCCATGTAGATCGATCGCTCCATCTTATTTTGGGTAATAATGATTCGTTTCCGTTGGGTTTTGGATTTTAATTAATTTCTTACCCTATTTATTCTTAATGTTGAAGGTTAATTAAAACATTTGCTTAGCCCCAAACTAATTTTGAAATTTAAACCCTAAATTTAAATTCTTATTTGAATTTGAATTCAAACTAAATTAATTTAAATTTAGACTAAACTAATTTAAATCTGAAAACTTCAAACGCTCGTAATTTCTTCATTTGAGCTCCGTTTTTAGCATATTATATATGAAAACAGATCAGAATTTTGCCATAAACGCAATGGAATAACTTTCATGGTCAAATTCAGACTTTTATAAAATTTCCATTTTCTACCTTATCACATTTAATTTAATTTACTTCATTTATTTATTTTTCATTTTACGGGGTGTTACATTATCCTTCCCTTAAAAAGGATTTCGTCCTAAAATCTTTCAAGGGGTGAATAGCGTAATGCTCAATAACATCCATGTTTTAAAACCAGCTTATCTAAACAACCATCGACTCAACCAATAGTGCAATGTGATTATGTACAACAAACATATTGAAATAAGCTCAATACTTGCGTTAGTGTGTAATCGTGTCATGAAAGTATGTATACAAATACCCTAAACATGCATAGAAATATCTATATCGGTATAAAGTGGTTGTGAAAAAGTGTAGCAACCATCTCCTACCATCAAATCTAGCAACCACGATGCAAGCAAAATCCTAATTTTAAAGAGAAAATTTTCCAGAGAAAGGCTTAGGATGAGGACTCCTCATGCCTTCCACTGGATTTTCTCCCCATCATACTCTAACCAATCTTATTCTTTGTTGCAGAGCTTCTAAGTTCCGTACTCTACAGTGCATGAGTGGCACGAGACGCTATTGGCTCCATCTTAAAATCCCCAATTGATTAGGCTCTACAATGATTATTATGTTACGAAGGTATTTCTTCAAATGCAAAAACGTCATAGACTCTAGCCAACATAACAATTTTCTTGTTTTTCCTCATATTGGGGAAAGGCCCAATAAATCTGCTGCCTACTTTCCAACTATCCAAATCGTACGACCTTCACATGCTGCCTAATCATTTCTGACTTTCCAAAGTCTCGCAATACAAATCTGGTTCGAAGTAGAATTCATCTATGGTTTCCCACTCACAATTTGGCAATTTACACGGACTCCCAAAAAACGCTCCAAAGGTGCCATACCAATCGTCTATTAATTACTGCAGTCCTATGCGAATTCTACTAAGGGTAAGCGCTACTCCTGTAACGACTTGGAATTTATATCATTTTGATTTGTGAATATTTAATTAATTATAAATATTAAATTAATGGATTTAATAATTAAAATAGCCCTCTTTTAATTTATAACTAGTGATAAAAAATTCCTTTTGGAATTTGGTTTACAAAAATAATTAGTTAAAAGGAAATTAGAAAATGTGACCGGAAAGTTTTTCCAAAAATCTTGATCTTTGATCATCTAAAAGTTGTTAAAAGGTTGTAAAATACCTTAATATATTTAGAGACATACTTATAAAATTAATAAGGACTTGATTAAGTGTGTAAAGGCTAACATATGTTTACTTACGGGGAAAGAAAGTGATGTGACCATTTTCAAATTTTAAGTCTTACTAAAATAAATGGAATTATGAAACATCACTTCATTTCAAATCCTAGTACACCATTGAGTATTACATGTTGGGTAAAAGGGGAGAGACCCATGGTTTAGGCGTATAGATCACGATGAGTGGATAAGGTGGTGATGTGGCCAAAATGTAGTGGAGGGTGTAGGTACTTAAGGATATTTTTGTAATTTTATTTCATTCATATTTATATATACAAATTTCTTAATTTTCATTTCATTTAAATCATTCACTTTACTTTTTAAATATCAAGTTCTTCTTTAGAAATTTAATGACTTCCTTTGAATTTTTCAAGTTTTAAAAATCATATTTTTTGCACTTCAAAACCCTTTAAAATCTTGTTTAAACTCTTGTTATCCTTTTCGCTTCTCTTCTTTTTCAAGTTTTTAGCTATACCTCCACCTCAACACCAAGGTCGTGCCATCTAGCTCCATGGTCATGCCATTTTGAGCCTAGGCCGAGCCTATTTCAAGGGTTGAGTCAGAAAAAGGAAGCTTTTTCCAAAGCAATTTCAAGTTTTAAACTTTTTGCAATTTAAATAAGTTTGATTGGATGATTTTTTGTAATTCAGTGTTGTTTTATGTAATTACATATGCGTTTCTATGTACTTGTATGTGGTATTGGTTATTAACTTACAACGAAGTCAAAAAGTTAGTAAAGTTGCAAGTTGTGTTCTTTATATGATAAAGTTTGGATTTTTATATATGTTTGTGGTTTGTGATATGATTTTTAGGCTATGGACATGGATATGTGGTTATATGTTAAGGCAGCTAGCACTTTTGTATGATTAAGCGATAAGTAATCCTTGTATGAGACTATAGTTTTTAGTTTGAAAAATCAAAAATCTTTTTCAATTCTAGACATTATTTTAGTTTCTAAATACTTGTTTTATGCTTGTAAAAGTAGGCAGGTTTTTCAAAAGGGTTGGATTTCAAAAGAAACTTAGAAAACAATTTCAAATTGTGGCATCCATAACAATAGTCACTATGGATGTAGTTTTTCAAAAAACGTTCAACTTCTTACAAACTTGAGTTTTTATACATAAGTAAACCTTAAAAGTGTATTCCTAAACTTAATAATGATGTTTAAGATAGTTAACTAAGTATTTGTTAATTAATTAATAATTAATTAAGTTAGGTAAATAATAATTAATTAAGTATTAAACAAGGTTTATTTATTATAATTAAGGGGAGATAAATTACTAATTAATTATCTTTTAAAAGTGAGATTAATTTTAAATAATATTTGATTAAGTAAGATTAATTTTTAATTAATTATGAATTAAGCATATGATTTATTTTTAATTAATTAAGAATTAAATGTAGGGTTAATTATTAAGTAAGTGTTTAATTAATCTAATTATAAATTAATTAAGGGTTTAATTTATAAATAAATTATTTATTAAAGGTTAATTATTTCTTAATTAATAATTAAGTTAAGTTAAGACTTAATTAAGATCTAATTATGTTTTAAAAAAGGATTTAACTTGTAATTAATTTTTAAAAGGTGGTTTAAGTTCTTAATTACTTTGCTTTGTAAGGATCAATTTGTTTAAGGGTAACTTCTTTTACAAAGAATAGTTTTGAACACAAGCGATTCTATTGTCGATACCATTAAGTAACCATACAAATGTGAATAAATTATACTAAACTTTGACATTTGTTAGCAGAGTAAATCCCAGTTCTGTTATACCTTAATTAAGTAGATTATTAGACATCTCTTAGCAGAATAAATCCCCGTTCTGCTATATTAAACTTAATAGATTGTGTGGACGTCCATTTAGCAGGATAAATCACCATCCTGATATTGTATTATCTAGACATGTATCTTCCAGTTGGTTTATATTGACATGTTATTCCTGATTTAGTTATGAATTTTATTTACATATATGTTGGTTTATGTAAATAATTGTTGTGTGACTTGGAAGTCAAATTTAATTTAATTAAAATGGTAACTTGATTTAGTACCGTTGTTGTAACGACCGTCTTTCATACTCCAAAAGACGAGTCATTAAGGGTAGAAGAAAAAGAAAGATAAGAAGAAACTACACAATCACTGAATCTCACCACGAATCAGAACAACATATGATAGGTAACATAGGATATTACATAGTCATTTCCATAATATTGATACATCAGAGTCATTACATTACAACTTCAACTGGACAGTTATAACTACCTGCCAATACAAACATACATATATCATACATAAAGACAAACCAAAAATAAAAATTATTAGTTAATGGTGAAGTGTAACGACCCACTATTTTGGACCATTCAAATCGACAATAATCCACACATGTCTGACTTGAATAATTCAAAATAACAGATTGTAATAAAAATTTGGCAAAACTCAGCATATACAATAAATAAATCAATCATAGAATCATAGACACAAAGTAATACAATAATACGCACTGGAATAGATAAAATAGTAGTTCATGAAGCTACTGTATAAACATCAGAGTTAAAAATAAAATACAACAGAATATCTCAAATACAGTGGAGTCTTCAGTACGAATAGATGACCTCTATGAACAAATCAACTGGAAAAGCTGAAAGCTGAATCGATAGTCGGATCTCCAAAAGAAGCTCCAAACTCCAAAGATGAGTCTCGAATACTGTATCACTCAGTTTGACCCGAGCGTAAAGCAAAACACAAAACACTCGAGTCAGGATTAACATTCTTATATCAATAAATCCAACTCAAGTGAAATATCAACTGAAATACAAGTAACTTAAAGGATGTTTGGGATAACCATCCTCTAAGGATCTGCGGAACTATCTACAAGGTAGAAATATACACTATAACACTATGGTCATTTCAAATTGATTTATACTTCAAACCCAAATATCATTTCATTTCAAATATATCTATTTTCCAAAATAGTATATATATAGGTTAAATAATTTATAAAGTAAAGTATTTAATATTTCCTCAAGTCTCACAAATCGATTCAAATAAACTCAAATTCCAAATTCAAATTTATTCAAAGCTCAATTCATCAATTCAATTAAGTTCTAAATAGACCATTTAAATTTTCAATATATTTCAAAGCTTTAATATTCAACATTTTCAAAGTTAAATTTAACAGTTTCATATAGCTCTTGATTTAACTTCATTATTATTTAATCAAGGAATATTCACTTAATAAATTCAATATCATTTAACTAGCCTTAAATTACATTTTTACTAAATATTTCCTTAAATTTATTTAAACAAGAAATATTCATTAAATTATTTAAATCAAACCCAAGTTATAAATCATATCTTAAATCTAAATTTCAATAAGTTTCAAATCGGTTTAATTAAATAAAATTCTTTAATGAATACAATTTCAACTAAATTCAAATTATCTTCCCAACCTTAACTTGTTCAAATTATTACCAAAATCTATTTTGAAATATAAATTTTATACTTAAACATATTATATGTATTAAATCCATCTTAATTAAATTAAATATCATTATTAAATCTATATATATCATTATCATTTATATATAATAATTTAAGAATCAACATTTATTAAAACCATACATTTCTTTCCAAAACCATAGAATTTATTTTCAAAATATTTATATATGGACCAACTGTGTCTGTATATAATTTCCTATCTATGGTCAAGTGATACAGATATTTATCATTTCAATCCGAAATTTAAATATATACGGGTAGATATCATTTCGACCCGAAATTCCAAATTCAATTCAAATGAAAATCGCTTGGGTCTATCATTTCAACCCATAACGATTTTCTCCTATTCTAAAGTCCGTTCGGGTATATATCATTTCAACCCATAGTGAATTCTATACTAACAGGGAACTTGCAGAGTGATAACAGATATGATAATAATATAACAAGCATATATCCTCAATAACAATATAATATATGAACAACAGGATATGGTGTCATATCCGACAGGTGAACAATTACAGATAATAGCATATATAACAATTTAAATAACTATAGCAGCATATTTCAATTGTCTTTTCAATTGAAATCAAATTTAATAAATAAAAGAACGTTAATCGTGAGTGATTGCTCACCTTTCGAGGCTAGAGAAAATAGACGATGAACAGAGCTACGGATCCAAGCACAAATTTCAAAGCAAGGCACTGTGGACACGAGTTCGACGGACAGGTTGATAGATACGAAATCGATGAGAATGAATTAAATCATTTTTGATATAAACTGAAAAAATATATTCATTATTATTATGCTATATACAATTCAAAAAATTTATTTAAGAAATAATAAGAAAATTTCAATTTTATTATTCTTAAAACTCAAGTATTAAAATCAGAGATATAAATGATACATTTAAAACCCATACTTTTAAAACAATAGATATATAGACTAATATAAAAATATGTGACCATATTTACAATCAAACATAAACTTATATTAAGTTGTATAAACTTTAAATCTATATAATATATATATAATACTATGAAACTAAACTCATATAAAATCTTACTTTATAAAATATTATAGACTAGCGTATATGAAAATATGCAGCTAAAATATAACTAACGGGCTAAATTTTTTTTCAAGCACATATATTTTAAAATAACCGTAAGTATATTATGGTTTAAATCAAGACAGACTCACGTTATCCAAAAACAATTATACTACAAAAACTGAAAACTGTTGATTATATATACATATTAAATATGTATTTTTCTTCTTCTTTCAAATCATCACACAACCGTTATATCTTATGCACACTATATATATACGAAAAATATATACACAAAAATAGAAATATATACTAGTAGATATAAACAATTATATAACAGTAATAAATATATATACGGTAAACTATTCTAACTATAGCCAAAAAGTACTCATATCTATACTTTATAAACTTTTTATATATAAACTATATAAATATATATACCACTGTAACAAAGATACAAATCATCAAATCAGGTGAACAACTTAGCAAGTTATATATGTTAACCTATGCAACTCAACATATAACCAACCCACAGTTTTACATAAGTTAGCAATATATATCTAAGGACTGAAATTTTTTATATATAAACTCATATATATGTTCGAAAAATCTAACCAGATATACTTGCTTTCAAATTCAAATCCCAAAACTTTACAAATCTCTTATTCCAGTGGCTTATAATGAAATTATGTTCTACATACTTACAAAACACTGTCATTATATTACTATCAGCCCATTTAAAGCAAATGCATATATGAACTTATATATATACATAATAATATGTAAACAAACCTATATATAAGCTTATACTGACCTAACCTTTTATTTATATATTGTAACAAACATGTGTTATATAATATATATATATATAATCTTCAAAGAGAAAAGAAAAATAGAAAAATGAAAGCAAGCATAAGGTCAGTTGAAACAAATAATATATAACTGAAATAAATATCATAATTAAATCGTATATATATATATACGAGCTTACATATATATGATTTCATGGAATGGGCAAGGGGACAAGGGCCTCTCGGCCTCAGGCATTTACGGGTGGAGTAGGCTGTGAAGGGGTGAAGAGGACGTGGTGATGAGGTGCAAGTCCAGCGGTGAAGCAAGGCTCGGGTTAGGCGAAGGCTTGGAGATGTCGAAGTGGCCGAGGTCGGTCTAAGTGGAAAAGGAGGCGGAGGTGGAGCACATGCTAGGCACGGCGGAAGAGAGAGGGGGAGCGAGCACGATTTTTCCATTGGGTGTTTGGCCGAGAAAAGAAAAGGGAGGGGAGAAAAATATATATAGGAGGAAGAAAGAAATTGGAGAAGTGAGTTTCTGAAAAAAAAATAAAGAAAGATGTGCAGGCAAACATAGTGTGGACCCGGAGATGAGGCAGAGAGGCAGAAAACGTACCAGATGTAATAAAGTGAAATGATGGGAATGGTAACGTCTGTCCATTGATTCTGCAACATTTATTAAAGTAATTATCTTGCTTGGATGACACGGTTCGAAATTTGAAAGAAAGGGAGTCAAAAGTCACGAATTTTGGCACCAGTACAATACATAGTTTGATTGTTCCCGTCGTGTACCGGAGCTCAAAACACACAAATCAACATACTGCGGAGATCAACACGACAAGACGATCAAAACGGTATACAGATATCAGTGGAACGATCATCCGGTCAAAAGTCGATAATCGGTACCGAAAATGCTGCTATTTTGTCAGAAATAAAATAAACGGAGCAATAGAAGTCCGAATGTTGAAAAACGAAAGATGACGTCTCACACATAAGGTGATTTTGAAATTTTGTATAGAAAAATATTCAGCATTGAAAAATATTTTATTACCATCAAATCCTAACTGATTTTAAATTAAAATAGAATTACACAAGAAAATAAACTTCCATATTATACATTGAAAATTTACAATTTGCTATGTTTAATTGGACGTATTTCAAATATTAAATTTTTATTTCAAAATTTTATTATTTAAAATTTCACAAAATTCAATTAATTAAATAAATAAACCACTAAAATTATCGGGTCGGTACATGAAGCCACCTGCTCCAGCTCCTTCAAAATGCTTCCGTAGGAAACCTGGATCACTTGGCTACTCATACAAATTTTATTACCCAAGAGTTTTAGGAAAAGAAAACTCCGGTTTAGACATAGGTCTGGTGTGAGTAAACTCGAGACAACTTAACTTTTACTTTTGTAGAACACTTTGAAAATCAAAGATACCTCGTAAGGCCATGCTGCACATAAACACAGATGGGTTTGTACCTTACGATAACCAAAACACTTTATATAGAAATCTAGTGATATTATGATAATGTCTAGGGATTTCAAGTAAATAATGAACATAGCCGAAATTGTTACATTAATTAAATTTCAGCATAATAGGTATACAACTAAGACCGAAGGCACTTATTGGGAAATGAATCCCATATAATGACTGGGCTACTGGGGTCCGCCCATCATGGTGCATCTCTAGATAAAATAACACCAAGGACCTCAGCTGGATTCCCTGCCAATACAAGGCCGGCCTACCCTTTGCGGGATAGTACCGAATAAGATCACCCATCGGTTGGGATCAGCAACTGTACCGAAGCATACATAAGTTGATAGCAGGGACTCCAGATAGGGATGACCTTACCCTAATGGGAGCGACCCACTTAGCCTTGCTGCATCCCCCCTGTTTTAGTCATTCCCGGTTGATGGTGCTTGAGGCTACGTCTTTACCTTTTCTATAGCATTGCCACTTAGAATGGTAACTTTGCCTTCCAGACGTTGACACAATGTCAGCACTCATCCATACAAGTTATTTAGGAGATGAACGAACCGAAGGCACTACCTCCACTACACCCTTTTTGGAATCACCCTCAAGGTTAGTAGCAAATAGCCCTTATGCTTCAAAGTCTTCATCTTGGATTTTGCCTTCACTATTTTTAATTTGAATGCTTCCGTTGATTCAAAGTGGTTCTCGGATAACAACTAATATCCGATCCCGGTCTCTCCAAACAACGTTCGATAATTTTAGAGGGTCAAGTTGTTTTAAAGTGGACCATCCCACTATCAGGGTGTAGAATTTTAAATATGAACATATGTTCCATATGCTTAGATTATCATGACCTGCTTATCGAAATTAACTCCCTTGTATTCATCATGTTCCCCAAATGCGGTATTTGCGATAAGTACAAGTCGACTCACTTTCAATAAAACGTGTTAATATTTTATTACAACTACTTTAATTTCATTTAGCTAATTAATAGCATGGGTAAGAGATCCTTTGGTTTAAAACAATTTACTTAAACAAGAAAATTGGTTAAAAATAAATAATCGATAGGGCTTTGAAAGAAAACTTTAAAATAGATAAACTTTAATTAAATCATAAGTTTAAAACTGAACTAAACTTTAATTTATATTAATTAGATAAAAAATCATACTTTTAAACTTAATTAATTAAAGATTTATTAATAATTAAACTTTAATTAAATAACATTCATTTAAGAACTAAATCCAAATTAAGTGGATAACTGACCTTTAATTAAATAATAATTAATTAAATAATTAACACTGATTAAATAATTAATTAAAGTAAATAAACTTGATTCAATAAAAATTAATTTTCTTTTATCTTGAATCATTATTTAAAACTTCTTTAATTAAAAATAATTACTTGGTTAATAATTTCTTAAACTCTAATTACTTAACCTCATAACTTAATTAATTAATTAATAATTACCCTAATTAATAAATTAAATACTCAAATTATTAAATAATTAAAACTTAGACTTTTGACTTACTTAATTTATTTGAAATAGGTTTTCAATCCAAAAGCAAATACTTAAAAACTTGAAATCGTGAAATTTTCCAAGCTGCATCCATAGCGACTATAGCTATGAGCGCAGTTCGCTAGAATTGATTTCTAGGTGAAAACCTCACTTTAACACTAAAGACTACATATTTGAAAATACAAATGGAAGAGTTCTAAAACTTAAACAAGAGGTGAAAGCTTGTAAAACATTTACTAAATTCAAGATAATAAGCTTTTGTTTTCAAATCGAATCTCAAGCCCTTTGCGACTTTTCAAAGTGCTAACTTCACAACAATTACGTCACATACACTTGGTTTTGTTTCATAAACACACTATCATCATATCATAACCAACCATTCACATATCCATATCCAAACATATCATTTAACATCCAAATCACAAATCCAAGCTCAAACACAAACTTGTAATCATATGCCATCAAAACAACATGATAATTCACCACAATCAACACTATATTTCCACAACATATAGTTGATCAAAATCAAGTTATCTTCTTTTCCAAAAACAAGAGTTTTACTCACTAAAACTTTATTAACTCAAGGCGAACTTTTGCTTAACTTGGATATAAGCTAGAATTTTACACAAATTGAACTTTGGACCCTTGAACACTTTAAATGGGCCCAGCCATGTGGTGTTTGGGCTCGGCCTAGGGCATGTTTGGTATAGCCATTGGGTTTTTTGGTGGATGGTTGCTTGTAATTTGGAAGAAGAGGAGTTGAAATTGTGTAGAAGTGTTTTTAAGTGGAAATGAAGTGGTTTTTCTCAAGTTAGAAGATATGAAGACAAGCCATTGATATATTTGCTCAAACTTTTAGGAATTTTGAAATAAAGAGGAGGGTTGTAAAAATGAGAACATTAAAGGGTAGTGGTATATATAGGCTTAGGAAATTAATTAAAAAAAAGAGTAAGTGCTTATAATTTAATATACATGTATGCATGCACTCCCTCTTCTTTCCCCCCTAATTCTGTCCACTTCAAGTACGCCCCTACATCTTGCACTATTCATGCCATATTCTTGTACTATGTGTTGAAAAAGGGGTATTTTTATATGTTAATATATATACTTTTGATAAATAAAATCTTATATGTTTATATACTTAAGTGAGAAAACATGTACATGCATATATACATGTACACACCATGTTAAGATAGTTTGAAATGTGTATATATGTGTTTACAATAGTGGTTTGACATTTTAAATAACTTTTAACCGATGAAAAATTAATATTTTAGAAAATAATTTCCAGTCACATTTTCTATTTCTCTATGAACTATATATTGGTAAACAAATTTTAAAACCGATTCTATCATCACTAGTTATTATTTAAAATTGTTTTACTAGTTAATAAAAATTTATTTATCTATAATTTAAAATATAATTAAATATTCATTTAAATAGCGATAAAATTCAAGGTCGTTACAATTGTGGTCACTAAGCCTCCTTTCAAATTTGTAAATTATGGTTTTTAAATAAACTTTAATTCCATATCAATTTGAGGTTAATTGTTTGTAAACGAATTTGTAAAATGTACAATTATTTAATAAAGGTATTTACAAACGATATTTTGTAAATAGTATTTATAAAGGATTTATTTAAAGAAGATTTACAAATGATATTTTAAAAAGGGAATTATAAGTGAAGATTTATAAAGAGTTTATAAATGACTTTGGGTATTTATAAAAGATTTTATAAATGATTTTTGGATATTTATGAAAGAGTTTTATAAGTGGGTTTAGAATTTAAGCAAAGGAGATTTCATAAATGAAATTGATTATTAAAAGGATTTATTGAAGAAGTTTATAAAATAATTGGAGATGGGATTACCCTTAACAAACCTTCTTAATTATGGTAGTGTGGACAATTTTTCCATGCTTAACACCTGAAGAATAATGTTTGGGGTTTCCTTACCACTAATTTAAATAACAATTGTTTGATCCTTTTAATATGATTTTGAAATGAGAAATCTTTCACAATGTTTTGTGAATATACTTATTCCAGCATGATAAGTATATGAATATTTTGATAAATATTCTGAAAAGAGATTTAAATCAATTGAACTTGTTTTGAGGCTTAGTGGTTGCTATGGGAAGATTAAATCTCTAGAATTGTTTGATTTTGTATTTGATAATTAAATAATCAACTATCAAACCTTGACCTATTTTAACTCAAGAAGTATGTTGTGGATATTCTAGTTGCCCGGTGAGGACTCAAATACTTGTTGCATACTTCTAAAGAATCGAAATTGAGTTAGCTGGAAATTACCGCTTAGTTGGGAGAAACCGGTTTTGGATAAGTATGATTTATCCGAACCACTCCAAACTAATAACGTTCATGATGGATTATTATAAAGTATACTATGGAGCTAAACTATTTTTCCTAAGAGTGATTCTAAAATGGAGGATAGTAAATGTTGAATGTTTGTTCGATCCCGAAACAACTTGTATGGATGAATGCAAGCATTGCATTTCTGCCTGGAGGGCAATGCTAGCATTCAAAGATGGTTCGCTATGAGGAAAATGATAATCGTGGCCTCTTAATCCTCACACCCCGGTAATGGCTAAAACATGATATGCCACAAGGCCACGTGGGTCACTCCTATTAGGGTATGATCATCGCCTTATCTAGAGTCAATATCTATATGTATGCTTCGGGGCCCATTTTTGGCTGTTGATCATTTTATATAGAGGTGTTCTATTTCGGAAGGTAGTCCCTTACCTTGCCATTTCTTGGAATCCATTCTCCAATAAGCGCCTTTGGTTTTCGGTTTTATACCTATTATTGTTGTGATGTACACACATCACAGCTACTTGATTATTGGTATTTTAAACCTTAGACATTAATATAATATCACTGGAATTTATAATAGAAAATGTTTTCGTTATCGTAAGGTAAAAACCCATCCGTGTTTACGTGCGGCGTCGTCTTATGAGATACCTTTGATTTTAAAGGAGTTACAAGTTAGAATAAATAAAATTCCTTGTGATTTGAATTTCTTATGCTGGTTTTACCAGATTGACCCGAGCTTTGTTTTCTTATAATGCTTGGATCAGACCGAGCATGTTTTCAAATTGGCTTTAGATGCTTTTGAGCTCAGGAGGTGAGCTAGTAGCCCAAGATGTATCCCTCGTATATTTCTTTATTTCCACTATGTTACATGAAATTTATATCAGTTATGAAGGGACAGGTAGTTATAATTATCCAAGTAGGAAGTTGTACTATCGTGACTCTGATGTATTATTTTGGAAACGATCATGTAAAATTTTATATCGATTATTATATATTGTTCCTTTGTGTTATGAGATTCTGTGTTCTTTAGTTTCTCCTTGTCTTTCTTTTTCTTTCACCCCTAACAATCTATCTTTTCCAACGCTTGGATACTTGGCACATGAATACCGTGGATATATTAGTATCAACTTCTGAGGATTGAAAAGGTGGGTTGTTACATTTGGTATCAGAGCTGAAGGTTAAATGAGAACCTTGGTTTTGGTGGGGTAATCTCATTAGAGATATGGTAAGTGACACCCTAGAATGAGTTTGAGTGTATTATATAAGAGCACATATTTGTTAGTGATATAAAAATGTTTTATATTATGTTAATTGATCTGTTAAGTGGCTTATGAATTCTGGTTGATACGTCTGGCCAATGTTATCGATATGGGTTCCTAAACACCTGAACAAGATCAACCGACACGGTATTGTTTTATAATTGGTAAATGAAATAATTTTACCTAGGAATATATTTTATATAAAAAATGATTTTCAAAAATTGTATAGTATCTTTGAGATGCTTGTTGAATAGGAAATGATAATATTCTATTATTATCATTTAGGATTTGGTTTAGTCATGTTCGTCCAGTTTGAGCATTGACTGTTGTTGAATGTTATAGGTAGCTTCCTTTTTTTATACATGGGTTTGGTAAATAGAAAATCGGGAAATATTAAAATGAACATCTTGTGAATTAAGTTTCATAATTTGACTGTAAGGCGTTTGTTAACACAAGAAATGGATTAACACCTAGGGTTGAGTGTGAAAGCACCAACACTGTTTCTCAGAGCAAACAATATAGAGAATAAATGTAAGAAAAACAAAAATAGTAAAGAGACAAGAAGATTTTTATAGTGGTTCGGCTGTTAATGAATCCTATGTCCACTTTATAGCTTTTATTAGCCGACTGCTATTACAAGATTGATTTGGTTTACGGTATGATTGAATCACCTAAGTTAGTCTAAATCACAAGTACTTGGAGGCAACCAGAGGATCTCAGTTTCTCCTTTGTGACTGTTTTGTGGAAGAAGAAGAGTGAAGAATAGTAATGGCAGAGTTGCAGCAGCCAATCCAGAGATCCCTTTCATGTTGCATATGGGATGGTATTTATAGAGGTTGGAGCGAATTTGGGCAAGAGCCACTTTGCAAGAAGCCTGTGTCGTCATGTAGAGGAAGCCAAAGAAGTTTGGAGGTTATAGGAGCAAACTATTTTGATCGGTACCAATCTAAATAGTTAAGCATTTTTGATGCTTCGACTACTTGGCTTCCTTTCTTACTTCATTTTGATGCTCTTCATGTGATTTCATAGCTTGTCGACTTGTTTTAATGATGATTAACCTATGGGCTAGATTGAACTGTATTCTAAGTCAGATGAACCTTCTCCCCTTAAGCTTGGATATTTGGAATGCTACCAAACTTGTTAAGTGAGGTTAGTAGAGGCATAGAGTCACAATGCAAAAGGAATGAGGGCATGTATGAGCAATTAATTCGGATCGGTACCGATCCAATTGGATTGGATCGGTGCCGATCCAAAAGGCTTTTTTATTTTTAGGCTAAACTCTTTAGAGATTCCTGTCTTTCTTTTTTAGGCATTTCGGTCAAGTTTCGAGTCGTTATGGGTTAGCTTGAATGTTCTAACTCCTTTTGAATTCAGCTCGGTTAAAAACTCTGTTAATAGCATTCAGTGTTAATGTTGGATTAAAACTTGATTTAAAAAAGGATGTTTATAAAAAGAAAAGTTGGAATATTAGAAACGATTTTATAAAAGAAATGATTTTATAAAATGAATTTATCAGAATTGGTCTTTAGAAGAAAAAGATTTAAGTAGGAACTTAAGTACTTAAATCCTGGTGCTTTTGAAAAATGGTTTTTGTGACGACCCACATTTCGGAAGGTTTAAATCGACAATAATCCACAGATGTCCGACTTAAACAATCCGAACCATAGATAAACATTGGAGTTGATTAAGAAAAATAAGAAAAGAAGGAGAAAACAAACACAGAATCTCACAGCGGAACAACAAATATAATAATCAAACAAACAGTTCATGCAGCTGTTTATATTAAACATTTGATTATAATCTATACAACATTTATCAGAGTTATTTATACATCAGGGATAAATAAATAATGCAGCAGAACAACATGATGAATAGGAATTTTAATTTCTCTTTCCCCCCACCATTTTTGAAGAAGCTTGAAGTGTTTGATGAAGTGATGAAGAGAAGAGGGGGTTGGGCTGAGTTAAGAAGGTGCAGTCCCAACCAAAGTCACAAGTGGGAAAAGTGACGAAAATTTCACTATCTTCAAACATATCGAAGTTTACACTCAAAAAGATCGCAAACGTCATTTTGAACTCAATGGGGGTGGTCTCGAGTCCTAATTTGACCATATGCAAAAAGTAGCTTTTCGGACTAACATCCGACTAACGATAAAATATTTAAATATAAAATCGATAGATATGCGGGTTGTTACACTACCAGTTCGGGTTGCAGGGCTGGTGATAATGCATCATAGCCATGGCCGCCCACCACGTCCATCCATCCCATATCGAGTCAAAGGGAGGCTATCCCAAATCAAGGTGCACCAATCGAAACCAACAGCAAGAGTAATAATATGGACCGAGTCCAAGAAAATCGAAGAACGGATGTCCGCTAGGGGTAATTAGCCCACTGGCCCTGTCAAGCCATCCTGTTTTAGTCATTTTAAATTGGCACAAGTGCCGGGGTCTATCCATCATCGTTATCTTTCTTCAAATCCAGCAAACGACGCCAAATCAAACCACTTTGTTCCGGAGTCTCCTCCGCATACACAGTTGTTAAAGTGGTTCCAATATTGACAGAGAGTATGCCAACAAGAGGCCCCGGTCTCTTTTACAACCAAACGTTGTTTTTCACACCGGTTGGTACTTTTATATTTCGAAAACAATTTGTGCTTGATATCAAAATTTCATATTTGCTTCAAAACCAATTTCATTTCGAAATATCATATTTACTTCAAAAATCATATTCAGTTCGATGCGTCATTTTCACTTGAAAATATCATTCCACTCCAATATCTCGATTTCACCTTCAAAATCGTTTCGAATTTCAATTTAGGTTATAACTTCAATTTAACCCAATTCGCATTTAAATCAACGATTCAAATATAAACAATCCAGCCTTGACCAGTTTGAATTTTTAGAAAACAGTTTAAAATAATTTAAAAGGTTTAAATAGTTTAATATAAAATAGTTTGAGTATTAAAAATGGTTTATATAATAAAATAGCTTGGAAATCAAAATAATTTGAATATTTAAAAGATAGGTTTTAAATAGTTTGTATTAAAATAATTTATTTGAAGTTATTTCAAAGTTAAACTGATTCAATTCCGAATCTTCCAATTTGAATCAATTTCAACTTCCATTTCCATTAAAATCGATTTAATTCCGATTTCAATCCGAATTAACTTCGATTCCAATTTTAGTTCAAATCAATTTCAATTTCGATTCCAAATTAATTCAATTTCGATTTCAATTCTAATTAATTTCAATTCAATTCCAGTTTGAATTAATTTCAATTCAATTTCTATTTTAAACAATTTCGATTCATATAAATTCGAGTTTTATTTCAAAATATCGATTTAAAGCACTTAAATTAAATTTAACTTCAATATTCAATTTAAGATTCAAATTTTCAAAATAATTCAATTCCGAGCTCAGTTTTTGTAACAACCCTGAGATTGCAATTACCGAATAATAAATTAAAATTATGATTTTAAGTTGAAAAGGGAGCTAAACAAATATTTTGGGAATTTAAATTTGCAATTGGTTTGCAAATTAAAGTATTTTGGGTTTAAAATGGGAAAATTAATATTTTTGGAATTTAATATTTAAAAGGGGAATTTTTAAGTGTGATAATGAGTTTAATTGGCTAATGAGACAATTATATGGTTTTGATTAAAACTAGGTTACTACTTAGGATTTTTGTTCAAATGATAACATTAGAAAATTTTCTTTTAAATTTATATATGCACTTAAGTAATTGAACTAAGCCTTATTGGGTTGTAAAACCCTCATAACAAACCCATTAGCCTACCCACTCTATATAATATCTTAAACCCATTTCATAACCCTAACCCTCATCCTCTTCATAAATTCCTAAACCTAAACCTAAGCAAAACTAATGGCCTCCCTTTAGAAGACCAATCTCCATCTCTTCATAATTAGACTTGTTTAATCCTAGCAAGGTAATGCAATCCTAGGCCTAATCACCTTCTAATCTTTATTTTAATCTTTGAAATCTCTTTGTAATCCTTGGTTTTGTTCTCTTTTTAATTTTAAAGCTCTCTAATCCACATCCTCTTTGCTTTGGAAAGTTGCACTTGAAGTGTTTGCTTATTTGCTTGATTGGTGGAGGTAATTACTATTGATTAGTAATTAATGCTAGTTGTAATATTGGTAATTACTACTGATTAGTAATTAATGCTAGTTGTAATATTGGTAATTACTATTTATTAGTAATTATTGTTAGCATAATTTTGATGAAAATTTTGATGCCCAAAATTGAAAAAAACACCTTTAAATGTCAAAAAAAACTGCATTATAGTTGGCTGGAAAATTACTTCAGGCTGAAACAGGCTGAAATAGGGTCCTAGGTGCACCAGAACAGGCCTGGGTTGCACCCAGGCTGATGTAGGCTAGCCCTGTTGGGCTAGCCAGGACAGGCCAGCCCCTAAGGGGCTGGCGCGTGACCCACACCCCCCAGCCCGCCCGGGCTGGGGAGGGCCGGCGCGGGCCGCGTCACTTTTCCCACCCCAGTCCGGACGGGCTGGGGTTGAACACATCTCCCCAGCCACCTGGGCTGGGGAATTGAAGACGCGGGCCTTGGCCCGCGTCCCCTTTTTTCCCCAGCCCAGGCGGGCTGGGGTAGTGTAGTTTCCCCAGCCCAGCGGGCTGGGGAATTAATGACGTGGGCCTCGCCCGTGTCTCTTTCCCCAGCCCAGCGGGCTGGGGTTAAACATGCTTCCCCAGCCCGCCCGGGCTGGGGATTAATGACGCGGGCCGAGGCCCGCGTCTCCTTTTCCCCAGCCCAGACGGGCTGGGGCCTGTATCATATGCCCAGCCCGTCTGGGCTGGGGCAGGCTGACGCGAGCCGAAGCCCGCGTCCAAAAAAAAAATATATTTCTTCATTCTGTTTTCAGTTTTTTTTTTACCTCCACTTCGCGATGCCGCCACGACCGCATGCGAAGTCGGAATTCGACGTTTTTGGTCTCGTTGGAAAGGTGGAGTTTCGAACTCCATCTCTGGAAAATTTGGGCATCATTGGAGTTCGTTTGGTACTTCGAATTTCGAGTCGAAGTTGAACTCTGGTCGCTGTTTGTAAACAGTGTGAATCTTGTTCTGGGTCCAACTTTGAGACGTCGCTGCCGCTTCGTCTCAACTCGGAATCCAGAAATTCTTTTTGCATCTTAAAGTAGGGATGTTGGACTATATGCCTACCAGTTTTCATGTCATTTGGATTCAGTTTGCTGGTCCAAATAAATTGCCGAACTTGGGTTCGCATCAGTTTTTGAATGGTCAAACACTTAGAATGAAAATCAAATATCCCTTCTGTTTCCAGCTTTTGAGCGCCACTCCGCGATGCCGCCACGTTCGCATCGGAAGTCGGAATTCGACGTTTTTGGTCTCGTTAGAAAGGTGGAGTTCCGAACTCCATCTCAGGAAAATTTGGACAACATTGGTGTTCGTTTGTTACTTCGAATTTCGTGTCGAAGTTGAACTCTAGTCGCTGTTTGTAAACAGTGTAAATCTTGTTCTGGGTCCAACTTTGAGACGTCGCTGCCACTTCGTCTCAACTCGGAATCCAGAAATTCTTTTTGCATGTTAAAGTAGGGATGTTGGACTACATTCCTGCAAATCTTCATGACATTTGGACACAGTTTGCTGGTCCAAATAAATTGTCGAACTTGAGTTCACAGCTGCTTTTGAATGGTTATAAACACTTAGAATATTTTTGATGATTTTCTGGTTTTCGTCGATTTCTTTGAGATTTGTCTCTGGATTTCGTACACGGGCTTTATAAAAAGGTTTTAAAAGGATTTTTCACTCCAAAATGGCTTTTGAAAATTATTATATAGTATTATTTTAATTATTAAATTAATTACTCCATAATAGGAGACCTTTCAAAAGACCGTTTTAAAAGTGATTTCGAAAATCAATTATAAATCCGTTTTACACCATTATTTTCTATAATAAAAATCTCACACTCACTTTTAGCACGTCGAGCGAAGTGGAAAGGTGCTTAAACGGTTAGGAAATCTCCGGCCTATGGAAACCGTGCGTATTTTCTTTCCGGTTAATCCCCAACCTATTCGATTGATCGTTTTAACCTTTGGGTCTAGTTTACCGATGATATGAGGTAGACCTTTTATTGTTTGGAGTGTGAGCTTGCTATTGGTTAGGAAACCGTTTAGTGCGAACGTGGGGTATGGGACTCATTGTTAACACTTTACGGGTTCCTCTCCAAGAAGTTAGTGACACATTAGCCTTTGGGCGGCCAGTACTGGACCTCTGGGTCACCACGCCTCTGGGCAACCGTCTCTGGACACCTGCTCTTTGGAGCAGTTTATATTTCGGCATGTGCCTCTGGGCCTTTATCCTTCTGGAAGGATCTTGCCGTCTCGCGCGTTCCGCATCTGTGCGAGTGATCGATCACAACTCTACAGTACTTGGCAACAACGACTCTGGTCGGTGCACGTGCAAAACTTGTATTATCTGATGATTTTTATATCCATTCGAGTACCGCCATTCGGTGTTGGTTCTATGGAACCATACGATGTAAGTGCGATTGCCTTGTGGATTCACAGTGTCTCTGGACACTGCTTTTCAGTGTTGGATTTCATTGACTTTTCAGTATATTCCCATTGCTCTTTGGAGCATCGATCTTTGCTTGGGCATTGATTACGGACTCTGGTCACTCTTGGGATTATTGCCTATGGGCATCTTTTTATAGCTTTGGCTACGCCGATGATATGAGGCGATTTTATTTATTCTACACTTTGGTGTTGATTTCTCTTTGGAGATTTTTATTGTTTATTGATGATTAGGGATCGTCATTATATTCATGTGGTTCATAATTTACTTCTCTTTGGATAAGTACTATTTTATTTATGTACCGCATTATTATATATCTCAGTTATTACTGATTGTTTAGCTAGCCTGACCCGAGTGTTTTCGCTCGGGTCAGACCGAGTTGTTTCAGGTTAGGTCTCTGGACTTAGCTTCTGTGCTTCCGCTTTGGACTTATCTGCTATGCTTTTGAGATAGCTTATCTTAGTGTCAGCCTTATGTTATTATTCAGACTTTGATGTGTACATATTTTTGACTCACATGTGTGAGCAGTGGCTTTGTACCCACTTATGATATTTGGATCTGTATTGATGATGTATTGTTCTGGGATTTTATATCCGTTATGTGATTCTGTTCTGTGATGTTTTTATCATTTATTATTATGCTTTGTCCTGATAGATCTTTAGCCATTTGTAATTTCGTTATAAGTATTTACCGAATATGTCGAACCACCTGATTGAGAAAAATTTAAATAGATTCCACCTTTCGACGTATTCGGTAGATAGTTATAGCTTGATTATAGATGGTCGCTTCCACTATACTCTATTCTCCGCTTTAACAGACAGTATTACTCCCGTAATACTCTTTGTTACAGTGGGTCTCGGAGTGGGGCGTTACAGTTTTGAAATATCATTTTAAATAACGTTCACTTAGCAATATTTCAAAGTTCGAATAAAAATCTAAATCCTTTAAAAGAAATCAATTTTCGGAATTAAATCATATTTCAATTATAAATTAAAAATATCAAATTTCATTCTTAACAATTTCGTTTAACACATTTTAATTCCACATTTCAAGCTCAAGTTCGAAAATAATTCGACTTCTATAAATTCGATTTTTTTACTTCTTTAAATCAAATCATTTAAATAATTTCAAATCAAAATTTTTAAAATCATTCAATTTAACCAATCCGGTGTCCATATATAATTTTCTATCCTATGGCTAAGTGAATCAATTATTTCAATTTAATTCAGGGATGGATATATATCATTTCAATCCAAAATAAATGTCATAGGTATATATCATTTCAACCTATTTCTTAATTTATTCGACTAATTCAATTTACAGTTTTATATACTGTAAAAAATGTATATGATGATAACAGGATATACCAAAATAAATAAACATCCAAATCATCCAAAATATCAACCAATAGCATGCATCACAATCGATCATCCAAACAGTCAATATAATTCACACAATTACATTGTTATCAATATCGGGTATTATATTGGCAATTAAATTCCAATTTCAAATTTAACTGTCAATTTTAAATTTTAACAATCAATTCAAATGACAATTTAGACAATAATCAATAAATTTATATCACTTCATAATTTCAAATTTAACTATCATAAAAATATTCTAGTACTTGTGAGCGTTATAAAACACTCACCTTTTTATATTTGAAACTGAAAATTATTTCAGCTTCAAATAAATTCCAGCTAAATCCCAAACCGTGGACGACGTTGATACGAATCCTCGGCAACTCGTTTCACGTTAAATGGACCTCGTATGAGGGAGTTATGCAATTTATTATTATACGATAAATTTTTTAAACCGAATTAACAAATTTTAAATTAATAATAAAATAAGTTAATGCTACCTACTCTCCTTCCTCATGTTCTTGAACCTCGACCTTATGAAGCAACCCAATGCACGCATCAAACAAAACCCACGCGCGTGCCCACGTAACGATCAGACCATCATCAGAGCACGCTGCTCAAAGCGCCGCTGGCCATCGCGCCACGCTCTAAGATCGCCACAGCTAAGTTCCTCCGCGGGCGCCCCCACAATAGCCGCGTGAACCGCAAACCGTAGATCGGTCGAAGCTATGCGAGCCTCTCCCCTTGCGTATGCGCGCCTCCACATCGCGATTGGATAGTGAAATTTTTTCTTTATATCGAGCGGCAGTTTGTTTTCGATGATTTTGTTTTTTTAGATCTGGGCAAATGAAGTTTAAAAGAGAGGGCAAGGGAAAGAATATACGGGTCAAAAGAAATGTGGCTTGTACGAGATATCTGAAAGAAAACGAATATAATATTATTAATTAGAAAAATATCTCGCCCTTAAAAGTCCAAAATTCTCGAGCTCCAGACGAAGCGTGCCGCTTGGCGTTCATAATGTTTTACCCCCATTCCGAACACAATGGAACTAGTTTCGAGGCCTAATTCGATCGTATGTAGAAGATAGCTTTTCAAATTCGATTAATTTTAATTAAATTCCGAAATTAAATTTCTACGCGTTCAAGCTCGCACGGCCAAACGATAAGTCTGATCGCTACGAAACTTGAAATCCTACGATAACTCACTATTAAGAATTCGATGAAACCGGTTTCATCGAAATTCGAGACAGTGGCCAAAATGGCTATTTTTACTTGTCAATTAAAATATAGAATTTCCAATTTCTATTTGTTTGCCTTTTAAATACAATTTTTAATGTCAACAATCTTTATTCATATTTAAATAAAATTTAAATCAACTTTTGACATCTTTTTCATTCACATTAAATCAAGATTCAATTATTTAAATAATTCTAATATTAAATTTAAACAATTTAATTTTCAATAAATCACCATTATTAAATAATTCACCATTTATTAACAATCATTTTATTATCATCTAAATAATTCAACATTCATCTTTCAATTATAGACATCGATTAGAAACACATTCAATAAATAGAATTTTCACTTCAATAGTTGTTATTGCCTAAATCTTCAGAATTTATTATATCAAATTTTTATTCAAGTTCATATTCAATAACTACAATAATAATTCATTAATATTTATTTATAACCACTTTTATTTAATAATTACATTAAATTTAACAATTTAAGATAGCTAAAAATATGGGTCGTTACGGTTTTAAAGGTTTTGAAAAGTAATAATAGTATTATTTGGAAGTATTTTTGTTAAGAAAAGAGAAATTCATGTTTCAAACTCTCCTCTCAGAGTCCAATATCACTCCATAAGTGGATAGCCAATCCATCCCCAAAATCATCCCATATCCCGAAAATCCCAGTACATAGGCATCACAATTAAACTCTATGCCTAGTATAAAAATTTTCAAACCCCTACAAATCAGGGATAAATGTGTCGATCCTCCTATGAGGTTTGAAACTACTATAGGGTCTACTAATAGAGAAATATCTAAGTGCAAACAATCAACCAAGGAACTAGAAATGAAAGAATGTGATGCTCTAGAATTAAAAAGAGTCCGAATAGGAAAATCTAAAATAGAGATCAAACCTTCTATAGAGACTTTCCTAACTTGATCTGGTCCACTACTAGAAGGTGCTGCATCCAAAGCCTATACTGACGCTGTAGGTGCGCCTGCTCTCTGCCCCATCCTCTGAGGATAAGCTCTACTAAGGTGTCCAGGCTACCCACAATTGTAACACCTCCCCTGCATTGTGTATTTCTTACAGTCCTTTGTGAAATGACCAACCAATCCACAACTATGACATTTCTCACCCTTCTTGATCTGCTTTTGAGGTCCTCCTCCTTTCCTCCTATCCTTATCCTTTTTATTCTTCCACCACTGCTTCTTAGAGTTTTCTAATTTAGGGACCTCTTTAACCTCTCCCTTCAGCTGTCCAGATGCAAGCTGAACTCTCTGTCGGTCCTCCAATCCTAACAGCCCAAATATCTGATCCGTATCCCTTAACCAAGCTCGTGCCTCCACGAAATCTTCCATGTCGGAAAATGTCTTGCCTCCTAGACTAGCGAAGTCCTTGCATAGCTTAGAAAAATTGGCTACTGTAGGTGGATTAAAGAGGATCTCCCCCTGCTGGTGTTGTATTGGGCGGTTGCCCTTGCACCTCTGGTACCGTAGCTCTGCGAAACCAATCAGCCATACTATGCAAAGAAAAGAAATTTTAGGCTCGAAAGAATTGAAAGAAGGTTGAACTGTACTTTGAGGTGATTTTTATAAAAACTCTTTTATACTTGAAAACCATTTCTAAGAGTTTCTTTCTGAAAAAAATACTTTTAAAACATGTTATCTTTTGAAAAATACTTTACTTTTAAAACAAGTTTTTAGGAATCCTATAACTTAGGCTCTGATACCAAGTGAAACACCCCACACCCATTAGTATACTCAAAAAGGCACACTAAAGGATATGGCGCGTTATAGGTATAGCTAAAACATTACAGAGACTAAGATTCACAAGACAAAAAAATAAAACCGCGGAAACATTTAAATGGTAATTCATTATTCAAAATAAAACTTCATAAACAAGTCTGAGAAACATCACATGTCTTAAATACCAAATACACATGGCTTATGAAAAATACATCTCAGTCTCATAAAATCAGAGTACAATAAAATAATCATCTCTCTCATAAGTACCAGTACATCAAAAATCAAACGAAAAGAAAACTGAAAAGAAGAAGAATACATGAAGAACTCCAGGAATGTATCTCCAAGAAATGTGAATCAGCTATCCTTGCCTCTGCTGGCCTATGGTGCAAAAAGAAAACTAGAGGAGTGGGTCAGACTATAAGTCTGGTGAGTGAAAGTAACTACTAGTATTTTTAAGCAAGATAAAGATAATAGACTTAGCAACAGTTTTAGTATAAAAAAGGAAATAGAGAAAGCACAAAATTGGGATAAATACAATTTCTGTTTCTGTTAGACTGTTTGCTTTGATTGCTTGACTATTTGGATTGTTTGCACTTGTCTTAGATTGCTGTGATTAGGCTAAAATCCTAATCCTATTTTAATTAGGCTGAAATCCTAATTCTTCTCGTTGATCGACCTTCTATCTCTGTTGTGCCACTGTGAGCTAGTCTCATCATGTGGGTCCCACAGCAAAAGACACCTTTTAGCGCTTGGAATGCAGTAGCGACTTATTGATGCCGCACGCTCGGTCATCGCCGGTACACACTAACTGTCGCTCCCTCTTGTGACCTCTTACCTACCCTATCAGCATAAGCGTGCCCAGCCTCACCTGATATGTTGTGAGACCATCAGTCCTAGTCTGAAATGGTCCTGCCCAGCCTCATCTAAGTGTTTTTTGAGACCATCAGTCCTTGTCTGAAAGGGAATGCTGTTGGTGCGGTTCCTATCAATCAAAATCTAGTTGCGCTCCTTGCCCAAATCCCCCGATTTGAGCTTCTATCTATTGGCCACTTATTTACCCTAGTTAGCATGTCCCAGCCTCACCTAGCTATTGTGAGACCATCACTCCTAGTCTGAAAGGGTCCTACCCAGCCTCACATAATATATTGTGAGACCATCAGTCCTAGTCTAAAAGGGAACGCTCTTGGTACTGGCCCTGCTTCTATGTTTTGCTTATTAACTTAGTGTAAGTTCTTAAAATAAGCCTCTTCTGTTATTTCTGCTCTATTTGCTTATTAACTTAATATAAGTCTTTAAAATAAGCCTTTTCTGTTATCTCTGCTATATTTGCTTATTAATTTAATTATAAGTCTTAAAATAAGCCTTTTATGTTATTTCTTATTATAACCTATGTTATAATTTGCTTATTAACTTAGTCAAAGTTTTAAAATAGGCCTTTCTGTTCTTTCTACTTAATTATAACCTAAATTGTTACTCTTCTGTTTTATCTTTTTAGTTATAACCACTAGTTATAAACATGCTTGCAAATGTCTCAAATTTGCCTATTTAAGTCTATCTTCTTATTATTACAGTTCTTGTTTTTTAAATATATTTCTGTAAATTTAGTGTTCTTATATTTTAGTCCGTACTAGCGAATTCTTCTCTTTTTTAATATTTTATTCGTGTAAAAGGAATAAAAAGAAACTAACATTTACAGGCTAAATTCTAATTTAAAAAATATGTAAATAAAATGTAAATAACTATAAATAACTGTAAATAATTGAATAAAATAGCTAAATAAAAATAGCTAAATAAAATAGACTGAAAAGAACTTTAAAAATCAACTGTAAATAACTGATATAAAAATTGTCTTAAAATTGCAGAAAAACTACAACTATTGAGAACCCTATCATTTTAAATTTCTTAAAAATCTAAAATAAATATAAAACACTCACATGTGGTCCTTAGTTCTATTCCTTAGTCTTCCTTGATCCACTTCTAGAGCGTAGAATATTATTATCAAAAAGATTTCCTCCTTAGAAATTTTTTCTATTTAGGGTCCAGCCTAAGGCAATGAACCCAATTGGGAGAAAATATGAATGAGAAAAATAGCTCGGTCTCGGGTCTTATTTATATTGTCGCTTAGGATCTCAGACCGTTGGATTTGAAGATTAAATCTGGTGCAACCACGTCATAGGCTCACTAGGAACCGTTGGATGGAAGCACAAATGCATGGGATTGAAGAAAAGTTGGAAAATGACGTGTTCGAACAAAACTGGAAAAAACAACTGGAAGTAATTAAGGTGGGTCGACCTTGCTTTATTGAGGGTCGACCTATAGGTCGACCTAAGTATATGGGGGTCGACCTGAGCTTGTCTTAGATCGACTTGACCCTTAGTTTATATTTTTTTTCGTTTTCTTCATTTCTTGTTTATTTCGTATCTTCTTCATTTTAGCTCGGATTTTGACAAACTATGTGTGGAAATTGACCAGAAAATTACCACGGACACAATAGTGCAACTCCCGTGGCTCAATTATGATAATTTCACAAACTTATTTTATTATTCAATTAATTCTTTAATCAATTATTATAGCTTAAATTTCGGGTTGTTACAACAAGAGTAATAATATGGACCGAGTCCAAGAAAATCGAAGAACGAATGTCCGCTAGGGGTAATTAGCCCACTTGGCCCTTGCAAGCCGTCCTGTTTTAGTTATTTCAAATTGGCACAAGTGCCGAGGTCTATCCATCATCGTTCTCTTTCTTTAAATCCAGCAAACGACGCCAAATCCAACCAATTCGTTCTGGAGTCTCCTCCACGTACACAGTTGTTAAAGTGGTTCCAATATTGACAGAGAGTATACCAACAAGAGGCCCCGGTCTCTTTAACAACCAAACATCGTTTTTCACACCAGTTGGTACTTTTATATTTTGAAAACAATTCGTGCTTGATATCAAAATATCACTTTCGCTTCAAAATCAATTTCATTTCGAAATATCATATTTACTTCAAAAATCATATTCGGTTCGATATGTCAATTTCACTTGAAAATATCATTCCACTCCAATATCTCGCTTTCACCTTCAGAATCGTTTGGAATTTCAATTTAGGTTATAACTTCAATTTAACCCAATTCGCATTTAAATCAACGATTTAAATATAAACAATCCAGCCTTGACCAGTTTGAATTTTTAGAAAATAGTTTAAAATAATTTAAAAATTAAAAATAGATTACTATAAAGTAGTTTGAGTATTAAAAATGGTTTATATAATAAAATAGCTTGGAATCAAAATAATTTGAATATATAAAAGATAGGTTTTAAACAGTTTATATTAAAATAATTTATTTGTAGTTATTTCAAAGTCAAACCGATTCAATTCCAATCTTCCAACTCGAATCAATTTAAATTTCCATTTCCATTAAAATCGATTCAATTCCGATTTCAATTCAAATTAACTTCGATTCCAATTTTAATTCAAATCAATTTCAATTGCGATTCCAAATTAATTCGATTTCGATTTCAATTCTAATTAACTTCAATTCAATTCCAATCTGAATTAATTTCAATTAAATTCTCAATTTTAAACCATATCGATTCATATAAATTCGAGTTCGATTTCAGAATATCAATTTAAATCACTTAAATTAAATTTAACTTTAATATTCAATTTAAGATTCAAATCTTCAAAATAATTCAATTCCGAGCTCACTTTTGAAATATCATTTTAAATTACGTTCACTTAGCAATATTTCAAAGTTCGAATAAAAATCCAAATCCTTTTAAAAAAATCAATTTTCGAACTCAAATCATATTTCAATTATAACTTTAAAATCTCAAATTTCATTCTTAACAATTTCGTTTAACACATTTTAATTCCACATTTCAAGTTCAAGTTCGAAAATAATTCGACTTCCATAAATTTGATTTTTTTATTTCTTTAAATCAAATCATTTAAATAATTTCAAATCAAATTTTTTAAAATCATTTAATTTAACCAATCCGGTGTCCGTATATAATTTTCTATCCTATGGCCAAGTGAATCAATTATTTCAATTTAATTCAGGGATGGATATATATCATTTCAATCCAAAATAAATGTTATAATTATATATCATTTCAGCCTATTTCTTAATTTATTCGAATAATTCAATTTACAGTTTAATATACTGTAATAATATACATGATGATAACAGGATATATCAAAATAAATAAACATCCAAATCTTCTGAAATATCAACCAATAGCATCCATCACAATTAATCATCCATCACAATTAATCATCCAAACAGTCAATATAATTCACACAATTACATAGTTATCAATATCGGGTATTTTACTGGCAATTAAATTCCAATTTCAAATTTAACTATCAATTTTAAATTTTAACAATCAATTTAAATGAAAATTTAGATAACAATTAAATTTATCAAACAATAATCAATAAATTTATATCACTTCATAATTTCAAATTTAACTAGCATAAAAATATTCTAGTACTTGTGAGCGTTATAAAACACTCACCTTTTTTATATTTGAAACTGAAAATTATTTCAGCTTCAAATAAATTCCAGCACGATCCCAAATCGTAGACGACGTCAATAAGAATCCTCAGCAACTCGTTTCATGCGAAATGGACCTCATACGAGGAAGTTATGCAATTTATTATTATACGATAAAATTTTTAAACTCAATTAACAAATTTTAAATTAGTAATAAAATAAGATAATACTACCTGCTCTCCTTCCTCACGTTCCTAAACCTCGACCTCATGAAGCAACCCATTGCATGCATCAAACAAACCCCACGCACGTGCACACGTAACGATCAGACCATCATCAAAGCACGCTACTCAAAGCGTCACCGTTGGCCATCGCGCCATGCTCCAATATCGCCACAACCAAGTTCCTCTGTGCGCGCCTACAGCAGCCGCGTGAACCCCAAACCCTAGATCGATCGAAGGATGTGAGCCTCTCTCCCATGCGTACGCGCCTCCACATCGCGATTGGATCGTTAAATATTTTCTTTATATCAAGCGGCAGTTTTTTTCCAATGATTTCATTTTTATTCAGATCTGGGCAGTTGAAGTTTAAAAGAGAGGGCAAGGGAAAAATATACGGGTCAAAAGAAACGTGGCTTGTATGAGATATCTGAAAGAAAACGAATATAATATTATTAATTAGAAAAATATCTCGCCCTTAAACGTCCGAAATTCTAGAGCTCCAAATGAAGCGTGCCACCTGGCGTTCATAATGTTTTACCCCCATTCCGAACACAATGGATCTAGTTTCGAGGCCTAGTTCAATCATATGTGGAAGATAGCTTTTCAAAGTCGATTAATTTTAATCAAATTCGGAAATTAAATTTCTACACGTTTCAAGCTCGCACGACCAAACGATAAGTCAGATCGCTACGAAACTTTAAATCCTACGATAACTCACTATTATGGATCTGATGAAACTGGTTTCATCGAAATCTGAGACAGTGGCCAAAATGGCTATTTTTACTTGTCAATTAAAATATAGAATTTCCAATTTCTATTTATTCACCTTTTATATACAATTTTTAATGTCAACAATCTTCATTCATATTTAAATAAAATTTAAATCTACTTTTGACATCATTTTCATTCACATTAAATCACGATTCAATTATTTAAATAATTCCAATATTAAATTTAAACAATTTAATTTTCAATAAATCACCATTAATAAATAATTCACCATTTATTAACAATCATTTTATTATCATCTAAATAATTCAACATTCATCTTTCAATTATAGACATCGATTACAAACACATTCAATAAATAGAATCTTCACTTCAATAGTTGTTATTGCCTAAATCTTTGGAATTTATTATGTCAAAGTTTTATTCAGGTTAATATTCAATAACTACACTATTAATTCATTAAAATTTATTTTTAACCACTTTTATTTAATAATTACATTAAATTTAACAATTTAAAATAGCTAAAAATACGGGTCGTTACGGTTTTAAAGGTTTTGAAAAGTAATAATAGTATTATTAGGAAGTATTTTTGTTAAGAAAAGAGAAATTTATGGGAATGGAAATTTTAAGTAAGAAATATTTTCTTTCGATTTGTTCGGATAACGAGTTTTGATTTATTTTGTGATGATCTGAATAATCTTCTAAGTGATGATAGGATGTTTACTTAGGTGAATGTTATAGTGCACTTAGTAAATTATTCTCTTTATCATTGTACGATCAAAACAAGTTCAAATCCAAACGAACCCAAAGCAAGTTGGTAATAAATATTTGTTGGAATATGTAAAGTATTGTTTCAAAAAGGGAGTTTTGGAATAAAAGAAGTATTTTAAAGTTTGACTGGCCCAAAAATAACTTGAAATGGGAAAGGGATGTGTTCAGATGGTAAACACTTCTCTTAAGTGTTACCCTTATATGTAAGGGAAAGGTATGGTACTGTTTGGTAGTATCCAGCTCCTTAGTATCATTTTGGGGTTACTCGAGCTATATGTATATTTTCAATGAATAAAATTTATAGTATTATTTAAAAATATTTTTGAAATAAAACCTGGGTATTTGGCTCCTAAGTTTTTAAGATGTAAAGATATCTTGCTTTAAAATGGTTAATAAATGATGTTTTAAAATTGAATTAATTTAATAAGAAGGTTCAATAAACTTGGTTTTAATAAACATTGTCTTTTGGACTTTAACACTTAGGAGGTTAAATAGTATTTAATGTTATTGGGCCGGCTAATAAACACCTTTACCTTAGAGGTGTTTAAGAAAAAGTATACTCTAGGACGAATTTTGGATACTAGCATCCTACTCTTCTTAGCTACTTACCAGATCGAATGAGCAAAGAGGTTGAATTGGCCGAATAAGTTTTAAGGACCCAAAATTATTTTGTACCTACATCTGAATAATTAAAAGTGAATAGAAATAAAAATCAAATGTTATATATATATACACACACACACATACTCTTAGGATATAAGAGGGTATTATCCAAGTTAATAAACTTAGATGATTTTATAAAATATTTCATAAATAAGTTGTATCATTTAGAAATGTTTGAACCTAAGTTGGAATTGTTATGAAATGATTACATAAATATCTTTGGGGGGTTAAGAAGGTAAATGGGTAAATAAGAACCTTTCGATGAGTACGTAGGTTGTACGTAGATCATTTCCTTTCTCATATAGTTCTCGATCCAAGATTCGAGTACATGACTTGAAGTGTTTTACACCATTCCGAATAAGGATTTATCACTCGATTTTGATGACGAGCACTCGATGAGGGTTCTTGATAGGGAACCAAAGTTTTCTATCATAGTATATGACTATATAAGGAGAACAGAGGTTTCTAGTCAAGAAGCCTGATCAGAGTCTGCACTAGTGAATCGGGTGAGCGATACTAGCTTGGAAGTGAAGTTATGTAGTGAGTGGAGATAAAATTAGATTTTTCATATGGATGATCTATGAACATCATGCAGACTTATGAATAATATTGGGTATTCATGTGATGCCATTTCAGGGGTGAAATTCTTTTAATGGAGGAAGAATGTAATGACTCAGAATTTTATAGCTTTGATTTGTGAATATTTAATTAATTTTAAATATTAAATTAATTGGTTTAATAATAAAAAATAGCCCTCTTTTAATTTCTAACTAATGATAGAAAATTTCTTTTTGAATTCAGTTTACAAAAATAATTAGTTAAAAGGAAATTAGAAAATGTGACTGGCAAGCATTTTCAAAAGTCCCGATTTTTTATCATCCAAAAGTTGTTAAAAGGTTGTAAAATACCTTAATATATTTAGAGACACACTTATAAAATTATTATGGACTTGGTTAAGTGTGTAAAGGGTAATATATGTTTACTTAAGAGGAAAGAAAGTGATGTGATCGTTTTCAAGTTTTAAATCTAATTAAAATAAAAGAAATTATGAAACATCACTTCATTTCAACCTAATACACCATTGAGTATTACATGTTAGGTAAAAGGAGAGAGACCCTTGGTTTAGGCGTGTAGATCATGATGAGTGGATAAGGTGGTGATGTGGCCAAAATGTAGTGGAGGGTAATGGTACCTAGGGATATTTTTGTAATTTTATTTCATTCATTTATATATATATATATATATTTCTTAATTTTCATTTCCTTTTAATCATTCACTTTACTTTTTAAATATCAAGTTCTTCTTTAGAAACTTTAATGGCTTCCTTTGAGTTTTTCAAGTTTTAAAAATTATATATTTCCATTCAAAACCATTTAAAATCTTGTTTAAACTCTTATTTTCCTTTCTACTTCTTTTCTTTTTAAGTTTTTAGTCCTACCTCCACCTTACCACCAAGGTCCTGCCCACCTAGCTCCATGGCCGAGCCATTTTGAGCCTAGGTCAAGCCTATTTCAAGGGTTGAATCCAAAAAAGCAAGCCTTTTTCCAAAGCAATTTCAAAGTTCTAACCGTTTTGCAATTTAAATAAGTTTGGTGAGTAAAGCTCACATCTTTAACAAGTTTTAACCTTTTTATTTTGCCTTACTGATTCCTAAGTTTTTTTGGGTGATTTATTGTAATTTGATGTTGTTTTATGTGATTATACATGTGTTTATATGTGCTTATTTGTGGAATTGGTTATTGACTTGAAATGAAATAAAAAAGTTAGTAAATTTGCAGGTTGCGTTCTTTATGTGATAAAGCTAGGGTCTTTATATATGTTTTTGGTTTGTGATATGATTTGTACGCTATGGACATGAATATGTGGTCATATGTTAAGGGAGTTGGCACTTTTGTATGGTTAAGCGATAAGTAATCCTTATGTGAAACTATAATTTTTAGTTTGAAAAATCAAAAATCGTTTTCAAGTCTAAACTTTGTTTTAGTTTTCAAAATACTTGTTTTGTGCTTGTAAAAGTAAGTAGGTTTTTCAAAAGGGTAATATTTCAAAAGGAACTTAGAAAACAATTTCAAATTATGGCATCCATAACGACAATCTTCATGGATGCAGTTTTTCGAAAAAAGTTCAACCTCTTAGAAACTTGAGTTTTTATACATAATTAAACCTTAGAAATGGTTTTCTAAACTTAATAATAATGTTTAAGATAGTTAACTAAGTATTTATTAATTAATTAATAATTAATTAAGTTAGGTAATTAATGATTAATTAAGTATTAAACAAGGTTTATGATTATAATTAAGAGGAGATTAATTACTAATTAATTATCTTTTAAAAATGAGATTAATTTTAATTAATCTTTAAGTAAGATTAATTTTTAATTAATTATGAATTAAGTATAAGATTTATTTTTAATTAATTATTAAGTAATTATTAAGTAAGCGTTTAATTATTCTAATTATAAATTAATTAAGGGTTTAATTTATAAACAAATTATTTATTAAAGGTTAATTATTTCTTAATTAATAATTAAGTTAAGTTAAGACTTAATCAAGATTTAGTTCTATTTTTAAAAAGGTTTTAATTATAATTAATTATTTAACAAGAGGTTTAAGTTCCTAATTACTTTGTTTTCCAGGGATCAATTTGTTTAAAGGCACCTTTCTTTTATAAAGAATTGTTTTGAACACAAAGGATTCTATTGTCGATACCATTAAGTAACCATAAAAATGTGAATAGGTTATACTAAACTTTAACATTTGTTAGCAGAATAAATCCCCATTCTGCTATGCCTTAATTAAGTAGATTATTAGACATCTCTTAGCAGAATAAATCCCCGTTCTGCACTACGCCATAGATGACCTTCTGCAACACAAAAAAAATGTTGGCTCAGGCCCGAAAAATGTTGCCATAGGTCTATGGCAACACTTTTAGGGTGATGCAATTTTTGCCGTTGCCTTAGACCTCAAAGGCAACATTTTGACTATCTAAGGCAACATAAGTAATACTGTTGCAATAGAACCCTATTTGGGTCTATGGCAACACCCATAGGTATCTGTAGCAACATTCCAAAATGTTGCTATAGATATTAACTTTCTGAATTTGTGGGGCCCACAATGTAGAGCATATTTGATTTTTTAATAAAAATAAATATTTATTTAATAAAATGCTATTGCACAGAATTTGATATTTAAACAGTAATTTATTTGAATAAATATTTTATTTCAACATTTGAAATAGTACAAATTCCTGACTCCACTATTTTACAATTCAATGATATATAACACTGATATTTACATATACAGATATTCCTCACTACATCACTCAGTTCACTCATTACATATGCGGTTTCAATTTATACAGACACCGACACTGACAAATATATGACGAGCTGAGTGCCGAGCCGAAGGCGAGCCGAGAAGCGGGTCCGGGCGCAGCGCCGGCGGGGGTCCGGGGCACCACAGTCTCGGCGGGGATCGAGCCTTCTTTGAAACGACGTAAAATGATGCACAAATGAACACCTCCTGCGAATTTGAACACCTCCTCGATTGACTTTTGCAACTCTTTCATGGCTTCTTCTGAATCATCCGACCTTTTTCCAGCCATCATTCTTAGCAAATTGTTCAGTGAAAACTGAAATAACCTTGCTTTTAGCTCTGCCTTGGTAAAAGACCTGAAACCATGATAAATAAAAATTGACATTTCATCGAACATGTTGCGTGTTAATAAGTAATACATTACCCTTCATCGAACATGTTGCCTAATCACCTAATCACAATCGCTGGCATAACCACCCATTCCTTCCTTCCACAAAACAATAACAGCAACCTACCATTCCACCACCAACTTCCTTTCACCAATCCAAACTGCCTTAACCCAAAATCCTCCCTGCTACATTTCAAGCAACAACAACCTTCTATCGATTTCATACCAACAAGCCTCTACAACAAACATCAAAACCCCTCTGCACATTCATTACTCCATTCAACCACTGCATACTTCATTACCGAAACCCCTACCAGCAAACTGCATTTTCTTCCAAACTACCATCTCACAACCAAAACATCCCAAACGCGCAACAACAAACAAAGCCCTAACCTATCACTTCATATACTTCAACCTCCATCACACCTTCATATCCAACTTCTACAACCTGCGACAACCAGATTCACCATCCAGCTACAATCAGCCATAAACTCCTGCCCCTATCACCTAACGAACTCGAACCATTTCTGCACATAGCACAACAAATCCCTTCCTCTACAATCTGTCACAACCAATTCGCATCTCCTCACTAACCCTATGCCTTCACCATCACAACAACCACCTACCTGCCTTCTCCGACAACCCGAACTACCCCTACACCCTAACTTCCTCACCAATCAAACCGAAAACCAACCTGTTAAAAACTACTCCAAATCGCGAACCCACCAGCGCCTCCCATATCAAATTCACCAACCGCAATTTCAGCAACCCATCGACCAGAACTACCTTAAATCACCATTGGCCTCACCTCCATCGCTTGAAATTTCAATCGCAATCACCCACTGCCGTAACCCAGTCCAATCATGACCTAACTCTAACAACAATCGCCGATTCACAAGCCGAACAGACATTTCCAGATCTCGACAACAAAGCAAACGGTGCTCGACATGTAGGCAAACAGCAGCGAAATTGGAGGTGAGAACGAAATGGGAACGAAGCTTGTCTGAGATCACTACCAAACTTTGAAAAAAGGACGAGATTTTGTTTTTGGAAGAAAAAAAAAGAAACGAAAATATGATTTGGAAATTAGGGATTTGGAAATTGGGGGTGAGAATGAAAATGATATGAAAAGTAAAGCGGGAAAACGAAAATTTGGAGCAAATTATAGCGGTGATCCAGTTTAACAATCGGATTAAATGTAGACCGTTGGATCGTATTCACGCGGATTGCTAATTTTATTAATTTTTTAATTTGAATACATCTATAACAACACTATATAAAAATGCTGTATCGTGTTACACTTTTTTAGCTAGAGCAACACATTTTTATGGCTAAGGTAACACCATAAATACAACGTTGCAGTAGGACCAAAATTTTATATCTATCGCAAAATTTTAGCTGGCAACACCTTGCAAAAATGTTGCAGAAGGTCATCTATGGCGTAGTGCTGCTATATTAAACTTAATATATTGTGTGGACATCTATTTAGCAGGGCAAATCATCATTCTACTATTATGTTATTTGGAAATGTATCTGCTAGTTGGTTTATACTGATATGTTATTCCCTGATTAGTTTTTAATTTTATTTACATATATGTTGGTTTATGTAAATAACTGTTATGTGACTTGGAAGTCAAATTTAATTAAAATGGTAACTTGATTTAGTACCATTGTGGTCACTAAACCTCCTTTCAAATTTGTAAATTATAGTTTTTAAATTGACTTTAATTCCATATCAATTTGAGGTTAAGTATTTGTAAATGATTTTTGTAAGATGTCCAATTATTTTAATAAAGGTATTTACAAATGATATTTTGTAAATAATATTTATAAAGGATTTATTTAAAGAAGATATACAAATGATATTTATAAATAATTTTTTTATAAAGGGAATTACAAATGAAGATTTGTAAAAGAGTTTATAAGTGACATTAGATATTTAAAAAAGAGTTTTATAAATGATTTTTGGATATTTATAAATTTATAAATGGAATTAGAATTTAAGCAAAGGAAATTTCATAAATGAAATTGATTTATTTAAAGGATTTATAGAAGAAATTTATAAAAGAATTGGAGATGGGATTTCCCTTAATCGACCTTCTTAATTATGGGGGTATGGACAATTATTCCATGCTTAACACCGAATGAATAGTGTTTGGGGTTATCCTTATCTCCGATTTATATAATAATTGTTTGACCCTTTTAATATTATTTTGAAATGAGAATTCTTTCACAAAGTTTTGTGAATATACTTATACTAGTGTGATAAGTATAATATTTTGATAAATATTCTGAAAAGAGATTTAAATCGATGAAACTAATTTTGAGGCTTAGTGGTTGGTATGGGAAGATTAAATCTCTGGTCTATTGCTTGATTGTATATTTCATAGTTATATAACCGACTATCAAATCTTGACCTATTTTAACTGAGGAAGTATCTTGTGTATATTCGAATTCCTCGGTGAGGACTCAAATACTTGTTGCATACTTCCAGAGAATCGAAATTGAGTTAGCTAGAAATTACCGCTTAGTTGGGAGACACCGATTTCAGATGAGTATGATATATCCCAACAACTCCAAACTAATAATATTCATGATGGATTGATATGAAGTATGCTATGAAACTATACTATTCTTCCCAAGGATAATTCCAAAATGGAAGATAGTAAATGTTGAATGTTGGTTTGATCCCGTAACAACTTGTATGGATGAATGCTGGCGTTGCATTTCTACCTGAAGGGTGGTGTTAGCATTCCAAGATGGTCTGCTATGAGGAAAAAGGTAATCGTGGCGTCTCAAACCTCACACCCCGTTAATGGCTAAAATAGGGTATGCCGTAAGGCTATATGGGTCGCTCCCATTAGGGTATGATCATCGCCTTATCTAGAATTGATATCTATATGTATGCTTCGGGGCCAATTTTTGGTTGTTGATCACAACCTATAGGTGATCATATTCGGTACTATCCAGTCAGGGTAGGCTAGTCTTATTATGCGGGTTCAAAGGTAACTGCAACCTATAGTATATTTTATCTAAAGGTGTACTGTTTCGGAAGGTAGTCCCTTATCTTGCCATTTGTTGGAATCCATTCTCCAATAAGCACCTTCAGTTTTTGATCTTATACCTATTATTGTTGTGATGTACACACAACATAGCTATTTGATTATTGGTGTTTTAAACCTTAGATATTATTAAAATAGCACTGGATTTTATAATAGAAAATGTTTTGGTTATCGTAAGGTAAAAACTCATCCGTGTTTACGTGCGGCATGGTCTTATGAGATACCTTTGATTTTAAAGAATTTACAAGTTATAATAAATAAAATTCCTTGTGATTTGAGTTTCTCACGCTGGTTTTACCAGACTGACCCGGACATTGTTTTCTTATAATGCTCGGGTCAGACCGAGCATGTTTTCAAATTAGCTTTGGATGCTTTGGAGCTCAGGAGACGAGCTGGTGGCCCAAGATGTAACATTTGCATATTTCTTTATTTCCGTTGTATTGCATGAAATTTATATCAGGTTTGTAGGGATAAATAGTTATAACTATCCTAAGTAGTAAGTCGTACTATTATGACTCTGATGTATCATTTTGGAAATGATTATGTAAAATTTTATATTGATTATTATATATTATTACTTTGTGTTCTGTGATTTTGTGTTCTTTAGTTTCTCATTGTCTTCCTTTTTCCTTCACCCCTAATAATTTGTCTTTTCGACGCTCGGATGCTTGGTACATGAATACCATGGATGTATTAGCGTTGACTTCTGAGGATCGAAAAGGTGGGCTATTACAACTCTAAGGTCCTCTAAAGTCCAAGATGCAAGCTCTTAACAAATCCTCCAAGTTCCCACCCATTCCTTTAGTTTTTCCGTCGGTCTTCAGTTGTAAGTGGTGCTCAAATTCAACGAAGTCCCTAAAGCTAGTTCCTAAAGCTACTAGCAAGCTCTTCCAAAATTTGCTAGTAAACTAAGGGTCCCTATCACCAACGATGCAAAGTGTAACTCCATAAAACTGTGTTGAAGATGCTACGATTCCACTGCTTCTAACAGAAAAATTCTGCCATATTCTCCTTAATCCTTGTTCAGTAGGAAATCCCGTTCACATTCCTATGCTATTATCTTTTCCTTGAATGCTGATATATGAGCTAAATTCCATATGTTTTCCCAAAATTCTAAAGTTATGGGACCATTCATGTACCTTAGGTTGCAAACCTAATTCCCTCATTAACTTCCATCTTACCCATGTTTTATCACTACTTAAGTGTCCCTATAAAATTTCCCTATTTACTTTGCTTCCTAACACACACACACACATAAATATATAGTGGTTTAAATCCCCTTCATACAGTCAACACGGGAATAAAAAAGGATATATCTAACAACAAATCATCCACTTTTTCAATAATTAAGGGGGACAACTAGGGACTATAGCCCAAGAACTCTAAAAGAAAGTTTTGCTGGAAGCTGCCATTTATTATCAACTGATATGAATGGTATTGAGGTCCTAACACTCATTTCTAACTTAAGATGGGTATTTCTAAAATGTCATTCCACCATACCCATTTTCTTTAGTTTCCTATTTACTCTAATAAATGTGGTCCATTCATTGCTTCAATCAATATATCCATTGCAGTTGAGCATTACTCGTCAATATTGGACCATTTCCAGTTAATCCTTCTTCAGGTTACCAAATCCATTCATCACACAAATTTCTTACTTCCACAAATGCCATATCAAGTTTCCTTAATTAGTCCTCATTAGATTCCTTCCCCTCTCATTAATCACAAATTTATTTCCCGTTACATTTGTAACTAATATCTATAAATCCTAATCCGTCAATTACTAACTAATAAACATGTAGTCGTAACCTATGCTATCAATATATATTCTATTCGTTAAGCGTGACTATTGCTATCTATATCCAACTACTAATTCTACAACTAGAATACTCATTTCCATATATTAATTTATCAAAGCTATCCTTCCAAGAAGATTACCGTCATTATTTCTCATAAATTAACCAAAAGTGAGGGTTTTGCTTTGTTTGAAATTACTAGTAATTTTTTTTTCCTATTTTATTGAAATAGATAGTGCAAACTATGGAAAAATATCCCTCTTTTACACATCTCTTTCGTTTTTAGCGTATTCCTTATTACTTTAAACAACGCATTTTTATACAATTTTTTTGGAAATCGGATAATTTATGGAAATTACATGGAAACTGTTCCAAAAATAAAATATAGAAATTCATATTTTATGGGCAACCTAATTCACAATCCAATTACAGATCTGGAATATCTTTACACTTTACCAACTTCTTCAAATAGAGGTTTGGGACTGATTTCAAATTTCTAGATCAGGATGTACATTCTATTCCTATTTTATTCATATCCTAAAAACCTTAGTCTATCCTTCCTAATCATGATCCATATCTACTCCTTAAAAATTATAAAATCATAACTTTCACACATAAAATAAAATATCATCATACAAATAAACTTATTTAAAAATAAGCATTTATTACTTCATTTCTTGCAATACTGAAAACATGAAGTACAAATTCAATATCTCCATCTTTGAAAATGTAACTTTAAAAACCTTTATCAAAGATTTAAAATTCCTTTGTTCCCAAATAGGAATAAAATAATCTCCCTTTCCAAAACTTTCCTTATCAAAACTTTTTCCCTTAAAAGTTAGACTTTCTAATTTATGGCATTCAAAATTTTCTTGGTTTTTCAAAAAGGAACTTATAAATTTTTTTCCTTTCAATAGCTTACTAAAATAAGGATTTACTCCATTTTGAAAATAGGATTTTTAACACAAAAGATTCAAAAATTAATTATCTTTTTAAAATAATATGTTAGACCATTTTATATTTCAAATAGTTTTCTAGCTACAAGAATTATCGTTTACAAAACAATAAACTTTTCTCAATTATCATTTCAAAATAACATTTATTTCCTTTTAAAGCATACAATAATATTTATTACCATATCACTCAAAATATGCTGTTATTTTATGAAATATATGTCGTAACTTTGCTTAAAAACTCTTAAAATCTCTTGCAACACTTTTCATTATCAAACCCAATAATTTACTATTCAAGTAACTTTTGTATTCAAATTAAGAAAAACATATAAAATTCTCATCTTTACATAAATATTTCTCCTAATACTAAAACATCTAACTTATTTATCAATCATTATTTGAATCCAATCGATGGTCAAAGATACCTTTTACAACTTTATACGATAGAAAAATAGATGGTGTAGACAAAGATAACTACTATCTTATTCTATTACTCCTTTTAATATCTCATTTAATAGTTCGCAATTCTATTATCACCTAAATTCAAGCCATTATTCTCTACATTACCTTATATGGGAAAGTACTCCTACCTATCCTATCGGACATTCCTTTCTTTCTATTTTCTATTTTTATTCCAAAATAGGCGTGATTTCTATTTATAAACCCCTAAACATAGCTCTAAAGGAAGAACTTTTAGGTATGTAAACAAGGAAAAATCGCATTACAAAAATAGAAGAATCAAAAATTGAAATCTTTTGAATCAAATTATAAAGTTAACAAATGAAAACTTTTCAAGTCATTAATCTACAATTAAAACCATCCACCGTTTTGTCTTCAGCGAAATTCACCGCTTTTAAAAATTGCATTACCTTTCCAAATTTTTCTAAAACTAATGGTGGTATATTTCCAAATTATCTAAAACCATATTTATATTTCCAAAAATTTCTAACTTATACAGCATTTGAGAAGTTATAGAGGAAAGAACTTTCAAATTTATTGCGTAGGAAATATAACATAGAAAAATAGAAGAATATAAAAACAAGGAATAAAAAGTTGAAAACTTTTCTAATTCAATCAACAATTTTTAAATTGAGAAGTTAATAAACGAAAACTTCTTTTTTTCAACTTCTCAGGTCACCAAATTTGTAAACTAAAATCACCTACAAAAAATGTTTCACCACCCTTTTTAAATTTTCAACTTCTTTTCAAACTTTTTACAAAACAAACAGTGGTATAATTTAAAAGTTGTCTAAGGTCACTTTTTATCACAAATTTCTAGCTCATGAGATTTTCATTTTAAAATCTTTTGAAAGGCACTTTCAAAATTTTCAAGGGGTTTTCAAAGAAACCTTTTTATCAAATTATGTCCCAAGGAATAAGATTAAAATTTACTTCTTTCTTTTAAACATTTCTACTCAATCTTTTAAAAATTCTAATTTCCTTCTTATGGTGATAAATGTATTCCTTCCTATAGAAGTTTGCTCCTTTCCTTACTTCCTTATTTTATTAATACCTAACACCTTCAGTTGTTACCTCCATAAATGTTAATTTGTCCGTATTAATTAGTTGTCAGCCTAACACACGTTTTCTTAAGTCGTTTATTTCCTATTCAAATCCTACCTATTTACTCCTTCCTTATCTTTTCCATAATTATCCTAATGGATCGTTAATTTATTCAATTTATTACCCATTAACCTTTCCATCTACGTTACCCCTATTAGTAAATAAGTCTATAGGGTCCACAATGAGAAGGAAGACTAGGTTTTATTAAGAAATCAATTACTATATAGCTTCTAGGGTGCTTCCATAAGTTGAGGTCATGCTCTCTAGTTTGCTCCTAAAGATGTGATCTCTACTCCATAGGTAATCAGAGTAGGAGTAGAAATTATCTCTATTTATTCTTCCAACTCATAGTTGCCTCTCCCATCCTTTCGGATATGGTCTTACTCTTTTCATAGCTGGAATTTCTAAAGTTAAACATAAATTCAAATATATATATATATAGTAAGATTTTTGAAAAGTACCTTTCAAAAATAACAAATACGCCTCTTATACGTATATTTTTTCCCTTTGATCAAGTAACCTAAGCTTTGATACCAAATGTAACAACCACCCCGGAATAGGCCTAAATTTCGACCCAGAAAAGGCTTATCGAAACTTAGATCCATTCTAAGGTAAGATGTTGGTAGAACTAAGAAAATAACAGTATAGAGCCATAAATATTTCAAAACTCACAGCGAATGGAACAAAATATAATAGTAAAGTGTACCCATTTATTTCAAAATCATAAATATGTCAAAATACAAAGTACCATCAAATCGTATAATAAATCCGTTACAAAAATAGTCTAGATATATGGATACACATAAAGGCTAGTGAAAATGATAAATATTGCCACAAGCAAACCACCAACGTCTCTAAGCGTCATCTTTGCCATTAACGTCCTTTAACATATGTTGTAATAAGAAGGGAGTCGAACAACAAGTGTTTGGTGAATAAAAACCAAGAATTTTAGTACTTGGGCAGTGTATTTCAAAATAAGAATATGTCTACGAACATAAAATGATTAAAATCATTTAGTACTTCTTTTTAAGGAAAGAAGCAAGTCTCCAAAATCCCATAACCAAAATCCCACATTATAATTAGCTAGCGATACAAGAGATAGTAACTAAGCTACTTAATACCATTTATTCGAGAATAGGCAGACTTTGGTCGTTTAATACCTTAATAAAGGCAGATCCCATCATTTAATACATATTTTGTAACGACCCACTATTTTGGACCATTCAAATTGACAATAATCTACACATGTCGAACTCGAATACTTCAAAACAGTGGATTGTTAATTTAAAATTTGGCAAAACTCAGCATATACAGTAAATAAATCAATCACAGAATCACAGACACAGAGTAATACAATAATACGCAGCGGAATAGATAAAATAGTAGTTCATGAAGCTACTATATAAACATCAGACTTAAAAATAAAATACAATAGGATATCTCAAATACAGTGAAGTCTTCAGTACAAATAGATGACCTCTCTGAACAAATCAACTGGAAAAGCTGACAGTTGAATCGATAGTTGGATCTCCAAATGAAGCTCCAAACTCCAAGGGTGAGTCCCAAATGCTGTATCACTTAGTCTGACCCGAGCGTAAAGCAAAACAAAAAAACACTCGAGTCAGGATTAACATTCTTATACTAATAAATCCAACTCAAGTGAAATATCAACTGAAATACAAGTAACTTAAAGGATGTTTGGGATAACCATCCTCTAAGGATCCGTGGAACTATCTACAATGTAGAAATATACACTATAACACCGTGGTCATTTCAAATTAATTTATACTTCAAAACCAAAAATTCACTTTTATTTCAAATATATCTATTTTCCAAAATAATATATATAGGTTAAAAAATTTATAAAGTAAAGTATTTATAATTTCCTCAAGTCTCACAAATCGATTCAAATCAACTCAAATTCCAAATTCAAATTTATTCAAAGCTCAATTCATCAATTCAATTCAGTTCTCAAAAGACCATTTAAATTTTCAATATATTTCAAGGCTTAAATATTCAATATTTTCAAAGTTAAATTTAACAATTTCATATAGCTCTTGATTTAACTTCATTATTATTTAATCAGGGAATATTCACTAAATAAATTCAGTATCATTTAACTAGCCTTAAATTACATTTTTACTAAATATTTCCTAAAATTTATTTAAACAAGAAATATTCATTAAATTACTTAAATCAAACCCAAGTTATAAATCATATCTTAAATCTCAATTTTAATAAGTTTCAAATCGGTTTAATTAAATAAACTTCTTTATTGAATACAATTTCAACTAAATTTAAATTATTACCGAGATCTATTTTGGAATATAAATTTAAATACTTAACCATATTATATGTATTAAATCAATCTTAATTAAATTAAATATTATCATTAAATCTATATATATCATTACCATTTATATGTAATAATTTAAGAATCAACATTTATTAAAACCATATATTTCTTTCTAAAACCATAGGATTTATTTTCAAAATATTTATATATGGACCAACGATGTCTATATATAATTTTCTATTTATGGTCAAGTGATACAGATATTTATCATTTCAATCCGTAAATTTAAATGCATACGTGTAGATATCATTTCGACCCATAATCCCAAATTCAAATCAATTGAAAATCGCTTGGGTCTATTATTTCATCCCATAACGATTTTCTCCTATTCTAAAGTCCATTCGGGTATGTATCATTTCAACCCATAGTGAAATCTATACTAACAGGGAACTTGCAGAGTGATAACAGATAATATAAAATATAACAACAGACATATATCATCAGTAACAATATAATATAAACAACAGGATATGGTGTCATATCCCACAGGTGAATAGTTACAGATAATAGCATATATAACAATTTAAATAACTACAGCAGCATATTTCAATTGTCGTTTCAATTGAAATCAAATTTAATAAATATAAGAATGTTAAATCGTGAGTGATTACTCACCTTTCAAGGCATGAGATATGCACGGGAATGGAAGCGAATAGACAAGGACAAGCATACAAATCAAGCGAGCGGAACGACGACAAGTTGGGATTTTGCCGAGATAGATTTGATATTGCGAATGTCAGTCAAAGTGGCACGAGATCAGTGAAACATGATATATTACATATATATAAATTTTCTAAAATCAATTTAAACATATTTTAAATTAAAATATATATTTATTTTCAAATTCACATTAAATACCAACATATAAAATATCCATATATATTTGAAACAAATTCACATTCACTTATGTAGCTAATGTATATAAACGTATCTACAACTTACATATTTTGATAATAAAATCAATATTATTATAATAGCTATATACGTATATACTCACTGACATCTGTAACCACTTCCATAAATCAAAGGGCTGTTGCTCAGATTTAAATATGCCTATACTATTTAAAAGTATATATATACAGACTATCTTAAACAAAAATAGCTTATAAACAGGTCAGTTTATATAACATAATTTATAAACTATCCCATCCATATAACTTATATAACTATCATATAAACGTACGTATATATATTATACTTGCATAACTTCAATGTTATATATATACCGGTTAACCTAAAGAAAATCTAGTTGAACTGAATAAACTTACACAGCAGAACATATCAGCAACACCTAACTATATATATTACTATATTATAAATATAACAACCATACTGTAACAAGACTTATAAAAACTATATATATAAAAGTATATAACTTACACATCTATAACAGATTATTTATATATAAACAAATATAACATGCAAAGTAAAACCAATAGACATACTATATATATAACCTTTATATATATTAACTAATGTTTGAAATTCATGTATATACTTTTATTACACTACCACATATACATAGCCTATAAGTACAGTTATTATAAAAATCATTATATATAATATATATAAAACTTATACATATAGATATATACTCACAAATCTCGAATGGAGGAGGTGGGATGCTAATATGAAACACACGGCTGTGTAGTTGTATGGTTGCCGTGAGGAAGGAAGGCACATGAGGGAAGTGGCGAGTTCGGTGGTTTGCGTGGTGGGTGATTGCGGAGGGATGGCGCACGGCCGACGGAGGAGATATTGGGTTTGATCGGAGTTGAGTAGGTTTGTGGGGTCGCGGATCAGGGGAGGAGGAGGTGGGATGATCGGCGGCTCTAGTGGGAGGTGGTGGCTTCGGCTGGGCTGCTGTGTGATGGGAGGGTTGAGGCCGGAGGAGGCACAGTTAATGTGGGGTGTGGGATCTCGAGATGGTCGGCTAAAGAGTGAAGGCCGAAGGCCTCTGGAGACAAGCCATGGTCAAAGAAAAAAAGTGAATAAGGGGAAAATGAATAGTTGCTGGAAGATGAATTTATAAAGGGGATGAACAGTTCAAAAAGGGAATGTAACGCACAAATAAATAAAACAAAATGTACCCAAATAAATGAATTGGTATGGGATGGCAATGGTCATCCTTAGATTGAGCTGAATAATAAAAGAAAATTATTGTTTGAGCATCACGTTTCAGATTTGAAAAAAATATAAAGTCAAGATTTATGGTACCGTTACAACGAACAGTTCAAACATTTCGTTGCGCATCGGACTTCAAAATACAGAAATAAATATACCGTAGAGATCAGCATGATGAGACGATCAAAATGGTATATAGATATCTGTGGTACGATCATCCGATCAAAAGTCGATAATCGGTATCGATAAACGCTGCTATTCCGTACGGAAAAATCCAAACGGAGCTAAAAACGTCCAAATTTCGCGAAACGAATTTCGCAGTTAGATTCAGAGTGTTCTAAATAAATTTTCTCATGTTGACATATTTTGGTTTCGGAAAACTTTTAAATTCAACTGTTATTAACCGATTCAAATTGAAATAAAATTTCACAATAAAATAAACTTCAATATTATCAGATGGAAATTTACCAGTATCTATATTGAAATAGACGTATTCCAAATAATAAATTTTTATTTTCAAATTTTATTGTTTAAAATTTCACAAAATCTCAATTAATTATCTCATTAAAACCATTAAAATTTTCGGGTCGTTACACTCTCCTCCACTCAAAACTTTTCGTCCCCGAAAAGGAAGGAGGTAGGAGAACAGAAACAACCAGAAAGAAAAATAGATTGAAAGACAAGGATAAACAATTGATTTAAAACTATATAAATTTTACTTGAAAACTTCATTTGAAAACTTCATTTGCAAATCAATTATTTTTAATACTTTAATACTTTTCAAAACCCATTTGTAAAATTTCTTACTTCCTTTATAAATACCATTTATATGTTTAAATAACACCTTTATAAATATATGAAAAATATTTGAAAACAATTATTTACATCATTACTTATATTTACAAAGAAGCTATTTGAAAACATTAAATCCATATTTCATAAATTTATTAATTTTTTTTAATCTCAAGATACTTTTCAAATATTATTAATAAATCAATAATCATTTACTTTAAATATGTTTTATTTAATTAATAACTTATAAAATATTTATAACACTAAAAAATAATTTCTATTAAACCTTATAGTATGTAAATAAACAATATTTAAAAGGATATAGTCAACAAGGAAAAAAAGGAGGACTTGGAAAAACAGAATATAGGTGAATAAATAAAGCTGAGCAGATAAGGTAGATTCAAAAGAATAGTGTCGGGCATGAATAATTAATTCAAACCATAAGGATTTCAATTTCAAATATTAATACAAAATTTCTTTGTTGGAAATACTTTTATAATAAAATACCTTTATAATAAAATACTTTTATAACTCGATGTTTCAACAAGTTTATCCTTGTTCCTGTAGACTCTGGTAGTGCGTTGATCAGGCGCAAAACTAGAATTCTCCAGGTACTTAGTAGACCTGTTTCAACACCCAGTGAAAATACTGGAAAACTTTTAAAAACAGATATGGAAAGTACAATCCAAAAAAAACATGTCGATCATGGATCGCGGATACATAATGGTTACGCCTGGATCCCCCAAGAAACATCCGTATCCGTAGGCCGCCCCCTAACCTTGCGATTACGCCATGAAGACTGGTAGTACTGCAGATACACAATGGTTACGCCTGGATCCCCCAGGAAACATCCGTACCCTAGGCTCTTTCAGCCGTTGCTGATTACGCTGCCAAGCGACTCAATAGATCGCAGATACACTATAACGACCCGATATTTTCGACCATTCGCATCCACACATGTCGGACTTGAATTGCTCAAAATATCACGTTGTAAATAAAAATTTGGCAAACCCATCATATACAGTAAATAAATAATCACAGATCACAGACACAGAGTAATATAATGTAGTGGAAGTAAAGAAATAGTAGTTCATGAAGCTACTATATAAATACATCAGAGTTAAGTAAGATACAATAGAAGTACCAAGATACAACATGAGAAACAGTATGATGATCAGGTACAACTCGGAATACAACTGGAATCAACTGGATAACAAAATGAATAGATATCTGGATCTTCAAAGCAAAACTCCAGCTCCAAAGGTGAGTCTCTAATGTTGTATCACTCGGTCTGACCCGAGCGTAAAGCAAACACAAAACACTCGAGTCAAGACATACATACTTATACAAATGTAAACCAACTCAAGTGAACTGTAATAAAGGTACAAGTAACTTAAAGAATGCTTGGGATCGCCCATTCTTTAAGGATCCGTTAAACTATTTACTATGTAGTAATATTGCACTATTATAATAATGTCTAATATAAAATAAACATACTTTTAAATAGCATTAAGGAGTGACCCAATATTCCCCTTAACACGTAATAGTCCCAGTAGTCTATCCAGTATTAGCATACTCCCAAAATGGGGGCTACCCTCGATACTCCACAGGCTACGGGAGAAATCACAACTCGTAGTAAAGGTTGATATGGTAGGTGACACGGCACACAAGGCAATGCCAGGGTAGATATACCAATTTCGCATCCGGACTGGTGGTAACGCATGGCAGCCACTACCGCCCACCTCAAACATCACTCCCAAATCAAGAGGTGCACCCAAATCAATCACAAAGTAATAGAATGGTATCGAAGGAGTGTGTCCGATCAGAGGTGCTACCTCATTGGCCCGTCGATCGCTCCTGTTTTAGCCACCTAATGCCAACTCACGGGAGTTGGGTCCACGCATATACCTTAGGATCATCACCACCATCCTACTTCATTCTGGAAACTCCACCGCGTACACAGTTGTCAAAGTGGTTTTCGGTATCGACAGAGAGTATGTCCATATCCGATCCCGGTCTCTTTAACAACCAATCGTTATTATAACCCATGGATATTTATTTTCAAAACAGTATATACTTTCAAAACCCAAAATATCATATCTATTTCAAACCATATCATTTATTTTAAAATAATATATACTTCCAAAACCAAATTATCATATCCACTTCCAAAATTAAACATTTAATTATAACACTATGAAACCATAATAATTTAAAACCCATAGCACTCTAAAATGTAACTTTTATAACCATAGCAATTTGAAACATTATATTTTAGAAATAATGACATTTCGAAACCATAACCTTGGGTCATCATAGCATTTTGGAAAAGCGATACCTAAGAAATCATAGCAAGTTGGAAATGTAACCTTAAGGGATCATAGCGTTTTTGAAATGTAATATTTAAGAAATCAAGGCATTCTGGAATGTAATACTTTCCACTTTACCATTTTATATAATCCAAATGTTTATATACTTACAATTTTTTTTACCATAGTTATTTTATCACTTCTATTTTATTACACTAATTAATTCATTTGGATATTAAATAAACCATGATTTTAAGTTAAATAAACTTAATTACTGTAATTTCCCATTTAAAGTTGAAATTCCTTATGTTAAGTTAAAGTATATTATTAACTTGCATTTCATTATTACAGTAAGGAACATTTATTGTTTCAATCAATATTACATTAACTAAAATTACATGTCAAATGTTCATTTTTAACTTACATTTTATTTTCACAATAAAGAGCATTTATTGTCTTAATCAATATCCCATTAATTAAAATTTCATGTCAAATGTTCATTTTTAACATACATTTTATTCTCACAATAAAGAGCATTTATTGTCTTAATCAATATCCCATTAATTAAAATTACATGTCAAATGTATATTTTTAACTTACATTTTATTTTCACAATAAAGAGCATTTATTGTCTTAATCAATATCACATTAATTAAAATTACATGTCAAATGTATATTTTTAACTTACATTTTATTTTCACAATAAAGGGCATTTATTGTCTTAATCAATATCACATTAATTAAAATTATATGTCATATGTTCATTTTTAACTTACATTTTTTTTTCACAATAAAGAGCATTTATTGTCTTAATCAATATCACATTAATTAAAGTTACATGTCAAATGTTCATTTTTAACTCACATTTTATTTTCACACTAAAGAGCATTTATTGTCTTATTCAATATCCCATTAATTAAAATTACATGTCAAATGTATATTTTTAACTTACATTTTATTTTCAAAATAAAGAGCATCTATTGTCTTAATCCAAATGTATATTTTTAACTTACATTTTATTTTCACAATAAAGAGCATTTATTGTCTTAATCAATATCACATTAATTAAAATTACATGTCAAATGTTCATTTTTAACATACATTTTTATTTTTATACTAAAGAGCATTTATTGTCTTATTAAATCTCCCATTAATTAAAATTACATATCAAATGGACATTTTTAACTTACATTTTTTTTCACAATAAAGAGCATTTATTGCCTTAATCAATATCACATATTTCCAAATTAGGTAATATTTCCAATCACAAATTTCCATTCATTTATTTAACATTTTTAATACATAGAAAATCATTTTTCACTTTATTAAATCATTTTAAAAACCAAATTTAAATTAAAATATCAAAATTTACATTTTCAAAATACTTAAAACTTCCAGAAAAATATATAAAATAACCACGGGTCTGCATAATATTTTCTAACCTAGGTCAAGTGATACGGATAATATATCATTTCAATCCTGTAACGACCCGTAAATTTTTAATAATTTTGTTTGTTTTATTAATATAAATAATTGAAATTTTGTGAAATTTTAAACAATTAAATTTTGAAATAAAAATTTAATATTTGGAATACGTCTTCTTAAACATAGCAACTGGTAAATTTTCATCTGATAATATTGAAGTTTATTTTCTAGTGTAAATTTATTCCAACTTATATCAGTTAAAAATTGATGGTAATAAAATGTTTTCCAAACCTGAATATTTTTATATGATAAATTTGTAAATTATCTTCTGAGTGAGACGTCATAATTCGTTTTGGCAAATTCGGACTTTTATTGCTCCGTTCATCTTATTTCTGACCTTTTTGCAGCATTTCGGTACCGATACTGACTTTCGATCGGATGATCGTACCACTGATATCTGTATACCGTTTTGATCGTTTCGTCAAATTGATCTCTACGGTATGTTCATCCGTACGTTCCAAAATTGGGACACGATGGAATCAGTGAATCGATTAGTCGTATCGGTTTCGTTTTTGGACCTGCCTTTTCGTTGCTCCCTGATATAACGAATAGCCACCAGCAATTATCGTTTCAACTTTGCCTGTTCATTCGCTACCAGATATTCAGTTTGAAGTATACTTATAAAAGAAAGCGTGCTTGGCTGTTCATTTCCTCTACTGTATTTTTCTTTTGTAAGCCTTTACATCTCCTCACTTGTTCTTCTCTTCAACCAGATCTGCCTATGTGCAAAGTCACCCATCAGGTTTTCCTCCTCCTCAATTTATACATCTTCATCCGAGCACGTGCTCAGCCCCACCACAGCAGCATCCATGCGACACCCACCCTACACCTTGAATGCCCGTCACATCTCCTCGCCAAAACCCGCTTCCCTTATTCCTGCGCCTGCGTATTTTCCATTCACTCACCTCTCATCACCTTTCCCACCTCTTCTTGGCCGAACTCCCCTCACCAACCACCAAAAATCCTCCCCAAATCTTCCACGGAACCCCTCAACAGCGATCCGCCATCCAGATCCACCCATCTCCCAGGCTGTCACAGCCTTCCACCTCGCCTCCTTGTTCTCTCCTCTGGCCGATTTTGCAGCTTGCCTCCACCTTCTCTTTGTGCTGTGAGTCATATAGATGTATATATTTGTAGTTATACTTGTTTATCTATAACCGATATATTTTATGGACACATGAATATAAAATATGCAAGTCATATATTCTATATATGCTACACGTTACATATAAGTTATATTATTTATAGGTTACAGTGCTATTATAATATTATTTAAGTTTACATATGCAGTTATGAATATTGAGTCTTTGTGGGTTGCTTTTATACAATCCGTTCACATGTACATGTTTATACAAGTCAAGTTACCAGTTATTTTATATTTTAGTGACATGTTTATATATATATTTCATATTATTTATAAGAAGTATTATATATGTATGTATGATATTTACGGTTGCATATATATATTTAGTTTCCTACCTTCGTATTATATATACATAATAATATAATATTAATATATATATATATATATTGAGCAAGATATGTTTTTGTAAACTTTGTAAACTTTTGAGTAGCTATATACATGTACAGAGCATGTTAGTATGAAATATTATATTTATATGAATTGTGTATATGATAGTTAAACAAGTTTTGAAATCTATAGTATGTCTGTAGTATATATTATATGGTTTCAGTTACTTATGTAAGTAATCTTTTTCTACTATTTATATACATTGTTATAAAGTACATATATTGTTGGTATCTGTTCTTATATATATTTGTAAAAAAAAACTTCTTTATGCGAATGCTGCTAGTATATGTTACATGCTTTGTGATAAACTACAAGTATATGCATACATATGTGTTTAAGATTTGTTTTGGTATTGGGCTTTAAGTATTAATGTTCAAACATAATGTGCATACATTTAAACGTTGAAAGAAAAAAAAAACAGTAGTATATATATATATATATAGATTTTCGAATTTTAAGTTTACATAGATTTTTTTTAGAACTGTTGAATTTTACCTATATATGATAAATTTTGTTGTCTGTCGGTATAAAGGTTAGTTTATAATTGGTGTAACGACCCAGAATTTTGAACGAATTAAATTGAAAATATTTAATTAATTTTAAATATTTGAACGATAATTTAATTTGAATCCCGATTATAACTTTGAAATTGACGATTAAATTATAAAATTTAATCTATTGTAAGTTGAATAAAATTTGAATCTTCAGTTTTAAACTGATTAAAACTAATCTGAAGGCTTTGAAAATTTATATTGATAATATTGAAGATAATAGAAGCTTCAGAATCGAATTTGAAAATGGTTTGTTCAGTTTTGAAATTTATATCGTTCAACCGATGTTTAAAAATAGCCGTCCGAGGCACAGTCTCGGAATTCGACGAAACCAGTTCCATTGGGTCCGTAATATTGTATTATTACCGGATTTCAAATTTCGTATTTATCGGAGCTGTTATGTGAACGTACGACACATAAACGCGTTGAATCTTTATCGAATTCAATTTGAATATAAAAATATAAATTTTTATCATCAGCCACCCTAGATTTTTTTTAGCAGACCTATTCCCTGAAACATCTGAACGCGCTGATCTCTTGTCCCCTTCGTTTTTCTTTTATCACGCAAGCCTGCTCTTTCACGTTTCAAAAATCAAAGGAAAGAAAATACATCTCGTTCAAACAAAGAAAATGGCCGCTAACAGATCGATTTCAAAGCTCCTCAAATCAAATTCGTTCAAAAGAAAATCACAGTTCTCTTATTTCCCTCTTTGTTCAAAATCAAAACAAGCCGAAGCCCTTCTCCTCCTTCAAAAAAATCGCGAGGGTTTTCGAGCAGTTTAAAATACATGCCGAAGTAAATTCAAAAGTAGAAGAAAAAAAAAATCGCGAGCCTCTCCAATTAACCGAGAATGAATCGAATCGTGCTGGAGCACGTGTCTGGGAAGCAGCGTCGACGAGTCTCGTGTGACTCGAGCCCAGGGTGGCTTCGCGATGAAAGGAGAGGGCGCGCGATTCTAGGAGGGGCGACGCGTTCTTCGCTCGAGTCTGGAGCGAGTACGTGAATGAAATTGAAGTCGCCGGCATAGTTGAAGCTAGCTAAGTCAAGTCGTGATGCTCGCGAAGCATGGCAGTGGATGGAAGGTTCGATCTGGACGGCGATCGCGAAGGAGGCGGCAACTCGAGTTGGGGATTACGATTGTCAGAGGGACGCTCATGAGCACGGCAATCGATGGCGCAACATTGGTTCGTTTTCTCGAGGCAGTGCGGTAGCGACGCCGTGATTCGAGCGATGAACAGTGGGGTTTCTCTCGTGATACTGGGCAGTTCGTTTTTTTTCGGGGAAGTTTTCGCGAGTTGCGGTGAGTATTCGATCTCTATTTATAATTTGTTAAGCTAAGTCTATTTTAAATTCCTCGAATAATGAAAATGATAATAGCAGTAAGTTTTTAAAACAATTTATCTCAATTTAAAGATTTTTATACGATTGTGTATATGCAGTAAAAAGAAATTTGGTTATTTTAAAAAGGGGTTTTAAAGGGAAAATTTATTAAAAATCAAATTATTTGTTTAAACTAATTATTAGTTAAGTCGAATTATAAAATGAAATGAATTGTTCGAATTTTTCGAATATTAATAAAATCACTAGCTTAAAATTTAATTTATTTGTTGAATTAAGATTTTAAAATGGAAATTTAATTGTTCGATCATCTCGGATATTAATAAATTATATAAATTTCTTATACAAGGTTAAGGTCGAGAAAACGAAAGAAGAATTGGATTGGATTGCTAATAAAAACTAAGGTGAGATTTTTTTTTTCTCACTCAAAATTGATTGCAGTTATTTAAATTGATTGATTGATTGCCGTTTGATGTGATATTAGATATAGTAGGATATATTATATATATAGCAATATATACATATTGGCATATGTATATATTGGATTGATGATTTCCCGCCTCGTATAGCGGATGAGACCCTATTGCGCCGTTAGTAAGCGGATTTTTATAAAACCCATATACCGCGATAATTCCGTACTGGAGCGGAATTGGTATTGTGCTAACATCTTTGGATGCAGGGAAACAGGTTGGAGGGATCCAACTGGACCCCTCACATTGATTGAATTTATTTCTATTGTGATATGAATCTGTGAATGATTATAGTGATGCTATTAATCATATTGATATCTGGAAATTGTTTGAAAGCTAAAATTTAGCTGAATGGATGTTTTGACATCATTGGATTCCAAAGATAAACGAAATTGAATTTTTGAAATTCAAGTAGAAAATTTCTAAGTGAATCAATTTTTGAAATTGAAGAAATTTTGAAGAAAGGAATTTTTAAAGTATAAAAAGTAAATTTTTATAATCTTATCGAATTAATTCCAGAATCAAGTGAAAATGTTAATTAAATGGATTTCGTAAAATAGTGATTATAATTTGAAGAATTTAATTTAAGAATTTGGATTTTTAAATAGATTGAAAGAAACGATTGAAATGTATTTCCTTAAAAAGGAATTTATTAAAAGAAGATAAGTTGGAAATCCAACTAGAAATTTAATTGGTAAATTGAAATAAATTGGGAAATCAATGTAAAATGATTTCAAATTTGAAGAATCCATTTTAAAACAGAATATTGAATAATTTGAGAAAAAATGAGGAATTTACTTAGTAGTGATAAAAAAATTTTCAAATCAATATCGAAATTGATTTGGGATTGAAGTTTTTATAAATAGAATTGGAATTTATAAAAGTTGTTTATAAATCCGAATCACTTATTTTGACAAGTAAAATATAGAAGTTAAATTAAAGGAGATTTATAAGTCGAGGTTGTTATTAAAATAGAAATTGAATTTATAACCGTGTTTATAAATTCGAAATCGATTGAATTTGATAAATTAAATATAGAAGGTTGTTAAAGGAGATATATTCGCGATTTTGGATAGCGAATTTTTATTGAAATAAAATGTGTAGAAATGATTGAAATTGGGTTAAGTGAATTATATTCACGATTTTGGACAGTGAATATATTATTGAATAAAATGGATTCATTTTTGAAGAAGTGGCATTAAAAATTAAGTTAAACGTTTTAAAGATGTTTTAAAATGTATTATGAATCGAAAGCATAGATTTCAACACTTGTTATTGAAATAGACGTTTTCGAGAAATTTAAGGAAATGGTAGACTATAACACTGTTGTTATAGTAAATGATTTCCGAAAGGAAATGTTTTATATAGTATTGGGATTCATATATCTATCTTAATTCCGAATCCCTATAATAGTGATTTTGAGTCGTCGTAACGATGTTTTACGTAACATTCGTTTTGACTCAAATAAATGTGTTGAAAGAATATTTTCCTTAAAGAATGAATATATACTTAATTTTTTTATTTGAGTATATCGAGTATTTTCAAACGTTGAAAATAAATTGATTTGTGAAATACTTATTATTAAGTATGGAAATGCTTTTCCAAAATGAAATGAAACGTTTGAGAATTTGTCCTTGTAAAGATAAATTGAAATTGAATATTGAAAACGATTTGAAAATCGAATATCAGTAGATATTCGAAAGTATAAATTCGATACGGAATTTATAAAAGAAAGCGAAGTGGTTTAAAAATAAATATTGATTTATTTTTGAAGTGTGGAAATTGATTTGAAATTGTTTTCAAATGTTAAGTGTGGAAATTTTATATCTAGTAAAGATATTTTTGGAAAATAAATAATTTGGAAAATTATTTGGAATCTGATGATGTTGCGCATCTTTATTGATAGTTAAATAACCGACTATCAATAATTACCTTTAGATAGGTATTTGTTGTGAATTGGATGAATTTGAATGCCACACTTATTTTAAATAAGCGCTCACTATTCGGGTTAGCCGGGAAAGGACCATGGGGTCGTATAACCCATTCCGAATATGTGATACGTCGTTATGAATTGCATTCGAAGACCGGTGTTGAAGACCGGATATTTTTGAAAACGAAAGGATTACCGTCGAGTTACTCTACATCGGCTGATCTCCGATTTAGAGGTTTTATCACCCTTAGTGACGGGAAGTCCGGACGTGATTAGAAATTTATCCGGATATGCAAGGGCTTCGTGAGAAGTGCCTTCGGTTCTGTTCGATCCCGGAACAGACTTGTATGGATTGTGTGTCTGACGTTACAATTTGAGATATAAAGCTGATTCTTTCAAATACATATCTGTTGGTGGCGGAGAATTTATTCTCTTAGCTTAACACCCTTCTCTGAGACGTACGAGCTCAGAGGTTATGTAGTTGAAATTTATCAGCGATATATTCCCAATTTGGTAACGTGGCATACTAAGTGTTGCTGTGAAATGATCAGTGTTTGATCATTTGTGATATGATCATTTGGTTGATCTTATATCTTTGTGATCATAGGTTGATCATTTTTGTTTGACCCGAAGCAGGGCTTTTTGTAGAAAGCGTAGCTTTGTGGACGAGACTTCGTCGAGCCTCACACCCCGAAAATGGTCGAAACAGGAAGGATGCGGCAAGGTTCTAGGGAGTAGCGCCCCTTAGTGTATGTCATTCCTTCTGGATAAAGGTGGTATCATGGTATGGAGCCCAGATACTTAACCTCTGTGGTTACTGCATTATTTTTACTATGTGGTTTGTTGGAAATCGGGGATCCTCGGGAAGATCGGTGATGATCGGGGGATGACATACGCGTGTCAGTAGTTACCTATTTTTGCAGAGGTAACCCGGCCTTGTGTTGGCAGAGATCCGGTTAGGTTCTCGGGTCGTCTATTCCAGGGACGTACCCATCGTGGATAGGAAGTTCCTTAGCCTGACCATTTGTTGGAAATCCAAAGAAACAATACGACACTTGTACGGTTTTAGTTGTAGAACCTATCATTCACTTATGGTGGTCACCACTGTTTGGATGGTAGCTATAGTAGGCATAAGTGCGGAATGCCTATGCTGGCTAAGATTAATATTATACTTTCGAAATGCTTTCTACACTATGCACTAATAATAATATCAAAAATGATTTGATTTTGCGTAGTAAGCATCTTTGACTATCATAAGAAGAAATCTCCTCCAATTCTGCGTTTGCATTGTGTGTGTGGTGGGAGGTCTTATGGTAGTTTCATTTTCCAAAAGCATTGCGAATTTGTTTTATTTTCTTTGAGAAAAATAACTGTTTTACGATCTCACACCAGTCACCATAACTGACTCGGAGTTTATTGTTCCCTTCTAAACTCTGGGTGCCCACAAATTTCCACACGGGCAGCCTAGAGTTATATTATCAGGATATTCTGGATATTCTGGAGCTTTGGAAGCAAGCTGGATGGCGAGACGTAGTATTTGTATTTGATGTTATTTATTCCGCTGTGTATTCTGTATGAGGACAAGTTATATAACTGTCCATTGTTGTATATTGACTCTGATGATTGATGTATGTATAAACTGATATAGTTCTTTGTTTTAAAAGAATAGTGATTATTTATTATATTTTTGTTCCGCTGCGATATGTGAGATTCTGATGTTCTTTTCCTGTTCTGATGTTGTCCTGTTGTTCTTCTTTTTCCTCTTCTTCTTCTACTTTTTCTTCTTTCTAAAACCCTCACTATTGGAGTTTCCTGCGCTCGATTGCTCGGCAGTCGATAAAGTGAGTATCGATGTCGAATTTTCGAAAGTCGAAAATTTCGGTACGTGACAGCGTGGTATCAGAGCATATGGTTAAGCGACAACCCTGCTCTGTTGGGTGTTACTCATTAGAGATAGAGTCAGCAGTACTCTAGAATGAGTTGAGGGTAATAATAGATCGAGTGCGTATTTGTTAGTGAATATGAAATTGTTTTGTATTGTGTTGACTTATCGGTTGATTGTTTATAGATTCTGGTCGGTGCAGTCTAGCTAACTGTAATCGATAGGGGTTTCTAAACTCTAAACAAGATAAACCGACACAGTATTGTTTTAAATAGGGTAAATGAAATAATTTTACCCAAAACTATTTTCGTATATAAAAGAAATGATTTTCTATGAATTATCATAGTATATGGATGTTTGGTTGTTATAAAATAATAACATTGAATTATTATCATTGTTATATGAAATGGAATGAGAAATTAAAATAATAACCAAAGATTTGGAAATAAATCCATTTAACGAATGAAATTTATAAATGTGAATTGAAAGATAAAGAGATGAATTCATATACAAATGAAATTTGAGAATATAAATTATAAATGTGATTTGTAATTTAAAACGGAATTCCAGAGAAGTTTTTGGAGATGTTTTGAAAAGAATTTGAAAATTTTGGAGATTTGGAAAGTTTAAATCTTTTTGATTTGAAAATGAATTTCAAAGGTTTTGAAAAATATTTTGGAGAGATGAAAGCTCTAAACTCTTTTCGGTCGCTGGAAAATAACTTCGGTAATGACTGCAGCATCATCGATGTTCATTTTCGGGTTTCCAAAGGAGGAATTGCTGCCATATTGTTTTAAATGGAAAATTTGGGTTTTGTTTGGGAAATTCGAAGGATAATTTGAATTGTTTTCAAATGATTTTGAAATGTTGGTAAGATTCTGGAATACCATATGAAAATATCTATGAATATTATGAAGTTGAATTAGATAAATTGAGACTTGAATTGTGAACTAAATAAAAGAATGGTTCGGATTTGCAAATAAATTCAAGTAAGAAGAAATAAATTTCAAATGAATGGAATTTACAATTGTAAGTGAATAAAATTGAAACTGAATGTTGAAACAAATTTGAATTGTGTGAAATAAAATAAAGCTTTAAGATTAGTTTGAAGTGAACTAAAGATAATTGATGAAATTCAATATTCGGAAGTAAACTGAATCTAAATTAGATTGAAAGTGTAAATTAAATTCAAATGAATGTGAAATGTGAAATTGAATGATAATGGATATAACTTCAATAGTAAACTAGAAATGGTATAAGAAGTTGATATTAGAAGTTTGTAATAAAATTTGCAAAATAGTTGGATGTTATAACTAGATATTATGGCTAGTAGATATACAGGTATAAAGGGAATTGAATTTGATTTCACAGATAATTTGAATTGCTCGACAAAAGGTACGTATTTGAATTATAATATGAGTTTTTGATGATTTCTTGTCTAGCCGCTTGGCTTTTTCTTTTTCTTTTTGAAATCTGAGAGTCCGTAGGGACGTTTTGTAGTCGTACCGTATTAGCCGCGCAAAGGAGACGCTGGCGAAATTTTTCGAAAATTTCAAGTGTTAGAAAATTTTTGAGAAAATTTTGAAGTTAAAATTTGAATTTAAACTCAAATTTGAATTTAGAAGTTAAACAATGTTGTTTGAAACTTAAAATTGAAGTTGGAAATTTAGTTGAGATGATAACGAATCTTTAGTAGGAAGATTTGTTTTGAAAATTTGATAAAACTATTAGATTGTGAAAAATAGTAGACGAGTTAAGGACATTTTTTCCTAACTTGTAATTTCGAGGACGAAATTCTTTTAAGGGGGGAAGTCTGTAACGACCCAGAATTTTGAACGAATTAAATTGAAAATATTTAATTAATTTTAAATATTTGAACGATAATTTAATTTGAATCCCGATTATAACTTTGAAATTGACGATTAAATTATAAAATTTAATCTATTGTAAGTTGAATAAAATTTGAATCTTCAGTTTTAAACTGATTAAAACTAATCTGAAGGCTTTGAAAATTTATATTGATAATATTGAAGATAATAGAAGCTTCAGAATCGAATTTGAAAATGGTTTGTTCAGTTTTGAAATTTATATCGTTCAACCGATGTTTAAAAATATCCGTCCGAGGCACAGTCTCGGAATTCGACGAAACCAGTTCCATTGGGTCCGTAATATTGTATTATTACCGGATTTCAAATTTCGTATTTATCGGAGCTGTTATGTGAACGTACGACACATAAACGCGTTGAATCTTTATTGAATTCAATTTGAATATAAAAATATAAATTTTTATCATCAGCCACCCTAGATTTTTTTTAGCAGACCTATTCCCTGAAACATCTGAACGCGCTGATCTCTTGTCCCCTTCGTTTTTCTTTTATCACGCAAGCCTGCTCTTTCACGTTTCAAAAATCAAAGGAAAGAAAATACATCTCGTTCAAACAAAGAAAATGGCCGCTAACAGATCGATTTCAAAGCTCCTCAAATCAAATTCGTTCAAAAGAAAATCACAGTTCTCTTATTTCCCTCTTTGTTCAAAATCAAAACAAGCCGAAGCCCTTCTCCTCCTTCAAAAAAATCGCGTGGGTTTTCGAGCAGTTTAAAATACATGCCGAAGTAAATTCAAAAGTAGAAGAAAAAAAAAATCGCGAGCCTCTCCAATTAACCGAGAATGAATCGAATCGTGCTGGAGCGCGTGTCTGGGAAGCAGCGTCGACGAGTCTCGTGTGACTCGAGCCCAGGGTGGCTTCGCGATGAAAGGAGAGGGCGCGCGATTCTAGGAGGGGCGACGCGTTCTTCGCTCGAGTCTGGAGCGAGTACGTGAATGAAATTGAAGTCGCCGGCATAGTTGAAGCTAGCTAAGTCAAGTCGTGATGCTCGCGAAGCATGGCAGTGGATGGAAGGTTCGATCTGGACGGCGATCGCGATGGAGGCGGCAACTCGAGTTGGGGATTACGATTGTCAGAGGGACGCTCACGAGCACGGCAATCGATGGCGCAACATTGGTTCGTTTTCTCGAGGCAGTGCGGTAGCGACGCCGTGATTCGAGCGATGAACAGTGGGGTTTCTCTCGTGATACTGGGCAGTTCGTTTTTTTTTGGGGAAGTTTTCGCGAGTTGCGGTGAGTATTCGATCTCTATTTATAATTTGTTAAGCTAAGTCTATTTTAAATTCCTCGAATAATGAAAATGATAATAGCAGTAAGTTTTTAAAACAATTTATCTCAATTTAAAGATTTATATACGATTGTGTATATGTAGTAAAAAGAAATTTGGTTATTTTAAAAAGGGGTTTTAAAGGGAAAATTTATTAAAAATCAAATTATTTGTTTAAACTAATTATTAGTTAAGTCGAATTATAAAATGAAATGAATTGTTCGAATTTTTCGAATATTAATAAAATCACTAGCTTAAAATTTAATTTATTTGTTGAATTAAGATTTTAAAATGGAAATTTAATTGTTCGATCATCTCGGATATTAATAAATTATATAAATTTCTTATACAAGGTTAAGGTCGAGAAAACGAAAGAAGAATTGGATTGGATTGCTAATAAAAACTAAGGTGAGATTTTTTTTTTCTCACTCAAAATTGATTGCAGTTATTTAAATTGACTGATTGATTGCCGTTTGATGTGATATTAGATATAGTAGGATATATTATATATATAGCAATATATACATATTGGCATATGTATATATTGGATTGATGATTTCCCGCCTCGTATAGCGGATGAGACCCTATTGCGCCGTTAGTAAGCGGATTTTTATAAAACCCATATACCGCGATAATTCCGTACTGGAGCGGAATTGGTATTGTGCTAACATCTTTGGATGCAGGGAAACAGGTTGGAGGGATCCAACTGGACCCCTCACATTGATTGAATTTATTTCTATTGTGATATGAATCTGTGAATGATTATAGTGATGCTATTAATCATATTGATATCTGGAAATTGTTTGAAAGCTAAAATTTAGCTGAATGGATGTTTTGACATCATTGGATTCCAAAGATAAACGAAATTGAATTTTTGAAATTCAAGTAGAAAATTTCTAAGTGAATCAATTTTTGAAATTGAAGAAATTTTGAAGAAAGGAATTTTTAAAGTATAAAAAGTAAATTTTTATAATCTTATCGAATTAATTCCAGAATCAAGTGAAAATGTTAATTAAATGGATTTCGTAAAATAGTGATTATAATTTGAAGAATTTAATTTAAGAATTTGGATTTTTAAATAGATTGAAAGAAACGATTGAAATGTATTTCCTTAAAAAGGAATTTATTAAAAGAAGATAAGTTGGAAATCCAACTAGAAATTTAATTGGTAAATTGAAATAAATTGGGAAATCAATGTAAAATGATTTCAAATTTGAAGAATCCATTTTAAAACAGAATATTGAATAATTTGAGAAAAAATGAGGAATTTACTTAGTAGTGATAAAAAAATTTTCAAATCAATATCGAAATTGATTTGGGATTGAAGTCTTTATAAATAGAATTGGAATTTATAAAAGTTGTTTATAAATCCGAATCACTTATTTTGACAAGTAAAATATAGAAGTTAAATAAAAGGAGATTTATAAGTCGAGGTTGTTATTAAAATAGAAATTGAATTTATAACCGTGTTTATAAATTCGAAATCGATTGAATTTGATAAATTAAATATAGAAGGTTGTTAAAGGAGATATATTCGCGATTTTGGATAGCGAATTTTTATTGAAATAAAATGTGTAGAAATGATTGAAATTGGGTTAAGTGAATTATATTCACGATTTTGGACAGTGAATATATTATTGAATAAAATGGATTCATTTTTGAAGAAGTGGCATTAAAAATTAAGTTAAACGTTTTAAAGATGTTTTAAAATGTATTATGAATCGAAAGCATAGATTTCAACACTTGTTATTGAAATAGACGTTTTCGAGAAATTTAAGGAAATGGTAGACTATAACACTGTTGTTATAGTAAATGATTTCCGAAAGGAAATGTTTTATATAGTATTGGGATTCATATATCTATCTTAATTCCGAATCCCTATAATAGTGATTTTGAGTCGTCGTAACGATGTTTTACGTAACATTCGTTTTGACTCAAATAAATGTGTTGAAAGAATATTTTCCTTAAAGAATGAATATATACTTAATTTTTTTATTTGAGTATATCGAGTATTTTCAAACGTTGAAAATAAATAGATTTGTGAAATACTTATTATTAAGTATGGAAATGCTTTTCCAAAATGAAATGAAACGTTTGAGAATTTGTCCTTGTAAAGATAAATTGAAATTGAATATTGAAAATGATTTGAAAATCGAATATCAGTAGATATTCGAAAGTATAAATTCGATACGGAATTTATAAAAGAAAGCGAAGTGGTTTAAAAATAAATATTGATTTATTTTTGAAGTGTGGAAATTGATTTGAAATTGTTTTCAAATGTTAAGTGTGGAAATTTTATATCTAGTAAAGATATTTTTGGAAAATAAATAATTTGGAAAATTATTTGGAATCTGATGATGTTGCGCATCTTTATTGATAGTTAAATAACCGACTATCAATAATTACCTTTAGATAGGTATTTGTTGTGAATTGGATGAATTTGAATGCCACACTTATTTTAAATAAGCGCTCACTATTCGGGTTAGCCGGGAAAGGACCATGGGGTCGTATAACCCATTCCGAATATGTGATACGTCGTTATGAATTGCATTCGAAGACCGGTGTTGAAGACCGGATATTTTTGAAAACGAAAGGATTACCGTCGAGTTACTCTACATCGGCTGATCTCCGATTTAGAGGTTTTATCACCCTTAGTGACGGGAAGTCCGGACGTGATTAGAAATTTATCCGGATATGCAAGGGCTTCGTGAGAAGTGCCTTCGGTTCTGTTCGATCCCGGAACAGACTTGTATGGATTGTGTGTCTGACGTTACAATTTGAGATATAAAGCTGATTCTTTCAAATACATATCTGTTGGTGGCGGAGAATTTATTCTCTTAGCTTAACACCCTTCTCTGAGACGTACGAGCTCAGAGGTTATGTAGTTGAAATTTATCGGCGATATATTCCCAATTTGGTAACGTGGCATACTAAGTGTTGCTGTGAAATGATCAGTGTTTGATCATTTGTGATATGATCATTTGGTTGATCTTATATCTTTGTGATCATAGGTTGATCATTTTTGTTTGACCCGAAGCAGGGCTTTTTGTAGAAAGCGTAGCTTTGTGGACGAGACTTCGTCGAGCCTCACACCCCGAAAATGGTCGAAACAGGAAGGATGCGGCAAGGTTCTAGGGAGTAGCGCCCCTTAGTGTATGTCATTCCTTCTGGATAAAGGTGGTATCATGGTATGGAGCCCAGATACTTAACCTCTGTGGTTACTGCATTATTTTTACTATGTGGTTTGTTGGAAATCGGGGATCCTCGGGAAGATCGGTGACGATCGGGGGATGACATATGCGTGTCAGTAGTTACCTATTTTTGCAGAGGTAACCCGGCCTTGTGTTGGCAGAGATCCGGTTAGGTTCTCGGGTCGTCTATTCCAGGGACGTACCCATCGTGGATAGGAAGTTCCTTAGCCTGACCATTTGTTGGAAATCCAAAGAAACAATACGACACTTGTACGGTTTTAGTTGTAGAACCTATCATTCACTTATGGTGGTCACCACTGTTTGGATGGTAGCTATAGTAGGCATAAGTGCGGAATGCCTATGCTGGCTAAGATTAATATTATACTTTCGAAATGCTTTCTACACTATGCACTAATAATAATATCAAAAATGATTTGATTTTGCGTAGTAAGCATCTTTGACTATCATAAGAAGAAATCTCCTCCAATTCTGCGTTTGCATTGTGTGTGTGGTGGGAGGTCTTATGGTAGTTTCATTTTCCAAAAGCATTACGAATTTGTTTTATTTTCTTTGAGAAAAATAACTGTTTTACGATCTCACACCAGTCACTATGACTGACTCGGAGTTTATTGTTCCCTTCTAAACTCTGGGTGCCCACAAATTTCCACGCGGGCAGCCTAGAGTTATATTATCAGGATATTCTGGATATTCTGGAGCTTTGGAAGCAAGCTGGATGGCGAGACGTAGTATTTGTATTTTATGTTATTTATTCCGCTGTGTATTCTGTATGAGGACAAGTTATATAACTGTCCATTGTTGTATATTGACTCTGATGATTGATGTATGTATAAACTGATATAGTTCTTTGTTTTAAAAGAATAGTGATTATTTATTATATTTTTGTTCCGCTGCGATATGTGAGATTCTGATGTTCTTTTCCTGTTCTGATGTTGTCCTGTTGTTCTTCTTTTTCCTCTTCTTCTTCTACTTTTTCTTCTTTCTAAAACCCTCACTACTGGAGTTTCCTGCGCTCGATTGCTCGGCAGTCGATAAAGTGAGTATCGATGTCGAATTTTCGAAAGTCGAAAATTTCGGTACGTGACAATTGGTTAACTTATATATGATTAAAGGAATATAAAATTGTTAGCTGTGTACGTCAGTTTGCATTTTATATATGTTATTGATTTAGTATATAGAAAATTGGCGTCAGTTATATATGTTAATTCATATGTCAGTCTACATGATTTAAATTATGATAGTTTAGGTAAGTATAACTATATATAATTTACATAAGTTGTAAATTAATTTATATAAGATTTGTAGAAACTGTTTGTTTATGTATATAGGTTTTACAAGTTTATAAGGATAGACTATTGTTTAGATATATAGTAAGGAGTATACGCACGTTAGCATATAGATGTTTATATAGTTGTAGTTTACACTTTTGTTATATAAGTTTGTACCGTATGCCTATTATATTTATAATATTATAATAATATATACATGAGTATATGACCTCTTTGTTCTATATACTCGTAATTTACAGTTTTATATATATGGAAACTGGGTGATCTAAGGGTATGTGTATTCCGAAATTTATAAATGAGTTATATGTTAGAGGTATAAAAAAAAGGTTAGGAGTGTATGAGTTTATATATCTATGTGTTTTAATCTGAAATAATGGATTTGATATATATATATATATATTTTATATGTATTTAAGGATTTAGGATATGATTATATATATATATATTTATATATAGGTTTGCTTATATCAATTATCTTCATCGATCCGTTCTGATTTGATTTCATCAATTCTGGTTTATTAGCTTTGTTTGTCAACTCGTGCCCAGTTCACTTTGCTTTGGAATTCGTGTTTGGATTCGTAACTCAATTTCATCATCTATTTCTCTAGCCTCGAAAGGTGAGCAATCACTCTGATTAACGTTCTTATATTTATTAAATTTGATTTCAATTGAAACGTCAATTGAAATATGCAGCTGTTAGTTATTCACATTGTTATATATATGTCATTATCTGTATCTGTTCACCTATGACATCTGACACCATTATCTATTATTTATATTGATGATATATTGCCTGTTACTATTGTTATTTTATTATCATATATGTTATCACTCTGCAAGTTCCCTATTAGTATAGAATCACTATGGGTTGAAATGATACATACCCGAACGATCTGTAGAATAGGAGGAAATCGTTATGGGTTGAAATGATAAACCCAAGCGATTTTCATTGAATTAAATTTGGGATTGCGGGTTGAAAAGATATATACCCATATATATAATTTAAATTGCGGATTGAAATGATAAATATCCATATCACTTGACCATAGGATAGAAAATTATATACAGGCACCGTTGGTCTATATATAAATGTTTTGAAAATGATTTCTATAGTTTTGAAAAGAAATATATGGTTTTGATAAATATTGATTTTAAGGATTTATTAAAGTTGATAAATAATATGGTTAAGTATTTATTTAATATCTATATTTTCCAATATAGAATTTATAATGATTTGAAATTGATTGAAATTATATTTATTTAAGAATTATACTTAAATAAGTTTGATTTGAAATGTATTGAATTTGAAATTTAAAGAAGTGATTTACAACTTGAAATTTGAAAAGGTGACTTAAATGGATATTTCAAACGTATAAATATTTAAATGAAATATTTTGTTTATTTAAATTGTAAATTGAAATTGTATTCAAATGTTATGGAAATGTTAAGTTAATATTTCAAAATTAAATAATTGTAAAGTGAATTTGATATGTATATAAATTTATCGAATTTAGTTTTGAAATGTTGAATATTTAAAGCTTTGAAATATATTAAAATTGAAATGGCTTATTTTATGGTTCAGATATGTATTTGAAATCGATAATTTGAAATGGTTTATTTAGAAGCTGAATCGAGTTGAAACTGATGATTTGTGATTTGATTAAATTAAATTTTTGGAATTCGAGTTAATTTGAATCGATTTGTGAAATTTGAGGAAACTATTTTATTTTATAAAGAAATTTTAATATCTAAACTGTTTAAAAGGAAAGTGTTATGATTTCCAAAATGCTATGATTTCAAAGCTGTGATTTCCAATGTGTTTTGATTTAAAAAAAAGACTATGATTTCGAAAGCGTTGTAACTTTGGAAAGTGATATGATTTTGAAAATGAACATATTTGAAGTGAAAAAAATGATATCGTATTAAATTGGGTCTTGAAATGATAATGATATTTTGGTTTTGAAGTATAAACTATTTTGAAATGACCACGGTGTTATAATAACGATTGGTGGGCAAAGAGACCGGGATCGGATATGGACATACTCTCTGTCGATACCGAAAACCACTTTGACAACCGTGTACGCGGTGGAGTTTCCAGAATGAAGTAGGATGGTGGCGATGATCCTAAGGTATATACGTGGACCCAACTCCCGTGAGTTGGCATAAGGTGGCTAAAACAGGAGCGATTGACGGACCAATGAGGTAGCACCTCTTATCGGACACACTTCTTCGATACCATTCTATTACTTGTGATTGATTTGGTGGCCACCCTTGATTTGGGAGTGTTGTTCGAGGTGGGCGGTAGTGGCTGCTATGCGTCACCACTAGTCCGGATGCGTAATTGGTATATCTACCCTGGCATTGCCTAGTTGTGCCGTGTCACCTACCATATCGAGCTTTACTACGATTATGATTTTAAGATCCGACCGGATTAAGGTTCTCCATCCCCTTAACGCTATTTTCTATATGATTATAGTTTATTGATTAGACATTATTATAATAGCGAATATTACTACATAGTAGATAGTTTAACGGATCCTTAGGGGATGGTTATCCCAAACATCCTTTAAGTTACTTGTATTTCAGTTGATATTTCACTTGAGTTGGATTTATTAATATAAGAATGTTAATCCTGACTCGAGTGTTTTGTGTTTTGCTTTACGCTCGGGTCAGACTGAGTGATACAGCATTTGAGACTCACCTTTGGAGTTGGAGCTTCGCTTGGAGATCCAGCTATCTATCGATCCTGCTTTCAGTTATTCAGTTGATTCCAGTGATGTATTCAGATCTTGTATTTGATTATTATATTGAGACATCTATTGTATTCGAGACTTCTGTTGTATCTTGTTTAACTCTGTTATATTTATATAGTAGCTTCATGAACTACTATCCTTTTGTTTCCGCTATATTATTGTTATATTACTCTGTGTCTGTGATCTGTAATTATTTTATTTACTGTATATGTTGAGTTTTGCCAAATTTTATTTACAATCCATTGTTTTGAATTATTCAAGTCCGGCATGTGTGGATTTATTGTCGATTTGAATGGTCCAAAATACTGGGTCGTTACAAATCCTTAATTTACAAAGAAAAATCCGGGTTCTATCATTTCAAACCCGCAATCCCAAGTTAAATAACATAAATAAAAATCGCTCAGGCCTATCATTTCAGCCCATAACGATTTTTCCCTATTCTAAAGTCCGTTCGGGTATGTATCATTTCAACCCATAGTGATAGGGAACTTGCAGTGATGATAAGCAGGAAATAAATAACAGTATGTAAATAATATTATAACAGATGATATAATAGGCATATAAACAGTATTTAACATCATATAAATATATCACATGCATTTATGAACATAACACATTATTTTATACAATTAACTTGTCATCAATTCACAATTATAAAAGTATGTACGTCTAGAGTGAATAACTCACCTTTTAAAAGCTAGAATTAAAATTCAAACCCAAATCTAGACTCTGCAAAGCACGAAAAAGCACGACAAAGCACAATGCAAACTTGAGTGGATGAAGAGTCAGATCCAAATCTTGTATGCAAACAAATATTACATACATAAGAATATGATTCAATACAAAAGAATAGAGGTTAAAACAATGGAAAAATAACGATTCAAAGTGGCATAACTTGCCTTAATTAATCAATGGCTTGGCTACACCACATATGGGTTCAACCATCATCTTGTGTTGCTTGGTCATGATGGTTAGAGGTGTGGTAGGAGAAAATGGAGGCCGAGCCTAACTTGGAGGAAGACAAAGAAAACAAAATGAAAAAAAAGAGGAGAAGGAAGAAGGAAGCTGTAACGACCCGGAAATTTCGAACCCGAAATTTCCAGATAGTTAGAAGAAAAAGAAAGAGATAGAAGAAAGAAACAGAAGAAGAAGAATCAGAAACATCAACATCTCACATTCGCAGCGGATAAAATATAATAATAAATGATAACAGTTTTACAAAACAATATTAAATCTGTCGATTTCATTTTAATACATCAGAGTTACATATTTATACAGACACTGGATATACATAATTATCAAGCCTCAGATATACAATAATATAACACAGTAGAAACACTCCATACGTTCCTGCCATCCAGCTCGTCTCCTGAACTCCCAAACGTCCTTACCTGAAAATCTGTAATACTCGGTCTGACCCGAGCATTACATCAAAGTAACACCCGGGTCAGGCTGGAAACCAGCGTGAGTAAACCCATCTAACAAGAAATTCCAATTTATAGAACTTATTTAAAACCCGGGGTAACTCGTACTTTACTATAAGTAACCAACTTATATAGTCAATACTTATTTTCACAAAAAAATATCTAAGTATCCAACTTAGTTTAAATGGTCCATATTATCCCAAACCTGCCTATTGATTTCACATATCAATCTATAAAGAATTATGGAAGATTTCAAATCGAAGTGGTTCCGGATATCACTGATATCCGATCCCGGTCTCTTCGAATTCAAATGTCATCTTAACCCAAGTTATTCAAATGTAATACAATTCAAACTTTAAATGCAGGATGTCACTTTTACCTAGTATTCCATCATTAATAGATAATCACATTTTCACTGTTCAGCCCAAACATATCATATCACAAAACTTTTCATATCAGAGATATCAATCAATTCAAGGCATTAAATATAATCCAAAAATATGAATTATTAATCCATATTAAAATTTATTTAATTAATTCAAATTAAATTAGTTACTTAAGAATTAATCACCAATTCCCTGCTTAATCATAATTAATTACAATCCTTTAATTAATTAATCACCCCTTAATTACCTTATAAGCTCATTAATTAATCTTTAATTACAGATTAATTATTCTTTAACTATTAATTAATAAACCTTAATTATTAATTAATAAAACTTAATTTCAAATTAATTAATTATTTATTACAATTTAATCAATCCTTAATTACCAATTGATTAATCTCTAATTACTTAATTAACTAATACTTAATAACAAATTAATTAACCTTTAATTAATTAACTTTTAACCCTTAATTATTAATTTATTAATCCTTAATCATTAATTTAATTAATTAATTAATCCTTAATTACTTCATTAACTACCAAACCTTAATTATGAAGTTAATTAACCTTAATCAATCTTTAATTACTTAAGATTTAATCAATTAAAAGATAAACCATTTATCTTTATTATTTAATCCTTATTTAATAACCTTTGGAAATAAATCATCATCAATACATTAATTAACTTAAAATCTTTAAGTTAGATTAAGGATTATAAAACATTTCATTTTCTCAATTATTCACTTAATTACAAAAATTAAGTTTATAAACTTTAAAACAAAAGTTATATAGATAAAAACACTTTTAACTTAATAAATTTGGAATAATTACTTTTGAAAACAATTTGAGATTAAATTAAATAATCACCTAATATTTAATTATTCAAATCAAGATAATTTAATTTCAAAACAAATTTGCACTTATAGTCTCTATATTTTGAAAATTTGTTTTAAAGTTGATCAATATCTTTGTTTTTGAAACTTATTTTAAATATTTGCCATCTCTTTTTGTTTATAAATTAGTCAACAATTTACATAAAATTTTGAAATCTGTAATAATTTAAAAATCTGGTAGCTTAACTCAACTAGCCCGAGACAAGCGAACAAAACCCGGCCCATTACTGATTTTCTCGAGCCCTACTTCGAGTTAACCAACATGCTTCGAGCAAAACCATCATTTCCCCGAGTTCGACCCGATGAAAAACTCATCTTCCTCAAATCTTCAAATAACACCAGATACCCATTATCACGCGTGCACGTGCACGACTGGACGCCACTACTACGATCGTCACCGTGACCTTCCACCAGTCTACGACGTCCATCTCATCACGAACGATCACCCAGAACCACGAGTCTCCCCGTAAAACAAAATCGAACACACCCGAACCCATCAGGCAAAACTCGATCACCTATTCCTCCTAGCGCCACACAATTCCGATCACCGAAGTTCACATCTTCTTATCCACAGCCTCGCCGATGACCCCTACTTCAATTCCCATATGGCCAATCAACTCCGATGTTGTCTCGTCACCGCAAATGTCACGAGAACATCGACTAACCCATCAGAACATTAAACCCTACAACGCCCCTGTATCGCCGCCGCGATGATCGTTGGACACTCCAACCATTTTTCCCGTGACCTCCTCCCTTCCAGCCACCTTCAGGCACAACCTCGAACACCCCAGGTTCACCAATCGCCAGAAATTGGTGAAATCTCAGTTCCCGTTCAACCCCAAATTACTCAATCAATACATGTTTAAAAATCTAGATTTTACTCTTAAAAATCATCGTTTCCAAAATCAATTCAAATCATATAAGTTAAACTTGAGATTTATCTACTTTGATTTTTGATTCAAATCGATTTACCACTGTACACTTTAATTTTTGACATAATTACTTCATGTGTATACTTGAAACTATTTAAAAAAAACAAATCTGACAATTACTAACAAATTTCCTTCAATGATCATAACATAAAAGTATTTATATAGGGAGATATTGATTTTCTTTGATTTAGTTTTTGTCTGTAACTAAGAACAGAGATATTAACTATATTCAGAGACATGCAGATCCATATTCACATTCATATATACAATCACATCTATAACATTACTTCACCAATACATTTAAGTATATACCAGAATTTAGTTTTGAAAAGAGTGTTTACTCACCTGCTTAACTTAAGAACAGAGAATAGTGCTCAGGTTTTTGAATTGAAAATGAAGTCTGCTCTTGATTTTGAAATGATTTGTTGTGTACTTGAATCTGAACTTGAATTTACTTGATTAGGGTGAGTTGATCCTTGCTTTAGCTTTAGGTTTAAATTTGCAGATGTAGATTGTTGTTTGAAATTTCCTCTGGTTAGTTTACAGCTTTTAGTTTTCTCTGTTTAGTTTTGAAAATAGAAGATAGAAAAGAAAAGAGAGAGTAGAGGTAGAGGTATATATAGCCAAATTTTATCTTTTATTAAAAATGAAAAGAAAATGAATATCATGACACTTGTTAAATTGTATGATCAAATTAGTTACACTTGTAATTTCATGTAATCCTTAGCTTACATTAGTTATTATGCATGAGTTAATTACTTTTTAAATGGTTTAAAAAAACTTTTATATTTAATTTCCTAATTAATATATACATTTCTTAATTTATATATATATAAAATCCATAAAAATAATAATATAAAACAAACTATATCCTAAATAAAATCCTATATAATATATTTTAAAATCCAAAATATATTTAAGATGTATATCTGTCTTTTGAAATTCAATATCTAAATTCAAATACAATTTAAAATCCAAACTGTAATCAACTCACACAAATATATTTACTTAAACAAACACAAATTCAATTTGTTTGAAAATAATAATTTTTCTATTTAAAATCTTCTTATATCCATATATATAAACAATCATTATTATTATTTTTTAAAGAATAATTTGTCAAATTTTAAGTAATTATATTAGGAGATTATCAAATATTTATCCAAATATCTATAATCCAATTTTTTATCATATTTTCAAATTCACTTACACAACCAGATATCTTTTATTATCATAATTTTATTTGTTCAATTGAATAAACCGGTTAATTATCCAATTACCAGATGTCCAAAAATCTCGGTTATCACATTCCTCCCCCCTATGAATCTTTTCGTCCTCGAAAAGGAACGAAGCCATAATTTTCAATACTTATTATCAGATAAATTATCTTTTGATCATTTTTTTAAAACACTTTAAAATCTATATAGTATTACAAAAATAGTTTTTATAAAAATACTTTTATAACTCGATGTCTCAACAAATCCATCCTCGTTCTCACAAAAATTCGGTCATACGTTGATCAGGCGTAGGACTGAAAATCTATAAGTACTTGGTAAACCCGTTTTCAACACCCAGTGAAAATACTTGGAAAATAATTTATGAAAATATAGAAAACCGTTTTGAAAACTGAGGAAATATCTTTGGTGAGAATGCTCTGGAAATCATCACCCCCATCCATGGTCACAGTTACATCACGGGTTACGTTGCCATCGCAGCAAAAGTCCATGTAACTGATGACAGCATGGAACCCACAACAGATCGCAGTTACATTCCAGGGTTACGTTGCCGTCGCAGCAAAAGTCCATGTAACTGTTGGCTCTCAGCGGCACACACGATTTCGCTGTCAAAATGAAACTTCTCCACTCTACATAGGTCGCAGTCTACCGATATAAAATCAAACGCAGACTGTTGGCTCTCAGTGGCACACATGACTTTCGCTATGTTACCATAGTGTCGCAGTCTACCGATATAAAATCAAACATAGACTGTTGGCTCTCAGCGGCTCACACGACTTTCGCTATGGTCTGCAGTAGATCGCAGTGACATTGAGTTAAACTGTCGTCACAGCATAACTCAAATGCCCCTGTGGGCACCAGCCCCTCGACTTTCGCTACACAAATAATCCTCAGGAACTAGTTTATTCCGGACTCCTCACAGGATTAACTTTAGAAACCCCCCTTGGGGTTCAAGGCAGTACCACCCCGTGGTACTCCTGAGAAGTTCATTTCAAGGAAGCGCCTTTTTCCCCAGAGCTATTCTCAAAACACTTTATACTATATACTTATAGTATCTTCAAATCATACCCTTTATGATTTATCAAAATCTCCTTTACACAAAATCGATTACCAAAATCGATAATTCTCAAACTAGGCTTTTCAAAATCCAAAATTGATTTTCCCAAAAATCAAAAGCCTTTCCCAAATTCATAGGTTCCCAAAACCTTTTCCAAAATCATTCTCATAAGATCCTTTATATATATATATAGATATATATAACTTCGAAAATCTTTGGATCATTTCAAACTTGTATAAAACCTCTTTTAAACTTCAAATATTTCAAAACCCTTTTTATTCTGGCTAGATTCAATAAGGGAAGTTTATCATATTACAAAATATAACTTTATTTATTGTCAAATCAAATATTCAAGTTTGATTTCTTTATAAAGTTATTTACCATTTACATACCTCCATAAAGTAAATTTCAACCAAAGAAATACCCAATTCCATTATATTTCACATAATATACCTTTCATTTTCGAAAACCATTTCAAATTTCTTATCCTCAAATTTTAAATGCCAATTTCATTCAAACCCGTACGATGTACACATATCATCCGTACGCTATATCAATTTGATCGCTCAATCGATCACACAATTTCACTTCCGAACTAGTATTTTCCACCCGGCTTCCTAGTGCGGACTCAGATCTGGTTTCCTGATCAGAAACCGTCATTCTCCTTGCATAGTCACAACTATGATAGAGAATATCCAGAACCAATCAACAATCCATATCCAGGTTCGCCGTCGAAAATCGAGCGAAAAATCCTAACTCGGATCGATAATACTATCTCAAAATTCTGTGTTCGAATCTGGATCAAATCACTATGCGAATAGAATAATATACGTATATCCTACGTATTTATCTTTATTGGTTATTAGCCAAATCAATTCTCTTTTCTATTCACATTTCCTTTAATTCCATTCACTTATTCTCAATTGCTTCCATTTCCAATTGAGTTATTACATCAATTGCAAACAGTTTGAACTCTGACCTATTTAAATTTAAAAATAGCTTGAAAAAGTTTAAAATAGATAAGAAGTTGAAAAATAGTTATTAGTTTGTAAAATAGCTGTAAAATAGTTAAGTAGGTATAAAATAGTTAGATAATTGCAAAATAGTTTTTTTAAAATAGTGATTAGATATAGGTAACTGAAAAACAGTAATGAGTTTATAAGACAGTTTCAAAATAGTTAAATAGTTCCAAAATAATTGTAAAATAAGTATAAGATAGTTTGGGGTTTAAGAAGAAAGATTGTATAGTAAATAGTTTGGAAAAATTTATTTGTATTAAAACAATTTATTTTGAAAATAATCCAAAGCCAAACTGTTTAATTTCCCAATCTCCATTTCCAATTATTTTCCCATCAATTCAATTTTAATTTCCACTTCCATTTAAATTGACTCAATACTTCAATTTCCATTGAAATTGATTTAATCCCAATTCAAGTTGAATTAACATTAATTCCTTTCCAAATTCAAATCAAATTCCATTTGATTTTTAAACTTATTCAACTTTTAATCATAATTCCAAATTATTTCAAATCAATTTGGATTAATTTCAAATTGAACCAGCTTCAATTTCAAATTATTTCAATTCTAATTTACCATTTGAATTTTTAAACTTATACATCTTCAATCACAATTATAATTAATTCAAATCAAATTCAATTTGAACTAATTCTATTCAAATCTCAATTTAAAACTATCTCGAACTATATAAATTTGTGTTAAACATTTTAAATGTTGATTTAATTCCTTAAGTCAAATTAACCCTTATTTTTAAATCAAATCAACCTTTATTTTTAATTGAACAACTTAAATCTTTAAACCATTTAATTCTGAATCCAAATTCCAAAATTCCATTTTAAATTATCACTACTTAACTTAATTTAAAGTTCAATTTAAAGGTTCAAAGAAATTTTATCTTCAAAATTCAATATATTGCCCAATTTTATCTTCCAACTTTGAAACTAATTCTTAAACAATTTTAAGTTACAAATTCAATTCTTAACATTCAAATCTTAAGTTAAAAGGAATTCCATATCCTTAATTTCAAATTAAGGTTTAATTTTCATTTTGCTTACTCATTAATACACATTTCATTATTAAATACAACAACCATTTATGATATTAACCAAGATTATCATATCTGGAAACCAATTTATTATTATCTTTATTCTACAAATTCAAGATTTTAATTTTAGTTTGGATCCATTTCAAACTTATCTTCATTCAATTTCAATTTGGTTGTATTACTATTACCACTTAATTCTCATTATTTTATTTTATTCCAATGATTCAACAACCAATTTCTTTAATATATTTAATAATTAGAAAATTATTTCTATATATATATATCAAAAGATAAACTTAAATAAAAATCATTTATTTTAAAACCATTTTAAAACCTTTATATAAGAAAATAACAAGTACGCTCTCATATATATATTTATACACTCAACTCGTTCTAGGGTACCATTGACCCTATCCTTAAAGAGTAATCCCAACAGAGCCAAGGTTCTCGCTTAACCTTTGCTCTGATACCAACTGTAACGACCCTGAAATTTCGAACCCGAAATTTCCAGATAGTTAGAAGAAAAAGAAAGAGATAGAAGAAAGAAACAGAAGAAGAAGAATCAGAAACATCAACATCTCACATTCGCAGTGGATAAAATATAATAATAAATGATAACAGTTTTACAAAACAATATTAAATCTGTCGATTTCATTTTAATACATCAGAGTTACATATTTATACAGACACTGGATATACATAATTATCAAGCCTCAGATATACAATAATATAACACAGTAGAAACACTCCATACGTTCCTGCCATCCAGCTCGTCTCCTGAACTCCCAAACGTCCTTACCTGAAAATCTGTAATACTCGGTCTGACCCGAGCATTACATCAAAGTAACACCCGGGTCAGGCTGGAAACCAGCGTGAGTAAACCCATCTAACAAGAAATTCCAATTTATAGAACTTATTTAAAACCCGGGGTAACTCGTACTTTACTATAAGTAACCAACTTATATAGTCAATACTTATTTTCACAAAAAAATATCTAAGTATCCAACTTAGTTTAAATGGTCCATATTATCCCAAACCTGCCTATTGATTTCACATATCAATCTATAAAGAATTATGGAAGATTTCAAATCGAAGTGGTTCCGGATATCACTGATATCCGATCCCGGTCTCTTCGAATTCAAATGTCATCTTAACCCAAGTTATTCAAATGTAATACAATTCAAACTTTAAATGCAGGATGTCACTTTTACCTAGTATTCCATCATTAATAGATAATCACATTTTCACTGTTCAGCCCAAACATATCATATCACAAAACTTTTCATATCAGAGATATCAATCAATTCAAGGCATTAAATATAATCCAAAAATATGAATTATTAATCCATATTAAAATTTATTTAATTAATTCAAATTAAATTAGTTACTTAAGAATTAATCACCAATTCCCTGCTTAATCATAATTAATTACAATCCTTTAATTAATTAATCACCCCTTAATTACCTTATAAGCTCATTAATTAATCTTTAATTACAGATTAATTATTCTTTAACTATTAATTAATAAACCTTAATTATTAATTAATAAAACTTAATTTCAAATTAATTAATTATTTATTACAATTTAATCAATCCTTAATTACCAATTGATTAATCTCTAATTACTTAATTAACTAATACTTAATAACAAATTAATTAACCTTTAATTAATTAACTTTTAACCCTTAATTATTAATTTATTAATCCTTAATCATTAATTTAATTAATTAATTAATCCTTAATTACTTCATTAACTACCAAACCTTAATTATGAAGTTAATTAACCTTAATCAATCTTTAATTACTTAAGATTTAATCAATTAAAAGATAAACCATTTATCTTTATTATTTAATCCTTATTTAATAACCTTTGGAAATAAATCATCATCAATACATTAATTAACTTAAAATCTTTAAGTTAGATTAAGGATTATAAAACATTTCATTTTCTCAATTATTCACTTAATTACAAAAATTAAGTTTATAAACTTTAAAACAAAAGTTATATAGATAAAAACACTTTTAACTTAATAAATTTGGAATAATTACTTTTGAAAACAATTTGAGATTAAATTAAATAATCACCTAATATTTAATTATTCAAATCAAGATAATTTAATTTCAAAACAAATTTGCACTTATAGTCTCTATATTTTGAAAATTTGTTTTAAAGTTGATCAATATCTTTGTTTTTGAAACTTATTTTAAATATTTGCCATCTCTTTTTGTTTATAAATTAGTCAACAATTTACATAAAATTTTGAAATCTGTAATAATTTAAAAATCTGGTAGCTTAACTCAACTAGCCCGAGACAAGCGAACAAAACCCGGCCCATTACTGATTTTCTCGAGCCCTACTTCGAGTTAACCAACATGCTTCGAGCAAAACCATCATTTCCCCGAGTTCGACCCGATGAAAAACTCATCTTCCTCAAATCTTCAAATAACACCAGATACCCATTATCACGCGTGCACGTGCACGACTGGACGCCACTACTACGATCGTCACCGTGACCTTCCACCAGTCTACGACGTCCATCTCATCACGAACGATCACCCAGAACCACGAGTCTCCCCGTAAAACAAAATCGAACACACCCGAACCCATCAGGCAAAACTCGATCACCTATTCCTCCTAGCGCCACACAATTCCGATCACCGAAGTTCACATCTTCTTATCCACAGCCTCGCCGATGACCCCTACTTCAATTCCCATATGGCCAATCAACTCCGATGTTGTCTCGTCACCGCAAATGTCACGAGAACATCGACTAACCCATCAGAACATTAAACCCTACAACGCCCCTGTATCGCCGCCGCGATGATCGTTGGACACTCCAACCATTTTTCCCGTGACCTCCTCCCTTCCAGCCACCTTCAGGCACAACCTCGAACACCCCAGGTTCACCAATCGCCAGAAATTGGTGAAATCTCAGTTCCCGTTCAACCCCAAATTACTCAATCAATACATGTTTAAAAATCTAGATTTTACTCTTAAAAATCATCGTTTCCAAAATCGATTCAAATCATATAAGTTAAACTTGAGATTTATCTACTTTGATTTTTGATTCAAATCGATTTACCACTGTACACTTTAATTTTTGACATAATTACTTCATGTGTATACTTGAAACTATTTAAAAAAAACAAATCTGACAATTACTAACAAATTTCCTTCAATGATCATAACATAAAAGTATTTATATAGGGAGATATTGATTTTCTTTGATTTAGTTTTTGTCTGTAACTAAGAACAGAGATATTAACTATATTCAGAGACATGCAGATCCATATTCACATTCATATATACAATCACATCTATAACATTACTTCACCAATACATTTAAGTATATACCAGAATTTAGTTTTGAAAAGAGTGTTTACTCACCTGCTTAACTTAAGAACAGAGAATAGTGCTCAGGTTTTTGAATTGAAAATGAAGTCTGCTCTTGATTTTGAAATGATTTGTTGTGTACTTGAATCTGAACTTGAATTTACTTGATTAGGGTGAGTTGATCCTTGCTTTAGCTTTAGGTTTAAATTTGCAGATGTAGATTGTTGTTTGAAATTTCCTCTGGTTAGTTTACAGCTTTTAGTTTTCTCTGTTTAGTTTTGAAAATAGAAGATAGAAAAGAAAAGAGAGAGTAGAGGTAGAGGTATATATAGCCAAATTTTATCTTTTATTAAAAATGAAAAGAAAATGAATATCATGACACTTGTTAAATTGTATGATCAAATTAGTTACACTTGTAATTTCATGTAATCCTTAGCTTACATTAGTTATTATGCATGAGTTAATTACTTTTTAAATGGTTTAAAAAAACTTTTATATTTAATTTCCTAATTAATATATACATTTCTTAATTTATATATATATAAAATCCATAAAAATAATAATATAAAACAAACTATATCCTAAATAAAATCCTATATAATATATTTTAAAATCCAAAATATATTTAAGATGTATATCTGTCTTTTGAAATTCAATATCTAAATTCAAATACAATTTAAAATCCAAACTGTAATCAACTCACACAAATATATTTACTTAAACAAACACAAATTCAATTTGTTTGAAAATAATAATTTTTCTATTTAAAATCTTCTTATATCCATATATATAAACAATCATTATTATTATTTTTTAAAGAATAATTTGTCAAATTTTAAGTAATTATATTAGGAGATTATCAAATATTTATCCAAATATCTATAATCCAATTTTTTATCATATTTTCAAATTCACTTACACAACCAGATATCTTTTATTATCATAATTTTATTTGTTCAATTGAATAAACCGGTTAATTATCCAATTACCAGATGTCCAAAAATCTTGGTTATCACAGAAGCCATGAGTTTAGATCTTGTATTTTTATTTCTTCACACAAATGAATAAGATGAGGAGATGAGAAACTTTGTACGTGAAATAAAAAGAGAGAGTGGAGGCTAGGTTAAAGGAATGAACAGCTAAGGTAAGAAATAAAGAGGCTAGGCAATAAAAGGTAGGAGTTTGAATGGTTTGGGAAATAAAAAGGCAACAAATAACTTGATGTATTTATTATTTTTTTCCCTTTGTTTGCATGCAATGAAAAGAGGAGTTTAAGGAACAATACGTACGTGAATTATGAGAAGAATTCACGGTTAATGAATGTGGGAAGTAATTGGCTATGCAAATGGAAAGGCAAGGGAAAAGAAAAAGGCAACAAATAAACAAAAAAAGTAACCTATATCTCTTGCAATTTCTAAGCTATTATTAAAAAAAATCAATCAGAGATCAAATAAACATATTCAAAGTTTATACAAATAAATTAGAAAATAAAAATTAGAGAAACAAACATAGGGAAATAAAATATAGAAAGGTATTGCGTGTAAACACCGTATTTTATCTAATTAAAAATTATAAGTTTAACTCCCCAATTAAATCCATATATTTGATTTCCCAATTTTGTTATTGAATCAACTATTAACTTATCCTCTTATGGGTAATATTAACATTGGTTTATATGCTAATACCTTAATAACTTCCCAATTCATCCAAATTTCAATTTACATAGTAATTAATTTCATTTACCTACAATAATCCATTTTATTATAGATTACATTCCAATTAAATAAAAATTGCTTCCAATAATTTGATTTGGTTTAATTGCCATCTTTATACTAGGTCCATTATTACCCTCTATACCTAGTTACATTAGTTTTATATTCCATTACACTATTCCACTCCTATTTTCATCTTAAATTTGTATTAAATGTTACATTTCTAAATGTGAAATCTTGTCAATTGTATACATTAATTAAGGTTGAAAACCAATAAATAAATTTACCTTAGTTCCCTTCCTTTTTACAAATTTATTACTTTATAAATAAATTTACGTTTCTATTTAATTAATACATTCACATTTCCCGTTACCGCATTAACTCTCATTAATGACATTAAAGATTTTTGATTTATTTTATAGACTAAATAGGCAACTTTATAATAGCTGTTACCATTACCCATAAATTTACAGTTAAGTTTATTATATTCAACTAATTATTATAATTACCTACCTAATATTGAATTTACTCAATTACTATTAATTATACTAATTCATTTAGTTGCACATCACTTACCCTTATTTACTTATATTCAAATTTATACTCAAATATAACAGTTACAACTAAATTAATAGACCAATTAAATAGTAACTTACAATCGTTACTATTACTTTAAGTCACATTAATGAATTCATTACTGTTTACAAATCAAATGTTAATATTACTTAATTAACACTGATTTACTTCAATTTATATTAATCATATATTATCTCATTGATGATTCAACGTTCACACTTGTGATTTCATTGTTCGCAACAAATGTTACCATTCTTATATACCCAATCTTTATTCAAGAGTCATTTAATTCATACTATTCCTTTTATAAATTTAAATGTTTGCATTAGTTTTGTTACATTAATTTATAACCAAGTATACCAATTTTCATTACCTCACTAAATTGTAATTTCATTTCAATTGTTAATAATTAGTCTTTAAATACATTGTTACATTTCATTTTGGTATTCATTTCATTATTAAATTACAAAGTTTTTATTTCTTCCAAATTTATTTACCAAAATCTTATTAAATTGACAACTTTAATTATTGAAAATTTACGGGTTGTTACATACACAATGGTTACGCTTGGATCTCCCAGGAAACATCCGTACCAGTAGGCCGCCCCCAACCCTGTGATTACGCCATGAAGTCGCGCTCGTAAGACCATGGAGATTGCTGTGGAATTCGATGGAAACTCGAGTATCATAGCTGGAAAACCAAAAATTAGAGAAATATCGATAGAATGAATCCACAATGTGGCCACAAAGCGGATATCAAGCAGAAGGCACTTTCCATATCTTTACTTCGAAAATATGTATCATACAGTACCTTTTCAAATCACTTTCAAATATCGTACTTATATAAAGTCCATTATATATAAGGTTAAATTTTCAAATCAAATACCTTTCCAAAATCAATAGTATATCAAATCACACTTATATAGACTTCAATTATATAAGATTTCACTTTTCAAATTGAGTACCTTTTCAAATCTATAGTTTTCGAATCAACCTCATACTTATACAAACCAAATTTTTATATAAGTTCGATAACTCCCAAATCAGGTATTTAGTAAAAAGTAAGGTTCTCAAATTTCAATTTGTTTCAATATTAATTCAGTTTCAAAATCATATACAATCCCACCAAATTATTTCTTCTCAATTTAAATATCTTTAGTTTTAAAGTTTCCAACATAATAAATTTAGAAAATAAATCCAAATTTCCAAATCAATATAATTTAAGTCAACCAATTCATTTCCAAAATCAAATGTTTTCAAAATCATCTTATACTTACATAAGGTCTATCTTATATAAGGATTAAATTTTACAAAATAAATTTCGCTATATGAAGAGCCATATGGGATTGAATATCTTTGCTTTTATGGGTTATATATCTTTGTAATTTAAATTGGAAATTTTCTTTTAGTAAGCAAAGATATTCTAACCCGACAGCTTTCAATTTCAGCGTCAAAATATATCAATGATATTAGAATATAAGATGTACATACGTCTTCATTTTGCAAAATCACATTTGATCGCTCGCTCGATCACACAAGTTCGCTTTCGAACTAGTATTGTCCATTCGACTTCCCTAATGCGGATTTTGATATGGTTTCTAGACTAGAAGCCATCAGTCTCCTTGCATAGCCATATACTATGATAGAGAATTCTAGAATCGAGCCCAAAATCCATATCAAATATTCGCCATCAAGAATCGAATGAAAAATCCTAATACGAAATGGTGTAATTCACCTCGAACTTGTTTACTCAAACCTGGATCAAATTAATTATCCGAATAAAACAGCATACGTACAACTTATATATTTATTTCAACTTGTTAAATATATAGTTTCATAAAGGTGTTACTAAGTTAAAACATTTAAACTAAATTTTATTCAAAATATTTTGAATATCGAATTCTTTTCAAAACATTTCAAATCTAAATTTCATATTAGAAAAATTTAAAATTGCCTTATTCATTTACTTAACAAAACAGTTTTAACTCATTTAAATCATATTACTACATACTTTAACATACATACCAAACTTATATACTTTATACTTTTCAAAATTTCTTAGCTTTGAAAAGTTAACCTTGATTTGGAAATGCTCGAACCTTCAAAATAGTTGAAGAAATCATTTTCAAATTCAAGAGTTGGAGATCAACAACAAATCAGTAAATCAATTTCAAAAGATAGGGTTATATCAAATCAAATCCGAAACTCAAGGACTGAACACCGGCTCATTTCAAATCGTTTCAAATACATATACATATATCTTTCGAATATCAAATCATACTTAAAAATTTGAAATCAAAATTGGTTTCGCAAAATCACTTGCGTATCAATGCTACTAAAGTGGCCTCTCCCACACTATGAAACTCGAAAATCAATGTCGATGATGCGTGTACTCATCACCGAAATTATTTTCCAGCGACATAAGTGAGTTCTGGACTTCTATTTTCTCACACTTCTTTTGAAATTTCTTCGAAATCATTCGAAACTCGTTAAAAATCATTTGAACATTTCTTATTCGGAAAAATACTTTTAAATCATATTATTATTGTAACAACCCTGTATTTTGTGATTATTTTAATTGTATATTGTAATTAATTTAATTTCATTCCTGATTTAAAAACTTTATTTTATTTATTAAATGGAAAATTTTGTTATTAATTATGATTTGTATGTGAATTATAATCCCAAACATGAATAAAAAGAGTATTTTCCAAAACTGTGAATTTTGGTCAATACGTTCAAACTTTGACTTTTAATTTAAAATTTTAAAAAGTTTAAAATTTTTAATTTTATCTTTTATTATGAAAGTAAATAAAATTTTAAGAATACTGCTTTTCGTTTCGTTGGAATCTGATTTATAATGTGAAAGTTATGCCCTTTTAAATATTGTGTGTAAATTGCTGTATTTAACAAAATTGTTTATTTTAAATTATATAAATAATATTTTATTGGTCATGTAATGTTCTAATTTATGTTTTCATGGGTAAAATAACATTTTATGTAAATATTTTGGTTTTAAAACATTTTTCAAAGTATAATTGACATTTTCCAATGTCAGTTGTATTCTGTTTATAATTTCTAATTTCCAGTTTCAATTAATTAAAGAAAATATTTAATTATTTTTCTATTTTCTTAAAAACCTTATTTTATTTTCATTTCCACTTTGTTTTTTTCAACATTTATTTATGTTACTTGACCTTTTAATTGTTTAGAAGTGTTGATATAATTTTCCAAAGTTAGTGATAATTTATTTGTAATTTTTGAGCCTGTTTCCAATTTTTAAGCAATTTCCTTAATTCTTTTTCCATTTTCTTTAAAATTTATTATTTATTTTTATTTTATATTACTTTGTTTCGGTTTTTCAAGTCAAATTACTGATTTTATTTTTGTTTTATTTGTATTAAAGAAAAAGAAATATGAAGAGTTTAAAGAGTTTTAACCTAAGTCCTTTCATTTCCAAAGACTTTTCATTTGCCCGCCTTTTCCTTTTCTCTTTTTTGGCCATACATCCTAAGTGTTTTAGCCATGTATTCATTTTGTTTTTCATGTGAATACTTTAGTTCCTCATTTCATTTCATGGCTAAGAAGTTTTGGGTAATGGCCTCCTCTTTTCTTTTACTTTTCTTCCTTTTCTTATTGTTTTTTCCAATGTTTTGCCTTGGATTCTCTTGCTCTGCTCGGCCTAACACCTCCACCATCTCTTCCATCGACCATCACCACTTCTTCCCCACCTAATCCATGGCCACACTAGCCCCTCCTCTGACCTGAAGGTGCCATGGCTTCCCCTTGATCAAAACTTCACAAAAATATTGAAAAAAACACCTTGAAACCTTGTCTAGTCGACCTTATGATCACCTCCCCATCATTGTTTGCCACGACCACCTCCTTAGACTCCACCACCACCACTTGTACACCACCTGAACATCCCCCTCTCCTCTGCCCATACCTGTAGCAAGTCATGGCCGAGCCTAGGACCTTGTAGACCGAGCCAAAGATGAACCAAAACTCCACCATATTGCATAAAACTCTTCACATGCCTATGTTGTAACTTCCTCATCATCTCTAGCTTGTAGCCGTGCATCCCTTAGTCCAAACCAGACCCAAACCATGATCAAACCTGAGCCAAAGCATGTCCAAACCTGAACCAAAACATCCCCTAGGCCGTGCAAGCATATGTAGAAAACAAGGCAAAGGTTTGTGTGTTCGATTTACTTTTCATTTCAAAGTTATTCAAATTCAATGTTGTATTGAATTTTGATTTACCTTGGTTTTGTTTTAGATTGTAACACATGTTCCTTAGCTTGGTTCTCTTCCACTTGAATCTATTATTGTGTCATCGTGCCTCTGGGAATCCGTTTGTGTCAATTGTATTGAAATCTCCAGCTTGAAAAGGTGAGTAAATCTCACCTGACATTTATACTTATGCAAATGTGAATTGACAACAATTGAATGTGTAGAATATTATATATGATGTTATACTGCCTATGATTATTAATTATATGATGTTAAACCTGTTATTTTATCTGTCATATCATCTGTTACTGATATATGTTGGTAACTGTTCATTTATATATGTTTATCACACTGCAAGTTCTCTGTTAGTATAGAAATCACTATGGGTTGAAATGGTACATACCCGAACAGACTTTAGAATAGGGAAAAATCGTCATGGGATGAAATGATAGGCCTGAACAATTTTATTTATTTTATTTTAACTTGGGATTGCGGGTTCGAAATGATAGAACCCAGATTTTGCTTTTTTAAACTGCAGATTGAAATGATACATATCCGTATCACTTGACCTAGGTTAGAAAACTATATACATGCCCGTGGTTATTTTTATAAAGTATTTTGAATATTTTAAATGTTTTTTAAAAGTGTAAAATTATGAAAATTTGATTTAAATTGGATTTTTAATGTTTAAATAAAGAAATTTGGATTTTTTCTAGAAGTTAAAAATGTACTTTAAATGAATGGTAAAAGTGAATTTTTGAAATATAACTTAAGTTTGGAAATTTGGAATTTTGGTTTTAAAATGATATTTAAGTTATATAAATAAAATGGAAATTTAATTATATTTGGAAAATGGTAATTATGATAATTTGATTTAAATTTGAATTTAAATAATATAATAAAGTATTATTGATTTTTCTATGAACTAAAATGGTTAAATGAATGAATGCTTAAATGTGTAATTTTAAAATATAACTTGACTTGGAAATGGGAAATTTGGTTTTAATTAAAGGTTTAAATTAATTAAATAAATTGGAAATTTAGTTCAATTTGTGAAATGGTAATTTGAAAATGTAAGAGTTAATAAATTGTAAAAGGTAAAATGGGAAAATTGTACATCTGAATTTGTTAAGTAAAATTTTTGGAAAATTTGATTTTATTGTAAAGTTTACTTTAAAAAAACCATAAGTTAAAAGTGTATTTTTAATGAACATTTTTGAATGTTAAAAATATGATTTTTATAATGTTTAAATGGTTAAATTGAAGTTTATTATTTGCTGGAAATACACTAAAATCTGGAAATTACTTTAATAGCATTCAGAAATGCTATGATTTCTGATTTGAACTAAAATTGAATAATAGAGCTATTACAGCATTTCTGAAATGCTGTAGTTGCTGTAGTTGAACTAAATAGATTAAAACTTGACTCAGGTCTATTACAGCAGTTCTGTAACTGCTGTAGTGGTCTGTTGTCTTTGCTGAATAAATTTAAAACCCTTATTTTGAAACCTGAGCTATTACAGCATTTCTGAAAATGCTGTCTTTGCTGTTTTAAACAAAATTTCAACTAAACTGAGATTTAACAGCATTTTTAAATGCTGTGTTTGCTGAACTAAAATGTATTCAAGTATAACTTATAACAACTTTTTCTGAATGCTGTGAAAGGCTGAAATTTCTAATGTTTATGGTTTTTAACTTAGTAAATGAACTCAGAATAGTTTAAAACTTTGGTAATTGAATACTCGATTTGAAAGTATAATAATTACACTTTTAAATGATTTAGATGAATTATTTTGATTGAAATATAAACAATTTAAAAGGCGACTTGAAAGGATAATAAATGAATGATATCTTTGAATTTAAAAAGGTATTTAAAGTTGAATATTTGGATTTGAACTCAAATGATGATTTGAAATGAAGTTTTGAAAGGATATGATATTTTGATATATTAAAATGATTTGAAATGAAGTTTTGAAAGGATATGATATTTTGATATATTAAAATGATTTGAAATGAAGTTTTGGAAAGATATGATATTTTGATATATTGAAATGATTTGAAATGAAGTTTTGAAATGATATGATATTTTAAATATATTGAAATGGTTTGGAATTGATTTAATCTTTATTTTGATAAAGATTTGGATTTGAAATGATATTCTATTTTGAATGATAAAATATTATTTTAAAATTATAACCACGGGTTATAATAACGATTGGTTGTTAAAGAGACCGGGATCGGATATGGACATACTCTCTGTCGATACCGAAAACCACTTTGACAACTGTGTACGCGGTGGAGTTTCCAGAATGAAGTAGGATGGTGGCGACGGTCCTAAGGTATATGCGTGGACCCAACTCCCGTGAGTTGGCATAAGGTGGCTAAAACAGGAGCGATCGACGGGCCAATGAGGTAGTACCTCTGATCGAACACACTTCTTGGATACCATTCTATTACTTTGTGATTGATTGGGTGCACCCCTTGATTTGGGAGTGATGTTCGAGGTGGGCGGTAGTGGCTGCTATGCGTCACCACCAGTCCGGATGCGTAATTGGTATATCTACCCTGGCATTGCCTTGTGTGCCATGTCACCTACCATATCGAGCTTTACTACGAGTTTCTATTTGTGTCGTACCTATGGAGTATCTTCTCATAGCCTTTCGAGGTATGCAGGTTTTGTATAGACTATTGGCAATATTTGTGTTAAGGGCTATATGGGTAACCCATTAACGCTATTTAAAAGTATGTTTATTTTATGTTAGACATTATTATAATAGCGCAATATTACTACATAGTAAATAGTTTAACGGATCCTTAAAGGATGGGCGATCCCAAGCATTCTTTAAACTACATGTACCTTTATTACAGTTCACTTGAGTTGGTTTACATTGTTTAAGTATGTATGTCCTGACTCGAGTGTTTTGTGTTTTGCTTTACGCTCGGGTCAGACTGAGTGATACAACATTAGAGACTCACCTATGGAGCTGGAGTTTTGCTTTGAAGAACCAGATATCTATTCATTTCGATTCCAGTTGTATTCTGAGTTGTACCTGATTATCATACTGTTAATCCTGTTGTATCTTGGTATTCCTATTGCATCTTACTTAACTCTGATGTATTTATATAGTAGCTTCATGAACTACTATTTCTCTGTTTCCATTGCATTATATTGCTCTGTGTCTGTGATCCGTGATTATTTATTTACTGTATATGATGAGTTTTCCAAATTTTTATTTACAACGCGGTATTTTGAGCAATTCAAGTCTGACATGTGCGAATGCGAATGGTTGAAAATATCGGGTCGTTACATGTGGTATCAGAGCTAGGCTTTAGGAAAATTCAGCATATATAGTAAGTTTAATTACAGAATCACTTTCATTCGAACTTGAATTCCTTCTTCTTCGATTCGGTTTCCTTTGAATTTTGGAACGTTCCCTTCGGTTCCAAAAGTCCATTCTTGTCCTCCCCTATTCGTGTCTTCTTGATTCTGGAGTGTCCCATAACTCCACTTCGAATAATCTTTCTAATGTATTGGCGGTCCCGCCAATATTCTAATGACTTGTAAAGGGGTGAAAATTCTTTACAAAAAGCGTTGATTCACCGAAGACTTCTATATCCTCGGTTTAGATGCTAGTATCTCTTATTATGCCTGAATTCTATCTCTTGGGATCAAATGTAGATTTACCCCAGAAATCCACATCGATCTTATTCTTTAAGTCACGGTTGACCTGGTTAAGGTTGCCCATAATATGTATAGGCTTACCCATCTTCCTATTCTGTTGTTTAATCATTTTATCTTTTATCTCCAACTTATCTTCAAATCTGAATTCTCTATGATTTGAGTCCATCAAATCTGAATCCCTATCCTTATTTTGAAAATTTATCTTGTAGTTGAATTTTTATTTATTTTAAAGATGTTTTATATATTGTGTTGTTTGAGTTGTTGATGTTGATTTGGGTTTCCGATCGGTTCGTCTGATCAACGCTATCGATAGAATCTCCAAAACACTTGAACAGAACAAACTGACACAATATGGTTTTTAAATTTAGTAAATGGATAAATTTTGTATAATTATAATATGTATAAGGTTAATTTTCTGAATTATAATAATTAATGGAATTGGGTGTTAAGAAATAATATTTAACTTTGCATGTATTTTATAATCTTTGGCTTTAATTTCATATCTAAATATTAAACATGGTTATAAATTAATTTGGAAATTTAAATGGATTTAAATCAAGAATGTGATAATTTAATTTCCGATGATTTTGAACTTTGTTTTGAAATATTTAAAGGTATATATTATTTGAAAGTATTTGTAGTCGAAATTGTTTCATAGGATTTTTAATTTGTAAATCAGTGCTCTTTTCTTTGTCGCTGGAAAATAATTTCGGTGATGACTGCAGCATCATCGACATTCATTTTCGGGTTTCGAAGTGGAGAGACCATTCTGTAGCCTTGCTATAGTTTTGCTTTGGAAAATTAAATTGATTTAAATTTCTAAATATGACTTGATTTATAATATATGTGATTTAAGAGTTGATTTGATATATATTGTGTATATTTAATTATCTCTAAAATGGTTTGAAGTTAATCGTAAATCTAATTCTTAAATTTTATCTTAAAGGATAATTTCAATTATAAAAGTTTGAAAATATGTAAACTTGAATAATTGAAATTGGAGAATTTATTTATATAATATTCTATTACATTCCAATATAACTTAACTAAATTATTCAAAAGTTGAATATGTAATTGGAAAATATACAAAATAAAGAGAAACTTTATAAATAAAACTTAAGTGGTTATAATAAATGTTATACACTTAAATTTTATTTATAAAGGATCAATAAAGGTAAATAGAGAAAAGGAGTTAATTGAATAATTTACAGTATAATGAATTTAAAAGAAATTATAAATAAATTGAAATAGTTACAATAAGTGAAATACACTTAATATATATAGGATTAGATATATTAAGTGGAATAAAGTTAATAATAATTTGGAATAAAGAAGAATGCAATTTAATGAATAAAGACGAAATATAATAAATGATGGTTCAAAACTCATGACTTTATAAATTGTTGATTTGATGATGAGATAATGAGATTTAAAAATAATTAAGATTTATTTAACTAAAGTGAAATCAAATGAATGAAATTAATTATTAATGTAAGTTGAAATTTTCATGGTTTTAAAATTTATTATCTTATTCTGTTTCCAATCTATTTTCTTTCCGGTTGTTTCCATTCTCCTCCTTTCTAAGTAGGAAATCAAATTCGAATTGGTTAGCCTTGGAGCTATTGTTCTCCTTCAGCTTGACCTTGCCTCTGATTTTCACCAACTCAGGGTTGCTGAGGAAAGTATTCCCGAGACTGCTTTCCGTACTGAGAATGGTTTTTCTGTGAATGGTTAGTCATGCCTTTTGGTTTGACTAATGCTCCTGCTCTCTTTGTTGATTTGATGAATCGTGTTTTTCGTATTGTGCTTAATAAGTTGTTCTAGTCTTTCTTTCTTTCTCTTTTTCCTTCATCATTTAACTTTTCTATCTTTTCTGTGGTTCTTACTTCTCCCTATTCTGAATCTGAGCACCGCTTACCATCCACAGACCGACGGTCAAACGGAAAGGGTGAATCAGATTCTCGATGATCTTTTTCGTGCTTATGTTCTTGATTCTGGAGAAACTTGGGAAGATCATCTCCACCTTGTTAAACTTACCTATAACAACAGTTATTAGGTATAATTTCAATCTTCTTGTCATCTTGTCTTAATCTTATTCCATTTTATCTTTTGTGTGCTTTCCCGTACCTCATTCTTTTTCGGGGACGAAAAGTTTTGAGTGGGGGAGAGTGTAACAACCCTGTATTTTGTGATTATTTTAATTGCATATTGTAATTAATTTAATTTAATTCCTGATTTAAAAACTTTATTTTATTTATTAAATGGAAAATTTTGTTATTAATTATGATTTTTATGTGAATTATAATCCCAAACATGAATAAAAAGAGTATTTTCCAAAACTGTGAATTTTGGTCAATACGTTCAAACTTTGATTTTTAATTTAAAAATTTACAAAGTTTAAAATTTTGAATTTTATATTTTATTATGAAAGTAAATAAAATTTTAAGAATACTGCTTTTCGTTTCGTTGGAATCTGATTTATAATGTGAAAGTTATGCCCTTTTAAATATTGTGTGTAAATTGCTGTATTTAACAAAATTGTTTATTTTAAATTATATAAATAATATTTTATTGGTCATGTAATGTTCTAATTTATTTTTTCATGGGTAAAATAACATGTTATGTATATATTTTGGTTTTAAAACATTTTTCAAAGTATAATTGACATTTTCCAATGTCAGTTGTATTCTGTTTATAATTTCTAATTTCCAGTTTCAATTAATTAAAGAAAATCTTTATTTATTTTTCTATTTTCTTAAAAACCTTATTTTATTTTCATTTCCACTTTGTTTTTTTCAACATTTATTTATGTTACTTGACCTTTTAATTGTTTAGAAGTGTTGATATAATTTTCCAAAGTTAGTGATAATTTATTTGTAATTTTTGAGCCTGTTTCCAATTTTTAAGCAATTTCCTTAATTCTTTTTCCATTTTCTTTAAAATTTATTATTTATTTTTATTTTATATTACTTTGTTTCGGTTTTTCAAGTCAAATTACTGATTTTATTTTTGTTTTATTTGTATTAAAGAAAAAGAAATATGAAGAGTTTAAAGAGTTTTAACCTAAGTCCTTTCATTTCCAAAGACTTTTCATTTGCCCGCCTTTTCCTTTTCTCTTTTTTGGCCGTACATCCTATAAGTGTTTTAGCCATGTATTCATTTTTTTTCACGTGAATACTTTAGTTCCTCATTTCATTTCATGGCTAAGAAGTTTTGGGTAATGGCCTCCTCTTTTCTTCTACTTTTCTTCCTTTTCTTATTGTTTTTTCCAATGTTTTGCCTTGGATTCTCTTGCTCTGCTCGGCCTAACACCTCCACCATCTCCTCCACCGACCATCACCACTTCTTCCCCACCTTATCCATGGCCACACTAGCCCCTCCTCTGACCTGAAGGTGCCATGGCTTCCCCTTGATCAAAACTTCACAAAAATATTGAAAAAAAAACACCTTGAAACCTTGTCTAGTCGACCTTATGATCACCTCCCCTTCATTGTTTGCCATGGCCACCTCCTTAAACTCCACCACCACCACTTGTACACCACCTGAACATCCCCCTCTCCTCTGACCAGACCTGTAGCAAGTCATGACCGAGCCTAGGACCTTGTAGACCGAGCCAAAGATGAACCAAAACTCCACCATATTGCATAAAACTCTTCACATGCCTATGTTGTAACTTCCCCATCATCTCTAGCTTGTAGCCGTGCATCCCTTAGTCCAAACCAGACCCAAACCATGATCAAACCTGAGCCAAAGCATGTCCAAACCTGAACCAAAACATCCCCTAGGCCGTGCAAGCATATGTAGAAAACAAGGCAAAGGTTTGTGTGTTCGATTTGTTTTCATTTCAAAGTTATTCAAATTCAATGTTGTATTGAATTTTGATTTATCTTGGTTTTGTTTAAGATTGTAACACATGTTCCTTAGCTTGGTTCTCTTCCACTTGAATCTATTATTGTGTCATCGTGCCTCTGGGAATCCGTTTGTGTCAATTGTATTGAAATCTCCAGCTTGAAAAGGTGAGTAAATCTCACCTGACATTTATACTTATGCAAATGTGCATTGACAACAATTGAATGTGTAGAATATTATATATGATGTTATACTGCCTATGATTATTAATTATATGATGTTAAACCTGTTATTTTATCTGTCATATCATCTGTTACTGATATATGTTGTTAACTGTTCATTTATATCTGTTTATCACATTGCAAGTTCTCCGTTAGTATAGAAATCACTATGGGTTGAAATGGTACATACCCGAACAGACTTTAGAATAGGGAAAAATCGTCATGGGCTGAAATGATAGGCCTAAACAATTTTTATTTATTTTATTTTAACTTGGGATTGCGGGTTTGAAATGATAGAACCTGGATTTTGCTTTTTTAAACTGCGGATTGAAATGATACATATCCGTATCACTTGACCTAGGTTAGAAAACTATATACAGGCCCGTGGTTATTTTTATAAAGTATTTTGAATATTTTTAATGTTTTTTAAAAGCGTAAAATTATGAAAATTTTATTTAAATTGGATTTTTAATGTTTAAATAAAGAAATTTGGATTTTTTCTAGAAGTTAAAAATGTACTTTAAATGAATGGTAAAAGTGAATTTTTGAAATATAACTTAAGTTTGGAAATTTGGAATTTTGGTTTTAAAATGATATTTAAGTTATATAAATAAAATGGAAATTTAATTATATTTGGAAAATGGTAATTATGATAATTTGATATAAATTTGAATTTAAATAATATAATAAAGTATTATTGATTTTTCTATGAACTAAAATGGTTAAATGAATGAATGCTTAAATGTGTAATTTTAAAATATAACTTGACTTGGAAATGGGAAATTTGGTTTTAATTAAAGGTTTAAATTAATTAAATAAATTGGAAATTTAGTTCAATTTGTGAAATGGTAATATGAAAATGTAAGAGTAATAAATTGTAAAAGGTAAAATGGGAAAATTGTACATTTGAATTTGTTAAGTAAAATTTTTGGAAAATTTGATTTTATTGTAAAGTTTACTTTATAAAAACCATAAGTTAAAAGAGTATTTTAAATGAACATTTTTGAATGTTAAAAATATGATTTTTATAATGTTTAAATGGTTAAATTGAAGTTTATTATTTGCTGGAAATACACTAAAATCTGGAAATTACTTTAATAGCATTCAAAAATGCTATGATTTCTGATTTGAACTAAAATTGAATAATAGAGCTATTACAGCATTTCTAAAATGCTGTAGTTGCTGTAGTTGAACTAAATAGACTAAAACTTGACTCAGGTCTATTACAGCAGTTCTGTAACTGCTGTAGTGGTATGCTGTCTTTGCTGAATAAATTTAAAACCCTTATTTTGAAACCTGAGCTATTACAGCATTTCTGAAAATGCTGTCTTTGCTGTTTTAAACCAAATTTCAACTAAACTGAGATTTAACAGCATTTTTAAATGCTGTCTTTGCTGAACTAAAATGTTTTCAAGTATAACTTATAACAACTTTTTTTGAATGCTGTGAAAGGCTGAAATTTCCAATGTTTATGGTTTTTAACTTAGTAAATGAACTCAGAATAGTTTAAAACTTTGGTAATTGAATACTTGATTTGAAAGTATAATAATTACACTTTTAAATGATTTAGATGAATTATTTTGATTGAAATATAAACAATTTAAAAGGTGACTTGAAAGGATAATAAATTAATGATATCTTTGAATTTAAAAAGGTATTTAAAGTTGAATATTTGGATTTGAACTCAAATGATGATTTGAAATGAAGTTTTGAAAGGATATGATATTTTGATATATTAAAATGATTTGAAATGAAGTTTTGAAAGGATATGATATTTTGATATATTAAAATGATTTGAAATGAAGTTTTGAAAAGATATGATATTTTGATATATTGAAATGATTTGAAATGAAGTTTTGAAATGATATGATATTATAAATATATTGAAATGGTTTGGAATTGATTTAATCTTTATTTTGATAAAGATTTGGATTTGAAATGATATTCTATTTTGAAGTATAAAATATTATTTTAAAATTATAACCACGGGTTATAATAACGATTGGTTGCTAAAGAGACCAGGATCGGATATGGACATATTCTCTATCGATACCGAAAACCACTTTGACAACTGTGTACGCGGTGGAGTTTGCAGAATGAAGTAGGATGGTGGCGACAATCCTAAGGTATATGCGTGTACCCAACTCCCGTGAGTTGGCATAAGGTGGCTAAAACAGGAGCGATCGACGGGCCAATGAGGTAGCACCTCTGATCGGACACACTTCTTGGATACCATTCTATTACTTTGTGATTGATTGGGTGCACCCCTTGATTTGGGAGTGATGTTCGAGGTGGGCGGTAGTGGCTGCTATGCGTCACCACCAGTCCGGATGCATAATTGGTATATCTACCCTGGCATTGCCTTGTGTGCCATGTCACCTACCATATCGAGCTTTACTACGAGTTTCTATTTGTGTCGTACCTATGGAGTATCTTCTCATAGCCTTTCGAGGTATGCAGGTTTTGTATAGACTATTGGCAATATTTGTGTTAAGGGCTATATGGGTAACCCATCAACGCTATTTAAAAGTATGTTTATTTTATGTTAGACATTAGTATAATAGCGCAATATTACTACATAGTAAATAGTTTAACGGATCCTTAAAGGATGGGCGATCCCAAGCATTCTTTAAGTTACATGTACCTTTATTACAGTTCACTTGAGTTGGTTTACATTGTATAAGTATGTATGTCCTGACTCGAGGTTTTGTGTTTTGCTTTACGCTCGGGTCAGACTGAGTGATACAACATTAGAGACTCACCTTTGGAGCTGGAGTTTTGCTTTGAAGAACCAGATATCTATTCATTTCGATTCCAGTTGTATTCTGAGTTGTACCTGATTATCATACTGTTACTCCTGTTGTATCTTGGTATTCCTATTGCATCTTACTTAACTCTGATGTATTTATATAGTAGCTTCATGAACTACTATTTCTCTGTTTCCATTGCATTATATTTGTGACGACCCGACTTTTTCTCCACAGAAAGTCATATCATCTTGAAGAAAGAAAGGGATAGAAAAGAGAAAAGATAGAGAAAAAAGAAAGAACAACACTAGAATCTCAACAGCGGAACGAATAAATTATATTAATAACATAAGTATTACATAGTATCATATACAATAGCTATCAGAATTACACAGCTTATACAACACATACTAGACAGTTATAAACACCTGTCTAGTTATTACAACTCAAGATACCACTCAACAAATGACTCAGAGATCAACACGGCGGAACCACTTATATATCTACAAACGCTGAAGCCTCCTGCTCCATTGCTCCTTCAGAATTCGTTAAAGCAAACCTGAATCCCTTGGCTACTCGTAAAAATTTGAGTACCCAAGAGTTTATAAAACAGAAAATAAACACTTGGGTCAGACATGGGTATGGTGTGAGTAAACGGGTTAAAGTTTCTTAACTTCAAAACCTTTTGGAAACAAAGGTATCACGTAAGACTTCCCACACATAAACATGGAAAAGTTTTTACCTTACGCTAACCAAAACTTTGATAGGAAATTCGATTTTATATTATAATAGGGTCTAGGGTTTTCAAATAAATACTCATATAGCTGAAATTGTTACATTATTAAATTCCAGCATACTAGCCACAAAGTGGGTTATACAATCAAGTCCGATGGCACTTATTGGAAGTTGGATTTCCATACAATGGCAGGGCTACTGGGGTACCGCCCATCACAGTACGTGGCCTAGATCAACGTACCGAGCAGTACGCCCGCTCCCCTGCAACACAAGGCTGGAACCATCCCTTACTGGATAATTCCCGAATAAGAAACCCTGCGGTTGTAGCTAGCAACCACCCACAAAGCCGAATAAAAAGGGACTCTAGATAGGGGAAATCTTATCCTACTTGGGCGCTACCCACTAACCTTGCTGCACCTCCCCTATTTTAGCCATTCCCGGTTGATGAGGCTTGAGGCTACGATTACCTTTATAGAACACATCTATCTTAGAATGCTCATCGTCCACCCGACGATTTTCTGAAAGCATTCAATCCATACAAGTTCGTTCCGTGTTCGAACGAAACCGAAGCCATTATCTCGTTACACTCATTTTGGAATCACCCTCAGAGTTAACAATAATAACCCTTGCACTCTGAATCTTCATCTTCACTTGAGATTCACGACCTAACGTTTAACTTGGATCGATGTGGTATTCGAATATCCAAATCTGGAACCCGATCCCGGTCTCATCGAAATCCAAACGTATTTTAAAGGCCAAGTTGTTTATGGTTTAAACAATTTAATTCAATACTTGAATTCACACAACATTTAACATTGATAAATATCACACATTTATCACATATATATCCAATATCATATCACAGCATATCATCCAATAGATATCATCCAATTCAAATATTCTACACAACAATCATCCATAAGCAACAATTATTAACCCTATGGTATAATTAATTTAATTATCTTAAATCAAATTAATTACTTAAGAATTAATTATCTAACCTTGCTTAATCAATCATTAATTAATTACAAACCTTTAATTAATTAATTACTCATTAAATATTAATCATCCTTGATTAATTATTAATTAAATAAAGTAATTATCCTTCAATTAATTCTACAAATTAATTATTCTTAACCATTAACAGTAATTAACCTTAATTACAGATTATTTATCCTTTAATTATTAATTAATAAACCTTAATTATCAATTAATAAAACTTAATAAAAAATTAATTAATCCTTAATTATTAGTTAATCAATTCTTAATAACAGTTAATTAACCTTAATTACAGATTATTTATCCTTTAATTATTAATTAATAAACCTTAATTATCAATTAATAAAACTTAATAATAAATTAATTAATCCTTAATTATTAGTTAATCAATTCTTAATAACAGTTAATTAACCTTTAATTAATCTTTATAGATTAATTATTTCTTATTTATTAATTTATAAAACCTAATTATTAATTAATAAACTTAATTAAGTACTTCTTAATTACAAATTAATCAACCTCTAATTACTTAATTAATTAATTACAAATTAATTAATCTTTAGTCATTAATTAAATCAATCTTAATCATTGAGTTAATTGAATAAATTAATTACTCTTAATTAATTTCTTAACTAATCCTTAATCATTATTAATTAAATTAATTAATTATACCTAATTTCCTTAATTAACTTAATTAATATCAAGACATTAAAACTTTAATTATCTTAAGATAAAACATTATCTTGTTAATGTCGTAATTATCATTAAAACATCTTATCTTAATAACTAACTTTTCTTAATTAAATCATTAATTAAGGTTTAAAATAAATAAACATTTAAATTGATAAATTAAAGTTAATAAAACATAACTTCCCTTAAATGTCTTAAACATTAACAAGTAATAGTTTAAACTAGTTTTCAATTTAAACTTTAAAACTTGTTTTTATAAAAACCTTTAAAATTTCATTTTAACTTAAGTTTAAAATAACTTTAAATTTTACTTAATAAAATTTAAATTAAACAAATTTCAAAACTTCTTAATCAAATGTTAAGGAGAACATTTTATTTTATTAGGAATTTATATAAGGAAACTTAAACTAAATTTATTTCTAAATTCCAAAATCTTAAATTTATTTTATAAAAACTTTTAACATGCTTAACATTCCCTTAATCTTTGCTTCGGGTAAAACCTTTACCCTGCTCGAGTCCAACCCGAGTTCCCCTCCACCTTTTTCTTATTTTTTTTAAAACAGTATTTAGTTTAAATTTTAAAACTATTAAAACCCATAACAGTTAACACTCACGAACACGATACCAGACTCGAGTCTATCTTCCAAAATCCCGAGTCTCCCTTCGAGTCGCCACGAACCCATCCTTCCAGACATCACAACATCTTCGTGCACGTGCACAACCAACTTCGACGGCGGTGACCATCGCCGTAAGCTGCAACACACCGACCATCTCCCATACATCGCTTCCCGATCATCCAAACATATTCACAGGCCTCAAATCAAAATCGAGCAACCCAAATAGACTGGAACCTAAAACCATCACCAAAAAACTCCTCGTCCAAGCTTTTCCGACCACCAGAAACCCTGTAACCCCGGCCACTCCATCTCCGATCATCCACGAAGCCATTCCCCTTGGTCCCATTGAACTCGAAATCAAAGAGAGGAAGCAGTGATCAAATTACCAGGCTCGACCTATTTAGGGTTTAAAACTAAATCATCCCCGCGACGTCGCCTCGACGATCAGGAACTCCACCAGACATTTTTCCCGATATCTCCTATCGCCACTCAAGCTTCGACAAGAACCCCGACCATCTAGTTGCTGCCGATCACCAGAAAACTCTCAAAAACCCAATTCTAACCAACATCTAAATGCTCACTCGATCCCAAACTATAAATCGTGTTTTCACTCTTAAAAATCATCATTTGCAAGCACTAATCAAATTACATAATCAAAACAAAGAATTTAAACATTTGGCTTTTGAATTTAAATTTGATCATTCCTGTCATTTTCTATTTTCGAATTAAATATTAAATATTTTTACCTGAAATTACTTTTAAAAACAATGTTACACCCTTATACACTTTTCATCTTCAAAGATCCTAGCCTATTATTGACTGTATAATGAGAATTTGATTTTTCTTTAAGAAAATTGGAGCCTGTCATAACAGAGATATGGATTTTAAACATGTACAGACATTCATACTTCAAACATGTTTATATACATATATACAAACATATCCACATCCATGCAAACATTTTTTTATTACTTCACCTCAACTATTAATCACAAATATCAAGACCAAGGGTTTTAAGGTAGAGGTTTACTCACTGGAAACTAGAACAGAGGCATTTAAATCAACAGATAAACATACATCATATATATACAGAGGCTTAATTATATATGTACATATAAAATAGTTATCATCACAGATTTCACATGCAATCAGATAATTATCTACTTAACTTTTAATTAAAGTGTTTACTCACCGGTTGAAAAGGCAGAGACTTGAAAAGCAGGGATTTGAAAACTAAAGCTTTTAAAACTGGAACTTTGAATTGCTTTGATTTCTTTTGAAACTGAAAAGCTTTGTAAAATGAACTAGAATGCTTAGTTGATTCAGATTGAAGCTTGTTTGCTGATCTTTTGTTACAGGCTTTTACTTGAGAAGATTTAAATTTAAAACAGAGATGAATTTTGGCTTACAGGCTTCTGAAAAATGGTTTACAGGGTTTTGAATTTTGGTTTGAGGAATGTTTTGATTTTCTTGTGGATTGAATAATGGTTTATAGATTTTTAGTTCGATCTGTTTTTAGAATATTTACAGGTTTAAGTTTCTTTGAAAGTGAGAAGATAAGAAAAGAAATAATGGAGAGGAGATGTGAGTTTATATATTGTAAATAGTGATTTATTAAAGTTTAAAGAAAATAAAAATAAAAGATGACACTTGTCTTTACCCATTATTAATTAACTTACACATGTTATCAAGAGGATTTATAAGCTAACACATATAACTTTACATGCATAATTAAATTTTTAAATGTTTATAAGACTTTTAAATTAAATTTCCTAAATAGATAAATACATATCTTATTTAATAAATGCTTTTCTCAATTTATAAAAATAAAACCTTTAAAAGAAAATAAAATAAAAACCAATCATATCTTAAATAAAATCATATATAGTATATTTAGTCCATTTTTAAATGATAATATAAAACTTTTGTATTTAATACTATTTAATAATTACTTTCCCAAATTTCTATAAACAAATTTCTTTAAAGAGGATAATATAAAATAAATCTTATTTTTAAATAAAAACTTTTATTCATATATTTTAAATCCAAACTATATTTTTATTTTTATTTTAAGATATATATTTCTTTAAATTCAATTCTTAAATTCAATTTCAAAGTCAATTTAAAATCTAAATTTTAAAACAATTCAAATAAATATAGATATCAATTTTAAGTAAACACATTATTAATTGTAAATAATTATCCTATTTAAAATCAATTTAAATACACATATATATACATATATTTTTAACAACACTTATTAAATTTGAAAATAATAAGTCTATTTAAAATCTATTTATATTTATATTTAAAAACAACTCATTATTTAATTGTTTGAAAATAACAAACTTTACCAATTTTAAATAATTAATAAAGAGATTATCACATTTTAAACTTCTTGAAATTACGGGATATCACATTACTCCCCCTTTAAAAGAATTTCGTCCTCGAAATTTAAAACAAAAGATAATCCAAAGTTTTATTTTATTTCAACCAATTCAAGCATACATATCAGTCATACACAACCAAACAAACAATTTCATCCAAACAAACAATTCAATCAAACAAACAATTCTAGCTATCCGGACACAGATCCAGATAAGCTTCCTAAAATTTATCCCCCAGTTTCCCAAGTATAGACACTAGAATAATCGCTCTACTGAATCCAAAACTAGCTATACTACTAAGCTTCAGAGCTCCTACTCATCTAGATCTACAAAACTAAACAGGATATCAGACTACAGACGAGTCTGACTCAACAACCAAACCTCCTTGAACTGCTGGTTCTAAAACCAGATATAGATCATACACATACTCCCTCAGAGATACATGAAATACCTTGAATCCCAGTCTTCCAAACTGGCAATTCAAACCTTATAAACCAAACTTTGATCCTTACAAAACTTAGAAGAATCCAATATACCTCGGAGCTAACTTCCAGGTCTTACCCAATCTTATTGCTCCCTTTTTACCGGAGAAAACCTCAACAACAACGAAGTCTCCAACTTCGAATTCCAAATTCCTCCGTTTCTTATCCACAGAACTCTTCTAACGATCCTGGGCTGCCTACATCCATTCCGATCAGCTCAACCTTCGCTGATGCTTATAGAAACAAATTGGACCAAAAACAACCCATCAAAATGATCCTCTCAAGATCTACCCAAAAATCCAGAACACAAACTCTACTCCATAATTATCAGTAGAATCCAAACTTACTTCTCCTATCTGGACAAAACAAAACAGATGCACTCACCAATCTGAACTCAAATCCAGAAATAATTCCTGTAGAAATTCTCTAATCCCAAAACACTGCAACTTCCAGTTGCTTCCACTCTAGAACAACTGCAATCCTGCTTCCGCTGCGCAACTATGATCTGGAGCAGATGAGAATGCCGTCGATGAACTCGAGAACAAACTGGACAACACATCCTGGAAATATGGTTCAACAGATCCATAAAAATAAAACTCAGAAGTTCCATGAAATACTGAGCTGCTTCACCAAACTCTATCTCTAGGAATCAACCTTCAAATAGCTGAACCACCGGTTCTACTCCCTGAATCAAGTTGATACGGAACTCAATCTCTAATGCTGACAAACTTCTGACTTCGCTGAAGACATCCGGAAAATCTCTGATAACTCAAGAGAACATTCAAACTATCGCAAGTCACTTTTGCGATCAACCCATCCTAATTCCAAAGAAAACTGTTCTCTCTCTTTATCAAAGAGAACAACTTATGCTTATCTAGACAATCCATCGAAGAAATGGATCCACTTTACTGCTTCTGAACTCCACCTCTAGAAAACTGCTTAGCCAGAAGATCTTCCTGCTAGAACACAAAATACTTCCGAGCTGCACCGCTGACACAGATGCCAAAGATTTCCTAACCAAAGCTCTTCAAGAAACTCAGACCTCAAACCAAACAGAAACACCATGCTGAACTCAGCCACAACACCGAAGCAGACACACTTCCTTAAACTTGCTCCAAAGAAAACATTTTCGGAGACATCCATATTCACTACGTCTCATCACATAGCTACTTCTTCCTGAGTTGCCAAGATACCATCACTTGCTTCTTCTCATCCGACAGATCCAAACTCTCCAAAATCTGCTCACACGAGCACGATCAAACTTACACTACAATGATGGACTCCGAACCTTAACAGGTTTCCTTCAGAGATCAATGAAATCCTTATATCAAGCAAAGCTCACTCGAGACGGTATTAGGTCTTCAGTCTCGACAGATACACTTCCAACCTCAAACATTCAAACTCCAACCATTGGTAGTCGTGTTACACACACCACCACCTTATCTACCTTTATAACTCATATTGGAAAACCCGAACAGGTAACCCAACAAATAGGTAGAATAGATATATATAGTTATATAAAAATTACAAATACGCTCTCTCAAGATAGACACCACTCCAGAGCCTAGGTATTCACTCAACCAAGAGCTCTGATACCAACTGTGATGACCCGACTTTTTCTCCACAGAAAGTCGTATCATCTTGAAGAAAGAAAGGGATAGAAAAGATAAAAGATAGAGAAGAAAGAAAGAACAACACTAGAATCTCAACAGCGGAATGAATAAATTATATTAATAACATAAGTATTACATAGTATCATATACAACAGCTATCAGAATTACACAGCTTATACAACACATACTAGACAGTTATAAACACCTGTCTAGTTATTACAACTCAAGATACAACTCAACAAATGACTCAGAGATCAACACAGCGGAACCACTTATATATCTACAAACGCTGAAGCCTCCTGCTCCATTGCTCCTTCAGAATTCGTCAAAGCAAACCTGAATCCCTTGGCTACTCGTAAAAATTTGAGTACCCAAGAGTTTATAAAACAGAAAATAAACACTTGGGTCAGACATGGGTCTGGTGTGAGTAAACGGGTTAAAGTTTCTTAACTTCAAAACCTTTTGGAAACAAAGGTATCACGTAAGACTTCCCACACATAAACATGGAAAAGTTTTTACCTTACGCTAACCAAAACTTTGATAGGAAATTCAATTTTATATTATAATAGGGTCTAGGGTTTTCAAATAAATACTCATATAGCTGAAATTGTTACATTATTAAATTCCAGCATACTAGCCACAAAGTGGGTTATACAATCAAGTCCGATGGCACTTATTGGAAGTTGGATTTCCATACAATGGCAGGGCTACTGGGGTACCGCCCATCACAATACGTGGCCTAGATCAACGTACCGAGGAGTACGCCCGCTCCCTTGCAACACAAGGCCAGAACCATCCCTTACTGGATAATTCCCGAATAAGAAACCCCGCGGTTGTAGCTAGCAACCGCCCACAAAGCCGAATAAAAAGGGACTCTAGACAGGGGAAATCTTATCCTACTTGGGCGCTACCCACTAACCTTGCTGCACCTCCCCTGTTTTAGCCATTCCCGGTTGATGAGGCTTAAGGCTATGATTACCTTTATAGAACACATCTATCTTAGAATGCTCATCGTCCACCCGACGATGTTCTGAAAGCATTCAATCCATACAAGTTCGTTCCGGGTTCGAACGAAACCGAAGGCATTATCTCATTACACTCATTTTGGAATCACCCTCAGAGTTAACGACAATAACCCTTGCACTCTGAATCTTCATCATCACTTGAGATTCACGACCTAACGTTTAACTTGGATCGATGTGGTATTCAGATATCCAAATCTGGAACCCGATCCCGGTCTCATCGAAATCCAAACGTATTTTAAAGGCCAAGTTGTTTATGGTTTAAACAATTTAATCTAATACTTGAATTCACACAGCATTTAACATAGATAAATATAACACATTTATCATAGATATATCCAATATCATATCACAGCATATCATCCAATAGATATCATCCAATTCAGATATTCTACACAACAATCATCCATAAGAAACAATTATTAACCCTATGGTATAATTAATTTAATTATCTTAAATCAAATTAATTACTTAAGAATTAATTATCTAACCTTGCTTTATCAATCATTAATTAATTACAAACCTTTAATTAATTAATTACTCATTAAATATTAGTCATCCTTGATTAATTATTAATTACATAAAGTAATTATCCTTTAATTAATTCTACAAATTAATTATTCTTAACCATTAACAGTAATTAACCTTAATTACAGATTATTTATCCTTTAATTATTAATTAATAAACCTTAATTATCAATTAATAAAACTTAATAATAAATTAATTAATCCTTAATTATTAGTTAATCAATTCTTAATAACAGTTAATTAACCTTAATTACAGATTATTTATCCTTTAATTATTAATTAATAAACCTTAATTATCAATTAATAAAACTTAGTAATAAATTAATTAATCCTTAATTATTAGTTAATCAATTCTTAATAATAGTTAATTAACCTTTAATTAATCTTTATAGATTAATTATTTCTTATTTATTAATTTATAAAACCTAATTATTAATTAATAAACTTAATTAAGTACTTCTTAATTACAAATTAATCAACCTCTAATTACTTAATTAATTAATTACAAATTAATTAACCTTTAGTCATTAATTAAATCAATCTTAATCATTGAGTTAATTAAATAAATTAATTACTCTTAATTAATTTCTTAACTAATCCTTAATCATTATTAATTAAATTAATTAATTATACCTAATTTCCTTAATTAACTTAATTAATATCAAGACATTAAAACTTTAATTATCTTAAGATAAAACATTATCTTGTTAATGTCGTAATTATCATTAAAACATCTTATCTTAATAACTAACTTTTCTTAATTAAATCATTAATTAAGGTTTAAAATAAATAAACATTTAACTTGATAAATTAAAGTTAATAAAACATAACTTCCCTTAAATGTCTTAAACATTAACAAGTAATAGTTTAAACAAGTTTTCAATTTAAACTTTAAAACTTGTTTTTATAAAAACCTTTAAAATTTCATTTTAACTTAAGTTTAAAATAACTTTAAATTTTACTTAATAAAATTTAAATTAAACAAATTTCAAAACTTCTTAATCAAATGTCAAGGAGAACATTTTATTTTATTAGGAATTTATATAAGGAAACTTAAACTAAATTTATTTCTAAATTCCAAAAACTTAAATTTATTTTATAAAAACTTTTAACATGCTTAACATTCCCTTAATCTTAGCTTCGGGTAAAACCTTTACCCTGCTCGAGTCCAACCCGAGTTCCCCTCCACCTTCTTCTTTTTTAAAAAAAAATAGTATTTAGTTTAAATTTTAAAACTGTTAAAACCCATAACAGTTAACACTCACGAACACGATACCAGACTCGAGTCTATCTTCCAAAATCCCGAGTCTCCCTTCGAGTCGCCACGAACCCATCCTTCCAAACATCACAACATCTTCGTGCACGTGCAGAACCAACTTTGACGGCGGTGACCATCGCCGTAAGCTTCAACACACCGACCATCTCCCATACATCGCTTCCCGATCATCCAAACATATTCACAGGCCTCAAATCAAAATCGAGCAACCCAGATAGGCTGGAACCCAAAACCATCACCAGAAAACTCCTCGTCCTAGCTTTTCCGACCACCAGAAACCTTGTAACCCCGGCCACTCCATCTCCGATCATCCATGAAGCCATTCCCCTTGGTCCCATTGAACTCGAAATCAAAGAGAGGAAGCAGTGATCAAATTACCAGGCTCGCCCTATTTAGGGTTTAATACTAAATCATCCCCGCGACGTCGCCTCGACGATCAGGAACTCCACCAGACATTTTTCCCGATATCTCCTATCGCCACTCAAGCTTCGACAAGAACCCCGACCATCCAGTTGCTGCCGATCACCAGAAAACTCTCAAAAACCCAATTCTGACCAACATCGAAATGCTCACTCGATCCCAAACTATAAATCGTGTTTTCACTCTTAAAAATCATCATTTGCAAGCGCTAATCAAATTATATAATCAAAACAAAGAATTTAAACATTTGGCTTTTGAATTTAAATTTGATCATTCCTGTCATTTTCTATTTTCGAATTAAATATTAAATATTTTTACCTGAAATTATTTTTAAAAACAATGTTACACCCTTATACACTTTTCATCTTCAAAGATCCTAGCCTATTATTGACTGTATAATGAGAATTTGAATTTTCTTTAAGAAAATTGGAGCCTGTCATAACATAGATATGTTTTTTAAACATGTACAGACATTCATACTTCAAACATGTTTATATACATATATACAAACATATCCACATCCATGCAAACATTTTTTTATTACTTCACCTCAACTATTAATCACAAATATCAAGACCAAGGGTTTAAAGGTAGAGGTTTACTCACTGGAAACTAGAACAGAGGCATTTAAATCAACAGATAAACATACATCATATATATACAGAGGCTTAATTATATATGTACATATAGAATAGTTATCATCACAGATTTCACATGCAATCAGATAATTATCTACTTAACTTTTAATTAAAGTGTTTACTCACCGGTTGAAAAGGCAGAGACTTGAAAAGCAGGAATTTGAAAACTGAAGCTTTTAAAACTGGAACTTTGAATTGCTTTGATTTCTTTTGAAACTGAAAAGCTTTGTAAAATGAACTGGAATGCTTAGTTGATTCAGATTGAAGCTTGTTTGCTGATCTTTTGTTACAGGCTTTTACTTGAGAAGATTTAAATTTAAAACAGAGATGAATTTTGGCTTACAAGCTTCTGAAAAATGGTTTACAGGGTTTTGAATTTTGGTTTGAGGAATGTTTTGATTATCTTGTGGATTGAATAATGGTTTACAGATTTTTAGTTCGATCTATTTTGAGAATATTTACAGGTTTAAGTTTCTTTGAAAGTGAGAAGATAAGGAAAGAAATAATGGAGAGGAGATGTGAGTTTATATAATGTAAATAGTGATTTATTAAAGTTTAAAGAAAATAAAAATAAAAGATGACACTTGTCTTTACCCATTATTAATTAACTTACACATGTTATCAAGAGGATTTATAAGCTAACACATATAACTTTACATGCATAATTAAATTTTTAAATGTTTATAAGACTTTTAAATTAAATTTCCTAAATAGATAAATACATATCTTATTTAATAAATGCTTTTCTCAATTTAAAAAAATAAAACCTTTAAAAGAAAATAAAATAAAAACCAATCATATCTTAAATAAAATCATATATAGTATATTTAGTCCATTTTTAAATGATAATATAAAACTTTTGTATTTATTACTATTTAATAATTACTTTCCCAAATTTCTATAAACAAATTTCTTTAAAGAGGATAATGTAAAACAAATCTTATTTTTAAATAAAAACTTTTATTCATATATTTTAAATCCAAACTATATTTTTATTTTTATTTTAAGATATATATTTCTTTAAATTCAATTCTTAAATTCAATTTCAAAGTCAATTTAAAATCTAAATTTTAAAATCAATTCAAATAAATATAGATATCAATTTTAAGCAAACACATTATTAATTGTAAATAATTATCCTATTTAAAATCAATTTAAATACACATATATATACATATATTTTTAACAACACTTATTAAATTTGAAAATAATAAATCTATTTAAAATCTATTTATATTTATATTTAAAAACAACTCATTATTTAATTGTTTGAAAATAACAAACTTTACCAATTTTAAATAATTAATAAAGAGATTATCACATTTTAAACTTCTTGAAATTCCGGGATATCACAATATTGCTCTGTGTTTGTGATCCGTGATTATTTATTTACTGTATATGATGAGTTTGCCAAATTTTTATTTACAACGCGTATTTTGAGCAATTCAAGTCTGACATGTGCGGATGCGAATGGTTGAAAATATCGGGTTGTTACATGTTGTATCAGAGCCAGGCTTTAGGCAAACTCAGCATATAGAGTAAGTTTAATTACAGAATCACTTTCGTTCGAACTTGAATTCCTTCTTCTTCGATTCGGTTTCCTTTGAATTTTGGAACGTTCCCTTCGGTTCCAAAAGTCCATTCTTGTCCTCCCCTATTCGTGTCTTCTTGATTCTGGAGTGTCCCATAACTCCACTTTGAATAATCTTTCTAATCTATTGGCGGTCCCGCCAATATTCTAATGACTTGTAAAGGGGTGAAACTTCTTTACAAAAAGCGTTGATTCACCCAAGACTTCTATATCCTTGGTATAGATGCTAGTATCTCTTATTATGCCTGAATTCTATCTATTGGGATCGAATGTAGATTTACCCCAGAAATCCACATCGATCTTATTCTTTAAGTCAAGGTTTACCTGGTTAAGGTTGCCCATAATATGTATAGGCTTACCCATCTTCCTATTCTGTTGTTTAATCATTTTATCTTTTATCTCCAACTTATCTTCAAATCTGAATTCTCTATGATCTGAGTCCATCAAATCTGAATCCCTATCCTTATTTTGAAAGTTTATCTTGTAGTTGAATTTTTTCTATTTTAAAGATGTTTTATATATTGTGTTGTTTGAGTTGTTGATGTTGATTTGGGTTTCCGATCGGTTCGTCTCATCAACGCTATCCATAGAATCTCTAAAACACTTGAACAGAACAAACTGACACAATATGGTTTTTAAATTTAGTAGATGGATAAATTTTGTATAATTATAATATGTATAAGGTTAATTTTCTAAATTATGATAATTAATGGAATTGGGTGTTAAGAAATAATATTTAACTTTGCCTGTATTTTATAATCTTTGGCTTTAATTTCATATCTAAATAATTAAACATGGTTATAAATTAATTTGGAAATTTAAATGGATTTAAATCAAGAATGTGAAACTTTAATTTTCGATGATTTTGAACTTTGTTTTGAAAGTTTTAAAGGTATATATTATTTGAAAGTATTTGTAGTCGAAATTGTTTCAAAGGATTTTTAATTTGTAAATCAGTGCTCTTTTCTTTGTCGCTGGAAAATAATTTCGGTGATGACTGCAGCATCATCGACATTCATTTTCGGGTTTCGAAGTGGAGAGACCATTCTGTAGCCTTGCTATAGTTTTTCTTTGGAAAATTAAATTGATTTAAATTTCTAAATATAACTTGATTTATAATATATGTGATTTAAGAGTTGATTTGATATATATTGTGTATATTTAATTATCTCTAAAATGGTTTGAAGTTAATCAGAAATCTAATTCTTAAATTTTATCTTAAAGGATAATTTCAATTATAAAAGTTTGAAAATATGTAAACTTGAATAATTGAAATTGGAGAATTTATTTGTTTAATATTCTATTACATTCCAATATAACTTAACTAAATTATTCAAAAGTTGAATATGTAATTGGAAAATATACAAAATAAAGAGAAACTTTATAAATAAAACTTAAGTGGTTATAATAAATGTTATACACTTAAATTTTATTTATAAAGGATCAATAAAGGTAAATAGAGAAAAGGGGTTAATTGAATAATTTACAGTATAATAATATGTCACGACCCAAACTCGATGTCCGATAACAACATCAAATTCGTATCGCGGGAGCTTGCAACAACATTAAATGATAAACAACACAGCAGAAATAAAAGATGATATCATTGATACAACCTGAATACAATATCCAATACATCAATCTGATACAATGATAATCATCAACATCAGAGAATATACATATACAAGATACAGCGGAATATGACACAATATATAAGATGAGTTTTCACAGAATCCAATACTGCAACTCTGATCCAAAGCTCCAAAGACAAAGCTCCAAAACTCCTAGCTCAATCCACCATCATCGTTGCACCCAGATAAACAAGTGCAATCCATATCCAAAGACTGAACTAACTCCAGATGATCTACTAAATCTGAATAACTGAAAAACCAAACTCTAGACTGCTCGTGTAGAAAAAAAATTTGAGCACTCAGAGTTTAGGAAAGAAACAATAAACTCCGGGTCAGTCATGGGACTGGTGTGAGCAAACAAAACAGTTTATCTTTAAAAACAAACAACAAGAGGATTTTAAAGTCAATTCGAAATGCTTTTAGAAAATGAAACTACCATAAGGCCTCCCGCCACACACACAATGCAAACGCAGAATTGGAGGAGATTTCTCCTTATGATAGTCAAAGATGCTTACTACGCAAAATCAAATCATTGGATATTATTATTAGTGCATAGTGCAGAAAACATTTCGAAAGTAAAATATCAATCTTAGCCAGCATAGACATTTCGAACTATGCCTACTATAGCTACCATCTAAACAGTGGTGACCACCATAAGTAAATGGCAGGTTCTACAACTAATACCGTACAAGGTTCGTATTTGGAAGATGGATTTCCAACAAATGGTCAGGCTAAGGAACTTCCTATTCCACGAAAGAAACGCCTCTGGCGGGACGCTTCGAGAACCAAACTGTTCTCTGCCAAACAAGGCCGGCTACCCCTTTTCCCAAGGGATAAAAGAAACCTCAGATATGCCACCCCCGGTCCTTTGGGACCTTTAACCGAGAGCTCTCTAACCAACATCACACAGTAAATAAAGTGTGTCCACATGAGTAAGTATCTGGGCTCCATACCATGATACTACCCTTTTCCAGAAGGAATGGTCATACCCTAGGGAAGCTACCCCTGAAACCTTGCCGCACAATTCATGTTTCGACCATTACCGGTTTGTGAGGCTCGACGAAGTCTCGTCCACAAAGCTACGCTTTTTCAAAAAGCCACGCTTTGGGTCAACAGATGATCAACCTATGATCACAAAGATAAATGATCAAACAAATGATTATATCACAAATGATCAAACACTGATCATCACACAGCAACACTCAGCATGCCACATTACCAAATTGGGATATATCGCTGATAAATTTCAACTACATAACCTCTGAGCTCGTACGTCTCAGAGAAGGGTGTTAAGCTAAGAGAATAAATTCTCCGCCACTAACAGAAATGTATTTGAAAGAAATCAGCTTTATATCTCAAATTGTAATGTCAGACATACAGTCCATACAAGTCTGTTCCGGGTTCGAACAGAACCGAAGGCACTTCTCACGAAGCCCTTGCAATTCCGGATAATTTCCAATCACGTCCGGACTTCCCATCACAAAAAGAGTGATATAAATCTCTATACCGGAGCAACTCGGTGCAGAGACATTCGACAGGTTGTCCTTTCATTTTTGAAAATATCCGGTCTTCACCACTGGTCTTCAATGCTATCCATAACGTCGTATCACTAATTCGGAATGGGTTATACGACCCAAAGGTCCTTTCCCGGCTAACCCGAATAGTGAGCGCAATATTTAAAAACATATGGATCTGGGGTTCAATTAAGTCACAACTTAATAATTTCAAACTTTCTTTCAAATGGTTTAAACCAATTACCATTTTAAATCTTTTAAACAAAAAGATTTATTTCATAAAGTTCATTCAGTTCCACAAATATTCATTTACAGATTTCAAAACAATTTCAATTGGATTAATTCATTTTAAATCTTTAAGTCAAAGATTTAACTTATAGTTTTCAAAAACTGTTTCCACAGATTTATTCATAATTTGGAAACTATTTCAATTCAAACGTGGAATTCCTTTTAATACAAATTGGAAATTCGTTTCTTATACGAAAACTTTTATTTTGAAAACAACTGTTTTCATTTTGGAAAATCCGATTTCATTTATACAGGTTAAAATCTTTGGGTTAACTCAAATTCCCAAAACAACACTTTATAAATAGTTTAAAACCCATATAAGCTTGTATATCGTTTTAAAATCATAATTGCTAAATATAAAATTCAATTTCAAATATTGAATTCCAATTGAAATCAAGTTATTCAAATTTTTAACTAAGTGGTGGAGAATACTTTTATTTTTGGAATCCATTTCTAAAAGCTTTTTATATTTAATTCAATTTCATTTCCAAAGTTGTTTGAATTTAAAATTCAACTTTTTAAAACTATTTTAAATTAAATTCAAATATCTGTGACTTAACCGTTTTCCACGTGCAACCCATATCTGTGTGTGTATAAGTGTGGTCCAGGGGTTCAACACAATAGAAGTATAACATCAATCATCATAGATATATATCAATATCGATAAGCGGTATAACTCATAACGCTTATTTTTTTATTCATAGATTCATCATTACAATTCGATGTGGGTTTCGGATAACCAACTGGAATCCGACTCCCTGTCGCATCGATATTCAAATGCCGTGTTACGGCAAAAAGGGGTTTCACATATATATATATATATATAGAAACAATCACAGTTCAGCATATGGCAATCTACATCACATAGTATCATAATCACAAACAGAAAATATCAATCCTGTATACACACTTGATGATAGTCAATCATCTTCAATTTAAGGTGAAGGTAAAAAGAGTTAACCACATCACTATTTTTATTAACTTATTTAAATCAAAGGTTAATTATTCGTAATAATTAAATTAATTAAATTTTAATCAACTTTGTTAATAAATTATTTCTTAATCAATTAACTTAATTAACTACTAATTATAAATTAATCAGCTTGAATTATCTAATTAACAATTCTTAATTATCAATAAGTTAGACAATTAATTATTAATCAAATTTTAAATTAATCTTTCTTAATTACCTTTTTCAAACAATTGATTAATAACAATTTCTTATCTTAATTCATATTTTAAAATCTTCCTTAATTTCTTTGAAATCAACTTATTATAATAATAAAAAGTTTTAATCGTTAATTAATTTTAACCCTTAACTCACGTTAAAATACTAATTAGCTTGTTTAATATTATAACTTAAAATTTGTTTGGGCTTAAACCCATTTTTAAAAACAATTCGAGCCTCTCTCCTACTAACTCGAGTAACAACCCATTCTACCCAAGTTATCCCACGCGTTCACCCCGTCTCCCCCGAATCATTCTTCTCTTCTTCTCGCGTACCCTTCTTCCTCCCCTTTTTTTTCAGTTTAAAGTTTTAGTTTACTTCAGTTTCAAACCAAAGCGATAGGAATATACTCGCGTACGCGAGTTCGAACTCAAAGCAGCCACCCCTCTTACTCGAGAATCAACACGCGACATCCCCATCCACCAAACGCTGACACCAACGATACGTGCACGTGCACCACCGTCACAGCCACCTCCGGCCACTTGCGAACCCTCCCGCACGTCTCTTGTCGACTACGCAACCCAATCCAAACATCAAAACCTCATTACTTACCTTCAATCAAAATCGAGCTACCCAATAGAAACTGGAACTAACCCCTCGACCAGAAAATCACCTCGCCCCCTCCACGTAGTCCACGTAAGGCGCCACCACTTCGACTACACCACGCCAACCCCCTACCCTACTCATTCCCAGAGACTCGCGTGACTCGGTTCGACAGAGGTGAAGTGATCACCTCGTTTTCCAGACCCAAACAACTAACTCCTTAAACCCTAATTTAATCTTGTACCCTCAATCCACACAATTGAAATTTTCTTTAACATTTTTCCTGACTTCCATGAGGATCAAGCAAGCTTCAATTCAAGTTTCATCATTTATCACTGATTTAATTTCGAGAAATTGATAAAAATTCAAATTTTATTCAAATGCGAACTGCTCTGGAAATCTCACACTAAAAATCCTCGTTTTAGTTTTAAAAATCATAAATCCCAATATGGATTCAATCTATGAACTTGAATTATTATTTTACAACAATCCATTTTATCAAATTATCATTTGATGCCTGTAAAAGAACATTACAGTACTTATATTTCACATCAAGATTTAATCAGCTTTTTAGAAATCTAAATTTAACTTATAACATATTGTTTCAGTTGAGTATTTATAGGTTTACAACGTTTGATGAGGATGATTTGAGTTTTGATCGAAATTATGCAAACTGTAACAACAACAGAGAACACAGAGTACAAAGAATTGTATACAAGACCTAACATACACCATATCATATGATGATTGAATCATGAACTGTTCGAATCGAACCTAAAGCTTTAACTTTCTTTTTTACTCACAGGCCTTAACACCAAAAAGAAATTTCAAGGTAGAAATATTTGCTCACCTTGAAAATAAGATTTGAACAGAGAGGCCAGAGTTGTTTGATGACTACAGATTTTTTTCTCTTCTTTGAATCTGTTTTGCTTTCTTGAACTTGATTGTTTTTTTTTTCGAGTTTGTTGATGATAATGCTTACATTTTTCTTTCAGTTAGCTTACTAAGTTTGGTTTTGGACTAAATGAAATAAAGCAGATATATACATATAAATATATAGAGAGGACAGTGTGTGTAGGGGAAGGCTATCAAGTATTTTCTTTTGTTGACTAACAATGCTTTGTTTCGGCTGGGAAGATCTTTTACATGCTGAGAATATGGGGCATTAAATGAAGTGTCCTATTTTGTTTCCACTATGCTATTTAATTTATGTTTGTACAGGTATGTTGCATTTATTACTTCATGTACAGGTTGTCTTCCTTCCTTTAGTTCGGCTGTAACAAAAGTATATGGAGATGTTTGTACAGTTTCTTTGCTTTGTATAAGCATGCACACTTTGTTTGGTTTGTAAATATTTTTGTTTTCTTTGTTTCTTCTATTTGCTCTGTACATAAGTGGTTTGTACAGTTTTTCTATTATGGACATTTCTTTTTTTTTGTTCATATGTTTATCTACTTGCTTGCCTAATTCATTTTGGTTTTGTTTATTTAAGTATTTTTATTTATTGTTATTTTTTTTATCACATAGATGTTTTATTGGTATGTAGATCTTATTCTAGTTTTGTTTGTTTTTATTTTCTTTGTAGATATTATTTCTTCTTTGTCTCATTTACTTTGTAATATAAACACTTTTACATTTTATTTTAATTCATATGTTTACTTCATATTTTTGTAAATTATCTTATAATTATATTTCTAACTTAAGTATTTAATCTATTGTTTGTTTCAATCCAAATTCAAAAGCAATAAGTATACATTTATTATTAAATTTGAAAAATTCAAACAAATACATAATTTAATCCAAAAATTAAATTAAATTAAAATTTTAAATTCGTCATTAAACTGGGATCGTTACAGACTTCCCTCCTTAAAAAGAATTTCGTCCTCGAAATTCGCCAGAGAGAGATAACAAAGATAGATGAAAGGTAGAGAAATATCTTTCTAAATCAAACCGAATATCAATTCTGCATTTGACTTACCAAATCAGAATATCAACAATAGGTGTGAGAACAACTCAATCAATTTCGAAACAATTGGGTTATCTGATCTACGAAGTATACAGGGTATTGGTTAGTTCGGAGGGATAACCAATTATTCGTAGAATATATCGAAACCCAATGAAATAGACATAAATAGATTCGATTATGATCTCAGCTTCAAGATTTTACTCATTTACGATTTACTGCAAATAAAACTAAGGATAGTTCTTGTGTCGAACAAAATTGAACAATTCAATCGTAAACGAGATAGGTTACCTCATAATTTCCTCAATCAGCTTTTTAAGGTGGAAGAATCATCTCTGATTGCATACACTTTTGCTACTTGGGCTTGATTCAATGCTGGGCACTCTCCGATCACATGTCCCGGTTTGCGACATTTATAGCATTTCCTAGATTCCTGATCTGGCCTCATAAATGGCTCTCTCAATCCTGGCTTCCAATCATTCTTACATTTATCCGAGTAGTGGCCTTTCTCCAAACAATTAAGACAAGTAACATCCTTCTTTTTCTTCTGTATATCCTTCTTTCTTTTATCTTTCCTCGATTTCTTTCCGCCAAACTTCCTTTTTCTCCAATTCAAATTACTTGTATCTCCATTCTCCTCCGGATCTTTTTGCTTTTCTAGAGTATCGTATCGATAGCCCATATCAATTAATTCAGAAAAAGATTCCTTGACGTGAGTAGTCATCCGTTCCTGAAACTCCTTGTTCATCCCTCGAATAAACTTTTCATTCTTCTTTAACGATGTATTCACCAATTCCGGACCAAATCGAGATAATTCAATAAATCTGTTCAAGTATTCCTCAAATGATAAGCTTCCTTGCTTCAAATCTATAAACTCCAGGTACACTCTAGAGATACCAGCAGATGGCATATATCGCTGCTCAAACACTTCCTTGAAATGACTCCAAGTAAATTCATCTGCCGACTCATCCACGGTAACTGTTTCCCACCAAATTAAAGCCTCTTCCTGGAGTTGCCAAGATGCTATCAATCGCATCTGATCATCTTCTAATTTCAGTCCTTTGAAAATTCTTTCACACGATCGAATCCAAGCTTGCGCTTCGATAACAGTTTCTTTGCCAGTAAATGGTTTTCCACCAAGTCTAGAAAAACTTCGATGTAGATCAGCCAAATCTGGTTGAGATTGAATAGGAATATCTGTTGTTGTGGGGTTTTGACCAGTTGAAGTGGTACTTTCCTGTCTCCTATTTCGTCCTCTTCTTCCACTCATTCTTACTATCTGTATATAGTAAGAAATCCGATTTAGGCATTCGAACGAAATATCTTAGAGAATAATAACAGATAAAGATAATAGATTTAGAAATTTGGATTTTTGGTTCCACTGGTTGAACTCATTCTAGGGTATACTTCACCCTATCTCTAATGAGCCATCTAATGTGTTACACTCCGTAGCTAAAGTTCTTACTCAACCTTCAGCTCTGATACCAATTTGTCACGACCCAAACTCGATGTCCGATAACAACATCAAATTCGTATCGTGGGAGCTTGCAACAACATTAAATGATAAACAACACAGCAGAAATAAAAGATGATACCATTGATACAACCTGAATACAATATCCAATACATCAATCTGATACAATGATAATCATCAACATCAGAGAATATACATATACAAGATACAGCGGAATATGACACAATATATAAGATGAGTTTTCACAGAATCCAATACTGCAACTCTGATCCAAAGCTCCAAAGACAAAGCTCCAAAACTCCTAGCTCAATCCACCATCATCGTTGCACCCAGATAAACAAGTGCAATCCATATCCAAAGACTGAACTAACTCCAGATGATCTACTAAATCTGAATAACTGAAAAACCAAACTCTAGACTGCTCGTGTAGAAAAAAATTTTGAGCACCCAGAGTTTAGGAAAGAAACAATAAACTCCGGGTCAGTCATGGGACTGGTGTGAGCAAACAAAACAGTTTATCTTTAAAAACAAACAACAAGAGGATTTTAAAGTCAATTCGAAATGCTTTTAGAAAATGAAACTACCATAAGGCCTCCCGCCACACACACAATGCAAACGCAGAATTGGAGGAGATTTCTCCTTATGATAGTCAAAGATGCTTACTACGCAAAATCAAATCATTGGATATTATTATTAGTGCATAGTGCAGAAAACATTTCGAAAGTAAAATATCAATCTTAGCCAGCATAGACATTTCGAACTATGCCTACTATAGCTACCATCTAAACAGTGGTGACCACCATAAGTAAATGGCAGGTTCTACAACTAATACCGTACAAGGTTCGTATTTGGAAGATGGATTTCCAACAAATGGTCAGGCTAAGGAACTTCCTATTCCACGAAAGAAACGCCTCTGGCGGGACGCTTCGAGAACCAAACTGTTCTCTGCCAAACAAGGCCGACTACCCCTTTTCCCAAGGGATAAAAGAAACCTCAGATATGCCACCCCGGTCCTTTGGGACCTTTAACCGAGAGCTCTCTAACCAACATCACACAGTAAATAAAGTGTGTCCACATGAGTAAGTATCTGGGCTCCATACCATGATACTACCCTTTTCCAGAAGGAATGGTCATACCCTAGGGAAGCTACCCCTGAAACCTTGCCGCACAATTCCTGTTTCGACCATTACCGGTTTGTGAGGCTCGACGAAGTCTCGTCCACAAAGCTACGCTTTTTCAAAAAGCCACGCTTTGGGTCAACAGATGATCAACCTATGATCACAAAGATAAATGATCAAACAAATGATCATATCACAAATGATCAAACACTGATCATCACACAGCAACACTCAGCATGCCACATTACCAAATTGGGATATATCGCTGATAAATTTCAACTACATAACCTCTGAGCTCGTACGTCTTAGAGAAGGGTGTTAAGCTAAGAGAATAAATTCTCTGCCACCAACAGAAATGTATTTGAAAGAAATCAGCTTTATATCTCAAATTGTAATGTCAGACATACAGTCCATACAAGTCTGTTCCGGGTTCGAACAGAACCGAAGGCACTTCTCACGAAGCCCTTGCAATTCCGGATAATTTCCAATCACGTCCGGACTTCCCATCACAAAAAGAGTGATATAAATCTCTATACCGGAGCAACTCGGTGCAGAGACATTCGACAGGTTGTCCTTTCATTTTCGAAAATATCCGGTCTTCACCACCGGTCTTCAATGCTATCCATAACGTCGTATCACTAATTCGGAATGGGTTATACGACCCAAAGGTCCTTTCCCGGCTAACCCGAATAGTGAGCGCAATATTTAAAAACATATGGATCTGGGGTTCAATTAAGTCACAACTTAATAATTTCAAACTTTCTTTCAAATGGTTTAAACCAATTACCATTTTAAATCTTTTAAACAAAAAGATTTATTTCATAAAGTTCATTCAGTTCCACAAATATTCATTTACAGATTTCAAAACAATTTCAATTGGATTAATTCATTTTAAATCTTTAAGTCAAAGATTTAACTTATAGTTTTCAAAAACTGTTTCCACAGATTTATTCATAATTTGGAAACTATTTCAATTCAAACGTGGAATTCCTTTTAATACAAATTGGAAATTCGTTTCTTATACGAAAACTTTTATTTTGAAAACAACTGTTTTCATTTTGGAAAATCCGATTTCATTTATACAGGTTAAATCTTTGGGTTAACTCAAATTCCCAAAACAACACTTTATAAATAGTTTAAAACCCATATAAGCTTGTATATCGTTTTAAAATCATAATTGCTAAATATAAAATTCAATTTCAAATATTGAATTCCAATTGAAATCAAGTTATTCAAATTTTTAACTAATTGGTGGAGAATACTTTTATTTTTGGAATCCATTTCTAAAAGCTTTTTATATTTAATTCAATTTCATTTCCAAAGTTGTTTGAATTTAAAATTCAACTTTTTAAAACTATTTTAAATTAAATTCAAATATCTGTGACTTAACCGTTTTCCACGTGCAACCCATATCTGTGTGTGTATAAGTGTGGTCCAGGGGTTCAACACAATAGAAGTATAACATCAATCATCATAGATATATATCAATATCGATAAGCGGTATAACTCATAACGCTTATTTTTTTTATTCATAGATTCATCATTACAATTCGATGTGGGTTTCGGATAACCAACTGGAATCCGACTCCCTGTCGCATCGATATTCAAATGCCGTGTTACGGCAAAAAGGGGTTTCACATATATATATATATATATATATAGAAACAATCACAGTTCAGCATATGGCAATCTACATCACATAGTATCATAATCACAAACAGAAAATATCAATCCTGTATACACACTTGATGATAGTCAATCATCTTCAATTTAAGGTGAAGGTAAAAAGAGTTAACCACATCACTATTTTTATTAACTTATTTAAATCAAAGGTTAATTATTCGTAATAATTAAATTAATTAAATTTTAATCAACTTTGTTAATAAATTATTTCTTAATCAATTAACTTAATTAACTACTAATTATAAATTAATCAGCTTGAATTATCTAATTAACAATTCTTAATTATCAATAAGTTAGACAATTAATTATTAATCAAATTTTAAATTAATCATTCTTAATTACCTTTTTCAAACAATTGATTAATAACAATTTCTTATCTTAATTCATATTTTAAAATCTTCCTTAATTTCTTTGAAATCAACTTATTATAATAATAAAAAGTTTTAATCGTTAATTAATTTTAACCCTTAACTCACGTTAAAATACTAATTAGCTTGTTTAATATTATAACTTAAAATTTGTTTGGGCTTAAACCCATTTTTAAAAACAATTCGAGCCTCTCTCCTACTAACTCGAGTAACAACCCATTCTACCCAAGTTATCCCACGCGTTCACCCCGTCTCCCCCGAATCATTCTTCTCTTCTTCTCGCGTACCCTTCTTCCACCCCTTTTTTTTCAGTTTAAAGTTTTAGTTTACTTCAGTTTCAAACCAAAGCGATAGGAATATACTCGCGTACGCGAGTTCGAACTCAAAGCAGCCACCCCTCTTACTCGAGAATCAACACGCGACATCCCCATCCACCAAACGCTGACACCAACGATACGTGCACGTGCACCACCGTCACAGCCACCTCCGGCCACTTGCGAACCCTCCCGCACGTCTCTTGTCGACTACGCAACCCAATCCAAACATCAAAACCTCATTACTTACCTTCAATCAAAATCGAGCTACCCAATAGAAACTGGAACTAACCCCTCGACCAGAAAATCACCTCGCCCCCTCCACGTAGTCCACGTAAAGCGCCACCACTTCGACTACACCACGCCAACCCCCTACCCTACTCATTCCCAGAGACTCGCGTGACTCGGTTCGACAGAGGTGAAGTGATCACCTCGTTTTCCAGACCCAAACAACTAACTCCTTAAACCCTAATTTAATCTTGTACCCTCAATCCACACAATTGAAATTTTCTTTAACATTTTTCCTGACTTCCATGAGGATCAAGTAAGCTTCAATTCAAGTTTCATCATTTATCACTGATTTAATTTCGAGAAATTGATAAAAATTCAAATTTTATTCAAATGCGAACTGCTCTGGAAATCTCACACTAAAAATCCTCGTTTTAGTTTTAAAAATCATAAATCCCAATATGGATTCAATCTATGAACTTGAATTATTATTTTACAACAATCCATTTTATCAAATTATCATTTGATGCCTGTAAAAGAACATTACAGTACTTATATTTCACATCAAGATTTAATCAGCTTTTTAGAAATCTAAATTTAACTTATAACATATTGTTTCAGTTGAGTATTTATAGGTTTACAACGTTTGATGAGGATGATTTGAGTTTTGATCGAAATTATGCAAACTGTAACAACAACAGAGAACACAGAGTACAAAGAATTGTATACAAGACCTAACATACACCATATCATATGATGATTGAATCATGAACTGTTCGAATCGAACCTAAAGCTTTAACTTTCTTTTTTACTCACAGGCCTTAACACCAAAAAGAAATTTCAAGGTAGAAATATTTGCTCACCTTGAAAATAAGATTTGAACAGAGAGGCCAGAGTTGTTTGATGACTACAGATTTTTTTCTCTTCTTTGAATCTGTTTTGCTTTCTTGAACTTGATTGTTTTTTTTTTCGAGTTTGTTGATGATAATGCTTACATTTTTCTTTCAGTTAGCTTACTAAGTTTGGTTTTGGACTAAATGAAATAAAGCAGATATATACATATAAATATATAGAGAGGACAGTGTGTGTAGGGGAAGGCTATCAAGTATTTTCTTTTGTTGACTAACAATGCTTTGTTTCGGCTGGGAAGATCTTTTACATACTGAGAATATGGGGCATTAAATGAAGTTTCCTATTTTGTTTCCACTATGCTATTTAATTTATGTTTGTACAGGTATGTTGCATTTATTACTTCATGTACAGGTTGTCTTCCTTCCTTTAGTTCGGCTGTAACAAAAGTATATGGAGATGTTTGTACAGTTTCTTTGCTTTGTATAAGCATGCACACTTTGTTTGGTTTGTAAATATTTTTGTTTTCTTTGTTTCTTCTATTTGCTCTGTACATAAGTGGTTTGTACAGTTTTTCTATTATGGACATTTCTTTTTTTTTTGTTCATATGTTTATCTACTTGCTTGCCTAATTCATTTTCGTTTTGTTTATTTAAGTATTTTTATTTATTGTTATTTTTTTTATCACATAGATGTTTTATTGGTATGTAGATCTTATTCTAGTTTTGTTTGTTTTTATTTTCTTTGTAGATATTATTTCTTCTTTGTCTCATTTACTTTGTAATATAAACACTTTTACATTTTATTTTAATTCATATGTTTATTTCATATTTTTGTAAATTATCTTATAATTATATTTCTAACTTAAGTATTTAATCTATTGTTTGTTTCAATCCAAATTCAAAAGCAATAAGTATACATTTATTATTAAATTTGAAAAATTCAAACAAATACATAATTTAATCCAAAAATTAAATTAAATTAAAATTTTAAATTCGTCATTAAACTGGGATCGTTACATAATATTTAAAAGAAATTATATATAAATTGAAATAGTTACATTAAGTGAAATACACTTAATATATATAGGATTAGATATATTAAGTGGAATAAAGTTAATAATAATTTGGAATAAAGAAGAATGCAATTTAATGAATAAAGATGAAATATAATAAATGATGGTTCAAAACTCATGACTTTATAAATTGTTGATTTGATGATGAGATAATGAGATTTAAAAATAATTAAGATTTATTTAACTAAAGTGAAATCAAATGAATGAAATTAATTATTAATGTAAGTTGAAATTTTCATGGTTTTAAAATTTATTATCTTATTCTATTTCCAATCTATTTTCTTTCTGGTTGTTTCCATTCTCCTACCTTCTAAGTAGGAAATCAAATTCGAATTGGTTAGCCTTGGAGCTACTGTTCTCCTTCAGCTTGATCTTGCCTCTGATTTTCACCAACTCAGGGTTGCTGAGGAAAGTATTCCCGAGACTGCTTTCCGTACTGAGAATGGTTTTTCTGTGAATGGTTAGTCATGCCTTTTGGTTTGACTAATGCTCCTGCTCTCTTTGTTGATTTGATGAATCGTGTTTTTCGTATTGTGCTTAATAAATTGTTCTAGTCTTTCTTTCTTTCTCTTTTTTCTTCATCATTTAACTTTTCTATCTTTTCTGTGGTTCTTACTTCTCCCTATTCTGAATTTGAGCACTGCTTACCATTCACAGACCGACGGTCAAACGGAAAGGGTGAACCAGATTCTCGATGATCTTTTTCGTGCTTATGTTCTTGATTCTGGAGAAACTTGGGAAGATCATCTCCACCTTGTTAAACTTACCTATAACAACAGTTATCAGGTATAATTTCAATCTTCTTGTCATCTTGTCTTAATCTTATTCCATTTTATCTTTTGTGTGTTTTCCCGTACCTCATTCCTTTTCGGGGACGAAAAGTTTTGAGTGGGGGAGAGTGTAACAACCCTGTATTTTGTGATTATTTTAATTGTATATTGTAATTAATTTAATTTAATTCCTAATTTAAATACTTTATTTTATTTATTAAATGGAAAATTTTGTTATTAATTATGATTTGTATGTGAATCATAATCCTAAACATGAATAAAAAGAGTATTTTCCAATACTTTGAATTTTGGTCAATACGTTCAAACTTTGACTTTTAATTTAAAAATTTACAAAGTTTAAAATTTTGAATTTTATCTTTTATTATGAAAGTAAATAAAATTTTAAGAATACTGCTTTTCGTTTAATTGGAATCAGATTTATAATGTGAAAGTTATGCCCTTTTAAATATTGTGTGTAAATTGCTGTATTTAACAAAATTGTTTATTTTAAATTATATAAATAATATTTTATTGGTCATGTAATGTTCTAATTTATGTTTTCATGGGTAAAATAACATGTTATGTATATATTTTGGTTTTAAAACATTTTTCAAAGTATAATTGACATTTTCCAATGTCAGTTGTATTCTGTTTATAATTTCTAATTTCTAGTTTCAATTAATTAAAGAAAATCTTTATTTATTTTTCTATTTTCTTAAAAACCTTATTTTATTTTCATTTCCACTTTGTTTTTTTCAACATTTATTTATGTTACTTGACCTTTTAATTGTTTAGAAGTGTTGATATAATTTTCCAAAGTTAGTGATAATTTATTTGTAATTTTTGAGCCTGTTTCCAATTTTTAAGCAATTTCTTTAATTCTTTTTCCATTTTCTTTAAAATTTATTATTTATTTTTATTTTATATTACTTTGTTTCAGTTTTTCAAGTCAAATTACTGATTTTATTTTTGTTTTATTTGTATTAAAGAAAAAGAAATATGAAGAGTTAAAAGAGTTTTAACCTAAGTCCTTTCATTTCCAAAGACTTTTCATTTGCCCGCCTTTTCCTTTTCTCTTTTTTGGCCGTACATCCTAAGTGTTTTAGCCATGTATTCATTTTTTTTTCACGTGAATACTTTAGTTCCTCATTTCATTTCATGGCTAAGAAGTTTTGGGTAATGGCCTCCTCTTTTCTTCTACTTTTCTTCCTTTTCTTATTGTTTTTTCCAATGTTTTGCCTTGGATTCTCTTGCTCTGCTCGGCCTAACACCTCCACCATCTCCTCCACCGACCATCACCACTTCTTCCCCACCTTATCCATGGCCACACTAGCCCCTCCTCTGACCTGAAGGTGCCATGGCTTCCCCTTGATCAAAACTTCACAAAAATATTGAAAAAAAACACCTCGAAACCTTGTCTAGTCGACCTTATGATCACCTCCCCTTCATTGTTTGCCACGGCCACCTCCTTAGACTCCACCACCACCACTTGTACACCACCTGAACATCCCCCTCTCCTCTGACCAGACCTGTAGCAAGTCATGGCCGAGCCTAGGACCTTGTAGACCGAGCCAAAGATGAACCAAAACTCCACCATATTGCATAAAACTCTTCACATGCCTATGTTGTAACTTCCCCATCATCTCTAGCTTGTAGCCGTGCATCCCTTAGTCCAAACCAGACCCAAACCATGATCAAACCTGAGCCAAAGCATGTCCAAACCTGAACCAAAACATCCCCTAGGCCGTGCAAGCATATGTAGAAAACAAGGCAAAGGTTTGTGTGTTCCATTTGCTTGTCATTTCAAAGTTATTTAAATTCAATGTTGTATTGAATTTTGATTTATCTTGGTTTTGTTTTAGATTGTAACACATGTTCCTTAGCTTGGTTCTCTTCCACTTGAATCTATTATTGTGTCATCGTGCCTTTGGGAATCCGTTTATGTCAATTGTATTGAAATCTCCAGCTTGAAAAGGTGAGTAAATCTCACCTGACATTTATACTTATGCAAATGTGAATTGACAACAATTGAATGTGTAGAATATTATATATGATGTTATACTGCCTATGATTATTAATTATATGATGTTAAACCTATTATTTTATCTGTCATATCATCTGTTACTGATATATGTTGTTAACTGTTCATTTATATTTGTTTATCACACTGCAAGTTCTCAGTTAGTATAGAAATCACTATGGGTTGAAATGGTACATACCTGAACAGACTTTAGAATAGGGAAAAATCGTCATGGGATGAAATGATAGGCCTGAACGATTTTTATTTATTTTATTTTAACTTGGGATTGCGGGTTTGAAATGATAGAACCCGAATTATGCTTTTCTAAACTGCGGATTGAAATGATACATATCCGTATCACTTGACCTAGGTTAGAAAACTATATACAGGCTCGTGGTTATTTTTATAAAGTATTTTGAATATTTTTAATGTTTTTTAAAAGCGTAAAATTATGAAAATTTTATTTAAATTGGATTTTTAATGTTTAAATAAAGAAATTTGGATTTTTTCTAGAAGTTAAAAATGTACTTTAAATGAATGGTAAAAGTGAATTTTTGAAATATAACTTAAGTTTGGAAATTTGGAATTTTGGTTTTAAAATGATATTTAAGTTATATAAATAAAATAGAAATTTAATTATATTTGGAAAATGGTAATTATGATAATTTGATTTAAATTTGAATTTAAATAATATAATAAAGTATTATTGATTTTTCTATGAACTAAAATGGTTAAATGAATGAATGCTTAAATGTGTAATTTTAAAATATTACTTGACTTGGAAATGGGAAATTTGGTTTTAATTAAAGGTTTAAATTAATTAAATAAATTGGAAATTTAGTTCAATTTGTGAAATGGTAATTTGAAAATGTAAGAGTTAATAAATTGTAAAAGGTAAAATGGGAAAATTGTACATTTGAATTTGTTAAGTAAAATTTTTGGAAAATTTGATTTTATTGTAAAGTTTACTTTATAAAAACCATAAGTTAAAAGAGTATTTTTAATGAACATTTTTGAATGTTAAAAATATGATTTTTATAATGTTTAAATGGTTAAATTGAAGTTTATTATTTGTTGGAAATACACTAAAATCTGGAAATTACTTTAATAGCATTCAGAAATGCTATGATTTCTGATTTGAACTAAAATTGAATAAAAGAGCTATTACAGCATTTATGAAATGCTGTAGTTGCTGTAGTTGAACTAAATAGACTAAAACTTGACTCAGGTCTATTACAGCAGTTCTGTAACTGCTGTAGTGGTCTGCTGTCTTTGCTGAATAAATTTAAAACCCTTATTTTGAAACCTGAGCTATTACAGCATTTCTGAAAATGTTGTCTTTGCTGTTTTAAACCAAATTTCAACTAAACTGAGATTTAACAGCATTTTAAAATGCTTTCTTTGCTGAACTAAAATGTTTTCAAGTATAACTTATAACAACTTTTTTTGAATGCTGTGAAAGGCTGAAATTTCCAATGTTTATGGTTTTTAACTTAGTAAATGAACTCAGAATAGTTTAAAACTTTGGTAATTGAATACTTGATTTGAAAGTATAATAATTACACTTTTAAATGATTTAGATGAATTATTTTGATTGAAATATAAACAATTTAAATGGTGACTTGAAAGGATAATAAATGAATGATATCTTTGAATTTAAAAAGGTATTTAAAGTTGAATATTTGGATTTGAACTCAAATGATGATTTGAAATGAAGTTTTGAAAGGATATGATATTTTGATATATTAAAATGATTTGAAATGAAGTTTTGAAAGGATATGATATTTTGATATATTAAAATGATTTGAAATGAAGTTTTGGAAAGATATGATATTTTGATATATTGAAATGATTTGAAATGAAGTTTTGAAATGATATGATATTTTAAATATATTGAAATGGTTTGGAATTGATTTAATCTTTATTTTGATAAAGATTTGGATTTGAAATGATATTCTATTTTGAAGTATAAAATGTTATTTTAAAATCATAACCACGGGTTATAATAACGATTGGTTGTTAAAGAGACCGGGATCAGATATGGACATACTCTCTGTCGATATCGAAAACCACTTTGACAACTGTGTACGCGGTGGAGTTTCAAGAATGAAGTAGGATGGTGGCAACGATCCTAAGGTATATGCGTGGACCCAACTCCCGTGAGTTGGCATAAGGTGGCTAAAACAGGAGCGATCGACGGGCCAATGAGGTAGCACCTCTGATCGGACACACTTCTTCGATACCATTATATTACTTTGTGATTGATTGGGTGCACCCCTTGATTTGGGAGTGATGTTTGAGGTGGGCGGTAGTGGCTGCTATGCGTCACCACCAGTCCGGATGCGTAATTGGTATATCTACCCTGGCATTGCCTTGTGTGCCGTGTCACCTACCATATCGAGCTTTACTACGAGTTCCTATTTGTGTCGTACCTATGGAGTATCTTCTCATAGCCTTTCGAGGTATGCAGGTACTGTATAGACTATTGGCACTATTTGTGTTAAGGGCTATATGGGTAACCCCTTAACGCTATTTAAAAGTATGTTTATTTTATGTTAGACATTATTATAATAGCGCAATATTACTACATAGTAAATAGTTTAACGGATCCTTAAAGGATGGGCGATCCCAAGCATTCTTTAAGTTACATGTACCTTTATTACAGTTCACTTGAGTTGGTTTACACTGTATAAGTATGTATGTCCTGACTCGAGTGTTTTGTGTTTTGCTATACGCTCGGGTTAGACTGAGTGATACAACATTAGAGACTCACCTTTGGAGCTGGAGTTTTGCTTTGAAGAACCAGATATCTATTCATTTCGATTCCGGTTGTATTCTGAGTTGTACCTGATTATCATACTTTTACTCCTGTTGTATCTTGGTATTCCTATTGCATCTTACTTAACTCTGATGTATTTATATAGTAGCTTCATGAACTACTATTTCTCTGTTTCCATTGCATTATATTACTCTATGTCTGTGATCCGTGATTATTTATTTACTGTATATGATGAGTTTGCCAAATTTTTATTTACAACGCGGTATTTTGAGCAATTCAAGTCCGACATGTGCGGATGAGAATGGTTGAAAATATCGGGTCGTTACAATTATTATATATTTCAAAATCTTAAAACCAATTTCAAAACACCGGAGTTCAATTCTCGAATTTCAAATTTAAAATCCTTCAGTTATAAATCATTTTTAGATAAATCAAATTTATTATATAATTTTTCAAATTTACAAATCCTTTCGAAACCTCAAATTCTTGTTTTAAAAGGTATATAATCCTTATCGAAAACATTTTCACTTTTATATATAGAATAAAATCATAGTTATCAAAATAATAATTTTGGTATATAAAACAATTTCAAAATACAAACAAAACCCGATTTTCAAAGGATTTCAAAACAAAGATAGAGATTCCAATTAGAGGGACTTTAATCGGATAGAATTCTGACTTGAAGATAGGCTCGAACGAAGATGGGATAACTAAATTACAAAATACAAGATAGATATATTTTTATAAATCGCGGATGACCCTAGGGTCAACCGTGACTTCAAAATAAGATTGGTGCAGAATTTTGAGGCAAATCGACATTCGATTGCCAGAGATAGAATTCGGCATAACAAGAGATAGCAGCATCTAAACTGAGGGATATATAAATCTCCGATGAATCAATGCCAATTGTAAAGGAGTTTCACCCATTTACAAATCATTTAGTTGAGTTATGGGATACTCCAGGATCAAAGAATACAAATAGGGGAGACAAGAATAGATTTCGGAACCGAGGGACGTTCCAAAATTCAAAGAAATTTTCAATCAAGAAAAGGAATTCAAGCTCGAACAAAAGTGATTCCGTAATTAAATTTACTATATATGTTGAGTTTGCCTAGAGCCAAAGCTCTGATACCAACTGTAACGACCCACTATTTTGGACCATTCAAATTGACAATAATCTACACATGTCGAACTCGAATACTTCAAAACAGTGGATTGTTAATTTAAAATTTGGCAAAACTCAGCATATACAGTAAATAAATCAATCACAGAATCACAGACACAGAGTAATACAATAATACACAGCGGAATAGATAAAATAGTAGTTCATGAAGCTACTATATAAACATCAGAGTTAAAATAAAATACAGCAGGATATCTCAAATACAGTGAAGTCTTCAGTACAAATAAATGACCTCTCTAAACAAATCAACTGGAAAAGCTGAAAGCTGAATCGATAGTTGGATCTCCAAATGAAGCTCCAAACTCCAAGGGTGAGTCTCAAATGCTGTACCACTCAGTCTGACCCGAGCGTAAAGCAATACACAAAAACACTCGAGTCAGGATTAACATTCTTATACTAATAAATCCAACTCAAGTGAAATATCAACTGAAATACAAGTAACTTAAAGGATGTTTGGGATAACCATCCTCTAAGGATTTGTGGAACTATCTACAATGTAGAAATATACACTATAACACCGTGGTCATTTCAAATTAATTTATACTTCAAAACCAAAAATTCACTTTTATTTCAAATATATCTATTTTCCAAAATAATATATATAGGTTAAATAATTTATAAAGTAAAGTATTTATAATTTCCTCAAGTCTCACAAATCGATTCAAATCAACTCAAATTCCAAATTCAAATTTATTCAAAGCTCAATTCATCAATTCAAATCAGTTCTCAAAAGACCATTTAAATTTTCAATATATTTCAAGGCTTAAATATTCAATATTTTCAAAGTTAAATTTAGCAGTATCATATAGCTCTTGATTTAACTTCATTATTATTTAATCAGGGAATATTCACTAAATAAATTCAGTATCATTCAACTAGCCTTAAATTACATTTTTACTAAATATTTCCTTAAATTTATTTAAACAAGAAATATTCATTAAATTACTTAAATCAAACCCAAGTTATAAATCATATCTTAAATCTCAATTTCAATAAGTTTAAAATCGGTTTAATTAAATAAACTTCTTTATTGAATACAATTTCAACTAAATTTAAATTATTATCGGGATCTATTTGGAATATAAATTTAAATACTTAACCATATTATATGTATTAAATCAATATTAATTAAATTAAATATTATCATTAAATCTATATATATCATTACCATTTATATGTAATAATTTAAGAATCAACATTTATTTAAACCATATATTTCTTTCCAAAACCATAGGATTTATTTTCAAAATATTTATATATGGACCAACGGTGTCTGTATATAATTTCCTATTTATGGTCTAGTGATACGGATATTTATCATTTCAATCCGTAAATTTAAATACATACGAGTAGATATCATTTCGACCCGTAATCCCAAATTCAAATCAATTGAAAATCGCTTGGGTCTATCATTTCAACCCATAACGGATTTCTCCTATTCTAAAGTCCGTTCGGGTATGTATCATTTCGACCCATAGTGAAATCTATACTAACAAGGAACTTGCAGAGTGATAATAGATAATATAAAATATAACAATAGACATATATCATCAGTAATAATATATTATAAACAACAGGATATGGTGTCATATCCCATAGGTGAATAGTTATAGATAATAGCATATATAACAATTTAAATAACTACAGCAGCATATTTCAATTGTCGTTTCAATTGAAATCAAATTTAATAAATATAAGAATGTTAAATCGTGAGTGATTACTCACCTTTCAAGGCAGGAGATATGCACGGGAATGGAAGCGAATAGACAAGGACAAGCATACAAATCAAGCGAGCGGAACGACGACAAGTTGGGATTTTGCTGAGATAGATTTGATATTGCGAATGTCAGTCAAAGTGGCACGAGATCAGTGAAACATGATATATTACATATATATAAATTTTCTAAAATCAATTTAAACATATTTTAAAATAAAATATATATTTATTTTCAAATTAACATTAAATACCAACATATAAAATATCCGTATATATTTGAAAACAAATTCACATTCACTTATGTTGCTAATGTATATAAATGTATCTACAACTTACATACTTATGATAATAAAATAAATATTATTATAATAGCTATATACGTATATACTCACTGACATCTATAACCACTTCCATAAATCAAAGGGCCATTGCTCAGATTTAAATATGCCTATACTATTTAAAAGTATATATATACAAACTATCTTAAACAAAAATAGCTTATAAACAGGTCAGTTTATATAACTTAATTTATAAACTATCCCATCCATATAACTTATATAACTATCATATAAACGTACGTATATATATTATACTTTCATAACTTCAATGTTATATATATATACCGGTTAACCCAAAGAAAATCTAGCTGAACTAAATAAACTTACACAGTAGAACATATCAGCAACACCTAAGTATATATATTACTATATTATAAATATAACAACCATACTTTAACAAGACTTATAAAAACTATATATATAAAAGTATATAACTTACGCATCTATAACAGGTTATTTATATATAAACAAATATAACATGCAAAGTAAAACCAACAGACATACTATATATATAACCTTTATATATATTAACTAATGTTTGAAATTCATGTATATACTTTTATTACACTACCACATATACATAGCCTATAAGTACAGTTATTATAAAAATCATTATATATAATATATATAAAACTTATACATATAGATATATACTTACAAATCTCGAATGGAGGAGGTGGGATGCTAATATGAAACACACGGCTGTGTAGTTGTATGGTTGCCGTGAGGAAGGCACGTGAGGGAAGTGGCGAGTTTGGTGGTTGGCGTGGTGGGTGATTGCGGAGGGAAGGTGCACGGCCAACGGAGGAGATGTTGGGTTTGATCGGAGTTGAGTAGGTTTGTGGGGTCGCGGATCAGGGGAGGAGGAGGTGGGATGATCGGCGGCTCCAGTGGGAGGTGGTGGCTTCAGCTGGGCTGCTGTGTGATGGGAGGGTTGAGGCCGGAGGAGGCACAGTTAATGTGGGGTGTGGGATCTCGAGATGGTCGGCTAAAGAGTGAAGGCCGAAGGCCTCTGGAGACAAGCCATGGTCAGAGAAAACAAGTGAATCAGGGGAAAATGAATAGTTGCTGGAAGATGAATTTATAAAGGGGATGAATAGTTCAAAAAGGGAATGTAACGCACAAATAAATAAAACAAAATGTACCCAAATAAATGAAATGGTATGGGATGGCAACGGTCATCCTTAGATTGAGCTGAATAATAAAAGAAAATTATTGTATGAGCATCACGTTTCAGATTTGAAAAATAAAATATAAAGTCAAGATTTATGGTACCGTTACAACAAACAGTTCAAACATTTCGTTGCGCATCAGACTTCAAAATACAGAAATAAATATACCGTAGTGATCAGCACGATGAGACGATCAAAACGGTATATAGATATCTGTGGTACGATCATCCGATCAAAAGTCGATAATCGGTACGATAAACGCTGCTATTCCGTACGGAAAAATCCAAATGGAGCTAGAAACGTCCGAATTTCGCGAAACGAATTTCGCAGTCTGATTCAGAGTGTTCTAAATAAATTTTCTCATGTTGACATATTTTGGTTTCAGAATACTTTTAAATTCAACTGTTATTGACCGATTTAAATTGAAATAAAATTTCACAATAAAATAAACTTCAATATTATCACATGAAAATTTACCAGTAGCTATATTGAAATAGATGTATTCCAAATAATAAATTTTTATTTTCAAATTTTATTGTTTAAAATTTCAAAAAATCTCAATTAATTATCTAATTAAAACCATTAAAATTTTCGGGTCGTTACATATTTCCAAGGCGTGCTCCTCAATGGTACTATCTAGCTGGCATTATATGGAATCTCAATCACTCATACTTCTTTATTTGGAAAGGCGAACCCTCAGTCAGTCACTTAACACCTTATCTAGAAGCAGGCCCCTATAGAGATACCATCTAACATGTCCCCTAGGCCATTTGATACTTCATTTGGGGAAAAGAGGCGGACCTTCAAAAACCACTTAATACCTCAAGACCACGAAGCAGGCCCCTCGTACTATGGCCCATACTCATAATGACGTCTCATATTATTCCGACTACTCATAGGAACCGATAGCTGGATTAGCTAGGCATATTTCCTCAACAGAACTTGGGACTAACCTCACATTATTATAAATATTTATCATAAGGATATGGCACATCAATAGGAAGTGTACACAACTGCTGGTAGCCTCAAAGTGAAGGGCATACTTCTGTAACTCTATTGACCCGCATCCTTATGACTTAGCCATAAATTAAATGCACTCCATATATATATAATAATACTCATTTCGCCTTTAAATAAATAAGATCTTATGAGGAATATCCTTATTACGCCTTAGAATAATAATGAGGCTATATAAGAGTTTCCTTTTATTTTCGCCTAACAATCAATTACATTCCTAGGGGAAACAAATGAAAATAAATACCTAATTAACTACACCATATACGATTACACGTTAATTACGCTAATAGAGATAAATAAATATTCGCACCTAATAAATTCTAAATGTATGGATTTTACGCCTTGAACTCGCGTTAAATGTCAATTCCCTAACCAAATACTATTACAAGTCCTTTTTCTTCAGATTCCTAAGATTTCAATGTACCAAAGTAAGAATTCTAATTTCTAAAATAGAGAATAAACATTAATGACAAAAACTGCAATAATTGTCTTGTAAATAAAATAGAAACTCAATTTATTACACCAATTCAATGGAATATTCTGAACAGTAGGAACTACAATTTAAACTCAACGTTCTATTCAACACCTCTTTTACAAAGAAATGAATAAGAAGGAAATTTGTGTGGAATAAGTGGTGTAAACTACAAGTAAAATATGTAATCTAAACCCCTTATTTCATTAAAGAATCACAATTTGAATGAAAGAATAAGGAGAAGTGGAATAAACTATGAAATTATCAAAAATTGCATAAATAAAACAAATTCCATCAAATTAATGTAAAAAATTGAGAATTTCAACATAGAATTGACATTTCAAAATAAAAAGGAATTTTGGCGGATTTTATCTATCGTATTATCGTAATCCTAAAATCCCTAAAGCATATTAAAATCCATAGGGATACACCAAACAATTTCTAAAAAAGAAATACTAAGGTTTCCACTCATAGAACAGCCATAGCTTTGCTTTCCCTTGATTTGCGAGCCTTTCAGTCTCCTCCAGATCACTCTTTTTGATACATATATGATAGGGAAGATGTATATTTTTTTAGATTTAGAACAATTGGGGAAAGAACAAAAAGGAAAAGATTATAACGACCAGGACTTTTTTGTTGTTCGATTTTGAATATTTAAATGGTTTAAATATTGATTTGGGATTATAAATTAGTTAGTAAGATTTTAAAACTGAAAATTTAAGCGATTTCGGAATTTCCGACATGTTAAAATAGCGATCTGGGGCACAGTCTCAGAACTCGATGAAACCCATTCCATTGGATCCGTAATAGTGTGTTATTATCAGATTTCAAATTTCGTAGTCATTGGAGTTATCGTTTGATCGTATGGGATGGAAACGCGCTGAAATCTATATCGAAAATTTTATATAATAATTGGGTCCAAAAAGCTATCTTCTCCATACGATCGAATTAGGACTCGAAACCTTTTCCATTGCGTTCGGAATAGGGGTATAACATTATAAAAGGCAGGCGGTACGCTCTAATAGGGGTTCAGATTTGCTTGGTATATTTAAAACAAGATATTTGAAGATTTTATAGTATATATTCATATCAATTTCAACATCAGCCCACAAAACATCAATATCAAGTCACCTTAACCCTGAAAACACGCCACTTACCGTCGTTCGTTCTCTTTTATAAATGACGACCTTCCCTTTCAAAAATCAATAGAATGAAAAAAAGAGAAATCGCAGCAAGAAAAATATATTAACATATATATATTTGATCGAATCGAACGGGCTTCGATCCTGGAATCGAGATTTGGTGATGCTCGTTTGACGTTCAATAGTGAAGAGCGGCTCGAACGAGAGGGAAGTTGAACTAGGGCTTCGTAATTGTGGGGGGGCATAGGCCATGAGAGGCGCGATGAGGGGAAGTGAGGAGTGGTGGCGAGAGCGATTGGAGGGGAGGCGACAGTTTTTTTTGGACAAGGTCATGGTTAGTGGTAGCAGGAAGGCGAGCGAAAGGGAGGAAGAATCGGAGGGGAATTTGGGCGATGCGGTGGTTGCATTGGAGTTCGCCCTAGCATTGCGCACCTCCTCTAATTTCAACAATCTCGGTCGACACAAGGGGGAGGGGGGATAATGGCACTGATAGAAAGAAGGGGGAAGCACTATGACAAGTCGCGACTGATTATGGAAGCTCGAGCTGGTATCTGATGGTTCGGCGAGGCATGGTTGTCGATGAGGATGATGATGGTGGCGTCGGTGCGGTGGTTCATTGGCCGTGGAGAAGATGGTGAGGGATGAGAGTGCGCTCATGGGTTAGCAACAGTCTGGATGCAGTCTATCCATTTCAAAAGTTTGGGGTCTTGGAAGGTAATTTAATGTAAGACAATTGGTTTTTTTAAATTTTTTTATCAATCAATTAATTAAGTTAAAATTTCACTAATTAATATTAAATTTATACGAGGCAAAAAAAAGAGAGAAGAGGAAAAATCTGGAATCGATTTGGGAATGGTTAATGTTAGCTCGAATTTTTAGATTAAATCGAGCGTCGATCGGTTTAATTTAAAATTGGAACGATCGGCAAAAAAAAATCAAGGTGAGAAATTATCACTCATTTGGATTACCGAACTTTATTTTAAATAGTTAAATAAATTATTGGATGCGTAGTTGAATTTATAATTATCATATGTTGAATGTTATATATTATATCTATAGTAGTATATATATACTAGTATTTGGAGTGATATTTCCGCGCAGTATAGCGGATGAGACCCTATGCGCCCCGCATAATAACGGATGACCCTATATACCACGATATCCCCCTCGAAGTGGGATTGGTATTTATTTTATATTGTATTAAAATATGTGGATGCAGGGAAACATGTTGGAGGGATACAACTGGATTCCTCAAATATGTTGTTTATTTTTCATATATAGCGATATATGATTTGTGTAAAATAATCTATTATAGATTATTGTAGTGATTGGGATTATTTGATGCTATTGTAGCACTGGCCTGAATTTTGATAATTTAAATACTATAAATATTTTTAAAATCTATGGATATAAAGGGAATTTTATATAAAAATATATATTGGAATTGGAGATATGTTAAAGAAATTAAATTTTAAAAAATATATTTTATTTTTGCTTATACTTAACTATTGTAAATTTTTAAATGGAAATTTTAAAAATGACTTATATAAAAGAATTTATAAATGGTATCCGGGAATATGAAAAGGAGTTAAAATCAGTGTTAAAAATAGATTGGAGGTATAAATGAAATTTATAAGAAAGGAACTTATATAATGGAATTTTTATAAATAAGATTTGTTTTATAAACAAGTAAAACTCAAAGGAGTTTATAAATTTATAAACGATGTTTATAAATAAGGAAAATGATGGTCAGTTGATAAATTGGAAATATAGATTTACGATGTGGATTTATATCGAGTTATGGAAATCGTTGGGAAAGAAAGAGTGGAGTCTATTTTTGAATATAAGAATGGTGATGAAATTGAGATATAATCGATGTGATACAAATCGAGAGGGATTATAAATTGAAATTGGCAATATTGGATTTTTAAAATAGAATTTTGTCGAGGAATTAAAAATTGTTTTAAATGGGATATTAAATTACTATATTATGTAACTTAAATTATTATTTATAATATTCCGAATAGTTAGTAATTCTAATATTTAATATTTATTGAAATAAATTCTAATTTTATAAATTAGCTTTGTAAATAAATTAGCTAATAAAAAAATTATTTGGGAAGAGATCGATGCTATTTAAAATGTTTTTGATATCTTAAATTTTACTTAAACATATTTTTAAAAATAAACTATTATCCTTTAAAAATACCTATTTTGTATATATAGTTTTTTTTAAAGATTGAAATTTATTTATAAATCCTCTCGAGTTTGTGAACGAAGTTATTTAACGGATAGGATTTTATAAAGGGAAAATCTTATGATAGAATTCTTGGAACTTAAAGTAGATTCTGGAATATTAGGAACAAGAAATTCGGGGTTGAATCTGAAGTCATAGGGAGGTATAAATAGGTTGAAGAGATTATAAGTAGATATAATCAAATTTTGAAAAGGAAAAAGGAATTAATGTAAATCCCGAAGATTTATGAGATAAGTCACGAAACATTCTCTTAAGTATTGATATTTGAAAGGATTTTGGGAAATAAGACTTGTAATATTTTCCTAAGTATAGAAAAAATGGAAATTTGGGAATATTTCAAAATGTTGAGATGTTTCAGAAGTATCATGTTAAGGATTTATGTATTTGAAAGTTGTTTTCAAATGTTGGAAGGAATTGATATATCTTTTAAAGATATTTTGGAAATAAATTTTTTGGGGAAATTTATAATAAGGCCTAGTGACTTCTTATGGATGTTTTATTGATAGATAAATAACCGACTATCAATATTGGCCAATCTCGTTAATCGTTTCGAAGAGACCGAGATTAGATTTAATTATCCAAAAACCACTTTGATGCGGTTTGACGTAACGAATGAATTCATGATGATGATGAAGACGGTGATTTGGTTTGTCCAGACCCAGGACAACTTGTATGGATGAATGCTATCAGAACATCGTCATTGGAGGACGATGTGCATTCTAAGTAAAATTGTTCTTGAAAGGTAATGCTTAGCCTCGAACCTCATCAATCGGGAATGACTAAAACAGGGGAGATGCAGCAAGGCAAAGTGGGTCGCACCCAAGTAGGGTATGGTATCACTTTTCTAGATGTACTCGGAACCTTATTTATCTTAGATATGGGTATACATGAAAGAAGAAGCGCTCGATAGTAAGGGTGGGAACACCCAGGGTGATAAAATATTCGAGCTATCCAGGTTAGGGGTAGGCCGGTCTTGTGAAGCACAGGGTCCTGGCGAGGTCCTCGGTACATTGTTCAGAGGTGTACTATGATGGGTAGTACCCTAGTGGCCTAGTCATTCGTTGGAATCCATTCTCCAATACGAGCTTACGGTTTTGTTTGTAGAGCCTAGTATGCTGGAATTTAATTAATGTAACAATTTCAGCTATTTGAATAAGTATTTGTATTTAGACACTATTATAATATCACTGGATTTTCTACAAAATGTTTTGGTTATCGTAAGGGAAAACCCCGTCGTGTTTATGTGTGACACGGTCTTACGAGATACCTTTGTTTTTCAAAGGATTTTGATAACTCTAATAATTCAATTGAGTATGTTTTCTCACGCTGTTTTTCCAGACTAACTCGGGTGTTATTTTATTATAATGCTTGGGTCAGACCGAGTATTACAGATTCAGGATAGGATGCTATGGAGCTCAGGAAACGAGCTGGATGACAAGACGTATTTTCGTAGATTTGTATTTCTGCATTGTGAGGACAAGTTATTAAACTGTCCAGATTGATAGTTGTATATTGTACTCTGGTAATGGTATGTACATTAACAGCACAGTTCTTGTATTTAAAATCTGTTATTGTAAATTATATTTTGTTCCGCTGCGATTGTGAGATTCTGTGTGTTGTTATATTTTTCTTCTACCTCTTTCTTCTTCTTCACCCTAGTTATTCGCACTTTCGTACACTTTGGTTGAGCGAGGAGGAATTATTATCAACTAAAGTGGTACGGAACTGTGGGTCGCTACATTTGGTATTATAGCTGAAGGTTAAGCGAGAATCTTGGCTCTGGTGGGGATTACTGATTAGAGATAGAGTCAGTAGTACTCTAGAATGAGTTGAGTGTAATAATAGCTATGAGCGCGTGTATGTTAGTGAATATAAATGGTTTTATATCTTGTTAATTTATCTGTTGAGTTGTATATAAATTCTGTTCGAATAGTGGGACCCCACTAAATTGATAGGAGTTTTTAAACACTTAAATAGAGTAATTCGACACAATATGGTTTTGAAGCGGGTAAATGAAATAATTTTACGCAAATTATATTTTTGTATAAAAGGAATAATTTTCTAAAATTATTATGGTATATTTGTAGTGTTTGGATGATAATATTATAATCAAAACAAGATTATAAAATCTGGACTTGGTTATATATAACCAAATGGAAATTGTATAAGTGTGGATTATACAATTGAATTAAAACTAAGACTTGATTAAAACCAGAGTTTGAAAAATTAAATCTCGGAGATTTTCGGAAGTGTTTTCCAAAGTATTTTGAAATAAATAATAGTAATATTATTTTGGAGATATTTTTGAAAGAAAAATGTTTTTAAATGGATTTTGGAAAGTGATAATAGCACTGAACTCACTACAGTCGCAGGAAAATAATCCTAGTGATGGCTGTAGCATCATCAGTATTCAGTTTTGAGTTTCTAAGTGATGGATTGCTACCAAAGTGAATTGATGTGGAGAATTTTGGTAAAAACAAGTTTTGTTTATAAAAAATTCCGAAAGGATTTATTTTGGATAAAATCAGGTTGATTTTAAAATTTAAAGGAAGTGGTTTGTTAAACAAAAAAGGGTATATATATATATATTTAATTTCAAATGATTTGAAATTAATACCAGGTGTTTGAATTCTAGAATCCTTATTTGAATGTTTTAGAAAACATTAGGAAATAAGTTATAAACTTATAAAATTGAGAATGATTTTAAAGAAGAGAGAAAAGTGTGGAATTTGAATGTCGGAATGAAATTTTAACTTTAGAAAGTTAAAATGAATGGAATTTAACTTAAGCAAAGTTAAATGGAATAAATAAATGAAGGGATGACGATAATAAAAGGAATTAGTGAATTAATTTAAAATGGATTGTATGAATTGAATTTAACATGTGAAAGCTAAATAAATTGAATTGGTAAAGGAAAATTTAAGTAATTTGAATTTAACTCGAGCAAGTTAATTGTATATAGAATGGATATTAATTTGGTTGAATAAAATTGGATTAAGATATAAAACTGAATGGAATTCAACTTAAGTTAAGTTGAACGAATTAAATTCTAGAAAACATAATTGATTGTGATTTGAAATTGGAATTAAATTCTTACTTGATTAAATTGAATGAATTAAAAACAAAATTGTTTGGAGTGAATTTAATTTAAGTATGAACAACTCGAATATAGTTTTTGAAATGTTGGTTAAATGAAATTGAAATAAAATGGTGAATTGGATTTGAATTATATGGAATTGAATAAAATATGTAAATATGGACTGTAAAGTGACTATATAACAATAAGTTATAAAATTTGAATTGAATTAGAAATAATATGGAATTAAGTAAATATGAATTTTGAATTAGGAAGTAATCTAAAACCATATGGCATAAATCTTGAATGAGGTAAAATTTAAGTGAAAATCTGGAATTGTGTATAAATAAATTGGGGTAGCTTATAAAAATTGAAATTAATTGAATAAAAATGCACTGAGGCTATAAATAAATGTATGATCTCGAGTAAAAGTAAAATGTGAATATATTCGAGTATAGAATTGGTGGAAATGTGAAAAATAAGTTGTGTGACTTATGAAATTGAAATAGAAAACCCAAAATATTTTTTTTTGATATTTTTGTAAGGAAAATAAATCCAACTTGAATTATAAAAATAAGTTTGAGCTCGAGAAAAAATAAATGAAGTGATTTTTGAAATAAAAACTAGATATTGAATTATAAATTGGAAATGAACTAACTAGATAATTAATTTGTTAATTGAATATAGAACGGATATTAACTTGGTTGAATAAAATTGGATTGTGGATTAAAAATGGATTTTGGGAATTGGAACTTGAAGTATAAATTGAAATTTGACAAAAATGTAAGCGAATTAAATATATTTTGAAATGTGGATGAATAAAATGGAATATGATTGAAATAGAAATGAACTTAAGTTATAGAGTTGAATAATTTAAAATAAACGGATTAACTTAAGCTAATCTATCTAAATGAAGCTTGGCTCAAATAAAGTTGTGAATGGTTATTAAAGAAAATAGCATGGAATTATTCCAAGTTTAATAAAATGGATTTGGGTAGAATGAAAGTGGATTTGAATGGAATGCAAATAAATTGATTTAGAAATAAGTTTGAAATGGAATAGAATTAAATATAAATCGGTTTGGAATCAATTTAAAATAGCTGTAAGCTTAAACGATTATTTTATTAAATGAATATCACCAAATTTGCATAGAAAATTTGGTGTTTGGTGTAAACGGAAGTAAATAAAATTCTATAAATTAATAGAAGTGAATAAAATTGACTTTTAAATCAATATGGAATGGATATGGGTTTGTTTGGTATAAAAAAAAGTGAATGCAAGAGAATTGAGTTGTAAATCATTTAAATTGAATGAAATGATATATGGATTGATTGAAAGTAATCAAATTAATGTCAGAACCTTATAATAGCTTATAAATATATGTTGGCCAAGTGGTTTATGAAATTCTTGTGTTTAACTAGTTAAGTAAATGAAATGATGTTAAAATTTCATGTTTTGGTACTTACGTGGTTTAAATTGAGTAAGTACAGGTACCCAGAGATTATCGGGCTAGATTTGGGTTGCGTATCCGCATATGAAGTAAACTTGCTTGCTTAATAATGCTTAAAAATGCTAAATAAGGTACGTTTTCGGATTAAATATCGCAAAATATAAATATTGATATATATATATATATTGTTTTACGACCGTGTGGGTCGATGTATAAATATTTATCTCTCTTGTCATATTACAAAATGCCCTCCGTACAAAGGAGACTCTCCCAAAAAATTTCGAAAATTTAGGGTCTTAGAAAAATTTTGAACATTTTTGGAAAAATTTTTGTTAACTAAAATCGATTTCAAATTTATAATCGAAATAAAGGATTTTGGAATTAGAATTAAAAAAAACAAAGTGTTTTGAATGAAGGTAAAAGATTAGAAAAGTGAAATATCGAATTTTTACTGATAAGTTTTGAAAAGTATTGGGTTTGGAGCATTTTCCTGCCTTAGCAATTTCGGGGACGGAATTATTGTAAGGGTGGAGGAATGTAACGACCCGGACTTTTTCGTTGTTCGATTTTGAATATTTAAATGGTTTAATTATTGATTTCGGATTATAATTTAGTTAGTAAGATTTTAAAACTGAAAATTTAAGCGATTTCAGAATTTTCGAAAATCATCGATTTAATCGACGTGTTAAAATAGCGAACTGAGGCACAGTCTCGGAACTCGATGTAACCCATTCTGTTGGATCCGTAATAGTGTATTATTATAAGATTTTAAAATTTCGTAGTGATTGGAGTTATCGTTTGATAGTACGGGATGGAAACGCGTTGAAATCTGTATCGAAAATTTTATATAATAATTGGGTCCAAAAAGCTATCTTCTCCATACGATCGAACTAGGACTCGAAACCTTTTTCATTGCATTCGAAATAGGGGTATAACATTATAAAAGCCAGGCAGCACGCTTCAATAGGGGTTTGGATTTGCTTGGTATATTTAAAACAAGATATTTGAAGATTTTATAATATATATTCATATCAATTTCAACATCAGCCCACAAAACATCAATATCGAGTCACCTTAACCCTGAAAACATGCCACTTGCCGTCCTTCGTTCTCTTTTATAAATCACGACCTTCCCTTTCAAAAATCAATAGAACGAAAAAAAGAGAAATCGCAACAGGAAAAAAAATAGTAACATATATATATATATATTTGATTGAATCGAACGGGCTTCGATCCTGGAATTGAGATTTGGTGATGCTCGTTTGTTGTTCAATAGTGAAGAGCGGCTCGAATGATGGGGAAGTGAGGAGTGGTGGCGAGAGTGATTGGAGGGGAGGTAACAGCCTTTTTTTGGACGAGGTCGTGGTTAGTGGTAGTAGGAAGGCGAGCGAATGGGAGGAAGCATCGGAGGGGAATTTGGGCGATGCGATGGTTGTATTGGAGTTTGCCCTAGCATTGCGCACCTCCTCGAATTTCTACAAGCTCGGTCGACAAGGGCAGGGGGGGGGGTAATGGCATTGACAGGAAGAAGGGGGAAGCACTGTGACAAGTCGCGACTGATTATGGAAGCTCGGGCTGGTATCTGATGGTTCGGCGAGGCATGGTTGTCGATAAGGATGATGATGGTGGCGTCGGTGCGGTGGTTCATTGGCCATGGAGAAGATGATGAGGGATGAGAGTGCGCTCGTGGGTTAGCAACAGTCTGGAGGCAGTCTATCCATTTCAAAAGTTTGGTGTCTTGGAAGGTAATTTAATGTAAGATAATTGATTTTTTTAAATTTGCTATCAATCAATTAATTTATTTGAAATTTCTCTAATTAATATTAAATTTATACGAGGCCAAATAAAAAATAAGAGGAAAAATCTGGAATCTATTTGGGAATGGTTAATGTTAGCTGGAATTTTTAGATTAAATCGAGCGTCAGTCGGTTTAATTTAAAATTGGAACGATCGGAAAAACAAAAATCAAGCTGAGAAATTCTCACTCATTTGGATTACCGAAATTTATTTTAAATAGTTAAATAAATTATTGGATGCCTAGTTGAATTTATAATTATCATTTGTTGAATGTTATATATTATATGTATAGTACTATATATATATATATTAGTGTTTGGAGTGATATTACTGCACAGTATAGCGGATGAGACCCTATGCACCCCGCATAATAGCGGATGACCCTATATACTGCGATATCCCCCTCGAAGTGGGTTTGGTATTTATTTTATATTGTATTAACATCAGTGGATGCAGGAAAATAGGTTGGGGGGATCCAACTGGATTCCTCAAATATGTTGTTTATTTTTCATATATAGTGATATATGATTTGTGTAGAATAATCTAGAATATTAGGAATAAGAAATTTGGGGTTGAATCTGAAGTCATAGAGAGGTATAAATAGGTAGAAGATATTATAAGTAGATATAATCAAATTTTGAAAAGGAAAAAGGAATTAATGTAAATCCCGAAGATTTATGAGATAAGTCGCGAAACATTCTCTTAAATATTGATATTTGAAAGGATTTTGGAAAATAAAACTTGTAATATTTTCCTAAGTATAGAAAAATGGAAATTTGGGAATATTTCAAACTATTGAGATGTTTTGGAAGTATCCTGTTACGGATTATATTTGAAAGTTGTTTTCAAATGTTGGAAGGAATTGATATATCTTTTAAAGATATTTTGGAAATAAATATTTTGGGAAAATTTATACTAAGGCCTAGTGACTGCTTATGGATGTTTAATTGATAGTTAAATAACCGACTATCAATATTGGCCAATCTCGTTAATCGTTTCAAAGAGACCAGGATCGGATTTAATTATCCGAAAACCACTTCGATCCAGTTTGAATGTAACGAATGAATCCTATGAAGATGATGAAGACGGTGATTCGGTTTGTCCAGACCCAGGACAACTTGTATGGATGAATGCTATCAGAACATCGTCATTGGAGGGCGATGAGCATTCTAAGTAAAATTGTTCTTGAAAGGTAACGCTTAGCCTCGAACCTCATTAACCGGGAATAAGTAAAATAGGGGAGATGCAGCAAGGCTAAGTGGGTCGCACCCAAGTAGGGTATGTTATCACTTTTCTAGATGTCCTCGGAACCCTATTTATCTTAGATATGGGTATACATGAAAGAAGAAGCGCTCGATAGTAAGGGTGGGAACACCCGGGGTGATAACATATTCAGCCTACCCAGGTTAGGGGTAGGCCGGTCTTGTGTAGCAGCGGATCCTGGCGAGGTCCTTGGTACATTGTTCTAGAGGTGTACTATGATGGGCGTTACCCAGTGGCCCAGTCATTCATTGGAATCCATTCTCCAATACGAGCTTACGGTTTTGTTTGTAGAGCCTTGTATGCTGGAATTTAATTCATGTAACAATTTCAGCTATTTGAATAAGTATTTGTATTTAGACACTATTATAATATCACTAGATTTTCTACAAAATGTTTTAGTTATCGTAAGGGAAAAACCCGTTGTGTTTATGTGTGACGCGGTCTTACGAGATAGCTTTGTTTTTCAAAGGATTTTGATAACTCTAATAATTCAATTGAGTGTGTTTTCTCACGCTGGTTTTCCAGACTGACTCGGGTGTTATTTTATTATAATGCTCGGGTCAGACCGAGTATTACAGATTCAGGATAGAATGCTATGGAGCTCAGGAGACGAGCTCGTTGACAAGACGTATTTCCATAGATTTGTATTTCCGCTGTGTGAGGACAAGTTATTAAACTGTCCAGATTGATAGTTGTATATTGTACTCTAGTAATGGTATGTACATTAATAGCACAGTTCTTGTATTTAAAATCTGTTATTGTATATTATATTTTGTTCCGCTGCGATTGTGAGATTCTGTGTGTTGTTGTTATATTTTTCTTCTACCTCTTTCTTCTTCTTCACCCTAGTTATTCGCTCTTTCGTACACTTTGGTTGAGCGAGGAGGAATTATTATCAACTCAAGGGGTACAGAACTGCGGGTCACTACATAGATTGTAGGAAGAAGAAGAAAATAACTAGAATTAGATTGAATTCTTACTTGAATTCTCTATGGAGTTTCTGAATCTATTTAGGAGAGATAACAATAGCAGAGTTTCGTTTTATTCCATACAAAAATATGAATAAAAAGTGGTGAGGGTTTGGTTCTATTTATTGGGCTTGAAACGCACCAGAACCGTCAGATCAAATTGGAAGAGAAACGAACAAATTTGGAGCATTAAACAATGCCAAAATCCTCGTCGTGTAACGACCCCAAATTCTAATTACATTTAAATTGATAATTAAATGAATTTTTGAATGAAAATTGTGAAATTTATTGATAAATCGATTCGAGTTTCCCCGAATTCAAATAAATTTGTGTATAAATCATTTAAACTTTAAATATTGTATATGTATATGAATGTGTATATATTTGGGTATATATGAGTCAATTTGAAATTATAAATATATGTATATGGGCATATATGAGTAAATTTGAAATAATATATATATATATATATTGATTTGAATTTAAATTGTAAATAAATGGTTTAAAAATGAAAATATATAAGATAGGTAAAGTATATAGTAAATACATTGGATAAAATCTAATAACAAATTAAAATCTAGAAATTCACTTATATTACCAAATGAATATAAGAATAATTAGTATCAAATTTAGAAATAAATAATTGTGATGGAGATAAATATAAAAAAAACATAAGATAAATTATAGAAAATATACATAGTAAACAAATTAAATAAATTAAACAATCTATATTAAATATAGAAATTCATTATTAATTATAAAACAATAAAAAGATATAATAACAACATTAGATAAATTATAACAACATATTAAAATAAAATACATTCAAGCACAAACAAGTAAAAATTATATCTTCATGAACACTTGAAAAAAATTTAATGAAACCAAACAAATACATAAGAAAAATAAAAATACACTCAAACATATGAAAATAAAATATTTAAGTTAGAAATATAAATAAAATTTATACAATATAAAATTATAAAATTGTATAGCAAAACATAAAGGACTTGAGCAATTAATGCATGAATCCTTAGTACACAACATAGATTTATACAAGCCACCAAAGCAAGATTTCAGCCGGCCAAACAAAGAGAAAATTTCCGACTTGATAAAAAAATAAAAATATATATGTACCTCTATTGTACAAACAAACAACATCACCTGTAGCTTCCTATATACATCAACCTCATCTCATTTCAGTTTCGATTATTCTAAACTGAGAAGAAAAATCTAAAGCAAGGATCATTTTAAACTTAAACAAAAATTCAACTCAAACCACAATCTAACAAATCAAACCAGAGATTAAAGAAGAGAATCAAAGATGAGGACTTCAGCTTGAATTTTTAAAGATCGTGTCAAAGAGAAGTGGAAGCTCTGTTTTTCTTTTTCTGGAATATCACTGTGAGTAAATCTATTCTTTTGAAATCCAAATTTTACTTTATAACTCTGTTCTTCAACTTGGTGAGTAAACATTTCATCTTTAAATTTTAAAGTGAATTTAAATCTGGTTCCATATGAATTCCTGGAATAAGTTATATGTGCTTGTGTATACGCAAATGTGAATACTGTGTGTTTGTTGAGTTTAGTTGTGCATGATGTTGTTCTCTGCTCTCATGTTACAGAGTACAAAATTTAATCAAAATTCAATATCCTTTTATTAAGTCACTGTTAGGACTTAAGATTTAAATAATATATGTTTGTTTAATCCTAAATTAAAGCTTAAAATATGTTTCAAGTAAAATAGTGTTGAAATCTTACTGAAATAAGATAGAACAGAAGGAAATGTAAATGTATGTTAAAATCCATTATCATGGATTTCTGATTCATGTTTACAGCTTGAATCAAATTCGAAAATGAGGATTTTTAAAACAAAAATCAAGATTTTTAGTGATAGGATGGAAGAGCATTTCAGTGTTGCCTGAAAGTGGTTTTGAGGGAGTTTCTGGTGGCCTAGGGGTCTGTGATGATCGGGAATTGGGCTGGAGATAGGGGAAGGTACGGCGAGGCTTGGTAAAATATCCGGTGGGTAGTCTAATCAACGTAGTGTCGGGGGCGAGCAAATTTAGTTTCTAACCCTAAATTGGACGAGCTGGGTAGCTTTAACCTCTGCTTTTTCTCTGATGCATCGAGTTCGATGAAACTTTGGGATTTGGTTCGTGGAAGTTTGGCGATGATGTGACTGGAGTTACGGCGACTTAGGTGGTCGGAGGTAGGATGTTCGAGACATTTCTGGTGGGTTGTGGGTTCCAATATTTGTTCTCCTCACTCGATTTTGATTTGAAGCTTGGGTTTGTATTTGGGTGATCGAGCATTGATGTTAAGGTGATGAATGGTGTGTCGACGTCACCAGAGGTGATCATCGGCATCGGTGTTGATTGTGCAGGTGCACAAGGAAATTTGGGGTGTCTGTTGTTTGGGTAGGTTTTGGCTCGAAGGGGTGATCGAGTGGTTGAGGAAGTAACTCGAGTTCATACTCGAGTGGTTTAGAGGGATTAACCTGTAAGTTTTTAAAACTTAAATTTAAACTAAGTTTAAATAAAATAAAAATGGGTAGAGAAGATGTTTACTCGGGTTAGACCCGAGTGATCTTCGAGTGTGACTCGAAGCAGTAGAGATGATAAGCAGTTTTTTGTTAAAGGGTTTAAATTAAATTGTTTTGAAATTTAAATTTAAATCTAGTTTAAAGCTTTCTTGGTTAAACTTACCCCTTTTCTAATTATTTTCTTTAACTATTAATTAAGAAGTTTTGGAAGCTTTATTGATTTAAATTTTTGTGAAGTTTAAAGTGATTTTAAACTTTAATTTTAATGAAGTTTAAGATTTTTATAAAAGCAAGTTTTAAAATACAAACGAAAATTAGCTTTTAAAAACTTTTATTTATAATGTTTAAGTTATTTTAGAAGAAGTTATGTTTTGTTAAACTTCAATTTTATCAAGTTAAATAATTTTTTTATTTTAAAACTTAATTAATGATTTAATTAAGTAATGTTAATTTTGAAGATAAATTGGTTTAAAAATGGTAATGTTAATAAAGGTATTAATAAGATAATGTTTTAATCTTAGGATAATTAAGGATCTAATGTCTTGAGATTATTTAATTTAATAAAGGGAATTAAGTATAATTAATTAATTTGATAATTAGTTATAAAGGATTCATTAAGTAATTAATTAAGAAATATGTAACGACCCGCTACTTTGGACCATTCAAATCGACAATAAATCCACACACGTCGGACTCAAATACTTCAAAACAGTGGAATGACAAACAAAACATCACAACATAACAACAATTTCATACAAAACTCTTTGGAATCAATGTCCGACCACCAAGCTGTCCCCCCGATCTCCTTCGTCCCCAGCAAATACAACTCCGTCCTGACCAACCCATCCCCCACTCCCTCCTCCTCGGCCGCCCCAGACCAGCATGAGATCCCACCCCGAGCCCCACCACCCCCATCCGGACCCAACCAGCCCCTCTGCATCGAGATTCCCGCCCCCATGACCTATGCCTAGGTAGTGGGTTCTGCACCTCGTTCCCCCCTCCTGCCCAATCCTCCAGCCAAGCGGCGCCACCCCCTGCCTCTCTTCAGAAATGTTCGCCAAACGGTGGAATTTTTGAAAAATGAAAACCGTTGCCTTCGTTGTGCTGGCCTTAGACACGTGGCGCAAGTTTGTAGGGATGCAAAGATATGCTATAAGTGCGGATTTTTTGGGCATCCTCAAACGCACTGTCCCGATAAAACCCCTAATCAGTCTCTGGCTCGTAAAACGAGTAAAGTCCCCTCCTCTTCCACTAAAAACAATCTCCCCTCTGCCCGATGGGTCCCAACGTCGCATCCCCACTCAGCTCTTACAAAACCTTTCAGCTCCCCATTGCAAGTCATATCCCCTGTTGATCCTCATAATCCACTCCAATCCCCAATGCAACATCATAACACACCCCTGATCCCTAAAACTTTCTCAATGGCGGACACTTCACTGCTCCTCATCGCAAACATTATCTCCGGCACATGGTCCATTGACTCTCTACACCAAGCCCTATCCTCCACATTCCAACACAGAGAATGACCACTTTGGCTTCAGTCTGAAGACAGCTTCATCTTTTACTGCCCCACTTTCTTAATCAGAGGCCAAATTCTCCAGAGATCGACCATCTCTACGGCCGGAGGAACCGTGCAATTCCAACCCTGGTCTGAGATCGACCGCCCGGCGCCATCTCTCGACCCACCTTCATGGGCGCGAATCTCAGGCTTCCCAGAGCTCCTTCGCTTCAACACAGAAGCCATCACCGAAGCAGTTAAGCCAGTGGGTAGGTTCCTGGCCCAGGACGACTGCGAATGGGCTGAACTAGACCACCGTTTTTTATACATTCAAATTCAATTCTACAGTGGCATCACTTCCCCATCATCCTTTGTCTCCGTCCTCAACAACACAAAATACCTCCCGCGCATAGAAAGATGGGAGCACGAGCACCCTAACATGCGCCCGGAAAATCATCTACTGGGTTTTGACTACGAAAGACACTTCCCCCTTTTTGAGCAACATATCATGATCGAAAATTTAGAATTAGAAGACAGATTCGACGTCATGAACTACTCCCCAATCTACCCCGGCTCCCCACCGGCGCCTGGCCATCCTTATGATCAATCATTCGAAGTGGTGGGTCCAAGGGGCTGGGACCCATGGCCAGCCCAAGAACACAGGTGGGACCCTTTCTCTGACCTAGACCTCTCTTCCCCGCTCTTCCAGCAGATCCAAACCCCCCCAGCTTCCGCTGCCCCTCCCAATCCTCACCCTATTCCTATCCCTCAATCTGCTACCCAATCTCTCCCGGTGCTGATCCATAATTCCACCCCCCAAGCTGACCCTTCCTCTCCCGCTCATCAATTCTCCGTCCCTAGCCCAGAAGAATTCAGCCAAGCGGCCCTCCCGAGGACTGGTCAAGAGCCTCATCCAACCTCTCCAGCGGCTACTCAGTGGTCCCAGCCAATCACCCCAACAGCTGTGCGCCGTAGCTCCAGACTGGACAGAGCAGCATCTCATCCTGGTAGTTTTTTTAAACATGTTGTCTTTTCTTCTCATAATAAAAGCTTAAATAATAAAATGGCACGTCGCATGGGAGTAAACTTGCATGGAGAGCATTACTCTTCCATGCAGGCACTAGAATCGGAGCGCTTATCATTCTCCCAATGAAGCTAATATCCTGGAACACACGGGGGTTGGGGGACCCCAGCAAAAGACATTCTGTTAGCCTGGTCATATCCCCACATAAAGTAGACATCCTTTTCTTGCAAGAAACCAAACTGTCAGACCCAAACCCCAACATGCTCAGACAAATCGGTGGGCCATTCCTAACGGGGTGGGCCCACATAAATGCTGTCGGTTCGAGCGGCGGTATAATGACAGCCTGGAATGAATCCGTGTGGTCCCACTGCCAAACCTACTATCACACTTCAGCCCTACATGTAGCCCTTCGCCACTTACAAACTGGAACAATCTTCTTCTTCTCCAATATCTATGGCCCACAAAACCCTCGAGATCGAAACGAACTCTGGACGAACTGTCTCACCTTCTCCGCCCATATCAATGGCCCTTGGATTGTCGGAGGAGATTTCAATACCACCAAATCCCCAACAGAAAGGAACTCTGGCAATCTATCCCAAGACTCTGAAGCCTTCAACCAGTTTATCAATCTTTGCTTCCTAATTGACCCACCCATTAGCAACCACCTTTACACCTGGTCCAATCGCAGATCAGATCCCTCACTAGCTAAATTGGACCACTTCCTCTTCAACCCGGCCTGGGAGGATTTGCACCCCCTCTCCATTGTCTCGGGTCTAGCCACAGTTATCTCCGACCACTGTCCGCTCCTCCTAGACACGGGATCCCTCACTTGTCACAGCAGACCCTTCCGGTTCGAACGCCTCTGGCTCCTCGAGCCATCATTTGATAATTTCATCAAAGAAATCTGGTCTCAGCCTTCCCCCATCCAATTAGCCACTGTCAGGGTCGTCTCCAAGCTCCGTTCCCTTCGAAAAATCATCAAACCTTGGGCCAAATCAGTTTGGGGCTCCATTCGCTCGCGCATCTCCGCCATCCAAGATGAGATTCTAGACCTAAATATCCTGGAAGAATCCTCTCCTCTCTCCGAATTAGACAGATCTCGTCTGAGAGAACTGGAAGCTGACCTAGACAGATTGTCACTCCAAGAAGAAATAGGTTGGAAACAACGCTCCAAAGCGAAATGGATTGAAGATGGCGATAAGAACACTGCTTACTTCCACCGTCTCGCCAATGGCAGACGTAGATCATCTTTTATTCCCGAAATCACCCAAGACAACAACACCACCTCTGATCAGTCAGTCATCCTTAAACTCTTCACTGACTATTACCGAACTATTCTGGGCACCCATCACCCCCCTCTTCCCCCAATTGATTGGAATCTGCTCTACCTGGAGAATCACCCCATCCCCATTGACCATCCCTTCACTGAAACAGAAATTTGGGCAGCGCTTAAAAGCATGTCCGAAGACAAGGCTCCTGGCCCAGATGGCTTCGGGCCCCTATTCTTCAAACACTACTGGGATACAGTAAAATTCGACATCATCGAAATGTGCTCCAAATTTCATGCCGACCCATCATCCGTGGCCCGCATCAACTATGCAAATATCATCCTACTCCCAAAATCCCCCGGCGCCACCTCCCTCCAGTCCTTTCGTCCCATTAGTCTCCTTAACACAACCTTTAAGATCATAACCAAGGTCCTGGCCAACCGCCTTCAAGCCTTCATAGCCCCTCTAATTGGAATTGAGCAATCCGCATTCATCTTGGGCCGTAACATCATGGACTGCGTAGCAATGACCCAGGAGGTCATATCCTTCTGCCACTCTACTTCAACACCAGGAATGCTTCTCAAACTAGACTACTCAAAAGCTTTTGACTCAGTTAACTGGCAATTCATCTTGGAGCTAATGGAACACAGAGGCTTCCCTACAAAATGGTGCAACTGGATATACTCTATTCTCAACTCAAGCATGTCCTCGATAGTCATTAATGGGGTCTCAGGGGGTCTAATCAAATCAGCCCATGGTCTGCGACAAGGAGACCCACTTTCTCCCTTGCTTTTCGTTCTGGTAGCCGATGTGTTCAACCGCATGATCAAGTTAGCAATTTCGAATAACATCTTTCAGGGCATCAATCTCCCCAATTCTAACCTAGTCATTTCCAACCTTCAATTCGCTGACGACACCATTCTATTCGCATCACCCATGCTCAACCACATCCATTGCCTCAAAGTAGCTCTATATTCATTCGAACTCATATCCGGCCTGTCCATCAACTTCAGCAAAAGCTCCATCATCATGCTCGGAGGCGCTGACCATCTCGGGCAAATCTGTTCTAGCCTGCTCAACTGCAAGACCGCTCACTTCCCCATCTCCTACCTCGGAGTCCCAATCCATCCAAACAAACTACATAGATCAGATTGGTTCCCCCTCATCGCCAAAATCGAAAACAGACTCCTTTCATGGAAAGCTCATTCCTTGTCCTCAGCTGGGCGTCTTGTCCTTGTAAAATCCGTTCTATCAGCGATTCCCACATATTGGATGTCACTGTACAAGCTCCCATCTTGGGTAACCAAAAAAATTGACGCGATCAGAAGCTCCTTTCTTTGGAATGGTAGTAATATAAAGAGACTCGTAAACTGGCAGACCGCCTCCCTCCCCCCGAAAAACGGCGGCCTTGGAATCGTTAATCTTCATGACTTCAACATCGCGCTCCTCGCCAAATGGCTCTGGCGGTTCCTCACCCCTGGCTCCTTCCTTTGGAAATCTTGGATTACCTCTCTCCACTATCACTCAAACCCTCACCTCGTCCTCCATGCCTCCACCAGAATCAAACCATCCCCTTTTTGGTCTGGGGTCGTATCAACCCTACCACGTGTCAAACGGCTCTTCCACGTCAACCTGGGCAATGGGGCTAATTGCCTCTTCTGGCTAGATACATGGTATAAACAGCTTCCCCTCTCCTCCTCCCTCCCCAACCTCTTCGCTCATACAACCAACCTCTTCGCCTCCACCCTTGAAATTTCTATTTCGGGCCCCGATCAGCTTCTTCCTACCTCCTACTTTGACCTCACCACCCTCTCCGAGCTTCACCTTGTCACCTCTATTCTCCGTAACATCCATCTAAACCCCCGGCCAGACTCCTTCACCTGGGCCCCCAACCCATCAACCGGCTTCTCCGTCGCCTCCTGCCATGCTCACCTAAACAACCCCGGACGTCTCTTCACCTTTCCCAGACTTTGGAAGTGCAGGATCCAGCCCCGCTTCGCTTTCCTGCAATGGTGTCTTATTCACGAGCGAATCAACACAAGAGATAGGCTCCTTCGCCATAACATCATCGTCGACCCCAGCTGTGCCTTATGCTCTACCACACCAGAAAGTTTACAACATCTATTCTTTGAATGCGATTTTGCTGTCAGGGTCTGGGCGGCTTCGACGGTTCACATTCTTGGACATATCCCCACGTTCAACTCGTTTTACGACCACTGGCAGAACAACCCCCCCAACTATCATTTTGATCTATTTGTAGCTATTTTCAGTTGGTGCATCTGGGCCGAGCGTAATGCACGTGTATTCTGCAAGCCCTCATCCAACTTCGAAGGAACTTGTAGACGTATTATTCACTATTTCTCATCTATTTCAGGTCGTAGCTTCTCCGCACCATTCAGACTGAGATTACCATACCCCAGCTCTCCACCAGCCGAATCCTCGGGCAGCACTTCAGCAGTTCCGCCTGGTAGGCATTGAGGGCAACACCAACTGCTATATAGCTCTAGTCTGTTCTCTATTCTGTTGTTCACAATATGTATTTTGTATATAAAACTCTGTCTCTCATCGACTAGCTTGCGGTTTCTTACTACATTTTGGCCAGCGATCAGGCTTGTTGATCGCACTACTTACCTATTTATATGATATTTAATCGGCTGTGTAGTTCCACGCTACACAACCGTGTCGCTCAAAATTTTTTTTGGCAAAACTCATCATTTATAGTAAATAAATCAATCACGAGTAATACAATAATACGCAGCGGAATAGATAAAATAGTAGTTCATGAAGCTACTATATAATCATCAGAGTTAAAAATAAGATACAACAGAATATCTCAAATACAGTGAAGTCTTTAGTACGAATAGATGACCTCTCTGAACAAATCAACTGGAAAAGCTGAAAGCTGAATCGATAGTTGGATCTCCAAATGAAGCTCCAAACTCCAAGGGTGAGTCTCAAATGCTGTATCACTCAGTCTGACCCGAGCGTAAAGAAAAACACAAAACACTCGAGTCAGGATTAACATTCTTATATCAATAAATCCAACTCAAGTGAAATATCAACTGAAATACAAGTAACTCAAAGGATGTTTGGGATAACCATCCTCTAAGGATCCATGGAACTGTCTATAATGTAGAAATATACACTATAACACCGTGGCCATTTCAAATTTATTTATACTTAAAAACCAAAATACCATTTTCATTTCAAAAATATCTATTTTCCAAAATAGTATATATAGATTAAATAATTTATAAATTAAAGTATTTATAATTTCTTCAAGTCTCACAAATCAACTCAAATTCTAAATTCAAATTTATTCAAAGCTCAATTCATCAATTCAATTCAGTTCTCAATAGACCATTTAAATTTTCAATATATTTCAAGGCTTTAATATTCAATATTTTCAAAGTTAAATTTAACAGTGTCATATAGCTCTTGATTTAACTCCATTATTATTTAATCAGGGAATATTCACTTAATAAATTCAGTATCATTTAACTAGCCTGAAATTACATTTTTACTAAATATTTCCTTAAATTTATTTAAACAAGAAATATTCATTAAATTACTTAAATAAAAACCAAGTTATAAATCATATCTTAAATCTCAATTTCAATAAGTTTCAAATCGGTTTAATTAAATAAATTCTTTATTGAATACAATTTCAACTAAATTCAAATTATCTTCCCAACCTTAACTTATTCAAATTATTACCAAAATCTATTTTGAAATCTAAATTTAAATACTTAAACATATTATATGTATTAGGTCAATCTTGATCAAATTAAATATTATCATTAAAGCTACATATATCATTACCATTTAAGAATCAACATTTATTAAGACCATATATTTCTTTCCAAAACCAGAGAATTTATTTTCAAAATATTTATATATGGACCAACGATGTCTGTATATAATTTCCTATCCTATGGTCAAGTGATACAGATATTTATTGTTTCAATCCATAATTTAAATATATATACGGGTAGATATCATTTCGACCCGTAATCCCAATTCAATTCAAATGAAAATCGCTTGGGTTTATCATTTCAACCCATAACGATTTTCTCCTATTCTAAAGTCCGTTCGGGTATGTATCATTTCAACCCATAGTGAATTCTATACTAGCAGGGAACTTGCAGAGTGATAACAGATAATATAAAATACAACAACAAGCATATATCATCAATAACAATATAATATAAACAACAGGATATGGTGTCATATCCCACAGGCGAACAGTTACAGATAATAGCATATATAACAATTTAAATAACTACAGCAGCATATTTCAATTGTCGTTTCAATTGAAATCAGATTTAATAAATATAAGAACGTTAAATCGTGAGTGATTACTCACCTTTCGAGGCTAGAGATATTACAACCGAGCAAGCTACGAATTCCAAAGCAAAGTGATATGGGCACGAATTTGACGGACAAAGCTGATAATGTGGATAAAGGAAATCAAATCAGAGCTGGGTCGATGAAGATAAGGGATATAGGTGAATATGTATACATAGCTATGAAACTCTCTCTCTCTATATATATATCATATTCTTACATATGCATTAGAAATAAATCTATATATGTACATATAATTGAAAACAGAACTTATGCAAATATATATGAACTAATTCAAAATTTTACAAACATATTATTTCAAAAATCAGTATTTATTATAAAATCAATGTAATATTTAAAAGAGTATATAGCTTAAACTGTAGATTATCCATAATATGACATAAAATACTTATAAGGAAATAATATATATTAATGTACATTTTATATATGCAGACTCATATACACTTATAGAAACAGACTAATATAAATCATGTGCTAACTTACATACTAACTACAAGAACAATAAGGCAATAATAACATATATAAACCATATGAGATTTAAGATCAAAGTAATAATAATATATAGACTCTACAATCATACTGCTATTCGTGTCCACCATAATACTAATATATTTTTCTAAGAATATATGCACTATAACCCCAATACATATGTACTTGCAATAGGCCTCAAAACACGCAACCTCCACTTTATATTAAAGCATATATGTTCAACAGATAGCTTCGCATACCAACAGCGGCTTGAAGACCTAGATACACTTAAATGCATACGAAAGAAAGAAAAATAAATAAATAATAATAATAATAATAATAATAATAATAATAATATTTACAACCTATAATAGCAAACATACGTGTATACTCTATAATATATAAACTAACACCTACCAAATATAATGCGAACACATTTTGACATGTACACTAACAAATGCAGACACCCATTTAAATAAAGCTTATATTGTAAACAACAAGACTAACCGATGCATATAAACAATCTTTGTTTTATCAGACTAGAACTCGCGCTATCTCCTCATAACCTACTATACATAATACAATATACCACTACCATATTATATAATATATACATACGAAAACTTTGCAGTTAAAAAAATATCTTAACTTATATATGACCGCCTTAATATATATAATATGAAAATAAACCACTTATATAAAAAGAACGTATCTATACCTCACAAAAAGGTGCTCCGGCAAAGATGATGGCTAAGGTGGAGGAGCCGCTCCGTGTAGTTCAGGGCGGAGACAAAGTGGGGTCCACGGACGAGACTAAGGTGGCAAGGCTACTCGGTGGAGGAGATCAGTGAGGGAGATGAAGCGGCTAGGGGTGGAGTAGATGGCTCGGTGCAGATCGGTTCAAGGCAGGCGGAAGGCCGGTTGGGATGAGGTGTGTGGCGTGGGTAGACATTGAAACAGAAGAGCAGCGAAGAGCAAAATGGGCAGAGAAAAAGAATAAAAGGAAGGGAAGAGAACGAGTTTATAGGCATGAAATAGAAAAGTAATATAATGTTCGAAATAGTAACCGACCCTTGAATTCCGGAGAAATACAAAAGCAACAATACACACTGATTTAGAGCATAATAATTAGAGCAATTAATTGTTGATTTTACAGCACGTTTCAGATGGAAACGTACAGGAAAAAGAATTTCAAAATTCCGGTATCGTTTATGACGAGCTGTTTCCTCATCACCGTTACGCACCGGACCTCAATTTATAGAAATACAGTGGTATGATCATCCGATCAAAAGTTGATAATCAGTACCGAAAATGCTACTATTTTGTCAGAAATAAGATAAACGGAGCAATAGAAGTCGAAATTTGAAAAAACGAAAGATGACGTCTCACTCAGAAGATGATTTTGAATTTTTCTACAGAAAAATATTCAAGGTTGGAGATTATTTTATTATCACCAATTATTAACTGATTTAGATTGAAATAGAATTACACAATAAAATAACTTCTATATTTTCTGATGAAAATTTACCATCTGCTATATTTAAATATACGTAATCCAAATATTAAATTTTTATTTGCAAATTGAATTATTAAAATTTTACCAAAATTCAATTAAATAAGTTAAATAAAACCATTATAAATTATTAATATTTTATGGGTCGTTACACTCTCCCCCACTCAAAACCTTTCGTCCCCGAAAAGGAATGAGGTGGGAGAATAGAACAACCAGAAATAAAATAGATTGAAAGTCAGGACTAAGCAATTAATTTGTAACCATATAAATTTTACTTGAAATACTTATTTGAAAACTTCATTTGAATTTCAATTGTCCTTATTACTTTAAACTCTTTCAAAACCCATTTGTAAAAATTCTTGCTTCCCTTATAAATATATGAAAACTATTTGAAAATAATTATTTACATCATTACTTATATTTACACAGAAGCTGTTGAAAACGTTCAATCTATATTCATAAATTTATTGATCTATCTTAAGATACTTTTCAAACATTATTAATAAATCAATAATCATTTAATTTAAATATGTTTTATTTCATTAATAACTTTTAAATATTTATAACAATAATCATTTTACATTCAAAAAGGAAAGGAAGGTAGATTCGGAAAATAGAATATAGGTGAATAGATAAAGCTGAGCAGATAATGTAGATTCAAAAGAATAGTATCGGGCACTAATAATTAACTTAGAACCATAAGAATTTTGTTTTAATAAGAATACAAAATTTCTTTATTGGAAATACTTTTTATAATAAAATACCTTTATAACGAAACAAATTTCCTTTCGAAAATACTTTTATAACTCGATGTCTCAATAAGTTTATCCTCGTTCCTGCAGGCTTTGGCAGTGCGTTGATCAGGCGCAAAGCTAGAATTCTCCAGGTACTTGGTAGACTTGTTTCAACACCCAGTGAAAATACTGGAAAACTTAAAAAAAACAGATATGGAAAGTACAATCCAAACAAAAAAAAACAAACAAATCATGGATCGCAGATACACAATGGTTACGCCTAGATCCCCCAGGAAACATCCGTACCTTTTAAGAGTTCACTGCCTTGCGAATTTCGCCATGATAACAAAACTGTGGACCGCAGGATACATAACAATGGTTACGCCTGGATCCCCCAGGAAACATCCATACCCTTTAAGCAATCTCTGCCTTGCGGATTACGCCACTAACACGACCATAGATCGCAGATACACAATGGTTACGCCTGGATCCCCTAGGAAACATCCGTACCTTTTAAGCAATCACTGCCTTGCAAATTACGCTATGCAGTCGAGTTCGTAAGACCATGGGTAACGCCATGGAATTCGAAGGACACTCGAGTATCATATCCGAAAAACCAAAAATCAGAGAGAATAATATCGATAGAATGAATCCAAGATGTGGCCACAAATCGGATATCAAGCAGAAGGCACTTTCCATATCTTTACTTCGAAAATATGTATCATATAGTACCTTTCAAATTAATTTCAAATATCATACTTATATAAAGTCCATTATATATAAGATTTCATTTTCAAATCAAATACTTTCCAAAATCAATAGTATATCAAATCACACTTATATAGACTTCAATTATATAAGATTTCACTTTTCAAATTGAGTACCTTTTCAAATCCATAGTTTTCGACTCAACATCATACTTATACAGACCAATTTTTTTTATATAAGTTCGATAACTCCCAAATCAAGTTTTTAGTAACACAAGGTTCTTAATTTCAATTTGTTTCAGTATCAATGTATTTTTCAAAATCATATACGCTTTCACCAAATTATTCTTCCAAATCAAATATCTTCAGTTCCAAAGTTTCCGAAATAATAAATTTAGGAAATAAATTCAAATTTCCAAATCAATATAATTAAGTCAAACAATTCATTTCCAAAATCAATGGTTTTCAAAATCATCTTATATTTACATAAGGTCCATCTTATATCAGGATCAAAATTTCAAAAATAAATTTCGCTGTACGAAGAGCTATATGGGATTGAACATCTTTGCTTACTAAAAGTTTTGAATTTAGAATAGTTTTGTATATAAGATAGTTTGAAAAATATTTTTGTAAATAATTTGTAAATAAAATAGTTTAAAATAGTTCGTTTTAACAAGAATAAAAGAAAAATAGTTTGAAAATGGTTTTAAATTGATAGTAGTTTTGCATAAAAGAAAATTTCCAATTAAATTACAAAGGTATCCAACCTAACAACTTCCCATTTCAGCGTCAAGTATATCAATGATATTAGGATATAAGATGTACATATGTCATCATTTCGCAAAATCACATTCGATCGCTCGCTCGATCACACAAGTTCGCTTTCGAACTAGTATTGTCCATCCGACTTCCCTAATGCGGATTTCGATATGGTTTCTCGACTAGAAGCCATTAGTCTCCTTGCATAGCCACATACTATGATAGAGAATTCTAGAATCAAGCCCAAAATCCATATCAAATATTCGCCATCAAGAATCAAATGAAAAATCCTAACACGAAATGGTGTAATTCACCTCGAACTTGTGTGCTCAAACTTGGATCAATTCAATTATGCGAATAAAACACCATACGTACAACTTATGTATCTATTCCAACTTGTTCCATATATAGTTTTATAAAGATGTTACCCAGTTAAAATATTTAAACTAAATTTTATTCAAATATTTTGAAGACCAAATTCTTTTCAAAACATTTCAAATCTAAATTTTATATTAGGAAATTCAAAATAGCCTTATTTGTTTACTAACAAAACAGTTTCAACTTATTTAAATCATATTACTACATATTTTAAACATACATATCAAACTTATATACTTTACACTTTTCAAAGTTACATAGCTTGGAAAAGTTAACCCCGATTTGGAAGTACTCGAACCTTCAAAATAGTCGAAGAAATCATATTTTCAAATCCAAGAGTTGGAAATCACCAACAAATCAGTAAATCAATTCCAAAAGATAGGGTTATATCAACTTAGATCCAAAACTCAAGGACTGAACACCGGCTTACTTCAAATCAGTTCAAATATATATATACATCTATCTTTCGAATATCAAATCTTACTTCGAAATTTGAAATCAAAATGGTTTCACAAAATCACTCGCATAGCAAAGCTACTGAAGTGGCCTATCCCCCACTCTGAAACTCGAAAATCAATGTCGATGATGCGTGCACTCATCACCGAAATTATTTTCCAGTGACATAAGTGAGTTCTGGACTTCTATTTTCTCAAACTTCTTTTGAAATTTCTTCGAAATCATTCGAAACTCATTAGAAGTCATTTGAAACATTTCTTATTCGGAAAATACTTTTAAATCATATTATTATTATATATTTCAAAATCTTAAAACCAATTTCAAAACACCGGAGTTCAATTCTCGAATTTCAAATTTAAAATCCTTCAGTTATAAATCATTTTTAGATAAATCAAATTTCTTATATAATTTTTCAAAATTACAAATCCTTTCGAAACCTCAAATTCTCATTTTAAAAAGGGTATATAATCATTATCGAAAACATTTCACTTTTATATATATAATATAATCATACTTATCAAAATAATAATTTCGATATATAAAACAAATTCAAAATACAAACAACCCGATTTTTCAAAAGATGATTTAAGAATGGATTTCAAACAAAGATAGAGATTCAAATTAGAGGAACTCTTAATCAAATAGAATTCTGATTCGAAGGTAAGCTCGAATGAAGATGAGATAATTAAATTTCAAAATAGAAGATGAATATACTTATATAAATCGCGGGCGACCTTAACCGGGTCAACCATGACTTCAGGAATATGATCGATGCAGAATTCCAAGGCAAATCGTCTATCGATCGCCAGAGATAGAATTCAGCATAACCAGAGATAGCAGCATCTAAACCGAGGGATATATATATCCTCAGTGAATCAATGCCAACTGTAAAGGAGTTTCACCCCTTTACAAATCATTCAAAGATTGGCGGGATCGCCTATTCTTATAGAGATCATTCGAAGTGGAGTTATGGAATACTGCAGGATCAAAAGAATAAAAATAGGAAGAGACAAGAATGAAATTTGGAACTACATGGAACGTTCCAAAGTTCAAAGGAAATCGAGTCAAAAGGAAGAGATTCAACTCGAACGAAAGTGATTCTGTAAATAAATTTACCATATATGCTAAGTTTTGCCTAGAGCCAAAGCTCTAATACCAACTTTAATGACCCGCTATTTTGGACCATTCAAATCGACAATAAATCCACACATGTCGGACTCGAATACTTCAAAACAGTGGATTGTTAATTTAAATTTGGCAAAACTCATCATTAACAGTAAATAAATCAATCACAGACACAGAGTAATACAATAATACGCAGCGAAATAGATAAAATAGTAGTTCATGAAGCTACTATATAATCATCAGAGTTAAAAATAAAATACAACAAAATATCTCAAATACAATGAAGTCTTTAGTACGAATAGATGACCTCTCTGAACAAATCAACTGTAAAAGCTGAAAGCTGAATCGATAGTTGGATCTCCAAATGAAGCTCCAAACTCCAAGGGTGAGTCTCAAATGCTGTATCACTCAGTCTGACCCGAGCGTAAAGCAAAAAACAAAACACTCGAGTCAGGATTAACATTCTTATATCAATAAATCCAACTCAAGTGAAATATCAACTGAAATACAAGTAACTCAAAGGATGTTTGGGATAACCATCCTCTAAGGATCCATGGAACTATCTAAAATGTAGAAATATACACTATAACACCGTGGCCATTTCAAATTTATTTATACTTAAAAACCAAAATACCATTTTCATTTCAAAAATATCTATTTTCCAAAATAGTATATATATATATTAAATAATTTATAAAGTAAAGTATTTATAATTTCCTCAAGTCTCACAAATCGATTCAAATTAACTCAAATTCTAAATTCAAATTTATTCAAAGCTCATTTCATCAATTCAATTCAGTTCTCAATAGACCATTTAAATTTTCAATATATTTCAAGGCTTTAATATTCAATATTTTCAAAGTTAAATTTAACAGTTTCATATAGCTCTTGATTTAACTCCATTATTATTTAATCAGGGAATATTCACTTAATAAATTCAGTATCATTTAACTAGCCTGAAATTACATTTTTACTAAATATTTCCTTAAATTTATTTAAACAAGAAATATTCATTAAATTACTTAAATCAAAACCAAGTTATAAATCATATCTTAAATCTCAATTTCAATAAGTTTCAAATCGTTTTAATTAAATAAATTCTTTATTGAATACAATTTCAACTAAATTCAAATTGCCTTCCCAACCTTAACTTATTCAAATTATTACCAAAATCTATTTTGAAATCTAATTTTAAATACTTAAACATATTATATGTATTAGGTCAATCTTGATCAAATTAAATATTATCATTAAAGCTACATATATCATTACCATTTAAGAATCAACATTTATTAAGACCATATATTTCTTTCCAAAACCAGGGAATTTATTTTCAAAATATTTATATATAGACCAACGGTGTCTATATATAATTTCCTATCCTATGGTCAAGTGATACGGATATTTATCATTTCAATCCATAATTTAAATATATATACGAGTAGATATCATTTCGACCCGTAAACCCAATTCAATTCAAATGAAAATCGCTTGGGTTTATCATTTCAACCCATAACGATTTTCTCCTATTCTAAAGGCCATTCGGGTATGTATCATTTCAACCCATAGTGAATTCTATACTAGAAGGGAACTTGCAGAGTGATAACAGATAATATAAAATACAACAACAGGCATATATCATCAATAACAATATAATATAAACAACAGGATATGGTGTCATATCCCACAGGCGAACAGTTACAGATAATAGCATATATAACAATTTAAATAACTACAGCAGCATATTTCAATTGTCGTTTCAATTGAAATCAGATTTAATAAATATAAGAACGTTAAATCGTGAGTGATTACTCACCTTTCGAGGCTAGAGATATTACAACCGAGCAAGCTACGAATTCCAAAGCAAAGTGATATGGGCACGAATTTGACGGACAAAGCTGATAATGTGGATAAAGGAAATCAAATCAGAGCTGGGTCGATGAAGATAAGGGATATAGGTGAATATGTATACATAGCTATGAAACTCTCTCTCTCTCTATATATATCATATTCTTACATATGCATTAGAAATAAATCTATATATGTACATATAATTGAAAACAGAACTTATGCAAATATATATGAACTAATTCAAAATTTTACAAACATATTATTTCAAAAATCAGTATTTATTATAAAATCAATGTAATATTTAAAAGAGTATATAGCTTAAACTGCAGATTATCCATAATATGACATAAAATACTTATAAGGAAATAATATATATTAATGTACATTTTATATATGCAGACTCATATACACTTATAGAAATAGACTAATATAAATCATGTGCTAACTTACATACTAACTACAGGAACAATAAGGCAATAATAACATATATAAACTGTTAACTCCTCTTTTTGAAGCGACCTAAAACACCAGCGACCTAACGACCTAAAACACCAGCGACCTAATGACCTTAAACACCAGCGACCTAACGACCTAAAACACCAGCGACCTAACGACCTAAAAGTATAAACGAGCTAACGACCTAAGGGGTTGAACACTCCTAGCGACCTAAAGGATGGAGCGACCTAACGACCTAAAAGTATAAACGAGCTAACGACCTAAGGGGTTGAACACTCCTAGCGACCTAAAGAATGGAGCGACCTAACGACCTAAAACTCCAGCGACTTAACGACCTAAAAGTATAAACGAGCTAAGGGGTTGAACACTCCTAGCGACCTAAAGGATGGAGCGACTTAGCGACCTAAAGGATGGAGCGATCCAGCGACCTAGGAACACAGCGATCTAACAACTCAGCAAGCTTCGAAAATGACCCGCATCCAGCGACCTACGACCTACCTTAGGTCGTTCACGACCTATGACTTGTCAATGTGTTCAAATGATCAAGTGCAAAACTATTAAGTCGTAGCCCGTGCTCATTAGGTCGCTTACGACCTACGACCTATCCAAGGTCGCTCACGACCTACGACCTAATTCCAGAATTCTCCTATAAATACCCCACCTACTCCAACTGAAAGAAGACTTTTGGATCATTTCTGGAACGCCTATACTCTGCTGTTTTCTCGACTCATCTGACACTTCAAACACCAAAGACGCTTCAACGAACTTCAAGTGGAGATCTAACACATCCGACATGGATTCAAAGATCTCTCTTACATCAAAGTTCTAGCTACTCGTCTAAAGTGTGTTGTAATCAAAGTGTATTGTAAAGAGTTGTAATCGAATCATCAATAAAGAAGATAAAGTGGACATAGGCTTAATTTCAAGCCGAACCACTATAAAAGTGCCGTCTCTTTACTTTTCTGCTTATTTCTAGTTCCCGTAACAATGGGTGGTGCTTTCACATTACTAATACTCACACCGGGGTCTTAGCATCGATTTTTACGTTAACATTTTGGTGCTTTCACTGAGAACCCAACTCAGGAATATTCTCACCATTGCTTCGCAAAGATTTGTTGAAAGAATCTCCTTAAAAACTAGAAGTCTATTTGAAATCATGGCTCCTGGAAGAAAGAGTAGATCTATGAGAGCTGGAAATGCTAATGATAGGGCTGCTTCCTCTCCAGCGCCAAATCAGGCAACTCCTGCTGTGGGAGTCACAAGGGCTGAACTTGACGATGTTGTGTCAGGGTTATATCAGCAAATTGAAGCTCAAAATGCTTTGATGATGGACAGGTTAAACGCTCTGCTTGGGATGAACCGACAACCAGAAAACAATGAACCAACCTTTGTTGAAGAAACTCATGATTCCCAAGACAAAGATATTCCTCAAAGAGCAGCTGGCTTCGCCGAAGGGGCACCTCCCCAAGCTGGAGGATCAAGGCCGCAGCCGCCTCTTCGCGAACGTTTGTTCACACAAACTTCCAAAAAGGTGGCTGACGTCTGCCCAGCAAGGCCTCTGAATGATGAGGAATATCTATCAGGAATGGTTCGCCAGATTATGAAAGAAAGTATGCAAAGGAATGAAGATGAAAATGATTGGGGATTTTCTCCAAGCAAGACTCCGTTTACCGAGAGAATTCTAAAAGCTAAATTTCCAAAGAAATTTATTCCTCCTACTATCCCAACCACATGGTTGTTTTCAATTTCAGCCACAACCACCTTTGCTGGTGTTGGAAGATTTTCCAGACGCATAAATTCATCAGCCTTCTTATAAAACTTCTCCAGCGAATTTGGTTCCTTCATCTTCATCCATTTTCCGAACTCACTTGTTTTATCGATGGCTCTCATCAAGTAAGTTAGAATCATTCGAGGCTCCGCATTATCCACTTCGGCCAAAGCTATGTTGAAGCGATTCAAGAAGGATTTGATAGATTCGCCGGAAGCTTGTTCTAGGCTGGACAGTGACATTATGTCCTTGGCCTTTGTAGCATACAACCTAAACCGGTCCTTGAATTTACGAGTCAAGTCAGAGAATTGATCCACAGATCGGACCGGTAACTTCGTAAACCAGAGTAGAGCCACTCCTTCCAAATAGACAGGAAAATATCTGCATTTAATCTCATCTGTTGCCCTGGCACCTGTCATATGCCAGTCATATTTGTACAAGAACTGATTAGGGTCGCTCCTTCCAAATAGACATTTCTTTGATGCTCTGAAGAAAGGAAAGAAGAATTTCGAATGGACTCCTGAATGTCAAAAAGCTTTTGATGAGCTGATTCATCATATGGAAATGCCTCCAGTACTTTCTAAGCCCAACAATGGTGAAGATCTATTCATATACTTAGCAGTTTCATCTCACGCTCTTAGTGCAGCGTTGGTACGAGAAGACGCAAAAGTTCAGCGTCCAGTTTACTACATCAACAAAAGATTCACCGGGGCAGAGATGAATTATTCAAAGTTAGAAAAGCTCGCCTATTGTCTATTGATCGCGTCCAGAAAGCTGAGGCCGTACTTCCAGGCTAATCCTATTAAAGTCCTCACCGATCAACCTCTAAAGCAAGTCCTATTCCGCCCTGAAACTTCGGGTCGTCTTTTGAAGTGGAATATAGAACTCGGTTAATACGATATCACCTACCATCCCCAGAAAGCAATCAATGGACAAGCTTTATCAGATTTCATTGCAGAATGCACAGATAAAGGTGGCAGTGAGGAAGAAGTGACTACTGATATTCCGATCCGATGGAAATTATATGTCGTTGGTGCAAGAAATGACTACTGTTCCAGAGCCAGGGTTGTGCTTGAAACCCGCGAAGGACGATCGTTATGTTATGCATTGAGATTAGAATTTCCTTCAACAAATAATGAAGCCTAATACGAAGCTCTTATTGCCAGTCTGAGGATTGCTAAAGAACTGAGCATCAAAGTGTTGCAGATCTTCAGTGATTCCCAACTAATTGTATGCCAAGTCAAGAAAGAGTTTCAAACTAAAGGAGGAAATCTGCCTGCTTACATGTCAAAAGCCTGTGAACTTCTCGATGATTTTGATCACTATACAATAAACCATATCCCCCGGGAAGAAAACATGAAGGCAGATTCTCTCGCGAAATACTCAAGCTCCGGCGAAGCACAATTATTGGGATTGGTCCCTGTAGAAGTCTTGACAGCTCCGAGTATTGATGAGATGGATATTGATTGGATCATGGCTGTATCTCAAGAGCAGGAATCATGGATGACTCCAATCAAGGAATATCTGCTCAACGGCTCCTTGCTAGAAAACTCAAAAGAACGTCAAAAGCTCTTGAGAAAAGCTCCAAGATACGTAATTCAAGGCGACCATCTGTACAGACATGGATTCTCGATGCCATTACTCCGATGTGTAACTAAAGAAGAGGCTAAGACAATCTTGGCTGAGGTGCATGGAGGAGAGTGTGGAGATCATTCAGGTGGTCAAACTCTTGCAAAGAAAATTCTTCGCTATGGTTATTTTTGGCCGGATATTAATCGAGATGCTGCTAGCTATTCCCGAAAGTGTGATAGATGCCAGAGATTTGCAAAAATCCAAAGAGCACCTTCCACCATGCTAACACAGATGGTCAGTCCATGGTCATTCGCCATTTGGGGAATAGATCTTATTGGGCCTATGCCGATTGCCAGATCCGGGATCAAATATGCCATTGTTGCTGTTGATTATTTCACTAAATGGACTGAAGCTGAACCATTGGCTACTATTACCTCTAAAAAGATGATAAATTTTGTGACTAAAAATATCATTTGTAGGTATGGAGTGCCTCAGAAGATAATAACAGACAATGGTACTCAATTCGAAAGCGAAGAATTCCAGGAATTTTGCAGACGATTCAAAATCCGAAAAAGCTTCTCAGCAGTGGTTCATCCGCAGGCAAACGGGCAAGTGGAAGCAGTGAACAAAATCATCAAATAAACCATCAAAAAGCAACTAGAAAAAGCAAAAGGTGGTTTGGTTGATAAGATGCCACTAGCACTATGGGCATATAGGACTACCCACAAAACTGCGACTGGGCACACTCCATTCTCATTAGCATACGGATCCGAAGCAATGATTCCAGTGGAAATAGAAGTCCCCTCACAAAGGAGAGTTCATTTCAACTAAGCTAAAAATGAAAAGCTGTAGCTTGAAGCGCTTGACTTTCTTGATGAAAGAAGGAGAGAAGCTGAACTCATAGTTGTAGCTCAACAGCAAAGAATAGCCAGGCACTTCAATTCTAAAGTTCGCCGACGCAGTTTCGAAATTGGGGATCTAGTCTTGAAAAGGATCATGACAGCAACAGGAGTGTTTGGGCCAAACTGGGAAGGGCCGTATGTCATAGGAAAAAAACTTCTCGATGGCACTTTCAAACTCACAACTGTTGAAGGAGATTCAATCCCGAGAGCCTGGTACAGCAATCACTTGCGTCCATATTTTACTTAGAAGCAATGCTTAAATTTGTAAAATGATTATGAATGTATCATACTTGTATTGTAAGCCATTGTAAAAGCAGTGCAAAGTGATAATAAAAACTATAAAGTGGATGTAGGCCCAATTTTTGGCCGAACCACTATAAATCTTGTGTCTTTTACTATTCTAAATTGCCTATCTCATTTCGATGTGCAAATATCTTAAATATGTTGCTAAAATATCGATTTAATATTTCAGGCAATCACAAACCCAAGCGATTCCCATAAATCACTCAACAAACCAATGTCAAGTCACAAAAATTCCAGACTCAATCCCCACAAATGGTTGGTGATTCCACCAAAGGGGCACCTTCCCAAAAGGAAGGCACCAAGCCCTTGCTAACTGACTGTGTTCGTTTGTACAACCATACATCCAGTTAAGTGGCTTGCGTCTGCCCGTGGATTCACTCGACCATGAAATACACTTTTCTGGAAAAATCAAACAGCTTGTCAAAGAAAAGAATATAAACTTGAGAATGATAACGAGGGATCGCTCTGCGACAGTTGATGCAAAGACACGAATAAGCAGACAAAAATAGCCAAATTGGAATCTTGTCTCTCACCCAAGAATGTTGGTGGGACCACCCAAGGGGGCACCTTCCCAAGATAGAAGGTTCCAGGCCCTTGATTACTTGATTGCGATCATTTGTGCAAACGAACATCCAGTCAGGTAGCTTGCGTCTGCCCCGTGGACCTACTTAACTGTGAGATGCAAACTTCCTATCAAACCAAACAAAAGACCTCTTCGGAGGCAAAAGACCTCTTCGGAGGCACAAGCCCTCTTCGGAGGAGTCCTCTTTGGAGGCAAAAGCCCTCCAACGAGGCATGCCCAAATCGAAATGCTTCTCTCGCCCAAGAATGTTGGTGGGACCACCCAAGGGGGCACCTTCCCAAGATAGAAGGTTCCAGGCCCTTGTTGCTTGATTGTGATCGTTTATGCAAACGAACATCCAGTCGAGTAACTTGCGTCTACTCCATGGGACCATTCAACTATGAGAAAGTAACTTTCAGGCAAAACAGACAAAGCCCTCTTTGGAGGCAAAAGCCCTCTTCGGAGGCACACTTCACCAAGCTGAAGTGCCGAACAAAAGCCCTCTTCGGAGGCAAAAGCCCTCTTCAGAGGCACACTTCACCAAGTTGAAGTGCCAAACAAAAGCCCTCTAACGAGGCACAAGCCCTTTTCGGAGGCACAACTCTTCGGAGGAGCCCTCTCCCGAGGCACAACAAAAAAGCCCTTCCCAAAGGCATATCAAACAAGCCCTCTTCAGAGGCACACTTTTACCCTTAATAGTGAAGTGCTAAACAAAGCCCTCTAACGAGGCACATCTAAGAGATCAAAGCATTCCTCAGAAGCCCACTTCACTGCGTAGGGGAATCCACTTTTCAACAAATAAAAGTGGTCATCCCCGAAAGTTGAAGTGTTCTTTAAAAAAAAACATTCTCCGATACAAGGCATACTCTATTAAAAGCAGAATAATATTTCCTCAAAACGGAAGAATTATTCTCTAAAATAAGGGTACAAGTCTTTTCAGAATATTGCAGTGAGCCGTGGTATGGGGGCATATAGCTATATTAATAAAAACAACGCTCAAACAACATACCACGAGCTCACTGTAGTATCATATAAAGAAAATAAAGAAACTTGTGCAAAAACAAGGAATAAATGCATTCACACATATACTGACAAGAAATTGTACAAGTAAAAAAGAATCATTTTATTCCGTACTATAAATCTTTTGTACATATGCAGGTTTCAAGCGGGGGCCGGTACCCGCACAATCTCCGGTCAATACATGCAAAAAGCAAAAAAAAGCAAAACAAGAAGTGTAAAGTCCAGCTCATTACTCCTTCTTCCCGCCACCTTTAGAGCTCTTGCCCGGCTTGATGATTAATTTCTGAATCCGGCGTGGACGGGTCGGGGAAGAAGGAGAAGGAGGTGTAGCTGGATCTGCCTCCACTTTTTCTTCACCAGCAGGAGCGTTTTTCTTCTTCTTCTTCGAAACTGCGCGTTTCCCTTTCTTCTTTGAAGAAGACTCACTTCCCGGAGTAATCAATGCAGAAAGCTTTGTGTCATCGTCATAAGGTTGATCCGGGGTCTTCTCGCCTTCCTCAAGTTCTTCCGCCTTCTGTTCTTGCGAAGCAGCCGGATCGTCCAATTCTTGAAGAGCTTCTATTTTTTCTTCCTGCGACCCCGGTTGAGAAGCAGAAGGAGGAGTAACTTGAGAAGATGGAGGAACAGCAGCTGGAGGAGGAGAAGTTTGTGCAGCACTTGGTATTTCTGCTACAGAAGAAGAAAAGTCAAAATCAGTATTCCTCGTAAAGAGAGGAGATGGTGGCTCATCGAGACTTAAGTAATAAGCGAGAAATTCATCAAACTCAGTTGAAGCAAACAAGTAATCCGCTTGACCTGGTTCAACTTTGAAGTTACCTGGAGAAGTTGGCTTTGTAATGTCAATCTCATAGGCTTGTGCTTCGGCGCTTTCTTTGCCTTCATCTCCGCCCTATGCAGTTGTAATCTCGGTTTTGAATTTAGCAGGAGGCGGAGAATGGGAACTGGAGCCTATGATATCAACGTCGGCCGAAATCGAAGTATGGACAGAGGGAGTTAAAGGTGCTTCCTTCCCTGGATGCTCCTCCTCCGTCGATCCGGCTCGCACTTTAGCGAGTTGCTCCTTTCCTCTGGCAAGAGCGGCACGAGTTTCATCATCAAAATAATGCGCCTCAAGGTCTGCTTCGTCATAGCCAGCACCTCCGAGCATATCAATTGCAGCCTCCCACACTTCAGCTAAAGTGATCTCATATTTCGGGCCCAAGAATGAAAGGCTTCCGCGCCCCAAAACACAATGAAGATAAAAATCAAATAAAGTAGAGCTGATATTGGCTTTAGTTGCCTCATGAGATTCTTCAGCTGCAACTTTGTCGGCAACTGCCTCATCACGCTCTTTTTCTACTCTTGAAAGTCGACCTTTTAACCTTTCAATCTCCATGTCTTGGGAGCTAGTTTTTTCTCACAACTGAGCAACATCAGTGCGGTAACTCTCTACAATTTTCTCTTGTGCCTCATATCTTGCCTCAGCTTCTCGTTGACTAGCATGAGCATCCCGTACTTGCTTTTGAAGTACCTCTTCCTTTTGAGTAAAAGAGGTGGAAGAGGCGGCAAGATCATCTTCAAGTTTCTTGACTTTAGTCTCGAGCTCCTCATTATAATCAGCAATGTTTTTCATCTCTATATCATGCTGGTTAAGGACTTTCTTCCATTCAGAATGATCATTTTCCATAGTTAACATGGCTTCGAGATTTGCACGATTAACCCTTTGAAGCTCGTCAACCAGCTTTTGCCATCCAGACATTCTCTCGATGTCAAGCTTAACAGCATCAAGATTCCTTAGCATAGCCTGCTTATCAATGGGAACCAAACCCAAGTCAAAGCGCACTCCTCTTAAGCACCAATTTGGAAATCGGCTTTGGAGTGTAGGTGGAGCATCCCTGACTTGATACTGAGGCCTGTTAATAATTGTCTAAATATCAGTCTTCTCGAGAGCAGGAGAACCGGAGGGGATGTCAAGAGGGATAGAAACAGCAGTCTTTTCAGAAATTGCAGACGCGTCACTAAGCTTGGCCCGCTTGTTTGGATCTTCAACGATGTGACTCTTCCCTTTATCATCATGAGATTTTCGTTTATGGGAATCATCATCTCTTTGAGAAGAGTCATATCATTCATCCCTTCTCTTGTATCTCTCCTCATAGTCCCACCTTTCTTGAGCCTTCCTAACAGCTCTTTCTTCGTCAGTTTCCTTGCGGGCAGGGAGATATCGCCTGTGATCATAAGTGTCACGCCCTCCATAGCCCCGGAAGTCGTCATAGTACGAACCGCTTTTCCCCATTGGAGAATCTGAAAATGAAAAAGAGATAGAATTTAGAAATCTCCAGGAAAAGGAAATTAAGTGCGAGTAACTGCTAAAAATCCTAAGTGTGTGTGATGTGTAGACTACACGCGTCGAGCTACAAACCACTCTTCGGCTTAGGAGTGACATCGATTTTTGCGGCAGGCGTCAACTCTTGAGTTAACGAAATCGGTCGTAAAGCAGATGTCGCTTCAATCGCTGGAGAGACAACTTTAGTGTTGGTGGTGTCATCTTTAAAAAGCTCGCGTGAGGTCACCATTAAGTCGCTTAGCCCATCAAAAGTATCGTCACCATATTGCCCGGCGGAGTTTTCTTTTTCAACTCCTTCTTCAATTACCGGGGAAAGTGTAAGCTTGCCAGATGACCCCGCAACATCGACAGGGATAGAACACTTCACCAACGAAGCTCCTGCAGCGGTTTCCTTCGATACGACTTCTTCGGTAGAAACCAGGGCAACTAATGTTTCAGTCTCGAAACTAGAAACTTCATGAATCTGAGTAGATTGAGAGGGGTGTAAAAGTACAAACTGGTGCAAAAACTCGTTTTTCAGCAAAAATTTAATGCTTCTCTCTTCAGCAGCCACAACACTTAATGTTTCGAAGGTTGGCTTGTGGCTGGGATCTCTAAGCGGAGGAGGAAGTGCTACAAAAAGTAAAGATTGAAGTTAAGTACTTGGCAATTCAAGTTTCAAGAAATTCGGAAAAAGTGAAGTGAGCAAAGATAAGCAATCTTACTTCCAATTCTCCAGACGGCATAGAACTCCGGTGGGCAGCGAACGAAGAAAAATTGGCTTAAAAATCCATGTGCACTCTCGGGCAAGTCTAGAATCAGTTTCCGGTTCCGTGCGCCCCTCACAAGTATAATAGAGGGATGATCTTTATTCTTTGCAAATGTGCACAAGTAGCAGATTTCTTCGAAGCTCGGAAGACGATCAAGTGTCCTCCTAAACAGCACACACAACCCCATCAAAATGGCATAACCATTGGGGTGTAGCTGGAAGGGAGAGATAGTTAAGCGAAGAAGAAGCTGTCGAAGAAAATCATTAAAGGGAGGAATAGCTCCACTTAAGCACATCTGACGATTAACTGCGACAAAACCAAGAGGTGGCCTATCAGCAGTATCGTTTACTCCAGGAAGAAAAGCGTCCGTTTCGGCAATACCAAACTGAATACATAATTGACTGAACGCCCGTCGATTCAGAGTGGTTGAAATTCTTTCTGGAGGATTATCCAAGAGATTAGCTATGGGGAAGATTTCTTCAGCTTGTCCAACTGTCCCTTCTTGTTGAGAAGTCATTCTACACAAGGAACTGGATATTCAAATATGAAGGTGCACGTTTCCTAAAAGTGTGAAGTGTTGTGCAAAACTAGTAAGACGACAAGCAAATATAACTGGAATCAAATTAGTTGACATGTGTCAATTATAGAGTTTCAGGGCTTGTTGTTTTAAGTCCAAGTACAATGTTGATGCAAACAAATCAGCTTTAGTTGATTATTTTAGTTTTGCTTTAATACTTTACTTGAACTTGTTAATTCACAGCGTTTCATTCACATAGGTCATTTAAGTTGATTATTCTTTATCGACTAATCTGTCATTCGATGTGGGCATTCAATAGTAGTATATTCGCCCTAGTTTTCTGAAAATGTTGTGTTTAACAGGTTGTTAGCTTAAAAGTTAGTATAATCTGTAAGTAAGTGCAACAAAGTTCAAACAGTTCAAAGTTCAAGCAAGTTCTTTCAAAATTGTACAAGTGCTCCAATTTTGTTCATCTCTTAGGTCGATTAGCGACCTAGCATAGGTCAGGTTTTCCTTAAGTCGCATTGTGCAAGTCAAAGAGTTTAAGGCTTCAGGTCAAGGTAATGCAAATTCATCCAAGTCCTAGCTCGGCCGCGACCTAAAACCTATGCCGCAAGAAGTTAGGTCGTTAATTTGTTAAGTCGTTCTACTTTAAGCTTTATGTTAGGTCGCAAGCAAGTTAGGTCGCTAGAAAGTTAGGTCGTGTGATTCACGTTCAAATCGATAAGCCTAAGGTCGTCCTAACTCTCTTTAACCCGTTCACTCCCCTCCACTCAGCAAATCGCCTAACTCGCAAGCAAGCCCGATAACCCGTTATCATCCTCTCAATGAAATCCATCACTCTCTCGGTAAAATCTGTTATCTGTCCATACCACTAGATCACCCAAAACCAATTCAAATCGTCTCAGATCTGTAATTCGTCCAACACCCTGCTGTGTTCTCGTGCATCACAACGACAACGTAACTGATGATGATTGAAAGTCGATCGCAACATCACTCAAAGTGTAGCACGACACACAGAATTGGACTAGGGTCAGAAAATGGGGATTCACAATTCAGCGGTGTTTATGGTGGGATGGAGATCGAATTCACTTACACAATATGATGATAAAGATGAATTGACGACTGGATAGTTCGAACTCGACTTTGAAAGCTTAGAGGATCTTCAATGGCGGTCTTGAGAGTTAGAGCAGGTAAAGAGGAAGAAGCGAGCTAACAGTTTATATGGGGCAAAGAGAAGAAGGCAAATGGGCATGCGAGCAAGCACATGTTTTAGGTCGCTCACGACCTAGCAGAATCAAATCGAAGCACACGATATATGACATAGGCCTGTACTTCAAGGGGCAAGTGTTAACTCCTCTTTTTGAAGCGACCTAAAACACCAGCGACCTAACGACCTTAAACACCAGCGACCTAACGACCTAAAACACCAGCGACCTAACGACCTTAAACACCAACGACCTAACGACCTAAAACACCAGCGACCTAACGACCTAAAAGTATAAACGAGCTAACGACCTAAGGGGTTGAATACTCCTAGCGACCTAAAGGATGGAGCGACCTAACGACCTAAAAGTATAAACGAGCTAAGGGGTTGAACACTCCTAGCGACCTAAAGGATGGAGTGACTTAGCGACCTAAAGGATGGAGCGATCCGACGACCTAGGAACACAGCGATCTAACAACTCAACAAGCTTCGAAAATGACCCGCATCTAGTGACCTATGACCTACCTTAGGTCGTTCACGACCTATGACTTGTCAATATGTTCAAATGATCAAGTGCAAAACTATTAAGTCATAGCCCGTGCTCCTTAGGTCGCTTACAACCTACGACCTATCCAAGGTCGCTCACGACCTACGACCTAATTCCAGAATTCTTCTATAAATACCCCACCTACTCCAACTGAAAGAAGACTTTTGGATCATTTCTGGAACGCCTATACTTTGTTGTTTTCTCGACTCATCCGACACTTCAAACACCAAAGACGCTTCAACAAACTTCAAGAGGAGATCTAACACATCCGACATGGATTCAAAGAGCTCTCTTACATCAAAGTTCTAGCTACTCGTCTAAAGTGTGTTGTGATCAAAGTGTATTGTAAAGAGTTGTAACCGATTCATCAATAAAGAAGATAAAGTGGACGTAGGCTTAATTTTGAGGCGAACCACTATAAAACTGCTGTCTCTTTACTTTTCTGCTATTTTCTGCTTATTTCTAGTTCCCGTACCAACGGGTGGTGCTTTCACATTACTAATACTCACACCGGGGTGTTAGCGTCGATTTTTACGTTAACATAAACCATATGAGATTTAAGATCAAAGTAATAATAATATATAGACTCTACAATCATACTGCTATTCGTGTCCATAATACTAATATATTTTTCTAAGAATATATGCACTATAACCCCAATACATATGTACTTGCAATAGGCCTCAAAACACGCAACCTCCACTTTATATTAAAGCATATATGTTCAACAAATAGCTTCGCATACCAACAGCGGCTTGAAGACCTAGATACACTTAAATGCATACGAAAGAAAGAAAAATAAATAAATAAATAAATAATAATAATATTTACAACCTATAATAGCAAACATACGTGTATACTCTATAATATATAAACTAACACCTACCAAATATAATGCGAACACATTATGACATGTACACAAACAAATGCAGACACCCATTTAAATAAAGCTTATATTGTAAACAACAAGACTAACCGATGCATATAAACAATCTTTGTTTTATCAGACTAGAACTCACGCTATCTCCTCATAACCTACTATACATAATACAATATACCACTACCATATTATATAATATATACATACGAAAACTTTGCAGTTAAAAAAAATATCCTAACTTATATATGACCGCCTTAATATATATAATATGAAAATAAACCACTTATATAAAAAGAACGTATCTATACCTCACAAAAAGGTGCTCCGGCAAAGATGATGGCTAAGGTGGAGGAGCCGCTCCGTGTAGTTCAGGGCGGAGACAAAGTGGGGTCCACGGCCGAGACTAAGGTGGCAAGGCTACTCGGTGGAGGAGATTAGTGAGGGAGATGAAGCGGCTAGGGGTGGAGTAGATGGCTCGGTGCAGATCGGTTCAAGGCAGGCAGAAGGCCGGTTGGGATGAGGTGTGTGGCGTGGGTAGACATTGAAACAGAAGAGCAGCAAAGAGCAAAATGGGCAGAGAAAAAGAATAAAAGGAAGGGAAGAGAACGAGTTTACAGGCATGAAATAGAAAAGTAATATAATGTCCGAAATAGTAACCGACCCTTGAATTCTGGAGAAATACAAAAGCAACAGTACACGCTGATTTAGAGCATAATAATTAGAGCAATTAATTTTTGATTTTACAGCACGTTTCAGATGGAAACGTATAGGAAAAAGAATTTCAAAATTCCGGTACCGTTTATGACGAGCTATTTCCTCATCACCGTTACGCACCGGACCTCAATTTACAGAAATAACTATACCGCTGAGATCAGCATGACGAGACGATCAAAACGGTATACAGATATCAGTGGTATGATCATCTGATCAAAAGTCGATAATCAGTACCGAAAATGCTACTATTTTGTCAGAAATAAGATAAACGGAGCAATAGAAGTCGAAATTTGAAAAAACGAAAGATGACGTCTCACTCAGAAGACGATTTTGAATTTTTCTACAAAAAAATATTCAAGGTTGGAGATTATTTTATTATCACCAATTATTAACTGATTTAGATTGAAATAGAATTACACAATAAAATAACTTCTATATTTTCTGATGAAAATTTACCATCTGCTATATTTAAATATACGTAATCCAAATATTAAATTTTTATTTGCAAATTGAATTATTTAAAATTTTACCAAAATTCAATTAAATACGTTAAATAAAACCATTATAAATTATTAATATTTTATGGGTCGTTACAAGATAATTATTAACTAAGGAATAATTAATTAGTTATTGTAATTAATTAAGGGTTAATTATTAATTAAGGGTTAATTAATGATTAATTAAAGGATAATTTATTAAATAATTTGTAATTAATTAATTATTAATTTACCATAACTAGCAAATTTATTCATAGAAATTAATCTGATTTAAATTAATCAGATAATTAAATTAACCCTACTTATGGATGTTTGGATGTTATGGGATGTTGAATTGTTTTATATCCCTGATATGTGGTGCTTTGTGATATATCCTGATTTGTGTTGTGATGTAATTTATTATCTGTGATATATATATATCTATGAATCTGTGTATAAAAGATAAGCGTTATAGTTTATAACGCTTATCAAATATATTGTTGTATTTGAATTTGTGCTGATTTATGTTGATGTTGCACTATTGTGTTAAACCCTTGGACCACACTATACACACAAATATGGATTTCACGTGGAAATCGGTTAAGTCACAGATGATTTAAATTTAATATTTTTGAAATTGAAATTTTAATTTCAATTGATTTTTGGGAATGGATTTGGGTTAAATGTTAAAGCTTTCGAAAAGGTGTTTCCAAAGATAAAAGCTATTATGAATAACTTTGTAAAGTTTCAATTTAAATAATTCAATTTGAATTTGAATTCAAATAATTTGGAATTGATTGGAAATTATGGTTAAAGATGATATAAATGTGTTTATACGAAGTTTAAACCATTTTGAAAGTATTGTTTGAGAATTTGAATTTAACCCAAGGATTTTAATTCGTATAAATGAATCAGATTTTCCGAAATGAAAACTGTTTGTTTTCAAAGAATAAAAGCTTTCATATAAGAAATGAAATTCCAATTTAAGTAAAGGAATTTCAAGATTGAATTGAAAAATGGTTTTCCAAGTTATGAATGAGTTCTTTTTGAAAGCTATGAATTGAATCTGTTTGTTTTTAACAGATTTAAAATGGTGATTTGTTTAAACCATTCGAAATGAAATTGTTTTGAAAGCTATGAGTTAAATCTTTGATTTAAAGATTTAACGAGTTAATCAAATTGAAATGGAAATTGATTTGGAAAATCTGTGAATAAATCTTTGTGAAACTGGGTGAACTTTGTGAATTAAATCTTTTATTTAAAAAATTAAAGTGTGGAAATTGTTTAAACCGTTGAAGGTTGTTAAAATGAATCTTTTTGTTTAAAAATTTGAAAATGGTAATTTGTTAAACCATTTGAAAAGAAAGTTTGGGTTTAAGTTGTGACTTAATTGAAACCCCATATCCATATGTTTTAAAATATTACGCTCACTATTCGGTTTAGCCGGGAGAGGACCTTTGTGTCATATATCCCATTCCGAATAAGTGATACGTCGTATATGGATAGCATTTGAAGACCGGTGTTGAAGACCGGGTATTTGCAAGAACGATAGGATGACCTATCGATTGTCTCTGCACTGAGTCGCTCCGGTATAGAGATTTCCTAAGTGATGGGAAGTCCGATCGGGATTGTGAATACCCGGATTGCAAGGGCTTCTTCGGAAGTGCCTTCGGTTCTGTTCGAACCCGGAACAGACTTGTATGGTTACATGTCTGACATTACATTTTGAGATATAAGCAAATTTCTTTCAAATACATTTCTGTTTGGTGGCGGAGAATTTATCCTCTTAGCTTAACACCCTTGTCTGAGACGTACGAGCTCAGAGGTTATGTAGTTGAAATTTATCAGTGATATACTCCCAATTTGGTAATGTGGCATGCTGAGTGTTGCTGTGTGTTGATCATCTATTGATCATTTATTGATCAAAGCATGGCTTTGTGAAAAAGCGTAGCTTTGTGGACGAGACTTCGTCAGACCTCACACCCCGGAAATGGTCGAAACAGAAATATGCGGCAAGGTTATGAGGGTCGCGCCCTTTAGGGTATGTCATTTCCTTCTGGAAAAGGGTGGTATCAGGTATGGAGCCCTGGTATTTAACCTATGTGGATACTCCGATCTCATTTATTATGTGATTGTGTGTTTATCAAGGCGCCTCGGATAAAGGTCCCAAAGGACCGGGGGATGACATATTCGTGAGTTACCTGTTATAGGGGTAACCCGGCCTTGTGTTGGCAGAGAGCAGTTGTCTCTCCGGACATCCAGCCAGAGGCGATCCCATGTGGCAGTAGGAAGTTCCTTAGCCTAACCATTTGTTGGAAATCCATTTCCCAATACGAACTTGTACGGTTTTAGTTGTAGAACCCGCCATTTACTTGTGGTGGCGCCCCACTGTTTAGATGGTAGCTATAGTAGGCATAGTGTGAAATGCCTATGCTGGCTAAGATTAATATTATACTTTCGAAATGTTTTCCACAATAGACATTAATAATAATAATCCAATGATTTGCGTAGTAAGCATCTTTGACTATCATAAGAAGAAATCTCCTCCAATTCTGCGTTTGCATTGTGTGTGTGGCCGGAGGTCTTATGGTAGTTTCATTTTCCAAAAGCATTGCGAATTAATTTTACTTTCTTTGTGAAAATAATTATTTTACGATCTCACACCAGTCACCATGACTGACCGGAGTTTATTGTTTCCCTTCTAAACTCTGGGTGCCCATAATTTTCCACACGGGCAGCCTAGAGTTATATTATCAGGATATTCTGGAGCTTTGGAAGCAAGCTAGATGGCGAGACGTACTCTCGTATTGTTTATTTATTTCCGCTGTGTATTCTGTATGAGGACAAGTTTATATAACTGTCCATTGTTGTACTGAGTTGTATATTGACTCTCATTGTTGTATTGTATAAACTGATATAGTTCTTTGTTTAAAAGACTAGTGATTATCTATTATATATTGTTCCGCTGCAAATGTGAGATTCTATGATTGTTTCTGTTTCTGTTTTTCTGTTCTTTCTTTTCTTCTGTCTTCTTCTACCTCTTCTTTTAACCTTAATGGTTCGGTTTTCCGGCATTCGATTGCGCGGCATTTGATACAGTGGACGTATTAATGTCGACTTTCGAGCATCGAAAAGTCGCAACCGTTACACGTCGCCACCATCAGAAGATGGTCGACCGCCTAAGCTCGACCAGCCAATCGCTCCGATCGACTGGTGGACCTATGTAGGTCGACCGCTCTACCTTATTTTGGGCAATAACGATCCGTTTCCATTGTGTTTTGATTTTAATTAATTTATTACCCTATTTATTCTTAACGTTAAATGTTAATTAAAACGTTTACTTAGCCCCTAAGCTAACTTTATAATTTAAACCCTAAATTTAAATTCTCATTTGAATTTGAATTCAAACTAAATTAATTTAAATATTAAAACTTCAAACGCTCATAACTTCTATATTTGAGCTCCGTTTTCAGCGTATTATATACGGAAACAGATCCGAATTTTGCCACAAACACAAGGAAATAAATTTCATGATCAAATTCGGACTTTTATCAAATATCCATTTTCTACCTTATCACATTTAGTTTAATTTACTCCATTTATTTATGGTTCATTTTACAGGGTGTTACAAAGTTCGTCAACTCCGATTGTATTTTGGTAATCGCGTTGGTCAACTACAAAGGCCAATCTTCCCCAGGTCGCGTTTTGCCTAAGGCATGTGTGCGTGTTGAGTTTAGGTTGAGGTAGTAGAGCACGTGGAGGAGAGTGGTTTGCAATCAGTGGGTCATTGTTTAGTTTGGTGGTTTGTGGAGAAATTGATGGTGGAATAAGCAGCATGGTGATGGTGGGCTACAAAAGAAGTAGGAAAGGAACTAGAGGAAGATGGTGATTGGCTTGGGTAATTAGAAATGAATGTAATTAGCTTAATTTAGTCATTTACTTAATTGATAAATTATAAATCAATATCTTAACCTTACGAGGTCCAATTGAACGAGGTCAGTAGCCTTGCACTCGTAGAAATGATAACTACGCTTTGGAATTGATTGGCTGAGTTGGAGCTTCTTGAATTTCAACCTAAATTCGAATGTTATTCGATTTTAGATGGAACTAGGACGCGAAAGCGATAATTGGAATTTTGGTGAGTATAACTCACTTCTTTAGATAAATTAGTATGTTATATAGTAGATTAAATTTTATGGTTTGTGTTTATTTGCTGCATGGTTAAATTATCCGCTTTTAAAAGCGATTGGCATATACAGTTGAAATATAGGACATTTTGTTGAGAAATCCAGATTTCTCACAATAGTGATTTTTTACTTTCCAGTTATTTACATGTTGATTTATTTCAGTTATATATCTATGATATAGATTGTTAAATGCTAAATTTGATTGTTGACCACTTTGGATGTAATAGTGACATATGTGAAAATTGAATCTTTTTAGTAGAAAAGGTAGTTATAACACTGGATAAGTGCTATAATAACTATTTGGCCTCAATATAGTATTTTTGAAATTCTATAAATTGTTGATTTGGTTTAAAAATGATTTTTGATTTGGAAAAATGATTTTTAATCTTACTGTTTTGGAATTTTTATCATATTTCAATTTAAAAGAGTTTTTAAACTTTTCTAATATATATATTTAAGTAAATGTTTTAGTAATTATTTTTGAAAGTATTTGTTTTAATAGAAAAATATTATACTAATAATAGTTGTATTCAAAAGTAAATAAAAAGGGGTTATTTTTTATTTAAAAGTGATTTTGTTTTAAAGAAGATGGAAATATTTTAAAAATAAATATTTATGAGACATTTTATATAAAATGTTGTAAATAAAAGAATTGATTTATAAATGTTATCTTATAAATTAAGGAGAGTCTTATAAGTGACATTTTATAAAAAGGGAAGATATTTCCATTTGATAAATTGGAGAAATAAATCTCATTTGTGGATTTTTAATAATATATGGAATGGTCATTTTAGAGAAAGTAAGTGGGTCTATTTTGGGTACTGGAAGTGTGATAAATTTTGAGATGTATAAGCGGTGTTTTATAAATTGAATTGAATTTATTAAAAAAAAATCAATATCATTTTGATAAATTGGAGCAATAAATTCCATTTGGAAATTTATTGAAATATATGGAAGATCGTGTCATGGAAAGCATATGAATTTTATAATAATATTTGGAATTTATTTTTATTTGGAGTTTGTTGTTAATTTTAAAGTTTTATTTAAAAGGAGAGTTTTGGTAATTTTATTTAGAAAAATTATAAAAGGAATTTTATTAATGAATTTGGTGTTTTATAAAGCGGTGCAAATAAGTCGGGGATTTATAAAATAAGTTATAAGTGGTATTTTATAAAAAGAAGTTTTTATAAAAGATTTTATAAATAATATAAAAGGTGTTTATAAAGGAGACACAAGGTAAAGTTTAGCAATTTATAAAAGGAGGCTGTAGTTATGTTATATATATACATATATATATATATATATGTGTGTGTGTGTGTGTGTGTGTTAATAAAGGAATTTATAAATGATATTTTATGAAAGGAATTCTAAAATAAATTTAGAGCTCATACATATAAATTGGTTTTATAATTTGTTTTAGAGATTAATAAGGGCGTTTTATAAGTTGAAAAGAGATCTTGAAATTTGGGAAGAAGTTTTATAAATGGTTTTGGGTATTTATAAAAGAAGTTTTATAAATGTTTTTGAATAGTCGTAAAAGAGCTTTATAAATGGTTTTGGATAGTTTATAAATAAACTTGGAGATTTATTAATAGTTTTATAAATGGATTTGGAATTTTAGTAAATGAGACGTTCAAAAATAAAAGAGATTTATTAAAAATGAATTATTGAAGAAATTTACAAAAGAAATTTGAGATTGGATTTCCCTAAATTGACCTTCTTAATTTTGATGGTGTGGACATTCGTTCCATATTTAACACCGAAGGAACAGCGTTTGTAATGACCCGTAGTTTTTGATAATTAAAAATATTAAATTAAATAAGATTTTGAAATTTAATATTGTGTGAAATTAATATTTATGATTTATTAATGAGAAAATGATTTGAATATGATTTAATAATGATTGTTTGAAGGTTATTGACAATTATTTTAATGTAATTTCAATTAACTGAAATAATTGTAAAGTTAAATTTCTTATAACCGTAAATAAGGAATAAATTCAATGTTGTATTAAAAGGGGAAATTATATGTAATTAATTGAAATAGGTTAATATAGAATGGAATCAATATTTGGTAAGTCATCTATCAACCTTTGTTGGTAAACAATAGGTTAATAAAGGTGAATTATTAATGTATAACAATTGATTCATTATCATCTTGATATTTAATATGTTTGAAATTAATTGTAAATCAATTGAAATTAATCTAATTAAATATTGCAGTTAATATGAATTAAGATGATAACTGTAGAATATTGGTGTAATAAAATGTAAACCAATGTTAATTATATCCATAAGGTGATAGTTGATTTAATAATAAGAGTGTAAACCGAAATAAAAGAAATTGATTGGAATTAAATATAATTAACTGGAAATTTATTACAATTGCAATTGAACTCTGAAATTAATGTAATGTTTAAATATTGGATTTAATATGGAAAATTGTATTTTAAAAGATTTTAAATTTCTATGTAATCAAGAATGTTAAATTGTTAACTTTTAAATTTAAATTTTGAAAGTGATGAAATTAATTTAATAATAATTTATTTAATTAACGTGAAAATAGTCATTTTGGCCACTATCTCAGATTCCGATGAAACCAGTTTCATCGGATCTGTAACAGTGAATTATTGTAGGATTTCAAGTTTCGTAGCGATCGGACTTATCGTTTGATCGTGCGAGCTCGAAACGTGTAGGAATCAATTAAAAGAATTCAAATGAATATAATCTGATTTTGAATGCTAACTTCTTTATATAATGGAATTTGGATTTAAAACTACTTCCATTGAATTTAAAAATATTGAAAACTTATATTTCGATATATATACTTTCGTTTCGGGAACGAAACGGGCTTTTCGGGTCGTCGCTATCGTTTCGACCCAATTTGATCTGTCCATTTGTTCTTATCTATCTCTGCCTATATATAGGCTGTTATAAACCCTAGCAGCCTTTTTATTATTATTACTCGTATGTACGTTTCCTTCTCATCTCCTCTTTCCAATGGCAGACAAACCAAAACCTAATTCCCAATTCCAAAACCCTAATTTCAATTTCAAACCAAATTTCAAAATTCAAACTCCTCAAACTATATCATATAATATCGTTAGGAAGCTCTCGACGAGCGTAATCTAGATCTTCTGTTTGTTTTCGCAATCGAATATGGTTTGGCCAGAAATTGGCGATTTTTCTCAGCCGTCCGTTGCTAGGATTTCACGATCTATGGCGGATCGTCGACTAATCGACGATCGGAGGGCGTAGTATTATGGAGGGCGTCGAGCAGCGTTCATCCATACGGTCACTTTGGTCTAGAGGCGGATTTTTTCACTAGAAATTGGTGATTTGTGGCTGAAGTTCAACCACGGCGGCGAAGCAGAGGCGGTGGCTGGAGTGGTAGGCATTGGGTCAGAAGGTGCAGCGCGACCAGGGCAATCCATCGGCGATCTCTGATCTTGGTGCAGTTGCTTCTAGCGGTGGTGGTTGGTGAATAAGGAACGGTGGTAGATGGGTGTTCGATCGCGTGCGTATTCTTCTAGGTACGGCTAGGGTTTGGCGCTCGAGAGAAGGTGACGTGTAATCTTATGATTTACCTTCTATTTTTATTTAATTTAATTTAATTTCAAACGTTCTAACTATCATAACTTCTTCATACGAGCTCGGATTCATGCATGGTTTTCTCTATTGTGATCGTATCAAAATTACAAACATTATGAAACTAGTTTGGCTGCATTTTGAGACTATTCAATTTTTAGGCCTTAATTGGATTTTTTATCGACTGAAAATCAAAGATGAGTGTTTTAAACCACTCACAAATACTAAACCATCTTATGTTAGTTAAATTAAATTTATGATGTGCTAAAAAAATTATTGATTGTTGTTTAGTATTTAAATTGTCATTTAAGATTAATTTGAATGTATATTGAATTAAATTGCCATTTAAATTAATATTGAATTTAAATTTCTAGTTAAACACCTAATAATGATAACCAATTAATTATTTTGATTTTTTGGCTGATTTGGATGTTGATTGTGATGGATGTTATTGGTTGACATTTTGGATGTTTGGATGTTAATTTATGTCTATATCTCTATTATCACTATGGGTTGAAATGATACATACCCGAGCCATCTTATAGATTAAGGAAATCGTTATGGGTTGAAATGATAAACCCGATCAATTTTGTTGATATGGAAATTTTGATTCGAGATACTGGTTGAAATGATATATACCCATACAATGTCGTCAATTTGGATTATGTATTGGAATTGAATTATTTGAAAGTTTTAAGTTTTTAATTTAAACTTCGGATATATTTTAATTAAATTAGTAAAAAATTAGTATTTCGAATTATTCGAAATCTCTTAAATAATTATATTCACGTTGTACACTTGATAGGAGATGGAAATCCTGTAACATCTCTAATACCATTGCACTCATATTTTTATTTATGATTGATTTAACTTACATAAGATCTTTTAGTTCTGACTCGAGTGTTTTGTCTTTTCATTACGCTCGAGTCAGCCTGAGCTTTTTAGTGTTGAAGACCTTATTTCTGGAGGATGAAGATGGAGTTTAGTATTCTATTATTATTATCATTCCACTGTATCACGTTAATCTGCTGCATTATTTATTTACTTCTGCTGTATGTATAACTCTAGTCTGTATTGTAAAAGTATAATCAAATGTTATTTGTAAATAGCTTCATGAACTGTTTATTTAATTTTAAATTTTGTCATTCCGTTGTGGGATTCTATGTTTTGTTTTTCCTTTCTTTTCTCTTATTTTCTTATTTACCCCATTAACAATCCTCCCTTTTGAATGGTTTGAGTTGATGCGTATGGTTTATTGTCGATTCAAACCGTCCAAAAAGGTGGGTCGTTACAGCGTTTGGGTTTATCCTTATCTTTGTTTCTTTTAAAACAATATTTTTTTTAATCTTTTTAATATGATTTTTAAATAAGAAATCTTTCACAATGTTCTGTGAATATACTTATACAGTTGGGATAAGTATATGTATATTTTTTTAGGTATTGAGAGGAGTATAAAGAATTTGTAAATATATCTTTGTAAAAGTATTTTAATATGAGAATTTACAAAATAGCGTTAATTATTGGCCTGTTTAACTGTGCTTAATTAAATCTCTGGTTGGATTGTTTGTTATTTGATAGTTAAACAACCGATTATCAAATGTTGGCCTGTTTCAAAACTATCATTGTCGGTTCGGACAGACCAGTATCATATATATTATCCGAAAACCACCTCGAACTGGCATAAGCGTTTCGAATTAGAATATCTTGAAGATGATCGAAGACGGAGCTCTTTGAAGTGCATGGGGTACTTGCTACTAATCCTGAGGATGATTCCAAAATGGATGTAGTAGAAGTAGTGCCTTCAGTTTTTTCATACTCTGCACAACTTGTATGGACAAATGGTGGCGCTGCGTTGCTGCTTGAGGGCAGTTTTATCATTCCAAGTGGAATTTCTATCTAAAAGGTAACGTAGCCTCTAGCCTCAATAACCGAGAATGACTAAAACATGGGATATGCTTCACGGCTGAGTGGGTCGCACCATTAGGGTATTGTCGTAACATTTTCTAGATATATACATTTATGGATTTGGTTGTGCATGAGAGCTCTAGAAAAAGGTTGCAAAAGCAACTGGTGTGATGAAATACTCGGAGCCATCCAGTAAGGGGTAGGGCCGGTCCTGATTTGTAGGGGTCCATGTGAGGCCCTCGGTATATTTTCTAGAGGTGTACTGTGGCAAGCGGTCCCTCGGTACCTTGTCATTGTATGGAAATACATTCTCCAATAAGTTCTTTCGGACTTAGTTATATGCCTATTATGCTTGAATTTAATTAATGTAACAAGTTCGGCTATATTCAATATTTATTTATGCCCTAGACGTTAGTATAATATTAGAAGACTTCCTATGAAATGTTTTGGTTATTGTAAAGTAAAAACCCATCCATGTTTATGTGCGACATGGTCTTAAGTGATTTATTTATTTTGAAAGGTTTTATAACATTAAAATTCAATGGAAGTGTGTTTCTCATGCTGGTTTACCAGACTGATCCAGGTGTTATTTTATTATAATACTCGGGTCAGACCAAACATATTTATAGATCTAGTTTAGATGCTTTGGAGCTTCAAAAGACAAGCTAGATGAATCCAAGATGTATTCACGTATATATTTATTTTCTGCTACATTGGTTATTTATAGTTATCAGCATTTTGAGGACAAGCTGTTGTAACTGCCCAGGCTGATGATTTGTTTATTGTACTTTGATTGATGTATGTATACTACACTTCTCTTTGATAAAGATCAATTGTATATTATATGTTACTCGTCATGATGTGAGATTCTATTTTGTATTTCTTTCTTTCTCCCAACAATCTGTCTTTTTGGCATTCGGATCTTCGGTATATTAATATCGTGGATGTATTAGTGTCGGAGGATCAAAAGGGCAGGTCACTACGTTAGGCACTAATATTCTTGATATGCATATGAATTTATCATATGCATATATGTGTATAATATATATGTATATATAATAGATATAAATCCTAATATCTATGTGTCTATGTAGATATATATATATATACATATATATATATATGTATGTATGTATAGTTATACACATGCTCATATGTTGTTATGCTACTATGTCATGCTATGAATATATATGATATATTCAAAATAACAATAAATTAATTTAGTTAATATGATTAACTGAATGAATACAAAATATATTAAAATAAAATATGATTTTATTATAATAAATAGATTGGGTCTAATGCTACTAAATAGGTTACAAAAGCCCATTTAGATTCAAATAGGGAAATGATTTTGAAATTTAGCAATTCACCCATTGTTAAAAAAGGACGGACCCAACAATGATATTAGAACCCTAGGTCTATGTCACCTAATTAGTCAGTATTTAGAGGCAAGGACATAAAATTTCTATCTGATAGGCGTCACGAAAAATAGTGTCTAGGCATAGGCTTTGATAAAAAGTATATTCCCCTCCTTGGCTACTTGTCTAGCTCAATGGGTGTAGTAAGTCCAAAAGGATAGCCCAAATGTAAGGGCTAGATTTAAATTAGGCCTTGTACTAATTTCCAAATAAAGGTATGGAAATTTAAAATATATTTTAAATTTAAATATTAAATTTAAAATAAAAAAGTAAATTTTATAGATGTTATAAAATAAATTTAAAATTTTAGAAATTGTTTTGAGAATTTAATAATTTTTGAAAAGTTTATAAATATCTAATTTATATGATCAAATAAATAATTAAATAATTAAAATTTAGTTAATTTATATAAGCATATATATATTGATATATACATATATAACTATAAAGGTAATATTTGAGTATTTATCTTAGAATTGTTTAAGTTAAATTAAATAAAAAATACTCCAAATTAAATACAATGTTTAATTAAAATGTTTGATTACACAAATAATTCATTTGATAAATAATTAATAAATTGTTAATTAATTAATATGTATTAATATATATATAAATTATAAATGTTATAGTTAATAATTTATAATGTTTAATTTTCTCAAAAATTATTTTAAGAAATTAAACTAAATAAATTTTGGAAATTTATTAAATATTTAGTTAAAATGTTAAATATTTAATTGGTAACTAATTAATTAAATAGTTAATTAATTAATATATATAACTATAAGGTTACAGTTAAATATTCTTCTTAAATTGTTTAAGATGAGTAAGGTAAAATTTTGAAATAAAATTTAATTAATTTAGTTAATTAAATTAAGAAATAAAATTAATTAAATGTAATTTAATTAACATATCTGTAATAATAGTTGTACAACCTTTGGTCTTTCATTTTTTTGGTATCAGCACAATCTACCAAAAATGCCCCTCTATCGTAATATTACTTAAAAAGTGGATCTAACTTCTTTATAAATATTTCAAAATCTCATCCCTTAAAAGTGGGATCTAAAAAATAAACTTTCTTTACAAATTCAAAAAGCCCCTCTACAAATATTGTCAAACATTATCACTTAAAAATAGGATTTAACAAATATTAAATGCTACAAAATAATAAACGTCATCATCACGCGCGAAGCGCATGCCGTGACGCTCGTACATATTAGTATCGCATAAGTTAATTAAGTTATAATAGTTATAAACAAATTAAACTTATATAATTATATGTGTATAAAATGTAAGTGGAACCTTAAGAAACCCAAGTAGATTTTTGGAATAGATACATGCGTATGTATGTATTCCATGATTTCATATATGTTTAACACTTGAGTCGCAGGGGTATTTCATAAGAGGTTCACTATTCCTTAAATCGATATCACTCAAAATATATTTAAAGATTATGAATTTTTAATATAAATTCCCTTATACCATTTATATATAGATAGACTACTTTCATATACACTAGTTATTCAAAAAACTCAAGCTAGAGCTATTATGTGTCGTACTGTTAATATATTGCCTTATGGAGGTAAGATACATGCACGTATTTGTTTGAGCAAACTCAAGGTGCATGCATTATACTTAGGTCATCGAGAAATGGTAGGTAAGAGTGAGTAATCTCTTATGATTGGTTGAGCAAACTCAAGGTCAATTCTGAGACTAGAGTAAAGACCAAAGTTAGGAGTTATACAATCGATAAAGAGTTATCCATCGCTTGCAGGCATATAATTTGTTATGCAAATTCAAGGTTAGATTCCCAAGGCAAGCGAGTCCAAACACTCACTAGAAAAATTGAATGATTTCTATATTTCTCTTAAGGTTCTTAGGAATATAAAAATCTAGTGGAGGCTTACTAGAAAAAATGAAATGATTACATTTAACCATTCCAATATTGTAAGAACACATGCTATAAACAATTAATATTATATATTTTAATAAATTTATGCAACTAATCTAATTGATAAAAAAATTATCAATTAAAATATACTAATGAATTGAATTAAGATTGATAAATATAGAATGCACTTACTAATAAATATTTTGGCATGTTATCGCTTCAAGACCCATGCAAGAGCCGAATTATACGAGTATAAAACATCCATACCTCGATCACTTAATTGTTTATTTTTCTGAGGCTATATATTATCTTTTGAATTTAATTCTAAAGCAACCCAAGATTTTCTTGAGGAAATCTATTATGCAATGCATGACTACACAGCTCAAAATGAATTTAATACAAGTAAATAGTCTTCCAACGAGCATGCTTGGTCGGTGGCATCAGATACTAGTTTAACAACTTACATAACCAAATAGTAGTGGTACATAAAATGTAGAAACATAGTAATGTATGTATATATATGTTTACATATACATATAAGTCATAGTGATCCAAAATAGAACTATTGGAAGGAGCCGTTTCAAACATTAGTCAGCAAGTCAATCATCTCTAGGGGCAGCATTACGCACATAGATAACATGCAGCTTCAATAGATTCATTATCATTATCTTCCCTGGTAATCGTCAGCATTCAGGGGTGGAACTATTCACCCGTCCAATCATGAAATAGACATAATTTTTTATGATGTAGGTTTAAACTGCAGTTAACTTTATTGAGAAAGCATCTAGAATTTCTTTCCCTTAGATAACCCAACTGAATGCGAATACAAAGCATCAATGTGCTTGTTAACATGCATGTTGTATTGCTAATAATCAAATAAGGAGGTTATGAGAGGGGTAGTCTTGAGAAAATGTGCAGCACAGGTGTTCCTAACGAAGAAGGTTGAATCACAACTGAAGAAGAGGTGATTGGTCCTTTCAGGCACGAAATTGCATACGAGGCAGGTCGGTGGAACATGGATACCATACGAATAAGCTTGTATTTGGTGTTTATTTTTTCTGAATGAGCAGCCACGTTAGCATTTTTAGAATGAATCTTATGTTTCCATATTCTATAGAAAGCAAAGTGCCTGCTGAAGTCATTAAGCCTATGGTATAGAGATCTGACGGTGAAAACACTATTGTTCTCAGGTCCCTATAAAATGCAAACCAGGTTGGAGGAGGGAGAAGGTGCGGAGCTTGGAGAAGATGCAATTCAGCTGACAAAGAGTAGGTATAGTAATAGCATGGTTGAATTGAAGGGAATGAAGACCGCCACTGAAGACATTATGTGCAGTGATTGATTTATTGGAGGCAATGGTGATAAGTCTAGGAAGAGACTCTCGAGAGGGATTAGGGAGAACCAAGCATGGAACCAAAATCTACATAGTTCTCCTTTTCTGACAAGCACAAGAACGCATGCTTTCACCCAGTCAAAAGAAGATATAACCCTAAACCAAAGGGAGATGGCTTGCAGTTGGGAGTGGGTTCATGAAGGTTAAGCGAAGAGAAGAGACCACGGTAGTTATTTAAGATCTATGTCTTCGATATGCGGTTACCTTCAGTGGGACATCTCCATATCCATTGTGCTAGCAAGGTAATGTTGAAGTGTTAGAGGTGACATGAGAAACCAAAATGTCCCAATCAACTAGGCAGCTAGCATAAGAGATAAAAGCATGACCATGTCATGAGAAGTTACTTTGGATTTGGTCGATCTTCGAAATGACCCAATTTGGGAATTTATGAAAGGATGGCCAGTAAGTTAGAATGTTAGAGAGGACAGAGTTGAGAGGTACAAACCTGCCAGCTCTATACAAAAACGAGGCTTTCCATAAGCAAGACGGTTTGAAATTTTAGAAATCAAAGGATACATATCATCTTTCTAGAGCTTAGTTTGATGGAGAGTCACGGTAAGGTATGATATCGAGAATTGTTCGAGCTTGCAACTGGAAGAGTTGACAACATTTATTCCCAAGTGGTTAACGCCATCGACTGTGATAACAAAGCTTTTAGTAAAGTTGATAGTTAGGTCGAAGATGAACTCATAGGAGTATAACAGGAGTTTAAGGTTGTGGATGTGGGATGGTGAAGGAGAGGCAAATAAGATGGTAACATTTTGGTATAGAATGTTCGAAATGCCACGATCAGAATAGGTGCCTTGAATACCAAATAGGATATTATGAGACATTGCTAACTTGTTTGTTCCGTTGAAGACATTGGAGGCCAAAACAAAGAGGAAGGGGAAATGGGGTCTCCTAGTTGAAGACCGTGCTAGGACTTAATTAGCTCCTCGCCGACACCATTGACAAGAATGGTCAATATACTAGTGTGGAAAATATTACTTATCCATCTAATTCAATATTGAGAGAAGCCACGATGAGTAATGGTATCAAGGATAAATTTTAGTTTAAAGTGTCAAAGGTTTTTGAGAATTTAAGCTTAATTGAGGTGCATGGGGTTTTAGTAAAGTGGTAGTGGGAGATGACTTCCTGGGTGATAGCAACGTGGTCAAGGATGGATCTTCCATTGAAGAAGGCAGATTGTTCATTATCAACTGAGGAACTAATGAGTGGTTTCATCCTATTAGACAAGACCCAGATAATCGGTTTGAATGAAGTATAGAAGAGGCTAATGGTCTAAATTTGGTTATGGAATTGGCACCTGGTTTCTTCAGGATAAGGACAATGTTAGCATACTTAGTCCTAGCAATAAGTAAAGGGTTGTAATAGAATTTCGAACATATTTAGAACATCTTTTTTTATTACCACCTAGAAACACTTGTATAAAAAAGGCTAGAAGCCATCTATCCCAGGAGCTTTGTCATCACTCATGTCGTTGAGTCCAGTCAAAATCTCTTCCTCGAAGAAAGGCTGGTCAGCTGAAATAGAGGGTAGGTTCGAGTAAAGCTCATTCTAAAGAATGGAAGGATGGGTTTGGAGAGAAAAGCCAAGGAGTTGCTTGAAATAGAATGTAAATGCTAAGTTGAGTCTTGATTGGTCATAGATAATGCTACCATTATGAACAATCTCATGGATGCGATTCGTTCTTCTTTGACCGTTGGAAATCCTATGGAAGTAGGCTATGTTTTTATCTCCATCATTAAGCCAAGAGATCCTTGATCTCTACTTCCATTTACTCTCTTCTTGTTTAATCAGTCTTTCCAACTTCATTTTAAGGTTTCCAAGGCGTTATCTTTCATTCAAGGAGAAAGGACTAGATTCATGCAGTTAAAGTGCTTAGTAGTTCCATAGCAGCAGAGGTGCAAAAAGTTATAGCGGGGATATAGCAGAAAATAGTGAAAGTGCAGAAAGCTTCATTAAATATAAAATTGAATATTTAAAGTTAATTTATTCTTATTCTCATATCATTTGTGTAGTAAAAGGAATTATAGTTTAATCTTATATAACAAAATCGAAGAATATCATGATTTATGCAGTCCAGATTTGGTGACTACATCAGGTTTCTAACTTATATTGAGCACATACGTCTTAAAATTATATCTTTATCTTACCTTTGTTGATTTGGTTCAAAAGAGAACAAGTCAAATCAAACCTTTTATATTAATGTCGCTAAAGTGGGTGCTAAAACTCTTGATTTAGCGGATGCAGTGGAAAATAACAAGGATTAAAACAGATCTGCTGTTTAATAATGCTATATTGAAAAAGCATAGTGGGCGAAGAGCGCTTTGTGTTATAACAGGGATTTTGTGGGGCTTTAACTACACAAGATTCATCTAGGCTAGGATTTAAGAAATTACATAAGAGCCCTGAGTCGCCCCACTAGATTGGTTAAGACCGAGTCCTAAGTCCGGGGGAGTATCTAGATCACAGCCATAGGTTATCGAAGCCACGTTCTAAGGTCCATATGTAACTTAAAGCTAGATCTAGGAGTTCTCATCACTAGAGTAAAGAAGAATGGGGTAGTGATCTGAGAAGGCTGGGAGTCCACTAATGGTGGAGAAGGGTTGGGATTCCTCCCATGATGGATTAAAGAGGAAACAGTCAACCTTACCTAAGGAAGAGGAAGAACATTTTTTACCCTAAGTAAATAGTCGGCTATTAATAGGGGGTTCAATAAGGTCACAAGCTTCAATAAAGATGTTATATAGTTTCATGTCTGAAGTAAAAGCCAAGTCCATTTTTATCTCATTAAGATGCCTAGTGATGTTGAAATCCCCTAAGACCCATGGTCCTTGAGATTAATTGTAGAAATGAGTGCTATTCAACCGAAAAGTCCGTCTGTCAGAGCTATAGTGTGGTCCATACATGTTAGAAAAATAGAGCGAATTGGATGGGTGGTGTTTAAGGATGGCATGAAGTATATTGGGGAGTTCAATGACTTGGATGAGTTTCCATTGAGTTTCATCCCAAGCGGTGAGAATACCCCCTTGATGCCAAAAGCCTTAATAAATTCCCAATTGGTTAAAAAGTTTCCACGAATGCTCCAAAATAACGGATAGAGCGGACTAACAATTTTAGATTTTTGAATAAATAAAATGTCTAAGCGTAGGAGTTCAACTAATTTTTTAATTAGGGTGCATTTATCGGGGGACCCCTGTAACAGCCCTGGTTTTGGTGATTACCTGTGAAAAATAAATTATAACGATGGCTATAATTTAAATGGAAAAAATAAAATAAATTTGGAGGTGTAAAATTTGTAAAATTGTTTATTTTGGATAACAATGTGTTTTCGTAAAAATAAAATGGAATTAAGTTGATATGGTGGTGTATTAATTAAATAAATGAAATTATGTTGGTTTGGTGGTTAATTATATTAAATAAAGGATAAAAGAAATTAATTCAACATTTATTTGTTGAATAAAAAATACATAAAATGAAGAAAATAAAGTTTTGAAAACTTTATTATGTTATGTTGGGGTAATAATGAACGTTGGATGGTTTTATTTTGATAAAATGCAATAATTATGGAATTAATGGTCAAATAGTGATTTTTGTTAATTTTAATGATGTGCTAAAATTAAATATGGTAAATATTATGAATAAAAATGTGGAATTTTGTTTAAAAACAATATTTGAGTGTAAAAATAATTTTAACATGGTTTGTTGTGTTAATATAAATAAGGAAATGATTTTTGTGTAATTTTTGTTGTCAAAAATATGATTTGTGTAATTATGATGTAAATTAAAGTATTTAAATAAAAATAAAAAATTTATAATGGAAATTAGTTTTAATAGCTAAAATAATTTTTATATGTTGATGAAACATTTTTATAAAGTTTGAAACATGAATTATGTTAGTTGTTTTGTTAAATAATGTAAATTAGTGATAAAAATAGTGGAAATATGTTAATATAGTGTAACACAACAAAAAATTGTCTAAGTATTATAACACTTAAGCTTATTGGATCCATGCCAAGCCCAAAACCCACTTAGCCTACAAAGGATTTTCTGGAAAGCAAGCAGAGAGATGTTTGTACGTACAATATCTCATTTCATCTTCCTTCTTAAAGAAACTAGAAACACCAAAATGGCCTCCTCCTCTCAATAATCAAATTCCTCCAAAAAATTAAATAAAAATTAATAGAAAGTATTGAAAAATTAAGTCTCTAACAGGTAATCGATGCAAAACCAAAAAGTATTTCATCAATTTCTTCCTTTTGAGAATTTGAGTTACTGTAATTTCATGTTTTTGCTATGCATGTCTATTCTTTTTTCTCTAGTAGATTTCTAGCTTCAATCCAAGGTCTAAAGTCTCAATCTTGCTTGCTAAATTCACTAAATTTGCTGCAAATAATCTAAGGTGAGTTTAAACACTCACTTTTCTAGTTTATTCAAGTTTGCATGTTTGTTTTTGGTTGTATTAGACGAATCTTTGGTTGAATTTGTGAATTTGGAAGATGATTTTTGGGTTTCTATGCTTGCTGAAAATGCATTAGGAAAATGCACAGGAGTAAATAGTGATATCATACATGTTTCTAACCTGTTTGAGTTCATTCGTTTTGATTTAGAAACTAGACTCAATAAGAAACAATTTCTCTTTTGGTTACATTTCGATATATGGAAGTTTGATTGACCAGAAACAGAATTGAAAGTAAAAGTGCAATACTGTCCTTAAAGAAAAATTTCCTAAGATTATACCTGAAATAAATTTCGCCATATCTTTTACAATACTTATCTAAATTTAATAATTTTGATGTCCTGGAAAGCTAAGACATTTTTCTACAAGTTTCATAATTTGAGTTTTATGAAATTTTGAAGTTAAATTAGTCAAAATTGCACTTCTTTCTTACTATCCCGAGAGCAAAAGGACAACGACGGTAATTTTAGACCTGAGAATTGAAATTACCATAACTTTTGACTCGAACGTCCAAATTAGATGATTCTTTTTCTGTCTTCTATCTATGGCAATGGTCGTCAAATTTCATGTTTTATGATTTATCAAATTCTATATTCTACAGGACCCAATTGGCTCTTTAAGCCGCAGCCCTGTCATTATTTTAATTATTCAGAGTTTTGTAATTTTAGACCTGAGAATTGAAATTGCCATAACTTTTGACTCGAACGTCCGAATTAGATGATTCATTTTCTGACTTCAAGCTATGGCAATTATCTTCAACTTTTATGTTTCATGTTTTCTAAAATTCTTAGTTTAAAAGGGGCGAACTGGCAAAACAATCCGTAGGCCTGAGTTCTTTTGCAAAGTTTGGGCATTTTCCGTTGAATTGTTTTTGAATTCAATGATTTTGAGCATTTTTTTGAGATGGTTCTAAAAGAATAACTCCTACTAATAGAAAAGCCGATATTAACGTCGATTCGTGCTATGAATTGATAGTTTCATTTGGGTTTTGTCGTATGTTAATTTCATTGAATTTTCATTGATTTTTGCTGTTTCTGTGCACGTGTTTTCTAAACCGTTTTCGGAATGATTTTTAGAATGAAAAAGCTTTTAAAATAAATGTTTTACAAAAATTTATAATTATTTTGGAAGCTATTTATATATATGTATTCTCTATAATAAAGAGAATTTCAGAGCAACAATTTCCAAATAATTTCTAAAATCGTTTAAAAACCCACTTTCTCAAAGTAAGTATTTTCTATATTAAAACAAATATTTTTGCACTCTTCGAGAGAACGAGGAAGCGACTTAAACGATATAATAAACCACGTGGTATGAGCCATGCAGGTTTGCTATACTAGTTAATTCCAGGCTTGTTCCTTTGAAGCTACACATATTTGGAAGTTGGTAACACATTCCGTTGTTGTTGCCATTACTAGGCCGTGGGGGCACTAGCGCTAGGTCGGTGGGGCCACATATATACATCAGGCCAGGAGGGCAACGTTGTTAAGCGCACTATTGTAGTACTTGGAAAGGCCGAGGGGCCACTTATTATATGCACGTGTAGTGGTTGTTGTTATGGATCCATACCGTTGTTATTGCTATTTCTAGATTTCATTCTTATTGAATTTTAGATTTTGTTGTTTTACATATGTTCACCATAATGTTGTTGGAGTTATATATATGTATATAGCCTATGTGCTATTCGAAGATTTTCATATGGTGAATACATTATGTGGTTGGTTGGACCTTACGTGTCCTATTTGGTGCTATGATGCGATTTCCATCTTGTTGTTTTGTTGTTGATTTAGATTTTATATATGGCTTAGCCATGGAGCCTAGCTCCCCGTTGTTGATGGGAGCCTTTTATATGTCAATGTTGATGCCGATGATATGAGGCATTTATATGTGATTTAATCGATGTTGTTGATGTTGCCCTTCTCACGAGACTTTCATATGATATTTTAGTTGTTATCATCTCATGAATTATGAGATGACATATGTTGTTGTTGCTTCTTCTCTATTAAGAAAAAATATTATCTATTATCTTATACTTCACCTATCACTCTAATCGGTTTATTTAAGCTAGACTAACCCGTGTATTTTATATACTCGGGTCAGACCAAGTTGTTTCAGGTTAACCACCTGCTGTAGATTCCCGTTTAGCTGTTTCCGCTATGGTCCACTTTGCTATCTTTTGGATGCTAGTCCACCTTTTTTGTTGTCGTTTAGCTATCTTTTTGTGTACTCTGATCTATGTATATTCTTTTGGGACATGATGTATATATATATGTGGTCCGCGTTACCACTAACTTATGTATCACTATGTAGTGTACTGACGATGTATCTGTATATATATGCGTGTCTGCTGTTCTGTGATATGTTGTATATTTGTTATTGTTGTATTTTGTTCTGAATAGATCCATTAGCCATCGTAGTTTTGTGTTATACATTTATTGAGTAAGTCGATCCACATGAAAAAGGTAAAGAGAAAAAAAAGTAGTGCACCCAGTCGACGTATCCAATACTTGTTTAAGACAAAGCTTACGGATGGTCGCTCCTAACCAGCCCTATTCTCTGCACTAGCAGACAGTATTACTCCGTAAAACCCTTTGTTAGTGTGGGTCTCGGGGTGGGGCGTTACAACCACAATCCCTGAACATTTCACGAAAGGATTTTCATAGGGAAAAGGAGACACACTTATGTTCCAAAGCTTGCATGGCCTTTAGATTATCAATGTTTAGTATGATTCCCTGTAACGTGCTATTTTTTTAAAAAGCTTTTTTAGAGGAGGTAAAAATAGTAGGTTGAAAATTGCCACTCGATGCTTGGTGAGTAGAGGAAAGGTCGTGTCCCATCAACCTAGTGCTTCGTCACAAGGATATTATGGAGCAGGCAGTGTTGTTTTGCGACATAGTGAAAAGTTCTGGCTCGAATGGGGGTTCAATATCCATGTTCTATTGAGAGGAATTGAAGATCTGTCTAATGCATTCCAGCACTAGTTTCCCTTAGGGAGCAGCCATGTGAAGAAGAGTTAGGTCTGTTTCTTCGTCTACCCGTTTATCAATTTCTTCTATAGTTGGCTAGGTGCCCAAGTCGAAGGAACAACCTGATTAGGGCGACCCATCTCCATGTGAAAATCACCTGGGTCAATGTCTACAATGATTTGCTTGCTTTTGGTAACTTCATCATTTCTTTCCTCATTTCTTGCTCTATCAAGTATGACATGCCGAGTGAGGTTATATGGGTAGTCCATGGCATCAGAACAGCTGTCTAAGCTAGAGGGTTCAAAAGAGTGGTTTACTTCTTGCACGAGCATAAATGTGTTCTTCGCCTAAAATAATATAAGTGGGATCCAAGGAAGTGTGTGACGATCCACATTTCGGAAGGTTTAAATCGACAATAATCCACACATGTCCAATTCAAACAATCCGGAACATAGATAATCAATGGGGTTAATTAATAAAATAAGAAAAGAAGAAGGTAACAAACACAGAGTCTCATAGTGGAAAGACAAAATATAATAATCAAATAAACAGTTCATGAAGCTGTTTACTATATTTTTGATTATAATTTATACAACATTTATCAGAGTTATATATACAACAAAACAAATAAATAATGGAGCGGAACAAACAATGATGGAATAACACTAGTAATAATATATCAAATCTCCGCCTTCATCCTCCAGAGAATAATATTCGATAAGCTGAAAAACTCAGGACTGACCCGAGCGTAATGAAAAGACAAAACACTCGAGTCAGGACTAAAATATCCTTATGTAAGGCAAGTCGATAACACGTATAACATGAGTGTAATAGTGTCAGAGATGTTTACGGGATTTCACATCTCTTATCCAGTGTATAACATGCGTGCAATAACTCAAGAGATGTTACAGGATTTTCCATCTCTTAAGGATCCGTCAAAATATTTATATATAGTAGAATACGCTATAATAGATAGTGTCTATCGGTAAAATAAATATTTTTCTTAGCATTAAGGCTTTACATTGTTCCCTTTTAACGCGTTTTTAATCATTGTCGTACAGTTTTCATATAAAACACCAGTAAACCGTTGGTGGATAGGAATGCGCCGTGATACGACAACACTAAACCAAAATCGTAAGGGCCTCGTATAAGGATAAAAGTATGACAAGGCATGTGAGGCAATGCCCAAGGTAGGATACTACCAGTTTACTCTTCCTAGCTGGTGGTAACGCATCATATCCATAATCGCCCACCGCGTCCAACAATCCCAAAATCCGAGGGTGTGCACCGATCAATCACAATGTAAATGATGGTAATACGAAGAAGTGTGTCTGATCGAGGTAGCTAGCCTGCTTGGCCGATACAGCTCCTATTTTAGTCATTTCAAATTAGCACAAGTGCCAGGCTAATCCATCATCGTTCTCTTTCTTCAAATCCAGCAAACGTATGCCAAATCCAACCACTTCGTTCTGGATCATCACTCCACGTACACAGTTGTTAAAGTGGTTCCGGTATCGACAAAGAGTATGCCCATATTCGGCCCCGGTCTCTTTAACAACCAAACGTCGTTTTACACACCGGTTGGTACTTTTACATTTTGAAAACAGTTCATACATGATATCAAAATATTATATTCGCTTCAAAATCAAATCCATTTCGAAATCATCATATTTACTCAAAATACACCATTTCACTTCAAAAATCATTTTCGCCTCAAAATTTCGATTTTGCTTCCAAAATCATTTCGAATTTCAATTTAGGTTATACCTACATTTTAACCCAATTCGCACTTAAGTCCAAGATTTAATCATAAACATTTCACTCCTTTGATCTGTTTGAATTTTTAGAAAATAGTTTAAGTAATTTTAAAATTGTTAAAGAGTTAAAATAGTTTAGCAGAAAAATAGTTTCAGTATTAAAATAGTTTATATAGTAAATAGCTAGGAAATCAAATTAATCTGAATATTTAAAAAGATAGATTTTAAATAGTTTATATTAAAATAATTTATTCGAAAATAGTTTCAGGGTCAAACTTATTTAATTCCAAATTTTCCAATTCAAATCACTTTCACTTTCCATTTCCATTTAAATTCGATTTTATTTCTTAAAACCAAAATCATTTAAATAATTTCAAATCAAAATTTTAAAATCATTTTATTTAACTAATCCGGTGTCCATATATAATTTCTATCCTATGGCCAAGTGAATTCATTATTCAATTTAATTTCAGGGATGGATATATATCATTTCAATTCAAAATAAATGTCTTAGGTATATATCATTTCAACCCATTTCTTAATTTATTCGAAATAATTCGTTTTACAATTTTATATACTGTAAATAATACACACGATGATAGTAGGATATATACAAATAAATAAACATCCAAATCAACCAAAACATCAATCAATGGCATCCATCACAATCAACATCCAAATCAGTCCATAAATCGCATCAACTAACCAATTATCAATGATCGGGAATTTTACTTATAGTTTAATTCCAATCCAATTTAACAGTCAATTTAAATTTCTATCAGTTAATTCAGATGTCCATTTAAATGTCAACTAAAATTATCGAACAACAATCAACAAATTTAAACCACTTAGAAATTTTAAATTTAACTACCCACCCAATAACGAAGCCCGGCCCATCAAGCAACCAGGTCCACTAAGCTCCTTCTTCCCCAACGAGCAAAGCCTGTACACGATCCCAATGAACACGCGTGCACGATCACTAACACGGAGCTCCATCGCTCGAAACTGAAATCTGACATCGTCGACATGTTTCTCTTCGAAAACTGCATCCACACGTACCAAAATCCCCACCTCCGACGCCTCATATGAAATCGCAACAATCACACCTCGACACGGCCAGGCAAAAATCGCGACCCCCAAATCGAAGCCACACCATCCAAAAATCCAGATGCAGGTGCCAATCTCCATGACGAACTCGATTCTAGGCTTCGTTCGAGCCAACTTTTCCTTGATTTTGAAAGAAACCCAACCCTAGTCGAACGCCCAAAGCCATGGCTCTCTATCACGACCACGAAGTAGGGTCACTTCCTTCAATTAGCACACCAAATCTATGCTCTTGCCACAACGAGAATTTAAAAGGTGGTCTCATTTTTTTTAATTCAGTAGGAATTTAGAAATAATTTTTTAAAGTTTTTATCTTTTTTTTTCACCGTCTGTTCAAAAATGAAGAGAGGATGATCGCATTATAAAGGGAAGAGTGGGTACGATCATAGGATGGTTATTTTCAGATAATAGGGTGGCTGAGATGGAGATGGAAAACAACTGTGGTTTGACTTTAAAAATTTTAAAAATATTATTTAATTCCAAAAATATCTCCTTTAAAGCAACTTAAAATTCCGAATGCCTATCGAGGCATGCCGCCTGGTGTTCCTAATGTTATACCCCTATTCCGAACGCAATGGAACAAGTTTTGAGACCTAATTTGATCGTATGGAGAAGATAGCTTTTTGAACCCAATTATTATATTGAATTTTCGATATTAAATTCAACGCGTTTTTATCCCGTACGAATAGACGATAACTCCAAATGGTACGAAATTTAAAATCCGATAATAATACACTATTATGGATCCAATGGAACTTGTTTTGTCGAAATCCGAGATTGTGGCCAAAATGGCTATTTTTACTCGTTAATTATAATATGAAATTTCCAATTTCTAATTATTCACTTTAAATCCAATTTTAAATGTTAACAATCTTCATTGTTGTTTAAATAAAATTTAAATCAACTTCCGATATCATTTCAATCATATTAAATTCAGAATTCAATTATTCAAATAATTTCCAATGTTTAAACTTAAACAATTTAATTGTCCAATATTCAACAAATTTCAATATTAGATTTCAAATGAATTTTAGTTATCAATCAATTACTTTATTTACATCTAATGAATTCAACATTTATTATTCAATTCAACTATTGATTGTAAACACATTCAATACACAACATTTCCTTTCAATACTTGTTATTACCTAAATCTTCGAAATTTGTTTATTTTGAAATCTTGTTCAAGTTCATATCCAATAACTATATTAATAAATTATTAAAAAATTTATTTTTAACCATTTTTATTCATTAATTACACTAATTTATTAATTTAAATAGTTAAAAATCGGGTCGTTACAAAGGGTGACGGTGCTCCCAAGCCTCAAAAGACAATTTGAAGTTAAGACATTCAATGGTTTGGATGATGGTGCAAGGGACTAGGACATCCGTATCCAAGAAGATCTGGATGAAGATATAACAATGGTCCACCTTGTCCTAATCATAAGCATTAGTACCAATAAAGAGGCCAAAAGGACGATGGATGGAGAAGAGGGCGTCATAGTTGTAACGAAGATGCTACGGGGTACCATAGATGCAAATCTAGGATGGACCAAAAGATTCCCTATTATGTGCCTCAATTTCCAGTGACCATCGAATGACATAGAGAGCTTCACTAGGCTGATGAAAAAAATGACAATTGGTTGTGACATTCAGGAGTACAAAGGAGTAGAATCCAACAATGTAGCTGCGATCACTAAATAAGGCAATTTCCCCATTGCTACACTTGAAGGCATTATATAGGGATTGTTTTACTGAGTTCATGGCCCAAAATCCAGTAATAATTGTGAAATCATATGTGGGTTTTCAGGAGTAGACTTATTGGTGGTTAGAGGATTAATGCGGCAGGATGAATTAGTGCGCGGAATGAAATTATGTGGGGGCATATTTGAGGTTATTTGAAGGTGGGTGCGGGCCGAGGGAATGATTGAGGAAATGTTAAGCTCAATTCATCAAAAAATTCGAAGAGCTTGTCTTGGAAAAAGGCACAACGGTGTGAGTTTGCTCTTGTGCAGGCTTTCGAAGTTGGGACACAAGCTGACAGAATGACCATAGAATGCACATCTGAAGCATACGTAGGCATTCCTTGGCCATGTGTCCAAGAAGTGCACTGTTCCAACATGTTTTTCATGTTTAAGAAAATTTAAAGTTTTTATAATGGAACTAAAAGGCAGGATGAAGCCATGTTCGCGCACAGAAGGAATCGTCTGTTTGGAAAGAGGATGGGATAAGGTGTGAACAGCTTCGTTGGCTCTGACCACTTCCACAAAAGGAATGGCTATCAATGATGCCCCTAGCCGAAGTAGCTATCTGATTGGGTGCTGGAGACGTATCACTAATTTCCGATAGCATAGGTCGAAGCGAGTTCTAAGGGTAGGGACCGAGGTGGTGTTGGAGAAACCCAAAAATTTGGAAAGAAAGAAGAAGTGGGATCGGATGAAGGATCAGAATTGGAGTAGGTCGCTGGGAGGTATGGGGAGCATCAAAAGACGATTAACAGATGAGATATAAGGAAGGATAATAGGAGGATTTGGAGAGGGAGAGGGAGAGGGAGAGGACATGAATATTGAATAACCCAATACAACCAATTTTTCCTTAGCTTTTAATCTTCTTTTTCCTCTTTTATGAATAATATTCCATTGTACTAATACAAGAATATGGAATTCGATCCATATCAGATCATATACAAAAGTTGTATGGTGAACAATTGCATTCGTAATATACAAATCCTCGGTGAAATTGGTTCATTCGAAATAAGAAAGTAGTGCAAAATCATGTGTTCATATGATTGAATATGATAAGAGTTTTGTTGTGTTGAAAGCAACACTAGACCAAGGACTGAAGACCGACGTAGGAGTTTAATAACTAAAATGTCAGTTTAGATTGGTTTTCTTAAGTGCAACTTATTCGATATTCTTAAAATATTCAAGACATCCAAATGTGCTTTTTCAAAATTTTGATCCAGTCTTGTAGTAAGATTTTCCTATTAAATGGTTCAACCATTTGGAAATCAAAGTGAATGTCTGGTAGTAGATGTAACATAGGCACTATTGGGATAAATAGAGTGAATGGTAACATCTGCTTTGTAAAGTTACATCAAAAACGATAATTGTATAAACTACTAGTAGATACTTAATATGAACTGAGAATTGTGATTTCTATTCCAAATGTATTTTCATATAGAAAATTATTTTCTGTAAGAGTAACTTCCTTGGTCGAGATATTTGATCTGAAACTCTCAACTGTAAACTAGTTATAGTGGATAAAAATAAATTGCACATAATAACCGATTGAATGATGTTACGAAATATTATTGTAATGGCAAAAATAGTGGGAGCCTGCTATATGACTCTTATTAGTGGATGCATGAAGTTACGAAATATTGTCTTCGTATGAATACCAAATATTATTTATGAAATAATAACTATTTTTCAGTGCTAACTAAAAATAGAACAGTTTTATTTTAATATGAATATTATTACTATTCGTTAAAAGATAAATCTATTGTGGTATTGGTTTTTCATAATAAAAGTGATGCATTAGCTATAGAAAATATAGAATTGCCTAATTTTTTTTAAATAATTCTAGAGTTATGAACTAAGCCATATCTTTGAGAAATAATTCTTTAATTATATGATTATGAATCATGTAGCAGTGGTGAATTATATCTCAAATGCTTAAGGGCAGTGTAACAACCCAAAAATTTTAACAAATATTTTAAATTTAAGTTATTTGAAACTTAGATTTTTAAATCATTTTTAAATTGGATTTTGGGATTTTCCAATGCAATTTTGGATTTATGTTATATTTTATTTTCCAAATATAATAAAATAATGATTTTCTAGGAATTTTATATTTTGGTCAATTTAGATCAAACTTTGACTTTCAGTTGAAAATTTTAAATTTGAATTTTTAAATTTCTAATCTTTTTCTTTGAAGCAGTATTTGTTTCTTATATGCGTCCTGCTTTTCGTTTCATCAAATTCTGAGCGTTTTACATGCAATTTTTCCCTATACTTTCATTGTTCTTTTTTCTATTTCATTCTCCATCTTTATTTTGTTTGGGCTTCGTTTATTTTGTTGTGTTGAACTTGTTTGAAGTGGGCTTGATATTGGGCTTTGGAAATTCAAGAGACATAGGTTACTTGTTTAATTGGTGCCTTTTCTACTTCATAGCCGTTCAATCATTTTCTTAGCCGTACAAACTCCTCACCTCCTCACGTTCTTTCTCATTTTATTCACGTACAAACTTTCATTCTTCCTTCTCATGTTCATTTTATCACCTGAAGAAAATATACAGTAAGCTTCTTGGCTTCCTCCTCTTCTTGTATCCTTTTTCTTTATCCTCTATTTGCAAGCTATGCTCGGCCTCCAATATGATCACCACCCCTCTAGCCGACTCCTCCACCATCTCCTCCACCACCACCACCTTCTGATCGGCCATCACAACCTCCATTGACCAATAGCCGTGACTCTTGACCAAAGCATCATCACAAAACCAAGCAAAACACTAACCGGCCTTCCCTATATTCACCATCTTTCCTCCTTGTTGCCTCGGCCTCCACCACCACTGCCACCTCCTCCAGCACAGGACATGACCTGACATGACCACTGCCACACTTTCAGATAATGACCAGATCTGCACCATGCCTTGAACCACCCAAGGCCGAGCCAAATTGCCTATGGCCGAACCCAAATATCGTGACCTTTCACATGCCATAACTTCTTGCCTTCATGAACTCCTACCTCTTCACATCCCATGGCTTTGCCTTCTATTTGCTGACCATAGCCGAGCATGCTTGCTTCAGATCTAGTCATGGCTGAGCCATTTGTGATGATGGTCAAGCCCAATTGTGATGTGGCCAAGCCCACTTGAGTTGGTTAAGTCCTCTTGCTTCACTTTGTTCATATTTTTATTTTGTTTAAGTCTAAATTCTTTTGTACAATCATATACTTAGATTGTTGTATATTTGTTGTTTACAAGACTTGGATCTTGGGTCTTCATCCACTCAAATATATTCGTGCTTTGTCGTTCTTTGCGAAGTTTGTTCGTGTGTCTCGAATTGTCGTCTCTAGCTTCCAAAGGTGAGTTTATCACTCTCGACAAATCATACTTTTATAAATGTGAAACAATGTCACTTGAATTGTAGTAGTTGATATGCTACGTTATATGCTCACATCTGCCTGTTATCTGACATTATATGATGATATTACCTGATTATATACCTGTTGCATCACCTGACATCTTATGATATGTTTTTACTGTTTATTTATTTTCTGTTTCTCACACTGCAAGTTCCCTGTTAGTATAGAATCACTATGGTTTGAAATGATACATACCCGAACAGACTTTAGAATAGGGAAAGTCGTTACGAGCTGAAATGATAGGCTCAAGCGATTTTTATTTGACTTGGGATTGCGGGTTTGAAATGATAAAACCCGGAATTTTAACTAATTACAAATTGAAACGATATATTATCCATATCACTTGACCTAGGTTAGAAAATATTATACCGACCCATGGTTAAATTTTAAAATGATTTTTCTACAATTATTAAGTATTTTAAATTTTAAAAACCTGGATTTTTAACTTAAATTCGATTTAAATGATTTAAATAGTGATTTTCTATAAGTTAAAATTTTATAAGTTGATAAATGGTTTAAATTGAAATTTAAAATTTGATTTAACTTAATAATTGAAAATTTGATTAAAATGGAATTTTAAGCTTAACTTAGTAATTGAAATATTTTAGTTATGAAATGGATGTTTTAAAGAAAGAAATATTAAGATTTGTTTGTTAAAATGAAAAGTTAAGCAAATTATAATGTAAATTTGACTTAATAAATGAACCACAATTTAATTGGATATTTAATTATAAAATGTTATTTTATTAAAAATTATAAGTTAAGTAATATCCAAATAAATAACTTTGAAAAGTGGAATGAGTTTGATAAGTTAAAAATGAGAAAAAGTTGAAAATATATTGTTTTAAATTATTATAATAAACTTATAACAGTAATTGTAGCGTTTCAGAAATGTTGTGGTTTTAATGTAGTGTTTTTCAAATTAACACTATACTTATAGTAACGTTCTGTAAGTGCTACTGTTTCTGAAATGTATTGGTTTTTCAAATTAACACTGTTTCTACAGTAACACTTCATAAGTGCTACTGTTTCTGAAATGCATTGTTTTTCAAATTACCACTATATGTACAGCAACATTTTCTGAGTGCTACTGTTTTGAATAAGGCAACATTTTCGAATGCTAAAATACAATGTTTTGAAATTGTTATAATTGAATGGATGAACTTAGAAATGATACAACTTTGGAAAAATAGATATGTTGAAATAAAATTTATTTAACTAAATCATAGTTTAATTGATATCTAAATAAATGATTTTGTGAAGTAAAATTTGATTTTATATAAAAACTATGATAAATTATAAGATACGATGTTTTAAATATGTTATAGTAGAAATGTAATAGAATTTGTAGCATTTGTAAAATGCTATCGTTTTAAGGTTATGTTTTAAAGGTGCTACTATTTCTAAAAATGTAACATTTTCAAAATGCTATTATATAAGGGTAACATTTTTAAAAGTGTTGTAATTTCTAAATATCACATTTTTCAAGGTGTTGTGGATTTTCTAAATACAACATTTGTAAAGTGGTGTAATTTCAAGTGTTTTGGTTTCGAAGTGTTATAACTTTGAAAGTGCTTTGATTTTTTTAGAAATGAAAATATATATATTTGAAATAGAAATGATATCGTTTGATTTGACTTTGAAGTGGAAATGATGTTTTGATTTGAAATATACTATAACGACCCGATATTTTCAACCATTCGCATCCGCACATGTCGGACTTGAATTGCTCAAAATACCGCGTTGTAAATAAAATTTGGCAAATCTCAGAATGTATAGTAAATAAATATAATCACAGATCATAGACACAGAGTAAAATAATGCAGCGGAAGTAAAAGAAATAGTAGTTCATGAAGCTACTATGTAAATATATAAGAGTTAAATAAGATACAACAGAAGAAATAAAATACAACAGAAGTCTCAATATGATAACCAAGTACAAGCTGAACCGAACAACAGAACTGTAATAGATAGGACAAGACAAGCAGATAATGTCCAGCGATTCAAATCTCCAAGAGAGCGGAAATCCAAATCTGTGAATAACTCAGGCTGAGCCGAGCGTAAATAAAAAAATACAAACACTCGAGTCAGGACATACATACTTATACAATGTAAACCAACTCAAGTGAACTGTAATAAAGGTACAAGTAACTTAAAAGATGCTTGGGACCGCCCATCCTCTAAGGACCCGTTAAACTATTTACTATATAGTAATATAGGCTATATACAGTAGTGTCTAATCAGTAAAGTATAATCATATAGAAAATAGCGTTAAGGGGATGGTGAACATTAACGCGGTCGGATCTTTAAACCAAAATCGTAGTGGGCTCGATATGGTAGGTGACACGGCACACAAGGCAATGCTAGGGTAGATATACCAATTACGCACACGGACTGATGGAACGCATAACAGCCACTACCGTCCACCTCGAACAACACTCCCAAATCGAAGGGTGGCCACCAAAAAATCAAAAAGTAATAGAATGGAATCGAAGAAGTGCGTCCGATAAGAGGTGCTACCTCACTGGTCCGAGATCGCTCCTGTTTTAGCCACCATATGCCAACTCACGGGAGTTGGGTCCACGTATATACCTTAGGATCGTCGCCACCATCCTACTTCATTCTGGAAACTCCACCGCATACACAGTTGTCAAAGTGGTTTTCGGTATCGACAAAGAGTATGTCCATATCCAATCCCGGTCTTTTTAACAACCAATCGTTATTATAACCCGTGGTTAAAATTTAAAAACAGTTTATACTTCAAAATAGAATATCATTTCAAATCCAAATCTTTATCAAAATAAAGATCAAATCATTTCCAAACCATTTAATATATCAAAATATCATATCTTTCCAAACTACATTTCAAATCATTTCAATATATCAAAATATCATATCTTTTCAAAACTTCATTTCAAATCATTTTAATATATCAAAATATCTTATCTTTCCAAAGCGTTATTTCAAATCATTTTAATATATCAAATTATCTTATCTTTCCAAAGCTTCATTTCAAATCATTTTAATATATCAAAATATAGATCAAATCATTTCCAAACCATTTAGTATATCAAAATATCATATCTTTCCAAAGCTTCATTTCAAATCATTTTAATATATCAAAATATCTTATCTTTCCAAAGCTTTATTTCAAATCATTTTAATATATCAAAATATCTTATCTTAAACACCCCTCTAAATTCAAAGATAACATTCATTCATTTTCGATTCAAACCACCTTTTAATTGATTCATATTTCAATTAAATTACTTCATTTAAACCTTTTAAAAGTATAATTATTATTCTCTCAATTCAAGTATTCAGTTTCCAAAGTTTCAAACCATTCTAAGTTCGTTTACTAAGTCAAAAACCATAATTATTAAAATTTCAGCCTTTCACAGCATAAAAAAACTGTTATAAGTTATACTTGAAAACATTTTTATTCAGCAAAGACAGCATTTAAAACTGCTGTTAAAACTCAGTTTTTAGTTAAATTATAGTTCAAAACAGAAAAGACAGCATTTCAGAAGTGCTGCGGTAACTCAGATTTCAAAATAAAGGTTTTAATTGATTTCAGCAAAGACTGTAGACCACTATAGCTTTTCCAGAGAATGCTATAATAGACCTGAGTTCAATATTAGCCTATAAGTTCAACCACAGCAACTACAGCATTTCATAAATGCTGTAATAGCTCTTTTTACACAATTTTATTTAAATTCAGAAACTATAGCATTTCTGAATGCTATTAAAAGTTAATTCCAGATTTTAGTGTATTTCCAGCAAATAATAAACTTTATTTTAAATTATTTAAACATTTCAAAATCATATTTTTAACATTAAAAATGTTCATTAACATATCATTTAACATATATATTTTTTCACAATAAATTTCTTATAATTAAATCCAATTTTCAACAATTTACTTAATAAATTTAAGTGTAAAAGTTTCCAATTTTTCACATTTCAATAAATAAACTCAACACTTCAAATTTAAATTTCCATTTCACATATTTAACTAAATTTCCAATTTTATTTAATTAACTTAAACCTTTAATTAAAACCAAATTTCATATTTCCAGGTCAAGTTATATTTTAAAAGATCACTTTTAATCATTCATTTATTTAACCACTTAAATTCATAGAAAAATCAATAATGCTTTAATAAATTGCTTAAATTCAAATTTAATCAAATTATCATATTTACCAATTTCCAATATAATTAAATTTCCATTTTATTCATATAACATAAATATCATTTTAAATCAAAATTCCAAATTTCCAAACTTAAGTTATATTTCAAAAATCCAGTTAAACCATTCATTAATTACATTTTTAACACATAGAAAAAATCATAATTTCTTTATTTTAAAACATTTCAAAATCTATTTAAATCAAATTTCAAAAATTTATATTTTTAAATACTTAAAAATATCTAAAACACTTTATAAAATAACCACGGGTCTGTATATAGTTTTCTAACCTAGGTCAAGTGATACAGATATGTATCATTTCAATCCGCAGTTTAAAAAGAAAAATCTGGGTTTTATCATTTCAAACCCGCAATCCCAAGTTAAATAAAATAAATAAAAAGTCGCTCAGGCTTATCATTTCAGCCCATAACAATCTTTCCCTATTCTAAAGTCCGTTCGGGTATGTATCATTTCAACTCATAGTGATAGGGAACTTGCAGTGATGATAAGCAGGAAATAAATAACAGTATACAAATAATATTATAACAGATGATATAACAGGCATATAAACAGTATTTAATATCATATAAATATATCACAGGCATGTATAACATGATAAAATAATTTCTACACTTTCACTTGCTATCAATTAACAATAGTATAAGTATGAATGTCAGGTGTGATTACTCACCTTTTTACGCTGAAGTTTGCAAAGCAAACACACAAACAAAAATCCAGAAAGCACGAAAGCACAACTAGATTTGGATGGAGATAGAGCCAAGATGTAAATCTTGTATTCACAAAATAAACAAAGCAAGATATAAATATGAATACAATACAAAAGATTAGAGGTTAAAACAATGGAAAAATAAATGAATCAAAGTGGCATAACTTGCCTTAATCAATCAATGGCTTGGCTACACCACATATGGGTTCAACCATCATCTTGTGTTGCTTGGTCATGATGGTTAGAGGTGTGCTAGGAGAAGATGGAGGCTGAGCCTAGCTTGGAGGAAGACAAAGAAAACAAAATGAAAAAAAGGAGAAGGAAGCCATTACTTGAACAAAATAGAAAACAAAAGAAAGAAAAAAACAAAATAAAAAGACAATAAGAAAGGAAGAAGCCATGGAAAAAAAAACTTACATTTTTTTTCTCAAAATAGAAATGAACGTGAGAATGAGATGTAGGAAAGCTTTGTACGTGAATTGCAAATATGATATGGCGGCTAGGGTTATGAAGATGAATGGCCAAAAGAATGGCAAGAATTAAAGAGGCTAGTAAATGAGGGGATTTATCCCCTATTTAATCAAATAGCTTAATGGATTTAATTAAATTTCCTTTTCTTAGCCGTGACTAAGAATGAAGAGATATGGAAATGAGATGTTTCTTATGGCTAATAGAAGGAGTTATGCACGGCTAGAGATGTGGGAAGTAATTGGCTAAGGTTTGAAATAAAGAGGGTAGGTAAATAAAAGGCAAGAAATTAAAAAGGCACAAATTAAGGAGGAAGAATCTTGTGTAATTTTCCTTTGTTTGCATGCAATGAAAATGCAATAAATATACAAAACAGGTAACCTATATCTCTTGAAATTCCTACGCTATTATTCAAAGAAAAATCAATCAAAGAACAAATGAATATATTCAAAGTTCATACAAATAAAAATAAAAAATAAAAGTTAGGGAAATAAACATAGAAAAAAAGTAAAAAAAAATATAGAAATCATTTAAATCCAAACCCAAATCAATATATCATTTATTCCTAAATGCAAATGAAAAGACGGTGTTTTAAACAATGAAACGTATGCCTCTTAAATTTCTCCAAGCCATATATTTGCATACATTTCTTTCTAGAAATGAAATGTGAGGTAAATGTGTATGTGAATTATGAAGTGGTGTGGATGGCAAGAAAAGATTTGAACGACTAAAGAGGAGTAAACGAGGAAACGGTAAAAGAAACGACTTAGGAGGTGAAACGACTTTACGTTTCAAAAGCTTTTAAAACCTTTCAAATTTCCTTAATTTATTCATATAAGTTTACCTTATTGAAAATAATAATAATTTCAGTTACAAATTCGAAAATATAACAAAATATAAAATATATATAAATAGTTATTAATTATATAAGGTTAAAATAAGAAAATAGCGCAAAATTGCAAACCTAGTCTACAAAAATGGAAAATAAACAGAATGAACTTTGGACAATTTATATGGACTTGTAAAAATATTATAAAAAAGATAACAACATAAAAGTAAAAATGCATTGACAAATAAATATATAAATTTTAATTTAAATAAAATTTAAATGAAGAAATTAGCAGAAGAATAGAAAACAGCCTTTTAAAAATAGGGAATAATTACAGTAAATTTTGGAAAAATCCTATTATCATTTTAAAAATATTTGAAAGTAAAAATATTCATAAAATAAAATATTGACCTAGATTAAAATGAAATATGATAATAAAAATATAATTTATACAATTTAAAAATAACAAAATTGCAGAATAAACAAATTGTAGTCAATATTGAAATATACATAACTTTCACTGTTTAACTCCATTTTCAACGAAACGAAAAGCAATGTTAAAGTTATTACATCTATTTTTATAATAAAAGATAAAATTTAAGATTTTAAAATAATTTAAATTTGAAGTTTAAAAGTCAAAGTTTAAATGGTTTGACCAGAAATTCACTTTTTAGTAAAATACCCAATTTATACTAGATTGAAATTATAGTTCACATAATAATGAACATTTATTTAAAAAATGAAATGTTTGAAATCATACAAGTTAAAAATAGTTTCAAAAATAAAATAAAGTCACATTTAAAAATATAGGCCAAAATCTAGGGTTGTTACACTCTCCCCCACTCAAAACTTTTCGTCCCCGAAAAGGAATGAGGTACGGGAAAGCATAAGAAAAGATTGAGTGAAATAAGATTAAGGCAAGATGATAAGAAGATTGAAACTATACCTGATAACTGTTGTTATAGGTAAGTTTAACAAGGTGGATGGCAAGCAATGCTCAGATTAAAATAAGTACCAAAGATTATTAAAGATTATAGAAAGATTTCTAAACAGAAAGATTATAGAAAGATACTTATACCAGTCTGTAGCACGATAAGGAAAAAAGGACAACTAACAAACAGTTTGAAAACATAATAAGATAATAAGTTTGAAAAACAAAATAAGATAATAGGTTTGAAATTTCCATGGTTTCAGCTTAAATTGATAATTAATTTTACACAAGTGAAATAAATCTTAACTATCTCTAATTTCATTACCTTATCATCCAATTTTTCTTAAACTAACAATTTCAAAAATCATGGAATTGCAAATTCATTATTCATTATACTCATAATGTACTTAATAAATTTAATTCCTCTTTATTCCTAATTAAAATTAATTTTATCCCTATCAATATATTTTATCACCTATGTTAAATAAAATTTGAGTGGTTATAATAAATGTTATACACTTAAATTTTATTCATAAAATCTTTTTATATTGTATATTATCCAGTTACATCGTTAACTTATAAAAATTATGGTAAGTTATAATGGAATACAATGGTGTATTATACAAATAAAACTTTCCAATTCAATTATCTCAAGTTTGAATCATTTATCCAAATTTTTCATTTTCTTCAAACCATTTAGAGATAAATAAATGTATGTACATAACTTATCAAATCAAATTTAAATCATATATCTATATATATTATAAATCAAGTCATATTTTACAAATTCAAATCAATTAAATTCCCCAAAACAAAACTGTAGCAAGACTACAGAACCGTCTCTTAACTTCGAAACTCGAAAATGAACGTCGATGATGTCGCGATCATCACCGAAGTTATTTTCCAGCGACAAAGAGAAGAGCGCTTTAAAATTCTTTGGAAACAAATCCTGTTTGAAAATACTTTAAATAATATATCCCTTTTTTAAAACTTTAAACCAAAGTTCGAAATAATCGGAATTTAAATTCTCAAATTCTTGTTTTAAATTCATTTGAGTTCGCAAATCAATTTATAAACAACTATTTATAGATTCATTTGTAGAACAATAAATGATAAATCAAGTATTATCATTTCAAATTATCAATTTAAATCATTTTATTAAGTTCCATAAATATATATATCCAAATTTTATTTCATTAACCAAATTTTAAAATAATATTGTGTCAGTTTGTTCTGTCAAAGTGTTTTGGAAATCTTATCGATAGCGTTGATCAAACGAATCGATCGAAAACCCAAATCAACATCAATAACTCAAACAACACAATATATAAAACATTTTAATTTTAAATATTAGTTTACAAATACACTATACATTAATGGATTTTCAATGAAAGATAGAGATTCAAATATGATTAACTCAAATCAAAGGAAATTCTGATTTGGAAATAAGTTGGAAACGAGGATGACATGATTAAATAACAGAATAGGAAGACGGATAAGCTTATATATATCACGAGCAACCTTAACCGGGTCAACCGTGACTTAAAGAATAAGATCAATGTGGATTCTTTTCTGGGGTAAATCTACATTCGATCTCAAAAGTTAGAGTTTGGAATAACAAAAGATATTAGCATCTAAACCAAGGATAGATATAAATCTCTAGTGAATCGATGCTAATTTGTAAAGGAGTTTCCCCCTTTACAAGTCATTAGAGTATTGGCGAGACCGCCAATTCACTATAAAATTCATTCGAAGCGGAGTTGTGGGATACTCCAGAATCACAAGAAGATGAATAGTGAGGGACAAGAATGGATTTTGGAACCGTAGGGAACATTCCAAAATTCAAAGGAAATCAAATAAAAATGAAGAGATTCAAGCTCGAATGAAAGTGATTCTGTAACTAAATTTACCATACATTCTAAGTTTTGCCACAAAGCCAAAGCTCTGATACCAACTGTAACGACCCAATATTTTCAACCATTCGCATCCGCACATGTCGGACTTGAATTTCTCAAAATACCGCGTTGTAAATAAAATTTGGCAAATCTCAGAATATACAGTAAATAAATATAATCATATATCACAGATACAGAGTAAAATAATGCAGCGGAAGTAAAAGAAATAGTAGTTCATGAAGCTACTATGTAAATATATAAGAGTTAAATAAGATACAACAGTAGAAATAAAATACAACAGAAGTCTCAATATGATAACCAAGTACAAGCTGAATAGAACAACAAAACTGAAATAGATAGGACAAGACAAGCAGATAATCTCCAGCGATTCAAATCTCCAAGAGAGCGGAAATCCAAATCTGTGAATAACTCAGGCTGAGCCGAGCGTAAATAAAAAATACAAACACTCGAGTCAGGACATACATACTTATACAATGTAAACCAACTCAAGTGAACTGTAATAAAGGTACAAGTAACTTAAAAGATGCTTGGAATCGCCCATCCTCTAAGGATCGGTTAAACTATTTACTATATAGTAATATACGCTATATACAGTAGTGTATAATCAGTAAAGTATAATCATATAGAAAATAGCGTTAAGGGGATGGTGAACCTTAACGCAGTCGGATCTTTAAACCAAAATCGTAGTGGGCTCGATATGGTAGGTGACACGGAACACAAGGCAATGCCAGGGTAGATATACCAATTACGCACACGGACTGATGGAACGCATAGCAGCCACTACCGTCCACCTCGAACAACACTCCCAAATCGAAGGGTGGCCACCAAAAAATCAAAAAGTAATAGAATGGAATTGAAGAAGTGCTTCCGATAAGAGGTGCTACCTCACTGGTCCGAGATCGCTCCTGTTTTAGCCACCTTATGCCAACTCACGGGAGTTGGGTCCACGTATATACATTAGGATTGTCGCCACCATCCTACTTCATTCTGGAAACTCCACCGCATACACAGTTGTCAAAGTGGTTTTCAGTATCGACAGAGAGTATGTCCATATCCGATCCCGGTCTTTTTAACAACCAATCGTTATTATAACCCGTGGTTAAAATTTAAAAACAATTTATACTTCAAAATAGAATATCATTTCAAATCCAAATCTTTATCAAAATAAAGATCAAATCATTTCCAAACCATTTAATATATCAAAATATCATATCTTTCCAAACTTCATTTCAAATCATTTCAATATATCAAAATATCATATCTTTTCAAAACTTCATTTCAAATCATTTTAATATATCAAAATATCTTATCTTTCCAAAGCGTTATTTCAAATCATTTTAATATATCAAATTATGTTATCTTTCCAAAGCTTCATTTCAAATCATTTTAATATATCAAAATATAGATCAAATCATTTCCAAACCATTTAATATATCAAAATATCATATCTTTCAAAAGCTTCATTTCAAATCATTTTAATATATCAAAATATCTTATCTTTCCAAAGCTTCATTTCAAATCATTTTAATATATCAAAATATCTTATCTTTCCAAAGCTTCATTTCAAATCATTTTAATATATCAAAATATCTTATCTTAAACACCCCTCTAAATTCAAAGATAACATTCATTCATTTTCGATTCAAACCACCTTTTAATTGATTCATATTTCAATTAAATTACTTCATTTAAACCTTTTAAAAGTATAATTATTATTCTCTCAATTCAAGTATTCAGTTTTCAAAGTTTCAAACCATTCTAAGTTCGTTTACTAAGTCAAAAACCATAATTATTAAAATTTCAGCCTTTCACAGCATAAAAAAAACTGTTATAAGTTATACTTGAAAACATTTTTATTCAGCAAAGACAACATTTAAAACTGCTGTTAAAACTCAGTTTTTAGTTAAATTATAGTTCAAAACAGAAAATACAGCATTTCAGAAGTGCTGCGGTAACTCAGATTTCAAAACAAAGGTTTTATTTGATTTCAGCAAAGACTGCAGACCACTATAGCTTTTCCAGAGAATGCTATAATAGACCTGAGTTCAATATTAGTATATAAGTTCAACCACAGCAACTACAACATTTCAGAAATGCTGTAATAGCTCTTTTTACACAATTTTAGTTAAATTCAGAAACTATAGCATTTCTGAATGCTATTAAAAGTTAATTCCAGATTTTAGTGTATTTCCAGCAAATAATAAACTTTATTTTAAATTATTTAAACATTTCAAAATCATATTTTTAACATTAAAAATGTTCATTAACATATCATTTAACATATATATTTTTTCACAATAGATTTCTTATAATTAAATCCAATTTTCAACAATTTACTTAATAAATTTAAGTGTAAAAGTTTCCAATTTTTCACATTTCAACAAATAAACTCAACACTTCAAATTTAAATTTCCATTTCACAAATTTAACTAAATTTCCAATTTTATTTAATTAACTTAAACCTTTAATTAAAACCAAATTTCATATTTCCAGGTCAAGTTATATTTTAAAAGATCACTTTTAATCATTCATTTATTTAACCACTTAAATTCATAGAAAAATCAATAATGCTTTAATAAATTGCTTAAATTCAAATTTAATCAAATTATCATATTTACCAATTTCCAATATAATTAAATTTCCATTTTATTCATATAACTTAAATATCATTTTAAATCAAAATTCCAAATTTCCAAACTTAAGTTATATTTCAAAAATCCAGTTAAACCATTCATTAATTACATTTTTAACACATAGAAAAAATCATAATTTCTTTATTTTAAAACATTTCAAAATCTATTTAAATCAAATTTCATAAATTTATATTTTTAAAATACTTAAAAATATGTAAAACACTTTATAAAATAACCACGGGTCTGTATATAGTTTTCTAACCTAGGTCAAGTGATACGGATATGTATCATTTCAATCCGCAGTTTAAAAAGAAAAATCCGGGTTCTATCATTTCAAACCCGCAATCCCAAGTTAAATAAAATAAATAAAAAGTCGCTCAGGCTTATCATTTCAGCCCATAACGATCTTTCCCTATTCTAAAGTCCGTTCGGGTATGTATCATTTCAACCCATAGTGATAGGGAACTTGCAGTGATGATAAGCAGGAAATAAATAATAGTATACAAATAATATTATAACAGATGATATAACAGGCATATAAACAATATTTAATATCATATAAATATATCACAGGCATGTATAACATGATAAAATAATTTCTACACTTTCACTTGCTATCAATTAACAATAATATAAGTATGAATGTCAGGTGTGATTACTCACCTTTTTACGCTGAAGTTTGCAAAGCAAACACACAAACAAAAATCCGGAAAGCACGAAAGCACGACTAGATTTGGATGGAGAGAGAGCCAAGATGTAAATCTTGTATTCACAAAATAAACAAAGCAAGATATAAATATGAATACAATACAAAAGAATAGAGGTTAAAACAATGGAAAATAAATGAATCAAAGTGGCATAACTTGACTTAATCAATCAATGGCTTGGCTACACCACATATGGGTTCAACCATCATCTTGTGTTGCTTGGTCATGATGGTTAGAGGTGTGCTAGGAGAAGATGGAGGCTGAGCCTAGCTTGGAGGAAGACAAAGAAAACAAAATGAAAAAAAAGGAGAAGGAAGCCATTACTTGAACAAAATAGAAAACAAAAGAAAGAAAAAAACAAAATAAAAAGACAAAAAGAAAGGAAGAAGCCATGGAAAAAAACTTACATTTTTTTTCTCAAAATAGAAATGAAAGTGAGAATGAGATGTAGGAAAGCTTTGTACGTGAATTGCAAATATGATATGGCGGCTAGGGTTATGAAGATGAATGGCCAAAAGAATGGCAAGAATTAAAGAGGCTAGTAAATGAGGGGATTTATTCCCTATTTAATCAAATGGCTTAATGGATTTAATTAAATTTCCTTTTCTTAGCCGTGACTAAGAATGAAGAGATATGGAAATGAGATGTTTCTCATGGCTAATAGAAGGAGTTATGCACGGCTAGAGATGTGGGAAGTAATTGGCTAAGGTTTGAAATAAAGAGTGTAGGTAAATAAAAGGCAAGAAATTAAAAAGGCACAAATTAAGGAGGAAGAATCTTCTGTAATTTTCCTTTGTTTGCATGCAATGAAAATGCAATAAATATACAAAACAGGTAACCTATATCTCTTGAAATTCCTAAGCTATTATTCAAAGAAAAATCAATCAAAGAACAAATGAATATATTCAAAGTTCATACAAATAAAAATAAAAATAAAAAGTTAGGGAAATAAACATAGAAAATAAAATAAAAAAATAAAATATAGAAATCATTTAAATCCAAACCCAAATCAATATATCATTTATTCCTAAATGCAAATGAAAAGACGGTGTTTTAAACAATGAAACGTATGCCTCTTAAATTTCTCCAAGCCATATATTTGCATACATTTCTTTCTAGAAATGAAATGTGAAGTAAATGTGTATGTGAATTATGAAGTGGTGTGGATGGCAAGAAAAGATTTGAACGACTAAAGAGGAGTAAATGAGGAAACGGTAAAAGAAACGACTTAGGAGGTGAAACGACTTTACGTTTCAAAAGCTTTTAAAACCTTTCAAATTTCCTTAATTTATTCATATAAGTTTACCTTATTGAAAATAATAATAATTTCAGTTAAAAATTCGAAAATATAACAAAATATAAAATATATATAAATATTTATTAATTATATAAGGTTAAAATAAGAAAATAGCGCAAAATTGCAAACCTAGTCTACAAAAATGGAAAATAAACAAAATGAACTTTGGACAATTTATATGGACTTGTAAAAATATTATAAAAAAGATAACAACATAAAAGTAAAAATGCATTCACAAATAAATATATAAATTTTAATTTAAATAAAATTTAAATGAAGAAATTAGCAGAAGAATAGAAAACAGCCTTTTAAAAATTGGGAATAATTACAGTAAATTTTGGAAAAATCCTATTATCATTTTAAAAATATTTGAAAGTAAAAATATTCATAAAATAACATATTGACCCAGATTAAAATGAAATATGACAATAAAAATATAATTTATACAATTTAAAAATAACAAAATTGCAGAATAAACAAATTGCAGTCAATATTGAAATATACATAACTTTCACTGTTTAACTCCATTTTCAACGAAACGAAAAGCAGTGTTCAAGTTATTACATCTATTTTCATAATAAAATATAAAATTTAAGATTTTAAAATAATTTAAATTTGAAGTTTAAAAGTCAAAGTTTGAATGGTTTGACCAGAAATTCACTTTTTAGTAAAATACCCAATTTATACTAGTTTGAAATTATAGTTCACATAATAATTAACATTTATTTAAAAAATGAAATGTTTGAAATCATACAAGTTAAAAATAGTTTCAAAAATAAAATAAAGTCACATTTAAAAATATAGGCCAAAATATAGGGTTGTTACATATACCATTTTGAAATTTATAACCACGGGTTATAATAACGTTTGGATGTTATAAAGTGTGGCTAGAGGTGGGCAATTGCTGCAGCTTTGCGCTACCCCAGTCACATTAACACTATTATTTTGCATAGTTTGCTTTACTTTAGACATTACTATGATAGCGTTCATTACTACATAGTAGATGATTTAATGGATCCTTAAAGGATGGGCGATCCCAGGCATCCTTTAAGTTACTTGTGCATTTCTATTACAGTTCACTTGAGTTGGTTTACATTGTATAAGTATGTATGTCCTGACTCGAATGTTTTGTGTTCTACTTTACGCTCGGGTCAGCCTGAGTATCACAGCTCTAATTCACCTTCCGGAGCTAGAGATTTGCTGGAGCTTATTTATCTATTTGTCATCCATTTCCGTTTTAGTTATTTCATTCAGTTGTGTTTATGTATTAGTGACTTATGTTGTATTTGTTTTTTGGACTATGATATTTTGTATCTGTTTTGAGATTATTTATGTAGTAGCTTCATGAACTACTATGGAATTTTATTTCCACTGCGAGTTATTCTGATATTCTGTGTCTGTGATTCTGTGTTTGATTTTATTTGCTCCAAATTTTCTTAACAATCCACTATTTTGAAGTATTCGAGTCCGACATGTGTGGATTTATTGTCGATTTGAATGGTCCAAAATAGTGGGATGTTATATTTGGTATCAGAGCTTTGGTTTTAGGCAAACCTTAGCCTGCGGAGCAAAAACTCATTAGAGATAGGGTAGAAATACCCTAGAATGAGTGAAATCAATCTCAGAATCATTTCTTTGTGAGAGAACGTATTTTCAAAGTATAAAATGATTTTCGAAGGATTTTTTTTAAAGATTATTTTGATATAAATTTTCTTGTTTTGAAAGAAAAAATTTTCTAGACCTTATTCCTTTCCTTGTCCACCTTGTTGGTAATTTCTTGGTTAGGATTCTCATCGATTAGGATTCCTTTGAATTTTGGAACGCTCCCACTTGCTCTGAAATCCATTCTTTTCTTCCCCTATTTGTATTCATTTGATTTTGGTGCATTCTGTAAATCCACTTTGAATGACCTCTATATAACTCGGCGATCCTACCAATCTTTGAATGATTTGTAAAGGGGTGAAACTTCCTTACAACTGGCATTGATTCACCGGAGATTTCTATACCCTCGGTTTATATGCTTCTATCTTTTGCTATGCCGAATTCTATCTCCGACAATCGAATGTTGATTTGCCTTAGAATCCTGCATCGATCATATTCCTAAAGTCACGGTTGACCCGGTTAAGGTCGCCCGTGGTTTATATAATTATGTCCATCTACTATTTTGTAATTAATTATCTCATCTTCGTTCAAGCCTATCTTCGAATCAGAATTCTATTTGATTAGAGTTCCTCTAATTTGAATCTCTTTCTTTGTTTTGAAATCCATTCTTGAATCATTCCTTGAAAAATTTGTGTTTGTTTGTATTTTAGAAATCGTTTATATATCGAAATTATTATTTTGATAAGAATGATTATATTTTATATATAAAAGTGAAATGTTTCAGATAATAATTATATACCCTTTAAAAACGAGAATTTGAAGTTTTGAAAGGATTTGAAATTTTGACAATTATATAAGAAATTGATTTATAAAAATGATTTATAACTGAAGGGTTTTGAATTTGAAATTTGAGAGATTGAACTCCGGCATTTTGAAACTGGTTTTAAGATTTTGAAAATATATAATAATACGATTTGAAAGTATTTTCCGAATAAGAAATGTTTCAAATGACTTTAAATGAGTTCCAATGATTTCAAAGAAATTTCAAAGAAGTTCTCAAGAAAATAGAAGTCCAGAACCCACTTATGTCGTTGGAGAATAATTTCGGTGATGAGTGCACGCATCATCGACATTGATTTTCGAGTTTCAGAGTGGGGGAGAGGCCACTTTAGTAGCTTTGCTATGCGATTGATTTTGTGAAACCAATTTTGATTTCAAATTCCGAAGTATGATTTGATATTCGAAAGATATATGTATATATATTTGAAACAGTTTGAACGAGCCCGGTTTTCAGCCCTCGAGTTTTGGATTTGATTTGGTATAACCCTATCTTTTGGAATTGATTTACTGATTTGTTGCTGATTTCCAACTCTTGGATTGGAAATTTGATTTCTTCGACTATTTTAAATGTTCGAACACTTCCAAATCGAGGTTTAATGTTTAAAGTTAAGAAATTTCGGAAGGATAAATTATTTGATAAAGTATATAAGTTTATTTTTGTATGTTTACATATGAAGTAATATGATTTAAATAAGTTTGAAACTGTTTTGTTAAGTAAATAAATAAGACTATTTTGAATTATACTAATATGAAATTTAGTTTTAAAATATTTTGAATGAAATTTAGTTTAAATGTTTTAACTTAGTAACATCTTTTATAAAACTATTTATATATATATATATATATAATAATTTTTAAAGGGTAAAGTGGATCTTTCAAGTAAAAATAAATAGTTTAAAGGATTTAAAAGGATGGTTATAAACTGGGAAATCATTTTTGGGGTATAATTTATTTTGAGAAAAATTTGATTTCGAAAATATATTGGGATTTAAAACCCAGTATTTATTTGATATCTATATATTTTCAAATATAGAGTTTATAATGATTCAGGTTGGAAAGATAAATTTGAGATTGATTTGAAATCATATTTATTTACGAATTATACTTAAATAAGTTTGATCTGAAATTTATTAAAAATTGAAATTTCAAAGATATGATTTTTTATAACTTGGATTTGATTAAATGTGACTTAAATGCATATTTCAAATTTATATAAATTTGAATGGGATATATTGTTTATTTAAATTCAAAAATTGAGGTTGTATTTAGATGATTATTGAAATGATTAAGTAAATATTTCAAACTAAATAATAGTAAAGTGAATTTGAGATATAAATGAAATTATCAAATTTAGTTTTGAAATATTGAATATATAAAGCTTTGAAATATATTGAAATTGAAACGGTTTATTTTGTGGTTCAAATTTGTATTTGAAATCGATAAAATTTGAAATGGTTTATTGAGGAACTGCATTGAATTGAAATTAATGAATTGAGATTAAAGTTAATTTTAATCTTGAAACTCATGTTAATTTTAATTGATTGGTGAAATTTGAGGAAACTATTTTTATTATATAAAGTATTTTAAATTATATTTAAAACTATTTTTATATTAATTTTAATATAAACTATTTTTAATATATTTATTTCTAATATAAACTATTTTAAAAATACTAATTATTTTAATATAAATTGTTTTAACTTATTACTATTTTATTTAAATATTTTATTTTACAAACAATTTTATTTTACATTCTATTATTAATATCTAAACTGTTTGAAGGAAAGTGTTATGATTCAAAGTGTTATGACTTCCAAAGTTTGAATTTCAAAGTATTATGATTTCCAAAGTATTATTATTTCAAATCGTTTGGGTTCGAAAGTATTATATCCTTGAAAGTATTATGATTTTGGAAATGAATTTGTTTGACATAAAATATGTTGATTTGGAAACAAACTTGGATTATTTTCTAAACCTATTACCTTGGAAACTTTGAAACTGAAGATATTTAGTTTGGAAGAAATAATTTGGTGAAATCGTATATGATTTTGAAACTGAACTGGTATTGAAACGAATTGGAATTTCTGAACCTTATTTTTCTAAATACTTGATTTGGGAGTTATCAAACTTATATAAAATTGATTTGTATAAGTATGAAGTTGATTCGAAAACTATTGATTTGGAATGGTTCTCAATTTGAAAAGCGAAATCTTATATAATCGAAGTCTATATAAGTGTGATTTGATATACTTTTGATTTTGGAAAGTATTCGATTTGAAAATGAAATCTTATATCTAATGGAATTTATATAAGTATGATATTTGAAATTGATTTGAAAAGGTACTATATGATACATATTTTCGAAGTAAAGATATGGAAAGTGCCTTCTGCTTGATATCCTATTTGTGTCCACATTTAGGATTCATTCTATCGATATTATTCTCTCTGATTTGGGTTTTTCGGATATGATACTCGAGTGTCCTTCGAATTCCATGGCATTACCCATGGTTTTATGAACTCGACTGCATAGCGTAATTCGCAGGGGCTGTGACGGCCTACGGGTATGGATGTTTCATGGGTAATCCAGGCATAACCATTGTGTATCTACGATCTATGGTCTTTTTGTAGCATAATTCGCAGGGGCTGTGACGGCCTACGGGTACAGATGTTTCCTGGGGGATCCAGGCATAACCATTGTGTATCTGCGGTCTACAGTTGTTATCATGGCGTAATTCGCAGGGGCTGTGACGGCCTACAGGTACGGATGTTTCCTGGGGGATCCAGGCGTAACCATTGTGTATCTGCGATCCATGATTCGGTTTGATTCGCTTGATTTGTTTGGATTGTACATTCCATATCGGTTTTGAAAGTTTTTCCAGTATTTTCACTGGGTGTTGAAACAGGTCTACTAAATAATTGGAGAAATCTAGCTTTGCGCCTTATCAACGCATGGCCAGAGTCTGCAAGAATGAGGATAAGCTTGTTGAGACATCGAGTTATAAAAGTATTTTCAAAAAGGAAAATTTGTTTCGATATAAAAGTATTTTGATAAAGTATTATATAAAGGATATTTTGATCAATTCTCTTTCTAAATAATTTAAAATGTTTAAAATATTGTTTATTTATATACTACACGGTTTAATAGTAAATTATTAGTGTTGTAAATATTTTAGAAGTTATTAATTAAATAAAATATATTAAAAGAAAATGATTATTGATTTATTAATAATATTGAAAAGTATCTTGAGATAAATTAATAAATTTATGAATTATGGATTTAATGTTTTCAATAGCTTCTTTGTAAATTTAAGTAATGATATAAATAATTGTATTCAAATAAGGTTTCATATATTTATAAAGGTATTATTTAAACATATAAATGGTATTTATAAAGGAAGCAAGAAATTTTACAAATGGGTTTAACCAAATTATTAAATATTAAATAATTCAAATTGAAATTTATATAGTTTTAAATTAATTGTTTATCCTTGTCTTTCAACCTATTTTTCTTTCTAGTTGCTTCTATTCTCCTACCTTCTCCCTTTTCGAGGACGAAAAGTTTTGAGTGGGGGAGTGTGTAACAACTCAAAAAATTTAACAAATATTTTAAATTTAAGTTATTTGAAACTTTAATTTTTAAATCATTTTTAAATTGAATTTTGGGATTTTCCAGTGCAATTTTGGATTTTGTTTATATTTTATTTTCCAAATATAATAAAATAATGATATTCTAGGAAATTTATATTTTGGTCAAACTTTGACTTTCAGTTGAAATTTTAAAATTTGAATTTTTAAATTTCTAATCTTTTTCTTTGAAGTAGTATTTCTTTCTGATATGCGTCCTGCTTTTCATTTCATCAAATTCTGTTTTATACTTTTTAAAATTGATAAAATTCAGCGTTTTACATGCAATTTTTCCCTGTACTTTCATTGTTCGTTTTTCTATTTCATTCTCCATCTTTTATTTTGTTTAGGCTTCGTTTATTTTGTTGTGTTGAACTTGTTTGAAGTGGGCTTGATATTGGGCTTTGGAATTTCAAGAGACATAAGTTACTTGTTTAATTGGTGCCTTTTCTACTTCATAGCCATTCAATCAACTTCTTAGCCGTACAAACTCCTCACCTCCTCACGTTCTTTCTTATTTTATTCACGTACAAACTTTCATTCTTCCTTCTAACATTCATTTTATAACCTGAAGAAAATATACAGTAAGCTTCTTGGCTTCCTCCTCTTCTTGTATCCTTTTTCTTTATCCTCTATTTGCAAGCTATGCTCATCCTCCAATATGATCACCACACCTCTAGCCGACTCCTCCACCACCACAACCTTCGGATCGACCAGCACCACCTCCACTGACCAATAGTCGTGACTCTTGACCAAAGCATCATCACAAAACCAAGCAAAACACTAACCGGCCTTCCCTATATTCACCATCTTTCCTCCTTGTTGCCTCGGCCTCCACCACCACTACCACCTCCTCCAGCACAGGACATGACCTAACATGACCACTGCCACACTTTTAGATGATGACCAGATCTGCACCATGCCTTGAACCACCCCAGGCCGAGCCAAATTGCCTATGGTCGAACCCAAATACCATGACCTTTCACATGCTATAACTTCTTGCCTTCATGAACTCCTACCTCTTCACATCCCATTGCTTTGCCTTCTATTTACTGACCATAGCCGAGCATGCTTGCTTCAAATCTAGTCATGGCCAAGCCATTTGTGATGATGCTCAAGCCCAATTGTGATGTGGCCGAGCCCACTTGAGTTGGTTAAGTCCTCTTGCTTCACTTTGTTCATATTTTAATTTTGTTTAAGTCTAAATTCTTTTGTACAATCATATACTTAGATATGTTGTATATTTGATTTTTACAAGACTTGGATCTTGGCTCTTCATCCACTCAAATCTATTCGTGCTTTGCGAAGTTTGTTCGTGTGTCTCGAATTGTCGTCTCTAGCTTTCAAAGGTGAGTTTATCACTCTCGACAAATCGTACTTTTATAAATGTGAAACAATGTCAGTTGACTTGTAGTAGTTGATATGCTATATTATATGCTCACATCTGCCTGTTATCTGACATTATATGATGATATTACCTGATTATATATGTAACAACCCTGTATTTTGTGATTATTTTAATTGTGTATTTTAATTATTTTAAATTGAATTTCCTGATTTAGAAACTTTATATTATTTATTAAAATGAATAAATTTTGTTATTTTAAATATAAATTTTGATTTGGATGTGAATTAGAATTCCAAACATGAATAAATATAATATTTTCCAGAAATGTGAATTTTGGTCAATATGGTCAAACCTTGACTTTTAATTTAAAAATATAAAATGTTGAAATTTTGAATTTTATCTTTTATTATGGAAGTAAATAAAATTCTAAGAATACTGCTTTTCGTTTCGTTGAAATCTGATTTATAATGTGAAAGTTATGCCCTTTTAAATATTGGGTGTAATTTGCTGTATTTAACAAAATTGTTTATTTTAAATTATATAAATAATATTCTATTTGGTCATGTAATGTTATAATTTATATTTATATGGGTAAAATAACATGTTATGTATATATTTTGGTTTTAAAACACTTTTAAAAGTGTAATTGACATTTTCCAGTGTCAGTTGTATTTTGCTTACAATTTCTAATTTCCAGTTTCAATTAATTAAAGGAATTCTTTATTTATTTCTCCTTTTCCTTAAGATCTTATTTTATTTTCATTCCCACTTTATTTTGTTCCTCATTTATTTTATTTATTTGACCTTTTATTTGTTTTAAAGTGAAACAGAAATTTTCTAAATCTAGTGATATTCTATTTGTAATTTTTAAGTCCTGTTTTGAATTTTTATACAATTGCTTTAGTTATTTTTCTAATTTCTCTAAATTTAATTATTTATTTCATTTTTAAAATATAAATGAAATATTTTACTTCACATTTTTTTTAAAATATTTTTAAAATGAAGTTGTTAATTTTCCAAAGTCAATAGTGATTTATTTGTAATTTCTAGACCCTGTTTTCAATTTTTAAGCAATTTCTTATATTATTTTTCCATTTTCTTTAAAATTAATTATTTATTTTTATTTTATATTACTTTGTTTCGGTTCTAAAGTCAAATTACTGATTTTATTTTGTTTTATTTGAATTAAAGAAAAAGGAAATATGAAAAAGTTTAAAATGCTTTAGAAACTAACGTCCTTTCACCTCCTTAAGTCTTTTCACTTGCCATAACCTTCCCATTATGCTTTGGCCATGACTTTATTCTTTTTTTTCACGTGAAACATCTCATTTTCATTTCTCAATTTGACCATTTCAGATCTGAGCAAAACCTTTGGGTAATGGCTCCTTTGTTTCTATACTTTTTCTTCTTCTTTTCTTCTTATTTTCATGTCATTTTGCCTTGTTCTCTCTATAGTTTTGCTTGGCCTCCTCCTTTTTTGCCATGGCCATGACCACCCCCACCCCCTACATCTCTTCCCTACCATCACCACCAGCTACTCCTCTGGTCTTGACCAAGGCCGAGCCACCATGATGCCAAAACTCCACAAAAATTGCAACACAAGCCATAATAACATGTTGTTTGACCACTATTTGTTCACCACTTCATTTTCCACCACCACCACCACCTTAGGCCGCCTCCACCACCTCTAGGCAGACCACTACACACCTTCCTCCCACTGACCTGACCTATACCCCTCTGACCTGACCCAATTGCCCATGCCCGAGCCAAATTGGATGAACAAAATCACACTATTTTGCCTTAAACTCTTCACCTTCTCACTATGTAACTTCCTCCCTATGTTTCACCACTTTGGCCGTGCATTCACATGAGCAAACCTGAGCCAAAACTTGTTCAAACCAGAGCCAAACAACATCCCTAGGCTGAAAAAAAATAGAGGAAGCAAGGCAAAAGATTTGGCATTCGTATCTCTTTTTATTTAAAAGTTATTCCATTTCAAGTGTATTGAAATTTATGGTTTGTTTTGATTTTTTTGTTTGGTTTGCAACACAAGATCTATAGCATTGGATTTGCTCTCCACTCAAGTCCGTAATCTTGTCATCGTGCTTTGTTTTCCGTTGTGTCTTTGGTTTTGTTATCTCCAGCATTTAGAGGTGAGTATATCTCACTAGACATTTTATACTTATACTAATGTGAAACAACAACAATTGAATGTGTAGAATATTATGATATGTTATAACTGCCTGTGATGATTTAATTATATGATGTTAAACCTGTTAATTTACTTGTCATCTCATATGTTACTGTTATATGTTGTATACTGTTCATTTTATATCTGTTTATCACAATGCAAGTTCCCTGTAGATTAGATTCACTATGGGTTAAAATAATACATACCCGAACGGACTTTAGAATAGGGAAAAATCGTTATGGGCTGAAATGATAGGCCTAAACGGTTTTTATTTATTTATTTTAACTTGGGATTGCGGGTTTGAAACGATAGAACCCGGATTTTTGCTTTTTAAACTGCGGATTGAAATGATACATATCCGTATCACTTGACCTAGGTTAGAAAACTATATACAGGCCCGTGGTTATTTTTATAAAGTATTTTGAATATTTTAAATATTTTCAAAAGTGTAAATTATGAAAATTTGATTTAAATTGGATTTTTAATGTTTAAATAAAGAAATTTGGATTTTTCTAGAAGTTAAAAATGTAATTTAAATAAATGGGAAAAGTGAATTTTTGAAATATAACTTAAGTTTGGAAATTTGGAATTTTGGTTTTAAAATGATATTTAAATTATATAAATAAAATGGAAATTTAATTATATTTGGAAAATGGTAAATATGATAATTTGTTTTAAATTTGAATTTAAATGATTTAATGAAGTATTATCGATTTTTTTCTATGTATTAAAATGGTTAAATAAATGAATGCTTAAAAGTGTAATTTTAAAATATAACTTGACTTGAAAATGTGAATTTGGTTTTTATTAAAGGTAAGTTAATTAAATAAAATTGAAAATTTAGTTAAATTTGTGAAATGGAAATAAAATTTAAGTGTTAAGTTTATTTATTAAAAATTTGAAGAAAATAAATTTACACTTGAATTTGTTAAATAATTCATTGAAATTTGATTTAACTATAACTGATTTATTTAATAAAAATCATGTTTTAAATGATATCTTATATAAACATTTTTAAATTTTAAACCATGATTTTTATAATATTAAAAGGGTTTAGAAATGACTTTTATTATTGGCTGGAAATACACTAAAATCTAAAAATACTTTTAATTGCATTCAGAAATGCTATGATTTTAGAATTGAACTAAAACTTAGTAAAAAGAGGCTATTACAACATTTCTGAAATGCCGTAGTTGCTGTAGTAAATGCAAAAGGCTAAAGAACTTAATAAAGGGCTATTACAGCAGTTCTGTATAGCTGCCTGCTGTCTTTGCTGAAATTAAGTAAAACCCTTGTTTTTGAACCTGAGCTATTACAGCATTTCTAGAAATGCTGTCTTTGCTGTTTTAAAGTAAATTTCAACAAAAATGAGATATAACAGCAGTTTTAAAGTGCTGTCTTTGCTGAAATAAAATGTTTTCAAATATAACTTATAATAGCTTTTTTCTAAATGCTGTGAAAGGCTGAAATTTTCAATGTTTATGGGTTTTGACTTAGTAAATGAACTCAGGATGGTTTGAAACTTTGGAAATTGAATACTTGACTTGAAAGAATAATAACTTCACTTTTAAATGGTTAAATGAATTAATTTAATTGGAATATAAACTATTTAAAAGGGTGATTAGATAGAAAAATAAATGAATGATATTTTGGAATTTTAAAGGGTATTAAATTTGATAATTGAATTTGAATTCAAATAATGATTTGAAAGGAAGTTTTGAAAGGATATGATATTGTAATATATTGAAATGGTTTGTAAATGATTTAATCTTTATTTTGATAAAGATTTGGATTTGAAATGATATTAAATTTTGAAATATAAAATATTATTTTGAAATACTATAACCACGGGTATACTTCTCTGTATGTCATTTGATTTTCCTGATGATGGCTGTGATGAACATTAACACTGTTAGTTGCATGGTTTATTTCGATATGGACATTTCTGTGATATTGTCACTACCGTTTAATTGATGGTTTTATGGATCCTTAAAGGATGGGCGATCCCAAGCATCCTCTAAGTTATTATGCATTGCTATTACAGTTCACTTGAGTTGGTTTGCATTGTATAAGTATATATGTCCTGACTCGAGTGTTTTGTGTTTTTCTTTACGCTCGGGTCAGCCTGAGAATCACAGCTTTGGAATTTATCTTCTGGAGCTAGAGATTTGTTGAGTTGGTTTGCATTGTATAAGTATATATGTCCTGACTCGAGTGTTTTGTGTTTTTCTTTACGCTCGGGTCAGCCTGAGAATCACAGCTTTGGAATTTATCTTCTGGAGCTAGAGATTTGCTGGAGCTTATCTGTCCATCTGTTATTTCTTATCTTCTAATCCAGTTATTTACTATTCGGTATTGTCTCTGTATTATTGATTTATGTATCCTAACATCTATTGTATCCATTTTAAACTATGACATTTTGTATATGTTTTTGAGAGTTTGTATATAGTAGCTTCATGAACTACTATGGTATTTTATTTCCGCTATGAGTTATTCTGATATTCTATATCTGTGATTATGTATTTGATTTTATTTGCTCCAAATTTTATTACAATCTGTTATTTTGAATTATTCAAGTCAGACATGTATGGATTATTGTCGATTTGATTGGTCCAAAATAGTGGGTCGTTACAATATACCTGTTGCATCACCTGACATCATATGATATGTTTTTACTGTTTATTTATTTTCTGTTTCTCACACTGCAAGTTCCCTGTTAGTATAGAATCACTATGGTTTGAAATGATACATACCCGAGCGGACTTTAGAATAAGGAAAAGTCGTTACGAGCTGAAATGATAGGCTCGAGCGATTTTTATTTGACTTGGGATTACAGGTTTGAAATGATAAAACCCAGAATTTTAACTAATTATGGATTGAAACGATATATTATCCGTATCACTTGACCTAGGTTAGAAAATATTATACCGACCCATGGTTAAATTTTAAAATGATTTTTCTAAAATTATTAAGTATTTTAAATTTTAAAAACCTCGATTTCTAACTTAAATTGGATTTAAATGATTTAAATAGTGATTTTCTGTAAGTTAAAATTTTATAAGTTGATAAATGGTTTAAATTGAAATTTAAAATTTGATTTAACTTAGTAATTGAAAATTTGATTAAAATGGAATTTTAAGCTTAACTTAGTAATTGAAATATTTTAGTTATGAAATGGATATTTTAAAGAAATAAATATTAAGATTTGTTTGTTAAAATGAAAAGTTAAGCAAATTATAATGTAAATTTGACTTAATAAATGAATCATAATTTAATTGGATATATAATTATAAAATGTTATTTTATTAAAAATTATAAGTTAAGTAATATCCAAATAAATAACTTTGACAAGTGGAATAAGTTTGATAAGTTAAAAATGAGAAAAAGTTGAAAATATATTGTTTTAAATTGTTATAATAAACTTATAACAGTAATTGTAGCATTTCAGAAATGTTGTGGTTTTAATGTAGTGTTTTTCAAATTAACACTATACTTACAGTAACGTTCTGTAAGTGCTACTGTTTCTGAAATGTATTGGTTTTTCAAATTAACACTGTTTCTACAGTAACAGTTCATAAGTGCTACTGTTTTTGAAATGCATTGTTTTTCAAATTACCACTATATGTACAGCAACATTTTCTGAGTGCTACTATTTTGAATAAGGCAACATTTTCGAATGCTAAAATACAATGTTTTGAAATTGTTATAATTGAATGGATGAACTTAGAAATGATAGAACTTTGGAAAAATGGATATGTTGTAATAAAATTTATTTAACTAAATCATAGTTTAATTAATATCTAAATAAATGATTTTGTGAAGTAAAATTTGATTTTATATAAAAGCTATGATAAATTATAAGATACGACGTTTTAAATATGTTATACTAGAAATGTAATAGAATTTGTAGCATTTGTAAAATGCTATCGTTTTAAGGTTATGTTTTAAAGGTGCTACTATTTTTAAAAATGTAACATTTTCAAAATGCTATTATATAAGGGTTACATTTTTAAAAGTGTTGTAATTTCTAAATATCACATTTTTCAAGGTGTTGTGGATTTTATAAATACAACATTTTTAAAGTGGTGTAATTTCAAGTGTTTTGGTTTCGAAGTGTTATAATTTTGAAAGTGCTTTGATTTTTTTAGAAATGAAGATATATATATATATATATATATATATATATTTGAAATAGAAATGATACCGTTTGATTTGACTTTGAAGTGGAAATGATGTTTTGATTTGAAATATACCATTTTGAAATTTATAACCATGGGTTATAATAACGGTTGGATGTTATAAAGTGTGGCTAGAGGTGGGCAATTGCTGTAGCTTTGCGCTGCCCCAGTCACATTAACACTATTATTTTGCATAGTTTGCTTTAGACATTACTATGATAGCGTTCATTACTACATAGTAGATGGTTTAACGGATCCTTAAAGGATGGGCGATCCCATGCATCCTTTAAGTTACTTGTGCATTTCTATTACAGTTCACTTGAGTTGGTTTACATTGTATAAGTATGTATGTCCTGACTCGAGTGTTTTGTGTTCTGCTTTACGCTCGGGTCAGCCTGAGTATTACAGCTCTGATTCACCTTCCGGAGCTAGAGATTTGCTAGAGCTTATTTATCTATCTATCATCCATTTCCATTTCAGTTATTTCCTATTCAGCTGTGTTTATGTATTAGTGACTTATGTTGTATTTGTTTTTCGGACTATGATATTTTGTATCTGTTTTGAGATTATTTATGTAGTAGCTTTATGAACTACTATGGTATTTTATTTCCGCTGCGAGTTATTCTGATATTCTGTGTCTGTGATTCTGTGTTTGATTTTATTTGCTCCAAATTTTCTTAACAATCCACTATTTTGAAGTATTCGAGTCCAACATGTGTGGATTTATTGTCGATTTGAATGGTCCAAAATAGTGGGATGTTACAGGAAAAACACATATTTAGTGGGGAATGATAAAAGAGTTAATGAACACTTCATTGATATATATAAATACCTGCAATCCAAGGTCTAATGACACCAAATAGATCCACTTACTTTGTTAAATTCATGGATGAATTATCATAAAAAAGAACATCTCCACAAGTGGTATATCTATGACAAGTTCACCAAACATAAAACAGAAGTAGAAAACATAACATGCAAAGAAAATAAAATAATTCAATTTGATTGAATAAGTGAGTATACATTGGGACGAGTTTCAGAATTACCTAATCAAATGAGACTCAATCTCAAAGTCAATCCTCCCTATGACACATGATGATGTATCGATAAAGAGTAATCAGATTTTGTTGGATAAAGAACAATTGATAATGCGTGAAGTTGAGTTAGCCTCTTTCTATGAGGATATGTACTTAAGAGTATGTACATATGTTAATTTTAATTTCATCTAAAAGCTTGGTTATGAAACCATGTAAGATATGAATTAATAAGAAACCCCAATATTCAATGATTCAAGATGCATTGTTTATGTTATGAACTTTAGTTTCATAAACTCAAAGCTAATTCGGTTTTATGTAAGTATAAAGGCATTTCATAAAATGTTTTTAAATGCTTATTCCATCGCACTTTGATAGAATTATTGTTTTAAGAGGTAAAACATTGTCTAAATCTAGAGGCTACATGTGAGATTTGCTCATAAGTGACCATGTATGTATGAACTACCCAAGGATCAACCAATAATAGGAACTAATGGTAGTACAATGGACTTGGATATGATCCAATACTCGAACATGAAAATTGAGTACATAAGATATAATAAAATTAAGCAAACCTTAAACAGACACAACTCATTAGAATGTGTAATAAGAATTCTCGCACATTAAAAAAGAAACTATGAGTTTCTTATCAATGCCAGGAAAAACAATTGTCAGTAATAACAATTTCCTCAGTCGTCAATAAGCCGTGAAGAGTGTAAACTCTTCAATATGGCACGATGCGTTAAATCCGGATTAGATTCCAAGTACATTATCAAAATATGATTTTGATAGTTATATGCAACGGGATATGATCCATCAACCATAGGTGTATCTTCAAAAGGAAGACCAATGCAGTTGGAATATAGTAAGCAACATTAGCGAGAATAACCTCGTAAATTTCAATCCTTGAAATTTTTAACAAATTCGTCAGTTAACATGCTACAGTTAATTTAGAATTTATTCACAAAATTATCGCCTAATATAAATTTGAGTTTTGGTACATCTATATTGAAATAGAAATTCTAAATAATTATTTAGATTAGACTATATGCGCATGATAACTAAGATGTCACAACGTCAATGTGAGCAATAACTGAGTTTATAAGTATTGGATATGATCCAAAACCTGATATGTTAGTATCATTCGACAAGCATCGGAATTGAGCAAATATTTGATAGAGAAATCTAATAGTTTGATTTCAGTCAAAATGCAATGGAAGCATGTGTCTAGAAAAGAGAATTTTTTAAGGTATTTCTAAACCATAATCAAACAACATACTATTGATTGTTAATAATCTACTTATGTTAAAATCAGTTTTCTTTGGTTGTTTAACCCTCGATATTGGATTTGAAAATAGCATATTTTATTATCAGTATAAAAGGATGTTGGGATTATCCTTAAAGGTAAAGATATACGTAGACATATTAGATGTTTAATATAGGACATGTGAGATGCATTTCTTATGCATCGGCAATAGGAATTATCATACATGTTATGTTGGTTACTATATCATAATTCACTTATGTAATTGGTGCATTGAGCGAGTATCAAATCCAAAATTAAGAGCATTAATGGTAGTTAAGGGTATTCTTGAGTATATAGGAAATACTAAGAAATTGTTTATGGAAACAACAAACTCATTGTGAAGGAGTGCTTGGGCTCGAACTTCATAAGTGATATCGAATATAATATGTCAATCCTCAATTCATGTTCAACCTTAGTTAAGGAGCTTAAGTTGGAAATGTTCCAAATAAGAGGTTGTGGCTACTTTAACCAAAAGGCTAGGTATATTGCCTTGAATAGCATTGCAATAAAAGCAATATACATATATGCACAAACTTATAACCAAGCGTGGGGTGATTCCAAATGTTGAGAACCCCGTGACTTGTGAAAACAATGTCGTGATGCAGATCATGAAAGAACCTAGGTCTCCAATATATCTAGACAACTCTACAATTTCCACATGATAAAGGCAATTTATCAACAATTGGGAGAGTTGTCTAACAAAGTAGATAATAAAACGATATAGTGCTTCCGCTCACTAAGGAACTGTCTCGATTAATTTTGAGAAAATTGATCGAAGGAATAAGAATAAGGTTCCATAATTGACCCCTAGTTTAAGTGGGAGATTGAGGGAGTTAGTGGTACGCCCTAAGGGAAACTATGTAATTTTTTACATATATCTAACTTAGTAATTAACCTTGGTCGTAATAAAGGTGTTTGTTTTCTTATATATACTTTGTCATATTGTGATATAATTAATTTAAAGTATATTAATAAGAAATTCTTTAAATAAAATGGTATGTGCTGTAGTTGCAAGTAGATGTAATCATGAGTAATCAATGATAATATAAAATAATATTTTGTTTTAAATTTTCCCAGTCAAGATGTTTCGAGAAAAGATATTGATTCATCTGTTGAGAACAAAGTGCATAACACTCTCCAAATGTCAAGCAATATATTACTCATGTTTGTTGGAGGAACCAAGGGGTTACATACTCGTAGTTATTGGATAACTATGGAATAACTTGTTCGAGTGTTTCTTGTTTGTTGATAACAACTAGGTCAGAAAGGAAATCTCGGTGTTACAATGTTGCACACTTCCCTCAACTTGAGAATATTATGGAACTTCAATTGGATACTCCACTTTGATTATAATTAAATCATGGCATATTGTCCATCAGATAACTACAGTTGAGTTAGAGTTGAAGCATTAGAAGTAAAGAACTATTTAGTAAAGAATTCATCTCCCCAATTGTATAAGGTTAGTATCACAGTCAACTGTAGTCAACTCAAAGTCAAAATATCTGGCTAGAGTAGAATAGTTAAAAATAAATGTTATTATCATTTATTATTGAACCAAGAAGTTTGTTTGTGGAACGATCAAGTTGAATGTAGATAATATTAGATTTTTGACCAATACTAAATTTTATACATCCTAATGTGATATAGTGTTGGCAAAGAACGTCTATAAGTTATTGTTGCTATTGGTACCGCTTAAAGCAATATAAAATATGATTTTACTAAAAAGATCCGTAAATGATAAATTCGGTCAAACTGTCATCCACTAGCTAAGGTAATGTGTGAACATTAATATTTGAATTTTTCAATGTTAATCTTTAACAAAATTTGCACCTTTGAGTCTCACAACTGTATTTGTGAATTTAACGGAAAAACCACATGATTTATTTTGTTTATAAAGTGTTATAAATTAATTAATTAATACAGAAGAAAGATTAATTATTATTTTATTTGATGTTTGGGGTGTTATTAGTAAGTAGGGTGACTCCTAGAAATTTCTAGTTGTGATTAGTAATTATTTGGACGTGTATATAAAAAGTATATATGCATGTATCGATATATGTTATCGATATATATTTAAACATGCTTTAAATTTAATTAATTACTTAACGGGCTCGAGGTTTTTTGGCCCGTCTCGAGGGAAGAATATGGTCACACCATAGGAGGATATGATTATTTATATAGTATACCTAGAACTGAATAGGAATTATAGAGGAAATTTTTAAAAGAATGGAAGGAAAAAGTTTCTTTCCCTTCATAAAAACAAAACTCCCCTCATTAATTCACTGAAATTTTTTGTTCCTTATCCAAGCTATATCATGGCTGCCACTATTTGTCTTCTCTCCTATGGTCCAACTCAAAATTTTACTTAATCAAACATCAAATAAAATTAAAACAAGGTGGGTCTTTCGATTCTAGCAAGATTTGATGGTGATTTGAGCGATCTAGGAGTCTATTCACAAATTAAAGTGTCACGACGGGCTGCATCTAATTAAGTATAATTTTATTTCATATTACATACATATATATGCTCACCCATAACCTATGTTGATGTATGAGATATATTTAATCTACATAGATTTTGATATAATTTAAAATTGCTACGAATGTTGTTTTATAAATGAAATTCAAAATAAAATATACGTGTGTGTAATAAATTTTGATTTATACTTAGTGTTGATTTATGTTAATTATGTTAATCTTGTTATACGAATTATTTTTTATTTAATGTCAAATCATATATATAGAGAAATAATTGTTTGTTTATTTTGGAAATGATTGGAAGTATGCAAATTTGTATATCTAAAATTGTTTATATATTTTTAAAAAATTTGTATGCTTGTTTACCAATGGCGATAAAAAGTTAATTATTATAATCTTATCTTGGTTATGATTAAATGTGGAATATATAGATTATAGTATATGACTCGGATCTAGGTTTGATTAGAAGTTCATAAAAAAGGAAGGTAAAAGGGCTTTCTATTTTCTCCTTAAATACCATGTTATGATTCCTAAGTGAAAGAGAATTTGTAATTCATCTTGTTAATTAATTTTAGATTATTATTTATATTTATATATTTTTGTAAACTTATTGTATAATCATATGGCAACACACAAATATATATATATATATATATATATATATATATGTGTGTGTGTGTGTGTGTGTGTGTGTATTACATACATACATATCTGTGTGTGTATGTCTAAACTATATACATGTGGTACTATTAATATATGTATATGAACCATATACACATATTTTAGTATATGTAAGTATAATATATATGTATATATAACAAACACAAATCCCAATATCTTTATGTATGTGTGTATATGTATGTATCTATATACACACACACATGCACATACATATTACACAAAATTCTCAACGTGTGAACATGAATAAAGCTATCGAAGGTTGAGATATGCAAAGCTTTCGAAGGCCAAGATGTGTAAAGCTATCGAAGGTCAATATGTGCAATACTATCAAAGGCAAGAGTGCAAACCTATCAAAGGACAAGATGTGCAAGTCAAAATGAACAAAGCTATTGGAGACTAAGTGTGCAAAGCTATTGAAGATTTAGACTGTAAAGTTAACGTAGGCTAAAGGATGAAGCTATCGAAGATCAAGGTGGCAAGCAATCCGATAACAAAAGATAAATCAATTGATTTCCTAAATAGGGAGTTATCAAATTTCAAGACATAGAGCTATCACATATTGAAGTAAGAAGTTGTTATGTGTCAAAGGATATACATATCACATATTGGAGCAAAAAGTAAGAAGCTGTCATATGTCAAATAATAGAGCTATCACATACTGGAGCAAAAAGTTATCGCATGTCAAAGAATAGAGCTATCACATATTGGAGTAAGAAGTTATTGCATGTCAAAGAATAGAGCTGTCGCATGTTGAAGTAAGAGGTTATCGCATGAGCTATTGCATGTTGAAGTAAGAAGTTATCACATGCTAAAAAATGGACTTATCGCATGTTGAAGAATAAAGTTATCGCATGCCAAGGAATAGTACTAACGAGTATCAAGAAATACTTTTATCGAACGTCTAAAAATAAGCACAAGAAGCCCACCAATTAGCCATATGGTGATTCTTGATTAGTCTAGCCATGTCATGTCATCTTGAAGAAAGTAGAAGCAGGTTGTGCCATATGTCAAATCAATGATGTGCCATGTCAGAAAAATCTCAACCGTCCGCGCTTAATAGTTGCTCTTCTTCCTCATTTTCATTTTTTGTAATCAAGAAATAACTAAAGCTTGATTTGGGACTTCAATGGCTGTTTTGTCAAATTTAAACCGTGAATTTTTCACTTAGGACTTGAACATTTGCCTAGCTTCATATTTGCCTGTTTGACCACGAACATGCTTGCTCAAAGGTTGAGTCTCTTACCCAAGCACCTTTGAACTATTTTGATTACTTTGATTTGAACATAAATTAGGCCAAATTTTGGTCTAACAATACACAAGCACATATATTAATGTTATGTTATCATTTCATGTTACGAATATATATGATATATTCAAACTAAGCCTTAAGTTAATTAGATTAATATGATTAATTAAATGAATACAAAATATTTTAAAATAAAATATGATTTTATTTTAATAAATAGATTGGATCAAATGTTAGTTAATAGACTATATGGGCCCATTAAGATCCAAGTAGGGATTTTTATTTGAAATTTACCCGTTTCATCCGTTGCCAAAATGGGATGGACCCAACAATAAGTACCAAGCTCCATCATTAATCAAAAGGAAATGTTATGATAGAAGTTCTTTAAGCAAGTTCACATATTAGCAACCAGTATCAACATTGTTAAAGGTTGTCTTCATCCGACCACCGTTAAAGGGACTAAGAAGATTCCAAAGAAACTGAAAAATGATCTAGAAATGGAAATTATAAAACAAGGAAGATACATGAACTATAAAAGGAGAGAGAATTAAGGAGTTGACATTTGATAATTCCATTGAAAGAATGAATAGCTTCCTTAAGGTAAAGCACAAACAAACTCTTCGGGAGTCAAATGTTACACCAAATGTTATCATGAGTGGTAAGAGAGAAGTCAAAATATTAACATGAAGAGGGATGTAAATATCAAGGAATAAATAAGGCTATTGCATATGATCATTTGAAGTTGCCTTATGGAGTGATAAAAACTATCAAAAATTCTAAACGACACTGGGCAGAAGGCGGTAATGCTATTAAAAATGCAAACTGGCTATTATTGAAAGAATGATATGTAATGTAGTAAAATCAATGAACGATGTGCTATAAAAAATATGTATCCAACTATTGAAAGAATTAAGACTTTTGATATTGAACATCACTGGAGAAACAGGGAGTTACAAGCTATCAAAGATCTAAGGTGAAAGTTATTGGAAACATAAAGGTCCAGTTTATCAGAAATATGGAAATCCAAACTATCAAAAAATATGAAGAGGAAAGTCTACCAGAGTCATGAGAAAAGTTATTAAAGGTATGAACCCTAATGTAATGCACCATATTTGAAAGTGCCATAATATAGGACTAAATTAATAATAAGATTTATTAAATAGTAATTAAAGGCATTTGATAATGAAATTACTCATGGGAAAATTTAATTAATTAAGTATGAGACACTTAAAAGAGTAACTGAATGAACCAAGGGTAATTATTATGATTTATTTTTGGCCATAAAAGATTAAATGGATGAAGGGTATTTAACATAATAAGGAGGTTAAGGAATTAATAAGACTAAGCAAGGAGGGATTTTATCCTAAGCCCAAATTATTAGTCCTTCTATCACTAAACATAGGTCGTTCCCTTCATTCTCTTTCATTTTACTAAAAAAGTACCAAGGAAGCTGCCATCTTTAGGAGAAGAAGGGTCAAACTAAACAAGGGAAAGATTCAAGCTTTCAATTCTAAAAGAAGAAGGGATTTTAATCTAGCTTTTAACTTAAACAAGTAATATTAACCCCATTTTGTATCCAAATCAATTTTGATTTGGACCTCATGTATTTTCATTGTTTTTAATGTTGATAAACATGTTTTGATGATGATGGAATGATTGTTGGTTGTTAACGACTTGGATAATGAACTGTTTAAGAGTGAAATATGAATTAATCACTTCCAAATAGATTGGAATTTTGACATGATGCTTATAATATTTAATTGGACATGGGTTTATAATTTCATAATTTCACATGAGAAACTATTTTATTATGATTTTTTCAAGATGAAAATGGGTGGTTTGACCATAAAATAATGTTTATAAATGTTAAAATTCAATATTTTGATTTGCTAATTTTATATGAGGTAAAGGAAAGTGTATCCGAATTTCTATGAATTTTTGAAAAATTTCCCATTATTTTTCGAATTATTTTGGATTAACTGTCATGGCAGAAAATATCCCTAATCAATGAAATAATTAAAGAAAATATTAATTAAAAAGTAACTGAAGAAGAAATAACAGCTTGATTTTCAAATTTCTACCATAACTCCAAAGATAACGAAGAAAGAAATGATAAGTGTATCATGGATTTACCATTGTATAGACTAGGTAGCCACTGACTCAATAGAATACAAGGTTATAGACTCGATGTTTTACAAAATTATAGACTGATAGCAAGTAAAGGCTATATACTTAATAACATACAAAGTTGTGGACTCGATAGCATGCAAAGGTTATATACTCAATAGCGTACAAAGTTATAAACTCGATAATATGCAAAGGTTATATGCTCAATAGCATACATGGTAATATATTCGATAGCATACAAAGTTATAGGCTTAATAGCATGAAAATGTTATAGACTTGATAACATATGAAAAGTATAGACTGGTAGCATTATGTAGACTTAGTAGCAATGTATAGAGTTAATAGCATTGTATAGACTTGATAGCTTTATATTATATGTAAACGTTAGCCAAGTTTTATAAGCATGATAGCTAAACTTTTATAAACTCGATAGTTATAGAGTCGATAACTTATCCACATGGAAATTATAGAGCCGATAGCTTATTTAAGCGATGCTAAATATGGATATTATTGGAAGCTCGTTTCTATGGCGTTCAACTTTAATTTTATAGCACGTGAAGTTATAAAATAAATTATGATAAGCCAAAACATGATAATTTATATAAAGGTTGAAATGACTAAAACTTAGGGTAAGCCAAGAAATGAAAAGTTGTATTACTTAAATAATGTGAAAGATGAAAATGTTTTATCCAAAGGAATAGAAATATTTTGACCTAAATACAAGGGTTATGGAATGTGTACGATGCACAATTAATAAATTAAAGAAATGGATTGAACCCAAGATCTTAAATATACCCACGCATGGAGGCATTGATTGGTAGAGGGCCAAGGCTTAGTTAAATCATAATTTAATTAGTATATATAGGGTGCCAAGACCTGGAAATCTAATGGATTTAATTCAAAAAATTAACACTTACATGAGTAGATAACATCAAAATGGATGTAATGAAGGAATGAATCGACAACGTGAACTGAAAGTATTTCTAGGACTAGGAGGGACTATAGACGCTTAGTAAGGACACTTGCTAGAATGTATTCTAGTACTCATATTCAACCTCCCAGGATAGTCTAAATGTCTCCTTAGGTGGATGAGTGGCATTTTCATTGGTGACATTGTTCGAGAAAAATGAATTACTGATAGATAACCTAGTGTGAAAATCACTAAATAAAGTTAAAAATAACTTATATACCAGATAGCTAATTAGGAGTCTAGGCGACACATGTGAATGTGAATGATAACTATATGACATGGTTCATAAATTGTTGATGAGTATAGGTTATACTTACGTTGAACTGATGAATGTATGATGTGGTTCATAAAAAGATGTTAAGTATAGGGTATACTTAGGTTTGAAATGATGCTTATATGTGTGTGCTCAATGTATATTGTTTTGATGATGCATGATATGAATTAATTGCTATCGATGGTTTAGTAAGGGGAATACCTTTTTCTCAATACATATTGTTCATCGACCATAAATCTTTGAAGTACCTTTTCTTCAACTTTCATTAACAGCGATGGTTAGAGTTCTCGGCCTTCTATGGCTTTGATATTTCCTATATAATTGGAAAGGGGAATGTAATCGCTGATGCTTTGAGTAGGAGACAAACTAGTTTAGGAGCTATGTTCTAAGAGTGAATGCAGTTAGAGTATATTGCTCGTTATGATTTTTGACCTAGATGTGAGTATACTACCTTAGGAGCTATGTTCTAATATAGCGGATTGGTGCCACTTAGAAGCATGATGCTAGACTAGTAGAGATCGTTTCTGAGATTGAAATGGGAGTAGAGTCCAAGGAGATAAAGCAATACAGACTTGATTGAGATTGTTGGCTTTATAAGGATGGAATGCTATTTGTACCCGATGTTAATGGACTAAGGAATTTGGTGTGATGAGAATGCCATCATTCGAGTTTGACTATAAATCTTGGAGGCAATAAAATGTATTGAGATATAAAGAGGATATTTTATTGAGAAGAGATTAAGAATGACATCAGGGCATTCATATTGAAGTGTATGAACCGACCTTGGGTTAAACCTGAGTAGAAGAAGCCAAGTGATTTGCTGCAACCGCTTGAGATTTCTGGTGAAAGTGGGAACATATATAGATAGATTTCATCAATGGATTGCCAAGGACTATAGGAGGGTATGCTAACATTTGGGTGATGGTTGATAGATTGACGAAGAGTGCTCGATCCATGAAATCTATTAGAATGGCATCAATGTTGGCTGAGTTATATATAAAGTGGAATGTACAATTCCATGGCATGCCGAAGAGCATTGTAAGAGATCAAGACCCATTAATGGGCGGATTTTAAAAGAGTTTATAAGAGGCATTGGGGATGAAGCTACATTTGATTGAAGCTTATCACCCATAAACCGATGGTTAAACCGGGAGGGTGAATCGTATGGTGGAGGATCTCTTGTGAGCTTACATATTTGACTTGGAGGTTAGTGAGATTATCATTCGGATTTGATAGATTTCGCATACAATAGTAGTTATCAGTCGAGCACTGGTATGGAACCATTTAAAGCATTATATGGTTGAACATGCAATGCCCCTTCCTGTTGGTGGGGAGTAGGTGAAAAATTGATACTAGGGCCCGATATAATAAGGGATATTTCAGAAAAGATTAAGATCATTAGGTAACAAATGAAAGTTGCCCAAGACGAACAGGTGAGCTACATTGATAAGAGACATCTTGATGTAGAGTTCTCTATGACAATATATTGTTTATCAAGATCTCTCTAGAGAAGATTACATTTCGGTTTATTAATAATAGCAAGTTGACACCGAGATTGGTAGGTTCTTTTTTGATACTTTAAAGAACTGAAAACCTAGCATATCGAGTCGAGTTACCTCAGAAGATGGCTGGTATGCACTTATGAAGGTTGTGCACGACTAAGGCGTGATTGTTACACCAAATCAACTGGATGATATTGAAGTTGAACCTAAAACATCTAGACCTCATAGGGCTATTAGTATAGTCTAAAAGAGTATGAAACAACTTAGAAGGAAGATGGTGAGTTAGTAAAGGTTCAATGAAGCGGTAGTTAGGAGATTGAGGAGAGCATGAGCGGCTTTTATCCAGAGCTCTTTATTTGGTAAGATTCCATTTTATTATTAGCTTTCGTATTTAGTGTTTTTTTGTTTAGTATTAGTACTTTGATTTTTGTTTAGTATTAATACCTTAAGTAGGGTTATTCTTGCTTATGTGTGCTTGATTGTTGGACAAGCTTGGTATCTATTTTGTTTGATTATGTTTGGTTGATTAGAACTTCAGAGGCTAAGTTCCGGGGGGGATTGGAGAATGTAAAGGGCTACATTTTTACGTATTGGCGGATCTTAAGAGTATTAAATTTATAAACAAATTGGGTCCAAATTAAATATATCTTTGGGGAGTGTTGAGTGTTGACATTTTTGAATCCGAGAATAAATATTGGACAGCTTTGACTTTAAAAATATTGTAAGGCCTACAACTTTTGATAGGAGCCAAATTAGGGTATGAAACCACTTCCGATGAAAAGTATGATGGTTTCTCTTTTCATACAGTGGTCATAATAGGTTTTTGGACTTACATTTAGGAATATGATTGTTTGAAGTTTAAGCGGTTTTTAGGCAAATTAGTGGTTAATTAACTCAGCCTATAATTAAGCCTGCTAATTATTTCAGGATTTGGGTTAATTTAAGCATCCCTAGCAGCCACTAATCATTTTTGTTCTTTTCAAAACATATCTTACTTCCATCAGACATTCCTCTACAATAACTCCATCATTCTCTTAATTAAATTAGCCTTAATCAATTAATTAGTGGGTAATTAGCATAGAGATTAGCAAGGGGGCTTGGGAGTTCGAAAATTTGTTTTTTGAAATCCGTGCGACTGCTCTCTAGATTATATCTACTTATTTTTGGTGATTTTTGGTTGATTATACATCCTAGATGAATGATTTTATTCTCTCACTTTACTATATTATGATGATATATGTTTAAACTTGTTTTTAAAATGGTTCAACTTAAAAACATGATTTTTGATCAGATCTAAATTTAATATGGTTTATGGATGAATTTAATTTTTTTTAAATATGTTAATAAGAATGATACTTGACTTTAAACCAAACACTCATTTTGATGTCTCGGGAGATCGAACCTAGGGTCTCTAGAACTCATAGAGATTTTACCACACTATCTAGTGGTCCTTGACTTAAAATGTTTCAATTTATTTTTTCATTTTGATCTATGGTTTAAATGTTGATATTTTTGACGCCCCACCTCGATACTCACACTAGCCAAGGACACTACGGGGTAATGCCATCGACTAGCATGAAGAATAAGGTTGTTCAGGAGCGACCATCTGTGTAATTGCTTTGTGCGAGTACCGATATGTCAGATAGTATGATCGGCATTTCATTTCAAGAGGAAATCTAACATATCCAATATAAACTCAGAGCTACTACACAGTGGCTATGTGGCCTTTGGAAAGAAATATAAAATAAGCATAACACAAATCAGTCGCAGATATTCATATCACTAAGGCGGAAACAGATATGAATATAACACATAGAACTAAACATCAAAGTAGTGGACTTACAAGGTCCACTACATCACAAAAGAATAGGTACAAGTATTAGACAAAAGAATATGTATACATCAAGGAGTCCCTATCTTGAATGTATAAAAAAAAAAAACTACTAAGCTAATGTAGTTAGCCAAAAGTCAGAAGATAGTCTCAGCTAGAAGTCAAGTGGAAGCACCTGAAACAACTCGGTCTGACCCGAGTATTATTTAAGAAGAAAAATAATAAACGGATCAGTCTAGCTATAAATATCATATAAAATGAGATAGGATAAGAGATATGACAAAAATATATGATAACAATAATGTCATACTATGACAAGTATATATTTGATAACAATGAAAATCATACAATATCTCAAATCTCCCCAAATATCCAAAAACAATATCATATTCTTTAACTTATTCACCAAACCTCAAATATTGACAAAACATATCAATGCAAATCGCAAAAATTGGTGAAACACAAATTTCAAAAATCATCAATTAGAAATCCCGAAATCACAAAAGGGGAGGCATATCACAAACGGGAGCATGAAAACTCACCAACACGTGTATCACAAATGGAACGCTATTCAATGCTCGCTAACCCATCAAATTTTGATTCGAAGCTCCATAAATGGCCCGAAGACCATGGGTCGCTACCCCACCAATTTGAACCGAAGCTCCACAAACGGGGTTTAGTCCCCCACGCAAACAAAGAGACATCGCACATTGCTAGTCTAAATCACAAAATGATCATCATTGATCGATAAGTGTAAATTACGCTAAGCTAGTAAATAAATGAGTTAGGATTCATGACCCATAACCACTAGCTTACCTTAAATATTTACGAACAAATTGTAGACATCCACTCGAAAATAAGTGTAAATTACACTAAGCTAGTAAATAAATGAGTTAGGCTTCTTGTCCCATAACCACTAGCTTAATTTAAATATTTACGAACAGATTGTAGATTTCCACTCAAATATTGTCACGAGAGTTCAATCGAACAAGTCCAAGAATTAACCAACGAAGTAAACGCAAGCATTTCATACCACTTGTTTTGCTAAGCCGTTTAATTAGATTTCTCATACGAATGAGGTAAAAGTTTGTATATACTAATAGATTGAAACGGTTTTAAAACGAGTTTTGTATTAAAAGAATGTTGAAAACATTTTTGTGAAAGAGTTTGAGTATTTACTACTAGTATAAACACCTTTATATTTTAAAGTGACAAATCATAGAAATGATTGTAAAAACAATCTATCACCAAAAATCCACATTGGACGACGTGAATTAAAACCATAAAAATCGATATCAAATCCATCAAATGGATACACCCAAAAATCCAGAAAAGAAGTCATAAAGTCGATAATAAATGACAACAACTAACAGAATCAATAAAAATCGATAAGAAAAATGGAAATTCGCACGAAATAAGCAAAATGGGTAAAAACCAACAGGACCATATGTCTGGTTGGTTTGGCCAGAGGTCTGACCTGGGGTTCTGCCATTTTCTTTTATTTTTTTTGTTTCTTTATAATTTTCAGAACCCCTAACCAGACGTTTGACCGATTGAACCAGACGTCTGGTTCATTTCTCTGGATATATTTTTTTTTTGCCGTATATTTTTTTTTCTTTTGATGCCCTAACCAGACGTCTGAGTTCTTCAACCAGACGTCTGAGTTCTTCAACCAGACGTCTGGTTGCTTGTACTGGGCAACAATTTGCCTAGGCCATTGATGGCCAAATCAGTTCGAAAGCGACCGGACGAGCGATGGAGGCTATGGAACTATGCCAAGCGACAACCCAGCCTTATAGGCTCTTTCATACACCCCAAATAGCATGTCCAAACATCCAAGATAGGATCTTTAAAGTTTTTGACTTCAAAATACCAAAATTGGAAAATTCACTAAATCAATTCAAATCAAAAGTAATTGGACATGAAATAGATGTTAGGAATTCATACCTAACAACAATGAAAGCTATAGACATAGATGTGATTTCAAGAACTCACTTTTAAACCCAAATATAGAAATGAGAAGCTCTAAAACAAGCTAAGATTGATTTCTCTTCAACAACACCTCAAGAATCTTCAATCTATTGTCAAATGAAATGAATTTCCTAAGTTAGGTTATAGGAATTTCTGAAAATTGAAGAGAGATTGAGATGGAGAAGATGAAGAGGATGCTTACCTAAGCTTCTCTTTGATTTATTACTTGAAGTTGAATTTCTTAACAGAATTAGGGCTTAGGAATTTCTAATCTCTTTTCTTTTGCCCCATTTTTCTAGGGCTTGAGTGTTAGGAATTTAGAAAGTGGAATGAATGAATGAAGAGTAGATGAGTTAGGGTATTTGGTAGAGAAGTTTGGGTTCCCTTATTGGGTTAGTGGGCTAGAACCAAACCCAAAGCCTAAACAAAATACCAAAATCCTAATCAACTCCAAACATATTGATGTTTATACTCAAAAAAGTTGTAAACATCATTTTGAACTCAATGGAAGTGGTCTCGAGTCCGAATTCGAGTGTTTACAAAAAGTAACATTTCAGACTTTAAATTCAACAAACGATGCTATATTTAAATATATAATCGTAAAATATGAGGTTGTTACAGACTCCCCTCCTTAAAGAAGTTGCGTCCTCGCAATACTTAAGAAGAAAATAAAGAGTAACAACCAATCTAAGGCATAACAGCACAAAAGAAAATTTTGAAGTGAGAAGTTCACCTTAAGGAGCACGAGAGAGTAAGTCCGGATGTGTTCGCTCGATGAATTATCTGGATTCCTAAGAGCAATCCTTAGGATTTGAGGACCATTGAACTTTCACAAGCGGAACATCTTTATTACGAAGGCGTTTAACCTCCGTAGCAATGATACGAATAGGATGTTGCTCATAAGTCAAATTAGGTGAAACTTCAATTTCTTCAAAGACACCGGGCTCAAGAATATAATCAGAATCTCTAAGGCATTTCCGTAGTTGAGAAACGTGGAATACGTCATGAATATCAGAAAATTGAGCCGGTAATGAAAGGCGATAAGCCATGGAACCAATGAGTTCGGTGATGGGAAATGGGCCAATATATCGAGGTGCTAATTTTCCCGATCGATTGAAATGCACAACACCCTTCATAGGTGAAACACGAATGAATACCAAATCTCCCACAGAAAATTCCAAATTCCTTCTTCGGTTATCGGCATAGGATTTTTGTCTACTCTGAGTTTCTTTCATCCTATGACGAATAAGGTCAATCTTATCTGTAGCGTCACAAATAAAATATGGATCTAAAACCAGCTTCTCAATGGCTACAAGCCAACACGAAGGAGATCGACATGGCCTTCCGTAGAGTGCCTCAAAAGGTGCCATACCAATACTAGTATGGGTGGGCATTTAGCTGAGTTAACCGACCGAACCGACTTAACCAACCTTAACCGAACCGCTTTAACCGAAAAAATCGGTTAACCGACCAAAATCGGTTCGTTTTACGGTTAACCGTTAACCGAAACTATTTTTTAAATTATCAAAAAGGCCCAAATCCAATACTATTTGCAACCCGACCTATCCATTTTTCCTAACCCTAATAGTTATCCCATAACAGCCGCTATTCACAATTCGTTCCCAAAATATTAATCCCGTTCATTTTCCTTCATTCCCAATCGCGATAATTAGATCGTGAGAATCGAATCGATCTTCCTTCGCCTTAGTCTTCATTCTTTTCTATCTAGATTATCGATATGACCAATGGTGAATGCTTGCAGGAAGAGGAAAAGCATGAGTTTGATTTATTTTGTGCAGTTTTAGTGTTTATCTGTTTTATTTAAAATTTATTGTCTGTTTAGTGCTTACTATTTAATTCGTTTATGCTTATAGTTATAACAGCAGTTCATGTACAAATGCTTAGAAGCACGGTCAAATTTGTTATGTTGGAATGGTGAAGAAGATGTTGTTTTTTCTTCTTATTTGTACATGTTTTTTTTCCTGAATTTGGTAGTCTTAGTATATCAAGAAGTCTGAGAAAGAATGAATGATAATTTGATAAATGATATTGTTTACATTAATATCTGAATGAAAAATATAGAAGGTGTTTAAGAAAATATGTGATTTTGATTTAGTAAAAGCCAAATACTTTGTAGTTTTATCAAAGCAACCAAGTCTTTATTATTTTCAATTTTTAATCTAACCCATGCATAGTGCATACTCCATTGAAATCAAGTGTTGCAGGGTTTGTTGATGTGTTAATGTACAAATTGTTTAAAGTACAGCCATCTTGTTTCGTTTAAAACAATTATTTAGTGGCTTGAAGGCTGAAATTGCCAACAGTTGACAATAATAAAAGCTAAAAACTGAAATGCATATGGAAGTTTAGTTAATAAAGCCTAGCCTGCTTATGGAAGTTGTTATTTGTTTACTCACTTTTTGAATTTTAGAAGGCAGACTCTTGGTGCATGCAGAACTTGTATTTTACTTACATGTTTACTGCAACTTCAAATATGATTAGTTTAGGGCATATTTACATGTGTTACTGCAACTTGCTTTATTGAATTTGTACAAACAATAACTAAGAATAAATCACTTATTAAGAATAAATTAACAGACACTATCTTAGTCATAAAATAGCTAGAGGCAAGAAATAGTACAACATCAATTATCAAACAATAATTTGAGCACAAATCCAATACATATTATGTATATTCAGTTAAATTTACTATTAATTAACTTGGTCAATAAAACTGAGAAAACCATAAATCCAAAGACTTAAATTGGGAAAAAAATTTCAATATGAGAAAACTTTTTTCTTTTAGAAAAGGATGTGAATTTAAAAATTGTTTCGGTAGAGTGCTATATTAAAAAAATTATCATCTAATGCTATTTTACATTATCAACATTTTAAGTTATCTGCCTATTAATTGAAAATTACATGTCTATGATAAGAGGGAATCAATAGATGAGGATAGATAAACATACTAAAATATAAAATAATGACATTTAAAAAGTTATCTTCATGTTGTAATAAGGCATGACGGTAAAATACCATTTTTGAGGTATGAAAATGTGTGTGAAATGGAAGACGAATAGATAACTGTTTGTTGCAATAGTAACCGTTTGTTGCAAACTCTTTATTTGGATGCTTCCATCTCTTGTATTTTTTGTCTGTCATTGTTATATATCTTTATTGTTTCTATTCCGACTTGTTTGTTGCACCTATATAACTTGAAAAGCTAGCATGTTTCATTTTCATTTCTGTTCATGACATTTTATTTGCTATGTTTTGTGTACATCTGGATGGAATATTCTTTTAACTGAATACACATTGAGTAAATATTTTTTTAGGCTAGCATGACTTAGAATATAAGATGTAGAATGTTCCTTCATGAAACTGTTCTCTTTGTAATGTTTTTTTTGGAATTTGAGAATGTTCCAAATACTTTTTGTACAATAAGCATCTTTAAAAGCAGCTATTTTTTATCATTATTGAATCCGAAATCATGTTATTAACAATGTATATAAGATGTGATTGTCCTTGGTATATAAGATGTAGAATTATTGATGAAGTCAGTATTATATCTTGTTTTATTCCATGTGAATACCCTTATAAGTAATAACTTGTATTTAACTATTCATGTTTATTGTTAGGTCAGTATTTGATATTGGACTAACTTGCTAATACAAATAATTATATTCATATTCAGTTCATTAATATTCATATTCAGGCCAGTATTCATGTTCATTGATATGTTGAAATTCATATTCAGTTGCAGTGCAGGTGTGCTAATATAAATAATTACTTTTATTTGAACAGACTAGGAGAATAGAAAGTGGAGACTGGAAACTAAAGTAGTGAAGCTGAAGAATGAAGACCGGAGACTATAGACTAGGAGTTTGAATTTGTAGTCGTTGACACTCGACATTTTGTATTATTGTAATGTAATTTGAATTTGAGTTGCTATTGTAATGAAGCAACTATGAACTATTAATGTATGAAGCAAATATGAACCGAGAGTGACTGAGTGAGAACTTAAGTATATAGTGGTAGCCTGGTAGTGATTGATTCAGTGTTTTATTGCATTGTAACTGTTAATGTATGAAGCAACTATGCATCATTGCTTTGGGCGTGTACTGTATTATTATTATATATGTGTGTATACTGTATAATGTCTGTAATGTTTGTGTAACTGAACGTATGTAATTCTGTGTTGTGATTGTGTGTAATCATCACTATTTAAAAGATTAAATTAGGATAGTATGTTGTTTTGGTCGGTTAACCGGTTTATTGAACCGGTTAAACGACTAATTTGAACAGTTAACCGAACCGTTCAAATTAGTCGGTTAACCGGTTAAATAAACCGGTTAACAGCTGTTAATTTTAACCGGTTCGGTCGGTAGACCAGAATCGAAATTAACCGAAACTAGTTAACCGAACCGAACCTCCTTTAGCGGTTAACCGAAAAGTTTAACCGATTGAATCGGTTAACCGACCGCGCCCATCCCTAAATACTAGATTGGAAGCTATTATTATAAGAAAACTCAACAAGAGAAATATGATCTTCCTAACTTCCACCAAAATCAAGAACAAAAACAAGAAGGAGATCTTCAAGGGTTTGATTCACATGCTCCGTTTGTCCATCGGACTGAGGATGATAAACGGTGTTAAAATTAAGCTTCGTTCCCAAAGATTTTTGAAGACCATTCCAAAATCCACTAGTAAATAATGGATCGCGATCACTAACAATAGAAGTAGGAACTTCATGCAATTTAACAATTTCTTTAACATAGAGTTCGGCCAAAAGAGATATGGTCCGGTTGGACCGAACGGGAAGAAAATGGGTAGATTTTGTAAGTGTATCTACAATCACCCATAGACTGTCATGACCCGAACGAGAACGGGGAAGACTGCCAATAAATTCCATGGAGACTTGATCCCACTTCCAAATGGGAATGTCCAAAGGTTGCAATAACCCACCGGGCCTTTGATGCTCGGCCTTTACGAGTTGGAAAGTCATGCAACGCTTAATAAAGTTAGCAAAATCAGATTTCATTCCATCCCAATAATAAAGTCGTTTCATGTCCGCATACATTTTACTACTAACGGGATGAATGTAAATTTAGAACGATGAGAATCTTCTAAAATGTCCTTACGAAGATCACTAATATTTGGCACAATAAGTCTACCAAATTTTCGAATGCCTCCGCGAGCATCGATTTCAAAGTCTTTCAAACCATCAACCTTATTTTTATCCCTACAACTTTGGCTAAAAAGTGGCAATTCGGGATCTTGCTTTTGAGCATCAAGGATGCGGTCTAAAAGAGAAGGATGAGCCTCAAGGCTACATAAAACGAGGGATGAACATGAATCTGATTCACGATCTCGAATCTCACAAGTGGACAAAGTCTCGAGATCATTCCATTCAGATATCATCATGGAAACAACCGCTTGTTGCTTACGACTAAGGGCATCGACAACACGATTTCCCTTTCTGGGAGTATAGAGAATATCAAGATCATAAGATGCAAGGAATTCGAGCCAACATTGTTAACGCAAATTAAGTTCCTTTTGAGAAAATAAATACTTTAAAGATTTATGATCGGTGTAGAGAACAAATTTCTCTCCCAAAAGATAATGACGCCAAATTCTAAGAGCGAAAACGATGGCCGCGAGCTCTAGATCATGAGTGGCATATCTAGTCTCGGCAGGCTTTAATTGCCTAGAAGCATAAGCGATAACATGTTCCCCTTGCATGAGAACGGCACCCAAACCAATACGACTAGCATCGATATAAACAATCAAGTCTTGGTTCCCCTCGGGAATTACAAGAATAGGAGTATCGAAAAGGAGTTCTTTTAATTTTTAAAAAGCATCTTATATGCTAAATCATTTATTCCATAACCCTCTTTCTCGAAAAGCTAAGACATTCAAAATTGTAATTAACTTTATGTAATCATATTTTAGAAAAATTTACTTATTACAAGTCAATTTACTGTGTCTGACTGTCTCATCATAGCGTTTAGGAGACTCATATCGATAACGTTGATCAAGCGCATCGACCAGAATTCTTAAAGAACCTAATGGGCAATACAACATAGAAACATCTTCTATATGATAAACATGTCACTTATAAAATTTACAAATATTCTTTGCTCGTTTTAAGAACAAAATCCAATTATACCTATAAATATATCTTATTAGAAAGATTTTCACTTTTAAATTGATGTTTTCACCCATAATCAATGAATACAAGGTAAACTCATCGACATATTCAGAGAGTACTCGATTCATAAGATGGATGAAATAAGCTGGAGGGTTCGTCAAATCGAATGACATAACGAGCCACTCATAAGAATCATAACAAGTGCAGAATGTAGTAAGTAGAAAGCTATCCTCCGCAACTCGTAGCTGATGAAAACTGGTGGCAAGGTCGAGCTGAAAAGACCTTTGCACCACTCAATAGATCACTTAGGTGGTAATCCTAAGACAGGCTCAAAGATATCGAGAAATTCACGAACTACTTGAATGAGGCAAATAACATCTTCCTCATCATGTGGGTTTAAGGAATAAAATGATGCCACCAAACTGGAATCGAAATCATTAAGAACAATAAAAATATGCTTAACAGATTGAGGATGTCAAAGATGGATAGTCCTTTCGGGATATAGGATATGGGCTTCATAACGATTAAGCCAATCCTTTCCTAAAATCAATTTCGAAACCTAAGTAGCGCATAACATGCAAATCGGATTGGAAAGCATAATCACATAAAATAATCCCGACATTTTTACAAAGTAAACTGAGTGTTGTGGATCCACCAACCGGATTCGCAATTCTCAGTGAAGTCATCAAGCCCATAATATTTAAAGAAAAAGTATCAACAAGTTCTTTTGATATAAAAGAAGGAGATGCACCTGTGTCAAAAGAATTCGAATAGGACAATCATGAAACAAAATAATGCCATCAAGGACAGAATGAGAAATACCTTGACCAAGAGAAGTGTTACTAGAAGCTTGCGCAACATTCAGCTTAGCCTCTTTCTTGCTTTGAAGTTTGGAACATGAAGATAAAAGATGACTCAAACTTTTGCAATAGTGACAAGTAAGGGGCTTCAGACACTTATTTGCATAGTGGTCCTTAGAACTACAATTGTAGCATACACCACAATTAGGGATTGGAGTCTTTGCTACCGAAGTTGATTACTTCACTTTCCTGTTGGGATTAGGGCTTTTTGTGACATCCCGGAATTTCTGACAATATCAATTTAATAATCTACATTTAAAATTAAATTGATTTGATAATATTTGTTAATTAGATCTGAATTTGATTTAATAATCTTCTTTTAAATAAATATTTAACTGATAATTTATCTTTTAAAAGCTAATAAATTGTCTTCTATTTATAATGTGTATATATATATATTTATATATATTGTGAATAGATAAGCTTTGTTTTAAATTTAATAAATAAATCTTGTTTCCTAATTTTAATATATTTTGGTAATTTGGGAAATTGATTTAATTTAATATTAAATAAATAACTGTATGGTTTAAAATACTTAAGGGAAATATTAATTTGTTTTAATTTTTTTTAGTTTAAGTTTGAATTTAAATAAGATGAACAAAAAGGTTGTTTTATTCTTTTTAAATATAGTTTGTTTAAATAAGTAATTTATTTATGAAGAGATAATTTCTTTTATAAATTATTTTAATTTAAAAATGAGTTAGTTTTAAATAATATTAATAATGTAATATCTTTACAAATGGGTTTTTATAGAAATTGTTATTGTAAATTTATTAATTAAGGGAAGCTATGATTTGGAAATTTTAAAATCTAGACTTTCAAAAATGTTTAAAATAAAACAAACCTTATTAATATTAAAATTTAGTCTTTCTAACATAAGTATAAAATATAAATAATAATAGGCTAAGTATTTTATAGTTTAAGTGTAAAAATAAAAGAGGAATAAAAGTAAACACATCACCTAAATTATAACTACATGTTAATAAACTATAGATACTCATGTTAATATAGGAACTTAGTTATATCACAAAGATAACACTAAATCAAGGCTAAAAGTGTACACATTTGATAATTCTGGAAAGAGCATTTAGTTGCAAGGCTGTAAGTAAGTAAGAAAGGCAAGAATAAAACAAAGTGTAAAAGTAAAAATACTTATCTTCATTGTGCAGGAAGTAAATAACTATGTACACTTAAAAATATAGGTTCATGTTTGCTAGTCAAAGGAATAAAGAAAATATGTACAATATTATATAAGTACATACGAAAGGAAATAGAATATTGGATAAGTGAAGAGATAGGACATCTTCATAAATGCAAAGCATCTTTAGTACCCAACATTTATCATTTCAGCCCCCTAGTAGAGAAAAGATCTCTGACCAAATTATAAAAATCTTGTACCAGGCAAATAAACATCCCCTGTAAACTCTATTCTATATATCAATCTGCTCATTCATTTTCGTTCAAAAGACTTAGCCTTTCTAGTTTTTAAAAGTTCAAACTAGATCTGTAAATCATGTTCAAAAATCGGAGACATAGCAAGCTTTCCATTTTTACAACTTAAACATCATCAACAACAAAGGCAAGATAGATAATTTAGAGGAAGATCAAAGCTCAGTTTTAAAAATTCAAGGCCTGTTTCAAAATCATGGTTCTGTTCTTCCTTTTCTGAAAATTGGTGAGTAACTTTTTATTTAAAAGCCTAATATAATAAACATGTTGCTTGTTCATATCTATGTATTTGTATGGTTATATGTACATATATATTGGTGCATGTTTGTGTATATATGTGAATGTATATATATGTGTGTGAATGAATGTTTTATGCGATATCCCTGTTCTTAGTTTCCAAAGCTAAGGTTTTTAATCAAATCTAATTATCTCCTGAACAAATCATTGTTAGGGCTGAAGTTTCAAACAAGTTATGTTTTTATATCATGGATTCAAGTTTAAAAATTTGTTTAAGTAAAAACAATGTTGTATTGCCTCGGGAAACACTAAACAACACAGAACATTTAAAATAAGTTAAAAATCAAGTACCCTGATTCCTTGATTCAGGAATCTGAATCAAATACTAAAATTAAAACTTGATTTTTGAAACTAAATTTACGATTTTTAGGAAGGGGGTTTGAGTATATTTCTGGTTTGACCAGAAAATGGGAATTTGGGGTTTGCTGGCGATCTCTGTGATCTAGGAGGTTGTAGTTCTCTGTAGTGATGCACGAACGATCGAAGAGTAGTGGAAAATTATCTGGAGTTAGTGGATTTCAGCGTGGAGGAGATGATTGTGATTTGAAGGCTGGAACCCTAGTTTTAACTAGGAGGAGTGAATCGATCACCACGGCGTGTAGACGTGATCGAGTTCAACGAGATGCTGGGTGGTGATAGCCTGAACGTAGACGAAGTCGATGATCGAAGTTGCGAGTATTCTCGGGGTCGGAGACGTGAGTACGTGGCATTGACAGGGATAGGGTTGTTTGGGATCATGTGTTCCAGTTTTGAGCTTGAAGCTCGATCTCGATTTTGGGTGGTTAGTCGAGTTCTGATGGTCGGAATGGGATGTGGGGTTGATCGCTGACGTGGTGAGGCCAGCATGGTTGGTCGGAGATGATCAACGGCACCGTGCATGTGCACGGTGCATTGCCATGGTTTGGTGAAGTTTGGGTTTGAGCAGAGAGGGTTTCTGGTTTTCTCGGGTCATTTGAGTGAATTGCTCGAAGTAGTGGGTGGTTAGACTCGGAGTAAATTTAGGGTAGCTCGGGTAGTTGCCTTTGTTACAGGTTTCAACATTTGAACCTGATCTGTTTTTAAATCTAAACAAATGATTTTTGAATTATGAAGCAAAGTTTAACCATGTTTTTAAAGCTAAGTTTAAACCAGTTTTTAAATGTGATTTCAAACTTAAATTTGTATTCATTTTAAATCATAAATTTAAAATGGAATGTAAAAGCAAAATTGTTTTAAGATGTTTGATAATGATAATTTGATCATTAGTAAGAATAATGTTTTATCTTAAGGTAAATTAAGATTTAAATAATTTAGAGTAATTAAAATTACTAAGGTAATTAAATGGGTAATTGATTAATTTAATTAATTAAAGATATGAATGATTAATTAAGTAATTAAGAGTTCAAATTAATTAATTTAAATTTAAGACAAATTATTTAAAGACTAATTAATTTGTGATTAAAGGTCATTAATTAAATAAGTTTAGATTTAATAAATGATTAGGGATGAATTAATCAAGTAATTAAAGGTTAATTAAGTTACAGTTAAAACTTAAATTAATTAAATAATTAGTGGTTAATTAATTGGGTTATTAAGAATAAACTAATTGGTAATTAATATTGATTAAATCTAAGTTAAATTTCTTAAGAAAAGAAATTAAGAATTGCTAATAGTTAATGAAGGTCATTAACTTAAGATTTGTTAAATAATTAATCAATGTGATAATTTTAATAAATAATTAGATTGATTAATTAAAGATAATCAATTATTAAAATGTTAAGTATAATTACTGAATGAAAGCAATTAAGGGATTAATTGCTTAATGTAATTAATCGAGTTTAATTTGATTTATTAAGTTAATTGATTTAGTTTAATTAATTTATATTAATCATTGGATGATTTGATAAGTATAATTACTTAAATGTAATTAATGAAGAGAAATTACTTAATGAAGTAATTAATGGAATTACTATATGTAATTAATTGAAGATGATTTAAATATGGAAGTAATTTGGATTAAATTACTTTGTTAAATTAATCGAGGGATTAATTGAGAAAATTAATTAAGGAGTAATTAATTTATTTGATGAAGTAATTAAAGGTAGTTAATTACTAAATGGGATTAATCAATAATTATGGTTTAAGTAAAGATTAATTTCCTAATGTAATTAATTGAAATAGTATAATTAATTAAAATGTAATTAGGGATCATTAAATTATATAATTAATGATTTAATTAAAGGATTGATTCATTAAGATAAATTAATCAATAATAAGTGTTTTGAGTAATTAATTAATATAATTATTTAAGAATTAATGTAATTAATTATAATTAATTAATAAATGAAGTAATTAAAGATTAATTATTGTATTTGGTTAAGGATAATTAATTTGTGAAATTAATTAAAAGAATAATTACTTGAATGTAATTAAAGGATAATTAATCCAGGATGATTAATTAAGATGGAAATTTGAGAATAATTAATTAATTGACTTGTAATTAATTAATGGTTATGTAAGCAAGATTTATAATGATGAAGTAATTAATTTAATTTACTTTAAATTAATTAAAGATAAGTAATTAATTTAATTCATTTTGAATTAATTATAAATGGTGTGTTTATGAATCATTGCTTATGTATGGATGAATGATATTGATTTCCTTGAATGGTTTGAAATCTCAGATATGAGATAAGTAATGCTGTATGATATGGTTGCTTTGGTTGAAGTATATGGATAATGTAGATTATCTATCTGTAATATTGTAGATTATCTCTCTGTGATATTGTAGATTATCTATCTGTGATACTGTTGATTATCTATCAGTGATATTATGAATTATCTATCTGTGTATATGGATAATAAAATGAATTGTTTTAACTTTAAAACAACTTGGCCTTAAAAGATACGGTTTGGATTTCGATGAGACCGGGATCGGGTTTCCAGATTTGGATATCCGAAAACCACATCGATCCAAATTAACGATAGGTCGTGAATCTCAAGTGAAGATGAAGATTCAGAGTGCAAGGGTTATTGTCGTTAACTCTGAGGATATTTCCAAAATGAGTGTAACGAGATAATGCCTTCGGTTTCGTTCGAACCCGGAACGAACTTGTATGGATTGAATGCTTTCAGAACATCGTCAGGTGGACGATGAGCATTCTAAGTGATGAGTTCTGTTAAGGTAATTGTGACCTCAAGCCTCATCAACCGGGAATGGCTAAAATAGGGGAGGTGCAGCAAGGCTTCGTGGGTCGCACCCACTTGAGAGCGAGATTTTCCCCTGTCTAGATGTCCCTTTATATTCGGCTGTGTGGGCAGTTTGTGGCCACAACTGCCGGGGTTGTTTCGTTCGGGACTGTCCAGTAAGGGATGGTTTTGGCCTTGTGTTGTAGGGGATTGGGAGTAATCCTCGGTACGCTGATCTAGGCCAGGTACTATGACGGGCGGTACCCTAGTAGCCCTGCCATTGTATGGAATCCAAAATCCAATAAGTGCCATCGGATTTGATTGTATTACCCACTTGTTGGCTAGTATGTTGGAATTTAATAGATGTAACAATTTCAGCTATTTCTTATTTACTTGAAAACCCTAGACCTATTATAATATCATAGAATTTCCTATCAAATGTTTGGTTAGCGTAAGGTAAAAACTTTTCAATGTTTATGTGTGGGAAGTCTTACGTGATACCTTTTGTTTTCAAAGGATTTTCAAAGTTAAGCAACTTTAACCTGTTACTCATACCAGACCCATGTCTGACCCGGAGTTTATTTCTGTTTTTTTTTCTTAAACTCTCGGGTACTCAAATTTTTACGAGTAGCCAAGGGATTCAGGTTAGCTTTGACGATTTGTGGAGGAGCAATGGAGCAGGTGGCTTCAGCGATATATATATGTATGGTGTTCTGCTATATTGGTATCTTTGTATTGTATTTGAGTTGTATCGTGTTGTATTAACTAGACAGGTGTTTAAAACTGTCTAGTCTATGATGTATTATCTGTGTAACTCTGATGTTGTATATTATGTAATCTCTTATGTGATATATTATATTTCATTCGTTCCGCTGTTGAGATTCTGATGTTGTTCTTCTTTCTTCTCTATCTTTCTATTTCTCACCTCTTTCTTTCTTATAGATGACGCGACTTTCTAGTGGCTGAAAGCCGGGTCGTCACACTTGGTATCAGAGCATAGGTTGAGTGAATACCTAGGCTCTGGAGTGGTGTCCTTCTTGAGAGAGCGTACTTGTAATTTTGATATATATATTTATATATTTCTACCTGTTTGTTGGGTTACCTGTTCGGGTATTCCAATGTAAGTTATAAAGGTAGATAGGGTAGTGGTGTGTAACACGACTACCAATGGTTGGAGTTTGTTGAGGTTGGAAGTGTATCTGTCGAGACTGTAGACCTAATACCGTCTCGAGTGAGCTTGGATTGTGTAAGGATTTCACCAATCTCTGGAGGAACCTGTAATGGTTCGGAGTCCATCTTTGAGTAGAGTTTGGATCTATCGGTTGGATGGAAGCTAGTGATGGTATCTTGATACCTTAGGAATCGGTAGCTGTGTGATGAGACAAAGTGACTATGGATGTCTCCGAAGATGTTTCTTTGGAACAAGTTTAAGGAAGTGTGGCAGCATCGATGTTGAGGCTGAGTTTAGTTGGGTGTTTGTGTCTGGCTTTGAGGCCCAAGTTTCTCGAGGAGTTTGGATTAGGAAGTCCTTGTCGTCAGTGGCAGCGTCGCAGTTCAGATTGTTCTGTGAGCAGGCAAGGAGGTCTTCTGTTAGCAGTTTTCTAGAGGTGAAGTTCAGAAGCAGCAGTGTGGATCCATTTCTTCGGTGGATTGGCTAGTTAAGCATAGGCTGTTCTGATTGGTAAAGAGAGAACAGTTTCCTTTGGATATTAAATTGGGTTGACCGCAAAAGTGACTTGCGATAGTTGAGTGTTCTCTCGGTTTGTCAGAGATCTTTCGGGATTTCTGAATTTTCTCTTTATGGATCTGTTGAACCATAATTCTGGGATGTGTTGTCCAGTTTGTGCTTGTGTGCATCATTAGCATTTTCATCTACTCGGATCAGAGTTGTGCAGCGGAAGCAGTTTGGGAGTGCATCTGTTGTATCTTTCCGGATAGGAAGAGTAAGTTCAGTCTTCTGGTGTTTGAGGAGTAGAGTTTGTGTTCTTGGACTGATTTTGAGTGGATCATCTTGATGAGTTGTTTTGAGAAGTTTCAGCGAAGGTTGAGCTGTTCAGTAGGGATGTAGACAGCCCAAGATCGTCAGATGAGTTTTGTGGATAAGAGACGGAGAAATTTGGATTTCGAATTCGGGGATTTGATTTTGGATAAGTTTTCTCCGACCGAAGGAGCTTTAAGGTTTGATAAGATTGGGAAGCTAGCTCCGAGGTATTTTGGATCTTTTCTTTGTTTGTGAGGATAAGTGTTGGTCTTTAGGATTGAATGTCAGTTTGGATAACTGGGATTCGATGTGTTTCACGTATCTCTGAGAGAGTACGTGTATGATCTATCTCTGGTTTTGGAACCAGCAGTTCTAGAGGTTTGGTTGTTGAGTCAGACTTGTCTATAGTCTGATATCTTGTCTAGTTTTGTAGATCTAGATGAGTAGGAGCTCTGTAGCTTAGTAGTAAAGTTTTGTTTGGATTCTGTAGAGCGAGTATCCCGGTATTTTTACCTGGGAAACTCTGGATAGTTCTATCCTGTTTTGTCTGGATAGTTAGATTTGTTTGATTGGATAAGTTGGTTGCTATGGTTGTTAGCATATAATTAATATATGCTTGTGTTTTTAAAATTAAATCTTTAATTAGATTATTAAATTACCTTTTTTTTAAATTTCGGGGACGAAATTCTTTTAAGGGGGGAGGAATGTGACATCCCGGAATTTTTGACAATATCAATTTAATAATCTGCATTTAAAATTAAATTGATTTGATAATATTTGTTAATTAGATCTGAATTTGATTTAATAATCTTCTTTTAAATAAATATTTAACTGATAATTTATCTTTTAAAAGCTAATAAATTGTCTTCTATTTATAATGTATATATATATTTATATATATTGTGAATAGATAAGCTTTGTTTTAAATTTAATAAATAAATCTTGTTTCCTAATTTTAATATATTTTGGAAATTTGGGAAATTGATTTAATTTAATATTAAATAAATAACTGTATGGTTTAAAATACTTAAGGGAAATATTAATTTGTTTTTTTAGTTTAAGTTTGAATTTAAATAAGATGAACAAAAAGGTTGTTTTGTTCCTTTTAAATATAGTTTGTTTAAATAAGTAATTTATTTATGAAGAATAATTTCTTTTATAAATTATTTTAATTTAATAATGAGTTAGTTTTAAATAATATTAATAATGTAATATCTTTACAAATGGGTTTTTATAGAAATTGTTATTGTAAATTTATTAATTAAGGGAAGCTATGATTTGGAAATTTTAAAATCTAGACTTTCAAAAATGTTTAAAATAAAACAAACCTTATTAATATTAAAATTTAGTCTTTCTAACATAAGTATAAAATATAAATAATAATAGGCTAAGTATTTTATAGTTTAAGTGTAAAAATAAAAGAGGAATAAAAGTAAACACATCACCTAAATTATAACTACATGTTAATAAACTATAGATACTCATGTTAATATAGGAACTTAGTTATATCACAAAGATAACACTAAATCAAGGCTAAAAGTGTACACATTTGATAATTTTGGAAAGAGCATTTAGTTGCAAGGCTGTAAGTAAGTAAGAAAGGCAAGAATAAAACAAAGTGTAAAAGTAAAAATACTTATCTTCATTGTGCAGGAAGTAAATAACTATGTACACTTAAAAATATAGGTTCATGTTTGCTAGGCAAAGGAATAAAGAAAATATGTACAATATTATATAAGTACATACGAAAGGAAATAGAATATTGGATAAGTGAAGACATAGGACATCTTCATAAATGCAAAGCATCTTTAGTACCCAACATTTATCATTTCAGCCCCCTAGTAGAGAAAAGATCTCTGACCAAATTATAAAAATCTTGTACCAGGAAAATAAACATCCCCTGTAAACTCTATTCTATATATCAATCTGCTCATTCATTTTCGTTCAAAAGACTTAGCCTTTCCAGTTTTTAAAAGTTCAAACTAGATCTGTAAATCATGTTCAAAAACCAGAGACATAGCAAGCTTTCCATTTTTACAACTTAAACATCATTAACAACAAAGGCAAGATAGATAATTTAGAGGAAGATCAAAGCTCAGTTTTAAAAATTCAAGGCTTGTTTCAAAATCATGGCTCTGTTCTTCCTTTTCTGAAAATTGGTGAGTAACTTTTTATTTAAAAGCCGAATATAATAAACCTGTTGCTTGTTCATATCTATGTATTTGTATTGTTGTATGTACATATATATGGGTGCATGTTTGTGTATATATGTGAATGTATATATATGTGTGTGAATGAATGTTTTCTGTGATATCCCTGTTCTTAGTTTCCAAAGCTAAGGTTTTTAATCAAATCTAATTATCTCCTTAACAAATCATTGTTAGGGCTGAAGTTTCAAACAAGTTATGTTTGTTATATCATGGATTCAAGTTTAAAAATTTGTTTAAGTAAAAACAATGTTGTATTGCCTCGGGAAACACTAAACAACACAGAACATTTAAAATAAGTTAAAAATCAAGTACCCTGATTCTTTGATTCAGGAATCTGAATCAAATACTAAAATTAAAACTTGATTTTTGAAACTAAATTTACGATTTTTAGGAAGGGGATTTGAGTATATTTCTGGTTTGACCAGAAAATGGAAATTTGGGGTTTGCTGGCGATCTCTGTGATCTGGGAGGTTGTAGTTTCCTGTAGTGATGCACGAACGATCGGAGAGTAGTGGAAAATTATTTGGAGTTAGTGGATTTCAGCGTGGAGGAGATGATTGTGATTTGAAGGCTGGAACCCTAGTTTTAACTAGGAGGAGTGAATCGATCACCACGGCGTGTAGACGTGATCGAGTTCAACGAGATGCTGGGTGGTGATAGCCTGAACGTAGACGAAGTCGATGATCGAAGTTGCGAGTATTCTCGGGGTCGGAGACGTGAGTACGTGGCGTTGACAGGGATAGGGTTGTTTGGGATCATGTGTTCCAGTTTTGAGCTTGAAGCTCGATCTCGATTTTGGGTGGTTAGTCGAGTTCTGATGGTCGGAATGGGATGTGGGGTTGATCGCTGACGTGGTGAGGCCAGCATGGTTGGTCGGAGATGATCAACGGCACTGTGCATGTGCACGGTGCACTGCCATGGTTTGGTGAAGTTTGGGTTTGAGCAGAGAGGGTTTCTTGTTTTCTCGGGTCGTTTGAGTGAATTGCTCGAAGTAGTGGGTGGTTAGACTCGGAGTAAATTTAGGGTAGCTCGGGTAGTTGCCTTTATTACAGGTTTCAACATTTGAACCTGATCTGTTTTTAAATCTAAACAAATGATTTTTGAATTATGAAGCAAAGTTTAAACCATGTTTTTAAAGCTAAGTTTAAACCAGTTTTTAAATGTGATTTCAAACTTAAATTTGTATTCATTTTAAATCATAAATTTAAAATGGAATGTAAAAGCAAAATTGTTTTAAGATGCTTGATAATGATAATTTGATCATTAGTAAGAATAATGTTTTATCTTAAGGTAAATTAATATTTAAATAATTTAGAGTAATTAAAATTATTAAGGTAATTAAATGGGTAATTGATTAATTTAATTAATTAAAGATATGAATGATTAATTAAGTAATTAAGAGTTCAAATTAATTAATTTAAATTTAAGACAAATTATTTAAAGACTAATTAATTTGTGATTAAAGGTCATTAATTAAATAAGTTTAGATTTCATAAATGATTAGGGATGAATTAATCAAGTAATTAAAGGTTAATTAAGTTACAGTTAAAACTTAAATTAATTAAATAATTAGTGGTTAATTAATTGGGTTATTAAGAATAAATTAATTGGTAATTAATATTGATTAAATCTAAGTTAAATTTCTTAAGAAAGGAAATTAAGAATTGCTAATAGTTAATGATGGTCATTAACTTAAGATTTGTAAAATAATTAATCAATGTGATAATTTTAATAAATAATTAGATTGATTAATTAAAGATAATCGATTATTAAAATGTTAAGTATAATTACTGAATGAAAGCAATTAAGGGATTAATTGCTTAATGTAATTAATCGATTTTAATTTGATTTATTAAGTTAATTAATTTAGTTTAATTAATTTATATTAATCATTGGATGATTTGATAAGTATAATTACTTAAATGTAATTAATGAAGAGAAATTACTTAATGAAGTAATTAATGGAATTACTATATGTAATTAATTGAATATGATTTAAATATGGAAGTAATTTGGATTAAATTACTTTGTTAAATTAATCGAGGGATTAATTGAGAAAATTAATTAAGGAGTAATTAATTTATTTGATGAAGTAATTAAAGGTAGCTAATTACTGAATGGGATTAATCAAGAGTGATTAATAATTATGGTTTAAGTAAAGATTAATTTCTTAATGTAATTAATTGAAATAGTATAATTAATTAAAATGTAATTAGGGATCATTAAATTATATAATTAATGATTTAATTAAAGGATTGATTCATTAAGATAAATTAATCAATAATAAGTGTTTTGAGTAATTAATTAATATAATTAATTAAGAATTAATGTAATTAATTATAATTAATTAATAAATGAAGTAATTAAAGATTAATTATTGTATTTGGTTAAGGATAATTAATTTGTGAAATTAATTAAAAGAATAATTACTTGAATGTAATTAAAGGATAATTAATCCAGGATGATTAATTAAGATGGAAATTTGAGAATAATTAATTAATTGACTTGTAATTAATTAATGGTTATGTAAGCAAGATTTATAATGATGAAGTAATTAATTTAATTTACTTTAAATTAGTTAAAGATAAGTAATTAATTTAATTCATTTTGAATTAATTATAAATGGTGTGTTTATGAATCATTGCTTATGTATGGATGAATGATATTGATTTCCTTGAATGGTTTGAAATCTCAGATATGAGATAAGTAATGCTGTATGATATGGTTGCTTTGGTTAAAGTATATGGATAATGTAGATTATCTATCTATGATATTGTAGATTATCTATCTGTGATATTGTAGATTATCTATCTGTGATACTGTTGATTATCTATCAGTGATATTATGAATTATCTATCTGTGTATATGGATAATAAAATGAATTGTTTTAACTTTAAAACAACTTGGCCTTAAAAGATACGGTTTGGATTTCGATGAGACCGGGATCGGGTTTCCATATTTGGATATCCGAAAACCACATCGATCCAAATTAACGATAGGTCGTGAATCTCAAGTGAAGATGAAGATTCAGAGTGCAAGGGTTATTGTCGTTAACTCTGAGGATGTTTCCAAAATGAGTGTAACGAGATAATGCCTTCGGTTTCGTTCGAACCCGGAACGAACTTGTATGGATTGAATGCTTTCAGAACATCGTCAGGTGGACGATGAGCATTCTAAGTGATGAGTTCTGTTAAGGTAATCGTGACCTCAAGCCTCATCAACCGGGAATGGCTAAAACAGGGGAGGTGCAGCAAGGCTTCGTGGGTCGCACCCACTTGAGAGCAAGATTTTCCCCTGTCTAGATGTCCCTTTATATTCGGCTGTGTGGGCAGTTTATGGCCACAACTGCCGGGGTTGTTTCGTTCGGGACTGTCCAGTAAGGGTTGGTTTCGGCCTTGTGTTGTAGGGGATTGGGAGTAATCCTCGGTACGCTGATCTAGGCCAGGTACTATGACGGGCGGTACCCCAGTAGCCCTTCCATTGTATGGAATCCAAAATCCAATAAGTGCCATCGGATTTGATTGTATTACCCACTTGTTGGCTAGTATGCTGGAATTTAATAGATGTAACAATTTCAACTATTTCTTATTTACTTGAAAACCCTAGACCTATTATAATATCATAGAATTTCCTATCAAATGTTTGGTTAGCGTAAGGTAAAAACTTTTCCATGTTTATGTGTGGGAAGTCTTACGTGATACCTTTTGTTTTCAAAGGATTTTCAAAGTTAAGCAACTTTAACCTGTTACTCATACCAGACCCTTGTCTGACCCGGAGTTTATTTCTGTTTTTTTTCTTAAACTCTCGGGTACTCAAATTTTTACGAGTAGCCAAGGGATTCAGGTTAGCTTTGACGATTTGTGGAGGAGCAATGGAGCAGGTGGCTTCAGCGATATATATATGTATGGTGTTCTGCTGTATTGGTATCTTTGTATTGTATTTGAGTTGTATCATGTTGTATTAACTAGACAGGTGTTTAGAACTGTCTAGTCTGTGATGTATTATCTGTGTAACTCTGATGTTGTATATTATGTAATCTCTTACGTGATATATTATATTTCATTCGTTCCGCTGTTGAGATTCTGATGTTGTTCTTCTTTCTTCTCTATCTTTCTATTTCTCACCTCTTTCTTTCTTATAGATGACGCGACTTTCTAGTGGCTGAAAGCCGGGTCGTCACACTTGGTATCAGAGCATAGGTTGAGTGAATACCTAGGCTCTGGAGTGGTGTCCTTCTTGAGAGAGGGTACTTGTAATTTTGATATATATATTTATATATTTCTACCTATCTGTTGGGTTACCTGTTCGGGTATTCCAATGTAAGTTATAAAGGTAGATAGGGTAGTGGTGTGTAACACGACTACCAATGGTTGGAGTTTGTTGAGGTTGGAAGTGTATCTGTCGAGACTGTAGACCTAATACCGTCTCGAGTGAGCTTGGCTTGTGTAAGGATTTCACCAATCTCTGGAGGAACCTGTAATGGTTCGGAGTCCATCTTTGAGTAGAGTTTGGATCTATCGGTTGGATGGAAGCTAGTGATGGTATCTTGATACCTTAGGAATCGGTAGCTGTGTGATGAGACACAGTGACTATGGATGTCTCCAAATATGTTTCTTTGGAACAAGTTTAAGGAAGTGTGGCAGCATCGGTGTTGAGGCTGAGTTTAGTTGGGTGTTTGTGTCTGGCTTTGAGGCCCAAGTTTCTCGAGGAGTTTGGATTAGGAAGTCCTTGTCGTCAGTGGCAGCGTCGTAGTTCAGATTGTTCTGTGAGCAGGCAAGGAGGTCTTCTGTTAGCAGTTTTCTAGAGGTGAAGTTCAGAAGCAGCAGTGTGGATCCATTTCTTCGGTGGATTGGCTAGTTAAGCATAGGCTGTTCTGATTGGTAAAGAGAGAACAGTTTCCTTTGGATATTAAATTGGGTTGACCGCAAAAGTGACTTGCGATAGTTGAGTGTTCTCTCGGTTTGTCAGAGATCTTTCGGGATTTCTGAATTTTCTCTTTATGGATCTGTTGAACCATAATTCTAGGATGTGTTGTCCAGTTTTTGCTTGTGTGCATCATCAGCATTTTCATCTACTCGGATCAGAGTTGTGCAGCGGAAGCAGTTTGGGAGTGCATCTGTTGTATCTTTCCGGATAGGAAGAGTAAGTTCAGTCTTCTGGTGTTTGAGGAGTAGAGTTTGTGTTCTTGGACTGATTTTGAGTGGATCATCTTGATGAGTTGTTTTGAGAAGTTTCAGCGAAGGTTGAGCTGTTCAGTAGGGATGTAGACAGCCCAAGATCGTCAGATGAGTTTTGTGGATAAGAGATGGAGAAATTTGGATTTCGAATTCGGGGATTTGATTTTGGATAAGTTTTCTCCGACCGAAGGAGCTTTAAGGTTTGGTAAAATTGGGAAGCTAGCTCCGAGGTATTTTGGATCTTTTCTGTGTTTGTGAGGATAAGTGATGGTCTTTAGGATTGAATGTCAGTTTGGATAACTGGGATTCGATGTGTTTCACGTATCTCTGAGGGAGTACGTGTATGATCTATCTTTGGTTTTGGAACCAGCAGTTCTAGAGGTTTGGTTGTTGAGTCAGACTTGTCTATAGTCTGATATCTTGTCTAGTTTTGTAGATCTAGATGAGTAGGATCTCTGTAGCTTAGTAGTAAAGTTTTGTTTGGATTCTGTAGAGCGAGTATCCCGGTATTTTTACCTGGGAAACTCTGGATAGTTCTATCCTGTTTTGTTTGGATAGTTAGATTTGTTTGATTGGATAAGTTGGTTGCTATGGTTGTTAGCATATAATTAATATATGCTTGTGTTTTTAAAATTAAATCTTTAATTAGATTATTAAATTACCTTTGTTTTAAATTTCGGGGACGAAATTCTTTTAAGGGGGAGGAATGTGACATCCCAGAATTTCTGACAATATCAATTTAATAATCTGCATTTAAAATTAAATTGATTTGATAATATTTGTTAATTAGATCTGAATTTGATTTAATAATCTTCTTTTAAATAAATATTTAACTGATAATTTATCTTTTAAAAGCTAATAAATTGTCTTCTATTTATAATGTATATATATATTTATATATATTGTGAATAGATAAGCTTTGTTTTAAATTTAATAAATAAATCTTGTTTCCTAATTTTAATATATTTTGGTAATTTGGGAAATTGATTTAATTTAATATTAATAAATAACTGTATGGTTTAAAATACTTAAGGGAAATATTAATTTGTTTTAAATTTATTTTAGTTTAAGTTTGAATTTAAATAAGATGAACAAAAAGGTTGTTTTGTTCCTTTTAAATATAGTTTGTTTAAATAAGTAATTTATTTATGAAGAGATAATTTCTTTTATAAATTATTTTAATTTAATAATGAGTTAGTTTTAAATAATATTAATAATGTAATATCTTTACAAATGGGTTTTTATAGAAATTGTTATTGTAAATTTATTAATTAAGGGAAGCTATGATTTGGAAATTTTAAAATCTAGACTTTCAAAAATGTTTAAAATAAAACAAACCTTATTAATATTAAAATTTAGTCTTTCTAACATAAGTATAAAATATAAATAATAATAGGCTAAGTATTTTATAGTTTAAGTGTAAAAATAAAAGAGGAATAAAAGTAAACACATCACCTAAATTATAACTACATGTTAATAAACTATAGATACTCATGTTAATATAGGAACTTAGTTATATCACAAAGATAACACTAAATCAAGGCTAAAAGTGTACACATTTGATAATTCTGGAAAGAGCATTTAGTTGCAAGGCTGTAAGTATGTAAGAAAGGCAAGAATAAAACAAAGTGTAAAAGTAAAAATACTTATCTTCATTGTGCAGGAAGTAAATAACTATGTACACTTAAAAATATAGGTTCATGTTTGCTAGGCAAAGGAATAAAGAAAATATGTACAATATTATATAAGTACATACGAAAGGAAATAGAATATTGGATAAGTGAAGACATAGGACATCTTCATAAATGCAAAGCATCTTTAGTACCCAACATTTATCATTTCAGCCCCCTAGTAGAGAAAAGATCTCTGACCAAATTATAAAAATCTTGTACCAGGAAAATAAACATCCCCTGTAAACTCTATTCTATATATCAATCTGCTCATTCATTTTCGTTCAAAAGACTTAGCCTTTCCAGTTTTTAAAAGTTCAAACTAGATCTGTAAATCATGTTCAAAAACCAGAGACATAGCAAGCTTTCCATTTTTACAACTTAAACATCATTAACAACAAAGGCAAGATAGATAATTTAGAGGAAAATCAAAGCTCAGTTTTAAAAATTCAAGGCTTGTTTCAAAATCATGGCTCTGTTCTTCCTTTTCTGAAAATTGGTGAGTAACTTTTTATTTAAAAGCCGAATATAATAAACCTGTTGCTTGTTCATATCTATGTATTTGTATTGTTGTATGTACATATATATGGGTGTATGTTTGTGTATATATATGAATGTATATATATGTGTGTGAATGAATGTTTTATGTGATATCCCTGTTCTTAGTTTCCAAAGCTAAGGTTTTTAATCAAATCTAATTATCTCCTGAACAAATCATTGTTAGGGCTGAAGTTTCAAACAAGTTATGTTTGTTATATCATGGATTCAAGTTTAAAAATTTGTTTAAGTAAAAACAATGTTGTATTGCCTCTGGAAACACTAAACAACACAGAACATTTAAAATAAGATAAAAATCAAGTACCCTGATTCTTTGATTCAGGAATCTGAATCAAATACTAAAATTAAAACTTGATATTTGAAACTAAATTTATGATTTTTAGGAAGGGGATTTGAGTATATTTCTGGTTTGACCAGAAAATGGAAATTTGGGGTTTTCTGGTGATCTCTGTGATCTGGGAGGTTGTAGTTCCCTGTAGTGATGCACGAACGATCGGAGAGTAGTGGAAAATTATCTGGAGTTAGTGGATTTCAGCGTGGAGGAGATGATTGTGATTTGAAGGCTGGAACCCTAGTTTTAACTAGGAGGAGTGAATCGATCACCACGGCGTGTAGACGTGATCGAGTTCAACAAAATGTTGGGTGGAGATAGCCTGAACGTAGACGAAGTCGATGACCGGAGTTGCGAGTATTCTCGGGGTCGGAGACGTGAGTACGTGGCGTTGACAGGGATGGGGTTGTTTGGGATCATATGTTCCAGTTTTGAGCTTGAAGCTAGATCTCGATTTTGGGTGGTTAGTCTAGTTCTGATGGTCGGAATGGGATGTGGGGTTGATCGCTGACGTGGTGAGGCCAGCATGGTTGGTCGGAGATGATCAACGGCACCGTGCATGTGCACGGTGCACTGCCATGGTTTGGTGAAGTTTGGGTTTGAGCAGAGAGGGTTTCTGGTTTTCTCGGGTCGTTTGAGTGAATTGCTCGAAGTAGTGGGTGGTTAGACTCGGAGTAAATTTAGGGTAGCTCGAGTAGTTGCCTTTTTTACAGGTTTCAACATTTGAACCTAATCTGTTTTTAAATCTAAACAAATGATTTTTAAATTATGAAGCAAAGTTTAAACCATGTTTTTAAAGCTAAGTTTAAACCAGTTTTTAAATGTGATTTCAAACTTAAATTTGTATTCATTTTAAATCATAAATTTAAAATGGAATGTAAAAGCAAAATTGTTTTAAGATGCTTGATAATGATAATTTGATCATTAGTAAGAATAATGTTTTATCTTAAGGTAAATTAAGATTTAAATAATTTAGAGTAATTAAAATTATTAAGGTAATTAAATGGGTAATTAATTAATTTAATTAATTAAAGATATGAATGATTAATTAAGTAATTAAGAGTTCAAATTAATTAATTTAAATTTAAGACAAATTATTTAAAGACTAATTAATTTGTGATTAAAGGTCATTAATTAAATAAGTTTAGATTTAATAAATGATTAGGGATGAATTAATCAAGTAATTAAAGGTTAATTAAGTTACAGTTAAAACTTAAATTAATTAAATAATTAGTGGTTAATTAATTGGGTTATTAAGAATAAACTAATTGGTAATTAATATTGATTAAATCTAAGTTAAATTTCTTAAGAAAAGAAATTAAGAATTGCTAATAGTTAATGAAGGTCATTAACTTAAGATTTGTTAAATAATTAATCAATGTGATAATTTTAATAAATAGATTGATTAATTAAAGATAATCAATTATTAAAATGTTAAGTATAATTACTGAATGAAAGCAATTAAGGGATTAATTGCTTAATGTAATTAATCGAGTTTAATTTGATTTATTTAAGTTAATTAATTTAGTTTAATTAATTTAAATTAATCATTGTTTGATTTGATAAGTATAATTACTTAAATGTAATTAATGAAGAGAAATTACTTAATGAAGTAATTAATGGAATTACTATATGTAATTAATTGAAGATGATTTAAATATGGAAGTAATTTGGATTAAATTACTTTGTTAAATTAATCGAGGGATTAATTGAGAAAATTAATTAAGGAGTAATTTATTTATTTGATGAAGTAATTAAAGGTAGTTAATTACTGAATGGGATTAATCAAGAGTGATTAATAATTATGGTTTAAGTAAAGATTAATTTCTTAATGTAATTAATTGAAATAGTATAATTAATTAAAATGTAATTAGGGATCATTAAATTATATAATTAATGATGTAATTAAAGGATTTATTCATTAAGATAAATTAATCCATACTAAGTGTTTTGAGTAATTAATTAATATAATTAATTAACGATTAATGTAATTAATTATAATTAATTAATAAATGAAGTAATTAAAGATTAATTACTGTATTTGGTTAAGGATAATTAATTTGTAAAATTAATTAAAAGAATAATTACTTGAATGTAATTAAAGGATAATTAATCCAGGATGATTAATTAAGATGGAAATTTGAGAATAATTAATTAATTGACTTGTAATTAATTAATGGTTATGTAAGCAAGATTTATAATGATGAAGTAATTAATTTAATTTACTTTAAATTAATTAAAGATAAGTAATTAATTTAATTCATTTTGAATTAATTATAAATGGTGTGTTTATGAATCATTGCTTATGTATGGATGAAAGATATTGATTTACTTGAATGGTTTGAAATCTCAGATATGAGATAAGTAATGCTGTATGATATGGTTGCTTTGGTTGAAGTATATGGATAATGTAGATTATCTATCTGTGATATTGTAGATTATCTATCTGTGATACTGTTGATTGTCTATCAGTGATATTATGAATTATCTATATGTGTATATGGATAATAAAATGAATTGTTTTAACTTTAAAACAACTTGGCCTTAAAAGATACGGTTTGGATTTCGATGAGACCGGGATCGGGTTTCCAGATTTGGATATCCGAAAACCACATCGATCCAAATTAACGATAGGTCGTGAATCTCAAGTGAAGATGAAGATTCAGAGTGCAAGGGTTATTGTCGTTAACTCTGAGGATGTTTCCAAAATGAGTGTAACGAGATAATGCCTTCGGTTTTGTTCGAACCCAGAACGAACTTGTATGGATTGAATGCTTTCAGAACATCGTCAGGTGGACGATGAGCATTCTAAGTGATGAGTTCTGTTAAGGTAATCGTGACCTCAAGCCTCATCAACCGGGAATGGCTAAAACAGGGGAGGTGCAGCAAGGCTTCGTGGGTCGCACCCACTTGAGAGCGAGATTTTCCCTTGTCTAGATGTCCCTTTATATTCGGCTGTGTGGGCAGTTTGTGGCCACAACTGCCGAGGTTGTTTCGTTCGGGACTGTCCAGTAAGGGATGGTTTCGGCCTTGTGTTGTAGGGGATTGGGAGTAATCCTCGGTACGCTGATCTAGGCCAGGTACTGTGACGGGTGGTACCCCAGTAGCCCTGCCATTGTATGGAATCCAAAATCTAATAAGTGCCATCGGATTTGATTGTATTACCCACTTGTTGGCTAGTATGCTGGAATTTAATAGATGTAACAATTTCAGCTATTTCTTATTTACTTGAAAACCCTAGACCTATTATAATATCATAGAATTTCCTATCAAATGTTTGGTTAGCGTAAGGTAAAAACTTTTCCATGTTTATGTGTGGGAAGTCTTACGTGATACCTTTTGTTTTCAAAGGATTTTCAAAGTTAAGCAACTTTAACCTGTTACTCATACCAGACCCATGTCTAACCCGGAGTTTATTTCTGCTTTTTTTCTTAAACACTCGGGTACTCAAATTTTTACAAGTAGCTAAGGGATTCAGGTTAGCTTTGACGATTTGTGGAGGAGCAATGGAGCAGGTGGCTTCAGCGATATATATATGTATGGTGTTCCGCTGTATTGGTATCTCTGTATTGTATTTGAGTTGTATCGTGTTGTATTAACTAGACAAGTGTTTATAACTGTCTAGTCTGTGATGTATTATCTGTGTAACTCTAATGTTGTATATTATGTAATCTCTTATGTGATATATTATATTTCATTCGTTCCACTGTTGAGATTCTGATGTTGTTCTTCTTTCTTCTCTATCTTTCTATTTCTCCCCTCTTTCTTTCTTATAGATGACGCGACTTTCTAGTGGCTGAAAGCCGGGTCATCACACTTTTGAACTTGATATGCCTCTTCTAGGAAACCCCAATATCACCATCACTTCCTTTATCAGCCTCCTTAAGTCGAAGAGTGATATATACTAGCTGGTCGAAAGGTACTTCTAATTTCAGAGGTAATACCTTTTTAGGGTTCTTATTCAAAGCACAAATAAACCTTTGATTCTTTACAAGATCCAAAAGTTGTTGCGTAGACAAGAATACGCCATCCAGAGGAGGGCTACTGGATTGACCAGTGCTAGGACTACCAGATCTAACCATTTCTCTTCTTTAAGAAAGAAAGAAAGAAGAGGAAAAAGGTTATTCAGAATGAATTCAAATAAACTAGATTGATAAACAAGGCATCAAAGAATATAGGATAGAATGGGTCCAAAGACTCGGATTAAAACCTAAGGCACGATTTCTAAGAGAGACTTAGGACAATGATCCTTGCTAGATTATTCTACATTGTTCCGAAGTTTGGTTCTGATATCAAGCTGTGAAGCCACACCTCTAAACTCACACTAGCCAAGGACACTACGGGGTAATGCCGTCGACTAGCACAAAGAATAAGACTGTTGAGGAGCGACCATCTGTGTAATTGCTTTGTGCGAGTACCGGTATGTCAGATAGTATGACAGGCATTTCATTTCAAGAGGAAATTTGACATATCCAATATAAACTCAAAGCTACTACACAGTGGCTATGTGGCCTTCGAAAACAAATATAAAATAAGCATAACACAAATCAGTCGCAAATATTCATATCACTAAGGCAGAAACTGATATGAATATAACACATAGAACTGGACATCAAAGTAGTGGTCACACAAGATCCACTACATCACAAAAGAATAGGTAGAAGTGTTAGACAAAAAATATGTATACATCAAGGAGTCTTTATCTCGAATGTATAAAAACAAAAAAACTACTAAGCTAAAGTAGTTAGCCAAAAGTCAGAAGATAGTCTCTGCTAAGAAGTCAAGTGGAAGCACTTGAAACATCTCGGTCTGACCCGATTATTATTTAAGAAGAAAAATAATAAACGGATCAGCCTAGCTATAAATATCATACAAAATGAGATAGGATAAGAGATATGACAAAAATATATGATAACAATAATGTCAAACTATGACAAGTATATATTTGATAACAATGAAATCCATACAATATCTCAAATCTCCCCAAATATCCAAAAACAATATCATATTCTTTAACTTATTCACCAAACCTCAAATATTGACAAAACATATCAATGCAAATCACAAAAATTGGTGAAAGACAAATTCCAAAAATCATCAATTAGAAATCCAAAAATCACAAAAGGGGAGGCCTATCACAAACGGGAGCACGAAAACTCACCAACACGTGTATCACAAACGGAACGCTATTCCATGGTCGCTAACCCATCAAATTTTGAGCCGAAGCTCCACAAATGGCCCGAAGACCATGGGTCGCTACCCCACCAATTTGAACCGAAGCTCCACAAACGGGGTTTAGTCCCCCACGCAATCAAAGAGATATTGCACATCTCTAGTCTAAATCACAAAATGATCATCATTGTTCGACAAGTGTAAATTACACTAAGCTAGTAAATACATGAGTTAAGCTTCATGTCCCATAACCACTATCTTAACTTAAATATTTCCGAACAGATTGTAGATTTCCACTCGAAAATTGTAATGGGAGTTCAATCGAACAAGTCCAAGAATTAACCGACGAAGTAAACGCAAGCGTTTCATACCACTTGTTTTGCTAAGCCGTTTAATTAGATTTCTCATACGAATGAGGTAAAGGTTTGTATATACTAATAGATTGAAAAACGATTTTAAAATGAGTTTTGTATTAAAAGAATGTTGAAAACATTTTTGTGAAAGAGTTTGTTGGGTAAATTTCTCACCCAGGGGATCTCAAGACCAAGAAGAGCTAGGCTTCATCCGGCATCCTTCAACACGGCCGAACCAACTTGATGCCGGACCAACTTGATACCAAGCTCCTCCCACCATCTACCGGACCAAGCATCTACCGAACCAGCTCACCTCCCATGCTTCGCCGAACCAACTCACCTCCCATGCTTCGCCGAACCAGCTCACCTCCCATGCTTCGCCGAACCAACTCACCTCCCATGCTTCGCCGAACCAGCTCACCTCCCATGCTTCGCCGAACCAGCTCACCTCCCATGCTTCGCCGAACCAGCTCACCTCCCATGCTTCGCCGAACCAGCTCACCTCCCATGCTTCGCCGAACCAGCTCACCTCCCATGCTTCGCCGAACCAGCTCACCTCCCATGCTTCGCCGAACCAGCTCACCTCCCATGCTTCGCCGAACCAGCTCACCTCCCATGCTTCGCCGAACCACCTCACCTCCCATGCTTCGCCGAACCAGCTCACCTCCCATGCTTCGCCGAACCAACTCACCTCCCATGCTTCGCCGAACCAACTCACCTCCTACCACCGGGCCGAGACGTGCCAGGCCAGATCACATCAGCCCAGGCCCACCAGCAGCTATATACATCCAAGACCCCTGCTCCCACCCTCACTCTATAAATAGAGGGGCAGGGGTACAACAATGGGGGACAAGTTTGAGAGCTCAAGCACGGAAGGAACTTTCAAACAACTTTCTTTTACTGATATCAAAGTTTTGTACTTGTAATCAGAATAAGAGAAGAGAAATAACATATAAAGTGGACGTAGGCACATTCTGGCTGAACCACTATAAATCTGCGTGTCTTTTTACAGTTTAGCCCCTGTTTTTTATATATTTGCATAAATCGCTCAAATCACTAAGAATAACATCAGATCTGCTAAATCATACAACTTTGAGGTGTTTGTCCATTTTTTGTGCAAACATTTTTGGTGCTTTCATTGAGAGATAGAAACTCGAAGCTTCAGCTTCATCCATTTAACAGTTTTCCTAACGGCATCATTCGCCACTCATAAAACATGCCTCCCAAACAGAGAAAAGATGTTAATAAAGGAAAAAACATCGCATCCAGCAGTCTTCCAGATCCAGCTGTCACGAATCAAGGAAATCATCCTCCTCCAGCAGTAGAACCAAATGAAGGACAGGCTAACCCAACCACTCCTGCTACAGGACAACCTGCAGCCATTACTAGGGCAGATCTAGACAGGGTTGTGGCTGAAGTAACTAACCGCTTCACATCCCAGCAAGAAGCTTTTGTGGACCATCTCATGTCACGCTTAAGGGACGCTGAAGAATCCAACCACAACACTGAATCATGGGGCGAGTCCCAGTCTGGAGGATCTCAGAGACAACAAAGATCTTCCTTCTTCGAAGGAGCTAACGGCAGAAGTAGCCATGGTAGGAGCCGAGACCGAGCACAGCCCGAAGTTAGGCCTGAGGAAACGTTTGGTACCGAACCCAACGGGGGAGGTATCGGGCGAAGGTCAACTGTAGCTGAGCCTGTCATGCTGCCTAACCACAGAAACGCCAATGAACGGGGCCGAGCTAGAGCCCAGCCCGAAGTTGGACCCGAGGAGGTGCTTAGATCAGAACCCAGCAGGGGGAGATCAAGGCAAGGGCCAACTGTAGCTGACCCGAGCATGCTCCCAGAAGACCAAAGGCAGCCACTGGAAAATATGAGGAATGATAGACGATACCATCCCTACAGGTCATCTGGACGGAATCAATCCCACAGAACAGAGCCAAACTCATTTCTATCTGCTCCAAGTTCTGATGAAAGGATGGCACGCTTATTCAGAGAGTGTGTCCAACGGGAGCAAAGAGATCGAGGGATAGGCGCTAGGGTAACCAGCCCTTTCGCCCGCAATATCGAAATTGCTATCACCCCCCGAGAATGGAAGATGCCAACAATGGAACCCTACAAAGGAACCTCCGACCCCGTTGTACACTTACAGAAGTACATGCAACATATGCTCATGAGTGGAGCAACAGAGGGAGTACTGTGCAAATGCTTTCCGCTCTTCTTAGCAGATCTCGCTACCTCCTGGTTCTGTCATCTACCCCAGGGATCCATCAGCTCGTGGGAAATGTTGAAAGAAAAGTTTATCAGTCAGTTCCGCATCCATGTGGAATAACCTAAGGACGCTTATTCCTTATCCAGCGTCAAACAGAAACCTGGAGAAAAACTACAGCAATACCTAACTCGATTCAATGCCGCAGCAGCCGTAGTCCAAGATGCCGATGAGAAGCTTGTCTTAATGGCCCTCTGTAGTGGTGTGCATCCGGATACTAAATTCGCTAGAAGACTAACAAAAGAAAAACCAACTACTTTACCCGATTTCTTCCATGAAGCCAGGAAATATATGAGGCTTGAAGACGCTGCCACTGAGGGGCAGTCAAGGCAACAAAATAAGGCAACTCACAGCAACACGCCCGCTGTAGCAAAGGACATTCGAAGAAATGACTCTAGAGACAATGCTGGGGGCAAGAAGGGAGAAAAAGCGCCTATATCGGCCAGGACCGAGAATCGACACTTACACTCCTTTGAATGAAACCGTCGAAAAACATCTTCCTTGCCACCCAAGGCGAAGTTAGATACGAACGCTCACCGTACAAGAAGGAATCAGATAACGCACAGAAGTCTAGAAAGTTCTGCCGCTTCCACGAATCTCATGGGCACGATACCGATGAATGCCATCATATCCGGGACCTGATTGAAGAACACATCAGAAGGAAGAAACTACAACGCTTTCTTGGGAAGGCCAGCCCTGTCTGACTTCCAAATTGTCTTGGCTCCATAGTGCTTAAAGATGAAATTTCCAACGGACAAGTGCGTTCCCTTCTTCGAAGCTCTAAAGAAAGACAAAGGAAAGTTCGAATGGACTGACGAATGCTTAACCGCTTTCCTTAAGTTAATCGAACACCTCCAGAAACCACCGGTACTCTCGACTCCAAGCGAAGGCGGAGAATTATACCTATACCTTGCTGTGTCATCTCACGCCCTAAGCGCTGCCTTGGTAAGGGAAGACAACCGCACACAGCGGCCAGTTTACTTCGTCAGCAAGAGGTTTACTGGGGTAAAAGTCAGATATCATAAACTTGAGAAGCTAGCATATTGTTTACTAATCACATCACGAAAACTGCGTCACTACTTCCAGTCCCATTCCATCAAAGTTCTGACCGATCAACCACTGAGGCAGGTACTCCATCGTCCCGACACTTCTGGGCGACTACTTAAATGGTGCATTGAACTAAGTCGGTATGATATCACCTATCACCCTCACACCGCCATCAAGGGACAAGCCATGGCTGATTTCATTGCAGAATTCACTACCCAACGGGCGTAATGAAGTCAAGAAAATCTTGAGGAAAGCTTCCCGCTACACAATACAGGAGGACACCCTCTATCGGCGCGGATTCTCTAACCCCCTATTAAGGTGTGTCGCTGGAAGGGAAGCCAAGGAAATCTTATCCAACATTCATCAAGGGAGCTGCGGAGATCACATCGGAGGACAGACTTTGGCAAAAAAGATACTCCGATATGGATATTTCTGGACCACCTTAAGCAAGGACGCCTTAGATTTTGTCAGAAAATGTGACAGATGCCAGAAGTTTGCTAAGATTCTGCGACTACCAACAACTGAGATTACTCAAATGACTAGCCCATGGCCCTTTGCAGTATAGGGAATTGACTTAATCGGCAAACTACCGATGGGCAGAGGCGGGGCCAAATATGCTATAGTGACAGTTGACTATTTCACCAAATGGGTGGAAGCAGAACCCCTGAATAAAGTATCTTCAGCAAAATTTATTAATTTCTTGATCAAAAATGTTCTGTGCAGGTACAAAGTCCCATTCAAGATCATATCAGACAATGGACTTCAATTTGACAGGAGGAATTCGCCAACTGGTGCCAAGAGCACGGAATTCACAAAAGCTTCTCATCCGTAGCGTATCCCCAGGCAAACGGAAAAGTCGAAGCCGTCAACAAAATTCTCAGAACTCTAATAAAAAAGAAACTCGAAAAGACAAAAGGCGAATGGGTGGATGAACCTCCTACGGCACTATGGGCCAATCGCACGTCTTTCAGAACATCAACGGGGCATACTCCTTTTCTCTTTGGCATACGGATCGGATGCTATGCTTCCAGTTGAAACTATAGTGCCTTCCCACTGTAGGATCCACTACAACCCAGAAGAAAACGAAGAGTTCCTCCTCATGTCTTTGGATCTAATTGAGGAAAGAAAAAATGATGCAGCCCCCCGGGCAGCAGCTCACAAGCAAAAAGTGGCAACGCAATACAACCCCAAAGTCAAGCATCGTACCTTACAAGAAGGGGATCTTGTCCTCAAGCGAATCTTCCCTCGTCCCGGAGCACTAGACCCAATCTGGGATGGATCATATGTAATTCATAAAGATCTCCACAACGGAGCCTATATTTTGTCAACAGTGGACGGAGAGGTGTTCCAGAGGGCATGGAACATCCAACACCTTCGTCGATACTTTTCTTAACTCATACTGCCCATATGAAGTGAATTAACAAAGAGAATCAGTGGACGTAGGCATTTTCATGCCGAACCACTTTAAAAAACTTGTCTCTTTTTAACTTGTTCCTTCATATCTTGGCTGCTTGTTAACTGTATCCTTTTCTGTTGAACAAAATCCTGTGCAAATAGCATTTTCATTCAAGGCGCTCCACAGCGCAACTTCTCCTGGACAAGACCTAACAGGTACTATGCGAATCTATGCCCTCGCCAATGAGACACTTTCGCTCCGGCATCCCTCTGCTGCGAGTTAACTCATTGCTCGCGACGGCCCTTAAAGCCAACTGTAATGAGCCGATTATAAGCCACCGAGAAGGCCGACTATAGCCGAGGCAGCTCATTACGGCGTTAGGCTCGCCGACAACTGTGAAACGACTATAAGCCCCAACATAAGGTGTGGCCAGCCAGGGGCAGTTCACAGTTGACGATCGGCACCCACGCTAGCCGGCCACAGTAGATCGAATAATACCCACGATTACGGGCCATAATGGCCCGGGTAGTTACTGTGCGCGATCTCGGCTCCGATGTGTCTTAAGTGCGGCTGTGGTAAAAAAGAATTAACTCCACGCGGAGGCGTAAGATGGGTGACAAATGTCTCCTAGACCCACAGCTAGGGAAAGTGACTACAAAACCCGTTTGCCACGAACTTAAGCACATCGAAGGCCTTCCGTGATTGGAAGTTTTACTATTTCACATATTTCAATTTTACTTAAGAAACTTTTCTCCTATCCTCTGTAACAATCCCTGAAGTGCAGGACACAAAACAAGAGACACTCACTAATAGAAGCAGATACTCACAGCAAGACACTAGACCGCATCCCTTACTCGGTCACGCAGGATATTCAAAGCTGCCATCTACAAGCAAAATATAAAGGACGGTATTTCCTTCTTTCATATATACCTATAATTTGTTCACACCTCACGCTAACCCTACAAGTCATGAAATTATGTTCTAAACAAGAACCTGACATCAAACACAATCTAATTACAAGAATATGCATAGCTATATTTCTTATGCAACATGTCAAAATAGCAAAAACATTCAAAAGACGACAAAATCAGCTTAAGTTAAAGAATTACACATCAAGAATAGAGCTATTTATTACAAGTAGCAAGAATTACAACCTAAAAGTTACTCTACTGTTTTAAGACTAACATATACAACCATGTCAAGTCCACAAAAAGAGTTTTCCAGGCCTAATCAGGGAGCCGGCTGCGTCAGAGTCTTGTCCTTGCCCTATTGCCCACCTGTCCGGTCAGAAAAAGAATTCATTAGTGATAAGCAACCAAGTTAACGGAAAGACTAGAAAGGAAGATTTACCAGCATCTGCTCCTCGATCATCTCGGTCATCATCCTCTACTTGCACACCTGCCACCTCAGCTGCAAGCAACCACATGCCCTCCTTTACTGCCACCTTCTCCTCCTTGGTAAACTGGGCAGTAACCGCATCAATCCTGAGGGCCGTACCTATCTACTAGTGACCTCGGGGTGGGCCCATGACGTCCCGGTTCTAACTGAGCTGGGGGCACCTCGGAAGGATCTTCTCTGTCCTGGGATTTCTTCTTTTCTGATCGGGTTTCAACTCTGTGAGACATTATCTGCAACGAAAAAGAATACATCTTTAAAAAGGATGTAGAGATATGAAGAAGCGAGTGTGTGCAGTCTAGAATTTCACTCAAAATGCTCAAATTCCTATTGTCATTCGGTATTCAGAGTCTCAAGGTTCATTCGGCATTCCCCGTGTAGAATTCATTTGATGATCCAAATAAGAATACTCATTCGGTACACACGAGTTTCATTCGGCGAGGGGAAGTTAGGTACCTTATTCGGCAGGCTAAAGCAGCTCGGTAGATTGATTCGGCTATGCAACTGATTTGGCTCAAGTCCTTCGTTCGGTAGGAAATAACAAGGGCCCTAGCTCCGTACTTATAGGCGAAGATGGACCTCCGGACCAACCGGTTCAGTACTAGAAGTCGAAGGGGAAATTGGGTAACTTAAAACAAAGCACGCCATATACAGGCATATGCCCTACTTTGGGGGGCAAATGTTGGGTAAATTTCTCACCCAGGGGATCTCAAGACCAAGAAGAGCTAGGCTTCATCCGGCATCCTTCAACACGGCCGAACCAACTTGATGCCGGACCAACTTGATACCAAGCTCCTCCCACCATCTACCGGACCAAGCATCTACCGAACCAGCTCACCTCCCATGCTTCGCAGAACCAACTCACCTCCCATGCTTCGCCGAACCAGCTCACCTCCCATGCTTCGTCGAACCAGCTCACCTCCCATGCTTCGCCGAACCAGCTCACCTCCCATGCTTCGCCGAACCAGCTCACCTCCCATGCTTCGCCGAACCAGCTCACCTCCCATGCTTCGCCGAACCAGCTCACCTCCCATGCTTCGCCGAACCAGCTCACCTCCCATGCTTCGCCGAACCAGCTCACCTCCCATGCTTCGCCGAACCAGCTCACCTCCCATGCTTCGCCGAACCAGCTCACCTCCCATGCTTCGCCGAACCAGCTCACCTCCCATGCTTCGCCGAACCAGCTCACCTCCCATGCTTCGCCGAACCAACTCACCTCCTACCACCGGGCCGAGACGTGCCAGGCCAGATCACATCAGCCCAGGCCCACCAGCAGCTATATACATCCAAGACCCCTGCTCCCACCCTTACTCTATAAATAGAGGGGCAGGGGTACAACAATGGGGGACAAGTTTGAGAGCTCAAGCACGGAAGGAACTTTCAAACAACTTTCTTTTACTGATATCAAAGTTTTGTACTTGTAATCAGAATAAGAGAAGAGAAATAACATATAAAGTGGACGTAGGCACATTCTGGCTGAACCACTATAAATCTGCGTGTCTTTTTACAGTTTAGCCCCTATTTTTTTATATATTTGCATAAATCGCTCAAATCACTAAGAATAACATCAGATCTGCTAAATCATACAACTTTGAGGTGTTTGTCCATTTTTTGTGCAAACAGAGTTTGAGTATTTACTACTAGTATAAACACCTTTATATTTTAAAGTGACAAATCATAGAAATAATTATAAAAACAATCTATCACCAAAAATCTACATTGGACGACGTGAATTAAAACCATAAAAATCGATATCAAATCCATCAAATGGATATACCCAAAAATCCAGAAAAGAAGTCATCAAAGTCGATAATAAACGACAACAACTAACCGAATCAACAAAAATCGATAAGGAAAATGGAAATTTGCACGAAATAGGAAAAATGGCCAAAAACCTACAGGACCAAACGTTTGGTTGGTTTGGCCAAACGTCTGACCTGGGGTTCTGCCATTTTCTTTTATTTTTTTCGTTTCTTTATAGTTTCCAGAACCCCTAACTAGACGTCTGACCGATTGAACCAGACGTCTGGTGTAACGACCAGCTATTTTGGACCATTCGCATCCGCACATGTCGGACTTGAATAATTCAAAATACCGCATTGTTATTTAAATTTGGCAAAACTGAACATATACAGTAAATAAATAGTCAAAGATCACAGACACAGAGTAATAATTGCAGCGGAAATAAAAGAGATAGTAGTTCATGAAGCTACTATATAAATATATAAGTTACATCAGAGTTAAACCAGATACAACAGAAGAGTAACACGATACATCAGATACAAATCAGAATACATCACTGGAATCATCGAATACTGAAAGCAGAATAGATGGCTGGATCTTCAAGCAAAGCTCCAACTCCAAAGGTGAGTCTCGAATACTGGTACACTCAGTCTGACCCGAGCGTAAAGAAAAACACAAAACACTCGAGTCAAGATTAACATTCTTATATCAATAAATCCAACTCAAGTGAAATAGCAATTGAAATACAAGTAACTCAAAGGATGTTTGGAATTACCATCCTTTAAGGATCCGTTAAACTATCTACTATGTAATAGTGTACGATTAGTAGATAATGTCTATCAGTAATATAAAATATCAAACTAGTGTTAAGGCATTACCATTATCCCCCTTAACACATTTTATACAAGCGTTATAGTCTATACAGCACTGTAAACTCCACCGTAAACTAGTGGGTTATCAGGGAGTACTCCATAGGTATAACACAAAACAAATCGTAGTGGTCGCGTATAAAGGGATCCAAGTATGACAAGGCACATGAGGCAATACCCAAGGTAGTGAAACTACCGTTTGCCTGATCCGGACTGGTTAGAACGCATCACCGCAGCGATGGCAACACCGCGAAACAACACTCCCAAAATCAAGGGTGCACCAATCGACAACAAGTAATGAGTAGTTTTCGAAGAAGTGTGTTCGCTCGAGGTAGCTAGCCACCATTTGGCCCGGCACGGCTCCTGTTTTAGTCATTTCCAATTTGACACAAGTGTCAAGGCTATCCAGTATCGTTCTCTTTCTTCAGTCATCACGTACACCATTCCAGCCACTTCATTCTGGATCACAACTCCGTGTATAGTTATTAAAGTGGTTTCGGTTTAGACAGTGAGTATGTCCCTAACCGATTCCGGTCTCTTTAATAACTTTCGTAATTATTACACCGATTGGTCGCTTAATATATTTCAAAACCAAATCAATTCAATTTCAATTACAATTTTGTAATCAACATTTCATTTGTCTTTCAAAACCAATTTCCAAAATTTACGTTTCAACTTCCAAATTCATAATTTCAAAATCTTATAATTCAATTTCAATTTCTATTTAAACAATTCAAATATTGATTCAAGTTCGTATATAAGTTTCGTTCCGAAATCATTTAAATTAATTTAATTTAACATTCAAATCAATTTAACTTCATTTATCGATTTCATTCAATAATTCCTTAAGTAAATTTATCATTCAAAACAATTTCTATTTAATTTCCAATTCATTAAATCAATTACTTAAGTTCAACTTCCTTATATCAAAACTTACAAATTGAATTAAATTAAATTCATCAAATCAAATTCTTTAAGTTTCAAGTCTTACATTAATTTCAATAAATCACATTTTATTTCTTGTTAAAGAAATTCAATTTCACTTATTTACTTACTTAAATAATTTTCCAAACTTAATTAATAAAGAAACTCAATTTCAATTATTCAAAAAGTTCAATTCCACTTATTAAAGAATTCAATTTATTTAATTATTAAATAATTCAATCTTATTTAATTACTTAATAATTTAAAAACTTAATTATTAAATAATTTCAAACTTAATTATTAATAATTCCAAATTTTAAAACAACGTTCATTCATCATCTACTATGTTAATATTTGATTCAGATTATTAAATATTAACATTTCCTTTCATAAAAATTCAAATTCCAACTTCGTTTCAAAACATATTATTTATTCAAATAAAATCTTCATTTTATTTTTAAATCAAATTATTGACCAATCGGGTTTTATTTAATTCTCTATCCTAGGTCAAGTTCATTTGGATATTTATCATTTCAACCCGATTCCAATTCAATTCAAAATCAAAACATAGCAAAGGGAACTTGCAGTGTGATAACTGGGATGGTATCAAAGTAAATAAACAAGCAATAACAACAATCAATATCAATCCAATAATCAATTCAAATAATCCCGAAATAATCGTATTAATTTACATTTGTTGTTTATGCAAATTAATATAATTATTTCTAGAACCTACACTATCATTTCATGTAGATTAAAGATTTTTACATTACGGTTTTTCACTTTTCATCTATTACAATTTCATCCATCATCAATTTAAACAACCTACATTCAACGGTTCAAGGTGTAATTAATCAAATCCTACGTGTCAATTAATTTAACATTAAAAGGGGTCACATTATACGAATTTTTAACTAATCAAATTCAACATATAGATCCAATTTAAATCGTTAACTATCATATATCAATTCAATTGCATATTATTTATCACTTTACATTAACAATTTAACGTCCAATATAAACATCAACAATCAATCATTTATCAACTAAACTGGATTATCATTGTATAAATAGCACATAATGGTGTCAGATGTCACAGGTGAACTGATTCAGGTAATAACAGATAAAACAGTGTAAATAACTAACAGTTGCATATTTCAATTGTCGTTTCAATTGAAATTAGATTTAATAAATAAAAGAACATTAATCGTGAGTGATTGCTCACCTTTCAAGGCTAGAGATGGACGAGAATGAGATGAGTTACGAATCCAAGCGAAATCCAAAGCACAGTGAGATGGGCACGAATTTTAACGAACAAAGCTGATAACAAGGAATCGCCGAAATCAACTTAGAACAGGGTGATGAGGATAAATGGTATGAGTAGATCTTTTTCAAATTTCAACACAATAAAAAAATATTTTTCAAAAGTCAATGTTTCAAATTGAACACATATTAAAACCAAACGTATACAGGAACTTTGATATAGAAATACAGCATATATAACTTAGGACAACCTGCTATATAGCATTCATATAAACTTATATACAAATTTTTTTTTTACTATATTCAACTTTCCTAACTTCACACATCTAACACTTTATATACAGACTTACACATAAATTATATAAACAATGCGTGATATGTGTATACACTTAAATATTAACAAAACTTGATATATATACATTTTTAAAATATGAACAAGCAGATATGTACACTAACATACATTTTTTTTTATATATAATAAAACCGATGTATGTGTAACTTACTTAAACAGAGAGACTATAACCGAAAATCTCTAGATTTCATTCCTGACACACAAAAAATCAATATAAACTTTACCTTTTACAACACCCTTTTTATACAATTTCATCATACGGTATACATACCAACTATCTATAACTAATATATATAAATATATAAAACTAATATATACAAACTCATAGATGCAATACTTTGAAATCAACAGTACAAATATACTAATACATAAACAACGTATAGTAATATATATACAAACTTGTACATAACCTTATGTATATATATACATATTACACATATTGCTTATAATCATCTGTAATGTTTACATACTCACGCCCATATACTATATATATACTATTATATAAAACTTACCTTGTTAAATATATATATGCATTTATAATCAACTGACCAACTATTATATGCAATCATCTTACTTTAAACCAAACATGATGTACATATTAATATATACAGGTTTATAAAACATATAAAATCAAAAACATATAACTTATATAAGCTAATATATACCACTTACTATATATTCATCTTGTCTGTACTAACTTTAGAACAGAGAACATAGACATTTAAATACAAATATCTAAACTTTTACTTGACAACAAAATAGTATGGCTTATAGAAATTCACATATATAAAGATAACATACCATACATACTTACATATAAGAATATATGCACGCTGACTGACTGCGTGAGTGGGTGGAGAGGCGCGACAAAGAGAAGACGGTCACGACTGAAGAAGCACGGAGGAAAAGAGGGTTGATGGATGCTGCGTCTTCGGCCGAGCATAGGAGGAGGAATGGGTCATAGGGTATGCTCAAGTGGGCTTGGATCCGGTGTCGGTGGGAACGGAGGAGCTTCGAGTGGTAGGCTTCGGCCATGGCGGGCGGGTGGGATGCAACGCGGCCGAGCATGGATGGCGTTGGACTGGAGAGATGGTGAAGGCCGGGTTCGGCAAAGGAGGGGAGGTGCCGGTTGTGGTGAATGGAAGATGAAACGTGGGCTGCCATGCGTGGGTCGGTTGTTGCAAAGAAGGTGCGGCTACAGGAGGGTGGCAAGCTTTGGCGTCGGCAGATGATGGGGTATTGCACGGACGTGGAGATGATATCAAGGCGGGTCTCGGTTGCGGGATGGTTTGATGTGATGGGTTAATGGCCGAAGTCGCATGGCTTGGGCGAGGTCTGGACGGAGTTGGAGAAGGGAATGAGGAAATGGTCGGGGTGCGCAGATCCAAAGCAAAGGAAAGGACGTGTCTTTAGAATTCAAATAGGCAAATGCAAATGGAAGGAAGCAGAGGATGGTGGGTACTTGCAATAGCAAATGAAATGTATACCACAGAAAACAAATGAAAAGTGAACGACACAGAGGAATGTAAATCAGCCTAGTGAAAAGCAAAAGTCAACTAACTAAATTCAATAAAAATGAATGCTAAAGACTATTGGAATTTACGAAGTGGAAATTGAATAGCCAACAAAAGCATTGGAATTTGCGTAGTGGAAATTTGAATAGCCACCAGAAACCAATAGGCATGAAACCGATACCGATACGGTAACCGTTTCTGTGGATTCCGCTATGAACCGGGCTTCAAAACACAAAATTTTATATACCGCAGAGATCAGCACGACGAGACGATTAAAACGGTATACAGATATTAGTGGTATGATTGAATTATAAAAATTCGAATTTTTTAATAGCGGAAAATGCAAGAAAAACACTGAAAAATAAGATCGACAGAGCCAAAGATGTCCGAATTTGGAAAAACGACAAACTGACATCTTGCTCAGAAGATGGTTTAGAATTTTTCTATGTAAAAATATTTATGTTTCGGAAACATTTTATTTTCATCGCTTTTTAACTGATAAATTGAAGTAAATTTACGCACGAAATAAAATTTCATATTTTCGGACGAAAATTTACCGGTTGCTATGTTTAACTAAACACATTCCAAATATCAAATTTATATTTCAAAATTTTATCGTTTAAAATTTCACAAAATTTCAACTAATTACGTTATTAAAACAGTTGAAATTTACGGGTCGTTACATCTGGTTTATGTCTCTGGATATATATATATATTTTTCTACCGTATATTTTTTTCTTCTTCTGGTGCCCTAACCAGACGTCTGAGTTCTTCAACCAGACGTCTGGTTGCCTGTACTGGGCAATAGTTTGCCTATGCCATTGATGGCCAAATCGGTTCGGAAGCAATCGGATGAGCGATGGAGGCTAGGGAATTATGCCAAGCGACAACCCAGCCTTATAGGCTCTTCGATACACCCCAAATAAAATGTCCAAACATCCAAAATAGGATCTTTAAAGATTTTGACTTCAAAATACCAAAATTGGAAAATTCACCAAATCAATTCAAATCAAAAGCAATTGGACATGAAATAGATGTTAGGAATTCATACCTAACAACAATGAAAGCTATAGACATAGATGTGATTTCAAGAACTCACCTTTAAACCCAAATATAGAAATGAGAAGCTCTAAAGCAAGCTAAGATTGATTTCTCTTCAACAACACCTCAAGAATCTTCAATCTATTGTCAAATGAAATGATTTTCCTAAGTTAGGTTATAGGAATTTATGAAATTGAAGAGAGATTGAGATGGAGAAGATGAAGAGGATGCTTACCTAAGCTTCTCTTTGATTTATAACTTGAAGTTGAATTTCCTAGTAGAATTAGGGCTTAGGAATTTCAAATCACTTTTCTTTGCCCCCATTTTTCTAGGGCTTGAGTGTTAGAAATTAAGAAAGTGGAATGAATGAAGAGTAGAGGAGTTAGGGTATTTGGTAGAGAAGTTTGGGTTCTCTTATTGGGTTAGTGGGCTAGAACCAAACCCAAAGCCCAAACAAAATACAAAAATCCTATTCAACTCCAAACATATCGATGTTTAAACTCAAAAAAGTTGTAAACATTGTTTTAAACTCAATGGAAGCGGTCTCGAGTCCGGATTCGACTATTTACAAAAAGTAACATTTCAGACTTTAAATTCAACAAACGATGCTATATTTAAATAAAACATTTAAATATATAATCGTAAAATATGCGGGTTGTTACAATATAATTTTTAGATTATAATTTGTGATATAAATCATATTGTATTGACACATGATTGTTTATTATAGGGATGTATTATCATATAGATATATTGTTGTATGGATGTGTTGTTTGAAACGCCTATAAATGGCAATTTTAGGATGAATTGTTCTATGGGATAGGATCTTGTGCATAAGAGTGATCAAGATGAAGGATCATTTAAGATGGTTGCATAAATGATGAAGATCCAAAGGGATAGAGCAATGTTTTTACGGATTGGTCTTAGAGCTGCAAAATGACGTATCGACCAGAACTAGATATTGCATGCAGAATAGAGCCGGATTTCAATAGATAATTGATGTAGTGAGTTAGGAAATGACTTGGCTATTTGGCTAATTCATATCAATCGATATCAACCATTTGGGTTGGTACTGATAGAGTTAGGGGCATGCACTAGGGGGAAGTTTGTAATTTGTTAGATATATCTAACTTTGTGACCAATCTTGTTTATAGTAAAGGTATTTGATTCCTATTATTTGCTTTGTTTTATAGTGATATAATTAATTAAGTAATTAATTTAAAGTATGTAGGTAAGAAAATCCTTGAATGAAATTTTATGTGATTGTAGTTACGAATAGTTGCAATAATCGGTAATTAATCTCAATAATAAAGTAACATTTTATTTTAAATATTCTCAGACAAGATATTTTGAGAAAGAATATCGATACATCTTTTGAGACAAAAATGTGTAACGCTCTCCGAATGTTGGGCAGTTGTAGCACCCTAGAAATTCAAATACTTTGTCTTCGAATATCTAAATGTTTTGAAATGTAATTAAGTGTTATAAATGTGATTTTATAACCTTGTTAAACATCCTTTAATTTATGAATAATGAAAGGAATTTTTTTTAAGAAATTTTTTACAAAAATATGTTCTTTAAAGAAAAATCGATAATATGACCGAAAATCGGTTTATCGATAAACAACTTTTTCATCGATATAAGTTGTTCGAACTCTTATGCACTTATCTAATGATCTAATGAAAATATTAGCAACTAATGAACACTTCTCTTCATAATGTAAATAGAACAATCTAGAAGCTTCCAAGTGGATAAGAGATATTTTTAATGTTAAGGGTACAAGAGTGTTTTGCTAAAGGAAGTGATGTAAAATATAAGTGATGGAGCAAGTGGGGGGTGAGTCTTCCATGACATGAAAGGAGGGTGAGAACAAGGCTAAATAGCACCTTTTGAAGCCTATATAAGGAGAGGCATACCCTTGATAATAATTCACAAAGCAAAAAACTAAGCTCTTTCATGTCTTCTTCTCAAAAGTTCTAAAGAAAATAATTGCAAAACTCATTCAAATCAACTCAAATTTTGAGTGGAGACTTGGGACAACATTACAACACCATCTACAAAGTTTTATATTAAAGAAGTGAAGCCATTCTCCCCCGACATGAAGAGGTCGTGAGCAATTGGTAAGAAGTGGAGGCACAAGGCAAGTGCAAAGTGAAAGAAGGAAGAAAGGAAAGGTGGTTGCAAGTTTGAGGTTGGACTTGGTTAGCTTGGATAAAGGTGAGTGAACTCACCACTTGAATGAAAATATACAGTATATGCTTGTGTTGATTGTGTATATATTGTTTGAATTGATGTTGACATATGTTGAAGCATTGGTTTTGATTCTTGCTTTGAAAGAAAATAGCATACGTAATCCATATGAACGGACTTGAATGGAATTGGATTGGACTTATATGACTTGTATAAAGGTCTTAAAACAAAGCACATTGGTTGTAGTTGAATTTTGGTTTAGATTGGACTTGGATTTGAAAGTGCACTTATAGCGATAATCGCTATGGATGCACTTAGGAATTGCCTTGTTTTTGGCGATTTCTATGGAACGTTTTAGAGGGATCCTTAGGGGTTTCTCTCCATATTTATTATATTTTATATTTATGCATGCTTCCAATTAAAAGTTTGGATAGTAAGAAGGTAAGTTACATTTTGAAAAATGGTCAAAACTTCACTTGTGCAAAACTGCCCCCTTTAGCCTTGATTTTTGGACTTTAAAGATTTGAAATGACAGTTAAATTTAAGTATTTTATTGCATTCCATTTACAAGTTTTTACTAATTCTTATTAGAATATCTTAAAAGTGGTTTAAAATTCTTATGAATTTTTAAGAATTAGTTGTGAATTTTTAAAGAAGATGTTTTACTTATAAATATATAAAAAACAAGTTTTCTCAAGTTTTTAAGAAAATTATATATTTTCAAGTAATATTTTGAGTAAATGTTTTAAAACCTATTATAAGTACTATAAAGTATTTCAAAATCATTTTTAAGTATATATAATTTTTATAAAATGTGTTGACTAATGGTTTATTTAATATCTAGTTTTATAAAAAATTTACTATGTATATATCATCTTAAAAAGTGTTTTAATACTATAAACAAAAGGTTTAGAAAGGGGTTAGTAATTGACTAATGGCCAAATGGATAAATGTTTAATTACTTGTTTGAAAAGTAATTAACTATGCTTAACACTAAAAATCGATGAGTAGGCTTATCTCTTTGTGAGAGTTAAGATTGATGTTCGAGTAGGGATATTAGTAATAGAGCTCTAACCTACCGGCTTGCCTCTTGATCGAGGAATAACTAAGTCAGGAATGTTGGAAATGTGTTAATCGTGTTGATTTCTTCCTTGTTTATGGAAATCATTAATATTATACTTAAAACTAAAAGTCGACGAGGTAGACTTATCTCTTTAAGAGATTCAAGAATGAAGTGCATAGGCAAGGCTTTGATATGCAACCAGTGCATTAACTTACCTAACTTCACTCTTGGACAAGGAATAGTTAAGTTGCAATGTCAAAAACGAGATAAGTATATGAATATTGATTTGTATATGCAATTGTTTTTGACTAGATGATCAATTAGTCGACTATTGAACTTGACCAAATATGACTTAAGAAGTCTCAAAAGGCTTCACGATATCATTCCAATGAGAAACCTCGGGGAGGAGCATTGGTACAAAATGCCTCTAGCTTTCGCTTACTTCTAAAAGAACCGGAATTGAGTTAATCGGAAATTCATTAAATTAGGTTTGAAGGGACCGGGATCAGTAAGTGTTTTACTTACCAAAAACTAGTTCAAAATTAGTATACGAGTTCTATGTTTTGGGAGCGGTTGTGAAGTGAAATGTTATAGAGTTGAACTTTCTATCCTAAGGTTAAGTCCAAGGGCGAGGTCAACATTAACATTTCAAACGATGCTATCATGTGGAACTGTCTATCTTGAGGAGTATTCCAAGAGAAATGACAATGTAAACATTAGTCGGAGGACTTATATGGGAATCCATGTAAAGATTCGAGATCTCTTTAAGATGCTTGAAATCATGTAGCGATTCTTGATATGTTCAAGATGGTGTAATCCATTTGGCGATTCATGCTCTATTAGAGTGATGAAGACTTGAGTGAGAGATGTCGAAAGTAGCCTCAACATCGGAAATGACTAAAACTAGAGATAGGATGCATAGCCAAAGGGAATGTAGCATTTAGCAATCCCAAAGGGGCATGCTCCATCTAGTAATGTACAGACATGCGTGCGAGATCGATGCATCCAGAACCACAAGTGTTCGGGCGTGGGCCAGTTATGTATTTCCTGTAGTATATTCCCTAGAGATGAACGTTGTTCAGAAGGATATCTCTGATCCTTGTGCAGGAGTTTGGATTCGGCTTGATCCGAGGAGATCTCCATGGAAATCCTTACACCTATGCAAACATGCCTTAGTGATATTAATTGTATACCTACTATTGTTGTGGCATTCACATATCAGCTATTTGATATGATTTATATTCTATACTCTAAACATTATATATCATATCACTATATTAAGCGTAATGAATGGTTGGTTTCTTTGAGGGGAAAACCATTACAGGAATCTGTACGATCTCAATGGTTTCTTTTACTTGTCACACATATTCCTTGAGTTTTTCATGCTGGTTTACTAGACTAATCCGGGTGTTATTTTCTTATAATGCTCGGGTCAGCTCTATGTATATTTCCAGATTTAGATATGGATGCTTTGGATCTTACGGGGAAGAGTCGGATGATTGCCTACTGTAGTATTCTTAATCCACTACATTACTATATTGTATATATTAGCATTGTGAGGACAGGCGGTTACAACTGTCCAGGCTGATAATAGTACTTAGATTTTGTAACTTTGAAATTTCCGTATTTAGAATAACTATTTGTACTGTTCTTTTGATATTATATATTATCGTTCTATTGTGAGATTCTTATGTCATGTTCTCTCTTTCTGGTTCTATTCTATTTTTTCGTTTTACTTTCTCCTAACTTTCTGTCTTTCCGGCAATTTGGATTTCGGCATACGAATATCATAGATGTATTTAGTGTCGACATTCGATGGTCGAAAATTCAGGTCATTGCATTTAGTATTAGAGCCCAAGGTTGAGCGATCACCTTGGCTTTGGTTGGGTATGGCTCAATAGAGTTAGAGTAAGTGATACCCTAGAATGAATCGAGTGTATTATACATATGAGAGCATATTTGTATTTTAAAAACTAGACATTCAAAATTATTTCTTAGGAATATCTCCTTCATAGTAACACTCTCTTTAAAATAACTCTATCCTTTCATGTCCTAAAATAGTTTTACTTTGATTAGGTAGTAAGAACTATGAGTACTAGAGCTTCCAATGTTAGAGGTGGTCAGCATAGTATTGTCACGAATGGCGGGAATTGAGCATCGAGGAATGTTGCTTCGGTTGAAGAACTAAGGGAGAATGTCATAGAGGAGTTTGTGCAGGTTAGGCCTCATATGTGTTTTGCTTTTCTTTGTCAAGATTATGAGAGGCTAGGAGGTAAGAGGATTGGTGGTACAAATACGATCATTAAAGTCTAGACTTGGATCAAATTGTGTGATCAAATATTCAAGGATATGGAGTTGGATGATGCGATGATGCGTAGGTTAGCGTTGCGACATCTAACAAACGTAGCCATGGATTGGTGGAGTTCTATTATAGCCGATGACCAAGAGAACAACTTCTCTTGGACCTAATGAGTTTGAGATGAAGTTTGTTCCAGAAGTCGGAAAGACTTTGTTATTTAGGAGCTTTATGGATCCGAGGCAGGGGCAATGATAGTGGCAGAGTATGAGAACCGGTTGATTGCTTTGTCTCAGTTCGGGTTAGGAATAGTTGACACGTCGCTGAAGAAGAATGAGATGTTTGTGGCAGGTATGCGTTTCGAGTTTCAGAGAGACATGATTAATCACCTTATAGGGTCTTTTGTGAATTTGATGAATATGGGTTTGAGGTTTGAGGTTTGAGAGTTTGGCACCAAGGCCTATTGTTTCTGCACCAGTTGGGGATAAGAAGCGCAAGTTTCGTCCAAATATGTCTGACCTTATTGCAACACGGGTGGAAAGAGGGTAACTTTTCTAATAAGTGTAGGTTGAGTAAAGGAGGGCAGATGGTTAAGGCACTGAGTGAGTGCCATAGTTTTCATCAGCCTGGACATTTTGTTAGAGATTATCCCATGCTCAAAAAAGAGGAGTGGCCTAGGGTCTTTGCTATTTCTGCAGTTGAGTAGGGGAAGTAGATTCTTAAGGGTATACTATCTATTATAGCTTTCTTATTCGTGTTTGTTTGACTCTAGTGCTTCTCATAGTTTCATACCTCATAACCTGGATGATTGTTTAAATCATGCTCGGTCAATTTAGGAGCATTGACTATTGTTTGTTGTTGATTTATGCTCAATAATTTTATGAGTACCTTTACCTTTCTATATCAGGGGTTGGGTAGATAGTAATTATGTTTACATTGAAATGAACACCTTGTAAATTAAGTTTCACGGTTTGAATACAAGGCATTTGGTGATAATTTTGGGTTAGAAGTTGGAAAATTTAGTAGAAGATGTTTACTATAATCAAAAGGAAAGATATAATATTTTGGAAATAAATATTTATGAAAAGACTTATGTAAGAAAGTGATTTTATATAAGTATGGTTTATAAAATATTGTTTATAAATGAGGAGGATTTAAATAGAGAATTTGAGAACTTAAATCCTGGTGTCTTTGAAAATGCATTTCAAGGTTTTAGAGGAAATAATAATAATATTATTTAAAAGTACCAAATGTATGGTTTGGAGGTACCGAACTCACTTCTGTCGCTTGAAAATAATTTTGACTGCAGCATCATCGTCACTCATTTTTGGGTTTCTAAGTGGGGGATGCTACATAGTTGTTTTGGTAAAATGGATTTTGATTTAAATCCCGAAACTATGATTTGATATTCAAAATTTATATGTATATGTTTATTCAAAATGGTTTGAAATGAAAACCGGTGTTTAGTTCTAAGGTTTTCTTATTAACCGATTTCATGGACATATATAGCCTATGCATTAGGATAGTATGGTATGTGCAACATGATATAATATGTTGTTTGTTAGTTTTCAATTGTTAAAAGGAAATGAAATTTTTCAGAAATTTTGGATGGATAGAAACTCCTGAATCGTTTTAGAACTTGTAGTTAAGTGTTTTTGAAATATAAAGTTGAGTTTATATAACACTTAAATTTGGAAAAGGTAGTAAGTTAAAACAAGTTCAAATTGTTGATCATATTTATAAGTAAACAAAATAATGTTTTGTATATGCTCTTAGGATGTAATAGAGTATTGTATGAGTATGAACTTAAGTTATAAAAGGTTTATAAAAGTAAAGTTATGTTAGTATTGAATAACACATAATTTAGATAAATGAATGTTATTAAAAATAAATCGGTGTAGTTGAGAAACCAGTGGAATAAATACGTAAGTTGTACATAGATCATTTTATTCATATGAATGTTCTGATCCAGTTTTCGAGTATATGTTTTCGAGGTGGTTTACACTGGTCTGAACAAGGATTTTTCGCTTGATTCTTTATGGCGAACACTTGATATGGGTTTATGCTACGATCCCGATGTTTTCTATCATAGTATATGGCTATGCAAGGAGAATGGAGGTTTCTAATCAAGGAACCAAATCAGAGTTTGCACTAGAGAGGTCAAGTGATCTATACTAATTTGGAAGTGAAATCTATGTGATTGAGCAAATGATCAGATCAGATATTGCATATGAATGGTCTATATGCATTGTGTATGCTTTAAGACATCTGTATAATGCATTATGTTGACTTGTGAAGAGTTTGGGGAATCACTCTTTGATTTGTTATGAGGTAGCATGCATAATCGTCTAAGTAATAACCTAAGGCTGATGAGCATAAGGTTTGCTAGTAGATTGTCTATCGTCCTTGGGCGATGATCGAGTTTTGAACCTGAACAAGCCATGAGCTTTGCTTGCTAGAGATTGTGAAATCTATTCAAGTATTTGTGTGCTAGTTCCTTTGTTAAGGTTAGAAAATGCCGAGGAGAGAGGAAGCTTGGGATTGTACAAGGAAGACTGAGGACAGTTTGAGGGAGTCCTATCCAAAGTTGCTTATAGACTAAGGGTTCTTTCTTAAGTATTGTATATCTTTTGTAGTATACTGACCATTTGAGGTGGAGTCACCTAGTATGCATTTGGTTTGCAGTTTAATTTGTGTACAGTTTCAACAGTACTCTATATATGTATCTTTTTCTTCTATCTCCTTTGATTATCGTTCTTGTTTGAATTTCGAGGATGAAATGTTCTAAGTAGGGGAGAATGTAACGACCCAGAAATTCGAACACTTTGTCTTCGAATATCGAAACGTTTTAAAATATAGTTAAGTGTTATAAATGTTATTTTATAACCTTGTTAAACAACTTTTAATTGATGAATAATGATAGGAAACTTTTTTTTGAAATCTATTTACAAAAATATATTCTTCGAATAAAAATCGATAATATGAGCGAAAATTAGTTTATCGATAAACAGCTTTTTTAACGATATAAGTTGTTCGAACTCTTGTGCACTTATCTAATGATTAAATGAACACATTATCAACTAATGAACACTTCTCTTCATAAAGCAAATAGAATATTTTAGAAGCTTCCAAGTGGAAAAGGAATATTTTTAATGTTAATGATATAAGAGAATTTTGCTAAAGGAAGTGATGTAAAATATAAGTGATGGAGCAAGTGGGGGTGAGTCTTCCATGACATGAAAGGAGGGTAAGAACAAGGCTAAAGAGCACCATTGCCTATATAAGGAGAGGCATAACCTTGATAATAATTCACAAATACACAAAGCAAAAAACCAAGCTCTTTCTTGTCTTCTTCTTCTCAAAAGTTCTAAAGAAATAATTGCCAAACTCATCTAAATAAACTCAAATTTTGAGTGGAGCCTTGGAACAAAATTAAAACACCATCTACCAAGTTAGATCTTGAAGAGGTGAAGACATTCGCCCTTTACATGAAGAACCCATAAGCAATTAGTAGGAGGCAGAGGCAAAAGGCAAGAGCAAAGTGAAAGAAAGAAGGAAGGAAAGGTGGTTACAAGGTTGAGGTTGGACTTTGTTAGCTTGGGCTTGGTTGTTTGTTTGGTTAAAGGTGAGTTAACTCACCACTTAAATGAAAAATATAGAGTATATATGCTTGTGTTGATTGTGTATATATTGTTCGAACTGATGTTGACATACGTTGAAGCATTGGTTTGATTCTTGCTATAAAGGCAAATGGCATATGTAATCCGCATGAACGGACTTGAAATGGACTTATAAGACTTGTAGAAAGGTCTTAAAACAAAACACATAGGTTGTAGTTGAACTTTGGTTTAGATTGCACTTAGATTTGAAAATGTACTTATAGTGATAATCCCCATGGATGCACTTAGGAATTGCCTTCTTTTTGGCAATTTCTATAGAACTTTGTAGAGAGATCCGTAGATGCTTCTTACCATACTTATTATGTATTATATGTATGCTGCTTCCATAAAAGTTTGGATAATAAAAAGTTAAGTAACATTTTGAAAAGTGGTTGAAATTTCACTTGTGCAAATTTTACTTGTTTAGCCTTGATTTTTGGACTTTAAACGTTTGAAAAGTATTTAGATTTTAAGTATTTTGTTTGATTCTTTTTACAAGTGTTTATGAACTCTAATTAGTTTATTTTAAAAGTGGTTTGAGATTCTTATGAAATTTTTAGAATTAGTTGTGAACTTTTAAAGAAGAGATTTTACTTATAAATATATAGAAAACACGTTTTTCTAAGTTTTTAAGAAAATTATAAAGTTGTTATTTTTAAATAATATTTTGAGTTAGTTTTTTAAAACCTATTATAAGTATTATAAAGAATTTTAGAAACGTTTTAAGTATATATATTTTTTAGAAAATGTATTGACTCTTTTATATCTTATGTAATAAATATCTTCTAAAAATGGTTTATTTAATATCTAGTTTTATAAATAAATTACTATATATATATATCATTTTAAAAAGAGTTTTAAAATTACAAACAAAAGGTTTAGAGAAGGGTTAGTAATTGATATATACCATCTCAAAAAGGGTTTTAAAATTACAAACAAAAGTTCTAAAGGGTTAGTAATTGCTTAATGGTCAAATAGTTAATTGTTTAATTACTTGTTTGAAAAGTAATTAACCATGCTTAGAATTAAAAGCCAACAAAGTAGGTTATCTATTTGTGAGAGTTAAGATTGATGTTCGAGTAGAGATATAAGCAATAGAGCTCTAACCTACCAACTTCCCTCTTGATTGATGAATAGCTAAGTCGGGAATATTGGAAACATGTTAATCGAGTTGATTTCTTACTTGTTTATGGAAATCATTAATACTATACTTAACACTAAAAGCCAATTAGGTAGACTTATCTATTTGTGAGATTCAGGAATGAAGTGTCTAGATAAGGATTTGATATGCAACCAGTGTGCTAACTTACCTGCCATCGCTCTTAAATAAGAAGTGGTTAAGTTGAAATGTCAAAAATGAGTTAAGTATATGAATATTGATTTGTATAAGCAATTTTTTTGACTAGATGGTCGATAAGTCGACTATCGAACTTACCAAATATGACTTAGAAGTATTGAAATGCTTCGCGATTTCATACCAATGAGAACACCCGGGGAGGAGCATTGGTATGAAACACCTCTATCTTTCACTTACTTATGAAAGAATTAGAATTGAGTTAACTAGAAATTCATTGAATTGGTTTTGGAGAGACCAGGATCAGTAAGTGTTTTACTTATCAAATACCACTTAAACTAGTATATGAGTTCTATGTTTTAGGTGTTGTAATGAAGTGAAATGTTATAGAGTTGAACTATCTATCCTAAGGTTAAGTCCAAAGGAGAGGTCAACATTAACATTTCAAACGATGTTTTCATATGGGACCTTCTATCTTGAGGAGGATTCCAAGAGAGAGTACAATGTTAGTATACGTTGGAGGACTTATGCGGGAATCTATGTGGAGATTCGAGTCTATTCAAGATGCTCGAATCCATGTAGCGATTCACGATCAGTTCAAGATGATGGAATCCATTTGGCGATTCGTGTTCTATTCGAGTGATGAAGGCTTGAGTGAGAGATGCCAAATGTAGCCTCGGCATCAGAAATGACTAAAACCAAAGGAAGGATGCATAGCCAAAGGGAACGTAGCATTTAGCAATCCTGATGGTGCAAGCGACTCCATTTACTATTACTTACGGACATGCATGTGGGAGTGATGCATTTGGAACCACGAGTGTTAGGGCGTGGTCTGGCACTGTATTTCCTATAGTACATTCTCTAGAGATGTACCTTTCTAGGAAGGATATCTCTGATCATTGTGTAGGAATTCAGACTCGGCATGAACCGAGGAGATCTCCACAGAAATCCTTACACCTATGCAAACGAGCCTTAGCGATGTTGATTGTATATGTAATGTTGTTGTGGCGTTCACACAACAACTATTTGATATGATTATATTTTACACTCTTGATATTATCTATCATATCACTATATTAAGCTTAATGAATGGTTGGTTTCTTTTAGGGAAAAACCATTATGGGAATTCATAAGGTCTCAATGGTTAATGTTACTTGTCACAGATATTCCTTGAGTTTCTCACACTTGTTAACCAAACTGAATGGGATGTTATTTTCTTATAAATGTTAAACCAAAAATTGGCATAACACCCATGATATTAAGTATGATGAGCCAAAATTTGATTCTAACACCTTTGATGACATGACAAAGCATATAGCTTAGTTGATGTTGACCAATTAGTGTAAAGAAACTAAAAATGGGCTCATCATTCATAGTCAAGTACAAGATGATATCAGTAAGAAATGGTTCCATGATTACCCATGGGCCTTTAGAATAAGATATTAGAAAGCCGTAGGAATTTTGGAATAGATATATGAAGGATCATGCCACATGATCAAAGGAGGAAAAGAATAAGCTGTGAATATGTGCAATAGCCCATTAAGCATGTTGATGGATGAGATAGGTAATCCTCTTAGTTCGTAGTCCAATGTCCATATGTGGTGGGCAAGATAATGACTATGCATATAAACACTAGTTTAGACTAAAGCTTATGTGATTTTTATGAAATAGAATCATGACAAGATTTGGGTCCAAGGAGCTTTACTATATGCATATCTATGTTCAATAATGTCCAAAGTGCACAATTAAGGTATTAGGCATATTCAAATCCTTGTTTATATAATTCAATCATGATTACAGTCAAATCAAGTTTTCCACCAATTCAATTTAGTGTTACAATTGCTTAATTTTGAGAGGAGAGAAAAGAAATGATCCTCCTTCCTTCGTTTTTCTAGGTCCGTATTTATAGAGGTAGAGAGGTGCGACATGCTTGCCACATTTCCATGCACCATACTTGACCTTCGACATTAACCATTTTGATGGCGCATGGCGCTATGATTCATTTAAATGATCTTGAGCATCAAGGTTCATCTCTATGGTGACTAGTGTTATGCTTTGTTTTGATACTCTGTGGCATCCCTTTCTATATTGGTGAATTATGGCATCATTGACAATAGGCGGCATTAAAGAAACGTGGCATTAACTTGAGGCGATATCAACTAGATGCGACATCCATTCTATCTTCACGGGTGAAGTGCAACATTGATAGAACGCAACATCAATAAGGTGTGATACATCATGCCGCTATAACATTGATGGCTTACGATATAATGTCAATTAATTCCACTGCCCTGATGATATACGTCACCAATGGTGCATGACATCAATTCCTCCCTTGGTGAAATATAGTATTGGCTTCATAAGATGTCATCTACTGATGATTTATGGGAAGGAGCATCATTCATTCGACTTTATTGATGGAAAGCGGCATTAATGATATGCAGCATCATTGTGGGTCTTCGATATTGATAACATGCCACTTCCATGCTGTAGAACCAACAATGGTAGTAACAAAGGCGATATTATTATATTCAACATCTCTCTGGCTTGATGTGGTGAAGCATATGCGGCAAGCGATATCCTTTTTAATGTTAGAATCTAATATCGTGTAGTGATTCATTCCACTATAAGGCTTTAGTATCCTTTTGACGTCTTCTTTTCGATATCATATCTTTTTTTTGTCAAAGCCAGCGGGGTTAACTGGACCCCTACCAGATTTATTGCAAACAATAAATAAGGAACTACAGGGATAAACAGAAAAGAGGAAAACAAGAAGAAAAAAACAATGAAAAAACAACAATATCAAGCCCAAACACTAACCAAAGCTTGTGGGAAGATACATTCACTGTTCTTCAATTGTCTATAAGTACTAGCCTTGACTTCATTCCAGAGCACATCATCATTCCTTCTTACATTTTCAAAAACTATGGTATTTCTCTCACTCCATATAACTGTCATGTAAGCTTTTAAGCTCACAGCCAACACTCTGCCTTGCTCAGTTCTCCACCTTCATATCTTTTGTAACGACCCGGAAATTTTAATGATTTTAAATAACGTAATTAACTAAAATTCTCATGAAAATTAAACAATAAAATTTTTGCAATGAAAATTTGATATTTGGTATGCGTCTATTGAAGCATAGCAAGTGTCAGATTTTCATCAGAAAATATGTAAGTTTGTTTGAATGTGAAATTTCAATTTTAAATTTAAAATCAGTTAAATTGATGAAAATAGAATATTTTTGAAATCTGAATATTTTACATAATAAAAATATAAATCATTTTCTAAGTGAGACGTCATAATTAATTTCGCTGAATTTGGACTGCTCTAGGCCCGTTTATCTTATTTTCGGCGTTTTAGCAGCATTTTCGGCAGCGAAAATCGAGTTTTGATAGGAGGGTCGTGTCAATCATATCTATGTACCATTCTTTTTGCCTCGTCGTGCTGATCTCTGTAGTATATTCATTTGTGCATTTTTGCGTCCGGTACGCGGCGAAATCTGTGAAACGATTAGCCGTATCGGTACCCATTTTGGTCTTTTGGTTTCCCTGTGTCCTTTCATTGTCCACCGAGAGAAAAGCAAATAGGCATTTGCTTTAAATATTCTCTAAATTCAACATATATGACTTTTATCATTCCCACTTTTCTAATATAATCTGGTTCATTCCCACTTTCATTTTCTCTTTGCCCCTTTTCTCTTTGTTCTGTGTTTGCTTTATTATATATAAAAAAATAAAGTAAGTATGTATATAGCAGCCTGTTCATTTTCTTCCCAGATCTGCTCATCACTTTCATTGCCATCAACCAAACTCCATCCATCCGCATTATTTCCCACTCGAACAGCCTCCGGCCGCCTGAACCTCGCACTCCACTGCCTCTTGAACCACCTAGTCGAGCCTGTTCCCCTCTCCACTCACAATCCTCCCCCCAACCTCCGACCACCAGCAGCCGCTCTCACCCGAACGCCATCAACCACCGCATCTAGACACCCCATCCACCAAACTCATATGTGTCCACAGACCGAACAACCCGAGCAACCCCACAGCCTTCCCTTGCTGACCCGCCTTTGCTCAACATCCACCACTCGCTCCTCCACCACTGACCTAGTCACTGATAGCCACCACCATCGCCTTTTCCCTCTCCAAAGCCTCGGTCATCCCTTCGCACCGTGTTTCCCTTTCACGCAGCAGCCCGCCACCCTTTCTCCATCGCCAGCCCACAGCCTCATGCCAAACGCCCTCCGTCATCAACCCGAAACTCCACCCTGATCCAAGCATAGCAGCCCCTCAAAGCTGCCGAACAGCCTTGCTTCCCAGCCAAGCCTTCTCCTTCTTTGAAAAAAAAAGAAAATATATATATATCATACATATATATATATATATATTGTTTTCATCGCAACTCAGCTCATCTTCCCACTATGCCGAACCAAGCTTCAGCCAAGTTTGTAGCAGCCTTAGTATTTGGCTCGTCTCTATTCTTGTTTCTCTATCCCGATTGTTGTACAATAGTCTATTGCTTTGCTAGCCGCGTATCCATGTCTGTTTGCTTATTCTCGTTGTTCTCTCTAGCCTCGAAAGGTGATCACTCACGATTAACATTCTTATGTTTGGAAAATTGATTTCACATGAAATGACGGTTTAAATAGGTTGTTAAATTTGAATTAGTTAGAAATTAAATTGTCGAATATGATATGTTAATATTTAAAATTGTTTACCTATGACACCATAACATGCTGTAAATATATTTAAATTGTTAATTATTATACATGTTGTAATTGATATGTTATGCTATTTCATGTTATTATTCTATTGTTCTCAAACTACAAGTTCCCTGTTAGTTTTGGAAATCCCTATGGGTTGAAATGGTAGATACCCAAACGATATTAGAGATTAGGGAAAATCGTTATGGGTTAAAATGATAGACCCAAGCGATTTTATTGATTTTGAAATTTTGGGATTGTGGGTTGAAATGATATATACCCCTTGTTTCCCTATGGGTTGAAATGGTAGATACCTTGTTTCCCTTCCACGTAGAAGCCCACCACCCTTTCTCCATTGCCAGCCCAGAGCCTCATGCCAAACGCCCTCCATCATCAATGTCACATACCGAAATTTTTCGACTTTCGAAAATTCGACATCGATACTCACTTTATCGACTGCCGAGCAAATCGAGTGCCGGAAACTCCAATAGTGAGGGTTTTAGAAAGAAGAGGTAGAAGAAAAGACAGAAGAAAAAGAGAAGAAGAAAAGAGAAGAAGAAGAAAGCAGAAGAAAGAAGAACAACACAGAACAACATCAGAACAGAAGACAATATCAGAATCTTACACATCGCAGCGGAAAAATATACAATAGATAATTACTAGTCTTTTAAAACAAAGAACTATATCAGTTTATACATACATCAATCATCAGAGTCAATATACAACAATGGACAGTTATATAACTTGTCCTCATACAGAATACACAGCGGAATAAATACTATCAGATACAAATACTACGTCTCGTCATCCAGCTCATCTCCAAAGCTCCAGAATATCCAGAATATCCTGATAATCTAACTCTAGACTGCCCGTGTGGAAATTGGTGGGCACCCAGAGTTTAGAAGGGAACAATAAACTCCGAGTCAGTCATGGTGACTGGTGTGAGATCGTAAAACAGTTATTTATCTTTAAAATAAACAACAGAAAAATTTTAAAGTCAATTCGCAATGCTTTTGGAAAATGAAACTACCATAAGACCTCCCACCACACACACAATGCAAACGCAGACTTGGAGGAGATTTCTTCTTATGTTAGTCAAAGATGCTTACTACGCAAAATCAAATCATTTTGGATATTACTATTAGTGCATAGTGGAAAACATTTCGAAAGTAGAATATAAATCTTAGCCAGCATAGGTACCATTATATTATGCCTGCTATAGCTGCCTCCTGAGGAGACAGGTTATACAATTGAAATCGTAAAGGCTCGTATTGTTTCTTTGGATTTCCAACAAATGGTCAGGCTAAGGAACTTCCTATCCACGATGGGTACGTCCCTGGAATAGACGACCCGAGAAATAACCTAACATTACGGTTAGATCTCTGCCAACACAAGGCCGGGTTACCTCTGCAAAAATAGGTAACTACTGACACGCGTATGCCATCCCCCGATCGTCACCGATCTTCCCGAGGATCCCCGATTTCCAACAAACCACAAAGTAATAAATTTGCAGCAACCACAGAGGTTAAGTATCTGGGCTCCATACCATGATACCACCTTTATCCAGAAGGAATGACATACACTAAGGGGCGCTACTCCCTAAAACCTTGCTGCATCCTTCCTGTTTCGACCATTTCCGGGGTGTGAGGCTCGACGAAGTCTCGTCCACAAAGCTACGCTTTCTACAAAGCCATGCTTCGGGTCAAACAAATGATCAACCTATGATCACAAAGATATAAGATCAAACAAATGATCATATCGCAAATGAACAAACACTGATCATTTCACAGCAACACTTAGTATGCCACGTTACCAAATTGGGATATATCGCTGATAAATTTCAACTACATAACCTCTGAGCTCGTACGTCTCAGAGAAGGGTGTTAAGCTAAGAGAATAAATTCTCCGCCACCAACAGAAATGTATTTGAAAGAAATCAGCTTTATTCCTCAAATTGTAACGTCAGACATACAATCCATACAAGTCTGTTCCGGGATCGAACAGAACCGAAGGCACTTCTCACGAAGCCCTTGCAATTCCGGATAATTTTCAATCACGTCCGGACTTCCCGTCACTAAGGGTGATAAAACCTCTGAATCGGAGATCAGCCGATGTAGAGTAACTCGACGGTAATCCTTCCGTTTTCAAAAATATCCGGTCTTCAACACCGGTCTTCGAATGCAATTCATAACGACGTATCACATATTCGGAATGGGTTATACGACCCCATGGTCCTTTCCCGGCTAACCTGAATAGTGAGCGTTTATTTAAATACAAGTGTGGCATTCAAATTCAAGCAATTCACAATAAATACCTACTCAAGGTAATTATTGATAGTCGGTTATTTAACTATCAATAAAGATGTGCAACATCATCAGATTCCAAATAATTTTCCAAATTATTTATCTTCAAAAATGTCTTTACTAGATATAAAATTTCCACACTTCAAAAATAAATCAACGTTTATTTTTCTAAACAGTTTCCATTTCTTTTATAAATTCCATATTGAATTTATATTTCAAAATATCTACTGATATACGATTTTCAAATCGTTTTCAATATTCAATTTCAATTTATCTTTAAGAAGATAAAATCTCAAAACGTTTCATTTCATTTTGGAAATCATTCCATACTTATTTAATAATAAGTGTTTCACAAATCTTTTATTTTCAACATTTGAAAATATCCGATATACTTAAATCAAAATTAAGTATATATTTCATTCTTTAAGGAAATCATTTACTTTGACAACATTTATTTGAGTCAAAACGAATGTTACGTAAAACATCGTTACGACGACTCAAAATCACTAGTATAGGGATCCGGATTTAGATAGATATATAAATCCTAATACTACATAAAACATTTCCTTTCGGAAATCATTTACTATAACAACAGTGTTATAGTCCATCATTTCATTATTTCTCGAAAACGTCTATTTCAACCATAAAAGTTGAAATCTATGATTTCGATATTTAATCATTTTAAAACATCGTTAAACAATTAACTTCATCTTAAATATCACTTTCCCAAAACCATATCCATTTTACTTAAAAATATATTCACTGTCCAAAATCGTGAATATACTTCACTAACCACATTTAAATCTTTTCTACACATTTATTTCAAGAATTGTCCACTGTCCAAAATCGTGGATAAAATTCCCTTAATAATCTCTATATTTAAAATCAATCAAATTTGATTTAATTTCGAATTTATAAAAACAACGTTTATAAATTCTATTTCCATTTTATAAGAACTTCGATTTATAAATCTTCTTTATAATTCAATTCATTTTATAACTCAACTTTATATACCAAAAGTCCATATTAGAGGTTAAGTACTTATACTTCATGTATTTATAACATTCGTTCCTTTAAGGCTTCACAAATTTTAAATCTTATTCCTTATAAGATTTCATTTAAAATCTTATTTTTAACAACAACCGAACTACGTTTAAAATCCATTGTTTGGATTTATAAAATATATATTTTATAAATCTCGTCTATAAACCATTCATACTTATTCACAACTCTTAATTAAAATGTCGAAACCCGATTTATAAGTAAATCACTTATAAGTCTTTTGTTTTACAAAAATCTATTTATTTTGTAACTTCATAATTTATAAATATAAAATTTCGTTCACTTATACCATCCCTTTATTCTTCATTTTAACACTTATTAAAACTCGTTTTATAATCCCAATATTTTATATTTATAAAAATCAAATTTTATACATCTTTTATATGCATCATTTTAATAATTCAAAAATCTCAATTCAAATCTTTTTATTTATGACTTAACCATTTATTTCAAAAGAAATTTTATCTTTCGGTTATATTTTACAAACATTATAATTTCCATAACTTTAAATTTATAACATTTATTTATTTAAAGTTAATCAATTCAAAAATTCAAATAAAACGTATACTTTCAAATAATCACTTTTAAAATCTCTTTTAAAGTCAAAGATCGTTATTTTTAAACTTCAAAATTTTGAATCCAATGATGCAAAGCATCAATTTGTCCATCACAACATCAGACATCATATATCAATATATGATAACAGAATGTATATATCAACATCTGTAAATAAATAAAGTTGAGGAATCCAGTTGGATCCCTCCAACCTGTTTCCCTGCATCCAAAGACGTTAGCACAATACCAATTCCACTTCGAGGTGGAATATAGCGGTATATGGGTTTTATAAAAATATCCGCTTACTAACGGCGCAATAGGGTCTCATCCGCTATACGAGGCGGGAAATCAATCAATCCAATATATACATATGCCAATATGTATATATTGCTATATATATAGATATATCCTACTATATCTAATATCACAATCCAAACAGCAATCAATAACTGCAGATCCAAATTTAAATCTGAGTGAGAAGATCTCACCTTAGCTTTTTATTTTGCAATCCCATCCCATTCCAGTTTGTTTTCTTTGCAATTTAACCTTGTATAAATGATTATACATTTTTTTATCAATATCCGAAATAAATCGAACAAATTAATTTTCAGTTAATACATTATTTTTAAAATAACTGGTTAAGTGAAAATATGTATATTTAATTTCCTCTTTGAAATCATTTACTTATATAAAATATATCCATACAGATTTCAAAAACCAATTTTAACATAAACTTTCAAACCTTATTAAAAATATATATATACATATATTTACTGTGAAAATATCAATTCCCAGCAAAAAATAAAATCTAGAGATAAATATATATATATATATATATATGTTTATTCTATGATTTCTTTATTTTACAAAATCTTTACTGTATAAATTTCTGTACATTCATACATATCTTGCCTTCAAATTTTTTTCTTTCTACCAGTTTAAACTTAAAAATATTTAAATTAAAATGCTCAAAATTAAACTACCTCTATTCAGACAAGTAACCGAAATCAACGAGCTAATCACGCTTCACTCTCATCTCTGACGAAGCTCTCCAGGTGCCTCAACGTCGCTGCCTGAACTCGACGACTCTTTGATTTGAATACGAACACCCTCCCATCGAGTACCCCACGCTCACGCGAGCTTCCAGCATTGCCATCAATTGCCGACGTCGTGCCCTAGCTCCCACGATGCTCGAACATTACTGTCGAGCCCAACCTTTGACTAACTCGCGACATCTCCTCAAGCGTTTCCTGATGAACCCAACTCGCGACTTCCCAGCTCGAGCTTCTCGATTTCATGGCCACGCGATTTGAATCGCGACCTCCCTCGCGAGCGCGAGTGCACGCTGTTGCCCAACTCACCATCAATAAACCCTAATTCATGCCCAAGTCGAACGCGTTTGCTGGCCTCACAATCGAAATCGCGACAACTGCCGCCTCGTCTTGCCTTGCCGATGACGCCGCCTGAGGTTTTCGATCGCGCCTACGCGAGTCGCCGCTGCCTTGAACGCCTGCTCCCACTCGCGAATTCGAACGCGGTTTCCCCCTTTTTTTCTTACGAGTTTTGATTTCGATTCTGCCCATTTGAATAAAAGAAAGAGGGGGGTTCGATTTAATTTCGTTTGAATGAGAGGGGGGCTTCGGCCATTATCTGATTTTGAAATGAACGAGATGTTTAGTCGCCATTTTTTTCGTTTTTGAGAGAGGGAGAGTTCGGCATAAAAATGGAAGACGACGTGATTTATCAGAGAAAGTATGGTTTGCACGATTCCTCAACGTGATTTTAGGCAAGAATCTAGGGATGCTGTCTGAATAAAATTTTAAATTTAAATTGAAACCGTTCAAAATTTCAATGCGTTTGCCTGTCGTATTCTCACATATCAACTCCGAAAAATACGAAATTTGAAATCCGACAATAATTCAATATTACGGACCCAATGGAACTGGTTTCGTTGAATTCCGAGACTGCGCCTCGAAACGCTATTTTTAAATATCGATACGAACGATAATTTTCAAAACTGAACAAACCGTTTTCAAATTCAATTCTGAAGCTGCTGTTATCTTCAGTGTTATCAATATAAATTTTAAAAGCGTTTGAAATATTTTTCTTTAGCTTTAAATTGAATATTCAAATTTTTATTCAACTTCAATCGATTAAATTTTATAATTTAATCGTCAGTTTCAAAGTTATATTGGGATTCAAATTAAATTATCATTCAAATATTTAAAATTAATTAAATATTCTCAATTAAATTTGTTCAAAATTCTGGGTCGTTACAGACTTCCCCCCTTAAAAGAATTTCGTCCTCGAAATTACAAGTTAGGAAAAATGGTCCTTAACTCGTCTACTATTTTTCAACATCTAATAGTTTTATCAAATTTTTTCAAAACAAATCTTTCTACTAAAGATTCGTTATCAATTCAACTAACTTTCTAACTTCAATTATAAGTTTTAAACAACATTGTTTACTTCAAAATTCAAATTTAAATTCAAATTCAAATTTAAACTTTCAAAATTTTATCAAAAATTTTCTAACGCCCTAAATTTTCGAAAAATTTCGCCAGCGTCTCCTTTGCGCGGCTAATACGGTACAACTTTAAAACGTCCCTACGGACTCTCAGATTTCAAAAAGAAAAAGAAAAAGCCAAGCGGCTAGAGAAGAAATCATCAAAAACTCATATTATAATTCAAATACTTACCTTTTGTCGAGCAATTCAATATTATCTTCAAAAATTAAAATTCCAATTCCTCTTATCACACCTGTATGTCCTACTAGCCATAATATCTAGTTACACATTCAAACCATTTTGCCAAATTTTATTACAAAATTTCGATACTTATTTCTTATATCATCTTTACTTCACTGTTGAAGTTATATATCTATTTCATTCAATTTGAACTCTCATTCCAATTCATTTGTTACTACTCCAATTTATTTATTCAAATTCGGTTTCAACTTCATTTACTATCAAATTCAAAAGAAGTTTAACATTCAGTTTTAATCTTATTCACTTCATTTAATAAGCTTCACTTACAAATTTTAGTTTAATATTTCACAAATCAAATTCAATTCCAGTTCTATTCATTTTTAAATCTTTTATAAGTTATCAACTTATTTACAAATTCAAATTTATTTATTCATTCACTAATTCTTTCATTTCCAATTCGAATCTGATTTCCAAATCAAATTTCAAATATTCTATAAGTCTTCGACTTACTTACATTTCGATTTATAAGATCATTGATACATTCACCTTACTAATTTCATTCCATTAGAATTTTATTTTCAATTATAAATTCATATTCACAATTTCATTCCATTATTGAATTTTAAATTTTCAATTACCTTCTTGAATTCTATTCCAAGTTATAAATTCATTTACAATTTGAATTTCATTCCAAACAGATCTCAATATTTTATAAGTTATCAATTTCATAATTTTTCATAAATAATTTTATATAGTATTCCAGAGTCTTTTCAACCTTTCAAAGCCATTTTGAAAACAATTCAAATTATCCTTTTGAATTTCCAAAACAAAACCCAAACTTTTCCAACAACTTCCATTTAAAATAACTTGGCAGCAATTTCTCTTTTGGAAACCCGAAAATGAACACTGGTGATGTCGCGATCATCATCGGAGTTATTTTCCAGCGACCGAAAAGAGTTTAGAGCTTTCATCTCTCAAAATACTTTTCAAAACCTTTGAAATTCATTTTCAAATCAAAAAGGAATTTAAACTTTACAAATCTCCAAAATTTTCAAATTCTTTTCAAAACATATCCAAAAACTTCTCTGGAATTCCGTTTTCCAATTATAAGTCACATTTATAATTTATATTCTCAAATTTCATTTGTATATGGATTTATTTCTTAACTTTGGAGTTATGTTTTCAATTTCTTATTCAATTTCATATAATAATGATAACATTTCAATGTTATCACTTTCTAACAACCAAACATCCACATACTATAATAATTCATAGAAAATGATTTCTTTTCTATACAAAAATAGTTTTGGGTAAAATTATTTCATTCACCCTATTTAAAACAATACTATGTCGTCTTGCCTCGTTTAAGTGTTTAAAAATCCCTATCGATAATATGGCGTCCCACATACCGACCAAAATTCATAAACATCTCAACGGATAAGCAAACACAATATAAAACAATTTTATATTCACTAACAAATACGCGCTCGTATCTATTATTACACTCAACTCATTCTAGAGTACTACTGACTCTATCTCTAATGAGTAACACCCAACAGAGCAGGGTTGTCGCTTAACCATATGCTCTGATACCACGCTGTCACATACCGAAATTTTTCGACTTTCGAAAATTCGACATCGATACTCACTTTATCGACTGCCGAGCAAATCGAGTGCCGGAAACTCCAATAGTGAGGGTTTTAGAAAGAAGAGGTAGAAGAAAAGACAGAAGAAAAAGAGAAGAAGAAAAGAGAAGAAGAAGAAAGCAGAAGAAAGAAGAACAACACAGAACAACATCAGAACAGAAGACAATATCAGAATCTTACACATCGCAGCGGAAAAATATACAATAGATAATTACTAGTCTTTTAAAACAAAGAACTATATCAGTTTATACATACATCAATCATCAGAGTCAATATACAACAATGGACAGTTATATAACTTGTCCTCATACAGAATACACAGCGGAATAAATACTATCAGATACAAATACTACGTCTCGTCATCCAGCTCATCTCCAAAGCTCCAGAATATCCAGAATATCCTGATAATCTAACTCTAGACTGCCCATGTGGAAATTGGTGGGCACCCAGAGTTTAGAAGGGAACAATAAACTCCGAGTCAGTCATGGTGACTGGTGTGAGATCGTAAAACAGTTATTTATCTTTAAAATAAACAACAGAAAAATTTTAAAGTCAATTCGCAATGCTTTTGGAAAATGAAACTACCATAAGACCTCCCACCACACACACAATGCAAACGCAGACTTGGAGGAGATTTCTTCTTATGTTAGTCAAAGATGCTTACTACGCAAAATCAAATCATTTTGGATATTACTATTAGTGCATAGTGGAAAACATTTCGAAAGTAGAATATAAATCTTAGCCAGCATAGGTACCATTATATTATGCCTGCTATAGCTGCCTCCTGAGGAGACAGGTTATACAATTGAAATCGTAAAGGCTCGTATTGTTTCTTTGGATTTCCAACAAATGGTCAGGCTAAGGAACTTCCTATCCACGATGGGTACGTCCCTGGAATAGACGACCCGAGAAATAACCTAACATTACGGTTAGATCTCTGCCAACACAAGGCCGGGTTACCTCTGCAAAAATAGGTAACTACTGACACGCGTATGCCATCCCCCGATCGTCACCGATCTTCCCGAGGATCCCCGATTTCCAACAAACCACAAAGTAATAAATTTGCAGCAACCACAGAGGTTAAGTATTTGGGCTCCATACCATGATACCACCTTTATCCAGAAGGAATGACATACACTAAGGGGCGCTACTCCGTAAAACCTTGCTGCATCCTTCCTGTTTCGACCATTTCCGGGGTGTGAGGATCGACGAAGTCTCGTCCACAAAGCTACGCTTTCTACAAAGCCATGCTTCGGGTCAAACAAATGATCAACCTATGATCACAAAGATATAAGATCAAACAAATGATCATATCGCAAATGAACAAACACTGATCATTTCACAGCAACACTTAGTATGCCACGTTACCAAATTGGGATATATCGCTGATAAATTTCAACTACATAACCTCTGAGCTCATACGTCTCAGAGAAGGGTGTTAAGCTAAGAGAATAAATTCTCCGCCACCAACAGAAATGTATTTGAAAGAAATCAGCTTTATACCTCAAATTGTAACGTCAGACATACAATCCATACAAGTCTGTTCCGGGATCGAACAGAACCGAAGGCACTTCTCACGAAGCCCTTGCAATTCCGGATAATTTTCAATCACGTCCGGACTTCCCATCACTAAGGGTGATAAAACCTCTGAATCGGAGATCAGCCGATGTAGAGTAACTCGACGGTAATCCTTCCGTTTTCAAAAATATCCGGTCTTCAACACCGGTCTTCGAATGCAATTCATAACGACGTATCACATATTCAGAATGGGTTATACGACCCCATGGTCCTTTCCCGGCTAACACGAATAGTGAGCGTTTATTTAAAAATAAGTGTGGCATTCAAATTCAAGCAATTCACAACAAATACCTACTCAAGGTAATTATTGATAGTCGGTTATTTAACTATCAATAAAGATGCGCAACATCATCAGATTCCAAATAATTTTCCAAATTATTTATCTTCAAAAATGTCTTTACTAGATATAAAATTTCCACACTTCAAAAATAAATCAACGTTTATTTTTCTAAACAGTTTCCATTTCTTTTATAAATTCCATATTGAATTTATATTTCAAAATATCTACTGATATACGATTTTCAAATCGTTTTCAATATTCAATTTCAATTTATCTTTAAGAAGATAAAATCTCAAAACGTTTCATTTCATTTTGGAAATCATTCCATACTTATTTAATAATAAGTGTTTCACAAATCTTTTATTTTCAACATTTGAAAATATCCGATATACTTAAATCAAAATTAAGTATATATTTCATTCTTTAAGGAAATCATTTACTTTGACAACATTTATTTGAGTCAAAACGAATGTTACGTAAAACATCGTTACGACGACTCAAAATCACTAGTATAGGGATCCGGATTTAGATAGATATATAAATCCTAATACTACATAAAACATTTCCTTTCGGAAATCATTTACTATAACAACAGTGTTATAGTCCATCATTTCATTATTTCTCGAAAACGTCTATTTCAACCATAAAAGTTGAAATCTATGATTTCGATATTTAATCATTTTAAAACATCGTTAAACAATTAACTTCATCTTAAATATCACTTTCCCAAAACCATATCCATTTTACTTAAAAATATATTCACTGTCCAAAATCGTGAATATACTTCACTAACCACATTTAAATCTTTTCTACACATTTATTTCAAGAATTGTCCACTGTCCAAAATCGTGGATAAAATTCCCTTAATAATCTCTATATTTAAAATCAATCAAATTTGATTTAATTTCGAATTTATAAAAACAACGTTTATAAATTCTATTTCCATTTTATAACAACTTCGATTTATAAATCTTCTTTATAATTCAATTCATTTTATAACTCAACTTTATATACCAAAAGTCCATATTAGAGGTTAAGTACTTATACTTCATGTATTTATAACATTCGTTCCTTTAAGGCTTCACAAATTTTAAATCTTATTCCTTATAAGATTTCATTTAAAATCTTATTTTTAACAACAACCGAACTACGTTTAAAATCCATTGTTTGGATTTATAAAATATATATTTTATAAATCTCGTCTATAAACCATTCATACTTATTCACAACTCTTAATTAAAATGTCGAAACCCGATTTATAAGTAAATCACTTATAAGTCTTTTGTTTTACAAAAATCTATTTATTTTGTAACTTCATAATTTATAAATATAAAATTTCGTTCACTTATACCATCCCTTTATTCTTCATTTTAACACTTATTAAAACTCGTTTTATAATCCCAATATTTTATATTTATAAAAATCAAATTTTATACATCTTTTATATGCATCATTTTAATAATTCAAAAATCTCAATTCAAATCTTTTTATTTATGACTTAACCATTTATTTCAAAAGAAATTTTATCTTTCGGTTATATTTTACAAACATTATAATTTCCATAACTTTAAATTTATAACATTTATTTATTTAAAGTTAATCAATTCAAAAATTCAAATAAAACGTATACTTTCAAATAATCACTTTTAAAATCTCTTTTAAAGTCAAAGATCGTTATTTTTAAACTTCAAAATTTTGAATCCAATGATGCAAAGCATCAATTTGTCCATCACAACATCAGACATCATATATCAATATATGATAACAGAATGTATATATCAACATCTGTAAATAAATAAAGTTGAGGAATCCAGTTGGATCCCTCCAACCTGTTTCCCTGCATCCAAAGACGTTAGCACAATACCAATTCCACTTCGAGGTGGAATATAGCGGTATATGGGTTTTATAAAAATATCCGCTTACTAACGGCGCAATAGGGTCTCATCCGCTATACGAGGCGGGAAATCAATCAATCCAATATATACATATGCCAATATGTATATATTGCTATATATATAGATATATCCTACTATATCTAATATCACAATCCAAACAGCAATCAATAACTGCAGATCCAAATTTAAATCTAAGTGAGAAGATCTCACCTTAGCTTTTTATTTTGCAATCCCATCCCATTCCAGTTTGTTTTCTTTGCAATTTAACCTTGTATAAATGATTATACATTTTTTTATCAATATCCGAAATAAATCGAACAAATTAATTTTCAGTTAATACATTATTTTTAAAATAACTGGTTAAGTGAAAATATGTATATTTAATTTCCTCTTTGAAATCATTTACTTATATAAAATATATCCATACAGATTTCAAAAACCAATTTTAACATAAACTTTCAAACCTTATTAAAAATATATATATACATATATTTACTGTGAAAATATCAATTCCCAGCAAAAAATAAAATCTAGAGATAAATATATATATATATATATGTTTATTCTATGATTTCTTTATTTTACAAAATCTTTACTGTATAAATTTCTGTACATTCATACATATCTTGCCTTCAAATTTTTTTCTTTCTACCAGTTTAAACTTAAAAATATTTAAATTAAAATGCTCAAAATTAAACTACCTCTATTCAGACAAGTAACCGAAATCAACGAGCTAATCACGCTTCACTCTCATCTCTGACGAAGCTCTCCAGGTGCCTCAACGTCGCTGCCTGAACTCGACGACTCTTTGATTTGAATACGAACACCCTCCCATCGAGTACCCCACGCTCACGCGAGCTTCCAGCATTGCCATCAATTGCCGACGTCGTGCCCTAGCTCCCACGATGCTCGAACATTACTGTCGAGCCCAACCTTCGACTAACTCGCGACATCTCCTCAAGCGTTTCCTGATGAACCCAACTCGCGACTTCCCAGCTCGAGCTTCTCGATTTCATGGCCACGCGATTTGAATCGCGACCTCCCTCGCGAGCGCGAGTGCACGCTGTTGCCCAACTCACCATCAATAAACCCTAATTCATGCCCAAGTCGAACGCGTTTGCTGGCCTCACAATCGAAATCGCGACAACTGCCGCCTCGTCCTGCCTTGCCGATGACGCCGCCTGAGGTTTTCGATCGTGCCTACGCGAGTCGCCGCTGCCTTGAACGCCTGCTCCCACTCGCGAATTCGAACGCGGTTTCCCCCTTTTTTTCTTACGAGTTTTGATTTCGATTCTGCCCATTTGAATAAAAGAAAGAGGGGGGTTCGATTTAATTTCGTTTGAATGAGAGGGGGGCTTCGGCCATTATCTGATTTTGAAATGAACGAGATGTTTAGTCGCCATTTTTTTTCGTTTTGATTTTCGAATCTGAGAGAGGGAGAGTTCGGCATAAAAATGGAAGACGACGTGATTTATCAGAGAAAGTATGGTTTGCACGATTCCTCAACGTGATTTTAGGCAAGAATCTAGGGATGCTGTCTGAAATAAAATTTTAAATTTAAATTGAAACCGTTCAAAATTTCAATGCGTTTGCCTGTCGTATTCTCACATATCAACTCCGAAAAATACGAAATTTGAAATCCGACAATAATTCAATATTACGGACCCAATGGAACTGGTTTCGTTGAATTCCGAGACTGCGCCTCGAAACGCTATTTTTAAATATCGATACGAACGATAATTTTCAAAACTGAACAAACCGTTTTCAAATTCAATTCTAAAGCTGCTGTTATCTTCAGTGTTATCAATATAAATTTTACAAGCGTTTGAAATATTTTTCTTTAGCTTTAAATTGAAGATTCAAATTTTTATTCAACTTCAATCGATTAAATTTTATAATTTAATCGTCAGTTTCAAAGTTATATTGGGATTCAAATTAAATTATCATTCAAATATTTAAAATTAATTAAATATTCTCAATTAAATTTGTTCAAAATTCTGGGTCGTTACAATCAACCTGAAATTCCACCCTGATCCGAGCACAACAGCCCCTCCAAGCTGCAAAACACCCTTGCTTCCTATCCAAGCCTTCTCCTTCTTTGAAAAAAAAGAAAAAAATATATATATCACGTATACATATATATATTTTGTTTCCATCGCAACTCAGCTCATCTTCCCGCTGTGCCAAACCAAGCTTCAGCCAAGTTTGTTGCAGCCTTAGTATTTTTCTCGTCTCTGTTCTTGTTTCGCTGTCCCGATTGTTGTACAGCAATCTGTTGCTTTGCTAGTTGCGTATCCGTGTCCGTTTGCTTATTCTCATTGTTCTCTCTAGCCTCGAAAGGTGAGCGATCACTCACGATTAACATTCTTATGTTTGGCAAATTGATTTCACATGAAATGACGATTTAAATATGTTGTTAAATTTGAATTAGTTAGAAATTAAGTTGTTGAATATGATATGTTAATATTTAAAATTGTTTACGTATGACACCATAACATGTTGTAAATATATTTAAATTGTTAATTATGATATATGTTGTAATTGATATGTTGTGCTATTTCATATTATTATTCTATTGTTCTCACACTGCAAGTTCCCAGTTAGTTTAGGAAATCCCTATGGGTTGAAATGATAGATACCCGAACGATATTATAGATTAAGGAAAATCGTTATGGGTTGAAATGATAGACCCAAGCGATTTTATTGATTTTGAAATTTTTGGATTACGGGATGAAATGATATATACCCGTAAATTTAAATTATTGCGGATTGAAATGATAAATATCTGTATCACTTGACCATAGGATAGAAAACTATATACGGACGCCATTGGTCTATTTTTAAACGATTTCCAAATTTTTAGGAAAAGAAAAATATACGTGTTTTGATTTTAAAATATAATATAAAGATTTTATTTTTAATTTTTAATGTGAGAAAGATTTAGATTTTTAAATTATATGTTTGGAAATTTTAAATTTATAAGTTCAGTTTTGAAAATGTAAATTTTAAGATTCTATTTATAATTTTATTATTTTTAAATATTTAAAATAAAATTTAATATAATAAAAATTAATTTAATAAAAATTAATTTAACTAATATATATAATATGTTTTAAACTATTTATTTAGAAATTGTATTAATATTTTAAAAATAGATTTGGTAATAACGTTAATAAATTAAGGTTGGAAAGACGAATTGAAATTGATTTGAAATTTTATTTGTTTAAGAATTGTATTTAAATAAAAATTGATTTGAAACTTATTAATTTTGAGATTTTAAAGATATGATTTTTATAACTTGATTTTGATCAAAAGTTATTAAATGAATATTTTCAAATTTAAATAAAATTGAAATTGAATATTTAATATTGATTTAAATTTGTAATTTGAGATTTTATTTAAATGTTATTAAAAATGATTAAGTGAATATTTTTAATTTAAAAAAAAAATAAAGTTGAATTTTGAAATATAAATGAAATTTATCAAATTGAGTTATTGTAAATTGTTTGAATATTTAAACCTTGGAACTTATTGAATTGGAAGTGGTTAAAATTTGTAGTTCAAACCTGGATTTGAAATCAATATAAATTAGAATAATTTTAATGAGAATTTGAATTGAACCTTTAACCTTTTTAATTGAAATTGTTAAACTGAGATTGATTTAAATTGAATTTTGGAACTAAAGTTGATATGAATTGGTTTGTGAAATTGGAAGAAACAATTCTAGTTTGAAACTATTTTCGATATAAACTCTTTTTAATATATAAACTATTTTTAATATATAAACTATTTTCATCTATAACCTATATTTAATATATAAACTATTTTAATCTATAACCTATTTTTAATATATAAACTATTTTAATCGATAACCTATTTTTAAATATAAACTATTTTTAATGTATAACTATTCCAATATATAAACTACTTTCAATATTCAAACCGTTTAAGTTGGAACATTTATGGTTTAAAGTGAATAATGGTTTCGAAAGTGATATGATTTCGGAAGTGATATGATTTTGAAATGAATATGATATTTTGATATGAAGTATGAACTGTTTGAAACGAAAGTGACCATGGTGTAAAATAAGCGTTTGGTTGTTAAAGAGAACGGGATCGGATATTGTCATACTCTCTGCTAATACCGAAAACCACTTTAACAACTATGTACGTGGTGGAGAATCCATAACGAAGTAGGATGGTTTGGCGAACGTCTGTATGAGGTATGAACGTAGCCCTGACCCCCTCGGGTCAGCTTGATATGACTAAAATAGGAGCTACACCGGGCCAAGTGAGGTTGCTCCTCTGATCGGACATGCTTCTTCGATACCATATATGTTACCTTGTGATTGATTTGGTGCCTACCTTCGATTTTATTATGGGAGTGTGTTCCGAGGTGGGAGGTAGTAGCTGCTAACCGTTACCACCAGTCCGGGAGTGCAAGCGGTAGAATCCTACCCTAGCATTTCCTCGCGTGCCTTGTCATATGCCTTATCGCGCCCATTACGAGTTTGGTTTGTGTCGTACACTATGGAGTGCCCTCTGATAGCCCTCCAGTTTACGGAGGAATTACGGTACTGTATAGACTACGACATTTATATAAAATGTGTTAAGGGGGATATGGGTAACGCCTTAACGCTATTTTAATATTTCACTTTACTGTAAACATTATGTATGTAGAATATTGTACTATGTATGCAGATAGTTTCATGGATCCTTAAAGGATGAGAATCCTAAACATCCTTTAAGTTATATTTGCATTTTCACTTGGGCATTTCACTTGAGTTGATTTACTTGCATAAGAATGTTAATCTTGACTCGAGTGTTTTGTGTTTTACTTTATGCTCGGGTTAGACTGAGTGTCACAACATTTGAGACTCACCTTTAGAGCTTTGAGCTTTGCTTAGAGATCTATCTTTATCTATTCATCTTTTCAGTTATTTCCAGCTGTTTATGTTCAGACTTGTCATTTGCTTATGTATTAGAGACCTGTTTGTACTTTGGGATTTTTGTTTTATTTTGTTTTAGACTCTGATGTTTCTGTAGTAGCTTCATGAACTACTATTTATCTATTCCACTGCATATTGTTGTAATGCTCTGTGTCTGTGATTCTGTGGTTGATTTATTTACCGTATATGCTAAGTTTTTCCAAATATAAAATAACAATCTGTTGTTTTGAGCAACTCAAGTCTGATATATGTGGATTATTATCGATTTGAATGGTTCGAAATAGCGGGTCGTTACAGTTGGTACCAGAGCGAGGTTTAGGCAAAACTTAGCTTATGGAGTAAAACCTCGTTAGAGATAGGGTAATAATACCCTTGAATGAGTAGAATTAATTACATAATCATCTTCGTTCGAGTTTGAAATTCTTAGTTAGGATTCCCTTTGATTTGGATTTTCCTTTGAATTTTGGAACTTTACCTTTGTTCTAAAATCCATTCTTGTCTTTTTCTGTTCATGTTCTTTTTTTATACTGGAGCATCCTATAGCTTTATTTCTGTTGATCTTTGTAATAAATTTGAGCACATCTTGCTACCTCAATTGGCAACTTCATCCTTATGTGTGACTAATCCCATCGGCGGTCCCGCCAACCTTAGTATGATTTTTAAAGGGGTGAAACTCCTTTACAATAGACATCGATTCACCGGAGATTTCTATGTCCTCGGTTTTGATGCATTTGATATCATACTTCGGGGTGATTTATTAAAGCGTTATGATGGTGTTATCTCTTGCAAAGCCCGAACCGTTCCTCTAGTAGACGACCAAGATAATTCTCTTATGATCGAATGTCGAATGCCTCAGGATTATGCAGGCAGTTTTATCTTTTCGCTTGATTCTCAGCCTAGTGATCTTGACTCCACCCCGATAGTCAGGGATTATCCTGATGTTTTGGTGAAGTCACTTTTCCTCCTCCTAAGTGGGAAATTGAATTCTACATTGATCTTATTCCTGGAACTCGAGCTGTTGTGCTTTCTCCCAAATGGATGACACCCAGAGAAAAGTCGAGTTAAGGAAGCAGATTGAAACTTGTTTTCAAAGGGTTTGTTTAGGCATAGTTTTTCTGAATGGGAGCAGCTGTGGACTATGTCACTAAATCTGATGGTTCTTTGAGGATGTGTGTTGATTATAGAGAGCTGAACAAGCTTACTCTTAGGAATATATATCCTATGCCTCGTATGAATGATATGTTCGATCAGCTCTACGGAGCTAAAGTATTCTCTCAGCTTGATCTTGCTACCAGTTTCCACCAACTTCGTGTAGTTGAGGAGAGCATTCCCAAGACAGCTTTTTGAACGGATAATGGTTTCTATGAATGGTTAGTCATGCCCTTTGGATTAACTAATGCTCATGCCTTCTTCGTCGATCTCATGAATCGCATTTCCGCGATGTTCTCAATAAGTTTGTCCCCATTTTCGTTGATGATATCTCATATTTTCTAAGTCGGAGAAAGATCATGAATCTTATTAGGGCTATGTGCTGGAAATTCTTAGGAGTCATCAGTTGAAAGCCAAATTTTCTGAATGCCATTTCTGGAGGGATGAAGTCTGATTCCTTGGGCACATTGTTTCTAAAAATGGAGTCTCGGTTGACCCGGTTACGGTCGCCGCGATTAATATAAGTCTATCCAGCTTTCCTCTTTTGTAATTTAATTATCTTATCCTCCTTTCGAGCCTATCTTTTTAGTTAGAATTCTCTTTAATTAGGGTCCCTCTAAATTTGAATCTCTATCCTTGTTCTAAAATCCATTCTTGAATCATCCTATGAGGGAGGATATTTGTAATTGATATAAAAATGTTTTATATTGTGTTGTTTGAGTTGTTAAGTTTAAATTTTGGGTTTCGATCATTCGTCTAGCTAACGCTATCGATAGGAATTCCAAAACACTTGAACATAGCAAACTGACATAATATTATTTTCAAAATTGGTAAATGATATAATTATATGTATGATTATATTTTATATATAAAGATATAATTTTCTAAAATTAGATAGTTAAATGAATTGGTTGTTAGAAATGATAGTACTAGATTTTCATTTATTGTTTTGTCAACATTCCTAAAGCATTAACTATTGTTGTATGTTATAAGGAGATGAAATTTTTAAAACATGGTTTATAAATCTGATTTGCAAATGAAATGAATTTTAATTAAGGATTTGAGAATTTAATTTTCGGTGCTTTTCTAGTTTTCAAAGTTTTTAAAATTTTTTATTTGAATGTATTTTCGAATGGAAATTGTTTCCAAAGAATTTTAAAAGAAGTAAGTCAGTACTCTCCTCTTATGTCGCTGGAAAATAATTTCGATGATGACTACAGCATCATCGACATTCATTTTCGAGACCCAAAGTAGGTAGACCACTTAGTAGCTTTGCTACATTTTTGTTTTGTAAAATGGATTTGATTTGAATTTCTTGAGTATGATTTGATGTACTATATATATATGTATATGTATATATTTATTTCAAAATGGTTTGAAGTGAAACCGAAAATTTAACTCCTAAGTTTTATGTTAAGTGATGGTTTTCAATTATTGAAATGAAGCAAATTTTTGTTTTAATAATTGGAGTGTCTAAATGTGAATGGAATTGAAATACTTGAAATAGTTGAACTAGGATAAAATTTATTTGTATAATACTCAATTGTATCTAAAACATATATAACTTAACTGAAATATTCAAAAAGTTTGAATGTAATGAGAACATGTAATTGAATGGTATGCAATATAAAATGTAAGTAATAAGATGTCCAAAAATGAAATTTTGTTAAAGGTTTTTTTAAATAAAATCGAGTGATTATAATAAATGTTTATACACTTAATCTATGTTGCAAGATATGCTAGGTGAAATAAATTGAATAATAAAAAGAGAATGTTATTTAAGTAAATAAATATGAACTTAAGAAACTAAATAGGTAATAAATAAATTCATATCTTTGTAAACCGTTTGTGATACAAAAGTAATTACAAAGAATAGTTGAAATTGAATTATGAAGTGGAATTAACTTAAGTAAAGTCAAATGAATTAAATAAATGAGTTAAATAAAATAGATTTTGTTTTGAAAAAAATGAACTTAAGTTATAGAAAAAAGATGAATGTAAATAAATTATAAATGAAATTTATATGGTTTTGAATTAACTGTTGTATCCAGTACTATGTATTTCAAATCTATCTTTCTTTTCTGTTGCTTCTATTCTCCTATCTCGTTCCTTTTCGGGGACGAAAAGTTTTGAGTCGGGGAGAGTGTAACGACCCGAAAATTTTAACTATTTTAAATAACGTAATTAACTAAAATTTTCATGAAAATTAAACAATAAAATTTTTGCTATGAAAAATTGATATTTGGTATGCGTCTATTGAAGCATAACAAGTGTCAGATTTTCATCAGAAAATATGTAAGTTTGTTTGATTGTGAAATTTCAATTTTAAATTTAAAATCAGTTAAATTGATGAAAATAGAATATTTTTGAAATCTGAATATTTTTACATAATAAAAATGTAAATCATTTTCCAAGGGAGACGTCATATTTCGTTTCGCTGAATCTGGACTGCTCTAGCCCCGTTTATTTTATTTTCAGCGTTTTAGCAGCATTTTCGGCAGCGAAAATCGAGTTTTAATAGGAGGGTCGTGTCACCGATATCTGTGTACCATTCTGTTCGTCATATCGTGTTGATCTCCGCAGTATATTCATTTGTGCATTTCAGCGTCCGGTACGCGGTGAAATCTGCAAAACGATTAGCCATATCGGTACCCATTTTGGTCTTTAGGTTTCCCTGTGTCCTTTCATTATCCATCGGGAGAAAAGCAAATAGGCATTTGCTTTTAATATTCTCTGAATTCAACATAAATGACTTTTACCATTCCCGCTTTACCAATATAATCTGGTTCGTTCCCACTTTCATTTTCTCTCTGCCCCTTTTCTCTTTGTTTTGTGCTTGCCTTATTATATATATAAAAAATAAAGTAAGTATGTATATAGCAGCCTATTCATTTTCTTCCCAGATCTGCTCGTCACTTTCATTGCCATCGACCAAACTCCATCCATCTTCCTTGTTTCCCACTCGAACAGCCTCCCGCCTCCTGAACCTCCCTCTCCACCGCCTCCTGAACCACCTAGCCGAGCATATTCCCCTCTCCACTTCACAGTCCTCCCCTCCAACCTCCAATCACCAGCAGCCACTCTCAGCCGCCCTCACCCGAACGCCATCAGCCACCGCATCCAGACACCCCATCCACCAAACTCATCAATGTCCATGGACCGAACAACCTAAGCAACCCCACAGCCTTCCCCTGCCGACCCGCCTTTGCTCAACATCCAGCACTCGTTCCTCAACCACTGGCCCACTCACTGACAGCCACCACCATCGCCTTTTCCCTCTCCAAAGCCTCGGTCATCCCTTCGCACCTTGTTTCCCTTTCACGCAGCAGCCCGCCACCCTTTCTCCATCGCCAGCCCACAGCCTCATGCCAAACGCCCTCCGTCATCAACCCGAAACTCCACCCTGATCCAAGCATAGCAGCCCCTCCAAGCTGCCGAACAGCCTTGCTTCCCAGCCAAGCCTTCTCCTTCTTTGAAAAAAAAAGAAAATATATATATATATATCATACATATATATATATATATATATTGTTTTCATCGCAACTCAGCTCATCTTCCCACTATGCCGAACCAAGCTTCAGCCAAGTTTGTAGCAGCCTTAGTATTTGGCTCGTCTCTATTCTTGTTTCTCTATCCCGATTGTTGTACAATAGTCTATTGCTTTGCTAGCCGCGTATCCATGTCTGTTTGCTTATTCTCGTTGTTCTCTCTAGCCTCGAAAGGTGATCACTCACGATTAACATTCTTATGTTTGGAAAATTGATTTCACATGAAATGACGGTTTAAATAGGTTGTTAAATTTGAATTAGTTAGAAATTAAATTGTCGAATATGATATGTTAATATTTAAAATTGCTTACCTATGACACCATAACATGCTATAAATATATTTAAATTGTTAATTATTATACATGTTGTAATTGATATGTTATGCTATTTCATGTTATTATTCTATTGTTCTCAAACTACAAGTTCCCTGTTAGTTTTGGAAATCCCTATGGGTTGAAATGGTAGATACCCAAACGATATTAGAGATTAGGGAAAATCGTTATGGGTTAAAATGATAGACCCAAGCGATTTTATTGATTTTGAAATTTTGGGATTGTGGGTTGAAATGATATATACCCCTTAATTTAAATTATTGCGGATTGAAATGATAAATATCCGTATTACTTGACCATAGGATAGAAAACTATATACGGACACCGTTGGTCTATTTTTAAACGATTTCCAAATTTTTGAGAAAAGAAAAATATATGTGTTCTGATTTTATAAAATAAAGATTTTATTTTTAATTTTTAATGTGAGAAAGATTTTGATTTTCAAATTATATGTTTGGAAATTTTAAATTTATATGTTAAGTTTTGAAAATGTAAATTTTAAGATTCTACTTATAATTTTATTATTTTTAAATATTTAAAATAAAATTAATATAATAAAATTTAATTTAATAAAAATTTAATTTAACTAATATATATAATATGTTTTAAACTATTTATTTGGAAATTGTATTAATATTTTAAAAATAGATTTGGTAATAACTTTATTAAAGTAAGGTTGGAAAGATGAATTAAAATTGATTTGACATTTTATTTGTTTAAGAATTGTAAATAAAAATTGATTTGAAACTTATTAGTTTTGAGATTTTAAAGATATGATTTTTATAACTTGATAACTGGATTTTGATAAAAGGTGATTAAATGAATATTTTCCAAGTTAAATAAAATTGAAATTGAATATTTAATATTGATTTAAATTTGTAATTTGAGATTGTATTTAAATGTTACTAAAAATGATTAATATAAATGAAATTTATCAAATTGAGTTATTGTAATTGTTTGAATATTTAAACCTTGGAACCTATTGAATTGGAAGTAGTTTAAATTTGTATTTCAAACCTGGATTTGAAATTGATATAAATTAAAATGGTTTTAATGAGAATTTTAATTGAACCTTTAACCTTTTTAATTGAAATTGTTGAACTTAGATTGATTTAAATTGAATTTTGGAACTGAAGTTGTTTTGAATTGATTTGTGAAATTGGAAGAAACAATTCTAATTTGAAACTATTTTCGATATAAACTCTTTTTAATATATAAACTATTTTAATCTATAACCTATTTTTAATATATAAACTATTTTAATCTATAACCTATTTTTAAATTTAAACTATTTTTAATGTATACCTATTCCAATATATAAACTACTTTCAATATTCAAACTGTTTAAGTTGGAACTGTTATGATTTAAAGTGAATAATGATTTCGAAAGTGATATGATTTTGAAATGAATATGATATTTTGATATAAAGTATGAACTGTTTGAAATGAAAGTGACCACGGTGTGAAATTAGTGCTTGGTTGTTAAAGAGATCGGGATCAGATATTGTCATACTCTCTGCCAATACCGAAAACCATTTTAACAACTGTGTACGTGGTGGAAAATCCAGAACGAAGTAAGATGGCTTGGCGAATGTCTTTATGAGGTATGAATGCAGCCCTGACCCCCTTGGGTCAGCTTGATATGACTAATACAGGAGCTATACCGGGCCAAGTGAGGTCGCTCCTCCGATCGGACATGCTTCTTCGATACCATATCTGTTACTTTGTGATTGATTTGGTGGCCACCTTCGATTTGATTATGGGAGTGCGTTCCGAGGTGGGCGGTAGTAGCTGCTATCCGTTACCCCCAGTCCGGGAGTGCAAGCGGTAGAATCCTACCCTGGCATGCCTCGCGTGCCTTGTCATATGCCTTATCACACCCATTACGAGATTGGTTTGTGTCGTACACTTGGAGTGCCCTCTGATAGCCCTCCAGTTTACAGAGGAATTACAGTACTGTATAGACTACGACATTTATATAAAATGTGTTAAGGGGGATATGGGTAACGCCTTAACGCTATTTTAATATTTTACTTTACTGTAAACATTATCTATGTAGCGTATTATATTATGTATGTAGGTAGTTTCACGGATCCTTAAAGGATGGGAATCCCAAACATCCTTTAAGTTATATTGCATTTTCACTTGGGCATTTCACTTGAGTTGATTTACTTGCATAAGACTGTTAATCCTGACTTGAGTGTTTTGTGTTTTTCTTTATGCTCGGGTCAAACTGAGTGTCACAACAGCATTTGAGACTCACCTTTGGAGCTTTGCTTGGAGATCTACCTTTATCTATTTAGCTTTTCAGTTATTTTAGTTATTTCTAGTTGTTTATGTTCAACTTGTCATTTGCTTATGTATTAGAGACCTCTTTGTACTTTGGGATTTCTATTGTATTTTGTTTCAGACTCTGATGTTTCTGTAGTAGCTTCATGAACTACTATTTATCTTTTCCGCTACATATTGTTGTAATACTCCGTGTCTGTGATTCTGTGATTGATTTATTCACTGTATATGCTAAATTTTGCCAAATATAAAATAACAATCTGTTGTTTTGAGCAATTCAAGTCTGACATGTGTGGATTATTGTCGATTTGAATGGTTCGAAATAACGCGTTGTTACATCTTTGGTATTATTCAATATCTAATATCATTGATATGTGACCTCTATAAAGTGCGACATGGCCCTTAGAAGCATGAATTTGACATTGTCATTGCCTTTAGATGTGATATGCCTATACTTGTCAAGTTTTGTCTTGGAAGCTCCGTTATGAAGTTTATTAATTCAAAATCATGTTCCTCTTAGAAATTTTGTGGATAAGCTTTGCCCCCCTCCTTGTATAAAAGAAGCTTTTTACACTTTAGTGTAAAACCCAGAATTTCCTTGCTTCCTCAGTCTCTTGCAAGATCTTCTTTTTAAGCCTGTTTTCCTATAAAACACAAAGTGAATGACAATTTCCATTATTAATTTTAAATTTGTTTTCAATTTTAAGCAATCCTTTTTGGATTTGATTGAGTTGTAAATAGGTATATATTCTTCATACTATTCGTATATGCTAAGATTATAAATTTTTCCTTAAGACATAAATTAATTACAATAATTTTTCAAATAGAAGCTCGGAAAGTTATCTAGTAATATCATAGAAGGAAGGAGCATAAATTTCTCTAGCAAACTCATGAATAAAAAATTAGAAAATTATCCTGGTAATAAGAATGTCTTGAATAAATACCCAGAAAACTTTCTAATGATAGTAATTTCTTGAATAAAAGAAGACTAGAAATCCACTTGGTAATATTAATTTCCTAAATAGGAGAAGTCCAGAAAATTATTTGGCGATAAAGATATAGAAGACTAAAAAATCCAACTTAATAGAAGACCATAAAACCCATCTGAATAAAAGATCAGAAAACCCTTTCGACAATAACAGGAGTAGAAGACTAGAAAATCCATCCATCAATAATAGGAATAGAAGACCAGAAAATCCATCTGGCAATAATAGGAATAGAAGACCAGAAAACATATTTGGCAATAATAAGAATAGAAGACTAGAAAATCCATCTGACAATAATAGGAATAGAAGACCGGAAAATCCATCCAACAATTGAAAATTGCTCTATCTTTGCTTTGAAGCACAATAGCTTATATTTGGTCGATCTTCCTCTAGAAGATTGCTTTTGCTTTGGATCACTAGTGGCTCATTTTTGACAGATCTTCCTATAGAAGAAACCTCAATCCTTCTTTCGAATTGAGTTATATTTGAATTTGATTGATCTTCCTCTAGAAGACAGCCTCAATCCTTCTTTCGGATTGAGTTAGATTTGAATTGTCACCAGCTTTGGTGATAATTTAGGATTTTTTTGGTTTGTTATCTTAAGCAAAACCAAAGACTTACCCGACCTCCCTCTAAGAGGCGCTTCAGTCGGGCCTTATAGACGGTACAGAAGGCTAGTTGGGTGCTTTGTCCTGATACCAAAGGCTTATTACGTCCTCCCTTTAGGAGGCGCTTCAGTCAGGTTTTATAGGCGGTACTGAAAGCTTGTTCGGTTCTTTGGCTTGGTGACAAAGGCTTATTCCAACCTCCTTCTAGGAGGCGCTTCAGTCAGGCCTCATAGGCGATACTAAAAGATTGTTTGGTGCTTTGGCCAGGTACCAAAGGCTTATTCTGTCCTCTCTCTAGGAGGCGCTTCAGTCAGGCATCTTAGGTGGTGCTAAAGGCTTTATTTTTCCCCTTACTATCATAATAGGTAGTGATTTAGGCTTTCCCTTTTAATTCTTTCCTTTCATTGGACTTTTGATTCTGTAGGATATATATCTTAATTTATCTCAAATGTTCAGTGTTTCATGTTCTTGCTATTATGCTGCCATCAAGTCAGCATAATCGGTAGGTCCCTAGTGGGATTACCTTATGAATGATAAGGGGTCCTTCCTAGTTAGGCCCAAACAGTTCATCCACAGGATTCTTAGTATTTGTCATAACATTTTGAAGTACCAAATCTCCTTTTTGAAGTGATCTTTCTCTCACTTTGGAGCTATAGTATTTTAATATCCTTCTCTGATATTCAGCCATTCCCATAACTACTTTATCTCTTAACTCATTAATAAAGTCTAAGGATTCGCTACTTAATTCCTGATTTGGATCGAATGCATATGAAATTCTTTGATGAGAGGGAACTTCAACCTCAATTAGAAGCATAGCTTCACATACATTTGTTAAATAAAATGGGGTATGTCCTGTGCGATTTTGCTAGACATTCTATATGCCCATAACACAAGAGGTAATTCTTCTACCTAATTTCCTTTTTCTTTGTCCAACCATTTCTTTATGATGGTCCTAACGGTTTTATTAGTAGCCTCAATAGCTCCATTAGCCTTGGAATGTGCTACAGATGAAAAGCTCTTAATAATTCCATTTATATTGCAGAATTAGGTAAATTCCTCACTTCCAAACCGAGTTCCATTATCAGATGTTATATGTAACACCCGCCACCCCTTAGTATACCCAAAAGAGCACACTAAAAGGCATGTTACGTTGTAGGTATAACTAAAACTAGCAGAGACTAAGATTCACAAGACAAAAATATATAAACAGCGGAAACAATTATAATAATAATTTATTTAAAACAAAACCTCAGAATTACTTTATAAATCAAATAAGTCGCTAAATACCAAATACATCAAATGTCAAAATAACCTTACGTGTCTTGCGAAATAAAATCATAGTACCAATAATATAAGAGTACAATACATCCCTCACAAAATGCCAGCTCAACAAAAAGAACTAAAAATTGAAACTGAAGAAAAGAAATACATGATAGAATCTCCTCCGAAGAAATCTCCAAATGCCTGCATTCTACCATCTTTGCACCCGATTGCCTATAGGGGAAAATGGGAAAATGGAGGAGTGGGTCAGACTAAAAGTCTGCTAAATGACAGTAATTACTAGAATCTTTAAGCAAAGTAAAAGTAATAGACCTTACAACAGTTCTAGTATATAAAAGGAAACAAAGGAAATATGAAGAACGAATAAGCTGGAAATAAATACGATTTAACACAATTGATTAACTTTGATTGTTTGCACTTTGTTATGATTAGGCTGAATTCCTAATCCTATAATTAGGCTAAAATCCTAATTCTACCCTTTGATCGTCATGCTACTCCATAGACCTTACTGCAGACTAGACGCTATATAGCTCCCTACATAGAAATGGTGTCTACGAATGACATGCAAAGTATCTACTATGGGCTAGACGTTATATAGCTCCCTACACAGAAGGCAATGGTGTCTACAAAAGACACACATACTAAGTGCTTGGAACTCAATAGCGACTTATCTCCCCTAATCGATGCCGCATGCTCGGTCACCGCTGGTTCGCACTATCTATTGCTCCCTCTTTTGACATTTTATTTACCCTAGACAGCATAAGTGTGCCCTCGTCTCACTTCAGGTTATTCTGAGACACCGTGTCCATAGAAAATAGGGAATGTTGTTGGTACTGGTCCCTGTTAAACAAAATCTAGTTGCGTCCTTGGTCCAAATCCCCATGATTTACTCTTTTAATTATTGAACTCTTATCTACCCTAAACCGCATAAGCGTGTCCCAAGGGAAATGCTGCCGGTACAGATCCTTTCTTTTAACTATTGACCACTTATCTACCCTAAACATCATAAGGGAAATGTTGCCGGTACGGATCCTACTTCCATCTTTGCTTATTAACTTAGATAAATTATTTTAAATAAGCCTTTTTTTTTATTCTTACTATCTGTGTTTATTAATTTATCCTAAGTCTTAAAATAAGCCTCATTCTGTTTTCTTATTATAACCTACGTTATAATCATGCTTATTACTTAACCCAAGGTCTAAGTGTGAAACTAAGCTTCTTTCATCTTTTACTCTTTTTAGTTATAATTATAAGTTATAACTAGGCCAATCTCTTCAATTTAGTCTAACTCTAATATTTACACCACAATTTCAGTCCAATTCCAGTTTTATTACATTCCTTACAATTTACATCTTATCTTCCGTTGTTTCAGTATTCTTATAATTTAATCTAAATTCTCGTTTAATCTATTCTAATCCATACGCAAAGTGTAACGACCCAGAATTTCTGTCATTTGAAATTCAGATATTTAATTAATTTTAAATATTAACAAGTAAGGTTTATAAGCCGAATGAATTATAATTCGAATATAGTGATTTAATTGTTTAATTAAATCGATAATTTAATATTTGAAATCCCAGAAATAATTTTAAATTGGGTTTAATGTGTATAAAAATGATGTATAAAGTTATATTAAATCATATTGGAGTTAGAATAATGTTTGTAAACTTTTAAAATTGAATTAAAAGTTAATTTGTAGAAATTGAATATTTTAATATTTAATTGACGAGTGAAAATAGTCATTTTTCAAACAGTCTCGGATTTCGACAAAACAAGTTTCATCGGATCCGTAATGTTAAATTATTGTTTGGTTTCAAATTTCGTGTCAATCTGACTTACGGTTTGTCCGGGACAAGCTAAAACGCATAGAAATCGTTTTTATCGATTTAATTTTAAATTGATCATTTATTTCCGTAACTCGCACATATGACCGAATTAGCTTCCGAAACATATTCCATTGTGTCCGGAATGCAGGTTAAACCTTAGAAACGTCAGTCGGCACGCTTCGTTTGGAGTTCGGAAAATATCGCGTGAATAGTGTTTCGTTAATTTTCTATAAAAGGACCCATTTTCTTCAATTTTGCAAAAACTCTAGGGTTTCAAGCTTCAGCTGCCACCATCAAAGCAATGGCCAAAAATGCTCGAACCTTTCTCCCTCAAAATCTTCCAATCCCTTCAATATTTTTGAAAACTTTCTAAAGCAAAACTGTAGTGCTTCACGAGCTCGACCAATCCATACGGCGATGATGATCATCGGAGCATTGTGGAGGCCAAATTTCAACAGTGAAGTCGCGCGTTTCGTTCACGTTTTCTGAGGCATGGGGGTGGTCGAGTAGGGTCGGTCTTCGGCTAGAGGTGGAGTTCGTGGTGGCGCTTCGAACGACATCCTCTGATCGTTGTGAAGTCGAGTATATAGGTCGCGATATTTAGGGTTGAACGGCGGCGGTGGGTTTCTTTATGCGCGTATTAACATGGGGGAGAAGATGAAGTGCATGGCCGAGATGAGAAGCACGAAATCAACGGCCAGATTTAAAAAGGGTTTTTAAAATAAATGTGAAATTAATTTATTTAAAATTGTACAAACTTTGAAACTCCGTAACTTTTTGATACGAGGTCCAAAATTGACGAAACGAGTTGCGTTGGAACCATATGGACGAGCACTACGCAATGGAGCTGGATTGGGATTTATTTGAGCTAGTGGAATTTTGGATAAAATTTAATGCGTGTTTAATTTTATTCGAAACGAAACACTGCAACTGTTATTGGAAGCAAGGTGAGAACTTCTCACTCAATCGAATTTGTTTCGATATAAATTTTAAATAGTTAAATTTAAAATTGCTTGATTGTGTGAATTGAATGATGGTTGTTATCTATTGTGTTGAATAGACCCTATACGCCGCATATTAAGCGGAGGTTATTATATTAAAAACATATACCGCGATATTCCACCTCAAAGTGGAATTGGTATTATATATGTATTTGGAGTTGATTTCCCATATTATATAGCGGATAAGACCCTATTGCGCCACATAATAGCGGATAATATTTTATAAATCCCATATACCGCGATATTCCACCTCGAAGTGGAATTGGTATTGTGACTGTGGATGTAGGGAAACAGGTTGGAGGGATCCAACAAGATTCCTCAAACATTTGAATTTATTTCAATGTTGTGTGTTGATTATTTATAATCTCCGTGTGATTATATTTTGTGATTGGAATTGTTGACGGCTATAATTTAGCCGAATATATTTTTGGTATCGTTGGATACCAGAAATAAATAAAATTGGATTTTCAAAATTAAAGTTGAGAATTTATCGAAAAATTTATTTTTGAGAATTGGATAAATTAAAAAGGACTTTTAAAAGATAGAGTTATTTTTTAAACCATATTGAATTAAATTTCAAATTTTGGGAAAAAGGGCTTAGTAAAAGGATTTTTAATAATATTATTTATAAGTTGAAGAATTTATTTAAAAATTTGGATTTTTAAATAGATTTGAAGAGATAAAGAAATTTATTTTAAAAAGTAAATAATTTGGAAATTCGTTGAAAATTTGATTTGGTGTTTTGAAATAAATTTGAAAATCAATTTGAAATTAATTGATTATTAATTAACCATAACTAGTAAAATTTATTTATAGAAATTTATCTGATTTAAATTAATCAGATGATTAAATTGATCCTATCTATGGATGTTTTGATTTTATTGAATGTTGAATTGTTTGATATCTCAAATATGTGATGCTTTGTGATATATCATGTTCTGTGTTGTGATCCGTAAATTGTTTATCTGTGATATATATATCTGTAATCTGTGAATAAAAGATAAGCGTTATAGTTCATACCGCTTATCAAATATATTGTTATATTTGATCTGTGATGGTTGAATGTTGTTGCACTATTGTGTTAAACCCTTGGACTACACAATACACAGACAAATGTGGATTTCACATGGAAATCAGTTAAGTCACGGATTTTTAACAATTCTAAAGATTGAATTTTTGAGTCCAAATTAGTTTTGGAAATTGGAATTGAAAGTTTTTGAAAATGAGATTCAAAAATAAGAGTTATTTTAAATAACTTAATAAAAATTGGAATTTAAATCATTTGATTTAAATTTTGAATTCAATACTTGAAATTGAATTCAATGAATTGGGAATTATGGTTAAAAAGATTTTACAAGTTATAAAAGGTGTTTATATGGGTATTTAACCATTTAAAAATATGGTTTTGGAAATTTAAATTTAAATTCAAGTTTTATACTTGAGTGGCTTTAACTCATGTAAAATTTGTAATCAGTTTTCCCAAAACGGAAACTATCTATTTTCAAATAATAATAGCTTTCATAAAGTGAAAAGATTTCCAATTTGTATCGAAACATTTCAAGTTGAAATGAAATTTTGAATAGTTTGGAAAAACTATGAATTAACCTTTGTGAAGATGATTAAGCTTTATTTTGAAATCAAAGAAGATTTTAAAAGGTGTATCTTTTATATTATAAAAGACTTGAATTGTGAATAGTTTTGAAAGCTATAAGTTAAAAATCTTAATTTAAAGATTTAATGGGTTAATCCAATTGAAATGGAAATTGATTTGGAAATCTGTGAATGAATCTTTGTGAAACTGGGTCAACTTTGTGAAGTAAATCTTTTTGTTTAAAGATTTGAAATGGTAATTTGTTTAAACCATTTAAAGGAAAGGATTTGGGTAATAAGTTGTGACTTAATTGAAATCCCTATATCCATATGTTTTAAAATATTGTGCTGTAACGACCCGGAAATATCGAACCCGAAATTTCCAGATAGTTAGAAGAAAAAGAAAGAGATAGAAGAAAGAAACAGAAGAAGAAGAATCAGAAACATCAACATCTCACATTCGCAGCGGATAAAATATAATAATAAATGATAACAGTTTTACAAAACAATATTAAATCTGTCGATTTCATTTTAATACATCAGAGTTACATATTTATACAGACACTGGATATACATAATTATCAAGCCTCAGATATACAATAATATAACACAGTAGAAACACTCCATACGTTCCTGCCATCCAGCTCGTCTCCTGAACTCCCAAACGTCCTTACCTGAAAATCTGTAATACTCGGTCTGACCCGAGCATTACATCAAAGTAACACCCGGGTCAGGCTGGAAACCAGCGTGAGTAAACCCATCTAACAAGAAATTCCAATTTATAGAACTTATTTAAAACCCGGGGTAACTCGTACTTTACTATAAGTAACCAACTTATATAGTCAATACTTATTTTCACAAAAAAATATCTAAGTATCCAACTTAGTTTAAATGGTCCATATTATCCCAAACCTGCCTATTGATTTCACATATCAATCTATAAAGAATTATGGAAGATTTCAAATCGAAGTGGTTCCGGATATCACTGATATCCGATCCCGGTCTCTTCGAATTCAAATGTCATCTTAACCCAAGTTATTCAAATGTAATACAATTCAAACTTTAAATGCAGGATGTCACTTTTACCTAGTATTCCATCATTAATAGATAATCACATTTTCACTGTTCAGCCCAAACATATCATATCACAAAACTTTTCATATCAGAGATATCAATCAATTCAAGGCATTAAATATAATCCAAAAATATGAATTATTAATCCATATTAAAATTTATTTAATTAATTCAAATTAAATTAGTTACTTAAGAATTAATCACCAATTCCCTGCTTAATCATAATTAATTACAATCCTTTAATTAATTAATCACCCCTTAATTACCTTATAAGCTCATTAATTAATCTTTAATTACAGATTAATTATTCTTTAACTATTAATTAATAAACCTTAATTATTAATTAATAAAACTTAATTTCAAATTAATTAATTATTTATTACAATTTAATCAATCCTTAATTACCAATTGATTAATCTCTAATTACTTAATTAACTAATACTTAATAACAAATTAATTAACCTTTAATTAATTAACTTTTAACCCTTAATTATTAATTTATTAATCCTTAATCATTAATTTAATTAATTAATTAATCCTTAATTACTTCATTAACTACCAAACCTTAATTATGAAGTTAATTAACCTTAATCAATCTTTAATTACTTAAGATTTAATCAATTAAAAGATAAACCATTTATCTTTATTATTTAATCCTTATTTAATAACCTTTGGAAATAAATCATCATCAATACATTAATTAACTTAAAATCTTTAAGTTAGATTAAGGATTATAAAACATTTCATTTTCTCAATTATTCACTTAATTACAAAAATTAAGTTTATAAACTTTAAAACAAAAGTTATATAGATAAAAACACTTTTAACTTAATAAATTTGGAATAATTACTTTTGAAAACAATTTGAGATTAAATTAAATAATCACCTAATATTTAATTATTCAAATCAAGATAATTTAATTTCAAAACAAATTTGCACTTATAGTCTCTATATTTTGAAAATTTGTTTTAAAGTTGATCAATATCTTTGTTTTTGAAACTTATTTTAAATATTTGCCATCTCTTTTTGTTTATAAATTAGTCAACAATTTACATAAAATTTTGAAATCTGTAATAATTTAAAAATCTGGTAGCTTAACTCAACTAGCCCGAGACAAGCGAACAAAACCCGGCCCATTACTGATTTTCTCGAGCCCTACTTCGAGTTAACCAACATGCTTCGAGCAAAACCATCATTTCCCCGAGTTCGACCCGATGAAAAACTCATCTTCCTCAAATCTTCAAATAACACCAGATACCCATTATCACGCGTGCACGTGCACGACTGGACGCCACTACTACGATCGTCACCGTGACCTTCCACCAGTCTACGACGTCCATCTCATCACGAACGATCACCCAGAACCACGAGTCTCCCCGTAAAACAAAATCGAACACACCCGAACCCATCAGGCAAAACTCGATCACCTATTCCTCCTAGCGCCACACAATTCCGATCACCGAAGTTCACATCTTCTTATCCACAGCCTCGCCGATGACCCCTACTTCAATTCCCATATGGCCAATCAACTCCGATGTTGTCTCGTCACCGCAAATGTCACGAGAACATCGACTAACCCATCAGAACATTAAACCCTACAACGCCCCTGTATCGCCGCCGCGATGATCGTTGGACACTCCAACCATTTTTCCCGTGACCTCCTCCCTTCCAGCCACCTTCAGGCACAACCTCGAACACCCCAGGTTCACCAATCGCCAGAAATTGGTGAAATCTCAGTTCCCGTTCAACCCCAAATTACTCAATCAATACATGTTTAAAAATCTAGATTTTACTCTTAAAAATCATCGTTTCCAAAATCGATTCAAATCATATAAGTTAAACTTGAGATTTATCTACTTTGATTTTTGATTCAAATCGATTTACCACTGTACACTTTAATTTTTGACATAATTACTTCATGTGTATACTTGAAACTGTTTGCACAAAAAATGGACAAACACCTCAAAGTTGTATGATTTAGTAGATCTTATGTTGTTCTTAGTGATTTGGGTGATTTATGCAAATATATGAAAAACAGGGGCTAAACTGTAAAAAGACACGCAGATTTATAGTGGTTCAGCCAGAATGTGCCTACGTCCACTTTATATGTTATTTCTCTTCTTTTGTTGTGATTACAAGTACAAAGCTTTGGTACAAGTAAAAGAAAGTTGTTTGAAAGTTCCTTCCGTGCTTGAGCTCTCAAAAACTTGTCCCCATTGTTGTATCCCTGCCCCTCTATTTATAGAGTGAAGCTGGGGGTAGGGGTCTTGGAGGTATATAGCAGCTGGCGGGCCTGGGCTGAGACAATCTGGCCTGGAACACCTTGGTTCGGCATCCCTTGATTCGGTGGTAGGTTGATTCGGTGAAGAGTTGGTCCGGTCGTGTAGTTTGGACCGGCGTGTAGGTTGATTCGGCATAGACTGATTCGGTGGGGAGTTGTTCCGGTCGTGTAGTTTGATTCGGCGAGGAGTTGGTCCGGTCGTGTTGTTTGGACCGGCGTGTAGGTTGATTCGGCATAGACTGATTCGGTGGGGAGTTGAACATGGTGGATGTTTGGTCCGGTAGGGTCAAAATATACCCAACACTTGCCCCCAAAGTAGGGTAGGTGCATGCACGTATCCTGCTTTGTTTTTGACCATCCTAATTCCCCGTTTTTATCTGGTCCGGTAGCCCGCTTTTGTCTATAAGTAGATGGTTAGGGCCTTCGTTTTTCCATCTACCGAACCATTCCGTCGTCTCTTGCCGAATCAAAGTGTATCCGAATCAATCTCGAGCGTTTGCCAAACCAAGCAATTTAGCCGGACCAAGCAACTTAGCCGAACCAGGTGAGATTTTTTCTGCCGAATGAGACTTCGTAATGAGAACACCGAATGAGTTTTTTCCGAATCGACTCATGGATACCGAGTGCCGAATGAAATCCCATTCGTGAATAGCCGGATGAACTCGGGTAACCCGAGATTACCGAATGAACTGTGCATCTGTTTCCCGAATGAACTTGTACCGAGTGAACATGTGTTTTATACTTCGAACTTCCAGTGAAATTCCAAATTATACTGCTTGTATATTCTAACGATATATTTTTCCCATTTTTGCAGATAAATGTCTCGAAAAGTTGAAACTCGATCAGATAAGAGGAGATCCGGGGGTGAAGGAGAGTCCTCGGCCGTGCCCCCAGCTCAATCAGGATCGGAGCGTCATGGGCCTGCCCCAAGGTCATTAGTGGATGGATATGGTCCCCAAGAGTTGCTGGACTCCCCTCCTGACTGCTTTCCTAGCTCTCTCAAAGAGGAGCAACTCGATGTTATATCTCGTTCCTTTGGGATCGATAGAGCCCTCATGCTGCTGCCGGGCCCAGGAGTCATGCCATACAGTCCTCCCGAAGGATACTTTGCTTATAGTAGGTACCATTGCATGTGTGGTGCTATCCCGCCACTCAATGCTTGGGTAGTCAGCTTCATCACGTACCTGAAGGTGGCCCCGTTCCAGCTTCACCCCAACTCTTATGCCATATTGGTGAGTCTCTTTGTTATTTTTCGGAGGAAGTATGGTCGCGCCCCCTCCAACCGGGAGATCCGGTACTTGTATAATTTAAGGGGCTATAAGAAGGGGTCCCCATATGTTAGCTTGGAGTCTGCTGTGACCTTCAAGCCGGTCCTGGACCTTTATTCCAAATTCAGCATGTTCAAGAAAGAATGGTTCTTTGTTAGGGACGACTCCGTCTCTATCCGGCGCTTTACCTCTGGATGTAAGTTGATGCTTTTACTTATAATTTCTATCCTGATTGTGATGCTTCTTCTCATACTTTCTCATTTTTGCTAGCGACAGGTGGCTTTCCTGTTGTGGAAACTGACCGCCTGGTTCAGACGGCGGCGGAGATAGAAGGCATTCTTGGGAAATACAGATCATCTGCTTACTTGATTAGAAATGCGATCCTTCTAGAATACAACTTGATCCTTCCGCAGCAGTCTGTAGTTAAGTTGAGGGAAACGGCGGAAGAGAGGGCGGCTGCTCAGGCCAAGGGAGGCGTTGCGGCAGAGGGTGGAAAGAGAAAACCATTCACGAAACCTCCAGCCGTTGGAGGTAAGAAACTTAAGAGGTCAGACGGTCCTTCTCCCAGCAATTGTCCACTTACTCAGGGGGAGATAGACGCGGAGGAGGAAAGAGGTGAGGCGGAGGGCGGGAGTGACGTTGAGCGTCTTGGTGACGAGGGTGGCGATGGACAGGGTGGTGATGGATCCAGGGCTTTGTCTTCTGGGCAAGTAGGCGAGATGCAAGAGTGGACGGACGATGCTCTCCGTCAGGCTTTTGAGGAGTTGGGTGATGATCCGGCTTTGGTAGAGAAGACCGGGGAGGCGGACAAAACCGGGACTGGTGCAAGTGAGTCTTCTCCGACTATTCCGGCCAAGGTGGCTCTGACAACTCAAGGTGAACTCTTGACCCCTGCATGCTTCACTAATGATAGGGACTTAGGAATATTTTATGACCCGCTCCCGTCCTGGAATGAAATCCGGGACTTATTGCAGTATCCCACTCCTCCCCAGGGTTTGTACAACCACAGCTGTGTTTCTTTTCCTTTTCTAATCTTGCAATTTACCGCGTTCCTTGAATCATATTGTAATGTAAGATTATGACACTTGTTCTTTATATCAGGAGCAGGCAAGGCGCCCAAAGCTTCAGACCTTCGACACAGGCTCGAGCAATATAAACTTTCCAAAATTTCTGCTAAGCCGAAGCCCTCAGCCCAACGCTCCGGGGATGTAGTCGGGTACCGCCCTCTTCTTGGGGTCATCGAAGAGGGTATTCAGCAGAGGAAGAGGAGTCATCCTTTATCCGAAACTTCGCTCGGTTCTCAGCCTCCGGCTCAGCCTATTCATGATATTACTGAGGAGGGCAGCGAGTTTGTATCTTCTCCACACCCATCCGGAAACCCTTCTGTTGTTCATATCGACCGTCCCGATCTGGCCCGTAATCCATTTGCCGGTCATCCTGATCTGGATCCGGGTTCTCAGGATATTAATTTTGACGAAGTTACTGGTGAACACCTTCTCCCCCGTAACCCCATGGTACGAGTACTTGACGAAGCCAAGTCCTTAGACCTCGATCTACTCACCACTCGTGTAGTCACTATGGGAGACGAGGCCAAGGCCAACATTGATCGGGTGGCGGAGGAGGCCAAGAAGCTGATGGGGCATCACGCTCGGCTGGTTAAGGCCGGAGAGGAGATAGGGAGCGCCAATATCCGGCTTCGATTGGTGGTCTCGGATCAGGCCAAGCAGCTTGCGGATCAGGCTATCCAGATTTCTCAGCACGAGGCTGCTACTGGGCGATTGAGGAGAACCATGGAAGAGGCCAGTCGGGCCGAATTGCGGAAAATGGAAGCTGCTTGCAAAGAGCGGATTGACATGGCTATTACCACGGTGGATGAGGTTCGGAGAGCGGATCTCGAGCAGGTGGAGGATTTGTCCGAGAAGCTTGAGGCTGCAGAACTTGCTCAAGCTAAGTTGAGGGAAGAGATGGAGGTGATGCGGAGGTCCCTTCAAGCTGATTGCTCGAGATACAGACTGGAGAGAGATGCTGCCGTGGAAAGGTTGTCGGCCTCCGATGCCCGGATGAGGGAGTTTGAGGAGAACGAAGGAATGATGGATGACATGCTCCAGGACATGTATTTCCGGACTTGGAAGCAGGGTAACCTCTCTTGGATGGATGATTATCCCAGAGTCATGGCCAAGACATATCTTCGGGCTTTGGAGGAGGCTAAGGCTGATGCAGATAAAGAGGGTGGAACGGCCTTCAGTATGGATGTGGTCACTGCCCAATTCACCAAGGAGGAGAAAGTGGCGGTAAAGGAGGGTATGCGGCTGCTTGCTGCTGAAGAGGCGGGTGTGCCGGTAGAAGATGACGACCAGGATGGTCAAGAAGCTAGTACTGGTAAGTCTTCCTTTCTAGTCTTTCTGTTAACTTGGTTACTCATCACTAATGAATCCTTTTTATGACCGGACAGGCGGGCAAAGGAACAAGGACAAGACTTCGACGCAACCAGCTCCATGACCGAACCTGAAAAATTCTTTTTGTAGGCTTGGCATCGTTGTATCTGTTAGTCTTAAGACAGTAGAGTAACTTCTAAGTTGTAATTCTTGCTACTTGTAATAACATTATTCTTGACGTGTAATTTTTTAGCTCAAGTTGATTTTGTCATTTCTTTGAATATTTGTTGCTATTTCGACATATCGTATGAGAAATGTAGCTATGTGTATTCTTGTAATTAAATTGTGTTTGATGTCAGATTCTGGTTTTAAATCATAATCTCATGTCTTGCAATGTTAGCGTGTGGTGTGAAAAAATCAAATTATAGTCATGCATTTGTACATAAAGGAAGAAAATACCGCCTTTCATGTTCTGTTTGTAAATGGAAGTTTCGAATATCTTGTATGACCAAGCATGGAGAGCAGTTGACTGCCCCGCCATCTGATTGTGAATCTCTGCATCCATTGGCGGGTATCTCTTACCCTGCATCCTGTACTTTATGGTTTGTTATAGAGGATAGGAGGAAAGTTTTTTTTTTTTTTTAAGTAAAACTGAAATATGTGGAATAGTAAAACTTCCAGTCACGGAAGGCCTTCGATGTGCTTAAGTTCGTGGCAAACGGGTTTTGTAGTCACTTTCCCTAGCTGTGGGTCTTGGAGACATTTGTCACCCATCTTACGCCTCCGCGGGGAGTTAATTCTTTTTTACCACAGCCGTACTTAAGACACACCGGAGCCGAGATCGCGCACAGTAACTACCCGGGCCATTATGGCCCGTACTCATGGGTATTATTCGACTTACTGTGGCCGGCTAGCGTGGGTGCCGATCGTCAACTGTGAACTGCCCCTGGCTGGCCACACCTTATGTTGGGGCTTATAATCGGTTCACAGTCGCCGGCGAGCCTAACGCCGTAATGAGCTGCCTCGGCTATAGTCGGCCTTCTCGGTGGCTTATAATCGGCTCATTACAGTTGGCTTTAAGGGCCGTCGCGAGCAATGAGTTAACCCGCAGCAGAGGGATGCTGGAGCAAAAGTGTCTCATTGGCGAGGGCATAGATTCGCATAGTACCTGTTGGGGCTTGTCCACGTGAAGTTGCATTGTGGAGTGCTTTGAATAGAAATGCTATATGCTCAGGATTTTGTTCAACAGAAAAGGATAAAGTTAACAAGCAGCCAAGATACAAAGGAACAAGTTAAAAAAGAGACGAGGCTTTTTTAAAGTGGTTCGGCACGAAAAAATGCCTACGTCCACTGATTCTCTTCGTTAATTCACTTCATATGGGCAATACAAGTTAAGAAAAGTATCGACGGAGGTGTTGGATGTTCCATGCCCTCTGGAACACCTCCCCGTCCACTGTTGACAAAATATAGGCTCCGTTGTGGAGATCTTTATGAATTACATATGGTCCATCCCAGATTGGGTCTAGTGCTCCGGGGCGAGGGAAGATTCGCTTGAGGACAAGATCCCCTTCTCGTAAGGCACGATGCTTGACTTTGGAGTTGTATTGTGCTGCCACCTTTTGCTTGTGGGCTGCTGTTTTTAGGACTGCATCATTCCTTCTCTCCTCGACTAGATCCAAAGACATGTTGAGGAGCTCTTCGTTTTCTTCTGGGTTATAGTGGATCCTACGGTGGGAAGGCACAATGGTTTCAACTGGGAGCATAGCCTCCGATCCGTATGCCAAAGAGAAAGGAGTGTGCCCTGTTGATGTTCTGAAAGATGTGCGGTAGGCCCATAGTGCCGTAGGGAGTTCATCCACCCAAGCGCCCTTTGACTTTTCGAGCTTCTTTTTGATCAGAGTTTTCAGAATTTTGTTGACTGCTTCGACTTGTCCGTTTGCTTGGGGATATGCTACGGATGAGAAGCTTTTGCGAATTCCGTGTTCTTGGCACCAGTTGGCGAATTCCTCGCTGTCAAACTGAAGTCCATTGTCTGATATGATTTTTAGTGGGACTCCGTACCTGCACAGAACATTTTTGATTAAGAAGTTGATAACTTTCGCTGAAGATACTTTATTTAGAGGTTCTGCTTCCACCCATTTGGTGAAATAGTCGACTGCTACTATAGCATATTTGGCGCCGCCTCGACCCATTGGCAGTTCACCGATTAAGTCAATTCCCCATACTGCAAAGGGCCAAGGGCTGGTCATCTGGGTAATCTCGGTTGTTGGTAGCCGAGGGACCTTAGCAAACTTTTGGCATCTGTCACACTTCTTGACGAAATCTAAGGCGTCCTTGCTTAAGGTGGGCCAGAAATATCCGTATCGGAGTATCTTTTTTGCTAATGTTTGCCCTCCGGTGTGATCTCCGCAGCTTCCTTGATGAACGTTGGATAAGATTTCCTTGGCTTCCCTTCCGGCGACACACCTTAATAATGGGTTAGAGAACCCACGCCGATAGAGGATGTCTCCTTGTATTGTGTAGCGGGACGCTTTCCTCAAGATTTTCTTGACTTCGTTACGCCCTTCGGGTAGTGTGCCATTTTGTAGGTAGTCTCGGATGGGAGTTATCCAAGTTGCTTCTTCGGTTGCAGCTATCAGATTCACTTGTTCAAAACTCGGGATCATTTGCTTTGAGACAGTTACTGCCCCGAAGATGGCGACGTCTCTCATACTTGCTTGCTTTGCCAATTCGTCGGCCTCTTGGTTCTCTTCCCGAGGGATGTGTTTGACTAAGTAGTGGTCCAATCGGCTGAGAAGTAACTTGGTCTTCTTTAGATATGCTATGAGTCGTTCTTCTCGAGCTTGGAATTCCCCTAGTATTTGATTAACAATAAGCTGAGAATCGCTGTGAAGACACAAAGAATTGGCTCCGATCTCGATAGCAATTTCTAATCCGGCTATTACTGCTTCGTATTCTGCATCGTTGTTGGTGGCAGTGAACTCCAACCTTATAGCATAGTGCAGTTTATTTCCCCTGGGAGTGATGATTACCACACCTGCCCCCGAGCCTTGTTCGTTAGATGCACCGTCCACAAAGAGATTCCACTTGATATCTTCTGTTATTTCCAGTTGCTCCTTATCCTCGTTGGTAGTGAATTCTGCAACGAAATCAGCCATGGCTTGTCCCTTGATGGCGGTGCGAGGGTGATAGGTGATATCATATTGACTCAGCTCAATACACCATTTAAGTAGTCGCCCGGAAGTGTCGGGACGATGGAGTACCTGCCTCAGTGGTTGATTGGTTAGAACCTTGATGGAATGGGATTGGAAGTAATGACGTAGCTTTCGTGAAGTGATTAGTAAACAGTATGCTAACTTTTCGAGCTTAGGATATCTGACTTCTGCCCCAGTAAACCTTTTACTGACGAAGTAAACTGGTCGTTGCGTATGGTTATCTTCTCTTACCAAGGCAGCGCTTAGAGCGTGAGATGACACAGCAAGGTATAGGTATAATTCTTCGCCTTCGCTTGGGGTCGAGAGTACTGGTGGTTTCTGGAGGTGTTCGATTAGGTTAAGGAAAGCGGTCAAGCATTCGTCCGTCCATTCGAACTTTCCTTTATCTTTCTTTAGAGCTTCGAAAAAGGGGACGCACTTGTCCGTTGCTTTGGAGATGAATCGGCTTAGGGCAGCCACTTTTCCATTTAGGCTTTGCATTTCCTTTCGGGTGGAAGGTATCTTGATGTCTCTTAATGCTCGGACTTGTTCAGGGTTTGCTTCTATCCCTCGGGCATGGACGATGAATCCTAAGAATTTTCCTGATGACACTCCGAAGGAGCACTTTAGTGGATTCAACTTCATTCCATACTGTCGAAGTACCTGGAACATCTCGCCCAGGTGGCTTACGTGATCTTTGGCTTTCCGTGATTTTACCAGCATGTCGTCTACGTATACTTCCATTGTTCGTCCTATTAGCCCTGCGAACATCTTGTTGACGAGGCGCTGGTAGGTGGCTCCTGCATTTTTAAGTCCGAAGGGCATCACTTTGTAGCAGTACAAACCCCGGTCGGTGATGAAACTAGTGTGATCTTGGTCGGGAGCATGCATAGGAATTTGGTTATATCCCGAGTATGCATCCATAAAAGACAGGAGTTCGTGCCCGGCTGTGCTGTCTACAAGTTGGTCGATTCTGGGAAGCGGAAAGCAATCCTTTGGGCAGGCGTCATTTAGGTTGGAGAAGTCAATGCAGGTCCGCCACTTCCCATTAGCCTTCTTTACTAGTACCGGGTTGGCGATCCATTCTGGGTAAATAGCTTCTCGTATGAAGTCATTGGCGAGTAGATTCTTTACTTCTTCATCGAGGGCTGCTGATCGCTCTGCCCCCATACTTCTCTTTTTTTGTTTTACGGGTGCCTTGGTAGGATCAATTTTTAATACGTGGCACGCTATGTTGGGGGAGATTCCGGTCATGTCAGCGTGTGACCAAGCGAATACATCCAAGTTGTGGCGGAGAAAATCAACGAGTTGTTCCTTCAATTCCGTTTTCAGCTGCGACCCAATTTTCAGTAGCCTACTTGAGTCGTGCTTGTCTACAGATATAAACTCCATAGCCTCTGCAGGCTCGGCGGTGGCCTCCTCCTCTTTGTCCCTCGGGTCTAATTCATTGAAAGGGTCGCTGGTGTATCGAAGAGGAGGGGCTTTCTTTAGTTGCTATGCTTCAAGGCTTTTTGTGCAGAGAGCAATCTCTACACCTTTCCCTTTATCTCTCCTGTGGTTGTTGCGAAGTTCGGTTACATAGCAGTCTCGTGCGATATCTTGGTCTCCTTCCACTTCCCCTACCCCACTGTCTGTTGGAAATTTCATTTTTAGGCACCACGGGGCTAGGACAATCTGGAAGTCAGATAGGGCTGGTCTTCCTAGGAAGGCGTTGTAGGCCGAATGGTTTTCTATCAGCACAAACGTCTGTTTCCTTACAACGGAGCGGGGATGGCTTCCGATTTCAACGAAGAGGTCCAGCTGCCCGATGGGCATTTTCGCATCTCCAGTGAAACCGTGTAGCGGTTTATCGCAGGGAGATACGTCCTTCATTGACAACCTCATTTTGTCGAATGCGTGTTTGAACAGGATATTTACAGAGCTTCCAGTGTCTACCAGGATTCGGTAAACTTCGGCGGGACCGAGTCGGGCAGAGATAACCATGGGATCCATGTGAGGGTACTGTCTTCCTTCTAGGTCGCGTTTACTGAATGTGATGTCATCACTTTCTTTCCGCTTTGGGTGGCGCTCTTCTATAACCGTATTGACACAGTCTCTATTGTCTCTGAGCGACTTCCCATATCTTTCCATCTCTTTCCAACTTCTGTCTGCGATGTGTGGACCTCCTGAGATGGTATGGACCACTATCTTCTCTTGACTAGAGCTGCTAGCGTTGCGGTCGCCTCTGCCGGTCCCTGGTGAGGGTAGCCTTGGGTTTTCATTGGCAGGATCTGGAGTCCTGCCTTGACTTTTTACATAGCGTTCCAGTTTCTTTCTTCTGATGTGTTCCTCAATCAGATCTCGGAGATGATGGCATTCGTTGGTATCATGTCCGTGGGATTCGTGGAAGCGGCAGAATTTTCCAGATTTCTGTGAGCTATCTGATTCCTTCTTGTATGGTGGGCGTTTGTATCTAACTTCGCCTTGGGTGGCAAGGAAGATGTTTTCGACGGTCTCGTTCAAAGGGGTGTAAGAGTCGAATCTTGGTCCTGGCCGATATAGGCGTTTCTCTACTTTCTTGCCCCCAGCATTGTCTCTGGAATCATTTCTTCGAACGTCCCTTGCCACAGCAGGGGCATTGCCATGGGTCGTCTTACTTTGCTGTCCTGACTGCCCCTCAATGGCAGCATCCTCAAGCCTCATGTATTTCCCGGCTTCATGGAAGAAATCGGGTAAAGTAGCTGGTTTTTCTTTTGTCAATCTCCTAGCAAATTTAGTGTCCGGATGCACCCCACTGCAGAGGGCCATTAGGATAAGCTTCTCATCGGCATCTTGAACTGCGGCTGCTGCGGCGTTGAATCTGGTTAGGTATTGTTGCAGCTTTTCTCCAGGTTTCTGTTTGACGCTGGATAAGGAATAAGCGTCCTTAGGTTGCTCCACATGAATGCGGAACTGACTGATGAATTTTTCTTTCAACATTTCCCATGAGCTGATGGATCCTTGGGGTAGATGACAGAACCAGGAGGTAGCAAGATCTGCTAAGAAGAGCGGGAAGCATTTGCACAGCACTCCCTCTGTTGCTCCACTCATGAGCATATGCTGCGTGTACCTCTGTAAGTGTACAACGGGATCGGAGGTTCCTTTGTAGGGTTCCATTGTTGGCATCTTCCATTCTCGGGGGGTGATAGCAATTTCGATATTGCGGGCGAAAGGGCTGGTTACCCTAGCGCCTATCCCTCGATCTCTTTGCTCCCGTTGGACACACTCTCTGAATAAGCGTGCCATCCTTTCATCAGAATTTGGAGCGGACAGAAATGAGTTTGGTTCCGTTCTGTGGGGTTGACTCCGACCAGACAACCTGTAGGGATGGTATCGTCTATCATTCCTCATATTTTCCAGTGGCTGCCTTTGATCTTCTGGGAGCATGCTTGGGTCAGCTACAGTTGGCCCTTGCCTTGATCTTCCCCTGTTGGGTTCTGATCTAAGCACTTCCTCGGGTCCAACTTCGGGCTGAACTCTAGCTCGGCCCCGTTCATTGGTGTTCCTGTGGTTAGGCAGCATGACCGGCTCAGCTGCAGTTGACCTCCGCCCGGTACCTTCCGCGTTGGGTTCGGCACCAAACGCTTCCTCAGGCCTAACTTCGGGCTGAGCTCGGTCTCGGCTCCTACCATGGCTACCCCTGCCGTTAGCTCCTTCGAAGAAGGAAGATCTTTGCTGTCTCTGAGATCCTCCAGATTGGGACTCGCCCCATGATTCAGTGTTGCGGTTGGATTCTTCAGCGTCCCTTAAGCGTGACATGAGATGGTCTACCAAGGCTTCCTGCTGGGACGTGAAGCGGTTAGTTACTTCAACAACAACTCTGTCCAAATCTGCCCTAGTAATTGCTGCAGGCTGTTCTGTGGCAGGAGTGGCTGGGTTAGCCTGTCCTTCATTTGTTGCCGTTGCTGGATGAGGACGGTTCACTTGATTTGTGGCAGCTGGATCAGGAAGGCTGCTGGATGCGATGTTTTTTCCTTTGTTAACATCTTTTCTCTGTTTGGGAGGCATGTTTTCCAAGCGGCGGACGATGGTGTTAGGAAAACTTGTTAAGCGGATGAAGCTGAAGCTTCGAGCTTCTAGTTCTCAGTGAAAGCACCAAAAATGTTTGCACAAAAAATGGACAAACACCTCAAAGTTGTATGATTTAGTAGATCTTATGTTGTTCTTAGTGATTTGGGTGATTTATGCAAATATATGAAAAACAGGGGCTAAACTGTAAAAAGACACGCAGATTTATAGTGGTTCAGCCAGAATGTGCCTACGTCCACTTTATATGTTATTTCTCTTCTTTTGTTGTGATTACAAGTACAAAGCTTTGGTACAAGTAAAAGAAAGTTGTTTGAAAGTTCCTTCCGTGCTTGAGCTCTCAAAAACTTGTCCCCATTGTTGTATCCCTGCCCCTCTATTTATAGAGTGAAGCTGGGGGTAGGGGTCTTGGAGGTATATAGCAGCTGGCGGGCCTGGGCTGAGACAATCTGGCCTGGAACACCTTGGTTCGGCATCCCTTGATTCGGTGGTAGGTTGATTCGGTGAAGAGTTGGTCCGGTCGTGTAGTTTGGACCGGCGTGTAGGTTGATTCGGCATAGACTGATTCGGTGGGGAGTTGTTCCGGTCGTGTAGTTTGATTCGGCGAGGAGTTGGTCCGGTCGTGTTGTTTGGACCGGCGTGTAGGTTGATTCGGCATAGACTGATTCGGTGGGGAGTTGAACATGGTGGATGTTTGGTCCGGTAGGGTCAAAATATACCCAACAGAAACTATTTAAAAAAAACAAATCTGACAATTACTAACAAATTTCCTTCAATGATCATAACATAAAAGTATTTATATAGGGAGATATTGATTTTCTTTGATTTAGTTTTTGTCTGTAACTAAGAACAGAGATATTAACTATATTTAGAGACATGCAGATCCATATTCACATTCATATATACAATCACATCTATAACATTACTTCACCAATACATTTAAGTATATACCAGAATTTAGTTTTGAAAAGAGTGTTTACTCACCTGCTTAACTTAAGAACAGAGAATAGTGCTCAGGTTTTTGAATTGAAAATGAAGTCTGCTCTTGATTTTGAAATGATTTGTTGTGTACTTGAATCTGAACTTGAATTTACTTGATTAGGGTGAGTTGATCCTTGCTTTAGCTTTAGGTTTAAATTTGCAGATGTAGATTGTTGTTTGAAATTTCCTCTGGTTAGTTTACAGCTTTTAGTTTTCTCTGTTTAGTTTTGAAAATAGAAGATAGAAAAGAAAAGAGAGAGTAGAGGTAGAGGTATATATAGCCAAATTTTATCTTTTATTAAAAATGAAAAGAAAATGAATATCATGACACTTGTTAAATTGTATGATCAAATTAGTTACACTTGTAATTTCATGTAATCCTTAGCTTACATTAGTTATTATGCATGAGTTAATTACTTTTTAAATGGTTTAAAAAAACTTTTATATTTAATTTCCTAATTAATATATACATTTCTTAATTTATATATATATAAAATCCATAAAAATAATAATATAAAACAAACTATATCCTAAATAAAATCCTATATAATATATTTTAAAATCCAAAATATATTTAAGATGTATATCTGTCTTTTGAAATTCAATATCTAAATTCAAATACAATTTAAAATCCAAACTGTAATCAACTCACACAAATATATTTACTTAAACAAACACAAATTCAATTTGTTTGAAAATAATAATTTTTCTATTTAAAATCTTCTTATATCCATATATATAAACAATCATTATTATTATTTTTTAAAGAATAATTTGTCAAATTTTAAGTAATTATATTAGGAGATTATCAAATATTTATCCAAATATCTATAATCCAATTTTTTATCATATTTTCAAATTCACTTACACAACCAGATATCTTTTATTATCATAATTTTATTTGTTCAATTGAATAAACCGGTTAATTATCCAATTACCATATGTCCAAAAATCTCGGTTATCACATTCCTCCCCCCTATGAATCTTTTCGTCCTCGAAAAGGAACGAAGCCATAATTTTCAATACTTATTATCAGATAAATTATCTTTTGATCATTTTTTTAAAACACTTTAAAATCTATATAGTATTACAAAAATAGTTTTTATAAAAATACTTTTATAACTCGATGTCTCAACAAATCCATCCTCGTTCTCACAAAAATTCGGTCATACGTTGATCAGGCGTAGGACTGAAAATCTATAAGTACTTGGTAAACCCGTTTTCAACACCCAGTGAAAATACTTGGAAAATAATTTATGAAAATATAGAAAACCGTTTTGAAAACTGAGGAAATATCTTTGGTGAGAATGCTCTGGAAATCATCACCCCCATCCATGGTCACAGTTACATCACGGGTTACGTTACCATCGCAGCAAAAGTCCATGTAACTGATGACAGCATGGAACCCACAACAGATCGCAGTTACATTCCAGGGTTACGTTGCCGTCGCAGCAAAAGTCCATGTAACTGTTGGCTCTCAGCGGCACACACGATTTCGCTGTCAAAATGAAACTTCTCCACTCTACATAGGTCGCAGTCTACCGATATAAAATCAAACGCAGACTGTTGGCTCTCAGCGGCACACATGACTTTCGCTATGTTACCATAGTGTCGCAGTCTACCGATATAAAATCAAACAGAGACTGTTGGCTCTCAGCGGCTCACACGACTTTCGCTATGGTCTGCAGTAGATCGCAGTGACATTGAGTTAAACTGTCGTCACAGCATAACTCAAATGCCCCTGTGGGCACCAGCCCCTCGACTTTCGCTACACAAATAATCCTCAGGAACTAGTTTATTCCGGACTCCTCACAGGATTAACTTTAGAAACCCCCCTTGGGGTTCAAGGCAGTACCACCCCGTGGTACTCCTGAGAAGTTCATTTCAAGGAAGCGCCTTTTTCCCCAGAGCTATTCTCAAAACACTTTATACTATCTACTTATAGTATCTTCAAATCATACCCTTTATGATTTATCAAAATCTCCTTTACACAAAATCGATTACCAAAATCGATAATTCTCAAACTAGGCTTTTCAAAATCCAAAATTGATTTTCCCAAAAATCAAAAGCCTTTCCCAAATTCATAGGTTCCCAAAACCTTTTCCAAAATCATTCTCATAAGATCCTTTATATATATATATAGATATATATAACTTCGAAAATCTTTGGATCATTTCAAACTTGTATAAAACCTCTTTTAAACTTCAAATATTTCAAAACCCTTTTTATTCTGGCTAGATTCAATAAGGGAAGTTTATCATATTACAAAATATAACTTTATTTATTGTCAAATCAAATATTCAAGTTTGATTTCTTTATAAAGTTATTTACCATTTACATACCTCCATAAAGTAAATTTCAACCAAAGAAATACCCAATTCCATTATATTTCACATAATATACCTTTCATTTTCGAAAACCATTTCAAATTTCTTATCCTCAAATTTTAAATGCCAATTTCATTCAAACCCGTACGATGTACACATATCATCCGTACGCTATATCAATTTGATCGCTCAATCGATCACACAATTTCACTTCCGAACTAGTATTTTCCACCCGGCTTCCTAGTGCGGACTCAGATCTGGTTTCCTGATCAGAAACCGTCATTCTCCTTGCATAGTCACAACTATGATAGAGAATATCCAGAACCAATCAACAATCCATATCCAGGTTCGCCGTCGAAAATCGAGCGAAAAATCCTAACTCGGATCGATAATACTATCTCAAAATTCTGTGTTCGAATCTGGATCAAATCACTATGCGAATAGAATAATATACGTATATCCTACGTATTTATATTTATTGGTTATTAGCCAAATCAATTCTCTTTTCTATTCACATTTCCTTTAATTCCATTCACTTATTCTCAATTGCTTCCATTTCCAATTGAGTTATTACTTCAATTGCAAACAGTTTGAACTCTGACCTATTTAAATTTAAAAATAGCTTGAAAAAGTTTAAAATAGATAAGAAGTTGAAAAATAGTTATTAGTTTGTAAAATAGCTGTAAAATAGTTAAGTAGGTATAAAATAGTTAGATAATTGCAAAATAGTTTTTTTAAAATAGTGATTAGATATAGGTAACTGAAAAACAGTAATGAGTTTATAAGACAGTTTCAAAATAGTTAAATAGTTCCAAAATAATTGTAAAATAAGTATAAGATAGTTTGGGGTTTAAGAAGAAAGATTGTATAGTAAATAGTTTGGAAAAATTTATTTGTATTAAAACAATTTATTTTGAAAATAATCCAAAGCCAAACTGTTTAATTTCCCAATCTCCATTTCCAATTATTTTCCCATCAATTCAATTTTAATTTCCACTTCCATTTAAATTGACTCAATACTTCAATTTCCATTGAAATTGATTTAATCCCAATTCAAGTTGAATTAACATTAATTCCTTTCCAAATTCAAATCAAATTCCATTTGATTTTTAAACTTATTCAACTTTTAATCATAATTCCAAATTATTTCAAATCATTTCAAATTGAACCAGCTTCAATTTCAAATTATTTCAATTCTAATTTACCATTTGAATTTTTAAACTTATACATCTTCAATCACAATTATAATTAATTCAAATCAAATTCAATTTGAACTAATTCTATTCAAATCTCAATTTAAAACTATCTCGAACTATATAAATTTGTGTTAAACATTTTAAATGTTGATTTAATTCCTTAAGTCAAATTAACCCTTATTTTTAAATCAAATCAACCTTTATTTTTAATTGAACAACTTAAATCTTTAAACCATTTAATTCTGAATCCAAATTCCAAAATTCCATTTTAAATTATCACTACTTAACTTAATTTAAAGTTCAATTTAAAGGTTCAAAGAAATTTTATGTGACGTCCCACCTCAATACCCACGCTAGCCAAGGACACTACGATGTAGTGTTGTCAACTAGCGCGGAGAATAAGGCTGTTGAGGAGCGACCATCCATGTAATTAATTATCACACGGTGGCTATAAAATAATCTTCGGAAACAAACATAGAAATAAACATAACACAAAGCAGTCACAGACATCCATATCACAAAGGCGGAAGAAGATATGAATATATAACTAACACATGAAAGTGTACATCAGAGTAGTGGTCAAAAAGTTCCACAATAATACAAAAGAATAGCAACCTGTGCTATACAAAAAGAATACAACTATGAGTCCATATCTCAAGTGTATACAACAAAAACTGCTAAACTAAATAGTCAGCCAAAAGTCAGAGTAGCGAATCCCGGAAGGAAGTCAAGCAGAAGCACCTGTAACATCTCGGTCTGACCCGAGTATTATTTAAGAAAATAATAAACGGATCAGTCTATCTATAAATATCAGATGACATGATATAGAATAAAAGATATGGCATAAACATATAATATCCATACTGACATACTACTATAAGTATGAAAATGATGATCAACAGGAGATCAACCGATGAGAAATGATCAATATCACGAGAATCTTCTCAAAGATCCAAAGAGGGCATCATACCCTAAACTTGTACTCATAACAAGTCAATGACATATAAATCCAGAAATCAAACAAGAAATCCAGAAATCATAAAAAGAGAAAGAGGCCTATCACATGATGGTCCGAAGACCATGGGGAGCTACCCCATATGTGTGAGTCGGAATCACACTGATTGAGGCCTAGGCTAACCAAAAAGCAGAAAGGTATGTGTGAATGGAATCACACAAGTGGTGTCTAGCCTAACCTCGCAAACATAAAGATATGTGTGAGTCGGAATCACACTACTGCGGCCTAGACTAACCTTGCGGACAAAGAGATGTGTGTGAGTCGGAATCACACTATTGCGGTCTAGTCTTACCTTGCAAACAAAGAGACATCGCACAATTGCTAGTCTAAATCATAAAATGATCATCATGATCAGCGAGAAGTGTCAATCACACCAAGCTAGTAAATATATGAGTTTAGCTTCATGTCCCATAACCACTTGCTTAACTTAAATATTTACGAACAAGCTGTAAATCTTCACTAGGAAATTGTCACGAAAAGGGTTCAATCGAACAAGTCCAAGAGCTAACCGACGAAGTGAACGCAAGCGTTTCATACCACTCGTTTTACTAAGTCGTTTAAGTCGATTTCTCGTTCGAGTGAAGTAAAGGCTTGTATATACTAGTAGATTGAAAATCGGTTTGAGAAAACGAACTTTAGATATTTAAAATAGTGTTGAAATCGCTTTGATGAAAGAGTTTTGATATTTACTATTAGTATTGAAACCTTCATATATCTTTAAAGTGACAAGTCATAAAACGATTGTAGAACAAATCAATTCACGTTCGAAGCCGTGAGTAAAGTCCAAAGAAGTCAATCCCAAAACCATCAAAGTAGAAGTTCTGATAAATGCTTTGTCAGAAGAGATTGCCTACGCAGAGTAATTCGGGGTTCGACCTAGTGAAGGCAAGCGGTCCAGCGACCTAGTGAAGGCAAGCGGTCCAGCGACCTAAGGAAAAATAGGTCATACGACCTAAGGAAATCTCGAACAAAAAGTCTAAGTGTAAGGTCGGCGACGACCTACGACTTACGAGCTACGACCTAAGTGGGATGCGACTTAGTGGGGCATAGGTCGGAGACGACCTACGACTTAAGGTCAAGCGACCTAGTGAAATAGCAGGGGAAATATTAGGTCGGAGACGACCTACGACTTAAGGTTTAACTCGCGAACGACTTAACATTGCCTGGGGATTATAGGTCGGCAACGACCTAAGACTTCGCCTGGAGATTATAGGTCGGCAACGACCTAAGACTTAACAAAATTCGAGCGACCTAGTGGTTTGCCTTAGAATTTTAGGTCGACAACGACCTAACGTTTTGCCTGGGGATTTTAGGTCGGCAACGACCTAAGGTTTAAAGTTTAACTCGCGAACGACTTAGCATTTTGCCTAGGAATTATAGGTCGGCAACGACCTAACGTTTTGTCTGGAGAATTATAGGTCGGCAACGACCTAAGACTTAAGTGCGAACGACTTTTGCCTGGGAATTTTAGGTCGGCAACGACCTAAGACTTAAGAGCGAAGACCTTACATTTCGCCTGGGGGTTATAGGTCGGCAACGACCTAGGACTTAAGATAATGGTGACTTTTCAACGCGCGAGCTAGCAGCCTGGACGACCTAACTTAGGCAGAACGACTTAAGGCTGGAAATTCACCAAAAACGCTAAAAGTGGAGCTTTTTGCCAATCCAACCCAAACCAAATGCCAATGTGCATGTAAAAGTGATAGGGAATCATTCCCAACAGTCCAATGACAATCATAGGCAAGATGTGAGATCAAAAATCTCACCTTTTCCACGAAATTGATGTTGGAGAGCTTAAGAACGAAGCAAGAATCAACCCCTAGCTTGAATCTATGTTCTTCACCTTGAATTCGGAGTTTGATGTTGAATTTACTAAAGATCTTGAGCTTGGAATTTTAATTTCTCTTTCCCCTCACCATTTTTGAAGAAGCTTGAAGTGTTTGATGAAGTGATGAAGAGAAGAGGGGGGTTGGGCTGAGTTAAGAAGGTGCAGTCCCAACCAAAGTCACAAGTGGGAAAAGTGACGAAAATTTCACTATCTCCAAACATATCGAAGTTTACACTCAAAAAGATCGCAAACGTCATTTTGAACTCAATGGGGGTGGTCTCGAGTCCTAATTTGACCGTATGCAAAAAGTAGCTTTTCGGACTAACATCCGACTAACGATAAAATATTTAAATATAAAATCGATAGATATGCGGGTTGTTACATTTTATCTTCAAAATTCAATATATTGCCCAATTTTATCTTCCAACTTTGAAACTAATTCTTAAACAATTTTAAGTTACAAATTCAATTCTTAACATTCAAATCTTAAGTTAAAAGGAATTCCATATCCTTAATTTCAAATTAAGGTTTAATTTTCATTTTGCTTACTCATTAATACACATTTCATTATTAAATACAACAACCATTTATGATATTAACCAAGATTATCATATCTGGAAACCAATTTATTATTATCTTTATTCTACAAATTCAAGATTTTAATTTTAGTTTGGATCCATTTCAAACTTATCTTCATTCAATTTCAATTTGGTTGTATTACTATTACCACTTAATTCTCATTATTTTATTTTATTCCAATGATTCAACAACCAATTTCTTTAATATATTTAATAATTAGAAAATTATTTCTATATATATATATCAAAAGATAAACTTAAATAAAAATCATTTATTTTAAAACCATTTTAAAACCTTTATATAAGAAAATAACAAGTACGCTCTCATATATATATATATATATACACTCAACTCGTTCTAGGGTACCATTGACCCTATCCTTAAAGAGTAATCCCAACAGAGCCAAGGTTCTCGCTTAACCTTTGCTCTGATACCAACTGTAACGACCCGGAAATTTCGAACCCGAAATTTCCAGATAGTTAGAAGAAAAAGAAAGAGATAGAAGAAAGAAACAGAAGAAGAAGAATCAGAAACATCAACATCTCACATTCGCAGCGGATAAAATATAATAATAAATGATAACAGTTTTACAAAACAATATTAAATCTGTCGATTTCATTTTAATACATCAGAGTTACATATTTATACAGACACTGGATATACATAATTATCAAGCCTCAGATATACAATAATATAACACAGTAGAAACACTCCATACGTTCCTGCCATCCAGCTCGTCTCCTGAACTCCCAAACGTCCTTACCTGAAAATCTGTAATACTCGGTCTGACCCGAGCATTACATCAAAGTAACACCCGGGTCAGGCTGGAAACCAGCGTGAGTAAACCCATCTAACAAGAAATTCCAATTTATAGAACTTATTTAAAACCCGGGGTAACTCGTACTTTACTATAAGTAACCAACTTATATAGTCAATACTTATTTTCACAAAAAAATATCTAAGTATCCAACTTAGTTTAAATGGTCCATATTATCCCAAACCTGCCTATTGATTTCACATATCAATCTATAAAGAATTATGGAAGATTTCAAATCGAAGTGGTTCCGGATATCACTGATATCCGATCCCGGTCTCTTCGAATTCAAATGTCATCTTAACCCAAGTTATTCAAATGTAATACAATTCAAACTTTAAATGCAGGATGTCACTTTTACCTAGTATTCCATCATTAATAGATAATCACATTTTCACTGTTCAGCCCAAACATATCATATCACAAAACTTTTCATATCAGAGATATCAATCAATTCAAGGCATTAAATATAATCCAAAAATATGAATTATTAATCCATATTAAAATTTATTTAATTAATTCAAATTAAATTAGTTACTTAAGAATTAATCACCAATTCCCTGCTTAATCATAATTAATTACAATCCTTTAATTAATTAATCACCCCTTAATTACCTTATAAGCTCATTAATTAATCTTTAATTACAGATTAATTATTCTTTAACTATTAATTAATAAACCTTAATTATTAATTAATAAAACTTAATTTCAAATTAATTAATTATTTATTACAATTTAATCAATCCTTAATTACCAATTGATTAATCTCTAATTACTTAATTAACTAATACTTAATAACAAATTAATTAACCTTTAATTAATTAACTTTTAACCCTTAATTATTAATTTATTAATCCTTAATCATTAATTTAATTAATTAATTAATCCTTAATTACTTCATTAACTACCAAACCTTAATTATGAAGTTAATTAACCTTAATCAATCTTTAATTACTTAAGATTTAATCAATTAAAAGATAAACCATTTATCTTTATTATTTAATCCTTATTTAATAACCTTTGGAAATAAATCATCATCAATACATTAATTAACTTAAAATCTTTAAGTTAGATTAAGGATTATAAAACATTTCATTTTCTTAATTATTCACTTAATTACAAAAATTAAGTTTATAAACTTTAAAACAAAAGTTATATAGATAAAAACACTTTTAACTTAATAAATTTGGAATAATTACTTTTGAAAACAATTTGAGATTAAATTAAATAATCACCTAATATTTAATTATTCAAATCAAGATAATTTAATTTCAAAACAAATTTGCACTTATAGTCTCTATATTTTGAAAATTTGTTTTAAAGTTGATCAATATCTTTGTTTTTGAAACTTATTTTAAATATTTGCCATCTCTTTTTGTTTATAAATTAGTCAACAATTTACATAAAATTTTGAAATCTGTAATAATTTAAAAATCTGGTAGCTTAACTCAACTAGCCCGAGACAAGCGAACAAAACCAGGCCCATTACTGATTTTCTCGAGCCCTACTTCGAGTTAACCAACATGCTTCGAGCAAAACCATCATTTCCCCGAGTTCGACCCGATGAAAAACTCATCTTCCTCAAATCTTCAAATAACACCAGATACCCATTATCACGCGTGCACGTGCACGACTGGACGCCACTACTACGATCGTCACCGTGACCTTCCACCAGTCTACGACGTCCATCTCATCACGAACGATCACCCAGAACCACGAGTCTCCCCGTAAAACAAAATCGAACACACCCGAACCCATCAGGCAAAACTCGATCACCTATTCCTCCTAGCGCCACACAATTCCGATCACCGAAGTTCACATCTTCTTATCCACAGCCTCGCCGATGACCCCTACTTCAATTCCCATATGGCCAATCAACTCCGATGTTGTCTCGTCACCGCAAATGTCACGAGAACATCGACTAACCCATCAGAACATTAAACCCTACAACGCCCCTGTATCGCCGCCGCGATGATCGTTGGACACTCCAACCATTTTTCCCGTGACCTCCTCCCTTCCAGCCACCTTCAGGCACAACCTCGAACACCCCAGGTTCACCAATCGCCAGAAATTGGTGAAATCTCAGTTCCCGTTCAACCCCAAATTACTCAATCAATACATGTTTAAAAATCTAGATTTTACTCTTAAAAATCATCGTTTCCAAAATCGATTCAAATCATATAAGTTAAACTTGAGATTTATCTACTTTGATTTTTGATTCAAATCGATTTACCACTGTACACTTTAATTTTTGACATAATTACTTCATGTGTATACTTGAAACTATTTAAAAAAAACAAATCTGACAATTACTAACAAATTTCCTTCAATGATCATAACATAAAAGTATTTATATAGGGAGATATTGATTTTCTTTGATTTAGTTTTTGTCTGTAACTAAGAACAGAGATATTAACTATATTCAGAGACATGCAGATCCATATTCACATTCATATATACAATCACATCTATAACATTACTTCACCAATACATTTAAGTATATACCAGAATTTAGTTTTGAAAAGAGTGTTTACTCACCTGCTTAACTTAAGAACAGAGAATAGTGCTCAGGTTTTTGAATTGAAAATGAAGTCTGCTCTTGATTTTGAAATGATTTGTTGTGTACTTGAATCTGAACTTGAATTTACTTGATTAGGGTGAGTTGATCCTTGCTTTAGCTTTAGGTTTAAATTTGCAGATGTAGATTGTTGTTTGAAATTTCCTCTGGTTAGTTTACAGCTTTTAGTTTTCTCTGTTTAGTTTTGAAAATAGAAGATAGAAAAGAAAAGAGAGAGTAGAGGTAGAGGTATATATAGCCAAATTTTATCTTTTATTAAAAATGAAAAGAAAATGAATATCATGACACTTGTTAAATTGTATGATCAAATTAGTTACACTTGTAATTTCATGTAATCCTTAGCTTACATTAGTTATTATGCATGAGTTAATTACTTTTTAAATGGTTTAAAAAAACTTTTATATTTAATTTCCTAATTAATATATACATTTCTTAATTTATATATATATAAAATCCATAAAAATAATAATATAAAACAAACTATATCCTAAATAAAATCCTATATAATATATTTTAAAATCCAAAATATATTTAAGATGTATATCTGTCTTTTGAAATTCAATATCTAAATTCAAATACAATTTAAAATCCAAACTGTAATCAACTCACACAAATATATTTACTTAAACAAACACAAATTCAATTTGTTTGAAAATAATAATTTTTCTATTTAAAATCTTCTTATATCCATATATATAAACAATCATTATTATTATTTTTTAAAGAATAATTTGTCAAATTTTAAGTAATTATATTAGGAGATTATCAAATATTTATCCAAATATCTATAATCCAATTTTTTATCATATTTTCAAATTCACTTACACAACCAGATATCTTTTATTATCATAATTTTATTTGTTCAATTGAATAAACCGGTTAATTATCCAATTACCAGATGTCCAAAAATCTCGGTTATCACATGTGCTCACTATTCGGATTAGCTGGGAGAGAACCTTTGTGTCATATAACCCATTCTGAATAAGTGATATGACGATATGGATAACATTTGAAGACCGGTGGTGAAGACCGGGTATTTGTGAAAACGATAGGATGACCTATCGATTGTCTCTACACCATTAGCTACGGTATAGAGATTTCCTTTGTGATGGGAAGTTCGATCGGGATTGTTGAGTGGCATATGGATTCTGGTCGGTATAGTCTGTACAACTCTATCGATAGGGATCTCTAAACACTCGAACAGAACAATTCGGCACGATATTGTTTTAAAATAGGTTAAATGAAATAATTTTACCCAAAACTATTTTCGTAGATAAAGGAAATAATCTTTGTAAAATATGGTTGGTTGGTTGTTAGAAAGTGATAATATTAAATTATTTTCATTGATTATTGAATAAGAAATTGAAATCCTAACTCCAAAGAGTTAAGAAATAAAATCCATATACGAATGGCATTTGTAAATATAAATTGTAAATGTGATTTGTATTTTGAAATGGAATTTCAGAGAAATGTTTTGAAAAGAATTTGGAAATTTTGGAGATTTGGAAAATTTTAAATTCCTTTTGAGTTTGGAAATGAATTTCCAAGGTTTTAGAAAAGTGTTTTGAAGGGATGAAAGCTCTAAACTCTTTTAGGTCGCTGGAAAATAATTCCGATGATGATCGCGACATCATTGGTGTCCATTTTCGGGTTTCCAAAAGAGGAATTGCTGCCAAATTGTTTTAAATGGAAGTTGTTGAAAACTGGAATATTATTAAGTTGTTAACGTGTAAAGTTTGAAATTGTTAAAATGGAAACGAAATTGAATGTTGGAATTCATTTCGGATTTGTAAGCAAATAGAATTGAATTGGAGTTGAATTTGATTTGTTATAAGCAAAGCGAAGTATTGAAAAAAATTAGTAAGTGAAACTAATTGATGAAAAGACCAAATAGATATGGTTTGAAAAGAATTCAATATTTATAAGAAAGGGTAAATTAAAAATTCATATGGAATTTGAAATCCAGTTTAAATATAAGTGGTTGTAAACTAAAATGGTGAATTGAAATTGAATTATGTTTGGGAATGAATAAAAGAATAAAACTGGAATTGAAACTGAAATATTGATAACCAATTTGAATTGTGTGAAATAAAATGAAGTTGTAAAAATTGGTTCGAAATGAACTAAAGATAATAAAAGTGGAAGAAATAATAAAAATAAAATTGGTTTGAGATGAAATGAATTAGAATGGTTCAAGCTTAATAAAATGTTCTCAAATAAAATAAAGGCGAATATGGAATGGAATGCAAAGGTATGGTTGGTGAATAAAACTAGAAATGGGATGGAATTTAATACAAATTGTATTGAAATCAATTTAAAATCATTCTAAGCTTAAGTAATTGTCTATTTACATAAATATTGTCGAATTGCGTAAAGAAATGGGTCATTCGACATAAACGGAAGTAAATAAAATTTTATGAATCGATAGAAGTTCAATAAATTGATTTTTTCATCAATTGAAATGAATATAGGTTCATTTCGTTTAAAAATGAGTTGAATGAAAGAAACTGTGTTGTAAACCATTTAAGTTGAATGTCGTTGTATATAAATTGATTGTAAACACTTACAAGTAATGTCGGAAATTATATAAGTTGCTTATAAACCTTGTTTAGTATGCATTTCTTTTAATATGCATGTGTTGTAGTTGTTTAAAAGAGTAAATTGTTAATAACTTTATATATATGTCACTTACGTGTTTAAATTGAGTAAGTACAGGTACCAGGGCTGCCGTTTGGCTGGATTTGGTTGCGTTAATAAGCTAATAAATAACTGCTTTGCTTAAAAAAATGCTAAAAAGGTACGCCTACACAATAAAAAAAGGACATATGAACTGTTTTTCTGCTTTTCCGACCGTGTGGGACAATGTATATTGTAACGACCCAGTATTTTGGACCATTCAAATCGACAATAAATCCACACATGTCGGACTTGAATAATTCAAAACAATGGATTGTAAATAAAATTTGGCAAACTCAACATATACAGTAAATAAAATAATTACAGATCACAGTCACAGAGTAATATAACAATAATGCAGCGGAAATAAAAGGATAGTAGTTCATGAAGCTACTATATATATATATATAACAGAGTTAAACAAGATACAACAGAAGTCTCGAATACCATAGATGTCTCAATACAATAATCAATACAAGATCTGAATACATCACTGGAATCAACTGAATGACTGAAAACAGGATCGATAGATAGACTGGATCTCCAAGCGAAGCTCCAACTCCAAAGGTGAGTCTCAACTGCTGTATCACTCAGTCTGACCCGAGCGTAAAGCAAAACAACAAAACACTCGAGTCAGGATTAACATTCTTATATTCAATAAATCCAACTCAAGTGAAATATCAACTGAAATACAAGTAACTTAAAGGATGTTTGGGATAACCATCCTCTAAGGGTCCGTTAAACTATTTACTATGTAGTAATACTCGCTATTATAATAGTGTCTAAATAAGTAAAGTATAATCATATCGGAAAATAGCGTTAAGGGGATGGAGAACCTTAACGCAGTCGGATCTTAAAATCATAATCGTAGTAAAGCTCGATATGGTAGGTGACACGGCACAACTAGGCAATGCCAGGGTAGATATACCAATTACGCACACGGACTGATGGATACGCATAGCAGCCACTACCGTTCCACCTCGAACAACACTCCCAAATCGGAGGATGGCCATCTAGTCAAATCACAAGTAAGAGTATAATATCGAAGAAATGCGTCCGAGAAGAGGTGCTACCTCACTGGTCCGAGATCGCTCCTGTTTTAGCCACCTTATGCCAACTCACGGGAGTTGGGTCCACGTAACATACCTTAAGAACGCCGCCACCATCCTACTTCATTCTGGAATCTCCACCGCGTACACGGTTGTCAAAGTGGTTTTCGGTATCGACAGAGAGTATGTCCATATCCGATCCCGGTCTCTTTGCCAACCAATCGTTATTATAACACCGTGGTCATTTCAAAATAGTTTATACTTCAAAACCAAAATATCATTATCATTTCAAAATCCAATTTAATACGATATCATTTCACTTCATATATATCCATTTTCAAAATCATATTACTTCCCAAAGTTATAATGTTTTCAAAATCATAGTCTGGAAATCATAGTATTTTGGAAATCATAACACTTTCCTTTTAAACAGTTAGATATTAAAATTTCGTTATAAAATAAATTAGTTTCCTCAAATTTCACAAATCGATTCAAATAACTCGAATTCCAAAAAAAATTAATTTAATCAAATCTCAAATTATCAGTTTCAACTCGATTCAGCTTCTAAATAAACCATTTCAAATTATCGATTTCAAATACATATCTGAACCATAAAATAAGCCATTTCAATTTTAATATATTTCAAAGCTTTTATTATTCAACATTTCAAAACTAAATTCGACAAATTTATATACATATCAAATTCACTTTACAATTATTTAGTTTTGAAATAATAACTTAACATTTCCATAACATTTGAATACAATTTCAATTTACAATTTAAATAAACAAAATATCCTTTTTAAATATTTATACGTTTGAAATATCCATTTAAGTCACCTTTTCAAATTTCAAGTTGTAAATCACTTCTTTAAATTTCAAATTCAATACATTTTAAATCAAACTTATTTAAGTATAATTCTTAAATAAAATATAATTTCAATCAATTTCAAATCATTATAAATTCTATATTTCAAAAATATAGATATTAAATAAATACTTAAACATATTTTTTTCAACTTTATTAAATCAACTTTATTGAATCTTTAAAAAAAATCAATATTTATCAAAACCATATATATCTTTTCAAAACCAAAGAAATCATTTCCAAAACATTTATATATATAGACCAACGGTGCCTGTATATAATTTTCTATCCTATGGTCAAGTGATACGGATATTTATCATTTCAATCCGCGATTTTAAAATATATATACGGGTATATATCTTTTCAACCCGCAATCCCAAATTCAATTCAATGGAAATCGCTTGGGTTTATCATTTCAACCCATAACGATTTTCTCCTATTCTACAAGATCGTTCGGGTATGTATCATTTCAACCCATAGTGATTCTATACTAACAGGGAACTTGCAGAGTGATAACAGATATGATAATAAAATAACAACAGCAACAGGCATATATCAACAATATGAATAACAGATAATGGTGTCAGATGTCATAGGTGAACAAATACAGATAATGACATATATATAACAATGTGAATAACTAACAGCAGCATATTGCAATTAACGTTTCAATCGAAATCAAATTTAATAAATATAAGAACATTAATCGTGAGTGATTGCTCACCTTTCAAGGTTAGAGAGGATAGACAATGAAGTTGAGTTACGAATCCAAGCACGAATTTGAACGGACAAGCTGATAGATACGAATCAAATAAAAGAATCAGAACCGGATAAAATGAAGATAGATAATATAATTGAACTTATATATATAGTACAGTATATATGCAGACCTTATGTTTGACATATATAAAAATCAACCTACTTAAACATATATATAGAACCAGCAAAACATTTATATACAAGATAGTACAATATATATATATAGTGGCTTAATAGGAAATATATATATATATACGAATATATAACTGCAATGCATAAAGACATGGAAGAGAAATATAATTTCAATACAACAGATCAACTTATACTACATGATTAATATATATGACAGACAACTTATATTATATTGATCAACAACTTCCAAATGCTTACCAATATAAACAGCAATTTGTTCATTCAGTACAAAACTTATATATGCAGACTCACATCTATATAACTCACACAGCCTATATATATACACATATAATAACTCAGATTATACTGGAATTCATATTATTGCAGTCATATATAAATTTCGACCGAACACTACCTATATATATATCATTATATAAACCACACCCCAATGTATATAAAAAAAACAGATTATATAACTGACATATATTAACAGGCATGTATATATATTAACATATAACGTGATTCTATATACATAAACAAACAACTTTTATATCATATATATATACGACATGTTTTATATAACTATATATATGCATTGGAATTGTGTAATAGGTTCGTACAAGAATGCATACGAACAACCAATATATAAATGACTTACGTAACCTATATATAAACGAATATATATATATATAACTTCACAAGCCACATATATAACAGCTATATATATAAGATATAAAACAAACATAACATAGCTTGAATATAGAATTATAAAACTCCTATGCATGGACAACCGTTGTTATAAATTGCATATATTATACTAGCAGATATATTATATATATAACTTCTATAAATTTATATATATATATACCCGATTTTATATACAACTTACATTAAAATATAAAGCGACTGATGAGATCATATAGACATACATTATATCTTTCATACTAACATTTTTTTCCGTTCAAATCTATTATAATAAAATATGAAACACTTTATGTTATAAGCTTTAAAATATATGCTATTAAAATATATCCATACTATATTGCATTCCCTTCTTCACAGTAAAAAAACAAACTAAAATGATACCCTGTACAAAACAAATGCAAACATATTTACATGCATATTACACTATCACATCAAAAGACAGACCAAGCAGAAGATGAAAGGGAGAATGGAAGGCTCAAGTTGAGAAAGGGAAGGCTGCTCGGTCTATGGCTGCTGAACGGTCGGGAAGGAGGCGGCTCGATTTCTTGGCCGAGGTTGGGCACGGGACGTGTGAAGGTGGAACGAGAAGGCCAAGGGTGCGAGGATGTCAGGGACAGAGAATGGGAAGGGTGGCCGAGGTCTGAAGGAACGGCCACAGTGGAGAGGGATAGAGGTATGGCTTGGGCTGGAGGAATGTTGAAGCCGAGCTTGAGACGCAGCTGCTCGTGGGGTAGAAGGAGCGGTAGTGGAAGGAGAGTTGTCTTGCACGAGGGGAAGAGAGGGGAGGAAATACAAGGGGCGGTTGGGTTGCGTGGAAGGCTTGTGTAGAAAGAACAGAAGAGGTGAAAGAAGTGGAAGGAATAGAATTGGCAGAGGGAAAAAGGTTAAGATGAAGAAAGAAATGAAGAGGCAGAAGAATAACGGTTAGGCAATGGTAAATGTTTTGACGTAAAATGAAGGTGCATGCTCAACCGATGGCCTTTCAATTTCTAACGTTAATTCAAATGAACATTACCATTCTAGCCCATTTTTCATAAAATCTAAATACAAAATAAGTTCAAATCCAACAGGTTGAAAATGGTTACCAATACAGATATCCGTTTTGCGATTTTCGTCGCGTAACGGACACTGGAAAACAAAAATAAATATACTGTGTAGATCAGTACGATGAGATTATCAAAACGGTATACAGGTATCAGTGGTACGATCATCCGATCGAAAGTCAGTATCGGTGTCGAAATGCTGCAAAATGTCAGAAATAAGATGAACGGAGAAATAGACATCCAAATTTGACGAAACGAAAGATGACGTCTCACTCAGAAGATGATTTACAAATTTTCTATGTAAAATATTCAGGTTTGGAAAACATTTTATTATCACGAATTTTAACTGATTAAATTGAAGTAAATTTACGCGTGAAATAAATTTTCATATTTTCAGACGAAAATTTACCAGTTGCTATGTTTAATTAGACGCATTCCAAATATCAAATTTATATTTAAAAATTTTATCGTTTAAAATTTCACAAAATTCAATTAATTAAATAAATAAAACCACTGAAATTTGCGGGTCGTTACACTCTCCCCCACTCAAAACTTTTCGTCCCCGAAAAGGAAGAAGGTAGGAGAATAGAAACAACCAGAAAGAAATTAGATTGAAATACAAATAAAACAATTAAATTAACCATATGAATTTCAAATTAAACTAATTAATATTCAACAATTTGGTTGTAACAGCCCGATATTATTTAAACGAAATTTTAAATAAAATAAAACATTTTGAAATATTGAGTTAAAAATATAGTGTATTAATTTGTATAAAACGAAATTTAAAACGTTACATTTCGTTACGTTCTGTCCGTTATTAACGTTACTGTAGAATAAAATCTTATTAGTGATGATAATAACTATTTTTAAATTCGGGTTAAAAAGATATGTTATATTTTTGAGAACCGTTAACATTTATTAAATTTATTTAATAAAAGAAATAAGACAAATTGTACGTTATTTGGGCGTTTTATAATTTTCTTTTGTTTTCACCGTTCATTTGATTTTGGATGCATTGGCAATTCAAAAAAATTCAGCCGTTTAAAATCGTTCACGCGTGATATATTCGTTCACTTGGCCTCCCATACGTTTCACATATTTAATAAAATTGATGGCCTTAAATTCTTTACCGTTCTAAAACTTTCCATCTGCCTTCTATATACAAATTTGTGGACATCTGTTAATATTGGTTTCCATCACTTCAGCTTTTGTTGAGATCTCGTACAAGGTATGGCTGTCTATTTTCTTCTTCCTTTTCTTTTTTTTTTTTTTTTTTTTTCTTTCTTCCACCGGTAGACTTTGCTTTGTTTCGGTTACCTCCTTCATACTCGTCCCATGCCTCCACCCCTTGCCAGACCACCACCGCCCATGCCCCAGTCCACCACCAGCCATCACCAGACGACAGCCCTGCCCACGCCCTACCAGCGAACCCCACCACCAGACCAAGCCTGGCCACGCCTACCCATTCGCCACCCCATGCCAACCATCACGGCAACCCCGTCCCACGCCTTCGCTGCCACCACCACGCCACGATCCCCACGCCAAACCCTTTCCCAGTGCCTCGCCCAGACCGAGAACCCCTGAACTCCTGGCCAACCACCATACCGTACACCAGCCAGCACCATGAGCCTAGACCCTCCTCCACGAACCTATCAACCTACCCCAACCGTGCCGAGACCACCTGACGTGTCCAATCCAACCTCCCCAGGCCAAAGCCATCACCCCACGCCTGACATAACCCCACGCCTGACATCACCCCACGCCTGACATCACCACCGCCTCCAAAACCCACTGACCTGCGCCAGATAGCCACCACGAAAAAACATGCTGTTATCCTGACACACTCACACCTTATATATTTGCCACCGAGACTTGTTTGACAAAGATGAAGTTCTGCTTTTGTTTTGTATTTGTAACCTTTCGTTTATTTGTCACTGACTTTTGAGTTTGAAGAAAAAAAAATGAACTAAATCTATTTCAGTTTGTTTTCTTGGCAGCTGTGAATTTGTACTGCCTCTGTCTTGTTGAAAAGAAATAGTGAACAGAGATTTCCACTTCATGCTTTATTTTGAATGTTGTAAATTTCCCACTGGCCTTTGTTGTGAAAATGAGAATTTGTAAATAATGCAAAATTTTACTTTGCAAAATCTTTAAGTTATAATCTCCAATAAAAGTGGTCGAACCAATTCCTTCTATTTTTTTTTTCTCAACTTGATTTATTTTCGTTCGTTTACTTCAATTTGGAAAATTCGTTATTCGTGCATTCTTTTTGATTGTCTATTTATTCGCTTTATTCTTTCGACTTTAGATCAGAATCAAGTCGGCGAGTCTGCTAACGACTGATAGTGCTATCCGCGTGCTTTCTAATTGCATCGTACTTCTTTCTTTCTGAATCTCCAGCTCCGTAGAGGTGAGTAAATCTCACACGAATATCCATACTTATATGAAATTGTGAAACGACCGCAACTGAATGTGTAGAAATAAATAAATAAATAAATGCTGTTATAATTACCTGTGATTTATTTATAGTTGATGTTAATTGTTAAAACTGCATATCGTATCATCTGTTATATTCTGTTCTTATTTTTCTGTTATTCTATTCTGTTAAATCACACTGCAAGTTCCCTGTAGAATAGAATCACTATGGGTTGAAATGATACATACCCGAACGGACTTTAGAATAAGGGAAGGTCGTTATGGGCTGAAATGATAGGCCTGAGCGATTTTCAATTAAATTTTATTTACTTGGGATTGCGGGTTTGAAATGATAAAACCCGGATTTTCTTTGTAAATTACGGATTGCAATGATATAGTATCCGTATCACTTGAATTAGGCTAGAAAATATTATACAGACCCGTGGTTATTTTATGTATTTTTCTGAATATTTTAAATCATTTAAGAATTGTAATAATATTTTATTTGATTTAAACCGAATTTTAAAAAGATTTATTTAAAATAGAAATGATTTTTCTATGTAATAGATATAAATAAATGGAGGAATATTGATTTTTAAAACGAAACTTAAATTGAAATTTTGATAAAATAAAAAGAAAAATAGAAACTTAAGTTAAATAATTTAAATGAAATTTAGTTTAAATTGGTGGAAAATGGAGTTTAAGTTTAAATGTTGAAATGAATGTAATAGGCAAATTGGAAAGTTTTGGTTTTTAACTTGTAAAATTTCGTTTGAAGTAAAATTGGTTAAAGGATTTAAATGAACGTTGAATGTATGATTTTATAAGTTTTACTAGGTAGAATCCGTAACACTTGTTAAGTGCTGTGGATTGTATAAGTGGACTAAAAGACTAAAATGAACTAAGGCTATGATAGTACTTGGTAAGTGCTGTTGTAGCTGAAACTGAAACTGAACCTGAACTAATAAAAGGACTACTGTAGCACTTGTTAAGGACTGCAGTAGGCTGAATATAAATTTTTTGTTTTGAAATTTAATCGTTATAGCAGATAAATGTTGTTTTGTTGAATAAATATTATTTTTAAATATAACTTAACGTGATTGTTTTAAGTGAATAAGTGAACTACGAAAAGGTTAGATTTTTGAAATATAATAACTTAATATTTGTTTTAAGGAATAATGTCTTTGTTTTAAAATGGTTAATTCGAAGTATATTTGATAAATTGTTTAAATCTATAACCACGGGTTATAATAACGATTGGTTGGCAAAGAGACCGGGATCGGATATGGACATACTCTCTGTCGATACCGAAAACCACTTTGACAACCGTGTACGCGGTGGAGATTCCAGAATGAGGTAGGATGGTGGCGACGTTCTTAAGGTATGTTACGTGGACCCAACTCCCATGAGTTGGCATAAGGTGGCAAAAACAGGAGCGATTGACGGACCAATGAGGTAGCACCTCTTATCGGACACACTTCTTCGATACCATTCTATTACTTGTGATTGATTTGGTGGCCACCCTTGATTGGGAGTGTTGTTCGAGGTGGGCGGTAGTGGCTGCTATGCGTCACCACTAGTCCGGATGCGTAATTGGTATATCTACCCTGGCATTGCCTAGTTGTGCCGTGTCACCTACCATATCGAGCTTTACTACGATTATGATTTTAAGATCCGACCGCGTTAAGGTTCTCCATCCCCTTAACGCTATTTTCCGATATGATTATACTTTACTTATTTAGACACTATTATAATAGCGAATATTACTATATAGTAGATAGTTTAACGGATCCTTAGAGGATGGGCGGTCCCAAGCATCTTCTAAGTTACTTGTACCTTTACTACAGTTCATTTGAGTTGGTTTACATTGTATAAGTATGTATATCCTGACTCGAGTGTTATGTTTTATTTTACGCTCGGGTCAGCCTGAGTATTCACAGCTTTGGACTTCACTTTTCTGGAGCTCGGAATCACTGGAGATTCTGCTTATCTAGTTATCTTCCTATTTCAGTTTCAGTTGCCTTATTTCAGCTTTTGTTTTAAAGACTTGTGTATTTGGATCTCTATTGTACTTGTTTCAGAACTGTATTTGGGTTTCAGACTATGTATTTTGTATTTGATTTGAGACTATGTATTTTAGTGGCTTCATGAACCACTATGGTTATTTTAAATTCCGCTGCGAGTTATTCTGATATTTCTGTGTCTGTGATTCTGTGAATGATTTTATTTGCTCCAAATTTTATTACAATCTGTTATTTTGTATTATTCAAGTCCGACATGTGTGGATTATTGTCGATTTGAATGGTCCAAAATAGTGGGTCGTTACATTTGGTATCAGAGCCAGGTTTTAGGCAAACCTTAGCCTATGGAGCAAAACTCATTAGAGATAGGGTAGAAATACCCTAGAATGAGTGAAATCAAACTCAGAATCATCTCCTTGTGAGTGAACGTATTTTCAAAGTATAAAATGATTTTAAATGATTTTTCAAATGATTTTTTTTTAAGATTATTTTGATATAAAGTTTTTCTTGTTTAAGAAGAAATTTTCTAAACTTCCATCTTTCCGTATCTACCTTGTTAGGAAATTTTAGGATATTCATCCAAGTGCTTCTATCGTGTTTTATCTTAACTTATCTTTGTCTTCTCTGTACCTTGTCCTAAATTTATTCTTGATATTTCCAGGATGAATCGTGGAAATGCTAGAGGTAGGGGTCGTGGTATTGCCCCAGTTCCTCCACTTGTTGCACCCGTTAAGTTTACAGTCCTTTGCAAAGAATTCTCTCAGCTCGGTGGCACTAAGTTCACCGGTTCAGAAAGTATCATCGAAGCCCAGCAATGGCTACGAAGTCTGGAAAGAATCTTTACTGGTTTAGAGATCACTGATGCCCAGAAGCGTCAGTTAGCAACATGGCAGCTGCAAGAGGCCGCTCTAGATTGGTGGGAGTCTGTTACGACTCGCACTAACGAAGGTGACCTTTCATGGGAGCAGTTCAGGTATCCTGTGTGTTAATTTGAATTTTCCCATTTCCTTTCTTTTCAATTTATCTTAAAAGTTTTGTTTCTGTATCTTCCTTTCAGGGAGGCTTTTGTGGCAAAATGGATGCCCAAAGCCGGAAAATCTCAGCTTTACCGCGAATTCATGGACCTCAAGCAAGGTACCATGTCCTTCTCAGAGTATGAACGGAAGTTCAATGAACTTTCAAAATTTGGTCCTGGTCTTATCGACACTCAGCTAAAGATGAATGAGAAGTTTATTGCTGGAGCTCGCCCAGAGTTCTACGACCGTCTTATTTCGCATGTCCATGGCACTTTTACTGAGCTCATGGATATGGCTATTCGCTATGAGAACCCTACTTCCAAGGGTCCTACTGCTTCCAGTGCTCATGTATCTCTGTCCTCCTCTGCTAATTCCAAGAAGAGGAAGCCCAACTTCCACCAGCAGAAGAAGAATTGGCTCAAACACCCGGGCTTAGGATCTTCAGCATCTGCTCCTTCCCAGAGGCACCCTATTGATCTTTCCTCCATTACTTGCTTCAAATGTGACCAGAAGGGTCACTATGCCAATAGTTGCCCTAATCCGTCTGTTGCTGCTGTTCCTCCACCCCAGGTTACCAGGAACGATCTTTGTCATGTTTGTCTTCAGCCGGGTCATTTTAAGAAAGACTGTCCTTTATATCAGAAGGGAAGGCCATCTGGCGTATTTGCTGTTACATCTGCTTCATCACCTACTCCTGCTCCTAGCGATGATCAAGGTACTCTTCAGGGCACCTTTACTTTATTTCATCATCCTGTTCGTGTTTTATTTGATACTGGGGCTTCGCATAGCTTTATTTCTGATGTTTTGTGTAATAAGTTTGAAACTCTCCTTTCTCCTGAGTATGTTTCTGTTCCTCTATGTGTTTCAAATCCTATTGGTGGTCCCGCAAATCTAGATAAGATTTGTAAGCAAGTGAAACTCTTCTATTCTGGTCATAAATTTTCTGGAGATTTCTATGTCCTAGGTTTCGATGCTTTTGATTTGTTGCTTGGAAGTGATTGGCTTGATGGACACGATGCCCGTATCTCGTGTAAATCCCGAATTGTTTCTCTTAAGGATGATCGAGGAAATTCTTTGCTTATTCAGGGCCGTATGCCTCATGATTATGCTGGTAGCTTTATCTTTTCTCTGGATGCTTCTATTGATGACCTTCAGTCGACCCGTGTAGTTAATCACTACCCGGATGTATTTGGTGAAGTTACTGCTTTACCTCCCAAGCGGGAAATTGATTTCCGCATTGATCTCATTCCTGGAGCTCGACCTATAGTTCTTCCTCCCAGAAGAATGGCACCCCGCGAGAAGGTTGAATTAAGGAAACAAATTGAAGACCTATCTTCCAAGGGTCTGATCAGACCTAGTTTTTCTGAATGGGGAGCTGCAGTAGTCTTCGTCACCAAATCCGATGGTTCTCTTCGGATGTGTGTTGATTATAGGGAGTTGAACAAACTCACTATGAAAAATAGATACCCAATGCCTCGCATCAATGACATGTTTGATCAGCTTTATGGTGCTACTGTTTTCTCTCAGCTTGATCTCGCCACAGGTTTTCACCAACTCAGAGTGGCTGAGGAAAGTATCTCTAAGACTGCTTTCCGTACTGAAAATGGATTCTTCGAATGGTTAGTCATGCCTTTTGGTTTGACTAATGCCCCTGCCTTCTTTGTTGACTTGATGAATCGTGTTTTCCGTGATGTGCTTAATAAATTTGTTCTAGTCTTTGTGGATGATATCCTCATATTCTCTAAGTCTGAAGAAGAACATGAGTCACATTTAAAATCTGTTCTTGAAACTCTTCGCAATCATCAGTTAAAAGCTAAATTTTCCAAATGTCACTTCTGGAAGGATGAAGTCCGATTTCTCGGGCATATTGTTTCTAGTAATGGAGTTTCAGTTGATCCAGTCAAGATCGCTGCGATCAATGTAAGTCTTTCTTCCCTTCTCTTTCATCTCAATTTACTCTATCTTTTCTATTATCCTTCTTTTTCCCTATTCTGTACAGGATTGGGAAACTCCTAAAACTCCTACTGATATCCGTAGTTTTCTGGGCCTCGCCGGTTATTACCGGAGATTCATTGAGAATTTCGCTCGGATTGCTGCGCCTCTCACTGCTTTAACTAGGAAGAATGCTAAGTTTATTTGGAGTAACGAGTGTAAGGCCGCCTTCAATGAGTTAAAAGACAAGCTTACTTCTGCACCTGTTCTTACCGTTCCAAATGGAAATGAGGAATTAACGGTATACACCGATGCTTGTCGAGAAGGTTTAGGAGCTGTTCTGATGCAGGATGGTAGAGTGATTGCTTATGCTAGTAGACAGTTGAAAACTCATGAAGTAAATTATGCCGCCCATGATCTAGAGTTGCTTGCTGTTGTTTTCGCTTTGAAGCTTTGGAGACATCATCTGTTGGGTACCAAGTTCGAGCTTTTCACCGATCATCAGTCCTTGAAGTATATTTTCTCTCAGAAGGATTTGAATCAGAGACAAGTTAGGTGGTTAGAGTTCCTTGCTTCTTATGACCTCGACATCAACTATACACCGGGAAAGGCTAACGTAGTGGCGGATGCTTTGAGTAGGAAGAAAGCTTTGTTGTGTCAGATTGTTGTTTCTTTGCCTCTTGTGGATCGTATTATGGCTAGGCAGGATGAAGATCAGATGCTTAAGTTGATTAAGGAGAATGTTCGAAGTAGAGTTGGAGGTAGTAGTCTTGATGGTAATGGAGCTCAGATTGACGATAAGGGTGTATTGAGGATTAATAATAGGATCTGCGTCCCGAATGTTGATGGATTGAGACAGGAGTTACTTCGGGAGAATCATCAGTCCAGACTTTCTATCCATCCAGGCGTAACCAAGATGTATCAGGATATGAAGAAGTTATATTGGTGGAAGGGTATGAAGCGGGATATTTCCATTTTCGTAAATAGGTGTGCGACTTGTCAACAAGTCAAGGCAGATCATCAGAAGACCCCTGGGTTACTGCAACCTCTTGAGATTCCCAATTGGAAGTGGGAACAAGTTTCTATGGATTTCATTGATGGTTTACCGAAGAGTAGGAAGGGTAACGAGGGTATCTGGGTTATTGTGGATAGATTGACCAAATCAGCTCATTTCATTCCGGTCAAGTCTACTCGTTCAGCTCCTAGTTTGTCTGAGATTTACATGAGGGAGATTGTTCGTCTCCATGGTGTTCCTCTCAGTATCGTTTGTGATCGTGATCCTATCTTTACTAGTAGGTTTTGGAAAGCCTTTCAGGATTCTTTGGGTACTCATCTAAATCTGAGCACTGCTTACCATCCACAGACCGACGGTCAAACGGAAAGGGTGAATCAGATTTTAGAAGATCTTCTTCGTGCTTGTGTGCTTGATTATGGAGGATCTTGGGAAGATCATCTCCATCTTGTCGAATTCACTTATAACAATAGTTATCAGGCCAGTATTGAGACATCTCCATTTTCTGCCCTTTATGGACGACCTTGTAGATCTCCTTCTTGTTGGATTGAATCCGGTAATCGATTGGTTCTTGGTCCCGAATTGGTTTTGGAAGCTTCAGAGAGAGTTGAAGAGATTAAGAGAAAGATGAGGATCGCTCAGGATAGACAGAAAAAGTACGCCGATCGTCGAAGACGGAGTTTAGAATTTGCTGTTGGTGATTTGGTTTTCCTTAAGGTCTCTCCCTTAAGGAATGTTATTCGTTTCGGTCGTAGAGGAAAGCTTTCTCCTAGATTTGTTGGTCCTTTCCACATTTTGGAAAGAATTGGTTCTCTTGCTTATCGTCTGGATTTACCCGAGAAATTTTCTGGAATTCACAACGTCTTTCATGTATCTCATCTTCGTCGCTATCTGCATGACCCATCTCTTATTATTCAGCCTTCCGCTCTTGATAGTTTGGATATTGAACCAAATCTGACTGTTGAGAGGAAGCCACTTCGTATCGTCGATCGAGGTACGAAGCAGCTAAGAAGAAAATCTGTCAACTTGGTCAAAGTGCAGTGGAGCACTGATGAACGGGATTGCACCTGGGAGACGGAGGAGAGCATTCGTGCTTCGAATCCGGAATTATTTATCTCAGGTACTCTACTATTCTGTCTTATCTTTCTTTGTTTTCCTTCTTCGTTCCTTTTCGAGGACGAAAAGCTTTGAGTGGGGGAGAGTGTAACAGCCCGATATTATTTAAACGAAATTTTAAATAAAATAAAACATTTTGAAATATTGAGTTAAAAATATAGTGTATTAATTTGTATAAAACGAAATTTAAAACGTTACATTTCGTTACGTTCTGTCCGTTATTAACGTTACTGTAGAATAAAATCTTATTAGTGATGATAATAACTATTTTTAAATTCGGGTTAAAAAGATATGTTATATTTTTGAGAACCGTTAACATTTATTAAATTTATTTAATAAAAGAAATAAGACAAATTGTACGTTATTTGGGCGTTTTATAATTTTCTTTTGTTTTCACCGTTCATTTGATTTTGGATGCATTGGCAATTCAAAAAAATTCAGCCGTTTAAAATCGTTCACGCGTGATATATTCGTTCACTTGGCCTCCCATACGTTTCACATATTTAATAAAATTGATGGCCTTAAATTCTTTACCGTTCTAAAACTTTCCATCTGCCTTCTATATACAAATTTGTGGACATCTGTTAATATTGGTTTCCATCACTTCAGCTTTTGTTGAGATCTCGTACAAGGTATGGCTGTCTATTTTCTTCTTCCTTTTCTTTTTTTTTTTTTTTTTTTTTCTTTCTTCCACCGGTAGACTTTGCTTTGTTTCGGTTACCTCCTTCATACTCGTCCCATGCCTCCACCCCTTGCCAGACCACCACCGCCCATGCCCCAGTCCACCACCAGCCATCACCAGACGACAGCCCTGCCCACGCCCTACCAGCGAACCCCACCACCAGACCAAGCCTGGCCACGCCTACCCATTCGCCACCCCATGCCAACCATCACGGCAACCCCGTCCCACGCCTTCGCTGCCACCACCACGCCACGATCCCCACGCCAAACCCTTTCCCAGTGCCTCGCCCAGACCGAGAACCCCTGAACTCCTGGCCAACCACCATACCGTACACCAGCCAGCACCATGAGCCTAGACCCTCCTCCACGAACCTATCAACCTACCCCAACCGTGCCGAGACCACCTGACGTGTCCAATCCAACCTCCCCAGGCCAAAGCCATCACCCCACGCCTGACATAACCCCACGCCTGACATCACCCCACGCCTGACATCACCACCGCCTCCAAAACCCACTGACCTGCGCCAGATAGCCACCACGAAAAAACATGCTGTTATCCTGACACACTCACACCTTATATATTTGCCACCGAGACTTGTTTGACAAAGATGAAGTTCTGCTTTTGTTTTGTATTTGTAACCTTTCGTTTATTTGTCACTGACTTTTGAGTTTGAAGAAAAAAAAATGAACTAAATCTATTTCAGTTTGTTTTCTTGGCAGCTGTGAATTTGTACTGCCTCTGTCTTGTTGAAAAGAAATAGTGAACAGAGATTTCCACTTCATGCTTTATTTTGAATGTTGTAAATTTCCCACTGGCCTTTGTTGTGAAAATGAGAATTTGTAAATAATGCAAAATTTTACTTTGCAAAATCTTTAAGTTATAATCTCCAATAAAAGTGGTCGAACCAATTCCTTCTATTTTTTTTTTCTCAACTTGATTTATTTTCGTTCGTTTACTTCAATTTGGAAAATTCGTTATTCGTGCATTCTTTTTGATTGTCTATTTATTCGCTTTATTCTTTCGACTTTAGATCAGAATCAAGTCGGCGAGTCTGCTAACGACTGATAGTGCTATCCGCGTGCTTTCTAATTGCATCGTACTTCTTTCTTTCTGAATCTCCAGCTCCGTAGAGGTGAGTAAATCTCACACGAATATCCATACTTATATGAAATTGTGAAACGACCGCAACTGAATGTGTAGAAATAAATAAATAAATAAATGCTGTTATAATTACCTGTGATTTATTTATAGTTGATGTTAATTGTTAAAACTGCATATCGTATCATCTGTTATATTCTGTTCTTATTTTTCTGTTATTCTATTCTGTTAAATCACACTGCAAGTTCCCTGTAGAATAGAATCACTATGGGTTGAAATGATACATACCCGAACGGACTTTAGAATAAGGGAAGGTCGTTATGGGCTGAAATGATAGGCCTGAGCGATTTTCAATTAAATTTTATTTACTTGGGATTGCGGGTTTGAAATGATAAAACCCGGATTTTCTTTGTAAATTACGGATTGAAATGATATAGTATCCGTATCACTTGAATTAGGCTAGAAAATATTATACAGACCCGTGGTTATTTTATGTATTTTTCTGAATATTTTAAATCATTTAAGAATTGTAATAATATTTTATTTGATTTAAACCGAATTTTAAAAAGATTTATTTAAAATAGAAATGATTTTTCTATGTAATAGATATAAATAAATGGAGGAATATTGATTTTTAAAACGAAACTTAAATTGAAATTTTGATAAAATAAAAAGAAAAATAGAAACTTAAGTTAAATAATTTAAATGAAATTTAGTTTAAATTGGTGGAAAATGGAGTTTAAGTTTAAATGTTGAAATGAATGTAATAGGCAAATTGGAAAGTTTTGGTTTTTAACTTGTAAAATTTCGTTTGAAGTAAAATTGGTTAAAGGATTTAAATGAACGTTGAATGTATGATTTTATAAGTTTTACTAGGTAGAATCCGTAACACTTGTTAAGTGCTGTGGATTGTATAAGTGGACTAAAAGACTAAAATGAACTAAGGCTATGATAGTACTTGGTAAGTGCTGTTGTAGCTGAAACTGAAACTGAACCTGAACTAATAAAAGGACTACTGTAGCACTTGTTAAGGACTGCAGTAGGCTGAATATAAATTTTTTGTTTTGAAATTTAATCGTTATAGCAGATAAATGTTGTTTTGTTGAATAAAGATTATTTTTAAATATAACTTAACGTGATTGTTTTAAGTGAATAAGTGAACTACGAAAAGGTTAGATTTTTGAAATATAATAACTTAATATTTGTTTTAAGGAATAATGTCTTTGTTTTAAAATGGTTAATTCGAAGTATATTTGATAAATTGTTTAAATCTATAACCACGGGTTATAATAACGATTGGTTGGCAAAGAGACCGGGATCGGATATGGACATACTCTCTGTCGATACCGAAAACCACTTTGACAACCGTGTACGCGGTGGAGATTCCAGAATGAGGTAGGATGGTGGCGACGTTCTTAAGGTATGTTACGTGGACCCAACTCCCATGAGTTGGCATAAGGTGGCAAAAACAGGAGCGATTGACGGACCAATGAGGTAGCACCTCTTATCGGACACACTTCTTCGATACCATTCTATTACTTGTGATTGATTTGGTGGCCACCCTTGATTGGGAGTGTTGTTCGAGGTGGGCGGTAGTGGCTGCTATGCGTCACCACTAGTCCGGATGCGTAATTGGTATATCTACCCTGGCATTGCCTAGTTGTGCCGTGTCACCTACCATATCGAGCTTTACTACGATTATGATTTTAAGATCCGACCGCGTTAAGGTTCTCCATCCCCTTAACGCTATTTTCCGATATGATTATACTTTACTTATTTAGACACTATTATAATAGCGAATATTACTATATAGTAGATAGTTTAACGGATCCTTAGAGGATGGGCGGTCCCAAGCATCTTCTAAGTTACTTGTACCTTTACTACAGTTCATTTGAGTTGGTTTACATTGTATAAGTATGTATATCCTGACTCGAGTGTTATGTTTTATTTTACGCTCGGGTCAGCCTGAGTATTCACAGCTTTGGACTTCACTTTTCTGGAGCTCGGAATCACTGGAGATTCTGCTTATCTAGTTATCTTCCTATTTCAGTTTCAGTTGCCTTATTTCAGCTTTTGTTTTAAAGACTTGTGTATTTGGATCTCTATTGTACTTGTTTCAGAACTGTATTTGGGTTTCAGACTATGTATTTTGTATTTGATTTGAGACTATGTATTTTAGTGGCTTCATGAACCACTATGGTTATTTTAAATTCCGCTGCGAGTTATTCTGATATTTCTGTGTCTGTGATTCTGTGAATGATTTTATTTGCTCCAAATTTTATTACAATCTGTTATTTTGTATTATTCAAGTCCGACATGTGTGGATTATTGTCGATTTGAATGGTCCAAAATAGTGGGTCGTTACATTGGTTTAATTCATTTGAGTTCACTTAAGTTAAATCAATCTATCTATTCTAAATTCATTACCTTATGTCTAGTCATCCTCAATTAACAATTTCTAAGTCATCAAATTTGTATAATCATTTATTATACTCATGTTTTGTTTGACAAATTAAATTCTTTTATTCCAAATTATTATTAAGTTAATTTCACTTAATATATATCTTATTACATATATTTAAACCACATAAATCAATTTAAACCATAAAAATTTCAATTTAAATTACTTTATATTCAAAATTGATTTTAAATTCAAGGTATTTCCATAGGTTAATCTAATTTCAATTTTGTTAATTCTTTCAAAACAAATTTGTTTGTCTCATCTATTATTCAATTGAATTATTATTTTATTTCTCTCTATTAACATCTTTAAAATAAAATTTAAGTATATAACATTTATTATAACACTCAAATCTTATTTATAAATTTCTTTATATTGTATATTATCCAATTACATTTTTAACTTCTGAAAATTTTAGGTAAGTTATGTTGAGATGTAATTGAGTATTATACAAATAAGATTTTACAATTCAGTTATTCCTAGTTAAATTATTTATCCAAGAATTTTGACTTTAGTTTATAATTGAAATCATCTTAAATCTAAAATTTAAGAATTTAAATCTCCGATTTACTTCAACCAATTTAGAGATATATATAATATATTTATATAAAATTAAATTTTAAAATAAGATACCCATATATATATATAAATCAAATTATACTGAAGAAATTCAAATCAAAAGTTTTTTTTTTCAAAACAAAACCATAGCAAAGCTACAGAATAGTCTCTCCACTTCGAAACTCGAAAATGAATGTCGATGATGCGGCCGTCATCACCGAAATTATTTTCCAGCGACAAAGAGAAGAGCACTGATTTAAACATTTAAAATTCTTTGAAAACCATTTTATTCGAAAATACTTTAAATAATATACATTTTAGGACTTTAAACCAAGTTTGAAATCACCAGAAATTTAATTCTTAAATTCTCAATTCAAATTCATTTCAATTTCAAATAAATTCAAAACAGTTATCATTTTGCAATAGTCAATGACTTACAAAACAATAAAATGATAATCAAATATTATCATTTCAACAACCAAATTATTTAACTTTTAATTCTAGAAAATTTTTCTTATATATTTATAATATAATCATACAAATTTATTTCATTTATCAAATTTTAAAATTTATATTGTGTCAGTTTGCTCTATTCAAGTGTTTTGGAAACCCTATCGATAGCGTTGATCAGACGAATCGATCGAAAATCCAAACCAACATCAACAACTCAAACAACACACTATTAACATAAACTATTTTGTATTAATTACAAATACACTCCCTCACAGGATGATTCCAGAATTGGATTCCAACACAAAGCTAGAGATCCAAATATAGAGGGACTCTAATCAAAGAGAATTCTAATCTAAAATAGATAGGCTCGAAACGAAGGTTAGATGATTGCATTTCAAACAGGAAGATGGATAAAATCGTATAAATCACGGGCAACCTTAACCGGGTCAACCGTGACTTCATAGATAAGATCGATGTAGAATTCTGAAGCAAATCGACATTCGATTACCAGAGGTAGAATTCGGGTATAGCACAAGATAGCAGCATCGTAAATCGAGGATACAGAAATCTCCGGTGAATCAATACCGATTGTAAAGGAGTTTCACCCCAGTACAAATTATTTGAAGATTGGCGAGACCGTCGATTTATTATAGAGATCATTCGAAGTGGAGTTATGGGATACTCCAGAAATAAGAAGACACGAATAGGGGAGACACGAATGGACTTTGGAACCGAAGTGAACGTTCCAAAATTCAAAGGAAACCGAGTCAAAGAAGAAGGAATTCAAGCTCGAACGAAAGTGATTCTGTAATTTAATTTACTACATATGCTGAGTTTTGCCTAAAACCAGAGCTCTGATACCACATGTAACGACCCAGTATTTTGGACCATTCAAATCGACAATAAATCCACACATGTCGGACTTGAATAATTCAAAACAATGGATTGTAAATAAAATTTGGCAAACTCAACATATATAGTAAATAAAATAATTACAGATCACAGTCACAAAGTAATATAACAATAATGCAGCGGAAATAAAAGGATAGTAGTTCATGAAGCTACTATATATATATAACAGAGTTAAACAAGATACAACAGAAGTCTCGAATACCATAGATGTCTCAATACAATAATCAATACAAGATCTGAATACATCACTGGAATCAACTGAATGACTGAAAACAGGATCGATAGATAGACTGGATCTCCAAGCGAAGCTCCAACTCCAAAGGTGAGTCTCAACTGCTGTATCACTCAGTCTGACCCGAGCGTAAAGCAAAACAACAAAACACTCGAGTCAGGATTAACATTCTTATATTCAATGAATCCAACTCAAGTGAAATATCAACTGAAATACAAGTAACTTAAAGGATGTTTGGGATAACCATCCTCTAAGGGTCCGTTAAACTATTTACTATGTAGTAATACTCGCTATTATAATAGTGTCTAAATAAGTAAAGTATAATCATATCGGAAAATAGCGTTAAGGGGATGGAGAACCTTAACGCGGTCGGATCTTAAAATCATAATCGTAGTAAAGCTCGATATGGTAGGTGACACGGCAGAACTAGGCAATGCCAGGGTAGATATACCAATTACGCACACGGACTGATGGATACGCATAGCAGCCACTACCGTTCCACCTCGAACAACACTCCCAAATCGGAGGATGGCCATCTAGTCAAATCACAAGTAAGAGTATAATATCGAAGAAATGCGTCCGAGAAGAGGTGCTACCTCACTGGTCCGAGATCGCTCCTGTTTTAGCCACCTTATGCCAACTCACGGGAGTTGGGTCCACGTAACATACCTTAAGAACGCCGCCACCATCCTACTTCATTCTGGAATCTCCACCGCGTACACGGTTGTCAAAGTGGTTTTCGGTATCGACAGAGAGTATGTCCATATCCGATCCCGGTCTCTTTGCCAACCAATCGTTATTATAACACCGTGGTCATTTCAAAATAGTTTATACTTCAAAACCAAAATATCATTATCATTTCAAAATCCAATTTAATACGATATCATTTCACTTCATATATATCCATTTTCAAAATCATATTACTTCCCAAAGTTATAATGTTTTCAAAATCATAGTCTGGAAATCATAGTATTTTGGAAATCATAACACTTTCCTTTTAAACAGTTAGATATTAAAATTTCGTTATAAAATAAATTAGTTTCCTCAAATTTCACAAATCGATTCAAATAACTCGAATTCCAAAAAAAAATTAATTTAATCAAATCTCAAATTATCAGTTTCAACTCGATTCAGCTTCTAAATAAACCATTTCAAATTATCGATTTCAAATACATATCTGAACCATAAAATAAGCCATTTCAATTTTAATATATTTCAAAGCTTTTATTATTCAACATTTCAAAACTAAATTCGACAAATTTATATACATATCAAATTCACTTTACAATTATTTAGTTTTGAAATAATAACTTAACATTTCCATAACATTTGAATACAATTTCAATTTACAATTTAAATAAACAAAATATCCTTTTTAAATATTTATACGTTTGAAATATCCATTTAAGTCACCTTTTCAAATTTCAAGTTGTAAATCACTTCTTTAAATTTCAAATTCAATACATTTTAAATCAAACTTATTTAAGTATAATTCTTAAATAAAATATAATTTCAATCAATTTCAAATCATTATAAATTCTATATTTCAAAAATATAGATATTAAATAAATACTTAAACATATTTTTTTCAACTTTATTAAATCAACTTTATTGAATCTTTAAAAAAAATCAATATTTATCAAAACCATATATATCTTTTCAAAACCAAAGAAATCATTTCCAAAACATTTATATATATAGACCAACGGTGCCTGTATATAATTTTCTATCCTATGGTCAAGTGATACGGATATTTATCATTTCAATCCGCGATTTTAAAATATATATACGGGTATATATCTTTTCAACCCGCAATCCCAAATTCAATTCAATGGAAATCGCTTGGGTTTATCATTTCAACCCATAACGATTTTCTCCTATTCTACAAGATCGTTCGGGTATGTATCATTTCAACCCATAGTGATTCTATACTAACAGGGAACTTGCAGAGTGATAACAGATATGATAATAAAATAACAACAGCAACAGGCATATATCAACAATATGAATAACAGATAATGGTGTCAGATGTCATAGGTGATCAAATACAGATAATGACATATATATAACAATATGAATAACTAACAGCAGCATATTGCAATTAACGTTTCAATCGAAATCAAATTTAATAAATATAAGAACATTAATCGTGAGTGATTGCTCACCCTTCGAGGTTAGAGAGGATAGACAATGAAGTTGAGTTACGAATCCAAGCACAAATTTGAACGGACAAGCTGATAGATACGAATCAAATAAAAGAATCAGAACCGGATAAAATGAAGATAGATAATATAATTGAACTTATATATATAGTACAATATATATGCAGACCTTATGTTTGACATATATATAAATCAACCTACTTAAACATATATATAGAACCAGCAAAACATTTATATACAAGATAGTACAATATATATATAGTGGCTTAATAGGAAATCTATATATATATATATACGAATATATAACTGCAATGCATAAAGACATGGAAGAGAAATATAATTTCAATACAACAGATCAACTTATACTACATGATTAATATATATGACAGACAACTTATATTATATTGATCAACAACTTCCAAATGCTTACCAATATAAACAGCAATTTGTTCATTCAGTACAAAACTTATATATGCAGACTCACATCTATATAACTAACACAGCCTATATATATACACACATATAATAACTCAGATTATACTGGAATTCATATTATTGCAGTCATATATAAATTTCGACCGAACACTACCTATATATATATCATTATATAAACCACACCCCAATGTATATAAAAAAAAACAGATTATATAACTGACATATATTAACAGGCATGTTTATATATTAACATATAACGTGATTCTATATACATAAACAAACAACTTTTATATCATATATATATACGACATGTTTTATATAACTATATATATGCATTGGAATTGTGTAATAGGTTCGTACAAGAATGCATACGAACAACCAATATATAAATGACTTACGTAACCTATATATAAACGAATATATATATATATATAACTTCACAAGCCACATATATAACAGCTATATATATAAGATATAAAACAAACATAACATAGCTTGAATATAGAATTATAAAACTCCTATGCATGGACAACCGTTGTTATAAATTGCATATATTATACTAGCAGATATATTATATATATAACTTCTATAAATTTATATATATATATATACCCGATTTTATATACAACTTACATTAAAATATAAAGCGACTGATGAGATCATATAGACATACATTATATCTTTCATACTAACATTTTTTTTCGTTCAAATCCATTATAATAAAATACGAAACACTTTATGTTATAAGCTTTAAAATATATGCTATTAAAATATATCCATACTATATTGCATTCCCTTCTTCACAGTAAAAAAACAAACTAAAATGATACCCTGTACAAAACAAATGCAAACATACTTACATGCATATTACACTATCACATCAAAAGACAGACCAAGCAGAAGATGAAAGGGAGAATGGAAGGCTTGAGTTGAGAAAGGGAAGGCTGCTCGGTCTATGGCTGCTGAACGGTCGGGAAGGAGGCGGCTTGATTTCTTGGCCGAGGTTGGGCGCGGGACGTGTGAAGGTGGAACGAGAAGGCCAAGGGTGCGAGGATGTCAGGGACAGAGAATGGGAAGGGTGGCCGAGGTCTGAAGGAACGGCCACAGCGGAGAGGGATAGAGGTATGGCTTGGGCTGGAGGAATGTTGAAGCCGAGCTTGAGACGCAGCTGCTCGTGGGGTAGAAGGAGCGGTAGTGGAAGGAGAGTTGTCTTGCATGAGGGGAAGAGAGGGGAGGAAATACAAGGGGCGGTTGGGTTGCGTGGAAGGCTTGTGTAGAAAGAACAGAAGAGGTGAAAGAAGTGGAAGGAATAGAATTGGCAGAGGGAAAAAGGTTAAGATGAAGAAAGAAATGAAGAGGCAGAAGAATAACGGTTAGGCAATGGTAAATGTTTTGACGTAAAATGAAGGTGCATGCTCAACCGATGGCCTTTCAATTTCTAACGTTAATTCAAATGAACATTACCATTCTAGCCCATTTTTCATAAAATCTAAATACAAAATAAGTTCAAATCCAACAGGTTGAAAATGGTTACCAATACGGATATCCGTTTCGCGATTTTCGTCGCGTAACGGACACTGGAAAACAAAAATAAATATACTGTGTAGATCAGTACGATGAGATTATCAAAACGGTATACAGGTATCAGTGGTACGATCATCCGATCGAAAGTCAGTATCGGTGTCGAAATGCTGCAAAATGTCAGAAATAAGATGAACGGAGAAATAGACATCCAAATTTGACGAAACGAAAGATGACGTCTCACTCAGAAGATGATTTACAAATTTTCTATGTAAAATATTCAGGTTTGGAAAACATTTTATTATCACCAATTTTAACTGATTAAATTGAAGTAAATTTACGCGTGAAATAAATTTTCATATTTTCGGACGAAAATTTACCAGTTGCTATGTTTAATTAGACGCATTCCAAATATCAAATTTATATTTAAAAATTTTATCGTTTAAAATTTCACAAAATTCAATTAATTAAATAAATAAAACCACTGAAATTTGCGGGTCGTTACATATATATATTTATATCTATTGTGAAATTGCGAAAGCACCTTCGTACAAAGGAGACTCTGCCAAAATTTTCCGTAAATTTTGGGAGTTAGAAAAATTATGAAAAATTTTGTTAACGGAAAGTTGATTTCCAAATTGTAATGAAAGAGTAAGAATTGAACTAGAAAATGGAAACCATTGTTTTGGGTGAAGTTAAAGATTTTGGAAAAGGTGAATATAAAATTTTCACGAAGTGGATTTTTGAAAAGTTAATGAATTTGGGGCATTTTGCTTACTTTGCAAATTTCGAGGACGAAATTCTTTTAAGGGGAAAAGATTGTAACGACCCAGAATTTCTATCATTTTAAATTCAGGTATTTAATTAATTTTAAATATTAACAAGTAAGATTTATAAGCCGAATGAATTATAATTCGAAATATAGTGATTTAATTGTTTAATTAAATCGATAATTTAATATTTGAAATTCCAGAAATAATTGGAAATTGGGTTTAATGTGTATAAAAATGATGTATAAAGTTATATTAAATCATATTGGAGTTAGAATAATGTTTGTAAACTTTTAAAATTGAATTAAAAGTTAATTTGTAGAAATTGAATATCTTAATATTTAATTGACGAGTGAAAATAGTCATTTTTCAAACAGTCTCGGATTTCGACGAAACTAGTTTCATCGGATCCGTAATGTTAAATTATTGTATGGTTTCAAACTTCGTGTCAATCTGACTTACGGTTTGTCCGGGACAAGCTAAAACGCATAGAAATCATTTTTATCGATTTAATTTTAAATTGATCGTTTATTTCCGTAACTCGCACATATGACCGAATTAGCTTCTGAAACATATTCCATTGTGTTCGGAATGCGGGTTAAACCATAGGAACGTCAGCCGGCATGCTTCGTTTGGAGTTCGGAAAATTTCGAGTGAATAGTGTTTCGTGAATTTTCTATAAAAGGACCCATTTTCTTCTATTTTGCAAACACCCTAGGGTTTCAAGCTTCAGCCGCCACCATTAAAGCAATGGCCGAAAATGCTCGAACCTTTCCCCTCAAAATCTTCCAATCCCTTCAATATTTTTGAAAACTTTCTAAAGCAAAACTGTAGTGCTTCACGAGCTCGACCAATCCATACGGCGATGATGATCATCAGAGCATTATGGTGGCCAAATTTCAACTGTGAAGTCGTGCGTTTCATGCACGTTTTTTGAGGCATGGGGGTGGTCGAGTGGGGTCGGTCTTCGGCTAGAGGTGGAGTTCGTGGTGGCGCTTCGAACGGCATCCTCTGATCGTTGTGAAGTCTAGGTCGCGATATTTAGGGTTGAACGGCGGCGGTGGGTTTCTTCACGCGCGTATCAACCTGGGGGAGAAGATGAAGTGCACGGCCGAGATGAGAAGCACGATATCAACGTCCAGATTTAAAAAGGGTTTTTATAATAAATGTGAAATTAATTTATTTAAAATTGTACAAACTTTGAAACTCCGTAACTTTTTGATACAAGGTCGAAAATTAACGAAACGAGTTGCATTGGAACTGTATGGACGAGCACTACGCAATAGAGCTAGATTGGTATTTATTTGAGCTAGTGGAATTTTGGGTAAAATTAAACGCGCGTTTAATTTTATTCGAAACGAAACACTGCAACTGTTATTGGAAGCAAGGTGAGAACTTCTCACTCAATCGAATTTTTTTCGATATAAATTTTAAATAGTTAAATTTAAAATTGCTTGATTGTGTGAATTGAATGATGGTTGTTATCTATTGTGTTGAAATAGACCCTATACGCCGCATATTAAGCGGAGGTTATTATATTAAAAACATATACCGCGATATTCCACCTCGAAGTGGAATTGGTATTATATATGTATTTGGAGTTGATTTCCCGCATTATATAGCGGATGAGACCCTATTGCGCTGCATAATAGCGGATAATATTTTATAAATCCCATATACCGCAATATTCCACCTCGAAGTGGAATTGGTATTGTGCTAACATCTATGGATGCAGGGAAACGGGTTGGAGGGATCCAACTGGATTCCTCAAACATTTGAATTTATTTCAATGTTGTGTGTTGATTATTTATAATCTCCGTGTGATTATATTTTGTAATTGGAATTGTTGACGGCTATAATTTAGCCGAATATAATTTTGGTATCGTTGGATACCAAAAATAAATAAAATTGGATTTTCTAAATTCAAGTTGAGAATTTATCGAAAAATTTATTTTTGAGAATTGGATAAATTAAAAAGGAGTTTTAAAAGATAGAGTTTTTTTTTAAACCATATTGAATTAAATTTCAAATTTTGGGAAAAAGGGCTTAGTAAAAGGATTTTTAATAATATTATTTATAATTTGAAGAATTTATTTTAAAATTTGGATTTTTACATAGATTTGAAGAGATAAAGAAATTTATTTTAAAAAGGAAATAATTTGGAAATTCGTTGAAAATTTGATTTGGTGTTTTGAAATAAATTTGAAAATCAATTTGAAATTAATTGATTATTAATTTACCATAACTAGTAAAATTTATTTATAGAAATTTATCTGATTTAAATTAATCAGATGATTAAATTGATCCTATCTATGGATGTTTGGATTTTATTGGATGTTGAATTGTTTGATATCTCAAATATGTGATGCTTTGTGATATATCCTGTTCTGTGTTGTGAATCGTAAATTGTTTATCTGTGATATATATATCTGTGATCTGTGAATAAAAGATAAGCGTTATAGTTCATACCTCTTATCAAATATATTGTTATATTTGATCTGTGATGGTTGAATGTTGTTGCACTATTGTGTTAAACCCTTGGACTACACAATACACACACAAACGTGGATTTCACGTGGAAATCAGTTAAGTCGCAGATTTTTAACAATTCTAAAGATTGAATTTTTGAGTCCAAATTAGTTTTGGAAATTAGAATTGAAAGTTTTTGAAAATGAGATTCAAAAATAAGAGTTATTTTAAATAACTTAATAAAAATTGGAATTTAAATCATTTGATTTAAATTTTGAATTCAATACTTGAAATTGAATTCAATGAATTGGGAATTATGGTTTAAAAGATTTTACAAGTTATAAAAGGTGTTTATATGGGTTTTTAACCATTTAAAAATATGGTTTTGGAAATTTAAATTCAAGTTTTATACTTGAGTGGCTTTAACTCATGTAAAATTTGTAATCAGTTTTCCCAAAACGGAAACTATCTGTTTTCAAATAATAATAGCTTTCATAAAGTGAAAAGATTTCCAATTTGTACCGAAACATTTCAAGTTGAAATGAAATTTTGAATAGTTTGGAAAAACTATGAATTAACCTTTGTGAAGATGATTAAACTTTATTTTGAAATCAAAGAAGATTTTAAAAGGTGTATCTTTTATATTATAAAAGACTTGAATTGTGAATAGTTTTTAAAGCTATAAGTTAAAAATCTTAATTTAAAGATTTAATGGGTTAATCCCATTGAAATGTAAATTGATTTGGAAATCTGTGAATGAATCTTTGTGAAGCTGGGTAAACTTTGTGAAGTAAATCTATTTGTTTAAAGATTTGAAATGGTAATTTGTTTAAACCATTTAAAGGAAAGGATTTGGGTAATAAGTTGTGAGTTAATTGAAATCCCTATATCCATATTTTTTAAAATATTGTGCTCACTATTCGTATTAGCCGGGAGAGGACCTTTGTGTCATATAACCCATTCCGAATAAGTGATATGACGATATGGATAACATTTGAAGACCGGTGGTGAAGACCGGGTATTTGTGAAAACGATAGAATGACCTATCGATTGTCTCTGCACCATTAGCTACGGTATAGAGATTTCCTTTGTGATGGGAAGTTCGATCGGGATTGTGAATACCCAGATTGCAAGGGCTTCTTCGGAAGTGCCTTCGGTTCTGTTCGAACCCGGAACAGACTTGTATGGTTACATGTCTGACATTACATTTTGAGATATAAAGCTGATTTCTTTCAAATACATTTCTGTTGGTGGCGGAGAATTTATTCTCTTAGCTTAACACCCTTCTCTGAGACGTACGGGCTCAGAGGTTATGTAGTTGAAGGTTATCAGCGATATACTCCCAATTTGGTAATGTGACATGCTGAGTGTTGCTGTGTGATGATTATTTATTGATCACTTGTTGATCAAAGCGTGGCTTTGCGAAAAAGCGTAGCTTTGTGGACGAGACTTCGTCAGACCTCACACCCCGGAAATGGTCAAAACAGGAATGATGCGGCAAGGTTATGAGGGTCGCTCCCTTTAGGGTATGTCATTTCCTTCTGGAAAAGGGTGGTATCAGGTATGGAGCCCTGGTATTTAACTTATGTGGTTACTCAAATCTCATTTACTGTGTGATTGTTGTTTTGTTGAGGCGCCTCAGATAAAGGTCCCAAAGGACCGGGGGATGGCATATTCGTGTTGTAGTTACCTAGTGTAAGAGGTACCCCGGCCTTGTGTTGGCAGAGAGCTAGTTAGTTCTCGGGACGTCCCGCCAGAGGCGTACCCATTGGCAGTAGGAAGTTCCTTAGCCTGACCATTTGTTGGAAATCCAAAGAAACAATACGAGCCCTGTACGGTTGTAATTGTATAACCTGCCATGGAATGTGGCGGTAACCTGCTATTGAACATGGTAGTTATAGTAGGCATAAGGGCGGAATGCCTATGCTGGCTAAGATTAATATTATACTTTCGAAATGTTTTCTGCACTATGCACTAATAATAATATCAAAATGATTTGTTTTACGTAGTAAGCATGTTTGACTATCATATGGAGAGATCTCCTCCAATTCTACGTTTGCATTGTGTGTGTGGCGGGAGGCCTTATGGTAGTTTCATTTTCCAAAAGCATTGCGGATGTCTTTTACTTCCTTTGTTGTTGTTGTTTTAAAGATAAAAACTGTTTTAGTTCTCACACCAGTCCCATGACGGACCTGGAGTTTATTGTTCCTTTCCTAAACTCTGGGTGCCCATAATTTTCCACACGGGCAGCCTAGAGTCAGGTTATCAGGTCATTCTGGATTCAGAAGATGCTGTGGAGCTCAGTGGCGAGCTGGATGGCGAGGCGTATCACTTGTATATGATATTATTATTCCGCTGTGTATTCTATATGAGGAAAAGTTTGTATAACTGTCCATTGATGTATTGTGTGTATATTGACTCTGATGATGTAATGTATAAAATGATATAGTTCTTGATTTAAAGATTATTCATCTGTCTATTATATGTTGTTCCGCTGCGATATGTGAGATTCTGATATTGTTTCTGTTGTTTCTTCTTTCTTTCTGTCTTCTTCTACCTCTTCTTTTTTAACCATAACAATTCGGTTTTCCGGCATTCGATTGCTCGGCAGTTGATACAGTGGACGTATTAATGTCGATTTTCGGAAGTCGAAAATCCCGAAACGTTACACAAAGAAGAAGGAGAAATAAAAGAAAATTGAAAATAGAAGGAAATCCAAAGCGTAGGAAAAAGATGTAAATAACGCATAAATAATAATAAACAAATTAAAACACTATAAATAAACTTTAAATAAATGGAAAAGATATAATTAACAGAAATAAACTAAAATTAACTGAAAAGAATAGCTAAAAGAAATAGGCTGAAAATAATTCTAAAAACTGTAAATAAACTACTTAAAAAGGTTATTCCAAAAATCGTAGTAAAACTACAACTATTGGAAATCCTATTATTTTAAATTACTTAAAGAAATCTAAAATAATTACAATCACTCACCTGTGGTCCTAAGCTCTTCCCTTTAGGCCTTCCCGGATCCACTTGGGGTTGTTAAATATTTTAATTCAAAATTATTTTCTCCTTGGAAAATTATTCCGCTTAGGGTCCATCCTGAAAAGGTGAACCAAATTGGAGAAAATCTTAGAATGAGAAAGGTGTTAGGCCTAGGGTCTTATTTATAGGGGTAGAGGTGGATCTCAGACCGTTAGATTTAGGGATTGAATAGGATGTAACCACGTCATAGGCTGAATAGGAGCCGTCGGATGCAAGAACGGATGGACCAGATGAAGCTAAAGAATGCAAAAATATGTGTACGAACGCTCTAGAATGAAGAAAACTTTCTTCGTTCCAAACCTGTAGGCAAGTCGACCGGGCGGTTGACCGCCCCTCCCCCTAGGTTGACCGGCCTGTCGACCTAGGGCATGGTTAGGTCGACCCCTGGGTCGACCTAGCCCAATATTTTTTTAATTTTTTTTTAATTTTTTTTCTTGTTCGCTTTGTATCTCGCTCATATTAACTCGGATTCTGACGTTCTATATATGGAAATTGACCAGAAAATTACCACGGACACAATGGTGCAACTCCCGTGGCTCAATTCTGATAATTCCACAAAGTTATTTTATTATTTCATTAATTAACTAATTAATTATTATGGGTTAAATTTCGGGTTGTTACATTCTCCCCTCCTTAAGGGATTTCTCCTCAAATTCTCTAAGGATAAAAGAATGAACTAAAGTTTTCATCCAAGTTCTACAACCAACTACTCACCCATCATCCATTCATCCATTGTCCTTAAGTTTTTCTAATGCAATTTATGATACTTATGCGATTAGTGTAGTGTTAATGTCCCTAACTAGTGCAAAAGTTTAGGCGGTCCACTCATTTAGTTGACCTCCATTTATGCAATCATGTCTGTGTCATGTATCCAAATGATTTCAAAAATTCCTAATGATAACTGATAGTTATATATGCGTGCTTCAATCATCATCCAAATGCAAAAATCATGTGATAAGCATCCATTTATAACAACCATGGATAAAATGAAAATGCACACACATCCATATGTATATGCTCTAGTGTCCTAGTTAGGCCGATCCCTAAGAGATAATAGTGCCTAGTGTAAGTAAATGCGTCCATTAGCATCCACTAGCAAACACTTGCAACCACTTGCATCCATCATTCGTAACACGTTCTAGTAACATGTTTACATCAAATCCTACCATCCATAGGTTAAATACTAAGTTCTACCCTCCCAAAGGATAATAAAGGAAAGAACTTATTCAAAACTAAAGATGGAAATAGGAAATTCTAAAACTTATTATCGAAAAGATGAGGATATGAGATACAAATTTTCTCCTAATCAAACCAACCTTCTCTGAAGTCTTTCTAACCATGTCGGAAAGACTCTAAGCAACACGAAGGCGACTTGCGCGGTCTTCCATACTTCGAAAGGTGCCACTCCAATGCTAGCTTGAGAACTACTATCTTATCCAGATTCCTCTAAAGAAAGATGTTTCTCCTAAGTTCTTCCAAAATCAAGGATACTCATTCCCAACCAAGCGTGACTTACTATTCTTCTTTAGTCTGCTCACATGAATCAACATTCCTAGGTTCTCACTAGGGTCCTATATACTTTATGGAAACTCTATTATTACTTCCAAAATTAATTACTGCTGTCTTCTTCACATTTAGGAGTTTGGTTTAATGTTTATAGTTCCATTTTAAAAGTAAAAGGTTTCTAAATTTTTAAACATCAAATCCCAAAACCTTTGTCTTTAAAAGTGTTATCTTTAAGTTTCTATTAAATTCAAAAATACCAGGTTACTTAAAATCTTATCTTTCTAGACTTGCATCTTCACGGCTTTTCGAATTTACCTTATTTCCCAAACCTAGAGAGAAAAACTTTTAAGTCCAAAACTTATTCCTCGTTTTCTTCTAAAAACCTTTTTGGTTTTCTATAAAAATTTGAATTTTCAAATTCTACCTTTATTAAGTTTTCATTTCCAAAAACTTATTTACTTTTTCACCAAACCATTTTCATTTAAAGTATCTTTAAAATATCCTTATGTGTTTTCTTTACATCTTCTTATTACACCTAACAGTTTTATACCTTAATGTATTGGAACTAATTACTCTTGTGAGAAACTATTAATGGTAAAACCTTATATGAATCCTTTAAAAGAGGATTTTATGTTTATGTGAAATTACAAGAAACTTATTTTATATTTTTCAAAATAGGCTATACAAAATATGGTGCTTCCCATACCTTGTATATCTCTTTCACGTATTCCTTATAACTTACACAAAACATCTTTATTTATAATTTGGTTTCATAGAAAATTTTATAATTATTCATTTCGTTCCAATAGATTAAAGTATTTTTAATTTATATTCTCTTACCATAGACAATTTCTATGAAATTTACTAATTTCCTAATGTTTAACTTACACTTTTCTTTTCAGAAAGGCTCATTTTCAAAACTGTTTTTAATATATCCATAACTAGAAAACATTTCCTCATACTTATTTAAATATTTAGTGTACTTACAAACCACTTTATTTCTTGAAAATTTTCTTCAAAACACATTTTTATGTGGGTCAAAACAAATGTTGCGTAAAACACTATTACTACAACTCAAAAATACTAGTGTATGGATTCAGTTAAAATAAATACTAATAGACCTCATATACCATGTAAAATCATTTTCTTTGGGAGTCACCTACTATAACAATAGTGCTATAGTCTATGCTCCCTTTACATTTCACGAAAACATCTATTACAACAATAAATGTTGTAACCAACGTTTTCAATACTTAATAACCTGTAGGTTTTTATATTTAAAATCTTTGTTTATCTACAAAGAAACTAGCGAGCTATAATTCTTCAAAAAGAATCTTATATTTAACAAAATTTATATCATATACAAACCAATTTAAATTTCATACCATTTTCAAAAACCCAATATTTATTTCCTAAAAGAACATAATAACAATGAAAATTTTCAATTCTAACAATTATATTCTATTGAGCTAAACATAAGTTGTATTTTCTTCTCACTACCCTTGGGGTACCCTTCCTAAATTTTGGTAATCCCATTTCCTTATTAAAGTCTTTTAGTACTACCGTTAAATCCACTTATCTGAAACAATTGTAATTTCTGCAATTATCTACACGTGGCTTACCTCCTTTTCTATTGTACATCCCCAATCTTTGCCTGCCACTATTTGGATTTTCACAATCCAAGCTTAAATTTACAAATCCGTTTATCAAACTCTTTCCATGTGTAGACCTTCTCTATGCCCGAAGCAACAAAATTCCTTATGCCAAAAGTGATACTTCAAAAAAAATTCCTTCCACCGATGAACGCGAAGCGTACGAAGAACCTCCTCTAGATGAATAACATGCTCTTCCATACTTTTGAAAAAAATGTCGTCTACGAATACCACCACGAACTTATTTAGGACATCTCTAAAAATATGGAACATCAAATCTACAAAATAGGCTAGGGCGTTAGTTAGCCCAAATGGCACAACGAACCACTCAAAGAACCCGTCTGGTGTCCTAAATGCGGTCTTATCAATGCCATCATCAACGACCCTAAGCTGATAAATCTAGTGGCTAAATCAAGCTGAGAGAATACTGAAGAGCCAACTAACTGGTAAAACAGATCATCTATCCTAGGAAGTGGATAACGATTCTTCTTCGTGGTCTTATTTAACTCCCTATAGTCTACGCAAAGTCGAAGGGAACCAACCGCCTTAGTAGTGAAGACGCCTGGTGCTCCCTGCTCCGATATGCTTCTTCTTATGAAACCTTTCTCCAAAAGCTCACAGATTTGCTTGCTCAATTCCTTCCTCTCCCTAGGTGCATTGTGCCTCATAGGTAATGCTATTGGCTTAGCATTATTAGTCAAATAAATCCTGAAGTTAATCTCTCTCTTAGGGGGTAGTCCACTAACCTCCTCAAAGACGTTTGGAAAACCTTTGACGATGGGAACCGAATCTAACTTTGACGATAATGAATCGAGGGAATAAAGGAAGCTCAACATAACTGACCCTTGCGGGTCGCAAGAAACCTCGAGAGTCCTACCGCTGCGTGTTTCTAGTCTAATGACTCTCCTTTCGTTATCTAATATAGCTCTATATGTGGATAGCCAATCCATTCCCAAAAATCATCCCATAGCCCGAAAATCCCAAAACATAGGCGTCACAATCAAACTCTACGCCAAGGATAAAAATTTTCAAGCCCCTACAAACCATAGACAAGTGTGTCGATCCTCCTATGGGGTTTGAAACAACAATGGGGTCCACTACTAATAAGATGTCTACGTGTAAACAATCTACCATAGGAGATGAAAAAGTGTGATGCTCCAGAATCGTAAAGACTCCGATTGGGAAAATCCGAAATAGAGATCAAAACCTTCTATAGAGACTTTCCTACCTCGATCCGGTCCACTACTATAAGGTGTTGCATCCAAAGCCTGTACTTGCGCTGTAGGTGCGCCTGCTCTCTCTGCCTCGTCCTCTAAGGACAAGGCTCTACTAAGATGATCAGGCTACCCATAGTTGAAACACCTCCGCTTCATCATTTTATTTTTATAGTCCTTTGCGAAATGCCCAACCAATCCTCAACTATGACATTTCCCGCATTTCTTGATCCGCTTCTGAGGTCCTCCTCCTTTCCTCTTGTCCTTATCCTCCTTCCACCATGGCTCCTTAGAGCTTTCCAATCTAGGAACTTCTTTAAGTTCTCCCTTCAGCTGCCAATATGTAGGTTGAATTCGCTATCGGTCTCCCAAACCGAACCGCCTAAACCTTCCCTCCATATCCTCCAACCTAGCTCGTGTCTCCTCGAAATCCTCCGTGCCATAAAACGTTCTGCCCCCTATGCTAGTGAAGTCCTTGCATAGCTCAGAAAAGTCGGCTGGTGTAGGTGGATTAAAGGGATTTCCACCTACTGGTGTTGTATTGGGCACTTGCCCTTGCACCTCTGGTACCGTATCTCTACGGAACCAATCAGCCATAATATGCAAAGGAAAGGAAACATAGGCTTGAAAGAACCGAAAAAAGGTTGAACTGGACTTTGAGGGGATTTTTATAAAAACTCTTTTATACTTGAAAACTGTTTCTAAGAGTTTCTTTTCTAAAAAAAACTCTTTTAAAACAAGTTATTTTGGAAAATACTTTGTTTTTAAAACAAATTTTTAGGAATCCTGTAACCTTAGGCTCTAATACCAAATGTAACACCCCACACCCCTTAGTATACCAAAAGAGCACACTAAAAGGCATGTTTAACTAAAACTAGCAGAGGCTAAGATTCACAAGACAAAAATATATAAACAGAGGAAACAATTATAATAATTTATTTAGAACAAAACCTCAGAATTACTTTATAAATCAAATAAGTCACAAAATACCAAATACATCAAATGCCAAAATAACCTTACATGTCTTGCAAAATAAAATCCATAGTATCAATAATATTAGAGTACAATACATCCCTCACAAAATGCCAGCTCAACAAAAAGAACTAAAAACTGAAACTGAAGAAAAAATAACATGATAGAATCTCCTCCAAAGAAATCTCCAAATGCCTGCAGTCTACCGTCCTTGCCCCCGATTGCCTATGGGGAAAAGGGGAAAATGGAGGAGTGGGTCAGACTAAAAGTCTGCTGAATGATAGTAATACTAGAATCTTTAAGCAAAGTAAAAGTAATAGACCTTACAGCAGTTCTAGTATATAAAAGGAAACAAAGGAAATATGAAGAAGGAAAGCTGGAAATAAATACGATTTACCACAATTGATTAACTTTCATTGTTTGCACTTTGCTATGATTAAGCTGAATTCCTAATCCTATAATTAGGCTAGAATCCTAATTCTACGCTTTGATCGGCCTGCTACTCCATAGACCTTACTGCAGACTAGACGCTATATAGCTCCTTACACAGAAATGGTGTCTACGAATGACACGCAAAGTATCTACTATGGACTAGACGTTATATAGCTCCCTATACAGAAGGCAGACACACATACTAAGTGCTTGGAACTCAATAGTGACTTATCTCCCCTAATCGATGCCGCACGCTCGATTACCGCCGATTCGCACTATTTATTGCTCCCTCTTTTGACCTTTTATTTACCCTAGACAACATAAGTGTGCCCTCGTCTCACTTCACGCTATTGTGAGACACCGTGTCCATAGAAAATAGGGAATTCTATTGGTACTGGTCCATGTTAAACAAAATCTAGTTGCGTCCCTGGTCCAAATCCCCATGATTTACTCTTTTAATTATTGACCTCTTATCTACCCTAAACAGCAAAAGCGTGTCCCAAGGGAAATGCTGCCGGTACAGATCTATTCTTTTAACTATTGACCACTTATCTACCCTAAACAGCATAAGGGAAATGCTGCCGGTATGGATCTTTTCTTTTAACTATTGACCACTTATCTACCTTAAACAGCATAAGGGAAATGCTGCCGGTACGGATCCTACTTTCATCTTTGCTTATTAACTTAGATAAATTATTTTAAATAAGCCTTTGTTATTATTCTTACTATCTGTGCTTATTAATTTATCCTAAGTCTTAAAATAAGCCTCATTATGTTCTGTTTTCTTATTATAACTTACGTTATAATATGCTTATTACTTAACCCAAGGTCTAAGTGTGAAACTAAGCTTCTTTCATCTTTTACTCTTTTTTAGTTATAATTCTAAGTTATAACTAGGCCAATCTCTTTAACTTAGTCTAATTCTAATATTTACACCACAATTTCAGTCCAATTCCATTTTTATTACAGTCCTTACAATTTACATCTTATCTTCCGTTATTTCAGTATTCTTATAATTTAATCCAAATTCGCGTTGAATCTATTCTAATCCATATGCGAAGAAGAAGGAGAAATAAAAGAAAACTGAAAATAGAAGAAAATCCAAAGCGTAGGAAAAATATCTAAATAATGCATAAATAACAGTAAATAAATTAAAATACTGTAATTAAACTATAAATAAATGGAAAAGCTATAATTAACAGAAATAAATTAAAATTAACTGAAAAGAATAGCTAAAAGAAATAGACTAAAAATAATTCTAAAAACTTTAAATAAACTACTTAAAAGGTTATTCCGAAAATCGTAGTAAAACCACAACTATTGGAAACCCTGTTATTTTAAATTACTTAAAGAAATCTAAAATAATTACAATCACTCACCTGTGGTCCTAAACTGTTCCCTTTAGGCCTTCCCGGATCCACTTGGGGTTGTTAAATATTTTAATTTAAAACGATTTTCTCCTTGGAAAATTATTCTACTTAGGGTCCTTCGTAAACAGGTGAACCCAATTGGACAAAATCTTAGAATGAGAAAAAGTGTTAGGCCTAGGGTCTTATTTATAAGGGTAGAGGTGGATCTCAGACCGTTAGATTTGGGGATTTAATAGGATGCAACCACATCATAGGCTGAATAGGAGCCGTCGGATGCAAGAATGGAAGGACCAGATGAAGCTAAAGAATGCAAAAATACGTGTACGAACGCTCTGGAACGAAGAAAATTTTCTTCGTTCCAAACCTGTAGGCGTGTCGACCGGCCCTCCCCCTAGGTCGACCAACCGGTCGACCTAGAGCGTGGTTAGGTCGACCCCTTGGTCGACCTAGCCCAATATATATATATATATATATATATATATATATATATTTCTTGCTTGCTTTGTATCTCGCTCATATTAACTTGGATTCTCACGTTCTATATATGGAAATTGACCAAAAAATTACCACGAACACAATGGTACAACTCCCGTAGCTCAATTTTGATAATTTCACAAAGTTATTTTATTATTTCATTAATTAACTAATTAATTATTATGGGTTAAATTTCGGGTTGTTACATTATATTATGTGGAATTGCAAACCTTGTGATAATATTATCGATTACAAATTTAAGCACTTTTCCCGATGTAATATTTGATAGTGGTTCCGCTTCTAACCATTTGGTACAATAATCAATGGCTACCATTGCAAATTTAGCTCCTCTTTTGGATATAGTTAGTGTTCCTATCAAATCAATTCCCCACGCATCGAAAGGCCATGGACTTGAGATTGAAGTTAATTCACTCGGTGGTAAGTGTAGGATCTTGGAGAATTTTTGGCATTTTTCGCATTTCTTCACATAATCTATAGCATGGCTAGTCATTTGAGGCCAATAAAAACTTTGTCTCATAACTTTTTTTGCTAGCTTTATGCCATCAGAATGGTCCCCATGGAACCCTTTGTGGGCTTCGCTCAACAATTTTGCTTCTTTTTTCGGATTAACACATCATAAGTAAAGAGTGAATATCCTTTCTTATAAAGTATCCCATTTTCCACAATGAATGTTGGGGCTTGATGTTTTATTTCCCTTGCCTCCTTTTTATCTACTGGCAATTTTTCTATCATTATATATCCAACGATAGGTGTCATCCAATTATTCTCATATTGATTATCAGTTTCTGTATTGGAAGATTTTTCTTGAAGGATTTCATTTTCCTTTTCGTTGTGTGTTAGAGCTTGAGATGTGGTCAATAACAAGGACTCATTTTCTGAATTGGGTTCTTTTCCTCTATACTACGATTCGATTGATAGCTTACTGGCATAATTCGAGTTTCTGGTGCTCCTCGTGAACTGGCTTCTTAGTTAAATCACCAGTTTGGGAGTTCTTTCCTTTCAGCGGTTGGTGTATTGAGAAATCCTCAAATTGAATCAATATTTTCAATATCTTTTTGACATATAGGATCAGTTTGGTATGATTTGTTTGGTACTTTTGGTTTAGTCGATTCACCATTAACTGTGAGTCACTGAAAATCCCAATTCTAGGAATCTTCAACTGAAGGGCTAGGGTGAGTCCTGCTATCATTAACTCGCATTTTGCTACATAATTAGTAGCTGGAAATCCTAATTTCATTGCATAATGTAAACAGTTTCCATCGGGAGTAACAATCACGTATCTAGCTCTAGCCACTTGTTCGTTTGAGGCTCCATCTATAGGCAGTTCCCACTTAGGCTTTAGATCTTTTTCCTTTTTTGATTGCTCTTTGATGAATCCCGTACATTCACTAAAAAAATCGACTAGAGGTTGTCTTTTAATTGCCACCCAAAGTAGAAATTCGATATCAAATTGGCTAAGCTCTATCCCCCACTTTACTAATCTTTTTGAAGCTTCCGGTTTACTGAAAACTTGCCTGAGCAAAAAGTTGGTTTCAACCTAAATCGGATGTGCTAAAAATAAGCTCTCAACTTTTGTGCTATGAGCATTAAACAGTATGCTAGTTTTCTATGACCAGATATTTGGTTTCTTCATTTTTAAGCCTTCTTCTTGTATAGTATACTGGGAGCTGAGTTCCATTTTCTTCTCTTATTAGAACAGAACTAATGGCATGTTCATAAATTTCCATATAAAGATAAATGTTTTCTTATTCTACGGGATTGGATAAAATTGGTGGCTTCTCGAGATGATTTTTTAGCTCCTTAAAAGCCTTTTGATAATCCTCCCCCTATCCGAAGTATTTCTTTTTCTTAATCACATTGAAGAAAGGGATCCATTTATCTGTGGCCTTGGAAATGAATCTATTCAGTGCTGCTACTCTTCCATTTAAGCTCATCACATCTTTACTTGTTTTGGGCTCTGCCATGTATTTAATAGTTTGGATATGATCAGGGTTGGCTTCTATTCCTCGAGCACTGACGATGTACCCCAGAAACTTTCCTGATTGGATCTCGAAAGAACATTTCCGTGGGTGAAGCTTTATCTGATAGTTTTGCAATACTCCAAACATTTCTTTAAGATCACTTAGATATTTCTTCTTAAGATTAGACCAACACATCATCGACGTATACTTCCATGTTACGACCGTTCCCTAAACATTCAATTTACCAATCTTTGGTATGTGGCTTCAGCATTCTCTAATCTGAATGGCATTAATTTGTAGCAATATGTTCCCCAGTCTATTATGAAGCTTGAACATTGGAATCTGATTGTATCCAGAATATGCATCCATAAAAGATAAGAGTCTGTGTCTCATCGACCAGCTAGTCTATTCTTAGAAGGGAATAATAGTCTTTTGGGCATGCTTTGTGTAACGACCCGTAAATTTCAACTATTTCAATAACGTAATTAGTTGAAATTTTGTGAAATTTTAAACGATAAAATTTTGAAATAAAAATTTTATATTTGGAATACGTCTAGTTAAACATAGCAACTGGTAAATTTTCGTCCGAAAATATGAAAGTTTATTTCGCGCGTAAATTCACTTCAATTTAATCAGTTAAAAAGTAATGAAAATAAAACGTTTTCGAAACTCAAATATTTTTACATAGAAAAATTCTAAATCATCTTCTGAGCAAGATTTCAGTTTGTCGTTTTTCCAAATTCGGACATCTTTGGCTCCGTCGTTCTTATTTTCTGCAAAATAGCAGTATTCTGGTACCGATATCGATTTTTATCGGATGATCGTACCACTGATTTCTATATACCGTTTTGATCGTCTCGTCGTACCGATCTCTACGGTATATTCGATTGTCAAATTCGGAGTTCCGTTGTACGTTGCACTTTACGTAACGCTTACCGTATCGGTACCGGTTTGTGACGTTTGGTTTTCGTGCCTTTTGATTTCTTGTGGCTATTAAATTCCTACGTGCAGTAAACCAATGGCCATTTGGCATTTATTTCCTTCAATTCACAGCCTGACTTTTATTTTTCCAACTTTCCATATTCACTGCTCGTCCTTATGCATTGTGACTTCTTCCTCTTTTGTTCTGCCTTTTATACTAAAATAATAATTATAGTTTACATAAGTTTGGATTTTTGCCTGCTCGTATATCTTTTATATGAATAAGGTTATATTTGCATTGTTTTTAATATGAAGATTTTATCATTCTGGAAAGACTGTTCGTGCTCATGTTTTCTACCTCGACTATCCTTCCCACGTTCTCCCACCTCACAGCCGAGACCGAGCAATCCCCACCAGCCGACAACCACCCTCTTCCCGAAGCTATGGCCGAAGCCGCCATGCGAGTCGCTAAACCCGTGTCAGCGACCAATTCAGATCCACCCAACCATCTTCACGTCACCCCTTGTGCCTCTGCCGTGAGTAACCACCATCGTCCTCCTCCACGAACCCACGCCGAGCATCTCATCGTTCCACCACCGTGTAGCTTGCCACGTCACCCCTGTAGCCGAGCAATACTGTCCTCTTTCCCCTACGGCCTACTACCACAACTCCTCTTTTTTCCTGTTGCATGCATGCTTATTAGAAATAAGTGAGGTAAGATTTTATTATATTTTATAATCTGCATATGTAATGTCAGTGAGTCAGTCTATATATTCTTGTTATGTATGTGTATATTGGGTTGGTTCTGTTGATTTTAAAAGTTCACAAGTTTACAAAGTTATGTATATCTAAGTGTGTGAGTCATATATATATTGGCTTACGTGATTTTATATTAAAGTAGACGTGTACGTACTTTTAAGTAGGTTATTCACACACGTTGTCTAAGTTATTTTACAAAGTGGATTTGTACGTTTTTTTTTCTTTTCTAAGTTTTATTTCTGCATCCTAGTATAGTTAAATCTAAGATGGCTTTAGACTTGGATGTAAAGCAAATTTCCTACTAGGTCTTTAGTTTTAAATTTTACCAATGATAAAAGCTCGCAATATAATTATGTTTGTATATTATCTATTTATTTTTATATTACTTTATATATATAAGTGGACGCTATCTGGTTTAGGTATATAATGTTCACCTCAGTGAGCTGTTGTAAGTCATATTGATGTTGCAATACGTAGGTTATAAAGAATGAAAGTGATTTTGTAATAGTGTATATTGGGATTTGTTTTAAATATTTATTTATTGATTTTAAAATGTATTTAGATATATATTAGTTGTTATAAAAGATCTATCATAGTTTATGTTAATATTTGGGCTCTTAGTTTAATGTATTTTTATTTACTTTTATATATATATATTTAGTTTATAAAAAAAAAAAAATTTCATTCAAATTGTTCCATCGGTCCAGTTCTAATTTGATCTCGTCAATTTGACTTATCAGCCTTATTCGTCAGTTCGGGCCAATCTAGCTTGTTTTGGAATTCGTACCTGGATTCGTAACTCATCGCTTTCTCGTTCGTCTCTAGCCTCGAAAGGTGAGCACTCACTCACGATTAACGTTCTTTTATTTATTAGATTTGATTTCAATTGAAACGACAATTGAAATATACTGTTGTTAGTTAATTACACTGTTATATATGCTATTACTTGTATCAGTTACCTGTGACACCTGACACCATTATCTGTTAATTATATATGCGATGATAATACAGTTTGGCTGATAATTGATTGATTGTTGATGTTTATATTGGACGATAAATTGTTAATGTTAAAATGATAAATAGTATGAAATTGAACTTGATATAGGATAATTAAATGTTAAATTTGATTAACTGACATTTGTATAATATGACCCCTTTAACTGTTAAATCCATTGACACGTATGATTTGCTTAATTACATTTTGAATCACTGAATGTATGTTGTTAAATTGATGATGTATGAAATTGTAAATAGATGACAAGTGAAAAACCGTAATGTAATAATCTTTAATCTACATGAAATGATAGTGTAGATTCTAGAAATAATTATATTAATTCGTACAAATAACAATGCGAATTAATACGGTTATTTCGGGATTATTTGAATTGATTATTGGATTGATATTGGTTGTTGTTGTTGCTTGTTTATTTACTTTGACACCATCCCAGTTATCACACTGCAAGTTCCCTTTGATATGTTTTGATTTTGAATTGAATTGGAATCGGGTTGAAATGATAAATACCCAAATTGAACTTTGACTTAGGATAGAAAATTAAATAAAAAAACCGATTGGTCAAAAATTTGATTTGAAAATAAACGAAGATTTTATTTGAATAAAGAATATGGTTTTGAAATGAAGTTGAAATTTGAATTTTTGATGAAAGGAAAATGGTAATATTTAATAATCTGAAACAAAAGATTAACAATGTAATCAATGAAAGAATGTTGTTTAATTTGAGAAATGATTGAATTAAGTTTTAAATTAAGTTTGAAATGATTTAATAATTAAGTTTTGAAATTATAATTAAGTTTGAAATTATAAAACTTTGAAATTATTTAATAATTATGTTTTGAATTATTTAATAATTAAATAAGATTGAATTTTTTTAATGATTAGATTGAATTGGATTTCTAATAAGAAAAATTGAACTTTTGAATAAGTGAATTTTGTTTCGTAAATAATTGAAATTGAGTTTCTTTATTAATTAAGTTTGGAAAATTATTTAAGAAAGTAAATAAGTGAAATTGAATTTCTTTAACAAGAAACGAAAATGTGATATTTTTGAAATTAATGTAAGACTTGAAAATTGAAAGGATTTGATTTGACTAATTTAATTTAATTCAAAATTGTAAGTTTTGTTTTAATGAAGTTGAACTTAAGTAATTGATTTAATGAATTGGAAATTTAATTGAAATTGTTTTGAATGATAAAGTAACTTAACGAATATTGAATGAAATCGATAAATGAATTTGAAATTGATTTGAATGTTAAATTAGACTAATTTAAATGATTTCGGAATGAGACTTATATACGAACTTGAATCAATATGTGAATTGTTTTAAATAGAAATTGAAATCGAATTATAAGATTTTGAAACGGAAAATTGGAAGTTTTGAAATGAAAATTTGGAAATTGTTTAGAAAGACAAATGAAATGTTGATTTACGAATTCTATTTGAAATTGAAATTGATTTGGTTTTTGAAATATATAAACGACCAATCGGTGTAATAATTACGGAAGTTATTAAAGAGACCGGGATCGGTAATGGATATACTCTCTATCTGAACCGAAACCACTTTAATAACTGTACGCGGAGTGTTGATCCAGAATGAAGTGGATGGTTTGGTGAACGCGTTGACTGAAGAAAGAGAACGATTTTGGATGACCCCTGACATGACTAAAACAGGAGCCGCGCCGGGCCATTGAGGTTCGCCATCTCTAGCGGACACACTTCTTCGATACCATATCTATTACTTTTGTGATTCGATTTGGGTGCACCCCTCGATTTTGGGAGTGTTGTTTCGCGGTGTTGGGGTAGTAGCTGCTATGCCCAACATCAGTCCGGATCACGCAACTACTAGTATCCTAGTTGGTATCGCCTCATGTACCTTGTCATACTGATTATCCTATTCGCGACCACTACGATTTTGATTTGTACCTTTAGTATATGGATTGCCCTCTGGTGACTTCCGGTTTTGGGGAAACTACGGTCTTGTATATGCTTTTGGGAATAAACAGGTTAAGAGGTGTGTGGGCCCTGCTTAACCCTACTTTGATATTTTTTTATATTACTGATAGACATTATCTACTTAGCGTACATTACTACATAGTAGATAGTTTAACGGATCCTTAAAGGATGGTTATTCCAAACATCCTTTGAGTTACTTGTATTTCAATTGCTATTTCACTTGAGTTGGATTTATTAATATAAGAATGTTAATCCTGACTCGAGTGTCTTGTGTTTTTGCTTTACGCTCGGGTCAGACTGAGTAGTTCAGCTTTCGAGACTCACCTTTGGAGTTGGAGCTTCGCTTGGAGATCCAGCTATCTATCCAGCTTCCAGATATTCGATGATTCCAGTGATGTATTCTGATTTGTATCTGTTACTCTTCCGTTGTATCTAGTTTAACTCTGATGTATCGTATTTCTCTTCTATTGTAAACTCTGATGTATTTTATATATTCATATAGTAGCTTCATGAACTACTATCTCTTTTATTTCCGCTGCATTTATTACTCTGTGTCTGTGATCTGTGATTATATCTATTTATTGTATATGTTCAGTTTTGCCAAATTTAAATTAACAACGCGGTATTTTGAGCAATTCAACTCCGGCATGAGTGTCTACCTATACACTTATAATGGACGCGAATGGTCCAAAATATCGGGTCGTTACAGTTGGTATCAGAGCTTTGGTAGCTCTAGGCAAAACTTAACATATAGGGTAAATGTATTTACAGAATCACTCTCATTTGAGTTCAATCCCTTCCTTTGACTCAATTTCTTTGAATTTTGGAACGTTCCCCTCGGTTCCGAAATTCATTCGTGTCCTTCACTATTCGTCTTCTTTCAATTCTGGAGCACCCCATAACTCCATTTTGAATGATATCTATAATAGATCGGTGGTCTCGCCAATCTTTGAATGATTCGTAAAGGATTAAACTCCTTTATAATTGGCATTGATTTACCGTAGATTTCTGTATCCTCGGTATACTATGCTATCTATCTCCTGCTATACCTGGATTCTATTTCTTGAGATCGAATGTTGATTTACCTTGGAATTCGGCATCGATCTTATTCTTGAAGTTACGGACGACCCGGTTAAGGTTGCCCGTGAATAAAATAAACTCATCCATCTCCCGATTTTGGTAATTAAATTATCTTATCTTTGTTTCGAACTTATCTTCGAATCAAATTTCTCTTTGATCTGAGCCCATCAAAATTTAAACCCTATCCTTATTTTGAAAATTCATTCCTGTATCGTCGAGCAAAGAAAGGCATTTGTAAACTAATATTTAAATGTTAAAATATATTGTGTTGTTTGAGTTGTTGATGTTGATTTGGGTTTCCGATCGATTCGTCTGATCAACATTATCGATAGGATTTCCAAAACACTTGAACAGAGCAAACTGACACAATATTATTTTCAAATTTGAAAATGAAATAAATTTGTTTGAATATATTGTGAAAATATAAGTAAAAATTTTCTGGAATTTAATAGGTTAATTAAATTGTTTGTTTGAAATGATAATATTTGATTATCATTTATTGTTCTAAATAAATTTATAAATACGGTTTATAAATTGATTTGGAATTTGAAATGAATTAAATTCAGAAATTTGAGAATTTAGTTTCCGGTGATTTCGAACTTTGGTTTTAAAATTTTAAAGTATATAGTATTGAAAGTATTTTTGAATAGAAATCGTTTCAAAGAATTTAAAGTGTTGAAATCAGTGCTCTTCTCTTTGTCGCTGGAAAATAATTTCGGTGATGGCGGCCGCATCATCGACACTCATTTTCGAGTTTCGAAGTGGAGATACTATTCTGTAGCTTTGCTACGGTTTTGTTTTGAAAAAATATTTTGATTTGAAATTTTTTTTCAGTATATTTTGATTTATATATATATGTATCTTATTTTAAAATTTAATTTGATTTGATATAAATATATTATATATGTCTCTAAGTTGTTTAAAGTTAATCGGAAATATAATTCTTAAATTTGGTTTAGGGATGATTTTAATTATAAATAAAACCAAAAGTTGGATAAATATTTAAACTTGAATAATTGAAATGAGAAAATTTTATTTGTATAGTGTTCAACTGCATTCTAATACAACTTACCTAAATCATTCAGAAGTTGAATATGTAATTGGATAATATATAAGATAAAAAGAATTTATAAATAAAATTTGAGTGTTTATAATAAATGTTATACACTAAATTTTGATTATAAAGATGTTAATAGAGTTAGATAGGATAATAAATAAAACTCAGTTAATAATGAAATAAATTGTTTTGAAAAATTAATAAATTTGTCTTGAAAGAATTAATAAATTGGAATTTGATCAACTTATAAAAATACCTTGAATTTAAAAGAAATTAATAGATATAAATTAATTTAAATCGAAACTTTTATGTTTAAATTAATTTATATGGGTTAAATATATGGGAGTAGATATATTTAGTAGAATAAATTTAACAGTAATTTGGAATAAAGAAGAATTTAGAATTGTTGAAGGAAATATGATTATAATAAAAGACTATTCAAATTTATGGTTTTAGAAATTGTAAATTGAAGATAATTGGATAATAAGATAATGAATTTAGAAATAGTTATATTAATTCGCATTTGTTATTTACGCCAATTAATAGTTGAGATTGATTTTAGTGAAATCAAATGGATTAAATCAATTATTGAATATCAATTAATTTAAATTTGAATTTATATGATTTAAATTAATTGTTATTTTGTATTTCAAATCTGTTTTTCTTTCTGGTTGTTTCTATTCTCCTACCTCGTTCCTTTTCGGGGACGAAAAGTTTTGAGTGGGGGAGAATGTAACGACCCGTAAATTTCAACTGTTTCAATAACGTAATTAGTTGAAATTTTGTGAAATTTTAAACGATAAAATTTTGAAATAAAAATTTTATATTTGGAATACGTCTAGTTAAACATAGCAACTGGTAAATTTTCGTCCGAAAATATGAAAGTTTATTTCGCGCGTAAATTCACTTCAATTTAATCAGTTAAAAAGTAATGAAAATAAAACGTTTTCGAAACTCAAATATTTTTACATAGAAAAATTCTAAATCATCTTCTGAGCAAGATTTCAGTTTGTCGTTTTTCCAAATTCGGACATCTTTGGCTCCGTCGTTCTTATTTTCTGCAAAATAGCAGTATTCTGGTACCGATATCGATTTTTATCAGATGATCGTACCACTGATTTCTATATACCGTTTTGATCGTCTCGTCGTACCGATCTCTACGGTATATTCGATTGTCAAATTCGGAGTTCCGTTGTACGTTGCACTTTACGTAACGCTTACCGTATCGGTACCGGTTTGTGACGTTTGGTTTTCGTGCCTTTTGATTTCTTGTGGCTATTAAATTCCTACGTGTAGTAAACCAATGGCCATTTGGCATTTATTTCCTTCAATTCACAGCCTGACTTTTATTTTTCCAACTTTCCATATTCACTGCTCGTCCTTATGCATTGTGACTTCTTCCTCTTTTGTTCTGCCTTTTATACTAAAATAATAATTATAGTTTACATAAGTTTGGATTTTTGCCTGCTCGTATATCTTTTATATGAATAAGGTTATATTTGCATTGTTTTTAATATGAAGATTTTATCATTCTGGAAAGACTGTTCGTGCTCATGTTTTCTACCTCGACTATCCTTCCCACGTTCTCCCACCTCACAGCCGAGACCGAGCAATCCCCACCAGCCGACAACCACCCTCTTCCCGAAGCTATGGCCGAAGCCGCCATGCGAGTCGCTAAACCCGTGTCAGCGACCAATTCAGATCCACCCAACCATCTTCACGTCACCCCTTGTGCCTCTGCCGTGAGTAACCACCATCGTCCTCCTCCACGAACCCACGCCGAGCATCTCATCGTTCCACCACCGTGTAGCTTGCCACGTCACCTCTGTAGCCGAGCAATACTGTCCTCTTTCCCCTACGGCCTACTACCACAACTCCTCTTTTTTCCTGTTGCATGCATGCTTATTAGAAATAAGTGAGGTAAGATTTTATTATATTTTATAATCTGCATATGTAATGTCAGTGAGTCAGTCTATATATTCTTGTTATGTATGTGTATATTGGGTTGGTTCTGTTGATTTTAAAAGTTCACAAGTTTACAAAGTTATGTATATCTAAGTGTGTGAGTCATATATATATTGGCTTACGTGATTTTATATTAAAGTAGACGTGTACGTACTTTTAAGTAGGTTATTCACACACGTTGTCTAAGTTATTTTACAAAGTGGATTTGTACGTTTTTTTTTTCTTTTCTAAGTTTTATTTCTGCATCCTAGTATAGTTAAATCTAAGATGGCTTTAGACTTGGATGTAAAGCAAATTTCCTACTAGGTCTTTAGTTTTAAATTTTACCAATGATAAAAGCTCGCAATATAATTATGTTTGTATATTATCTATTTATTTTTATATTACTTTATATATATAAGTGGACGCTATCTGGTTTAGGTATATAATGTTCACCTCAGTGAGCTGTTGTAAGTCATATTGATGTTGCAATACGTAGGTTATAAAGAATGAAAGTGATTTTGTAATAGTGTATATTGGGATTTGTTTTAAATATTTATTTATTGATTTTAAAATGTATTTAGATATATATTAGTTGTTATAAAAGATCTATCATAGTTTATGTTAATATTTGGGCTCTTAGTTTAATGTATTTTTATTTACTTTTATATATATATATTTAGTTTATAAAAAAAAAATATTTCATTCAAATTGTTCCATCGGTCCAGTTCTAATTTGATCTCGTCAATTTGACTTATCAGCCTTATTCGTCAGTTCGGGCCAATCTAGCTTGTTTTGGAATTCGTACCTGGATTCGTAACTCATCGCTTTCTCGTTCGTCTCTAGCCTCGAAAGGTGAGCACTCACTCACGATTAACGTTCTTTTATTTATTAGATTTGATTTCAATTGAAACGACAATTGAAATATACTGTTGTTAGTTAATTACACTGTTATATATGCTATTACCTGTATCAGTTACCTGTGACACCTGACACCATTATCTGTTAATTATATATGCGATGATAATACAGTTTGGCTGATAATTGATTGATTGTTGATGTTTATATTGGACGATAAATTGTTAATGTTAAAATGATAAATAGTATGAAATTGAACTTGATATAGGATAATTAAATGTTAAATTTGATTAACTGACATTTGTATAATATGACCCCTTTAACTGTTAAATCCATTGACACGTATGATTTGCTTAATTACATTTTGAATCACTGAATGTATGTTGTTAAATTGATGATGTATGAAATTGTAAATAGATGACAAGTGAAAAACCGTAATGTAATAATCTTTAATCTACATGAAATGATAGTGTAGATTCTAGAAATAATTATATTAATTCGTACAAATAACAATGCGAATTAATACGGTTATTTCGGGATTATTTGAATTGATTATTGGATTGATATTGGTTGTTGTTGTTGCTTGTTTATTTACTTTGACACCATCCCAGTTATCACACTGCAAGTTCCCTTTGATATGTTTTGATTTTGAATTGAATTGGAATCGGGTTGAAATGATAAATACCCAAATTGAACTTTGACTTAGGATAGAAAATTAAATAAAAAAACCGATTGGTCAATAATTTGATTTGAAAATAAACGAAGATTTTATTTGAATAAAGAATACGGTTTTGAAATGAAGTTGAAATTTGAATTTTTGATGAAAGGAAAATGGTAATATTTAATAATCTGAAACAAAAGATTAACAATGTAATCAATGAAAGAATGTTGTTTAATTTGAGAAATGATTGAATTAAGTTTTAAATTAAGTTTGAAATGATTTAATAATTAAGTTTTGAAATTATAATTAAGTTTGAAATTATAAAACTTTGAAATTATTTAATAATTATGTTTTGAATTATTTAATAATTAAATAAGATTGAATTTTTTTAATGATTAGATTGAATTGGATTTCTAATAAGAAAAATTGAACTTTTGAATAAGTGAATTTTGTTTCGTAAATAATTGAAATTGAGTTTCTTTATTAATTAAGTTTGGAAAATTATTTAAGAAAGTAAATAAGTGAAATTGAATTTCTTTAACAAGAAACGAAAATGTGATATTTTTGAAATTAATGTAAGACTTGAAAATTGAAAGGATTTGATTTGACGAATTTAATTTAATTCAAAATTGTAAGTTTTGTTTTAATGAAGTTGAACTTAAGTAATTAATTTAATGAATTGGAAATTTAATTGAAATTGTTTTGAATGATAAAGTAACTTAACGAATATTGAATGAAATCGATAAATGAATTTGAAATTGATTTGAATGTTAAATTAGACTAATTTAAATGATTTCGGAATGAGACTTATATACGAACTTGAATCAATATGTGAATTGTTTTAAATAGAAATTGAAATCGAATTATAAGATTTTGAAACGGAAAATTGGAAGTTTTGAAATGAAAATTTGGAAATTGTTTAGAAAGACAAATGAAATGTTGATTTACGAATTCTATTTGAAATTGAAATTGATTTGGTTTTTGAAATATATAAACGACCAATCGGTGTAATAATTACGGAAGTTATTAAAGAGACCGGGATCGGTAATGGATATACTCTCTATCTGAACCGAAACCACTTTAATAACTGTACGCGGAGTGTTGATCCAGAATGAAGTGGATGGTTTGGTGAACGCGTTGACTGAAGAAAGAGAACGATTTTGGATGACCCCTGACATGACTAAAACAGGAGCCGCGCCGGGCCATTGAGGTTCGCCATCTCTAGCGGACACACTTCTTCGATACCATATCTATTACTTTTGTGATTCGATTTGGGTGCACCCCTCGATTTTGGGAGTGTTGTTTCGCGGTGTTGGGGTAGTAGCTGCTATGCCCAACATCAGTCCGGATCACGCAACTACTAGTATCCTAGTTGGTATCGCCTCATGTACCTTGTCATACTGATTATCCTATTCGCGACCACTACGATTTTGATTTGTACCTTTAGTATATGGATTGCCCTCTGGTGACTTCCGGTTTTGGGGAAACTACGGTCTTGTATATGCTTTTGGGAATAAACAGGTTAAGAGGTGTGTGGGCCCTGCTTAACCCTACTTTGATATTTTTTTATATTACTGATAGACATTATCTACTTAGCGTACATTACTACATAGTAGATAGTTTAACGGATCCTTAAAGGATGGTTATTCCAAACATCCTTTGAGTTACTTGTATTTCAATTGCTATTTCACTTGAGTTGGATTTATTAATATAAGAATGTTAATCCTGACTCGAGTGTCTTGTGTTTTTGCTTTACGCTCGGGTCAGACTGAGTAGTTCAGCTTTCGAGACTCACCTTTGGAGTTGGAGCTTCGCTTGGAGATCCAGCTATCTATCCAGCTTCCAGATATTCGATGATTCCAGTGATGTATTCTGATTTGTATCTGTTACTCTTCCGTTGTATCTAGTTTAACTCTGATGTATCGTATTTCTCTTCTGTTGTAAACTCTGATGTATTTTATATATTCATATAGTAGCTTCATGAACTACTATCTCTTTTATTTCCGCTGCATTTATTACTCTGTGTCTGTGATCTGTGATTATATCTATTTATTGTATATGTTCAGTTTTGCCAAATTTAAATTAACAACGCGGTATTTTGAGCAATTCAACTCCGGCATGAGTGTCTACCTATACACTTATAATGGACGCGAATGGTCCAAAATATCGGGTCGTTACACTTTGTTCAAGTCATTATAATCAACACATGTCCTCTATTTTCCATTAGACTTCTTGACTAGAACTGGGTTGCCCAACCATTTTGGATAAAGTACTTATCTGATGAACCCATTTTGAGTAATCTCTTGACTTCTTATTTCAAAGCATTGGACGGACTTTGTCAAACTGCCTTTTCTTTTGTCAGATATGTGTGATATTCGGGTTTATATTCAAAGCATGGCTTATAATGGTCAAATATATTCCAACCATGTCGAAATGGGTCCAAGCAAATACATCTTTGATGGACTGAATAAACTGAACCAATTCTCCTTTAAGGTTGCCATACACTCTTTCAGGATTTTTATTGTCTTTGGAAGGTCAACTGGATCCAAGCATATTTCCTTGAGATCCTAGGTGGGCTTCATTCTTTCTGTTTACTTCTACAGTCTAAATCAATGACAATTTCTTCCTTATCCATATCTTCTTCTACCAGATTTGTCTCTTTCCTCTTTCGCTTCCTTTTAGAGAAGAGGTCTTCTTAACGAATGGTTAGCTTTTTCAGTGATCTTTGCTATTGCCTTAGATGATTGGTCAGAAGGACCTCTATCCAAGGGCTTCTTTTTCTCAATTATAATCGATTCATTTTTCTTTGTGTCATAGCAAGAAAGATTATATCATTTGTATTGATCAAGAGTAGCAAAATACAATTCTCGAGAACTGAATTATTCTCCCCTGATTATTCCTCATCCGCTCTTGGTAGGAACTTCACCATCGGATGTTTTGGTGAGACAAAAGCATCAACCTCACCCAAAGCTGGCCTCCCAAAGAAGTCGTTGTGGTAAGAAGGTTGGTTCATAATAATAAATAAGGTCTTGAAGGTCCTAGAATGCGGTGGAATTCACATATGTACCAGAAGCTTTATCTGGCCTATAGGAGGTGATCATTTGTTATTGAACCCAAATATAGGCTCAAAGCTTTGCTCTAACTCATCTTCTAGAATTCCTATCTGATCAAAGGTATGTTTGAAAATAACATTTACTGCACTTCGGATGTCCACGAGGATTTTAGTCACCACAGAAAGCCCGATTTGTGCAATAATCAATAAGTGGGTCGTTGTGCGGATGGAGACCCCTCTAGCTCCTACAGGATTATGGTTAGATTGTGCGTCTGGATTTGGAATCTAGGATTCTTGAGTGGTGGCCCTTCTTGAATAGAGAAAACCCCATATCTTGCTATTTTAATGTATCGGTTTCTAGCTACCTTGCTGTTTCTGGCCAAATGTGGACCTCTATGAATTACATCAATTTGGTTGATGGGTGAAATGAAATCTGATTGAGGTTCACTTTCTATAAAGTTTGCAGTGTTTTTTGGGAGCCTTTAGTTGCCTTCATTAGGATGTGCAGTGTTCTGATCATTTTTGATTAACTCTTTTAAATGCCTAGAACCGATCATGCTCTGAATTATCTCTACCGATGCATGACATTCATCCCTTTTATGCATGTTTGCCTTATGATGGGCATAGTAATCTCTATCTCTACTCGGCTCAGGGTCATTCCTAGCTTTGTAGGTAGTCGGAAAGTTACTGCTTTCTTTTGCTGCAGCGAAGATGTAGGATGTTGGCTCGTTCAGAGCAACATAATTGGCCTTTTCTTCCCATCTTAGTTTCTTATTGTTGCAACTAAAGCTAGATTTTCCTGTTTCTTTCTTCATTTGGGACTTCTTCTTGGCTTGATACATTTCATCCATACGAATGAACTTATCAGCTTGAAAATGAAAGTCTTGGAGATCCCTACATTCATGAAGATAAAGCTCTCACTAGAAAGGTGTCTGCTCAATTAACCTTGAGAATATTGCCACTAATTATTCTTTGTTGGTCATATCCTTTTGCCTTTAGTGCCTCTGCATTGAATCTCTTAAGACAGTCACCTAACAGCTCTCCTGGTTTTTTTTTACGTTAACCAAAACAATAAATTCAATTGCGGGATCCTTGCAAATACAAAATTGTGCTGAGAATTCATAAGTGAACTGCTCCCAAGAGTATATGATCTTTTCCCGGTAGTATTTGTACCACTTAGTTGCCGCCCCACGAAAGTGGTAGGAAAAAGTCGACAGCGTACAACTCTTGAAGCGTTATAGGGGTCCATCTGACTCTCGAATGCCTTTAGGTGGTCATCCAGGTCAATAGTCCTATTGTATTTCAAGGATGGAATTTTAATATGAGATGGAATTCTTGTGGACATGATCCTATCTTTGAATGGGGCTTCCCGAAAGTTATTGCTGATTCTAGCATCAAGGGTCCTTTTCCAAAGGTTAAGCATATCATTTGCCATTTTTTCAGCCATGTTCCCTTATGTAAGCTTAATCGCTGTGATAATTGCTCCTATTAGGCTTGTAATCTTTGGAGAAGGAACTTCAAGACTGCTCATTGGACTTCTCTACCAATCTTCCTTAATAATCTGCATTAGCTTTAATACTTGCCAAGGATTTAGAAGAGAATTCTGCTCTTCAGCTTCTTTATTTTCTCTCCTTTCTGTGCAGTCATAGTGGGTTTTCCTTTGCTTTTTCTCCTAAGCAAAGAAGCAAAAAAATTCCTTCTTGGAGATTGAACTTCTTCTCCCTCGGTCAGCTTGGAAGATTTTTGTGCAAGGATTTTTTTAAATAGCTCCTACATCATTGCCATCTGCTAAATTAGATCTTTGATCTTAGCTTTGCTACTAGTAGGCTTTGCTGCCTCTTATAGTCGCCAGGCTCTACATTTCCCAAGTTGAAGTTGGGAACAACATGTTCTTCCAATGTCACTGTTTGTGTGATTTCTTCCTTTGGAGCATTAGTTCACCTTGATCTCCCTATTTTCCTAAAATAAAAACTCATTTAATTAGTTTTAAGAGAGAGTTAAATAGAATCTGAGGTTCGGGCCCTCCTTTTAGCACCTAAATGTTAAACCAAAAATTGGCATAACACTCATGATATCAAGTATGATGAGCCAAAATTTAATACTAACACCTTTGATGACATGACTAAGCACATAACTTAGTCAATGTTAACCAGATAGTGTTAAGAAACCAAGAATTAGCTCATCATTTAAGGTCAAGTGCAAGATATTATCATTAAGAAATGGTTCCATGATAGCCCATGGACCTTTGGAATAAGATATTCGAAAGACCATATCGATTTTTGGAATCGATATTTGAAGGCTCATGCCACATGAATAAAGGAGAAACAAAATAAGCCGCGAATATGTGCAATAGCCTATTAAGCATGTTAATGGACGAGATAAGTAATCCTTTTAGTTCTTAGTCCAATGTCCATATATGGTGGATAAGATAGTGACTATGCATATACACACTAGTTTAGACCAAAGCTCATGTGATTTTATATGAAATAAAATCATGACAAGCTTTGGGTCCATAGAGCTTTATTATATGCATATCCATGTTCAATAATGTCCAAAGTGCACAATTAAGGTATTAGGCATATTCAAATCCATGTTTATATAATTATACCATGATAACAGTCAAATTAAGTTTTTCTCCAATTCAATTTATGGTTACAATTTCTTAGTTTTGAGAGGGAAAGAAAGAAATGACCGCCCTTTCCTTCATGCCCCTAGGTCTGTATTTATAGAGGTTGAGAGATGCAGAATGGTTGCTACATGTCCATGCGGCATGCTTGACCTACAATATTAACCATTTTGATGGTGCATGGCGCTATGTTTCATTTAGATGATCTTCGGCACCAAGGTTCATCTCTATGGTGCCTAGCGTTATGCTTTATTTTGATACTCCACAGCATCCCTTTTTATACTGGTGAACTATGGCATCATTAAGGTAAGACATTGATAATAGGAAGTATTGATAATAGGTGACACTGAAGAAATATGGAATTAACTTGAGGCGATATCAACTAGATGCGACATCCATTCTATCTTCATGGCTGAAGTGCGACATTGATAGAACGTAGCATCAATAAGGTGCGATACATCATGCCACTATAACATTAATGGCTTACGGTATGATGTCATTCAATTCAACTGCCCTGATGATATACGATACCAATGGTGCATGACATCAATATTTGCCTTGGTGAAATATAGGATTGGCTTCAAATGATGTCATATACTGGCGATTTACGGGATGCGGCATCATTCATTCGATTGTATTGATGAAGAGCGGCATTGATGATATGCGGCATCATTGTGTGCCTTCAACATTGGCTTTGATAACATGCCACTTCCATATTTTTAAAAATCGATAATGGTAGTAGTAAAGGCGATATTCTTACATTCGACATCAATCTTTGGCTTGACGAGGTGAAGCCATGCGACATGTGATATCCTTTTTAATGTTAGAATCTGATATTATGTAGTGATTCTTTCAACTGTAAGGTTTTAGTATTCCTTCTAGTGTCGTGTTTTCGATATTATATCTTTGGTATTATTCAATATTTGATGTCGTCGACATGTGACCTCTAAAAAGTGCGACATAGCTCTTAGAGGCATGAATTTGACATTGTCGTTGCCCTTAGATTTGATATGCCTATACTTGTCATGTTTTGTCTAGGAAGCTCCATTGTGAACTTTATTAATTCAACATTATATTCTCCTTAGAAATCATATGGATAACAATAATGCTCGTGTCAGCTCATGTATATTCCTGGACTTCGCTATGGATGCTTTAGAGTTTATAGAGAAGAGCTGGATGATCATCAACCGTAGTATTCTTATTTCCGCTGCATTATTGTATTTTATATAATAGCATTATGAGGACAGGTAGTTATAACTATCCAGGCTGATGATAGTACTTAGGTTTTGACTCTGAAATTTCCATATTTGGAGTAACCCTTTGTATTGTTCTTTTGATATTATATATTATCATTGCATTGCGAGATTATGATGTAGTGTTCTTTCTTTCATGTTCTATTCTATTTTTTCTTTTTATTTTATCCTAACTTTTAGTCTTTCTAGCACTTGGGTGTTCGACACACGAATACCATGGATGTATTTAGTGTCGACATTCATGAGTCGAAAAGTCGGGTCGTTACAGTAGTATATTACTTATGGTTGTTAGGGGGCACCATGGGGTTATATTTTGATATTTATTGTATATCTATGAAATGATTCACTCGTGAGTTTCCTGTTTGTTAATAACAACTACGTCAAATGGGAAATTTTAAATTAACCATCTTACACGGTTCCCTTGACTTGAGAATACCATGGATCTTCAATGTGAATACTCGACTTTAATTATAGTTTAATCATGGCATGATGATCCATCGAGCGACTATAGTTGGGTCAAAGTTAAAGCATTAGAGGTGAAACACTATTATCTAGAGAATTTCTATCCTCGGTTGTATGAGGTTAGTATCACAGTCAACTGTAGTTAACCTAAAGTCAAAATCTCTGGCCAAATTAGTAGGATTAATCATAAATGTTATTACTGAACCATGGGCTTTTTTATGGACTAATTGAGTTGAATAACAATGATATTGGAAATTTTACTAAAACCAAATTCCATAAAATCCTAAAGTGATATGGGTTGACAAAGAGAATATGCGTTAATAATCGTTGTTAAATGGTACCGGTTAAGAAAATATAAAATATTTTTTTTCTAGAAAGGTCCATAAGCGATAAATTTGGCCAAACTATCACATCACTAGCTAGGATGACGTATGAACGCCAATATTTGAATTGTTCAAATTTAATTGCTTATCGAATTCAGACCTATGAGTCAAAAAACCGTATTTGTGAACATCCCGAAAAACCAATCAATTCAGTTAATTTATAGAACGTTGTAAATTAAATTAATTAAATTAATTAACTAATATTTGATAAATACTAATTAATATTTAATTTAGTTGATGCTTTGGTGCTATTAGTAATTATTTGAATGTATATATAAAAGTTATATATCCGTGTACCATTGTAGTATATAGTTAAACAGGTTTTAAATATAGCTAACTGCTTAACAAACTTTTGGAAATAATTATCCATACGATTGATTGATGTATATTACCATTCTAGAGACAAAGGAAGGTATATGGATGAGATTTGATTGAAAATGAATTGGGAATTAAAAGTGGAAGTTTTAAAGAGAGAATAAGAAAGGTTTTATTCTCTCATCAAAATAAGTCCTCTCATTCATTTTCTTACATGAATTGTTTTCTCTTCCTACCTTTTCTCTTGCTATGATAAAAATATCTCCTCCATTTTCTAAAAATACAACTCCAAAATTAAATAAAAACATTAAAGAAAATTAAAAATAAGTGGTTCATCCTTCTCTTTCAAAGCTGAGTGTGGATATAATTGAGATTCATGATGATATCTCAAATCAATGTGTTAAAAAGGGTAAGACATTTCATGTTCCATTATTCTATTTTATTTAGATTTTTATATTTACATATCACCATTTATATATATAGTTAATTGCCTTATTATAATCTTGTATGAAAAATACGATTTAGAAATTGATATAAAGGTTTTAATACCTTAAAGTTTAATTATTTAAAATGAAATCGAACCATATGTATGAATTTATTTGGTCATGGAATTATTTCTTTTATTTTCTCATAAGTTGATTTGTAGAATTAAAAAAACTTATTTATTCATGGCCATGACTATGTTTTGCATACATAAATTGATATGAAATTATTTAAAATTCCAACAAACATTTATTTACATATTTTGAATTGGATGATATATAGTCAATTTATACATATATTTATATATGTTTGTGTAAATTTGTAATGTTACTGCACTTTATTTAAAACAATAATAGATATTATAAGTATTAGGCACGTTAGATTTAAAAGAGATTTAATTATAGATGTGTACATATGGGAACTTTAAAAGGATACCATAAGTAAAGGATTCGTTGTATTTAAATGAGTTTTAAACATACTATGGAGGTTTTAAGAAATTATGACAATTTTAATGATAATATATATATATATATATATATATGAAATATCTTATATGTAAAATCCATGTATAGAAAGCTTTTAATGCCAAATTAATTATGTAGTGTTTTAAAATATATGTGGAAACTTTAAATCATTAAAGTTTAATGTTTATAATCACAAACTTAAAGTCAAAATTTCAATATTTAGTTAAAATTTTAAGATTATTTTATATTATATTTATATTAAATAATTTAATAAGGCATACAATACACATGCATGCACGAACGCATGCGCGCGCGTGCAAATATATATATATATATATATATATATATATGTATATATATAGAGTATATGCATAGTAGATATACATCCTAATATCTACTCGTGCATATTTTCCACCATGTTATATCTAGTTGAATCATTATGCTATGCTAACGTGTCTTCTTCAATCATGTCATTAATTTATAGTTTGCACCCTATATCTTCATGTGATCTTTCTCATGTCCAAAGTGAAAAATATAACTCCTAATCAATTGCACAACTGTCCCATTTATGATCTATTAATTATTTCCTTGATTAACTTTCGACCCTTCACATACCTAATTAATAGAACACAAAGACCTAACTAAATTAAACACACACATGTGTGTGTATCTGTATTTGTATCACACTTACAATATATTTAAGTGTGATATGTGTTATTGGATGTATATATTATACATCCAAATAAACATTAACTGAATAAATTAATTTAATTAATAAATAAATGTAATATAGGTATAAATAAAATATGATTTTATTTAATAACTAGATTGGATCAATCATAAACTATTAGACTTTATAGGCCCAGTATAATCTAAATAGGGATTTTTTTGAAATCTACCCCTTTCACCCATTGTAGACTAGCCCGGCTTTGTTAGGTATCGACCGATAATGGAGGGTGGAAAGCGCAAAGTTGCACTTAAGTGAATAAATGGAAGTGGCTTCGGACTTGTTCGAGGAGACACGATGGCAACTCCGGGGTATGAGAAGAATACACGGAGCAAATTTCACCATTGACCGATCTATATTGATGCACCATTGAATGATGCAAGATGTAGGGAAATCGAGTGTTTTTCATGCTTAGAGGTTGGTTGCATGATTTGAGCTTTAGGATGCCTCGGAAGTGAAGCAAGGAAATTTTACTTGGTCAATTTTTGGCTAAGTACTAGCCTTGGTGGGTCGGTACATAATGATGCAACATTTGATATGCTGGAGGGCACGTCATTTGGAAGTGTGCATAAAATCGATTGCATGTTAAAATGATGCTTGGCTTGGAAGATATGGCTACTACTAATCGATATGACTATGATGAGAAACGATGCGGGTTTCAATTGGGGAAACTTGGAGTTTGCTTTGGGCATGGCACTGGGAATTAATGAGATTGATTTAGGACTAGCATGAGGGATTATATGACTTTCGATGGGTGTCCAGAGAGGTTCCAAACTTTGATGACTCGACGATGTGAGTTGCTTTGATGGTGAGGAGATAAGTTAGACGATGTGAACTTGTGGAGTAGAATGAACGATGAGTTCTATTATAGGGACGTGTGCTAAGGGATCATTGATAAGTTGGAGGTTTCGATGTATGATCATAAATAAGGGGTATGTAAGGACGCTCACTTAGATCGACAATGTGATCCTGAATCAAGACAATGCGATTTATGTATCTTGGGCGCAAGAAGATGTGAGTCTAGTTTCCTGACTAAAAAGTGGTATGGACTTGAATTAAGAAACTAAGATGTTGAGTGGAAACTAAGACTTTGGATTATTTTATTTCATTCTTGACCGCCACTCTTCATCTACCAGGTACCATAGAATTTTATGGTATTTAGGTATCGAAGGTTTAGGGTGACTGTCACATTTGGTATCAGATCTTAGGTTGAGATATGACCAAAGATGACATGGGATCCATTAAAGATAAAGAGGACCTTAGAATGGATCAAATGATATTTTAAGGAGCGTGCTTGTCATATATGTTGGTTTTCGAAACTATATTATAGTGTGTCTGTGTGTGTGTGTCTATAGTAATTCTCGTTGCATACACGAGTACCACTTATGCTATTTATTCCATTATGAGAGACTGGTTATTGTTATTACAGAATATAAGAATGAGTAGGCATATGAGGAACATAACTAGGAACTCTACTTTAGGAGTCGAGACTGGAGCGGACAACTGCAAACCTTGATATGTAGATGATATTTGATACCATGATGATGAACATGATGCATGTAACAACCCATATAATAAACAGTAATTAATTATAGATAATTAATAAATAATTATTAAGGATCAAAAAATGGAATTTGAGCAAACATCGGAATTAATGAATAATTATTAAATCTCATAAGGACACTTAACTAGCGATGAATGTACTTAAGGCTGGAATTTTATAAAATAAATTAGGAAACTAATTAAATTTGTAACCAAAAATAAAGAAAGTCTGGATCCCAACTTTGAGAGTTTTGGAGAAGATAAATTTTAGCAAGTGAAGGATAGGGAAAAGTTGTTGCAAAGCTAAAATTTATAACTATGCTGGTATGTTGTTGTTGTTGTTTTGAAATAAGATGAAAGATTTCAAAATCTAGGATTTACTGTGCAATGCTAGGTTCAATCATATGCATTAACTTATTGACTGAATCTTGATTACATTAAGATGTGGCTTGGTTTGTTTTAAGGAGTAAACGCAAATGATTTTGAAAAGTTTTGTTCAAATGCTTTTGAAAAAAATTATGTTTAAATCCTTTTAAAAAAATTGTGTTTGAATGCTTTTGAAGATATAATTTTTAAACTATCTTGCAAGTTTGATTGGAATGGGAAGAAGGTTTTTAATGGGAAATAGGAGAATTTCTAATTTTCAAGTGCACATGCTTAGTTCGGAAGGGTCGGCGTGTTAGTGGATATGAATTTTGCTATTCAATATGGGTGGCAGTATACAAAGCACGGATAATAGTAAGGGAAAACGCTATATTAGCTTTGGAATTTCTGTTCCCATACCTTGTTGATAGTTAATAAAACTTGTTTTAAAAATAATTCCGTTATGAAAATTTAGAAATAAACCTCCCTATGTGAATTATAACTGGAAAAGTTGAAAACGATTTGGGGGCAAAAGAGAAGGTTCCAAAGTATAGTGTGTAACACTCCAAAACATTAAGTGAAAATTTTAAATAAAAGGATTAAATCTAAATATAATGAGGGAAAAAATGGAATTTTTGAAAACGTCTGAATATAGCTATGAAACTTGTACCGCTGCGTTCATAGCAAATTTCTGGACAATTTTCATATATAACATTTTGAAATCGGAGTTAGTATGAATAAGTTATAAACGTTTGAAAGTCGAAAAAAGTTTATTAAATAAACAATTAAGGAAAAATTAGAAAGCTCCACTGGTCGACAGCATTACCCTGATCGGTTGACCCCTATTGGTTGTAACAACCCGGGATTTAGTTTCAACCTATAATTGTCATTTAACGATTTAAACGAGGATAAATTGCTGTTGGAAATGTAAGTAGGTTGAGATTCTTTTATAGATTGTTAAGTGTAAGTGGGCTTTTAAATCTAGCCCATGCTTTATTTTATTTCAGTGCTTTGTTATCAAATGAAAACCCGGTTTCCCTTCATTTTATTTTCGTTCAAAAAGAAACCGTATACGAAAAAGAAAAGAAAGAAATGGTAGCTCGTTCGTTCGTCCCCCTTTTTATAAATTAGGGTTTTAGTTTTCGAAGGCGACTGCCCTGGTTCGCTCGATCGAATGAGGAGATTTATTGCTGCTCGTCGAATCTAAGGTGAGTAATCCTCAATTACTCACATCTAATTCGAATTCGCGTATTGGTGATTTTGTGTTTCAGTCGTGATTCTTGGCTTAGTTTGGGTTTTTGTTTGATGTTGATGATTTTACTCGTTTAGTTCGATTCTTGGATTTCTTAGTTTCATAGCCACCACGGCTTCATATGAATTCGATTATGTGAACTTTGTATATCGATTTGGATTAAATTCGTGAGCACCACGATGTTGATTTCGAGTTGACTTCGACGTGTTATTGTTATAGTCTTGGGTATCACTGTTCGACTTCGTTTCAAAGCTGATATCGTATTTATTGATAACTGTTTCTCGAGATGATTTTTAATTGTTCAATTCGTATATTGTCGTAGTTCCCTTTTTTTTATACTCACGGCTTGTGTTGATGTCGTGATTGCCACGGCGTTGACTCTTAGTTGACGAGATTGTTTTATTTCCAGTTCGAACTTGAATCTTGTTATGGATTTGTTTTTGGTGCTTCGGCTGTTGTTTTGAACACTTGGTTGGCTTTCGAGCACTTTAGTGATACATACGGTTTTGGGTTAAAAATGTGTTGTTGATTCAGGCTTTTGAGATAGTTGAGTATCACCTTGGGTTTGACTTTGATCGAAAAAAACACGGTTTGATGCTGTTTATTTTGTTTGACTTCTCATTCTCTGTCATTTTTCAAACTGCTACTTGATTTTTAATATTACTGAACGCTTTTGCTCAGTATTGGTACACTTGATTTCTTCACTTTGTGGTACTGTCTGGTTCATAATGCACTGCCCCTTCTTTTGTGAATTTTTATTCCAATTTGCATATAGGTGTATACATACCTATGTGTGTATACATATATTGTGGGACGTGCTTGGAGTTTAAGTTGTTTTTTTTATATCATCAGGCATCACCCTGACACTACTACGAGGAAGCAAAGACTTGACTTTGCATTCTTATTTTTACTACATACATGGTTATCTGGTAGTTCATTATGAGTTTGTGGATGACATGAGAACTTTTGTTCATTTGTTCTGATTGCACACTACCGTCAGTATCACTGCATTATTTCTGGTTTCAAGTATAGTTGCATTTGAGGGTATTATGCGTTCATGTGCTTGCTTGGTTGCCCTATTGGCTTCAGTACATCTTCCTCCTACCTGTACATGGTTGCCAGTTACAGTTGTAAGTATTGTGTAGACTTCATTTTTATGGCCCTTAGGCACTGGGTAGTTGTGTATGAACATGGGGCATTGTTCGAGTTGTATCACTTGAAATTTACTATACTTGTGTTGTCACTGCTGCATTTCGTCGCTGAGACTATACTTGTACCGTCCACTGTTTCTAATTGGACCTGCACTGTCCATTGTTGTATTTACTTTGACATGTTCACTTGTAGTTGAAGTATTTCACGAGTTTGATTATTCATTGTAGCTGTCTTGACCATTTGGGACAGTTACATACCTGTTTCAAGTAGTATTTGGGTTTCCCTGACCACGCATGCTTGTTAGTATCGACTGATACTTTGAGGCGTGTTGTACCCTGCTGTCTCTGTGCAGCCATTGTTTTCTGTTGATTGATTTGAACTTGGGCCGAGATTTAATTTTATGTCTCGACCATTTATTTGAATCGCATTTGAGTTGAACCCGACTTTCTCTGGGTTTGACCTTATGCGCGTTTCCTGAATTTCCGTTGATCTTTTATGCATTTCGTATGATAGTGGCGAGGCAGGACACGCGTGCGTGTACTGCAGCCCTATCAGATTTGACAGTTTTAAATTGATTTAGTCGATTTGATAAATTGTTTATTCATCTCTGTTGATGATTTAAATCTGCTGATTTTTGTTAAACACTGTTAAGTGTTATATTGACCGTTATCCGGTTTCTTTGTTTAAAGAATCGGATAGACGGGAATTATTGTGACTGTCGTCTATTAAAATTATTATTGCCTCTATGCACTAATAAACTGGTTTGAATTAGACTGACCTGGGTATTATTTTCTTTTGAATGTAATACTCGGGTCAGACCCGAGTTATTTCAGGTAGTAGATTTCCTTCTTTGAGTTGCTGTTCGGGATTTGAAGACTTTTCATATCTTCTAAAGTTGTCAGTGTCATTTTGTAGTGGTCGTGTCATTGTATAGAACGATATGTATTCATGTATATTAGTCGATAATGTACTTGTATATATAACTTCTAGAGTCGACAGTTGTAGTTGTATCATATGTATTGTGTCAACTATGTATTAACTGACATCAGTTATATATATATGAGATTTTTGTTTTTATCTGTGTTCCGCATTTATATTATCTGTGTTATTGTTATATCTAATGTCCTAAACTATTATGAACCATCGTAGTTCGTTTTATACTAGTATTGGGAGTGCCGATGGGAGTAAATAAATAATAGATGAAAAATAAAAAGTATATACCACTCCTGTCGAGATAACCAATATTAGTGTAAGGCCAATTACGGATGGTCGCTCCTATCCAGCCTTATTCTTCGTAATAATAGACAGTATTTCTTTTAATACTCTTTGTTATTATGAGCATAGAGGTGGGGCGTCACATTGGTCGACCGCCCCAAGGCAAGCGGTCGACTAGTAGAAAATAAAATGGCTAGTGTTTGAGTAAGCCAACATCCTGGATTTGATAGTATAGTTTTATCACCGATTCAGATTTGATCGTATATTTTGAACGGTCGGTATCAGTTTGAACCCCTATATATAAACAGCTAATGTAAACCCTAATTCACAAATTTTAGCATGTACGTCCAATCTTTGCCAAATTCTTTTCTCTTCAAACCAAATTTCTTCAAAGCAAAAATTAAATTAAAAATCCAAAGGAGAAGAAGAGAAATTAAATAATGTGAAGATCTATACCAAACGGAGGTGATTCTAGGCACTAAAAGAAAAGGGATAGCTTTGCTTTGAGGTGAGTGGGTTCATTATTAGTTAGATGATTTATACGTAGTTAATTTTAGTATACCTATCAGATTTAGATTTTTTAAACTTAAATTGAGAACCCTATTTATTTGGACCTTGCATTTAAACAATAAATATAAATTGAAGTTAATCGGTAATTAAGAAATTGATAAATTTGTATTAACCCCTTTTGTCAAATTAATAAGAATTGATATAATTGTTAATGCTAACCCTAGGTTAAATAGATTATTGTAAATTGAAATTGAATATGGAATTGTGATAAGTACAAAATATAGATTTACAAGTGGGTTAACCGGAATTTAGGTTATAAGTTTACTATAATGGAATTTGGGAATGATAACCATTAACATACTAAGACGAATGATAATCCATAATTAAAACACTAAACAACAATGACCGGTCGACCGTTCTCACTGGAGCCGATTGAGGGCAAGCGGTCGAGCACTCTAGTACGAGCGGTCGATCGGTTAGCCTTTTTTTAGCTCAATTAATTAAATTAGCAATAAAAAATATAAATGTCTAAATCCCAAAATTTTCAGTTTTAGAAAAGTTAAATTTTAGCAACGAAGGATAGGAAAAGGTTTTTGCGAAACCATGAGTCATTATCCCTGCCGTAAAAGCTAAAATTTATAAATATGCAAGTATGTTGTTGTTCTGAAATAAAAGGAATGGTTTTCAAAATCTAGGAATTACTGTGCAATTCAAGGTTTAATCATACGCATTAACACGTTGACTGAATCCCGATTACATTAAGATGTGGTTTGTTTTATATGGAGTAAAGGCAAATGCTTTTGAAAAGTCGTATTCAAATGTTTTTTAAAAGTTTGGTTTAAATGCTTTTGAAAAAATTGTGTTTAAATGCTTTAAAAAAAATTATGTTTGAATGCTTTTGATGATTTAATTTTAAAACTATCTTGAAAGTTTGATTGGAAGGGAAGGAAAGCTTTTTAATGTGAAATGGGAGAATTTTTAATTTTTAATTTTCAAGTGCCACATGCTTAGCGTAGAGAGGGTCAACGTGTTAATGGATATGAATTTTGCTATGCAATATGGGTGGCAGTATATAAATCACATATAATAATAAGGGAAAAAGCTATATTAGCTTTGGAATTTTTTTTCCATACCTTGTTGATAGTTAGCAAAACTTGTTTTAAAATAATTCCATTTTGAAAATTTAGAAATAAACCTTCTTATGCGAATTGTACTCGAAAAAGTTGGAAAATATTTGGGGGCAAAAGAGAAGGTTCCAAGGTACAATGTGTAACACCCCGAAAATTAAGCGGAGAACTTAAATTAAAAAATTAAATTAAAATATAATAAAGGAAAAAATGGAAATTTTGCAAACGTCTAAATCTGGCTATGAAACTTGGACCGCTGCGTTTATAGCGATTTTCTGAATAATTTTCATACATAACTTTTTGAAATCGAAGTTAGTATGAAGAAGCTATAAACGTTTGAAAGTCGGGAAGAGAGATTAACTGAATAAAAAATTAAGGGAAAAAATATTCTAAAATTAGAAAGCTTCGTTGGTCGATAGCATTACCCTGACCGGTCGACCCCGAGCGGTTGACCACCCAAAGACAAGCGATCGACCGGTAGACAATAAAACGGCTAGGGTTTGGCTAGGCTAATGGCCTGGATTTGATTGTATATTTTTATCATTGCTTCAAATTTGATCGTATATTTTGAACGGTTGGTATCAGTTTGAACCCCAATATATAGAAAGCTAATGTAAACCCTAATTCACAGATTTTAGGCGGTACGCCCAAACTATGCCAAATTATTTTCTCTTTATACCAAATTTCTTCAAAACAAAAATAAAATTAAAAATCCAAAGGAGTAGAAAAGAAAATAAATCAAGGGAAGATCTATACCGAACGGGGGTGATTCCAGGCGCTAAAAGAAAAGCGGTAGCTTTGATTTGAGGTGATTGAGTTTATTGTTAGTTAGATGATTTATATGCAGTTAATTTTCGTATACCCTATTTGATTTAAATTGTTAAATATTAAATTCAGAACCCTGTTTATTAAGATTTGGGATTTAAACAGAAATATAAATTGAAGTTAACTGGTAAATTAAGAAATTGGTAAGTCTACATTTATCCCTTCCGTTAAATTGATAAGAATTGATATAATTTGTTGATGTTGATGTTAACCCTAGGTTAAACTGATTACTGTAAATTAAAATTGAATATGGAATTGTGAAACATACAAATTATAGATTTACAAGTGGGTTAACTGGAACTCAAGTTATAAGTTCAGTATAATGGATTAGGGAACAATAACCATCAACAAACTAAGATAAATGATAATTTGTAATTAAAACACTAAACAACAATGACCGGTCGAACGCTCTCACTGGAGCCGGTTGACAACAAGTGGTCGACTGCTCCAGTACCAACGGTCGACCAGTTAGTATTTTCTGAGCACAGTATGAACCTCGGCCTAAGGCCCAGGTTCGAAATTAAATAGTAGTGTGTCTATATATATATATGGATGCGAGCATAGGTAGGGAAGCTAGTTTCCTATATTGACGACAATAAGACATTACAGGATGGGATAAATGCTATTTATCCAGCTGAGTCGGTATTCGACTGGACGTGATACTATCGCAAACTGCACTCACAGGAGGTTCTACGGTGGATGCGCAACACTAACGATGATGCTTGATGGAGTGTGTGGTCCGGCACTAACGGTAATTTCTTGATATTCACAGTGACGCGACGTGATGCTATGTTGTTAATGGGTCCCGTCGCAGTGCAATAATAGGCATTATATTACCATTTGAGAGGTGGACACGGATGCAGCGACAATGAGACACCCTAACGAGTTGGCATTGTGAGCTCCCTCTTGATGCGTAAATAGGATAAGTGTAGTCGTAGTTGTGGGAAATATAGTCCCATGGTTGATATGTTACGTTTAATCATAGTTGTAGGAAACTAGTCCAGTGGTGGATATGATACATGTAGTCGTATTGTTGGAAACTTAGTCCCATTGTTGAGAATTATACATGCTGGAAAGGTTTTAGTAGCTATTAGCTGATCGTTAATTGTCTTTGTGAGAAATGCGGAATATGGATCTTAAGGCTAGGAATAACACTAGAGGGGGGGTGAATAGTGTTTATAAGAAATTACTAAATCTTTTTGAGTTTATGATAATTTGAACGCAAATGTATGTAATATTCAGACATTGATATAATCACAGAAACAAACACAGATGCAGAAATAAAGTAAATGCAGTAAAGAAAGAACACACCAGATTTTATACTGGTTCGGAGTTACCCTACATCCAGTCCCGCACAACTAAGTACGGATTTCCTTTCAAAATCAATTCAACAATTACAACCCTTGGTTTCAAGGCTACGAGGTACACCCTCCAGAATCACAATCCTCTGGGTAGAGATACTTGATTTCCGGGAAACAAGTTCACCCAATTGATTTCCAAGGCTACAATCACACCTTTTCTCGCTTGATTGATTTCCCAGGCTACAATCACACCTTTTCTCGCTAGATAGATTACAAAGAAGCCTATAACTCTGAATAGCACTTGGATCTTGTTGAGATAGTGATAGAGAATCAAACCAGAGATAATCTAGTTAGATTCAAGGTTGATTTCGGCAGAGTGATGATAGGATTTTGAATAAGAAAATGTGGAAGAAGAAGAGAAGTGAAAAACCAGAAAATCTGATATAAAATTCGTTGAAACTAACCCCTATTTATAGAAGAACAACAACCATGTTCATTCGTGAAAGGTTATGACGAATAGACACTTCTTTTGAAATTCAAATTTTTGAAATAATTATTTTCAAGGACAAAGTCAGTAGTCCAATTACTTTCAAGGACATAATTTCATAGGATTTTAGGCCCTAGAAACTAATTATTTTACGTTGTGTCCTTGAAAGTAATTATTTCAGTTGTGTGTCCTAGAAACTAATTCCACATGCTAAAGAGACCCATGTGGCTAATTTCCACTAGATAAATATAGAGAATAATATATATATAATTTTACTATAATTTTATATTTAAATCTAGGTATAAAGATATTTTAAAACAAACGAAGTTTAAAAACACGAGTTTATTAAAAACGAAAACAAAGAATATTTTCAGGCTAAAACATCTTTTTGAAAATCATTTGAAAAGATAATTTTTAAGGCTAAAACATTTTTGAAAAGCAATTTTGAAAATCATTCTGAAGTTGTTTTGAAAATCGTTTTGAAGTAGTTTTGCAAGCTTCTTCCTGTAGAATATCTCATCATATCAGGACTCGAGAACTTGTAAAAAACCAGGATGATCGTGGGTTTGTAAGCCACTTGTCGTAGGTTTGTAAGCTACTTGTCGTGGGTTTGTAAGCCACTTGTCGTAGGTTTGTAAGCTACTTGTCGTGGGTTTGTAAGCCACTAAAAAGGTAGAAATAGGTTCCATCCCAAAAGAAAAATGGAGTGAAGATTTAAGTGTTATTGTGAAGTTTTAACATAATTCTTGACTCAATACTTATCTTGAAATCTTGAACTCTTGATAATCTTGATACTCATGAGTCTTCAATCTTGATATCTTGAATCTCTATACTGTACAGTCTTCATTCTTGGTACCTGCATGGTTAAATCCTGCATATACATATATATCTAAACTATAATGATAGTATTTATATTTTATAATCTTATTCTAAGGTTGTTGTCATCAAAACCATCAACTCATGGACTAACAATCTCCCCCTTTTTGATGATAACAACCTTTGTTTATAAAATATTACTTCTATCCTATTGACTCCCCCTAAATCTACTAACTCCCCCTTAATCTATGCCTAACTTTCCTATTTTATATTTCTCCCTGTTTGTCATCAACAAAAACAAACAAACTCTAAACTATACAACTCCCCCTCATTCTTGTACTGAAGTACCTACATTAATAAACTATATAATAAAGTATATTAAGAAATAACTATACTTATAGACATGATATTCAATCAACGATTATAAATATATCAATGTATATTTATACAATCATCAAACCACACCAAGTATAAATCAAATCAATCAAAACAACCAATTTCAATCAAAACAATCAATTCAAACAAGTAATAAAGCAAACAAATTAAACATTACGGGGAACTTCCACCCATCCTTCTTCTTCGAAAATAGGGTCTACTTTGATGGCATCCCAATTTTCATTGTCATTTGTGAGAGAGACAGGAGGATGTGCTTCGTTATCATCCTTGTGCAGGGAAGAAAGCATCCATCGAATTGCCTCGAAATGCCTTTCTTGTTCCTTGATCATCTGCATTTGACTCAATTCTAAGTGTCGCTGGTTACGAAGAATGAACGAGAGAATATTATTGAATGAATTAAATGTTTCTTCAAGATTCTCGGATAAGTTAGGAATTAGATTAGCCATTTTTAAAATTGTGAGAAGAATGAGAGATAGTATAGATAAGACATAATATTCAGTAATGAATTTTGGAAGAAATGGGTATATATAGGTGTAGAAATTCGTTTGAAATGAATAGACATATGGTAGTTATTCAAATTTCAAATTCAAAATGAAGTACCATTTCTGACCAGTATATGTCGACATGGTCAAGGGGGTATGTCAACATACGGCAGTGAAATTTGATGGTAATTTTGATTTTGTGAATAATTGTGTATATATATTTTTATAATATACTAACATTTATTCAAGAAATAAGATAAGCTAGATAACAGAAAGGAAATTCAATTTCATTGCATAGAGAAGTGATACAATGATTAATCATAAAGAACTACATAAACACTCAATTTAAAACAAACTTAAACTAATTTGACATGATATGAAAATGTAAAACTAGTTAGAGGATGATGAAGATGAAGATAATCCAAGTTTCTTGCTGACTTTGGAGAAAAACTTGTTCATCTTGGATGATATTTTGTCCAACTTCTTACTAACGGATCTTTTAAGAACCCGTTGATTCTCAACAATAATCTTTTGGTTTTTGAGAAGGGTTTTGTTGGTAGGATTGGAGGGATATTCAATACTTTCTAAAGATGTTTCTCCTTCTTCTTCTTCTATTTCCATTTCATCCATTTCTTCTTCTTCTTCCTCTTCCTCCTCTTCCATTTCTTCATGAGCAAAACGCTCTTCCTTTTCGGCAAGAGTCTCATAAGGTTGAAAAACATATGCGATTTTCATGAGAGAAATGTTTGAGATATTAAAAACTTTTCTTGAAATAAATTCTTCTCCTTTGAAATTTACTCCAAAATAGTTGAAAATCTGAGTAAGGTAAATTCCATGGTATAAAGTGTTTTCTCCCATTTCAAAATTTTTAGGACGAAGTTCATCCAAAATAACTTGCGCCTAATTGATATCATAATTTCCGAAAATAGCAAAAAGTGCTTTGCACACTTTTGAAGTAGGATTGTTAAAATTTCCCGATCTTGGGGTCAGAGTATGTTGTAAAAGAAGATTGAAAATTCTTGCTTTAGGATGAAAGTTTCGGTTTTTAAATTCAAAGTTTTCTTCTCCTTCAAAAATATGATGAAATGTCTCACGATCATGTTCATCGATTTGAAAACTAGAAAGATCCATTCCCGTGCTTTTGCAATTGAGAATGGTACCCAAAAGATCACAATTCAAAATAATTTTAGTGCCTTTGACACTACTCCAAATTTCATTATCATTTCCTTGATAAAATTCTCGATTGAGATTTGCATAGAAAATTTTAACAAGATTTGGGTAACAAACAAAATCATTTTGAGAAGAATCAACAAGACTAAGAATTTGATTGTTTGCAAAAAGAGTATCAATTTCATAAGAAGCAAAATCTTGAAAAATAGCAAACTTTCCGGGATGGACTTTTCCATAATTAGCATAAATGATGTATGCTTTTATTGCCTCCGGATTATTGAGGAGTTGCTCTTTCAAGTTTCTAGAAAGTCTCATGGTGGAGGGGTTGCTTAAAGAAGCCATTAAAGTAGAGAATATATAGCTTGGAGTTTTGAAGAGAGAGTTTGAATTTGAAAATGAAAGTGAAAAGTTGTGATAAAAGATAGTGACTAAATAGATTTGTGAAAGACATGTTCTCTGGTCAAAAGATGCCTTTTCAGAGTATTGAATGAAGTGAAAAGATGGAGGAAAATTCAACCATTTAAATTCAAAATTTGAATTTCAAAATTTGTACCCATGTCGACATCATGGTAGGGACCATGTCGACATGTGCCTGTGAATTTCTATGATTTATTTTTCCTAAGAATTCTAATATATATATACTTATTATTTTAATGTCTATATATATATATATGTATATATCTGGAATATTATTTTAGTATATTCCAGAAAATATTATTATATTATTAAAAAAAATTATATTAATAAAAAAATTAAAATTCAATCAACATACCAATTCAAAATCAATCAATCAAGCAATCAATCATCTAATTCTAAGCATGCAATTTCAATCAATTGTATTGTAAATGTGTACCTTTTTCTGAGTCCGTTTCCTTGAATTTGTTGAACTCGTAAACTGCGGTGAAACACAAATTTGAGTTATCTGTCTTCCGATCATCATCGCTTGAGGACGAGTCTGAGTCATCTAGAGTAGCAGTAAATGCACGCTTCCGTTTCTTTTCTGATTCATTGTTTATAGGAGGATTCTGCCTTTCTGGATACGGACAGTCTCTTTTGATATGGCCTAGTTCATCACAGTTGATGCATTTGATATTGTTTGGCACTACACTCTGATTTCTAGAATTCCTATAGTTGTTTCTCTTGAGATTATTCATCTTTCTATATTTCAGGAATTTCTGAAAATTCCTGGTCATAAATGCTATCTCTTCATCATTTTCACTGTTTGAGTCTGATCCGTCGGTTAATGCATTGAATGCCATTGATTTCTTTTCAGATGCTTTGCTTTCTCTTCTCCCGATCATTTGAACTTCAAACGACATTAGATTTCCAATCAATTCTTCTATCTTTAAAGTACTGATGTCATTTGCCTCTTCAATTGCAATTGTCTTTTGATCCCATTCTATAGTGAGAGAATTTAAAATTTTTCTTACTTGATCTTCTTTCGAAAATTCCTTTCCCAAGGATATTAAAGAATGCACAATATCTTGAAATCGACTATACATATCTGAAATAGACTCATTAGTATTCATTTTAAATAACTGAAACTGATTTGTGAGCATGGAGATTTTGGTCTGTTTAACTTTGCTTGTTCCTTCGTGAGTCACTTGCAAAGTTTTCCAGATTTCATATGCAAACTTACAAACTGACACTCTATTAAATTCATTCCTATTAAGTGAACAAAACAGAATATTCATTGCTTTAGAATTATGTTGTGCAACAGTCTTTTGCTCAGTAGTCCACTGTGCAAAATTAGTTGTGGGTTCAGAATATCCAGTTTGTGTGATATTCCAAGTATCTAATCCTATAGATTGTAAATATATTTTCATCCTACATGCCCAATATGCATAGTTACTGCCATTAAAAAGTGGTGGTCTGGCAGTAGACTGACCTTCTATAAATGAACTAGTGTTAGAAACAGTACCAGTGTTGGTAGCCATTTAGAAAACTTTTCAAAATTCAGATTATGAAACTTTTTGAAAACCTTGCTCTGATACCGAATGTGAGAAATGAGGAATATGGATCTTAAGGCTAGGAATAACACTATAGGGGTGGTGAATAGTGTTTATAAGAAATTACTAAATCTTTTTGAGTTTATGATAATTTGAACACAAATGTATGTAATATTCAGACACAGATATAATCACAGAAACAAACACAGATGCAGAAATAAAGTAAATGCAGTAAAGGAAAGAACACACCGGATTTTATACTGGTTCGGAGTTACCCTACATCCAGTCCCGCACAACTAAGTACGATTTCCTTTCAAAAGCAATTCAACAATTACAACCCTCGGTTTCAAGGCTACGAGGTACACCCTCCAGAATCACAATCCTCTGGGTAGAGATACTTGATTTTCGGGTAACAAGTTCACCCAATTGATTTCCAAGGCTACAATCACACCTTTTCTCGCTTGATTGATTTCCAAGGCTACAATCATACCTTTTCTCGCTAGATAGATTACAAAGAAGCCTATAACTCTGAATAGCACTTGGATCTTGTTGAGATAGTGATAGAGAATCAAACCAGAGATAATCTAGTTAGATTCAATGTTGATTTCGGCAGAGTGATGAAAGGATTTTGAATAAGAAAATGCGGAAGAAGAAGAGAAGTGAAAACCAGAAAATATGATATAAAATTCGTTGAAATTAACCCCTATTTATAGAAGAACAACAACCATGTCCATTCGTGAAAGGTTATGACGAATAGACACTTCTTTTGAAATTCAAATTTTTGGTTCTAACTGTCACTATGTCGACATGGGGTACTAGGGCATGTCGACATCCCAAAGGAAATTTTGATGTTTTGTTTTTCTTTGAAAATAACCTTTATCTTATATTAAAACTATTTTAAACTTTATAAATATACTTGACTATAGATAAAATACATAGATAAATGGGGCATTTCACCAGAAGGATAAACTTTGCAGTCCAATTAGTTTCTAGGACACACATTCAAAGAAATTATTTTCAAGGCCAAAGTCAGCAGAATAATTATTTTCAAGGACAAAGTCAGTAGTCCAATTACTTTCAAGGATGTAATTTCATAGGTTTTTAGTCCCTAGAAACTAATTATTTTACGTTGTGTCCTTGAAAGTAATTATTTCAGTTGTGTGTCCTAGAAACTAATTCCACCTGCTAAAGAGACCCCTGTAGCTAATTTCCACTAGATAAATATAGAGAATAATATATAAAATTTTACTATAATTTTATATTTAAATCTAAGTATAAAGATAGTTTAAAACAAATGAAGTTTAAAAACACGAGTTTATTAAAAACGAAAACAAAGAATATTTTCAGGCTAAAACATCTTTTTGAAAATCATTTGAAAAGATAATTTTTAAGGCTAAAACATTTTGAAAAGCAATTTTGAAAATCATTCCGAAGTTGTTTTGAAAATCATTTTGAAGTAGTTTTACAAGCTTCTTCCTGTAGAATATCTCATCATATCAGGACTCGAGAACTTGTACAAAACCAGGATGTTCGTGGTTTTGTAAGCCACTTGTCGTAGGTTTGTAAGCTACTTGTCGTGGGTTTGTAAGCCACTAAAAAGGTAGAAATGGGTTCCATCCCAAAAGAAAAATGGAGTGAAGATTTCAGTGCTATTGTGAAGTATTAACATAATTCTAGACTCAATACTTATCTTGAAATCTTGAACTCTTGATAATCTTGATACTCATGAATCATCAATCTTGATATCTTGAATCTCTATACTGTACAGTCTTCATTCTTGGTACCTGCATGGTTAAATCCTACATATACATTTATATCTAAACTATAATGTTAGTACTTATATTTTATAATCTTATTCTAAGGTTGTTGTCATCAAAACCATCAACTCATGGACTAACAGTCTTGAGGTTTGATTAGTTGTTCGACCCTAAGTATGAGCCTGCACAAGTCGTTAGTTTACTTGTGTATTGGGCTAAACCCCTTAGTCTAATGAAATAAGTAATTCATGGACACTTTTTGGACTTTCTAGGTTACATAGAGTATTACTAAAGTCAATCGCTTGTGATCACCATATATTAATAATGTACTCATTCACTAGACTTTTGTCTAACCCACTTCTTTCCTTTCTTTTCCCCCACCATAGGAGGACTGGGCAGTAGGTGTTAGGCCAAAGATTAGTATATAGAGAGGTAAGCTTACATTGGAGTTGCTTATCATTTTGTATTACTCTCTATTTAACTATTATCTTATTCAATACTTAGTACTTATCAAACTATATATTGTATTTCTATGTACTCTGGACTTGACTACGTACTATTCTTGTGACTTGTTTTGGGATATTTTCTTAGATGGTTTTATATTTTGTTGCCTTCCGCTATGAGATCTAAAAGTGTAGAACATTTCAGATCATATATGTATATTGTTAGTCTTTTTAATGATTTAAGAACTCGATAGTTCAGACTTGTTGGCACTGACGCGAGTCCAAAAGTCACCTTGGGCTTTGGATCGGTGTGTCGGGAGTTGCGGGTTGTCACACTTGGTATCAAAGCATATGTTTAAAAATTCCTTAAGAACTAGGTACTTATTAAGAGAACGTACTTGAAAAACTTTTGAAAAAAAGGTTTTCAAAATTTTTTTCAGAATGGCTTTTAAAATATATATATATATATATATATATATATATATAGAGAGAGAGAGAGAGAAATATATAAAGTTTTTCAAAATGTTTTCTAAAGTTTTAATATAAGTATAATACAAAAAAACACTTTCCCTTATTCTTGCCAATACTATAGGTGGAAAAGTTGCTAATAAAATTCCTAAAATTATAGATAGAGAGGATAAGCGATCCTGACAGTTGTGGCTTATGTGATGCAGCTGAGATTCTAGGCGTGAATATCTCGATTTGGTTCTGCCGGTATCCACAGCAAAAGGATAAGCTGGGCTTAACCCTAATATGGGACCATAGAGCATGCCCCTGGTGCATTTCCTGCTCGACCACCTGCCAACGATTTCTCCAAGCTATGTAAGGACTTCACTAGTCTATGAGGGAAGCCACATATGGGGACCAAGTCTTATGTGGACTCTAGGTCATGGATTTGCACTTGTGAGAGGATTTTTGGGTCTTGTTGATGAGATGAGGAGACAGCTTTACTTGGCATTTAAAAGGAGAGGCCCTACATTGGTGGGATGTAGCAGTAGCGGAGACTAATGAGTGAGAGATCACTTAAGGGGAGTTTAGGAGATGTTTTGAGATGAAGTTTCTTTCTAGAGCAAAAGAGAGAGTGTTGGATAAATTCATACACTTATAGTAGGGAGAGATGTCGATGAAGAAGCATGTGAATCAGTTCAGTGAGTAGGCTAGGTTTGGGATGAAGTTGATAAATAACCCTCATAAGAAAGCTTTAAAGTTTGCTAAAGAGCTGAATCAGCCTCTCCATGTTTGGCTCTAGTCATATTCCCATTGGTGCGACTTATGAGTGTTTAGTAGAAATGGCCTTGCTGAATAACGTCTCTAAGGAGGAAGTGAAGGATGATCTCAAGAAGTCTAAAGGGAAGGCGCTATAGCAAAATCAATACAAGGGTGGAATATGATCCAAAGGGAAGATTAAGAAATAAGAGATGCAGTGTAGGAGATGTAGTAAGAAGGGGCACATTCCTAATAAGTGCAAGACAACCATCTCGAAGATCAAGTGTTACAACTTTAATCAATTGGGGCATATTAGGAGGGAGTGTACAGCACCACAGAAGACCTCTACCAAGGTAGTAGCAGCTTACACACTGGATGTTTTTCCCAGCTTGAGTGCGCATCCTGTTGTGGACAAGGGAAAGAAGGTGGTGATTGAAGGTGTGTTAACTCTAACCGGTTTATCCATTTGTACCTTATAGAACAATAGGGCAGCACACTCTTTTATTTCCAGCAAATCTGTAGATGAGTTATACTTGGACACTATCATAGTTACAGACCCTATAGTTGTATCAAACCCTGTTGGAGGATTGGCTTATTTGTCTATGATCTGCACGGGTTTGAAATTATTTATTTTGGGGGTCAAGCTCGACTGCGATGCTTTTTCCTTAGGATTTTCTGGGTTTGGTTTGATTTTGGGTATGAATTGGATGATGATGTATTGGGCGATCCTAGATTGTGATAGGAAGTTTGTTAGGTTGGGTACTTGTAGTGGATGCAATCTCGAGGTTTATTGCGATCCCAGATGTTCGGTTATGTTGAGTTACCTATATTCATTAGAGCTATCATATGATGAGTAGATCCAGTGCATGTAGTTAGAGACTATTCAAATGACTTTTTCGAGGTTACCAGTCTTCCACCCTAGAGAGAGATCAAGTTTAGGCTTATTCTTGAGGAGAATGCTAGACCTGTTCCCTTACTCTTGAGGCACATGGCTCCTAATGAGAGACATGAGCTAAACAAGCAAGTGAGTGTGATGTTAGAGAAGGGCTTCATTAGGAGGAGCACTTTAGAGTGGGGAGCATCGGTTGTCTTTGCCACTACGGCAGAGGATTCTCTGAGGCTTAGCGTCGATTATAAAGAGCTGAATAAGATTACAAAGAAGAATCGTTACCCATTGCTCTGCATAAACGATCTCTTTGATTAGTTAGTTGAAGCGAAGGTGTACTCTCAACTTGAATCGGCTCTCTGATTCCACCAGTTGCCCATAACTGAGGACAATATTCATAAGACTTCTATTCGTACACCCAACAGACTTTTTGATTGGTTAGTCATGCCCTTTGGACTGACCAATGCAGCCACCTAATTTCTTGATTTGATGAACCGAGTTTTTAGAGGGTTGCTTAATAAGTTTGTGGTGGTATTTTTATACGATATTTTAGTCTATTTGAGGAGCTAGGAGGAGCACATGATGCATTTAGAAGAAGTGCTCAATACATTCCATGAGCATAAGTTGAAGGTGAAGTTTTATAAATGCCACTTTTGGCGCAAGGAGGTACGTTTTTTAGGACATGTGGTCTTGGAGCGTAGGCTGGCAGCTGATACTAGTAAAGTTGTTATAGTACAGGGCTGGCGGTTGATTCTAGTAAAGCTGTATATGGATCATAAGTCTTTGAAGTATTTAATCTCCTCGATAGATTTGAACTTAAGGCAATAGAGGTGGATGGAGTTCTTGGCCTCATATGACTTCGATATCTCCTATACTCCAGGAAAGGATAATGTTGTAGCCGATGCCTTGAGTATGAAGCACGCGATGTTGAGTCCTAAATTCTTGGAGTGGAAGCACTTGGAGCTTATTTCTACATTCGACTTTTGGCCATCATCAGATATTACTCCAGGATTGTTAGTAGCTTTGGATGTGTAGCCTACACTTATGGACCATATAGGGTCTAGTCAGAAGAAAGATATGGAGCTATTGGATTTTTTCAAGAGGATTAGTAGAGGAGAGAAGTCAAGTCATTTGAGGCGTTATGCCCTTGACTCGAAAGGGTGGTTACAGAGAGATGATAGACTGTATGTTCCTCTCATTATGGATTTGATTAACATGGTACTAGCCGAGTCTCATCGTTCTAGGATGATCATTCATCCCGACAAAGACAAAATGTACCATCACATGAAGGGATTCTTTTAGTGGCAGAGCTAAAGAAGCTGGGAGGATTGTTGTAGCCATTAGATATTCCTTAGTGGAAATGGAATAGTATTTCTATAGATTTCATCGACGGACTGCCTAGGAGTAGGAGAGGGAATGAGAGTATTTAGGTCATAGTCGACTGACTAACCAAATGTGCTCAGTTCGTTCCGATTAGGAGTATGAGGACTGCAGAGTGTTTTGCGGCACTTTATGTGAGGGAGATAGTTATATTACATGGAATTCCTTTGAGCATCGTGAGCGATCGAGATCCACTTTTCACTAGCGAGTTTTGGAGGAGTCTTCAATTGACGTTAGGCATGAAGTTAAGTTTGTGTATCGCTTATCACCCGCAAACAGAAAAATAGATGGAGAGGGTGAACTAGGTGTTAGAGGACTTACTTCGGATGTGTATCTCAGATTTTCGAGGCTCTTGGGAGGATCACTTGCCATTAGTGGAGTTTACTTATAAAAATAGCTATTAGGGAGTTTTAGCATGGCATCGTTCAAGGTTTTGTACGGGAAGCCTTATAGATCACCGTCTTGTTGGTGGGAAACTATGGATAGGGTTATTTTGGATCAAATATGGTGAAGGAGACATTAGAGAAGGTAGACTTGATCTGTGGAAGGATAAAAACTGCTCAGGATAAGAAAAAGTCTTACGCTAACAGGAGATGCACAGAGTTGGAATTCATAGCTGAAGACATAGTTTTTTAAAGGTCTCGCCACTTAGGCATGTTATGAGATTTGGTAGTTTGCGGAAGTTAGCACCGAGGTTTGTAAGGCCTTTTCCAATCACTGGTAGAGTAGGGAAGTTAGCTTATAGAGTGAAGCTTCTTGAGAAGTTAGTAGGAGTACATGATGTCTTCCATGTGTCACACTTGCTAAAGTGCCTACATAATACGGTAGGCATAGTCGTGCTATGTTAGCTAGAGGTGGTGGAAGTAGATAGATTCAATTATTCGCCGCGCACCCACCCATATTCTTGAGTATGGTATAAAGTGACTCTGTAATAAGGTTATCAAGCTTGTTAAGGTCCAGTAGGGAGACGATCTAGCGAAGAGTATATGAGAGCCCGAGGAGAGTATCCGATTTACCCATCAAAACTCTTTTGTGGTATGTTGCCATTTTAGTTAAATAAGTATAAACTACTTATGTACTTAGGTTCTAACTTAGTATACCCCATAGATAGTGACCATTGGATGCTAGGATTAGTTGCAAACATGTCCCTAGGACATGTTTTGGATGATAGATGCTAATGGATGTATTATTAAATAGATCTTTGCATGTTTAAAGCAAATATATTCTCGAGTTAGCATACTCTCTAATTCTATTTACTGATTTATATGCATATGGCTGTTGCATATGGATTGAATGGTTGCGCATACATGGAAAATTGCCAGTATATTCACTTAGGATGCTGCATATATTTTGGATACATGGCAAAAGCACGTGCATTGAAGGAGGTCGACTAAATCAGGGGACCGTCTAATCTTTGCATTAGTATAGGTTCATATTCATTTCATACCAATGTGTACATATTGCATTGGGGTTCAAATTAAGGACAATGATTTCCAATGGTTGATGGATGAGTAGATGGTTGTAGTTATTTTTTTGCGTACATACAAGTTGCATTTTTCTATCCTTAGATATTTTGGGGATAAAATCCTTTTTAAGGGAGGGAGAATGTAACATCTGGAAAATTGAAGTATAAAATTTAAATAAAAGAATTAAATTTAAATATAATGAGAGCAAAAATGGAATTCTTACAAATGTCCAAATATGGCTACGAAATTTGCATCGTTGCATTCATAGCAATTTTCTGGACAATTTTCATACAAAACCTTTTGAAATCGGAGCTAGTATGAAGAAGTTATAAACATTTGAAAGTCGAGAATGGAAGCTAATTAAATAAAAATTAGGGTAAACAAATATTCTAAAAGTAGAAAGGTCCACTGGACGACAGCGTCACCCTGACCGGTTCACCCCTAGCAGTCGACCGCCCCAAGGCAAGCGATCGACCTATAGATGATAAACTGGCCAGGGTTTGGTTAGGCCATGGGATCAGATTTATTTGTATATTTTTATCATCACTTCAAATTTAATCGTATATTTTGAATGGTTGGTATCAGATTGAACCCCTATAAATAGGCAGCTAATGTTAACCCCAATTCACAAATTTTAGTCGATACGTCTAAACTCTGCCAAATTCTTTTCTCTTCAAACCAAATTTCTTCAAAATAAAAATTAAAATAAAAATCCAAAGGAAAAGAAGAGAAATTAAATCAAGGGAAGATCTATACCAAACGGGGGAGATTTCAGGCACTAAAACAAAAAGGATAGCGTTGATGAGGTGAGTGGATTCATTGTTAGTTAGATGATTTATATGCTGTTAATTTTAGTATGCCCTATCTGATTTAAATTGTTAAAATTAAAATGAGAACCCTATTTATTAAGGTCTGGGATTCAAACGGTAAATATAAATTGATGACCGGTAATTTAAAAAATTAATAAATCTATATATACCCCTTTTGTCAAATTGACAAGAATCGATATAATTTGTTGATGTTGATGCTTACCCAAGGTTAAACTGATTACTATAAATTGAAATTGAATATGGAATTGTGATAAGTACAAATTATACATTTACAAGTGGGTTAACTGGTATTCATGTTATAAGTTTATTGTAATGGAATTTGGAAATGATAACCATTAACAAACTAAGACTACGATAATCTGTAATTAAAACATTAAATATTGATGACCGACAACTCCCACTAGAGCCAGTCGAAAACAAGCGGCTCCACCGCTCTAGTACCAGCGGTGTAATTGTAGTATATATAGCAGTGACCGGTTAGCATTTTATGAGCGCAGTATGAACCTCGACCTAAGGCCCATGTTTTGAATAAAATAGTAATATATATATATAGCAGTATGAACCTCGGCATAAGGCCCTGTTCTAAATAAAATAGTAGTATATTATATATATATATATATTATAGTATAGGTAGGGATGCTAGTTCCCTTTGTTGACAATACTAGGACGTTGCGGGACAAGCTAAATGCAATTTATCCAGTAGGGTCCATATTCGACTAGAGGCGATTATATCGCAAAATTGTACTCATTGGAGGTTCTATGATGAGGCGTAACACTGACGATGATGCTTGATGAAGTGTGTGGTCCGGCACTAACGAGAATTGTAATGACCTACATTTCCGACCCTCGAAAGTCGGCACAAAATAAATCTGTGGTATTACAATGCCGAGCATCCAAGTGCCGAAAAGGCATGTTAGGGTAAATAAGACGAAAAAGAACAGGGGGAAACAGAATCTCACATCGCAACGATAACATATGATATAACAAAGACAGTAAACGCTGTCACTCTAAGATATATAATATATAAGAGTTAAATACAAACCTCATCAACCTGGACAGTTATAACTTCCTGACCTAACAATTGCTGATTTGTATACATAATAATACAGTGGGAAATAAAAATACAATGGCAAGTGAACATCCAGCTCTACTCCATGAGCTCCATGTTCCATCAATGACAACCTGAAAAAAAACTCGGACTGACCCGAGCATTATAATAAAATAACACCTGCATCCGTTTGGAAAACCAGCATGAGAAACTCAAGAAATATGGGGAACATATAATAATTCTGTGAGACCATGCCGCTAAATATGGAACGTGTTTTTACCTCACAAGAACAACATCCATACATGAAGAAATGGGAAACAATCAAAACAACAATCCAAACAAGAAAGGATGGACACAGATAAAATCAAAATCCAAACTTAAAGGATGGACAAAAGTAATTAAACATAGAGAAGAGCTCAGGTCACTTCTAGATGCAATTAAGAAAGGAATAACTCCAAGGTCAGAATCAAACAATGAGAATGAATTTATCCAACATGACTAAAAGGATGGACCCCCTACACCGAAAGTATACCTCTAGACAAAATACACTTGAGAGCACGTGCATTACTCTCGAGAACTTCTAAGTAGGACCCTCGCCAAACATAGGAATCCGAATATTTCACATCAATGCATGCATGCCGAAACTTCTCTAGATAGATGTGAACATACCCTAATAGGTGCGACCCACATGGCTTTGCTCCCACTCACACTTTGGTTTTAGTTCTTCGGTGTTGGATACCAATGTAACGAAACGGATTTTCGACCTTCAAAAATCGACAATAATACCTCCACTGTATTACATCTCGAGCAATCAAATGTCGAAAAACCCGATAGTTAGGGGAAAAAAATAAGAGGTAGAAGAAAAGAGAAAACAACAACACAGAATCTTACATTCGCAGCGGAACAATATATAATATATAATAACATGTCTTTATACAAAAGAACTCCAACCGTTATTTATAAATTACATCATCAGAGTACAACAAATCAATAACTCAATACTGGACAGTTATAATAACTTGTCCTCACTAGTGCTTACTATACAGCCAACAATACACAGCGGAATATAATCAAGTACGTGTAATACGTCTTCGTCATCCAGCTCGTCTCCTAAGCTCCATAGCATCCTAACCTGAATCTGTAATACTTGACCCGAGCACTATAATAAAATAACACCCGAGTCAGTCTGGAAAACCAGCGTGAGAAAACACACTTAATTTGAATTATTACTATTTTCAAAATCCTTTGAAAAACAAAGGTATCTCGTAAGACCACATCACACATAAACACGACGGGTTTTTCCCTTACGATAACAAAAACATTTTATATCAAAATCATCTGTTATAATAGTGTCTATAGAAAGTAAATTAGAAAATAGCTGAAATGCTTGCATCTCACGTTTCAGCATAGTTGGGCACAATGAAAACCGTACGGTGCTTATTGAAGAATGGATTCCATACAATGACTAGGCACTGGGGTACCACCTATCATAGTACATGTCGAGAAAAATGTACCGAGGACCTCAATGGGATCCCCTACAACAAAATACCGATTCTACCCCTAACCTGGATAGTACCGAATACGTTACCACCTCGGGTGTTCTCACCCTTATCGAGAGCTCTTTTTCCATGCACCACCGTATCCTAATTAATAATATATCCAAGGGTATCTAGAAAGGTGATAACATACCCTAATTGGGTGCGACCCACTTGCCTTGCTGAATCTCCCCTAATTTTCAGTCATTCCGATTGATGAGGCTCTAGGCTACGATTACCTTTTTAAGGAATTTTTCACTTAGAATCTTCATTGTCCTCCAATGATAATGTGTTGAAAACATTCATCCATACAAGTCCGTTCTAGGTCTGAACGAAACCGAAGGCACTATTCCTACTACATCCATTTTGGGATCATCCTCAGGATTAGTAGCGATTAGCCCTTGCACTTCAATACTCCATCTTCGATTCCATGCTCTTGTCTTCATTTTGAAAACGTATTCGTTGGATCGAAGTGGTTTTCGAATAACTTATCTGATCCCGGTCTCTTCGAAACAACATTCGATATTTCTGGTAAACTCAACCCCGGTTTCTTAGGAAATAAATAGACGAAAATAAGATCGGAGATCACCTCCTAACTGTTGGTGGACGGATTTCCTTATCATCGTCTTAGAAGAACGAAACGAGTTTATACGTACAGTATAACACTTTCGACGGTAACCGTACCATATAAACCCCGTGTTTCTCCTAGATATTCCCAAAGTTATATTTTGGGTCCAGATTCGATAGTTGGTTATTTAACTATCAAATAAACAATCATTCAACCAAAGAGTTCATTTTCCACTAAAAACACTAAGTTTCATTTAATTTAAATTTTAATAAGTTAAATCTCTTTATAAAAAGGTATATACTTATCTTAACGAAGTAAGTACGTTCACCAACCATTCTTTTCAAAAATATTTGAAAACTTTTTAAAATAAATATGGAAAGCACCATGCGGTATCAACCATGGATTCACAGCTCAATGATTACGTCTCTATCTTAGAGATGTAGCGACCCGGGATTTTCGACCATCGAAAAACGACATAAATACGTTCATTGTATTACATGCCGAATATTCAAGTGCTGGAAATACCGATTGCTAGGGGTAAAGAAGAAAGAAGAGATAGAAGAAAACAGAGAGAATTAACAACACAGAATCTCACAAACGCAGCAGAACAAAATATAATATATAATAACAGATTTTTATACAAAAGAATCTGTAACTGTTTTATACTTACAATCATCAGAGTACAAAAATCAATACATCAATCTAGACAGTTATAATAAATTGTCCTCACATAGCGGAAATATAAACCAAGTACGGGGATACATCTCTGTCATCCAGCTCGTCTCCTGAGCACCATAACATTCTAACCTGAATCTGTATTACTCGATCTGACCTGAGCATTATAATAAAATAACACCCGAGTCAGTCTGGAAAACCAGCGTGAGAAAACACACTCAATTTGAATTATTAAAGTTATCAAAATCCTTTGAAAAACAAAGGCATCTCGTAAGACCGCGTCACACATAAACATGATGGGTTTTTCCCTTACGATGACCAAAACATTTTTATCAAAATTGTCTGATATTATAGTAGTGTCTAAACAAAGTAAATAGAAAATAGCTGAAATGCTTGCATCTCACTTTTCAGCATAGTTGGGCACAATCAAAACCGTACGGCGCTTATTGGAGAATGGATTCCATACAATGACTGGGCTACTGTGGTACCACCCATCACAGTACACCTCTATAAAAATGTACCGAGGACCTCGCCGGGATCCCCTGCCAACACAAGACTGGCCTACGCCTAACCTGGATAGTGCCGAATATGTTATCACCCCGGGTGTTCTCACCTTTCAAATCGAGCGCTCACTTTTCCATGAATAACCATATCCATAATTTTAATATATATTTGAGGGTATCTAGAAAGGTGATACCATACCATAATTGGGTACGGCCCACTTAGCCTTGCTGCATCTCCCCTGTTTTAGTCATTCCCGGTTGATGAGGCTTGAGGCTAATGTTACCTTTCAAGAACTATTCCACTTAGAATGCTCATCATCCTCCAATGACGATATTCAGATAGCATTCGTCCAAACAAGTAGTCCTGGGCCTGGACAAACCGAATCACCGTCTTCACTATCTTCATGATGTCCATTCTTAATGCTCAAATCGGATCGAAGTGGTTTTCGGATAATTGAATCCAATCCCGGTCACTTCGAAACAATCAACAAAATTGGCCAATATTGATAGTCGGTTATTTAACTATTAAATAACATCCATAGGCAGTCACTAGGCCATTATCTATAATTTTCCAAATTTATTTTCAAAATATCTTTATAAGATATTATATTCAAATGTCTTCCAATATTTCAAAATTTGAAAACCAATTCAAATTCTAATAAAACTTAAATTTTCTTTCACTGATATAAAATATTTGAACCCACTTTCTGAAATATTCCAATACTAACTAGTTTTAAAATTTCATAGTTTAAATAAAATTTCCTTTCTTTTTAAAAACAAAACTTAACTTCTAAATAAAAATATATTTTTAAAATTACAATAACCAATTTCAATTTATAAATTCCTCTCGATTCACAACACATCGATTTCCTTTCCAATTCCCTTTCCAATTCACTTTCCAAAAATAAACTCTACTATTTTTCCAAAAAACTATTTTCATATCTTGATATAAACTCACACTATGAAATTTATATTTCCAATTTATCACTGATATCTTTTCCTCTATTTATAAACATCGTTTATAAATTACAAAATCCTTTGGTTTTACTGGTTTATAAAAATCAAACCTTATTTATAAAATCCCATTCTATAAATCCATTTCATTATAAATTCCATTTATTTTTCAAATCTATTTTCAATATCGATTTTTAACTTCTTTCCATATTCTTTCCCGAATATCATTTAAAAAACCAGTCTTAAAATTCCCTTTACTTAATTTATTTTAAAATCTCTATATAAAATATTTTACAAATAGTTAAGTAAAATTCCAGAATCAATTTACTATTTTATCTAACTCAACTTCCTTTAAAATAATCCAAACTCCAATATAATTAATTTTATATCCAAATTCTCTTTTAATTCCTTCGAATTCAAAAATAATACCTAGGGTATTTAAAATACCAAATTAAGGCCTGTGTTACTATAACATCCAATAATTCAAATCACCACATAATCATATAAGTTTATTCACACAAATCATATATCACTATATATGAAATTAAAATAAACATTTTTGAGGAATCTAGTTGGATCCCTCCAACCTATTTCCCTGCATCCATAGACGTTAATACAACATAAAAATACCAATCCCACTTCGAGGGGGATATCGCGGTATATAGGATCATCCGCTATTATGCGGGGCGCGTAGGGTCTCATCTGCTAAAATATGCGGGAATATTAATCCAACTACTAATATATATACTACTATATATATATATATATATATATAACATCCAAACTGATAATAATTTATAAATTCAACCAAGCATCCAATGATTTATTTTATTTATTATAAATTAATTCCAGCAATCCAATAAGAGTAAGATTTACTCACCTTGATTTTAAAATTGCAATCCGCTCCAATTTTAACCTTATTGCGTAGATCTCGGAGCTACGAATCCAAGGAACCGACTTCGAGATTTTTGGACCTCGTATAAATGTTATACAATTTCATAAACATTTGATTTTTATAATTTAAATAATCTTATATTACTTTATTAACAGATAATTTCCTCACTGACAAAACCTCTTCTTCCATGTCGCCTAAACGCCGCATCACGCCCGGCCACTGCCGCCACCATAACAAATGCCAGAGCCTTCCACCTGGACTCGTGTACCACCGCCAACACTCGACATCAGCTCCATAACATCGCAACACTCCCCCGCTTACATGTACGCACTGCCACGCCAAACCCCACTATGCTTGCACGCACCTCGTCCTAACCCAGCTGCTTGAACAAAAAATCCAGACGACACCACTATCGCCTCTGCCCAACGCGTCCACATGCGCCCCTCCCCATCTCCAACCATCGCGAAAGGAAAATCTGAGCCTCCCTCCTCCTGCGCATGCGCATACGCGAGCACACCCCTTCAACATCATCGCGAGCCCTAAATCGAAGTCGACCGAAGCCCTAGAACTGCTTGAACGAGCCTCGCCTTCCCTAATGAGCCACGACTTCCTTTTTCTTCCCAAGCTCCTCGATTTGTTTATGAATTCGAGTTCGAGATTTTCTCTTTTTTTCGCTGTGTTAAAAATAAAGGAAGAAGAAACGAAGTCGCGATTTCGTTTCTGATTTTTAAATTGAAAGAAAAGGGAACAATATACGCGATTTTAAATGAAAGAGGGAGAGAGGAAGGGTGCGGTATAAATTAATGGAGAAGGTTTCGTGTGATTTGGTCTACGTTCAAATCAGACTAGGGTGGCTATGACTTGAAAGAATGTGGCTTAGGTGATAACGATAAGATATATATATATATATATATATATATATATATATATATATATTTCCAAAATACTTAAATATTTTATTCGATCCCCTATCGATGCGTGCCGCCCGGCATTTCTAATGTTATACCCCTATTCTGAACATAATGGAACATGTTTCGAGGCCTAATTCGATCGTATGTGGAAGATAGCTTTTTAAATCGACTATTTAAATTAAATAAATTAAATTATTTCTAGGCGTTTTCAAATTGTACGACCAACCGATAAATCCAAACGTTACGATATTTGAAATCCAATAATAATATACTATTACGGATCCAATGGAACTAGTTTCGTCGAATTCCGAGACTGTGCCCCAGATCGCTATTTTAACGCGTCGATTAAATCGATGATTTCAAAAATTGTCAAAACCACTTGAAATCTCAAATTTTAAAATCATACTAACTAAATTATAATTCAAAATCTAATATTTAAACCATTTAAATATTCAAAATCAACAACGAAAAATCTGGGTCGTTACATTTCTCCCCCCTTAAAAGAATTTCGTCCCCGAAATTACCAAGGCAGGAAAATGCTCCAAACCCATTAACTTAACAAAATTCACTTGTTAAAACTTTACTTTCACCTTTCTAAACCCTTTAGTTTCACCCCAACATTTAGTTTCCACTTCTGATTAAATACCCTTTCTTTCAATTTCAATTCAAAAATCAACCGTTTTAAGTTAACAAAAATTTTCAAAATTTTTCCCACACCCTAAATTTCCGAAATTTTTTGGCAGAGTCTCCTTTGTACGAAGAGCCTTTTGCAATATAACAAGAAAGATAAAAATATATACATCGACCCACAGGGTCAGAAAACACAATATATATCAATATTTATTTTACTTGCGGTATTTAATCTGCAAACGTACCTTTATTTAGCGTTATTAAGCGCGCGGCTTAGTTTATATGCAATTACGCAACCCAAATCTAGCCCAATAGCCTCTCGGTACCTGTCCTTACTCAATTTAAACCACGTAAGTTTCATAAATATGAAAATCAATAATATTTCATTCCTTTAACAACTTTAACACATAATTTTTCACTAATGACCAAGTCATAGCATGAATTTTATTAATATCCACAAGGTTCCAACATTCGATTATTCATCTCAATCGATTTATATATCATTTCATTCAATTCGAATGATTTACAACCCAATTATTTGCATTCAATTCATATTTAGACCAAACAAACTCATATCCATTCCAAATTGATTTAAAATTCAATTTTTATCACTTTCTATTAATTCATAGAATTTTATTTACTTCCGTTTACGCCAATGACAATTTTTCTATGCAAATTCGGCGATATTCATTTAATAAAATAACCATTTAAACTTATAGCTATTTTAAATTGATTTCACATCAATTTATATTCAATGTTATTCCATTTCAATTTGATTCTCAATCAATTCACTTGCATTCCATCCATATCTACTTTCATTACATTCAAATCCTTTTTATTTGGCTCGAAATCATTCCATGCTACTTCATTAAATAACCATTTCACAAATTTTATTTGAGCCAAGCTTCCATCAAAAATATTAACTCAAGTTAATTTATTTATTTCAAATTATTTCAACTCTATAACTTAAGTTTATTACTCTTGCAACCAAATCCCCTTTTTATTTTCAGATTGATTCTCATTCAATCAAATTTCATTCCATTTTACTAATTAATTTAATTAGTTCATTCACTTAATCCACTTCAAATTTTAATCTCATACTCAAATTCATTATCGAATTAATTTAAATGATATCCAAGGTCATATTCAATTTATTTACACTTAAATTGAATTTATTTATAACTTAAGTCATCACTATTTCAATTCATTTCTATTTTATTCGACAACATTTCAAATATAATTAATTCTCTTACTTTTTAAGTCGAATTCCATTTATAACTTAAATCCTACGTTCAATTTAAATTTTCATCCGCAATTCCATTTAATTAACCAAGTTAAGTTCCATTCCCATATTCAATTAACTAATTAATTTATCAAATTAGTTCACTTCCATTTTATAGTTCAAAATCTGATTTTCCTTTCAAAAATCACTTTAATCAATTTACTTGAGTTCAAATTCCTTTTATAATCCGAGTTCGGATTTTTATTCCTTCACCAAAATATCAAACCATTTTTATTTTGGTTTTGTATTTCAATTTTATAAGTTACACAACTTATTTTCTTCACAATTCCATAATTTTCCACTTTAAATTTTATTCCATCAAAATTTTATAACTTATAGTTATATAATCGCTTTACAATTCAAACCCTATATTCATTTCCATTCAATATCATTTATAATTCAATCCAATTTTATTTTCAATCCAATTCAAATCCAACTCAATTTTATTTAACTTAGCTTAAGTTAAATTTCAATTCGTTCAATTTAACTTACTAAGTTAAAATTCAATTCCAATTCCAACTCAATTTAATTTAACTTACCTTAAGTTAAAGTTTTATACATTTTAACTCACTCAAGTTAAAATTTATTTCGAAAACTCAAATCCCATACTTTTCTTTCCCATTTAAATCATTCTCAATTTATAAGTTCATAACTTATTTCCTAATGTTTTTCCAACATTTATATTAAAATTCCAGAATTCAAACATCCGGTTTTTATTTCAAATCAAATATATGGCTCTTTCTTGGTTTTAACACCCGTTCTTTGGAATTTTCAAAACCAATTTGGTATTATCTAACACAAATCTTCTTTCCAAAGCAATACTTGTTTTTCAAACAAATTCCTCATATCAAATTCTACGGTAGCAATCCATCACTTAGAAACTCGAAAATGAACACCGATGATGTCACGATCATCATCGGAATTATTTTCCAACGACTGAAGTGAATTTAGTGCTTTATCACCTCAAAAATCCATTTATAAAACATTTTCTCTTAAAAAATCTCAAGTTTTACTCCATTATTCTTTCAACCACTTTGGAAAACATATTTAAAACTTTCGGGATTTCAAAATTTTTAATTACTTAGTTCAAACCTATTTAAAACATTTCTCAAAGCTTCTGGGATTTCAAATCTCCAAATTCTGGTTTTAATCCGTTTTAACTATAATCCATTTGTATAATTCATACTTATACAAAATTTCATTTGGTTATATAAACCATTTCAAATTTTATAATCTTATTTTGATTATATAATAACAACCAAACACATCACTATAATAATTTTCAGAAAATTATTCTTTTTTATTAAAATATAATTTGGGTAAAATTATTTCATTTACCCACTCCCAAAACCATATTGTGTCGAATTACTCTATTTAAGTGTTTAGAAACCCTTATCGATGTCGTGGCGTCCCACTACTCGACTAGAATTTATATACCACTCAACAGATTAATCAACACAATATAAAACAATTTTATATTCACTAAAAATATGCGCTCATATTTATTAATACACTCAAACTCATTCTAGGGCACTACTAACCCTATCTCTAATGAGTAATCCCTACCAAAGCCAAGGTTCTCACTTAACCTTCAGCTCTGATACCAAGTGTAGCGACCCGGGATTTTCGACCCTCGAAAATCGACATAAATACGTTCATTGTATTACATGCCAAATACTCAAGTGCTGGAAATACCGATTGCTAGGGGTAAAGAAGAAAGAAGAGATAGAAGAAAACAGAGAGAATCAACAACATAGAATCTCACAAACGCAGCAGAACAAAATATAATATATAATAACAGATTTTTATGCAAAAGAATCTGTAACTGTTTTATACTTACAATCATCAGAGTACAACAATCACTACATCAATCTGGACAATTATAATAAATTGTCCTCACATAGCGGAAATATAAACCAAGTATGGGGATACATCTCTGTCATCCAGCTCGTCTCCTGAGCACCATAACATTCTAACCTGAATCTGTATTACTCGATCTGACCTGAGCATTATAATAAATTAACACCCGAGTCAGTCTGGAAAACCAGCGTGAGAAAACACACTCAATTTGAATTATTAAAGTTATCAAAATCCTTTGAAAAATAAAGGTATCTCGTAAGGCCGTGTCACACATAAACACGACGGGTTTTTCCCTTACGATGACCAAAACATTTTTATCAAAATCGTCTAATATTATAATAGTGTCTAAACAAAGTAAATAGAAAATAGTTGAATGCTTGCATCTCACGTTTCAGCATAGTTGGGCACAATCAAAACCGTATGGCGCTTATTGGAGAATGGATTCCATACAATGACTGGGCTACTGGGGTACCGTCCATCACAATACACCTCTAGAAAAATGTACCGAGGACCTCGCCAGGATCCCCTGCCAACACAATACCGACCTACCCCTAACCTGGATAGTACCGAATATTTTATCACCCCGGGTGTTCCCACCCTTAAAATCGAGCGCTCACTTTTACATGCACAACCATATCCATAATTTCAATATATATCCGAGGGTATCCAGAAAGGTGATAAATTGGGTGCGACCCACTTAGCCTTGCTACATCTCCCTTGTTTTTGTCATTTCCGGTTGATGAGGCTTGAGGCTAACGTTAGCTATTAAGAACTATTCCCCTTAGAATGCTCATTGTCCTCCAATGACGATGTTCTGATAGAATTCGTCCATACAAGTTGTCCTGGGTCTGGACAAACCGAATCATCGTCTTCACTATCTTCACGATGTCCATTTGTAACGCTCAAATCGGATCGAAGTGGTTTCCAGATAATTGAATTCGATATCGGTCTCTTCGAAACGATCAACAAAATTGGCCAATATTGATAGTCGGTTATTTAACTATCAAATAACATCCATAGGCAGTCACTAGGCCATTATTTATAATTTTCCATATTTATTTTCAAAATATCTTTATAAAATATTATATTCAAATTCTTCCAATATTTCAAAATTTAAATACCAACTCAAATTCTAATGCCCATAAAACAGGATTTTCTCGAACCATCTCAATATCTTAGAAATATTTTTCTTCGATTCCATTTACAATTCAACACTTGAAAATATTTCTATAATACTAATAATCTCGTAGGAGAAATATTTCAAATCCTTCCAGTTCAATACCTAGGAAATAATTATAAGTATATTTTCCAAAAATCAATTTGTCTCCAATACTTAGGAAATATTCCATTTATTTCACAATTCACAAATCCTTTACAAATTTCATTTGTAAATCCCTTGACCCATTTTTAACGAATTCTATAAGTTCCGGAATTCGTTAATTAAGTTCCTTTTAAATATCCCAAGTCAATTTCACTCGCATAAACCCCCAATTACCATTTTAAACTCCTTTTATAAATTCTAAATTCATTTTGAATTTCTATATTTAATCGCCTTGGAAATTAACTTAAATTTCAGCATTTCACGATAACATTCCTTTTTCAAACCACTCTCCATCTACCAACTTAACTTACAGATCTCGAGGTAATTATAAATCGCTTCAATCTTTTGCCTTCAAACCTAATATATATATATATAACATTTTAAAGAAAAATAATTAAATTTCAAAACATGGTTAAGTACTATTAAAATATCAAAGCACCTTTAATTAAGTATTGATAACTCATTTCCAATTCATTTTAAATAAAACCAATTTGTTTACAAGCTTATTAATAAAACTTAAATTTTCTTTCACTGATATAAAATATTTGAATAACCCACTTTCTGAAATATTCCAATACTAACTAGTTTTAAAATTTCATAGTTTAAATAAAATTTCCTTTCTTTTTAAAAACAAAACTTAACTTCTAAATAAAAATAAGTTTTTAAAATTCCAATAACCAATTTCAATTTATAAATTCCTCTCGATTAATAATATATCGATTTCCTTTCCAATTCCCTTTCCAATTCACTTTCCAAAAATTAACTCTACTATTATTCCCAAAAACTATTTTCATATCTTGATATAAATTCACACTGTGAAATTTATATTTCCAATTTATCACTGATATCTTTTCCCCTATTTATAAACATCGTTTATAAATTAACAAACTCCCTTGGATTTACTTGTTTATAAAAATCAAACCTTATTTATAGAATCCCATTCTATAAATCCATTTCCTTATAAATTCCATTTATTTTTCAAATCTATTATCAATATCGATTTTTAACTTCTTTCCATATTCTTTCCCGAATATCATTTTAAATCCAGTCTTAAAAATCCCTTTCTATAATTTATTTTAAAATCTCTATTTAAAATATTTTACAAATAGTTAAGTAAAATTCCAGAATCAATTTACTATTTTATCCAACTAAACTTCCTTTAAAATAATCCAAACTCCAATATAATTATTTTTATATCCAAATTCTCTTTTAATTCCTTCGAATTCAAAAATAATACCTAGGGTATTTAAAATACCAAATTAAGGCCAGTGTTACTATAACATCCAATAATTCAAATCACCGCATAATCATATAAGTTTATTCACACAAATCATATATTACTATATATGAAATTAAAATAAACATTTTTGAGGAATCCAGTTGGATCCCTCCAACTTGTTTCCCTGCATCTAAAGACGTTAATACAACATAAAAATACCAATCTCACTTCGAGGGGGATATCGCGGTATATAGGGTCATCCGCTATTATGCAGGGTGCATAGGGTCTCATCTGTTAAAATATGCGGGAATATCAATCCAACTACTAATATATATATACTACTACATATATATATATATATAACATCCAAACTGATAATAATTTATAAATTCAACCAAGCATCCAACGATTTATTTTATTTATTATAAATTAATTCCAGCAATCCAAAAAGAGTGAGATTTACTCACCTTGACTTTAAAATTGCAATCCTCTCCAAGTTTAACTCTATTGCGTAGATCTCGCAGCTACGAATCCAAGGAACTGACTTCGAGATTTTGGGCCTCGTATAAACGTTATACAATTTCATAAACATTTGATTTTTATAATTTAAATAATCTTATATTTACTTTATTAACAGATAATTACCTCACTGACAAAACCCCTTTTTCCGTGTCGCCTGAACGCCGCATCACGCCGCGTCACGCCTGGCCACTACCACCACCATAACGATCGCCAAAGCCTTCCACCTGGACTCGTGCACCACCACCAACACTAAACATCAGCTCCATAACATCGCAACACTCTCCCGCTTACACGTACGCACGGCCACGCCAAACCCCACTGTGCTTGCACGCGCCTCGTCCTAACCCAGCTGCTCGAACCAAAAATCCAGGCGACACCACTATCGCCTCTGCCCAACGCGTCCACACACGCCCCTCCCCATCTCCAGCCATCGCAAACCGAAAATTTGAGCCTCCCTCCTCCTACGTGCGTCCATACGTGAGCGCACCCCTTCAACATCATTGCGAGCCCTAAATCGAAGTCAACCCAAGCCCTATAACTGCTTGAACGAGCCTCGCCTTCCCTGATTAGCCGTGACTTCCTTTTTCTTCCCAAGCTCCTCAATTTGTTTACGAATTTGAGTTTGAGATTTTCTCTTCTTCTTTTTTTACTGTGTTAAAAATAAAGGAAGAAGAAATGAAGTCGCAATTTCATTTCTGATTTTTGAATAGAAAGAAAAAGGAACAGTATACGCGATTTTAAATGAAAGAGGGAGAGACGAAGGTGGGATATAAATTGATGGAGAAGGTTTCGTGTGATTTGGTCTACATTTAAATCAGACTAGGGTGGCTATGACTTGAAAGAATGTGGCTGAGGTGATAACGATAAGATATATATATTATTTTCAAAATACATAGATATTTGATTCGATCCTCTATCGAGGCGTGCTGCCCGGCTTTTCTAATGTTATACCCCTATTCCGAACGCAATGGAACAAGTTTCGAGGCCTAATTCGATCGTATGTGGAAGATAGCTTTTTAAATCGACTATTTAAATTAAATAAATTAAATTATTTCTATGCGTTTTCAAATCGTACGACCAACCGGTAAATCCAAACGTTACGAAATTTGAAATCTGATAATAATATACTATTATGGATCTAATGGAACTAGTTTTGTCGAATTACGAGACTGTGCCCCAGATCGCTATTTTAACGCGTCGATTAAATCGACGATTTCAAAAAATGTCGAAACCACTTGAAACCTCAAATTTTAAAATCTTACTAACTAAATTATAATTCAAAATCAAATATTTAAACCATTTAAATATTCAAAATCAACAACGAAAAATCCGGGTCGTTACAAGAGAAATCCAAACTTAACTGTAGGCACTCTCTGCCTCCCGATTTCGCCATGAAAGTGTCCCATTACTTTCCGAAAACTTTATTTAATAATTAAATATACTTTTAAAACAATTAAAATAACTATATAAATTTGAAACAAATAATTAGTTCTGATTTATTAATAAAATTCTATTGATTTACAAGACTTGTCTATAAAACATATAATTCATTTTGACAATTTAAAAATATTTAAATAACTAATTTTCTAAAATATTTTTAAACCCTTTTAAATTACCTAGTTTAATAATTAAAAAAACCATTTTTTAAAAACAAACTCAACTTCTCGATAAAAGTATATTTTTCAATTCCAATATAACCAATCTAATATTTTTAAATCTCTTTCGATTTATCACAAATTGATTTACGTCCCCTATTTCATATATCCCTTTTTCACATTTCCAAAAGTAAAATCTGCCAATTCTTTTTAAACCGATTTACCCATCTTATTATAAATTCTTACCATGAATTTATATCTTCCATTTATCAAATGATAATCATTCCACTTTATTTATAAACATTGTTTATAAGTCCCTAGTCTCATTTCCAGTTTACAATGGTTTCACATCACTTAAATTCCATTTATAAATCAATTTCTTAAATTGAATTCCATTTATAAATTAACTTCTTAAATAACCCAACTATACTCCAAAAACTAACCAAATCTCGATTCTCCTTCTATTTCGCAAATTTAAAAAAAATATTATTTAAGATCCAGTATAAACAATTTTATACTTATTTCCAAATTCCCTTTTATTCTCCAAACTTGTTAAAAGTCTCGATTTTGAAAACCCTTTTTATTTAAACAAGCATCACCCAAGAATTATTATTTAAAACCCATTATATACATTACTCCAAAACCTCTATTTACAATATCCCGAAATAGTTAAGTACCAATTTAAAGTCAAACCATTTATTTTATCCAAATAAATTTCTTTTAATTAATCCAAAATCCTATATAAATACTTCACTTCCAAAATCCCTTTTTAATTTCTTTTCAAAATCAAATATATATTTATGGTATTTAAAATTCAAAATCTAGGTCAATGCTACCGTAGCATCCAATAAATTCAAATCACACTAAAATCTATCACATATTATTCAACATATCATATATCACTATATATGAAATTAAATTCAACATTTTTGAGGAATCCAGTTAGATCCCTCCAACCTATTTTTCCTGCAACCATAGATGTTAATACAACATAAAAATACCATTCCTACTTTGAGGTGGGATATCGCAGTAATATAGGGTCATTCGCTATTATGCGGGAACATAGGGTCTCATCCGCTCCAATAGGCGGGAAAAATCAATCCAACTATTAATATATATACTACTATATATAACATCACATTCAATTGATAATAATTTATCAATTCAACCAATCATCCAATAATCTATTTTAAATATTTAAAAATCCAACCACTTATCCAAGATGAGTGAGATTTATTCATCTTGATTTTTATTGTCATCCAAACGTTTCGTTTTTGAATTAAACTTGAATTGGCATTCAATTTTAACCCAAAATTATAAAAAGCTCCAAATCCGTCCAAACTAGTTTCATTGCGAAGCTCTCGTCATCACGATCACAACGCAAAAGTTCTCGTTCCAATCCGACCTCGTATGTGAGAGTTATACATTTTATAAGTTACACGATTTTATTAAAATAATAAATTCATTAATTACATTCATTAGAGTTAATTACCCAACTTCAATAAGCCTGGCCCACCTTGTAAAGTGATTCTCCTCCAAATTCAAATTGTCGCAATTACCATTGCCGAAATCTTCCTCTCCCCCTCGCATGCTCGATCCTCCACGAAAATACTTCAAACCAGCTCCGACGAACTCCTCTTCCGACAGGCTTCCCATTCCCCCTCGTCTCGTTGAACTCGATCGAGTCATTTAAAACCCAACCTGGAGCTTCAAGTCGCGACAAAGCATTTGTTGCTTCATCCCCTAGATGATCGCACCTCTCAAATCTTCGGCCACGGCTGCCATTTTACGCGAGCAACCTAAAACCATCGACCTTACAACCTTTCGCCGCCCTATAAACCGGAAATCCAAACCGTAGCCGAGCTCACGTTCGACTCTCACGGTCGAGTTCATCCAATCATCACTACAAACTACAAAACCACCACCAGATCAAAGCACGAGTCGAATCTTGAATTTAGTAAGTGGTTTTGGATTTTTTCCTTGAGTATTTTGTGAGAAATAATTTTTTTGAAGTTTGATTTTTTTGTTTTCTCTTACTGTTTACGTTGCGTGATGTTTTTAAACAGAAGAGGGTTGCGTGATCAAGAGGGAATAGGCAGTAGGTGGCTGATGGGAGGGAGTGTGACAACCAAGTCAAATCAAAAAAAAATTACACACACACACACACATATATATATAATTTTCAATTCCAATTATCCCGCTATGGAACTTAAAAATCTCGAACCCCTATCGAGGCATGCCACTAGGCATTTATAATGTTATAACCCTACTCCGAGCACAACGGAAAAGGTTTTAAGATCTAATTGGATCGTATGGAGAAGATAGCTTTTTTGGACCCAATTATTATATTGAATTTTCGATATTAATTTCAACGCGTTTATATCCCGTACGACCAAACAATAACTCCAAAAGCTACAGAATTTGGAATCCGATAATAATAAACAATTATGGATCCAATGGAACTGGTTTCGTCAAATTCCGAGATTGTGCCCCGGAAGGCTATTTTTATATGTAAATTTAAACGATCTATTTTTAGAATCGAACAAATTACCTTTAAATTCAATTTAATTTTTTTATTATCTTCATTCTTATTAGTATAAATTTAATATGCCCTTAAATTATTTTTGTCAAGATTAAAACTCAAGATTCAATTATTTGAGTAAATTCAAATAATTAAATTATCCAATAAATCATTATATTTGAAATTCAATTTAAAATTTTGCTTTTAAATATTTAAAATCAATTAAATATTCCAATTTCAAATATCCAAAATTCTTGATCATTACATTCCTCCCCACTTAAAAGAATTTCGTCCCCGAAATTACCAAGGTAAGAAGAATGGTCCAAAACCCATTAACTTTCTCAAACCCAAGTGGTTTAAACAACTTCCCGAAATCAATTTATTGAAAACCCATTATCACTTTTACTAGTTTATAATTTCATCCATAGATTTCCAATAATATTATCCCTCCAATCATTTTAGATTCTAACTCATACCTAGTTTTAGTTATTAAAAATTTTCTTCAAAATTTTCTAACTCCTTAAATTTTCGAAAAATTTCGCTAGCGTCTCCTTTGCGCGGCTAGATCTGAACAACCACAAAATGCCACTACGGGCTCAAACCATCCAAAGAAACAAAAGCCAAGTGGCTCAATTATAAAACCATCAAATTCAACGACATTTTAAACATGTAACTTTTAGTCGGGCAATCCAATTCTCTTTTAATATCGAAGACATCAATTTAGTTCTTGCTTTTATATACATGTATCTAATATACTAATGATATCCAATCATATAATTCAAAATCATTTTATTCAGCATTTTCAATTTCCAATATTTATTTCACCAAAATCCGTATGATGTACATATATCACCCGTACGCAATATCAAATCTGATCGTTCACTCGATCACACAATTTCACTTCCGAACTAGTATCGTTCACCCAACTCTCTAGTGCGGACTCAGATCTGGTTCCTTAATCAAAAATCGTCATTCTCCTTGTATAGCTATCTACTATGATAGAGAATCCCAAAATCAATCAAAAATCCATATCCAGGGTTTGCCGTCGAAACTTGAGTGAAAAATCCTAACTCGGATCGATATAAATTATCTCGAAATTCTATGCTCGAATCTGGATCAAACTGTCATGCGAATAAAATAATATACATACAACTTACGTATTTATTTCCAATTGATTTTTAGTTGTTATAAGTTTTCTTATTCACATTTATTTCATTCACTTCCAATTTTTCACTTTTAGTTATTCACCTTTATTTGATCTGCATTCAAATATTTACTTGGTATATTTTTCAACACCAATTATCTCCTAAGAATTTCCTCATTAAATTTTCTTAAGTCAATTATAAACAATTTATACAAACTTCTTATTTTTATTTCCACTTCATCACTTAAGTTTACATCCATTTCTATTCCAATTAAATTTCTATTTCTATTTAACTCAATTTATCTCCATTTAATTTTATATACCATATCCCATATCATATTTAATTCACTAATTATTTTAATTAGTTCCATCCACTAATCGTTTCAAATCACAATCAAATTTTATTTCCAAACTTTATTTTATTTAGTCCAGCTTAGGCTAAATTTCCAAATCCCATTTTATTTAACTTAATTTTAACTTAAATTTCATTCCACAGTTAAATTTTAAATATTTACCTTCTTGCATTCATATTCAACACTTTTAAACATTGTTTTACTTGCAATTTACCAATTTTATAAGTTATCAACTATTTTTCTCATATTTCCAAATAAAACTGTGACATCCCGGAATTTCAAGGAATTTAAAATGTGATAATCTCTTAATTAATTATTTAAAATTAATAAAATTGTTATTTTCAAATATAAATAACCAATAAATTAATAATGTGATGTTTTAAATTATGATTTTAGATTGATTTTAAATAAGAATAATTAGTTACAAATTTCATTTGTGTTATTTTATAAATAGATTTAAATAGTCCTATTATTTCTAATTAATAAGTGTTATTTAAATGTGTATATATATGTGTGTAGTTAGGAGAAAATTATGATTTGAGAATTTAAAATAAAAGTGTTTCAATATAATTACAATAAAATCTATCTTAAATTTAAGTAAAGCTCTACTTTTTTTCACTTTTGATCTATATATATATATATATATATATATATATTGATGTAATTTTGGTAATAATGTTTAAATTAAAATAAATCTTGTCAATATTAAATATAAGTATAAAACAAGTATATGGTTAAATGTAAGTATGAAAATATAAACTTATAAACATATTTAACATAAGTGAAAATAAATAAATAAATAAATATAAATAAAGTGTTTGGTAGTTAAGTTTAAATTAGAAAATATACATTAGTTAAATAAATAAATAGTCATGTAAAAATAAGAATAAATTCACAAGCTAACATAATAAAAATAAATATAACAACTTTAAAATAAGAACTTAAGTAAGTCTAGAATTGTATATATATACTATCACCATATGTATATGCAAAAGAAGTAAGTCAAAACCAAGACAAAGATACATACAAAATGTACAAAGTAATATATAAAATATACTATAGCATGTAGATATGCAAGGCTGAAAGACATAAGGGAAAAAATATCTTCATTTGTTTGTACAGATATATATAAGTATTTATGAACATAAGGTAAACTCTAGAATATAACTTTGTAGAAGCTTAAGGTAGAAGACATATATTTGCAGGCAAGTATTATAAAATATATGCAAGGCAAGAAAACATCATCTCAGTACATACGAATTGTAAGAAAGGGGATAAGTATGACATAGTTAATAAATGCTTGTACAATAGATCATTTCAGCCACCCTATGAAGAAATCTCCGATCAAAATCTTGTACCAGCTAAGATTTTTTTTGTACTAATACAACTATCAGCCCGCATTTGTTTTCTTTATATCAAAGCTCCTTTTCATTTTCGTTCATTTGAAAACTTGGCATACTCAAGTTCAAAAGCCAAAACCTGTAATCACCTCCTCTGTTTCAAATCTTTTTCAAAAGCCTGGAATCAAGTCTGGAGTTATCATCATCATTTTGTTCAGTTAAACTTTCAAGTTCTAGTTTTTAAAGCTTTCAGTTTTATGTCAAGCAAAAGCATTTCAATTTTTAAAGAAAATAAAGCATCTTTCAAAAGAAATCTCTGAAGTCCATTCCAGTCTCAAACAGGACCTTGTCTCTGGAATCAAAACAACAAAAGAGTGCAAAGTTTCAATCAAGTTTCAAAACCCTCTGCCTTTTCAAAACAGGTGAGTAAACATTTTTAATTAAAATCTAATAAGTTAATGATGGTTGCTTGTGAAATCTTTGTGATGATGATATCTTGTATATGTATATATAAGTATAGGATTCTATGTATATGTAGATATAAATGTGCTATATGTTGTTATGTTTGAACTGTGCATGTCTGTTGTATTATTTCCTTTGTTCTTAGTTCAGATTTTTAATTTTTGATCTAAATTGCAAATCCCTTTCCCAAATCTCTGTTAGGTCGTAATATTTAAACAAATTTAGTTTGTTAAATCATAAACTTGAATCTAAAAATATTTTTAGACATGTTTGTTATATATGGAAGTTTGGAACTTAAGATTTATAGTAAAAATCTTATAACATGTAAAAATCAATCATCCTAATTTAGTATTTTAAGATGATAACTTGAATCCATTTTAGAAGTTAGGATTTTTAAGACAAAAATCATGATTTTTAGATAAGTAATCAATGAGATAAGCTGTGTTGATCAATCTTGGGTTTTTGGTCAATCATCGGAGATCGATGACGATCTGGAACTCGGGGTTTCGCCCGAAGGAAGTTTAGTGATGGACGAGGCTAGTAAAAATAGCGTGGAGGTGAATAGTTCACCGTGGTGTCATCGGCGAGGGGATCTAGTTTTTAACCCTAGTTTTTGTCGAAGCTAGGAATTTGATCTTTGCGTTGTCTCTGATGGACCGAGTGTTGCGTAACTCAGGGAGATGGTGGCGTGGAGGATCAGCGTGGTGTGGCCGGAGGTTGTGAAACTCTGGTGGTCGAGGAGGTGGTTGCGAGACGTTTCTTTCCGGCGATGTTGAACTCCAGTTTCGAGCTGAAGGCTCGTTTTCGATTTGGATTAGATGTTTTCGTTTGGATGTTCGTAGTCGATTGTCGAGTTGATTTGTGGCTTGCCGGAGGCGATGTGGTACGTCGGAGTGCTGGCGAACGTGGGTGCACGTGCACGTGTGCACTTCGTATCTGGTTTGGAGCTTTGGGGAAGACGAAGTCTCGTGTGTTGCTCGAGAATCAAGCGGGGTCGACTCAAAGTTAGGGTCGGGGTTTTTGGGGTTTAACTCGAGTTCGTACTCGAGTGATTTGTAGGTGATAAGCCTGCAGTTTTAAAACATTTTAAAAAAAATAAATTAATCTAAGTTTTGTAAAAAGGGGGAAGAAGTAGGGAAAATTCGGGGATAGACCCGAGTAGCATTCGGGTATGACCCGAAGTGGGAAAGAAGTCCTGTTTTTATAAAAGTTTTTAAAATACGATTTTTGAAATTTTAAAAACAAATTAGTTAAACTTTCTTTATAACATTACTTTATAAATATCAAATTGTTTCTTAACATTTGTTAAGGAGTTTTAAAATTTATTTAATCTAAATTTTGTTTTAAGTAAATTATAAAGATAAAGGGTTTTAAAATGTAAATGGTAATTAAGATATTTATAAGACAATGTTTATCTTAAGCTAAAGAAGCTTTATTATAATGTAATTAATTAAGTTAATTAATAAATTAAGTATAATTAATTAATTTAATTAATTAAGGATAAGGTTAATTAAGTAATTAATTAAAGAATAATTAATTAACTAATTAACTAATGATTATGATCGATTAATTAATAATTAAGAGATAATTAATCTATAATTAAAGATTAGTTAAGGGTTAGTTAAATGTTAAGTAGAGGTTGATTAGCTGGTAAGTAAGAAGTAATTAATTTGTTATTAAGTTTTATTAATTGATAATTAAGGTTTATTAATTAATAATTAAAAGGATAATCTACAGTTAAGATTAATCAATTTGTTTTAAAGGTAATTAAGGAATGAATTACCCAATTGTAAATAATCAAATGAGTGTGATTAATTCAAGATAATTAATTGTTAATTAATTTAAGATAATCATTTGATGGTTAATTAAGTATAAATACTTAATGAAATTTAATAGTGTAATTACTTAGTGTAAGTAATTAATGAATAATTACTGGATGTAATTAATTAAAAGGGATTACTTAATGAAGTAATTAAAGTATAATTACTTAGTATAAGTAATTAAAGATTTATTACGTAGTGTAATTAATCAAAGGATTTATAAAATTAATTAAGAAGTTAATTAATTAAGGTAAGTAATTTCAAGATGGAAATTCCTGTATATGATTTGGATTGATAAATGGAAGTGAATAATTAAAGTTAATTAATTAACATAATTAATTAAGGATTAATGTAATTAATTATAGTTAATTAATTAATGGAAGTAATTTATTAAGGATCATTAATTAATGTAATTAATTTATGTAATTAAAGGTTAATTACTGTGAATGGTTAAGAATAATTAAGTTGTGAAATTAATTAAAGGGTAATTACTGGAATGTAATTAAAGGTTTGTTTATCAAAGATGATTAATTAAGATGGAAATTAGAGAATGATTAATTAATTGATTTGTAATTAATTAATGATTAAGTAAGCAGGATTTATAGAATGAAGTAATTAATTTAATTTACTTTAAATTAATTAGAGATACGGTAATTAATTTAATTCATTTTAAATTAATTATAAATGATGTGATTATTAATCCTTGCTTATGTATGGATGGATGATATTGTTGCCTTGAATGGTTTGAAATCTAAGATATGAGATAAGTAATACTGTGTGATATGGATTATCTATTTATGATGATATTGTGAATTATTTATCTGTGATGTTATGAATTATCTATCTGTGTATAAATAGATAATGGAATTGAATTGTTTTAACTTTAAAACAACTTGGCCTTAAAAGATGGCGATTTGGATTCGATGAGACCGGGATCGGGTTTCCAGATTTGGATATCCGAAAGCCACATCGATCTAAATTAATGATAGGTCGTGAATCTCAAGTGAAGATGAAGATTCAGAGTGCAAGGGTTATTGTCGTTAACTCTGAGGGTGATTCCAAAATGAGTGTAACGAGATAATGACTTCGGTTTCGTTCGAACCCGGAACGAACTTGTATGGATTGAATGCTTTCAGCACATCGTCAGGTGGACGATGAGCATTCTAAGTGATGAGTTCTGATAAAGGTAATCGTAGCCTCAAGCCTCATCAACCGGGAATGGCTAAAACAGGGGAGGTGCAGCAAGGCTTCGTTGGTAGCCCCCACTTGAGAGTAAGGTCATCCCTGTCTAGATGTCCCTTTTATTTCGGCTTAGTGGTGCGGTTGCTGATCACAACCGTGGGGTGATTTTATTCGGAATTATCCAGTAAGGGATGGTTCCGGCCTTGTGTTGCAGGGGATTGGGAGTAATCCTCGGTACGCTAATCTAGGCCAGGTACTGTGATGGGCGGTACCCCAGTAGCCCTGCCATTGTATGGAATCCAATCTCTAATAAGCGCCGTACGATTTCGTTGTGCCCAACTATGTTGGAATGTGAGATGTAAGCATTTCAGCTATTTCTGTATTTTACTTGAAAACCCTAGACACTATTATAATATAACTGGATTTCCTATCAAATGTTTTGGTTAGCGTAAGGTAAAAACTTTTCCATGTTTATGTGTGGGAAGTCTTACGTGATACCTTTTGTTTTCAAAGGCTTTTTAAAGTTAAGCAACTTTAACCGTTTACTCATACCAGACCTGTAATGACCCGTATTTTTACGGATCGGCAAGTTCGTCAAAATCTGGAATTTTAGCATTTTTTAAGTCATTTCAGATTTTGACGCAGATTTGTCTAAGTCCTAGGTCGTGAACGACCTAAGAGCTAAGTCATGACCGAGTTAAGGAGTTCGGCGAGTTAGTGTTAGGTCGTGGGTTAGTTGGAGCGACCTATAGAATTATGCAACCTAGGATTTGGTTAAGTATTAGGTCGGCAGGGTGAGTTAACGACCTAAAGAACTGACCGACTTAAGGATATGGCGACTCAAGGGTAGGCAGACCTAGTGGAGTAAGCGACCTAGTGGTTACTGGGTTAGTGTAGTTAGGTCGGCAACGACTTAGAGTGTATAGAAGTTAGGTCGGTTGGACGAGTTAGTGGTTTGACCGACTTATAATTGTAGACGACTTAAGGTTAGAGTTAGGTCGTAGTAACCGAGTTAGGGGATAGGTCGCTATGTGTTAGATCATCTGGTAGCTTGGTTGGTTAGGTCGTAGGCGACCTAAGGGTTAAGTTGTTACCAAGTTAAGTCGACTGGGTGGGTTAGCGACCTAAGGAGTTAACAAGTTGGCGACCTTAAGAGTTAGGCTATGTGTTAGGTCGTAACACTGTTAGGTCGCGTGGGTTGCTAAGTTGTTAGGTCGCAAGGTTTTATGAGTCGTAGGTCGTAGAGAAAGTCCGTGTTAGGTCGTAAGTCGTCTAAGTGTTAAGTCGAATGGTGCTAAGTTGTTAAGTCGTCCAGGCGACTTAGGAGGGAACGCGCGTGTGTTAGGTCGTGTAGCGCGAATAAGTTAGGTCGCGCGCATGTTAAGTCGTAGGCTTGGTCTGTTAGGTCGGAGGTGTTGGCTAAGGCTTAGGTCGGTGGGGGTCTTAGGTCGTAAGTCGGAGACGACCTATGGAGTTAGCCGAGTTACGACTTAGAGAGATTTCTGCTATAAATAGGAGAGCTTCTCTTCATTTTTGGGATCCGGATTTTGAAGCGACGAAGTGCTGCCATTTTGAGAGCTCGACTTCTACACTTCTTCACTTCTTTTCTCCACTCTAATCTAGTGCTTCCATCCATCCAAATCGAAGATCAAGATTGAAGATTCAAGAGCTTAGATTGAAGATCTTCATCTTTTCAAGAGAGATTTCTTCGTTTGAAGCGGATTCGTGATAGATCAAGCTTGATCCTTCGCTGTCCAGATCTGAAGCGTGTTGATTTGAGGTTGTTTAGGTGATTTGGTGAGTGGTGATTATCTCTCACACGGATCCAAAGGAGTATATCGGATTGTTGGCTCGATTTGGTGTTAAAATAGAGATTTCCATGCATTTTCTTCATCCGATGTGTAGATCCATATAGATCCATTGTTCATGATGATGTTACATCCATTTTATCATATGTTAACCTATGCAAGTTCATTCATCAAGTTTGTAGAGATATAATCCATGTTTTCATGCTTATTGGACTTTCAACTCTTTAATTACGAAAATGCCATTATTGTTATAATTGTCTACTTAGATCATTTTTTGAATGCTTGATTGCTTGAATTGATGTTTGATTTGATTGATTGTTATGAATTAGATGATTGATGATTAGATTTAGATCGAAGGTGATTCAAAAGCTAAGGGAAAGGCTCTTGAATTGGAAAAGCTGCTCGTGGCATATGTAGCGGGATGATGAAGCTCTTATGCATAGATTTGATGATGCGAAGTTGAGATGAGGCTTTGCGAGGATGTAATGAAGCGAGGCATCATATGATGAAGACTTGGTCTAATCCAGACGGGATCATTCCAAGCATGTTGATAACTCGGTGATATGATTCGAGTTGAGGATAATGAATGGATATGAGAATAGTCGTCGAGGAGGATGACTAGGAGGCTTGGATAGCATCGTTGTTGAAGGTTCTAGCATGCTCTAAGCAAGGGTACGTTTGGGCAGATCCGATAGTCCCAACGGCCAACTGTTGATGGTCGAGTACTCTGGGCAGATTCGATAGTCCTAGGCACGGGCTGCGACGACGTGCGGGAGTTATGTCTATAACCGGGGTTTTCATTAGCCCTTGACGGACGGCTGAAAGAATGTGCCGGTCATTCAATTAACGGTGATATCGAAGCAATGATAACAGTGATAGCCAGAGTCATGGATGTTTGGTTGTATCTTCATTCGGACTCAAGAGCGGTATTTTCTGGGTGCTTATCTGATTTAGGCCTTGGTACTTGGAAAACATCGCCCTTGACTCGAGTGATAGTAGCTTTATTTTAAATTGTATGCTCTGCTATGTTTGCTTCTGCTTAGTGTGTGTCTGGAGGCTATCACTGTAGAATGAGGTTGGAGTGGGACGGTTGTATTCCTATTCTTTTTTCCTTTATGCTCTTTTGGTATGTTGATAGTTAATTTACTGCTCACTAAGACTGTTGTCTGACTCAAGGCTTTATGTTTTTAATTCTTATTGCCTTGGGCTGTTCGTCCATTTTGGGACGGGCAGACTAGGTAGCAGGTGACAGGTGCTGTTCTCTTCTCACGATGCTGATATCGAAGACGAGCTAGAGGGTTGCATATTATCTTCTTATTATATGTACTGGATATTCCGCTGTTTTGTATTCTCTGAGAGATATGTAGTGAGGCCAGATGTATTGACTATGTGGATGCTTGTATTCAACTATTATGGAGTTTTATATGATGTCATTTTGTTCTGTAAAGCTTCACTATACATATGTTCTATTGTATTTTGTCCATGCGCTGTGAGTAATACGATAGATTCTGTTGTTTTAAATCTTACCTTGACAATCGTCCATGGTTGCCTGGCACACTTTACAGCGCTCTATCTCTGATTTGGTGCAGGGGTCATGGGCGGTCGTCACATTTGGTATCAGAGCATTGGTTAATCGATTTTACCCAACGCTCGCCGTCGTAACTACGTATGAGAGACGTAATTGTATTTTGATGGATGATTACTATATATAATATAGTAGCTTAGTAGAGTTTGAGTCCTTTATGCAGTTGTTTCTCTAGATGTTTTAATCATTCCTTTTTATAGATATTGAGAATGAGTCGAAGAGGGAGACCAGCTGCTAGGGAAGGCCGTGCTACTGAAGAGACTGCTGATTATGCAGCCATGTTCGAAGCTATGATGACTTCGATCATGAGAAGGATACCAGTTCCGGGGGCGGCAGTTGATGTTGGAGTTCAAGTCCAAACTCCGAAACCAGTGGATTTTGCTAAGCTGTGCAAGGATTATACTGCTCTTGGAGGGAAGGTTTTCTTGGGAACAGAATCTACCATTGAGGTCCAGAGATGGATAGATGCTTGTAGAAGGATCTTTGGTGATTTGGGAATTGATGATGCAACTAAGAGGAAGTTGGCATCGAGGCAGCTTCAAGGGAGAGCTTTTGATTGGTGGAACTCTATTACCATCACTACTCCGGAAGAAGAGATTACTTGGGAGCAATTCCAAGTCAGATTTGAAGCTAAGTTCATTTCTACAGCTCAGAAGTCTGTTCTGTTCAAGAGGTTTGTGGAGCTCAAGCAGGGTGGAAGATCTGTTCTTGAGTATGTCTCTGAGTTTGAAGCTTTGTCCAAGTATGCTCGGTCATATATTGAATCTGCTTATCAGAAGAATGAGAAGTTTGTGACCGGCTTGGATAGTTATCTTGGGAGACAGTTGGTAGATCATTTGGACGATTCATTTGAGAAGCTTGTGGAGAAAGCTCTTAGGCATGAGAGTCTGTTTCCTAAGGAAGGATCTGTTGTTGCTGTGACTAGGGAAGAGTCTAAGCCCCAGTAGGGTGGAAACAAGAAGAGGAAGCAGCAGCAGCAGAAGGGGTAAGGATGGCCAGAAGAAGCCGAAAGGCGAGGTGACTTGCTACAATTGTCAGCAGAAGGGCCATTTCTCTAAGGATTGTAAGAATCCGAAGGCACCGATGAAGTGTCACAACTGTGACAAGCCGGGGCATTTCAGGAAGAATTGTCCAGAACCAAGGAAGGACAGGCAGATTGTGCAAGCTTATGCTTTGGGAGCTGTTCCGTCGTCTTCGAAAGCTCCTACTGCCGAAGAGAAGGGAAAGAGTATGGTTGTTCAAGGTACTCTTTTCCTATGTGGTATTCCGGTTAGAGTTTTGTTTGATACTGGAGCATCGCATTCGTTTGTTTGTAATGAACTAGTAGGCCGGTTAGGTTTGGAACCGGATATTGTTGATAGGCCATTGGTTGTGACTAATCCATTTGGGGGTTCGTCTTGTTTGTGTATGTTATGCCGTGGTCTAGTTGTATCGAGTCATGGTTGCTCTTTTGTTTGTGATTGTTTTGTTCTGAACTTTGCGGGGTTCGGAATTATTTTGGGTATGGACTGGCTTAGGAAGTATGCGGCTAAGGTTGATTGTGAGAGGCTGGAGGTGACAGTCGAGAATGTGGAAGGGCGAAAGATTGTGATACGATGTAAGCATGAGGAAGGCGTCTTCATGAGCTTCATGTATTCGCTAGTTGTTCCACGGGATGGACTGTCTTTAGTGCCAATCGCAAATGGATTCGAGGATGTCTTTGACGAAGTCAAAGGGTTGCCGCCGCATAGAGAGATCGAGTTTCGTATAGATCTAGTTGAAGGAGCCAGACCTGTTGTGATGCCTCTTAGGCGGATGGCGCCTAGGGAACAGCAAGAGTTGAGGGTGCAAGTTGATGACCTTTTACAGAAAGGATTCATTCGGCGTAGTGTGTCCGAGTGGGGTGCACCAGTTGTGTTTGCAACCAAGGCAGATGGGTCGTTGAGATTGTGTGTGGATTATCGTGAGCTGAATAAGGTGACTAAGAAGAACAAGTATCCATTGCCAAGGATAGATGACTTGTTTGATCAGCTTCACGAAGCTAAGGTGTTTTCTCAGATGGATTTGGCAACGAGATTTCACCAGTTGAGAGTAGCGAAGGATAGTGTGCCGAAGACTGCTTTTAGGACACCATCCGGTTTCTTTGAGTGGCTGGTAATGCCGTTTGGATTGACTAACGCGCCAGCATATTTTGTGGATCTTATGAATAGAGTGTTCAGAGATCAGTTGAACAAGTTCGTACTTGTGTTCGTGGATGATATTCTGATTTATTCCAGAACTGAAGAAGAGCACAAGACGCACTTGCGTATTGTTTTGGAAATCTTACGGAAACATCAGCTGAAAGCTAAGTTTTCGAAGTGTCACTTCTGGAAGAGTGAAGTGAGGTTCTTAGGCCATGTGATTTCTGGAAATGGAATAGCGGTTGATCCCGCCAAGGTGGCAACAATCCAGGATTGGGTTAGACCTAAGAATGCATCAGATGTGAGAAGTTTTCTTGGATTAGCAGGATATTATCGACGGTTTATCAAAGACTTCTCCAAGGTAGCTGCACCGTTAACAGGATTGACGAAGAAGAACCAAGTGTTCAGTTGGGATGCTAAGTGTGAGCAAGCTTTCGGAATCCTGAAAGAGAGACTGACAAGTGCTCCTGTTTTGACTATTCCTAGTGGGAATGACGAGATGGTGGTTTACACCGACGCATGTGGTACTGGACTTGGAGCAGTGCTGATGCAGAAGGATAAAGTTGTTGCGTATGCAAGTCGACAGCTAAAGCCGCATGAAAGGAATTACCCGACTCATGATTTGGAGTTAGCGGCGATTGTATTTGCTCTGAAGATATGGAGACATTATCTGTTGGGAGTCCGATTCGAGTTGTTTACAGATCATAAGTCGTTGAAGTATCTTTTCTCCCAAAAGGATTTGAATCTTCGGCAGCAACGTTGGCTAGAGTTTTTAGCATCATATGATTTTGGTATAGCTTATACTCCGGGAAAAGGTAACGCAGTGGCAGATGCGTTAAGTCGAAGACATGCAGGATTGGGAGCCATGTTTTCAGAATGGAAGAGTCTCGAGTATTTAGCTGGATTTGACTTCAGGCCTAGATGTGAATTGGAACCTGAGATGTTGGCAAACTTATCAATAAGACCGACTCTTGTGGAGAGGATTGGCGAGAGTCAAAAGCGAGATGATAAGCTTGTCAAGATTATCCGTGATTTGGAGTCTGGAGTGGATCCAGAAAAGGATAAAGGATTCGAGGTCGATCGAGAGGGTTGGCTTCGGAAGCAAGGACGACTAGTTGTTCCCGATATAGATGAATTGAGGAGTGAAGTTCTGAAGGAAAGTCATCACTCGAGGCTGACAATTCATCCAGGTGGAAATAAGATGTATCGGGATATGAAGAGAACCTACTACTGGGAAGGTATGAAGAAGGATGTTGGAAATTTTATTTCCAAATGTATGAACTGCCAGTTGGTAAAAGCCGAACAGAAGAAGCCAAGTGGATTGCTTCAGCCATTAGAAGTTCCTACATGGAAGTGGGAACAAGTGTCGATGGATTTTATCGATGGATTGCCTAGAACCAGAACGGGAAATGAAGGAATTTGGGTCATTGTGGATCGTCTGACTAAGAGTGCTAGATTCATTCCTGTCCGATCGACTAGGACTGCATCAAAGTTGGCTGAGTTGTATGTTAAGTGGATAGTTCGATTCCATGGTATTCCGAAAAGTATAGTGAGCGATCGAGACCCATTGTTCACTAGTGGATTTTGGAAGAGCTTCCAGGAAGTTTTGGGAACCGAGTTGTGTTTGAGTACAGCTTATCACCCCCAAACAGATGGTCAGACCGAGAGAGTCAACCGAGTTTTGGAAGATCTCCTCAGAGCTTGTGTTTTGGACTTCGGAGGATCATGGGAAGATCACCTTCATTTGGTGGAGTTTGCGTACAACAACAGTTACCAGTCAAGCATTGGTATGGCACCGTATGAGGCATTGTATGGAAGACCGTGTAACTCTCCAACATGTTGGTTGGAAACTGGAGAAAAGCTGATGCTTGGGCCAGAGATGATTCGTCAGACTTCAGATTGTATAGAGATCATTCAGCAACGAATGAAGGCAGCCCAAGACCGTCAGAAGAGTTATGCCGATAAGCGTCGAAAGGATTTGGAATTCGACGTAGGAGATATGATTTTTGTGAAGATTTCTCCACTGAAGAATGTTATTCGATTCGGGAAGAAAGGAAAATTGACTCCGAGATTTGTTGGACCATTCCCGATCATCGAGCGAATTGGAAAGCTCGCCTATAGGTTGGAGTTACCTGAGAAGATGTCGGGTGTGCACAATGTTTTTTATGTATCATATCTACGGAAGTATGTGCACGACTCGAATACGGTGGTTTCTGCTGATAGCTGTGAAGATTTTGAAGTTGATCCAATTGATAGAAGACCTCGTAAGCCGCTTCGTGTTGTTGAAACTGACACGAAACAGCTTAGGAGGAAGGTAGTTAAGTTGCTCAAGATACAATGGAGTGACGATGATAACGACTGTACGTGGGAGGTGGAAGAGAGGATGAAGGCAGCTCATCCTGAACTCTTCAAGGTATGGCCCTAAGGTGTCGTGTCATCTCGCGATATTGTAACTTGTTCTAATTTTAGAATTCTGTACGCTAAGTTAGAATTGGATGCATGGTTTGTTGATTGCTATGGATGGTAGGCGTACAGAATAGTTTTTGATTTCTTGGAATTTCGGGGGCGAAATTCCTAAGGGGGAGAGAATGTAACGACCCGTATTTTTACGGATCGGCAAGTTCGTCAAAATCTGGAATTTTAGCATTTTTTAAGTCATTTCAGATTTTGACGCAGATTTGTCTAAGTCCTAGGTCGTGAACGACCTAAGAGCTAAGTCGTGACCGAGTTAAGGAGTTCGGCGAGTTAGTGTTAGGTCGTGGGTTAGTTGGAGCGACCTATAGAATTATGCAACCTAGGATTTGGTTAAGTATTAGGTCGGCAGGGCGAGTTAACGACCTAAAGAACTGACCGACTTAAGGATATGGCGACTCAAGGGTAGGCAGACCTAGTGGAGTAAGCGACCTAGTGGTTACTGGGTTAGTGTAGTTAGGTCGGCAACGACTTAGAGTGTATAGAAGTTAGGTCGGTTGGACGAGTTAGTGGTTTGACCGACTTATAATTGTAGACGACTTAAGGTTAGAGTTAGGTCGTAGTAACCGAGTTAGGGGATAGGTCGCTATGTGTTAGATCGTCTGGTAGCTTGGTTGGTTAGGTCGTAGGCGACCTAAGGGTTAAGTTGTTACCAAGTTAAGTCGACTGGGTGGGTTAGCGACCTAAGGAGTTAACAAGTTGGCGACCTTAAGAGTTAGGCTATGTGTTAGGTCGTAACACTGTTAGGTCGCGTGGGTTGCTAAGTTGTTAGGTCGCAAGGTTTTATGAGTCGTAGGTCGTAGAGAAAGTCCGTGTTAGGTCGTAAGTCGTCTAAGTGTTAAGTCGAATGGTGCTAAGTTGTTAAGTCGTCCAGGCGACTTAGGAGGGAACGCGCGTGTGTTAGGTCGTGTAGCGCGAATAAGTTAGGTCGTGCGCATGTTAAGTCGTAGGCTTGGTCTGTTAGGTCGGAGTTGTTGGCTAAGGCTTAGGTCGGTGGGGGTCTTAGGTCGTAAGTCGGAGACGACCTATGGAGTTAGCCGAGTTACGACTTAGAGAGATTTCTGCTATAAATAGGAGAGCTTCTCTTCATTTTTGGGATCCGGATTTTGAAGCGACGAAGTGCTGCCATTTTGAGAGCTCGACTTCTACACTTCTTCACTTCTTTTCTCCACTCTAATCTAGTGCTTCCATCCATCCAAATCGAAGATCAAGATTGAAGATTCAAGAGCTTAGATTGAAGATCTTCATCTTTTCAAGAGAGATTTCTTCGTTTGAAGCGGATTCGTGATAGATCAAGCTTGATCCTTCGCTGTCCAGATCTGAAGCGTGTTGATTTGAGGTTGTTTAGGTGATTTGGTGAGTGGTGATTATCTCTCACACGGATCCAAAGGAGTATATCGGATTGTTGGCTCGATTTGGTGTTAAAATAGAGATTTCCATGCATTTTCTTCATCCGATGTGTAGATCCATATAGATCCATTGTTCATGATGATGTTACATCCATTTTATCATATGTTAACCTATGCAAGTTCATTCATCAAGTTTGTAGAGATATAATCCATGTTTTCATGCTTATTGGACTTTCAACTCTTTAATTACGAAAATGCCATTATTGTTATAATTGTCTACTTAGATCATTTTTTGAATGCTTGATTGCTTGAATTGATGTTTGATTTGATTGATTGTTATGAATTAGATGATTGATGATTAGATTTAGATCGAAGGTGATTCAAAAGCTAAGGGAAAGGCTCTTGAATTGGAAAAGCTGCTCGTGGCATATGTAGCGGGATGATGAAGCTCTTATGCATAGATTTGATGATGCGAAGTTGAGATGAGGCTTTGCGAGGATGTAATGAAGCGAGGCATCATATGATGAAGACTTAGTCTAATCCAGACGGAATCATTCCAAGCATGTTGATAACTCGGTGATATGATTCGAGTTGAGGATAATGAATGGATATGAGAATAGTCGTCGAGGAGGATGACTAGGAGGCTTGGATAGCATCGTTGTTGAAGGTTCTAGCACGCTCTAAGCAAGGGTACGTTTGGGCAGATCCGATAGTCCCAACGGCCAACTGTTGATGGTCGAGTACTCTGGGCAGATTCGATAGTCCTAGGCACGGGCTGCGACGACGTGCGAGAGTTATGTCTAGAACCGGGGTTTTCATTAGCCCTTGACGGACGGCTGAAAGAATGTGCCGGTCATTCAATTAACGGTGATATCGAAGCAATGATAACAGTGATAGCCAGAGTCATGGATGTTTGGTTGTATCTTCATTCGGACTCAAGAGCGGTATTTTCTGGGTGCTTATCTGATTTAGGCCTTGGTACTTGGAAAACATCGCCCTTGACTCGAGTGATAGTAGCTTTATTTTAAATTGTATGCTCTGCTATGTTTGCTTCTGCTTAGTGTGTGTCTGGAGGCTATCACTGTAGAATGAGGTTGGAGTGGGAGGGTTGTATTCCTATTCTTTTTCCTTTATGCTCTTTTGGTATGTTGATAGTTAATTTACTGCTCACTAAGACTGTTGTCTGACTCAAGGCTTTATGTTTTTAATTCTTATTGCCTTGGGCTGTTCGTCCATTTTGGGACGGGCAGACTAGGTAGCAGGTTACAGGTGCTGTTCTCTTCTCACGATGCTGATATCGAAGACGAGCTAGAGGGTTGCATATTATCTTCTTATTATATGTACTGGATATTCCGCTGTTTTGTATTCTCTGAGAGATATGTAGTGAGGCCAGATGTATTGACTATGTGGATGCTTGTATTCAACTATTATGGAGTTTTATATGATGTCATTTTGTTCTGTAAAGCTTCACTATACATATGTTCTATTGTATTTTGTCCATGCGCTGTGAGTAATACGATAGATTCTGTTGTTTTAAATCTTACCTTGACAATCGTCCATGGTTGCCTGGCACACTTTACAGCGCTCTATCTCTGATTCGGTGCAGGGGTCATGGGCGGTCGTCACATTTTCCATGTTTACCTGGCACACTTTTCCATGTTTATGTGTGGGAAGTCTTACGTGATACCTTTTGTTTTCAAAGGCTTTTTAAAGTTAAGCAACTTTAACCGTTTACTCATACCAGACCCATGTCTGACCCGGAGTTTATTTCTGTTTTTCCTAAACACTCGGGTACTTAAATTTTTACGAGTAGCCAAGGGATTCAGGTTTAGCTTTGACGAATTTTGTAGGAGAAATGGAGCAGGAGGCTTCAGCGTATAGATATATATTGGTTCCGCTGTGTAGTGTTTATGTGTATTTCCGCTGTGTTGTATCCCTGTGATGTTTTGAGTTGTATCGAGTTGTATTAACTAGACAGGTGTTTATAACTGTCTAGTATGTGTTGTATTATCTGTGTAACTCTGATATATATGTTACTATGTAATCTCTTATGTGATATATTATATTTCATTCGTTCCGCTGTTGAGATTCTGATGTTGTTTCTTCTTTCTTCTCTATTTTTTCTATTTCTCACCCCTTTCTTTCTTAAAAATGATGCGTCTTTCTGTGTGTAGAAGGGCGGGTCATTACAGTGGTATCAGAGCGATAGGTTGAGCGAATACCTAAGCTCTGGAGTGGTGTCTTTCTTGAGAGAGCCTACTTGTAATTTTTATCTATATACCTATATCTATATTTCTACCTATCTGTTGGGTTACCTGTTCGGGTTTTCCAATATAAGTTATAAAGGTAGATAGGGTAGTCGTGTGTGTAACACGACTACTGATGGTTGGAGTTTGAATGTTTGTGGTTGGAAGTGTATATGTCGAGACTGTAGACCTAATACCGTCTCGAGTGAGCTTTGCTTGATGTAAGAAATTTTATTGATCTCTGAAGGAAACCTGTTAAGGATTCGGAGTTCATCATTGAAGTGCAAGTTTGATCGCGCTCGTTTGAGCTGATTTTTGAGAGTTTGGATCTGTCGGTTGGACAGAAGTATGTCATGATATCTTGATACCTCACGATGTAGTAGCTGTGTGATGGACGCAGTGACTATGGATGTTTCCGAAGATGTTTCTTTGGAATAAGTTAAGAAAGTGTGTCTGCTTCGATGTTGTGGCTGTGTTCAACAGGGTGTTTCTGTTTGGTTTGTGGTCTGAGTTTCTCGAAGAGCTTTGGATAGGAAGTTTTGGGCATCTGAGTCAGCAGGGTAGCTCGGAGTGTTCTATGTGCCGTCAAGGAAGTCTTATGGCTTGGCAGATTTTCTTGAGGTAATTTCAGAAGCAGCAGAGTGGTTCCGTTTCTTCGATGGATTGGCTTCATAAGCATAAGCTGTTCTGATTGGCAAGGAGAGGGTAGTTTTTCTTTGGAAATAGGCTGGATTGATCGCAAAAGTGACTCGTGATAGTCTGAGTGTTCTCTTGGTTTGTCAGAGATTTTTCTGGATGTCTTCAGGAAGTTAGAGTTTTGTCAGCATCTGGAGATTGAGTTTGGTATCGACTGGATTCCAGAAGTGGGGCCAATAATTCAGCTAAGGAGATGGATGGTTTCTTAGGAAGATTTGGTGGAGCATTTGAGTTTTCTCTTCTGTATCTAGTTTCGAGTTTCTTCCAGCTAAGGATAGCTGAGGACAGTACCCTTGACTAAGGACTCATCTGTTTCTTTGAGCAGTTCATTTCCGATTGTGGTGGATCTGATGCTGTGTGTCCAGGAGGTGTTGGTTAAGATTTTGCTCGAATTCATCGACATTCTCATCTACTTCAGATCAGAGTTGTGCAGCGGAAGCAGGGTGGCAGCTATTCTAGAGTGGAAGCAACCGGAAGTTGCAGTGTTTTTGGATAAGAGAATTTCTACAGAGATTTTCCTGGATTTGAGGCCAGATGGGCAAGTGTTTCTGTTTTGTCTTTTCCAGATAGGAGAAGTAAGTTGTAATCTACTGATGATGGTGGAGTAGAGTTGTATTCTAGATTTCGGGTAAATCTGGAGATGATCTTTTTGGTTGAGTTATTTTGATCCAGTTTGGTTATTGGAGCATCAGCGAAGATTGAGCTGGTCAGGAAAGGTTGTAGGCAGTCCAGGATCGTCAAAAGAGTTTTGTGGATAAGAAACGGAAGAATTTGGAATTCGAAGTTGGAGACTTCGTGGTTGTTGAGATTTTCTTCGGTAAGGGAGCAATAAGATTGGGTAAGACTGTGAGGTTAGCTCCGGAGTATATTGGATCTTTCTGTATTCTTGTAAGGATAAGTGTTTTGGACTACAGGAGTGAATTGCAGTTTGGAAGACTGGGATTCAAGGTATTTCACGTATCTCTGAGGGAATACGTGTATGATCCATTACTGATTTTAGAACCAACAGTTCAGAAGGGTTTGTTGTTGATCAAATCTTGAGTATGGTCGGATCTCTTGTGTAGATTGTAGATCTAGATGAGTAGATGCTCAGTAGCTTAGTAGTGTAGCTAGTTTGGATTCAGTAGAGCGAGTATTCCAGTATCTGTACCTGGGAAACTCGGGAAATTTTTAGGAAGCTTATCCGGATCTGAGTCCGAATAGCTAGTGTTGTTTGTTTGATTTAATTGTTTGTTGGTTGAAATTGTTTGTTTGGTTGTGTATGGCTGATATGTATGCTGAATTGGTTTAAAATAAAATAAAACTTTGGATTATCTTTTATTTTAAATTTCGTGGACGAAATTCTTTTAAGGGGGAAGGAATGTGACATCCCGGAATTTCGAGGAATTTAAAATGTGATAATCTCTTAATTAAATTATTTAAAATAGATAAAATTGTTATTTTCAAATATAAATAACCAATAAATTAATAATGTGATGTTTTAAATTATGATTTTAGATTGATTTTAAATAAGAATAATTAGTTACAAATTTAATTTGTGTTATTTTATAAATAGATTTAAATAGTCCTATTATTTCTAATTAATAAGTGTTATTTAAATGTGTATATATATGTGTAGTTAGGAGAAAATTATGATTTGAGAATTTAAAATAAAAGTGTTTCAATATAATTACAATAAAATCTATCTTAAATTTAAGTAAAGCTTTACTTTTTTTCCACTTTTGGTAATAATGTTTAAATTAAAATATATCTTGTCAATATTAAATATAAGTATAAAACAAGTATATGGTTAAATGTAAGTATGAAAATATAAACTTATAAACATATTTAACATAAGTGAAAATAAATAAATAAATAAATATAAATAAAGTGTTTGGTAGTTAAGTTTAAATTAGAAAATATACATTAGTTAAATAAATAAATAGTCATGTAAAAATAAGAATAAATTCACAAGCTAACATAATAAAAATAAATATAACAACTTTAAAATAAGAACTTAAGTAAGTCTAGAATTGTATATATATACTATCACCATATGTATATGCAAAAGAAGTAAGTCAAAACCAAGACAAAGATACATACAAAATGTACAAAGTAATATATAAAATATACTATAGCATGTAGATATGCAAGGCTGAAAGACATAAGGGAAAAAATATCTTCATTTGTTTGTACAGATATATATAAGTATTTATGAACATAAGGTAAACTCTAGAATATAACTTTGTAGAAGCTTAAGGTAGAAGACATATATTTGCAGGCAAGTATTATAAAATATATGCAAGGCAAGAAAACATCATCTCAGTACATACGAATTGTAAGAAAGGGGATAAGTATGACATAGTTAATAAATGCTTGTACAATAGATCATTTCAGCCACCCTATGAAGAAATCTCCGATCAAAATCTTGTACCAGCTAAGATTTTTTTTGTACTAATACAACTATCAGCCCGCATTTGTTTTCTTTATATCAAAGCTCCTTTTCATTTTCGTTCATTTGAAAACTTGGCATACTCAAGTTCAAAAGCCAAAACCTGTAATCACCTCCTCTATTTCAAATCTTTTTCAAAAGCCTGGAATCAAGTCTGGAGTTATCATCATCATTTTGTTCAGCTAAACTTTCAAGTTCCAGTTTTTAAAGCTTTCAGTTTTAAGTCAAGCAAAAGCATTTCAGTTTTTAAAGAAAATAAAGCATCTTTCAAAAGAAATCTCTGAAGTCCATTCCAGTCTCAAATAAGACCTTGTCTCTGGAATCAAAACAACAAAAGAATGCAAAGTTTCAATCAAGTTTCAAAACCCTCTGCCTTTTCAAAAACAGGTGAGTAAACATTTTTAATTAAAATCTAATAAGTTAATGATGGTTGCTTGTGAAATCTTTGTGATGATGATATCTTGTATATGTATATATAAGTATAGGATTCTGTGTATATGTAGATATAAATGTGCTATATGTTGTTATGTTTGAACTGTGCATGTCTGTTGTATTATTTCCTCTGTTCTTAGTTCATATTTTTAATTTTTGATCTAAATTCCAAATCTCTTTCCCAAATCTCTGTTAGGTCGTAATATTTAAACAAATTTAGTTTGTTAAATCATAAACTTGAATCTAAAAATATTTTTAGACATGTTTGTTATATATGGAAGTCTGGAACTTAAGATTTACAGTAAAAATCTTATAACATGTAAAAATCAATCATCCTAATTTACTATTTTAAGATGATAACTTGAATCCATTTTAGAAGTTAGGATTTTTAAGACAAAAATCATGATTTTTAGATAAGTAATCAATGAGATAAGCTATGTTGATCAATCTTGGGTTTTTGGTCAATCATCGGAGATCGGTGACGATCTGGAGCTCGGGGTTTCGCCTGAAGGAAGTTTAGTGATGGACGAGGCTAGGAAAAATAGCGTGGAGGTGAATAGTTCACTGTGGTGTCATCGGCGAGGGGATCTAGTTTTTAACCCTAGTTTTTGTCGAAGCTAGGAATTTGATCTTTGCGTTGTCTCTGATGGACCGAGTGTCGCGTAAGTCAGGGAGATGGTGGCGTGGAGGATCAGCGTTGTAACGACCCGACTTTTTCTCCACAGAAAGTCGTATCATCATGAAGAAAGAAAGGGATAGAAGAAGAAAGGATAGAAAAGAAGAAACAACAACACAAAAGAATCTCACAGCGGAAACGAATGAAATATAATATATCATATAGAATATTACATAGTATCATATACATCGGAGTTACACAACTTATACAACACATATTAGACAGTTATAAACATCTGTCTAATTCATACAACTCAAGTATCACAGATACAGACACAACATATACACAGCGGAATCATCATATATCTACACGGTGAAGCCTCCTGCTCCAAATCTCCTCCAGAATTCGTCAAAGCTAAACCTGAATCCCTTGGCTACTCGTAAAAATTTGAGTACCCAAGAGTTTATAAAACAGAAATAAACACTTGGGTCAGACATGGGTCTGGTGTGAGTAACAGGTTAAACTTGCTTAACTTCAAAACCTTTAGAAAGAAAAAGTATCACGTAAGACTCCCCACAAATAAACATGGGTAAGTTTTTACCTTACGCTAACCAAAACATTTGATAGGAAATCTGATTTTATTATAATAGGGTCTAGGGTTTTCAAGTAAATACTCATATAGCTGAAATTGTTACATTATTAAATTCCAGCATACTAGCCACAAAGTGGGTTATACAATCAAAACCATAAGGGCACGTAGGAAGAATGGGTTTCCATCAATGGCAGGGCTACTGGGGTACCGCCCGTCACAGTACGTGGCCTAGATCACCGTACCGAGGAGTACGCCCGCTCCCCTGCAACACAAAGCCGGAACCATCCCTTACTGGATAATCCCGAACAAGATAACCCCGTAGTTGGCGCGACCAACCACACACTAAGCCGAATAAAAAGAAAAGGGACTTCTAGACAGGGATCTATCTTGCTCTCAGTGGGTGCTACCCACGAAGCCTTGCTGCACCTCCCCTGTTTTAGCCATTCCCGGTTGATGAGGCTTGAGGTTACGATTACCTTTAATCAGATCATATCACTTAGAATGCTCATCGTCCGCCTGACGATGTACTGAAAGCATTCAATCCATACAAGTTCGTTCCGGGTTCGAACGAAACCGAAGGCATTATCTCGTTACACTCGTTTTGGAATCACCCTCAGAGTTAACGACAATAACCCTTGCACTCTGAATCTTCATCTTCACTTGAGATTAACGACCTATCGTTAATTTGGATCGATGTGGTATTCGGGTCTCCAGACCTGGAATACCGGTATACGGAAACCCGATCCCGGTCTCATCGAAATCCAAAACGTATCTTTTAAGGGCCAAGTTGTTTTAAGGTTAAAACAATTCAATTCTTATCTATATACACAAATATAGATAATTCAATAGATAATCTACATTATCATCCCAAACAGATAATTCACATTATCATTATAATTCAACCGAACATCCATATCATATATCAATCATATCTTATCAGAGATATCAAACAATGAAATACATTCAATCTCATTCATCCATCCTTAAGCAATGATTTATATCATCTAATTAATTTAAAGTGAATTAAACTAATTACTTCATTCTATAAATCCTGCTTACTTAATTATTAATTAAACCAATTAATTAATCATTACTCTAAGTATCCATCTTAATTAATCATTCCTGATTAATAATCCTTTAATTACTTTAAGTAATTAATACTTAATTAATTTCACAAATTAATTATCTTAAACCATTCAGTAATTAATCTTTAATTACTTCATTAATTAATTAATTATACTTAATTATCTTAATCCTTAATTAATTACAATTAATTAATTACTTTAATCACTTATTTTTTTATTAATTAATCTTAATTAATCAATTCTTAATTACATCATTAATTTTATTAATTAATGATCCTTAATTACTCTTAATTAATTATCTTATTTAAATTAATTACATTTAATAATTAATTAGTCACATTTATTAATCACCTTTGATTAATCTCATTTAGTAATTAACTTCCCTTAATTACTCCACTTCATAAATTAATTACTCCTTAATTAATTATCCTTTAATTAATCCCTTGATTAATTATTCAAAAGTAATTAAACTCAAATTACTTTCATTATTAAAATCATCTTTAGTTAATTATATCCATTAATTAACTTTAATTACTTTCCTAAGTAATTACACTTCATTAATTACATTTAAGTAATTATATTTATCACATCTCTAAATGATTATCTTAAATTAATTTAATTAATTAATTTAACTTAATCAAATTTATTTAATTAATTACCTTAAGTAATTAATTACCTTAATTACTTCCATTAAGTAATTATACTTAACCAATTTATAAATGATTATCATTACTTAATAAAACAAATCACATTAATTAATTATTCAAAAATCTCTAATTAATGATCCCTCATTAATTATTAACCATTCTTTAATTACTTTCTTTAAGTAATTAATTTTAAATCAACTATTATTAATTTATATTAATAAATTCTTAATTACCAATTAATAAATCTCTAATTACTTTATTAATCCCTTAATTAATCTTTAATCACTTGATTAATTAATTTCTAATCATTTATTAATAATCTATACTTATCTAAATAAATGATTCTTAATTTCAAATTAATTAATCCCTTAATTAATTAAATTATCATTTAATTATTTAATTAATTAACACTAAACCATGAATTAAATTATCAAATTACTCTTAATTACCTTATTAATTTAATGCCTCCTAAATCATTAAATCTCTAAATTAAAGTATTAATATTACAACTACTTTAATTATTATTTACAAAAGGCTTTGAAATCTTTTACTTTTAAATCTTTCTTATATTTCATTTCCAATTAAAGATTTAAAATAAATTTCAAATTTAACTTTAACCAAATTTAAATTAAATTTACAATTCCCTTTTTAAAACCAAATGTTAAAGAACACTTAATATTTATAAAAGAAATTTACAAGATTTTTAAATCCATCCTTTAAAATTCAACCCTTTTTTTATTTACTTTAAACATCTTAAATTTGTTTAAATATTATAATACAAATTTATTCATTTCACATCTGGGATACAAATTTAAACTTGAACCCATATTTTAAACTTGATTTAAAACTTAGTTTAAATCCTGCCTTCTAATTTTTAAAACTCATTTAAATTTTAAAACACTGCCAGTCTTAAAACTGTAACCCAAAATTACCCGAGCCCACTCAATTTTTCCCCGAGTCAAAACCTGAAACCCCCAAGAAAACTTCGAGTCACTCACGCGTTTTTCTCGAGTGCTTTTCCTCTGTTAAATCCCAAACCAAAACACTGACACGCTGATACTCGTTCACGTGCACACACGAGATGATCGCCTCCGACCATCGATTCCATCGCCGGCATCTCGTCCACGACCATCTCACACGATCTCGAACACCAGAACCTCGAACCATCTCCACAATCGAATTCGAGTTAATCGATCATCACCTGGAAACAGACCCAATCCTGGAAAATCCTTCGAACTCATCCCTCCGATCATCAGATCGTCTGAACTTCTGGCAACAACTTCGACAACGTTCCCGCTTCTATTTCCCCAAATCTGGTGGAGCTCGATCCACCAGAGGCGCCGTGATGATTGAAACTTCCGACCATTCGAAACTAGGGCTACAGCAAATTCCGATCAATCCCCATCGCCACAATGATTAAATCATCATTCTGACAATTTTCCCAACCTCTACGATCGTTCCATTTCCTCCTCTAAAGACCACGACCCTCCAGTTACATTGATCGCCCGAATTTGATCATTTTCCAGTTTTAGTTCGTACAAGGATATCTCATCATTTAAAAATCTAAAAATCTTGATTTTTCTTCTAAAAATCATAACTAAGTTTAGAGATTCAGTTTATACTCCTGGATTTCTAATTTAACATATTTGAATTTTATATAAAACCAAACTTCCCTGTTCCTTTTTATTTACAGAGTAAATTTCCCTTTTATTTTAACTAAATAAAATTCTAAACACTAACCCATGATTAAACAATCGAATGTTGTTTAAATCCAAAGTTTTAACAGAGATTATATCAATAGGAATTTAAATTGTTGAACATGATTCTGGCTTCTAACAGTAAACAGGTAAGAACAGGTTCAACAGCAACATGCATCTATACATCCAAATATATATACAGAAATTCAATCATGTACATACACACAATAATATTTATTCTAGAAACTTATATGCAAACAGATATTCCTATACTTAAGTTTGAGAAGGATGTTACTCACTTGTTTGAAAGAACAGAATACAGGCTTGTTTATGTAAACAGACAGGGTCATATAACATATTTAAACCCATTCATATAAATTCATATTAAGAACTTCAATACAAGCAATATCATCACATGCAAGCATATATCATATACTTAGGTTTTTAAAAAATGAAAGTTACTCACTTGTTTGATGAACAGGGCTTCCAGATTTATTTGAAAGGCTTTTGACACTTTTAAAACTTTGATTTATAAACTTGAATTGCCTCTTTGTTTTGATTTAAAACTGCATGCTAACTTGTTTGTTGAGATGTTGTTTTTGCTTGCTTTTGACTTGAAAAGAAAAACAGGCTTTGATTCCAGGTTTTAGATGATGAGCATGAATTGCAGGCTAAAGACTTGATTTGGAAAATGGGTTACAGATTTGAAGATTTTAGTTGCAGGCTTTCATTTGATAAATTTTGGTTTGAGGAAGATTGATTACAGATTATTGTTTTGAGGAATTTGGTTACAGATTGTCTTTGAGAGGAGGATTTAAGTTACAGATTTAGTTTTTGAGAAATAGGATTTGAGGAATGTTGATTACTGATTTGTTATGAGGAATTATATTCAGTTTTCTTAGTTTTAGGAATGAAGATAAGAAAGGAAATGAAGATAAAGAACAATGTTTATATAGGCTGAAAATAATTTCTTAAAAATAAAAGAAAATGGAAATTTAAAAGATGGACACTTGTCTTTATATGTGTTAATTTGTTAACACTTGTTTTAAACAATCCTTTATAGGTTTACACATGTCCTTTAGTTAATTAGTTTGTATTTATTTTAAATGTAAATAAAAGACTTTTCTTTATTTATAAAACACTTATTACTTATTTATATATATATAGATAACTTTTAAAGAAATAAACCAATTATATATATATAAATAAAAGCTTATACATTTATTTATAAAATTCAAAACTATTTAAAATCTTACCTCTTTTGAATTCTAAATTCGAATTCAAATTAAATTTCAAATCCAAGCTTATCTATTTACAATATATACATATATATATACATTATAAATAGAAATCATTTTATTAGTTTTTAAAGGATAAAATTCACAAATTAAATATTCATTTAATTAGATTTTTAAACCAATTCAAATATTTTTATCAAAAATTATCAAATCAATTTAATTATTTAAACAGATTATTAAATTGATATTGCCCCAAATTTCCGGGATATCACAAGCGTGGTGTGGCCGGAGGTTGTGAAGCTCTGGTGGTCGAAGAGGTGGTTGAGAGACGTTTCTTTCCGGCGATGTTGAACTCCAGTTTCGAGCTGAAGGCTCGTTTTCGATTTGGATTAGATGTTTTCGTTTGGATGTTCGTAGTCGAGTGTCGAGTTGATTTATGGCTTACCGGAGGAGGTGAGGTACGTCAGAGTGCTGGAGAACGTGGGTGCACATGCACGTGTGCACTTCGTATCTGGTTTGGAGCTTTGGGGAAGACGAAGTCTCGTGTGTTGCTCGAGAATCAGGCGGGGTCGACTCGAAGTTAGGGTTGGGGTTTTTGAGGTTTAACTCGAGTTCGTACTCGAGTGATTTGTAGGTGATAAGCCTGCAGTTTTAAAACATTTAAAAAAAAATTAAATTAATCTATGTTTTGTAAATAGGGGGAAGAAGTAGGGAAAATTCGGGGATAGACCCGAGTAGCATTCGGGTATGACCCGAAGTGGGAAAGAAGTCCAGTTTTTATAAAAGTTTTTAAAATAAGATTTTTGAAATTTTAAAAACAATTTAGTTAAACTTTCTTTATAACATTACTTTATAAATATCAAATTGTTTCTTAACATTTGTTAAGGAGTTTTAAAATTTATTTAATCTAAATTTTGTTTTAAGTTAATTATAAAGATAAAGGGTTTTAAAATGTAAATGGTAATTAAGATATTTATAAGACAATGTTTATCTTAAGCTAAAGAAGCTTTATTATAATGTAATTAATTAAGTTAATTAATAAATTAAGTATAATTAATTAATTTAATTAAGGATAAGGTTAATTAAGTAATTAATTTAAGAATAATTAATTAACTAATTAACTAATGATTATGATTGATTAATTAATAATTAAGAGATAATTAAGAGATAATTAATCTATAATTAAAGATTAGTTAAGGGTTAATTAAATGTTAAGTAGAGGTTGATTAGCTGGTAAGTAAGAAGTAATTAATTTGTTATTAAGTTTTATTAATTGATAATTAAGGTTTGTTAATTAATAATTAAAAGGATAATCTACAGTTAAGATTAATCAATTTGTTTTATAGGTAATTAAGGAATGAATTACCCAATTGTAAATAATCAAATGAATGTGATTAATTCAAGATAATTAATTGTTAATTAATTTAAGATAATCATTTGATGGTTAATTAAGTATAAATACTTAATGAAATTTAATAGTGTAATTACTTAGTGTAAGTAATTAATGAATAATTACTGGATGCAATTAATTAAAAGGGATTACTTAATGAAGTAATTAAAGTATAATTACTTAGTAGAAGTAATTAAAGATTTATTACTTAGTGTAATTAATCAAAGGATTTATAAAATTAATTAAGAAGTTAATTAATTAAGGTAAGTAATTTCAAGATGGAAATTCCTGTATATGATTTGGATTGATAAATGGAAGTGAATAATTAAAGTTAATTAATTAACATAATTAATTAAGGATTAATGTAATTAATTATAGTTAATTAATTAATGGAAGTAATTTATTAAGGATCATTAATTAATGTAATTAATGGTTAATTACTGTGAACGGTTAAGAATAATTAAGTTGTGAAATTAATTAAAGGGTAATTATTGGAATGTAATTAAAGGTTTGTTAATCAAAGATGATTAATTAAGATGGAAATTAGAGAATGATTAATTAATTGATTTGTAATTAATTAATGGTTAAGTAAGCAGGATTTATAGAATGAAGTAATTAATTTAATTTACTTTAAATTAATTAGAGATAAGGTAATTAATTTAATTCATTTTAAATTAATTATAAATGATGTGATTATTAATCCTTGCTTATGTATGGATGGATGATATTGTTGCCTTGAATGGTTTGAAATCTCAGATATGAGATAAGTAATACTGTGTGATATGGATTATCTATTTATGATGATATTGTGAATTATTTATCTATGATGTTATGAATTATCTATCTATGTATAAATAGATAATGGAATTGAATTGTTTTAACTTTAAAACAACTTGGCCTTAAAAGATGGCGATTTGGATTCGATGAGGCCAGGATCGGGTTTCCAGATTTGGATATCCGAAAACCACATCGATCCAAATTAACGATAGGTCGTGAATCTCAAGTGAAGATGAAGATTCAGAGTGCAAGGGTTATTGTCGTTAACTCTGAGGGTGATTCCAAAATGAGTGTAACGAGATAATGCCTTCGGTTTCGTTTGAACCCGGAACGAACTTGTATGGATTGAATGCTTTCAGCAACTCGTTAGGTGGACGATGAGCATTCTAAGTGATGAGTTCTGATAAAGGTAATCGTAGCCTCAAGCCTCATCAACCGGGAATGGCTAAAACAGGGGAGGTGCAGCAAGGCTTCGTGGGTAGCCCCCACTTGAGAGTAAGGTCATCCCTGTCTAGATGTCCCTTTTATTTCGGCTTAGTGGTGCGGTTGCTGATCACAACCGTAGGGTGATTTTATTCGGAATTATCCAGTAAGGGATGGTTCCGGCCTTGTGTTGCAGGGGATTGGGAGTAATCCTCGGTACGCAGATCTAGGCCAGGTACTGTGACGGGCGGTACCCCAGTAGCCCTGCCATTGTATGGAATCCAATCTCCAATAAGCGCCGTACGATTTAGTTATGCCCAACTATGTTGGAATGTGAGATGTAAGCATTTCAGCTATCTCTGTATTTTACTTGAAAACCCTAGACACTTTTATAATATAACTGGATTTCCTATCAAATGTTTTGGTTAGCGTAAGGTAAAAACTTTTCCATGTTTATGTGTGGGAAGTCTTACGTGATACCTTTTGTTTTCAAAGGCTTTTTAAAGTTAAGCAACTTTAACCGTTTACTCATACCAGACCCATGTCTGACCCGGAGTTTATTTCTGTTTTTCCTAAACTCTCGAGTACTCAAATTTTTACCAGTAGCCAAGGGATTCAGGTTTAGCTTTGACGAATTCTGGAGGAGAAATGGAGCAGGAGGCTTCAGCGTATAGATATATATTGGTTCTGCTGTGTAGTGTTTATGTGTATTTCCGCTGTGTTGTATCTCTGTGATGTTTTGAGTTGTATCGAGTTGTATTAACTAGATAGGTGTTAATAACTGTCTAGTATGTGTTGTATTATCTGTGTAACTCTGATGTATATGTTACTATGTAATCTCTTATGTGATATATTATATTTCATTCGTTCCGCTGTTGAGATTCTGATGTTGTTTCTTCTTTCTTCTCTATCTTTTCTATTTCTCACCCCTTTCTTTCTTAAAAATGATGCGTCTTTCTGTGTGTAGAAGGGTGGGTCATTACAAAAACATTTCAAATCGAAATCCCAAAGTTTACACACTTTGTTCTAAGTGTTTCAAGTCATTTTTGAAATCATATATATATACGCACAAAATCCCCTGGTACATCAAATCATTCTTTTGCATTTCAAACCAAAACCAGTTTTCCAAAACCAAACTCCAATTTTAGCAATTCCTCTCTTGGAAACTCGAAAATGAACGCAATGATGCTGTAGTCACCACTGAAATTATTTTCCAGCGACCGAAGTGAGTTCAGTGCTTTTATTTCCTTTAAAAAAACTTTTAAAAATATTTCAATTCACAAATATCCTCTAAATAATATCACTATTATTTTCCAAGACTTTGAAAAACATTTCAAAATCAACGGGAATTAAATTCCCAAATTTCCAGCCTTCAAACCCTTTTAACAAATCATATTTAAATATTCCTCTGGAATTTCATTTCATTTCAAATTATAAATCACATTTACATAATTCCATTTCGTTATATGAAATTATTTCTTAACTTTTTGACTATAATATCAACTTTTATTCAATTACCACAATAACAAATGATAATAGTTTAATATTATCATTTCCTAACAACCAAGCACACCATGTATATAACATAATAATTTTTGAAAAATTATTCCTTTATATATGAAATATAATCAGTGTAAAATTATTTCATTTATCCGATTTCAAAACAATACTATGTCGAATTGCTCTGTACAAGTGTTTAGAGATCCTTATCAATAATGTTAATTACTCATATTGACCAGAATCCATAAGCCACTCAACAAATCAATCAACACAATATAAAACATTTTTATATTCACTAACAAATACGCGCTCATATCTATTAGTACACTCAAACTCATTCTAGAGTGCTACTGACCCTATCTCTAATGAGTTACCCCATCAAAGCCAAGGTTCTCGCTTAACCTTCAGCTCTGATACCAAATGTAACGAACTGGATTTCGACCTTCGAAAATCGACACTAATACGTCCACTGTATTACATGCCGAGCAATCAAATGCCAGAAAACCCGATAGTTAGGGGCAAGAAAAAGATGAGGTAGAAGAAAAGAGAAAACAACAACACAAAATCTTACATTCACAGCGAAACAATATATAATAGATAATAACATGTCTTTATACAAAAAGAACTCCAACTGTTATTTATACATTACATCATCAGAGTACAACAAATCAATAACTCAATACTGGACAGTTATAATAACTTATCCTCACCAGTGCTGACTATACAGCCTACAATACACAGTGGAATATAATCAAGTACGTGTAATACGTCTTCGTCATCCAGCTCGTCTCCCGAGCTCTATAGCATCCTAACCTGAATTTGTAATACTCGGTCCAACCCGAGCATTATACTAAAATAACACCCGAGTCAATCTGGAAAACTAGCATGAGAAAACACACTCAATTTGAATTATTACTATTTTCAAAATACTTTGAAAAACAAAGGTATCTCGTAAGACCACGTCACCCATAAACACTGATGTGCACGTAAATGTGCGTATTTTTACCACCATATTTAATCTAATAAATGATCATATCGGGCATTTTAACTTGTTTAAACCAAAATTCATATTAATTTCAAATCGTCACATATTCATCTTTATCCAAGGGTAAAATGGTCATTTTTGTGCATATATTAATTTGAGAAAATTTAATTGGAAATTTCTATATTATTTTATAGGAATTTGGCTTCATATACAAGTGGTTTCATGAATATGTATGCATCCACAAGAGTGAAGATAAAGAAATAAAGATGGAAATAATTCAAAGGCATGATAATGGAAGACCCCACCTACCCACCTACCTTAATGTACAAATTAGAGGCTAATGCACATGCTTATGGAATTAATGGCTTCATGTACACTTAAATGATGATTAGTAGAACCTAATGATTACTTGGCCTCCACACTTTCTCAAGGGTATTCTGGGCATTCCCCAAAAATATGAATTAGGGTTTAACACATGTATAAGTACACCTTATGTTTCATGTAACCCTTCCCTTTCTTAGTCTCTCTTTAGTTTAGTTTAGGTTCAAAAATAAATCAAGTTGACTTCTTTCTTTTCATGGCTACTTAGCCATTTCTACTTCATGTAACTTTCCTTTTTTTATGCAATGTAATTATTGTTTCTGTTGGACGAAATCCCACCGGACCAAGACCGCCGAATCAACCCCACTCCACTCCAACTCTCATCACCGAACCAGCTACCTCCACTACCACCAAACCCTCGCCGATCCATGACCTCATCGGACCAGCCTTCGCTGAACCCTCCTTCCACTCCAACTACCGGACCAACCACCGGTCCACCCACTACCGAATGAACCCTCCTTCCACTCCAACTACCGGACCAACCACCGGTCCACCCACTACCGAATGAACCCTCCTTCCACTCCAACTACCGGACCAACCACCGGTCCACCCACTACCGAATGAACCCTCCTTCCACTCCAACTACCGGACCAACCACCGGTCCACCCACTACCGAATGAACCCTCCTTCCACTCCAACACCGGACCAACCACCGGTCCACCCACTACCGGACCAACCACCGGTCCACCTACTATTGAACCAACTTCACCAGGCCAGATCACGTCAGCCCAGGCCCACTAGCAATTGTATACATCCAAGACCCCTACCCCTAGCCTCACTCTATAAATAGAGGGGTAGGGGTACAACAATGGGGGACAAGTTTGGAGAGCTCAAGCACGGAGAGAACTTTCAAACAACTTTCTTTTACTTGTATCAAAGCTTTGTACTTGTAATCAAAACAAGAGAAGAGAAATAACATATAAAGTGGACGTAGGCACATTCTGGCTGAACCACTATAAACTTGCGTGTCTTTTTACAGTTTAGTCCCTGCTTTTCATATATTTGCATAAAACACCCAAATCACTAAGAACAACATAAGATCTACTAAATCATACAACTTTGAGGTGTTTGTCCATTTTTTGTGCAAACATTTTTGGTGCTTTCACTGAGAACTAGAAGCTCGAAGCTTCAGCTTCATCCACTTAACGAGTTTTCCTAACAGCATCGTCCGCCACTTGGAAAACATGCCTCCCAAACAGAGAAAAGATGTTAACAAAGGAAAAAACATCGCATCCAGTAGTCTTCCAGATCCAGCTGTCACGAATCAAGTAAATCGTCCTCCTCCAGCAACAGTAACAAATGAAGGACAGGCTAACCCAACCACTCCTGCCACAGAACAGCCTGCAGCAATTACTAGGGCAGATTTGGACAGAGTTGTGGTTGAAGTAACTAACCGCTTCACGTCCCAGCAGGAAGCCTTGGTGGACCATCTCATGTCACGCTTAAGGGACGCTGAAGAATCCAACCGCAACACTGAATCATGGGGCGAGTCCCAGTCTGGAGAATCTCAGAGACAACAAAGATCTTCCTTCTTCGAAGGAGATAACGTCAGAAATAGCCATGGTAGGAGCCGAGACCGAGCATAGCCCGAAGTTAGGCCTGAGGAAACGTTTGGTACCGAACCCAATGGGGGAGGTACCGGACGGAGGTCAACTGTAGCTGAGCCTATCATACTACCTAACCACGGAAACGCCAGTGAACGGGGCCGAGCTAGAGTCCAGCCCGAAGTTGGACCCGAGGAAGTGCTTAGATCAGAACCCGACAGGGGAAGATCAAGGCAAGGGCCAACTGTAGCTGACCCTAGCATGCTCCCAGAAGATCAAAGGCAGCCACTGGAAAATATGAGGAATGATAGACGATACCATCCCTACAGGTCATCTGGACGGAATCAATCCCACAAGACAGAACCAAACTCATTTCTATCTGCTCCAAATTCTGATGAAAGGATAGCACGCTTATTCAGAGAGTGTGTCCAACGGGAGCAAAGAGATCGAGGGATAGGCGCTAGGGTAACCAGCCCTTTCGCCCGCAATATCGAAATTGCTATCACCCCCTGAGAATGGAAGATGCCAACAATGGAACCCTACAAAGGAACCTCCAACCCCATTGTACACTTACAGAGGTACACGCAACATATGCTCATGAGTGGGGCGACAGAGGGAGTACTGTGCAAATGCTTTCCGCTCTTCTTAGCAGATCTTGCTACCTCCTGGTTCTGTCACCTACCCCAGGGATCCATCAGCTCGTGGGAAATGTTGAAAGAAAAATTTATCAGTCAGTTCCGCATTCATGTGGAGCAACCTAAGGACGCTTATTCCTTATCCAGCATCAAACAGAAACCTGGAGAGAAGCTGCAGCAATACCTAACCAGATTCAACGCTGCAGCAGCCGCAGTCCAAGATGCCGATGAGAAGCTTATCCTAATGGCCCTCTGTAGTGGTGTGCATCTGGACACTAAATTTGCTAGAAGGTTGATAAAAGAAAAACCAGCTACTTTACCCGATTTCTTCCATGAAGCCGGGAAATACATGAGGCTTGAGGATGCTGCCATTGAGGGGCAGTCAGGACAGCAAAATAAGACAGCCCATAGCAACGCCCCTGCTATGGCAAGGGACGTTCGAAGAAATGATTCCAGAGACAATGCTGGGGGCAAGAAGGGAGAAAAGCGCCTATATCGGCCAAGACTGAGATTCGACACTTACACTCCTTTGAACGAGACCGTCGAAAATATCTTCCTTGCCACCCAAGGCGAAGTAAGATACAAACGCCCACCATACAAGAAGGAATCAGATAACGCAAAGAAGTCTGGAAAGTTCTGCCGCTTCCAAGAATCTCACGGGCATGATACCAACGAATGCCATCATCTCCGAGATCTGATTGAGGAACACATCAGAAGGAAGAAACTGGAACGTTATGTAGAAGGTCAGGACAGGACCCCAGCTCCTGCCAATGAAAACCCAAGGCTACCCTCACCGGGGGCCGACAGAGGAAACCGCAACGCTAGCAGCTCTAGTCAAGAGAAGATAGTGGTCCATACCATCTCAGGAGGGCCACACATCGCAGACAGAAGCTGGAAAGAGATGGAAAGATACAGAAAGTCGCTTAGAGACAATAAAGACTATGTCAATTCGGTTATAGAAGAACGCCACCCGAAGCGAAAAGAAAGTGATGACATCACATTCGGCAAGCGTGACCTAGAAGGAAGGCAGTACCCTCACATGGATCCTATGGTCATCTCTGCCCGACTCGGTCCCGCCGAAGTTTACCGAATCCTGGTAGACACTGGAAGCTCAGTAAACATCCTGTTCAAACACGCATTCGACAAAATGAAGCTATCAATGAAGGATGTATCTCCCTGCGATAAACCACTACACGGTTTCACTGGGGATGCTAAGATGCCCCTCGGGCAACTGTACCTCTTTGTTGAGATTGGAAGCCATCCCCGCTCCATCGTACGGAAGCAGACGTTCGTACTAATAGAAAACCATTCGGCCTACAACGCCTTCTTAGGAAGACCGGCCTTGTCTGACTTCTAAATTGTCCTAGCCCCATGGTGCCTAAAGATGAAATTTCCAACGGACAATGGAGTAGGGGAAGTGGAAGGAGACCAGGACATTGCTCGAGACTGCTATGTGACTGAACTTCGCAACAACCACAGAAAGGATAAAGGGAAGGGTGTAGAGATTGCCCTCTGCACGAAAAGTCTAGAAGCATAGCAACTAAAGAAAGCCCATCCTCTTCGATATACCAGCGACCCTTTCAATGAATTAGACCCTAGGGATAAAGAGGAGGAGGCCATCGCCGAGCCTGCAGAGGCTATGGAGTTTATATCTGTAGACAAGAACGACTCAAGTAGACTACTGAAAATTGGGTCCCAACTAAAAGCCGAATTGAAGGAACAACTCATCGATTTTCTCCGCCACAACTTGGATGTATTCGCATGGTCACACGCTGACATGACCGGAATCTCCCCCGACATAGCATGCCACGTATTAAACATTGATCCTACCAAGGCGCCCGTAAAACAAAGAAAGAGAAGTATGGGGGCAGAACGATCAGCAGCCCTCGATGAAGAAGTAAAGAATCTACACGCCAATGACTTCATACGAGAAGCTATCTACCCGGAATGGATCGCCAACTCGGTACTGGTAAAGAAGGCTAATGGGAAGTGGCGAACCTGCATTGAATTTTCCAACCTAAACGACGCCTGCCCAAAGGATTGCTTCCCGCTTCCCCGAATCGACCACACTAGTTTCATCACCGACCGGGGTTTATACTGCTATAAGGTAATGCCTTTCGGACTTAAAAATGCAGGAGCCACCTACCAGCGCCTCGTCAACAAGATGTTTGCAAGGCTAATAGGACAAACTATGGAAGTATATATGGATGACATGCTGGTAAAGTCAAGGAAAGCTGACGATCATGTAAGCCACCTAGGCGAGATGTTTCAAGTACTTCGCCAGTATGGCATGAAGTTGAATCCTCTAAAATGCTCCTTCGGAGTATCATCAGGAAAGTTCTTAGGATTCATCGTCCATGCCAGGGGGATTGAAGCAAACCCTGAACAAGTCCGAGCGCTAAGGGATATCAAGATACCTTCCACTCGAAAGGAAATGCAAAGCCTGAATGGAAAAGTGGCCGCCCTAAGCCGATTCATCTCCAAAGCAACGGACAAGTGTGTCCCCTTTTTCGAAGCTCTAAAGAAAGACAAAGGAAAGTTCGAATGGACCGACGAATGCCTGACCGCTTTCCTTAACTTAATCGAACACCGCCAGAAACCACCGGTACTCTCAACTCCAAGCGAAGGAGAAGAATTATACCTGTACCTCGCTGTGTCATCTCACGCCCTAAGCGCTTCCTTGGTAAGGGAAGACAACCTCACGCAGCGGCCAGTTTACTTTGTCAGCAAAAGGTTTACTGGGGCAGAAGTCAGATATCCTAAACTTGAGAAGCTAGCATACTGTTTACTAATCACATCACGGAAACTGCGTCACTACTTCCAGTCCCATTCCATCAAAGTTCTGACCGATCAACCACTAAGGCAGGTACTCCATCGTCCCGACACTTCTGGGCGACTACTTAAATGGTGCATTGAACTAAGTCAGTATGATATCACCTATCACCCTCGCACCGCCATCAAGGGACAAGCCATGGCTGATTTCATTGCAGAATTCACTACCAATGAAGATAAGGAGCAATTGGAAATAGCAAAAGACATCAAGTGGAATCTCTTTGTGGATGGCGCATCGAACGAACAAGGCTCGGGGGCAGGTGTGGTAATAATCACTCCCAAGAGAAATAAGCTGCACTATGCTATAAGGTTGGAGTTCGCTGCCACCAACAACGATGCAGAATATGAAGCAGTGATAGCTGGATTAGAACTTGCCATAGAAATCAGAGCCAATTCTTTGTGTCTTCATAGCGATTCTCAACTTATTGTTAACCAAATACTAGGAGAATTCCAAGCTCGAGAAGAGAGACTCATAGCATATTTAAAGAAGACCAAGTTACTTCTCAGCCGATTGGACCACTACTTAGTCAAACACATCCCTCTGGAAGAGAACCAAGAGGCCGACGAATTGGCGAAGCAAGCAAGTGTGAGAGACATCACCATCTTCGGGGCAGTAACCATCTCAAAGAAGCTGGCCCCAAGTTTTGAGCAAGTGAATCTGATAGCTGCAACCGAGGAAGCGACTTGGATGACTCCCATCCGAGACTACCTACAAAGTGGCACACTACCCAACGAGCGTAACGAAGTCAAGAAAATCTTGAGGAAAGCATCCCGCTACACAATACAAGAAGACATCCTCTATCGGCGCGGATTTTCTAACCCGTTATTAAGGTGTGTCGCTGGGAGGGAAGCCAAGGAAATCTTATCCAACATCCATCAGGGAAGCTGCAGAGATCACACCGGAGGGAAAACATTAGCAAAAAAGATACTCCGATATGGATATTTCGGGCCCACCTTAAGCAAGGACGCCTTAGATTTCGTCAAAAAGTGTGACAGATGCCAGAAGTTTGCTAAGATTCCGCGGCTACCAACAACTGAGATTACTCAAATGACCAGCCCTTGGCCCTTCGCGATATGGGGAATTGACTTAATCGGCGAGCTACCAATGGGCCGAGGCGGGGCCAAATATGCTATAGTGGCAATCGACTATTTCACCAAATGGGTGGAAGCGGAACCTCTGAATAAAGTATCTTCAGCCAAAGTTATTAACTTCTTGATCAAAAATGTTCTGTGCAGGTACGGAGTCCCACTCAAAATCATATCAGACGATGGACTTCAGTTTGACAGCGAGGAATTCGCCAACTGGTGCCGAGAGCACGAAATTCATAAAAGCTTCTCATTCGTAGCATATCCCCAGGCAAACGGGCAAGTCGAAGCAGTCAACAAAATTCTGAAAACTCTGATCAAAAAGAAGCTCAAAAAGTCAAAGGGCGCTTGGGCGGATGAACTCCCTAAGGCACTGTGGGCCTACCGCACATCTTTCAGAAAATCAACGGGGCACACTCCTTTCTCTTTGGCATACGGATCGGAGGCTATGCTCCCAGTTGAAACCATTGTGCCTTCCCACCGTACGATCCACTATAACCCAGAAGAGAATGAAGAACTCCTCCATATGTCTTTGGATCTAGTTGAGGAGAGAAGAAATGATGCAGTCCTTAAAGCAGCAGCCCACAAGCAGAAAGTGGCAGCACAATACAACTCCAAAGTCAAGCATCGTACCTTACAAGAAGGGGATCTTGTCCTCAAACGAATCTTCCCTCGCCCCGGAGCACTAGACCCAATTTGGGATGGACCATATGTAATTCATAAAGATCTCCATAATGGAGCTTATATTTTGTCAACAGTGGACGGAGAGGTGTTCCAGAGGGCATGGAACATCCAGCACCTCCATCGATACTTTTCTTAACTTGTACTACCCATATGAAGTGAATTAACAAAGAGAATCAGTGGACGTAGGCCTTTTCATGCCGAACCACTTTAAAAAACTTTGTCTCTTTTTTAACTTGTTCCTTTATATCTTGGCTACTTGTTAACTTTATCCTTTTCTGTTGAACAAAATCCTATGCGTATAGCATTTCCACTCAAAGCACTCCACGGCGCAACTTCACCTGGGCAAAACCTAACAGGTACTATGCGAATCTATGCCCTCGCCAATGAGACACTTTTGCTCCAGCATCCCTCTGCTACGGGTTAACTCATTGCTCGCGACGGCCCTTAAAGCCAACTGTAATGAGCCGATTATAAGCCACCGAGAAGGCCGACTATAGCCGAGGCAGCTCATTAGGGCGTTAGGCTCGCCGGCAACTGTGAACCGACTATAAGCCCCAACATAAGGTGTGGCCAGCCAGGGGCAGTTCACAGTTGACGATCGGCACCCACGCTAGCCGGCCACAGTAAATCGAATAATACCCACGATTACGGACCATAATGGCCCGGGTAGTTACTGTGCGCGATCTCGGCTCCGATGTGTCTTAAGTGCGGCTGTGGTAAAAAAGAATTAACTCCCCGCGGAGGCGTAAGATGGGTGACAAATGTCTCCAAGACCCACAGCTAGGGAAAGTGACTACAAAACCCGTTTGCCACGAACTTAAGCACATCGAAGGCCTTCCGTGATTGGAAGTTTTACTATTTCACATATTTCAATTTTACTTAAAAAGCTTTCCTCTTATCGTCTATAACAATCCCTAAAGTACAAGATACAGAGTAGGAGATACTCGCCAATGGGTGTAGGGACTCACAATTGGATGGCAGGGCATTCAACTGCGTTCCATGCTCGGTCATACAAGATATTCAAAACTGCCATCTACGATTAGAACATGAAAGGCGGTATTTTCTACTTTTGTGTACAAATACAATTTATTCACACCACACGCTAACATTGCAAGTCATGAAATTATGTTTTAAACCAGAACCTGACATCAAACACAATTCAATTACAAGAATATACATAGCTATATTTCACACACGACATGTCAAAATAGCAACAAACATTCAAAAGACGACAAAATCAGCTTAAGTTAAAGAATTACACGTCAAGAATAGAGCCATTTATTACAAGTAGCAAAATATTACAACCTAAAAGTTACTTTACTGTTTTAAAGACTAACATATACAACCCTGTCAAATCCACAAAAAGAGTTTTTCCAGGTATAATCAAGGGGCCGGCTGTATTGGAGTTTTATCCTTGTCCTGTTGCCCACCTGTCCAGACAGAGAAAGGATTCATTAGTGAGAAGCAACCAAGTTAATGGGGAAACTAAAAAAGGAAGACTTACCAGCACCTGCTTCTTGGCCATCCTGGTCGTCATCCTCTACTTGCACACCTGCCTCCTCAGCAGCAAGCAACCGCATACCCTCCTTCACCGCCACCTTCTCCTCCTTGGTAAACTAGGCAGTGACCACATCCATGCTAAAGGCCACGCCACCCTCTTTATCCGCATCCGCCTTAGCCTCCTCCAGAGCCCGAAGATAAATCTTAGCCATGACCCTAGGATAATCATCCATCCAGGATAGGTTGCCCTGCTTCCAAGTTCGGAAGTACATGTCCTGAAGCATTTCATCCATCATCCCCTCATTCTCCTCAAACTCCCTCATCCGGGCCTCGGAAGCCGACAGCTTTCCAACGGCAGTTTCTCTCTCTAATCGGTATCTCGAGCAGTCCGCCTGAAGGGATTTCCGCATCGCCTCCATCTCCTCCTTCAGCCTAACCTGAGCAAGCTCTGCGGCTTCAAGCTTCCCCGACAGCTCCTTTACCCGCTCAAGATCCGCCCTCCGAACCTCATCCACTGTCGAGATGGCCATATTTATCTGCTCCTTGCAGGCAGCCTCCATCTTCCGCAGTTCCGCCTTACTAGCCTCCTCCATAGCCTTCCTCAACCGCCCGGAGGCAGCCTCATGCTAAGAAATCTGAATGGCCTGATCAGCAAGCTGTTTGGCCTGGTCCGAAACCATCAATCGTAGTCGGATGTTGGCACTCCCAATCTCCTCTCCAGCCTTAACCAGCCGGGCATGATGCCCCATCAGCTTCCTAGTCTCCTCCGCCACCCAATCAATATTAGCCTTGGCCTCGTCTCCCATGGTAACTATCCGAGTAGTAAGTAGATTGAGATCTAAGGACTTAGCCTCATCGAGCACCCGTACCATGGGATTGCGGGGAAGAAGGTGCTCACCAGTAACCTCGTCAAAGGTAATATCATGAGAACCTAGATCCAGATCAGGGTGACCCGCAAATGGATTACGAGCCAAATCAGGACGATCAATCTGCGTAACGGTAGGATTTTCGGACGGGTGCGGAGAGAGTGCAAACTCGCTATTCTCCTCCGTGATATCATGAAGAGGCTGAACTGGGGGTTGAGGACCAAGTGAAGGTTCAGATGAGGGATGACTCCTCTTTCTCTTTTGAATACCCTCTTCAATAACCCCGAGAAGAGGACGGTAGCCGACTACATCCCCGGAACGGTGGGTCAAAGGCTTCGGCTTGGCGGAAGCTTTGGAAAGCTTGTATTGTTCAAGCCTGTGCCGAAGATCTGAGGCCTTGGCTGTTTTACCTGCTCCTGATATAAAGAACAAGTGTCACAAGCTTACATTGATCCATAATTCAAGAAACGCGGTAAATTAAAAGTTAAAAGAAGAAAGGAAACACATCTGTTATACAAACCCTGGGGAGGAGCAGGATACTGCAATGAGTCCTGGATTTCATTCCAGGACGGGAGCGGATCATAAAATATTCCTAAGTCCCTATCATAAATGGAGCCTGCGGGAGTCAAAAGTTCACCTTGAGTCGTCAGAGCCACCTTGGCTGGAGTAGTCTGAGAAGATTCGCTTGCACCGGTCCCAGCCTTGTCGGCTTTCCCGGATTTCTCTACCAAAGCCGTTTCTCCGTCCAGCCCCTCAAAAACCTGACGAAATGCATCATCCGTCCACTCCTGAATCTCGCCTGCCTGCCCAGAAAGCAAGGCCCCGATGCCATCGCCACCATCATCACCTTCCCGACCATCTCCACCCTCACCTCTTTCCTCCTCTACGTCTTCCTCCCCCTGGGTAAGTGGACAATTGCTGGGGGAAGGACCGTCCGACTTCTTAAGTTTCTTACCTCCGACAGCTGGAGGTTTCGCGAAAGGTTTCCTCTTGCCACTCTCAACCGTGACACCTCCCTTAGCCTGAGCAGCCGCCCTCTCCTCCGCCGTTTCCCTCAGCTTGACTACTGACTGCTGTGGGAGGATCAAGTTATACTCCAGAAGGGTCGCATTTCTGATCAGGTAGGCAGCTGATCTATCTCTCCCGGGGATAGCTTCTATCTCAGCCGCCGTCTGAACCAGGCGATTAGTCTCCACAACTGCAAAGCCACCTGTCGTTAGCAAAAATGGAAACGTATGAGAAGAAGTATCGCATCCCGAATGGAAATTATAAATAAAGCATCGAATTACATCCAGAGGTGAAACGCCGAATAGAAACAGAGTCGTCCCTGACGAAGAACCACTCCTTCTTGAACATGCTGAACTTAGAATACAGATCCAAGACCGGCTTGAAGGTTACAGCTGACTCCAAGCTGATATATGGGGACCCCTTCTTATAGCCCCTCAGATTATATAAGTACCGGATCTCCCGGTTGGAAGGAGCACGCCCATACTTCCTATGGAAGACGACGAAGAGGCTCACCAGTATAGCATAGGATTTGGGTTGAAGCTGGAATGGGGCCACCTTTAGATATGTAAGGAAGCTGGCTACCCAAGCATTAAGAGGCAGGATGGCACCACACATACAGTGGTATCTGCTATAGGCAAAGTACCCTTCGGGAGGGTCATATGGCATAACTTCTCTCCCTGGCAACAGCATGCGCGCCCTATCAATTCCGAAAGAACGGGAGATGACATCGAGCTGTTCTTCCTTGAGGGAGCTGGGAAAGCAATCGGGCGGGGAGTTCAGAAGCTCCTGAGGGTCGTACCCATTCACTAATGATCTCGGGGCGGGCCCGTGTCGGACAGGTCCTGGCTGAGCTGGGGGCATGGCGGAAGGCTCTTCTCTGTCATGAGATCTCTTTTTCTCTGATCGGGTTTCTACTCTTTGAGACATCTATCTGCAACACGGAAAAGCATGTCGTTAGAACAGAAGATATAAACAAAAATATGATTTCATTCGGCACTCGAAGTCACCAAGTCCATTCGGTGAAAACCCATTCGGCAAAAAGAGAGAAGATCAATACCTGATTCGGTGAAAAGAAACACTTTGGTTCGGCTAGCACTTTGGTTCGGTTAACACTTTGGTTCGGCTAGCACTTTGGTTCGGTTAACACTTTGGTTCGGCAAAGCACCTTGGTTCGGCTAGAGCTTTGGTCCGGTCAAACACGTTGGCGACACTCCTGGAAGTCAATGCTCGGCTATCTCGTTTAGGCAAGAAACCATGAAAGCATATGTCCCATACTTATAGACAAATCTGGACTACCGAACCAACCATCTCGACAAGCGAAACCGAATGAACTAAAAACAAAGCGAGGCACATGCTGGCATATGCCCCACTTTGGGGGGCAAATGTTGGACGAAATCCCACCGGACCAAGACCGCCGAATCAACCCCACTCCACTCCAACTCTCATCACCGAACCAGCTACCTCCACTACCACCAAACCCTCGCCGATCCATGACCTCACCGGACCAGCCTTCGCTGAACCCTCCTTCCACTCCAACTACCGGACCAACCACCGGTCCACCCACTACCGAATGAACCCTCCTTCCACTCCAACTACCGGACCAACCACCGGTCCACCCACTACCGAATGAACCCTCCTTCCACTCCAACTACCGGACCAACCACTGGTCCACCCACTACCGAATGAACCCTCCTTCCACTCCAACTACCGGACCAACCACCGGTCCACCCACTACCGAATGAACCCTCCTTCCACTCCAACTACCGGACCAACCACCGGTCCACCCACTACCGGACCAACCACCGGTCCACCCACTACCGGACCAACCACCGGTCCACCTACTACCGAACCAACTTCACCAGGCCAGATCACGTCAGCCCAGGCCCACCAGCAATTGTATACATCCAAGACCCCTACCCCCAGCCTCACTCTATAAATAGATGGGCAGGGATACAACAATGTGGGACAAGTTTGGAGAGCTCAAGCACGGAGAGAACTTTCAAACAACTTTCTTTTACTTGTATCAAAGCTTTGTACTTGTAATCAAAACAAGAGAAGAGAAATAACATATAAAGTGGACGTAGGCACATTCTGGCTGAACCACTATAAACTTGCGTGTCTTTTTACAGTTTAGTCCCTGCATTTCATATATTTGCATAAATCACCCAAATCACTAAGAACAACATAAGATCTACTAAATCATACAACTTTGAGGTGTTTGTCCATTTTTTGTGCAAACAGTTTCCTTTTAATTACATGTTCATTTCCTTTTATGCTAGTAGTGTAGATTTTCTTTTATGCAATTGTTTCCTGGGGATTTGACCAGGCAACTAGTACTCGGCAATCAGTGCTCGGCATCAAAGAGTGTTCGGCGAGGCACTTGGTATCCAGGAATGTTCGGCGAAGCAACTGACATCCATGAGCGCTCGGCGAAAAGTGTACTCGGCATCCATTAGTGTCAGGCATCAAGGCTGCTCGGCATAACAAGGTACTCGGCGTCAAGACTGCTCGGCATAACAAGGTACTCGGCGTCAAGACTGCTCGGCATAACAAGGTACTCGGCGTCAAGACTGCTCGGCATAACAAGGTACTCGGTGTAAGGGCATTCGGCGTCAAGGAGAGCACTCGGCAACAACCTATGCTCGGCGTCAACTAGTGTTCGGCATCCCACGGTACTCGGCATTCAGAGGCACTCGGCGTCAGTGGAGCTCGACGGTAGGATAACTCGACAACGAGAGCGTTCGAACTACATACATTGGTTGGTCAAGAGCTTCAAAGGGAGATACGCTCGGCTTCACTGCAATCACCCTACACTTCCCATACATCAGGAGCACCGTTCGGCATGGGAAAGACCGTTCGGCATGGGAAGGACCGTTCGGCACAGAAGCGTTCGGCGTACCTGGTTCGGCACGCAGCGCCTGGGCTCGAACGTTCGGCTAACAAGCCCGCTTGGGAAGTCCAGCCCATCTTTGCCTATAAATAGAGGGGCAGGGTCACAGTGAAATGGATCCTTCTTTGGGAGAGAAAACACCGGGGAGACTCTGCCATTTTCAAAACTCATCTTCTCTACTTAACAACTTCATTCAGACATTTGATTCACGAATTGTATTTGTAATCAACTATAAAGAAGATCAATAAAGTTCAACCTCAAAGTGGACGTAGGCAATTACGCCGAACCACTATAAATTTGGTGTTCTTACTTTTTGTATTTAGATTAGCGTTGTCTTCTCTGTTTAAGTTGATTTCATCACTTATATCTCTTCACAATCTTCTTCTACGAGGTTAGTGACCAATTTTGGTGCTAACACTTTGGTGCTTTCACTGAGAATCGAATTCTCAGACCTCAAGGATCTGCTTTGAAGCCACTGGATTGAGCAAATCCCCCAAAGAAGATCCGACTTACTGATAGAACATCCGCTGATTCTACTCAGAGTTCATACCAATAACTCTACAATGGCAAGACCACGTACCAGGTCAGCTTCTCTTAATGCGGATGCCCGAGAGACTGCTAGCGTGCAACAAGCAGGACCTAGCAATCAACCAGCGATCCCGAGTGCAGGGATTGCCGCTCAAGAACAGACTCCAGTTGTCACCAGAGTGGAGTTCAACGACTTGATGAGAGAACTTACGGAAAGCAGGAGACAACTGGGAGAACAGATGCAAGCTAATGCCAACCTGATGGCACAACTCACTCAACAGCAGCAACAGAATGCTGGGGGCAATCCAGCTGCTTATTCCTCTTCTGACAGCTCAACTTCTTCTGATGAGCCACCCAGGCGCAGACGCCGTAAGACTGAAGCTGCAAGGGCAGATGCTGCTGTTCGAACAGCAGGAGACCGCGACCAAGCCAGAACTGGAAACTTCCGAACCGGAGTACAGATGGAGGAGGGAGCTCCAGATCATCAAGATGTTAACAATGTTGAACCTCATGACGCACGATTGGCAGATCGCCAGGAAAGGAGGCATCAGCATGGACATGCGCGTAGAACTGACTCTAACCTCCCAGCTTCCATACAGGCACCCGATCTGACAGCCATGATCAGGCAACTGATGAAAGAAAATCAGGGCTTATCAAATGATGATTGGGGAGTGTCTAGAAGTCATACTCCGTTCACGGATGTTGTGCTGCAAGCGGCCTACCCCAAGAAGTTTAGCATGCCAACCATTCCTGCATACGAAGGAAAGACTGACCCCAGACAACATGTAATGAGGTATGAATGGATGATGGATTCAACCAGAGCAAATGATGCCACCAAGTGTAGGTGCTTTCCGATTACTCTATCTGGGATCGCTACTATGTGGTTCACCCGACTTCCTCCGCGATCCGTATCAAATTTCGAGGAGTTGGCAAAGAAGTTTATTGAGCAATTCAGGATACACACTACACGCCCGAAGGACGTGATGTCTCTGTCAAGTGTAATCCAAAATCCCGGAGAGTCGCTGAAGGAGTACTTACAAAGATTCCACGTTGCGGCAACTGAAGTCAGTAATCCCAACGACCATGCAATTCTAATGGCTGTAATGAGAGGTGTAGATCCGGATTCCGAATTCGGAGATTGGCTGGCAGGAAAACCTCCGACTACGCTAGAGCGTTTCTACTCCAAGGCACACCAGTTCATAAGAAGAGAGGAAGCTAGGTGGGTACGACGAGACAAGGCACCGGGACCTGCCCAAGAGTCAATTAAGAGCAACATTGCTGTGAAGCAATCTGGAGACAATTCAGGAAAGGTCCAAGTCAACGTCCAGAGTAAGCCTGTGCAGCCCAAAGAGTCCGGAGGAAGAAGTCAAGGAAAGAGGAAAGAAGCGGGAAAGTGGAAGTCGAGAATTCCAAGCTACAGCGAGTACACTCCGCTAAACGCCCCACTTGAGAACATTTACCTATCCACATGCAATACTTTTCAATACAGAAAACCACGTCCGAAAGAATCAATTGAAGAACAGAAACGGACTGGGAAATATTGCCGCTTCCATGAAACTTATGGACACAACACGGAAGAATGCAGACACCTGCATGACGCTATCGAGAAATTGATCAGACAAAAGAAGTTGCAAGAATTTGTAAAGGATCCACAGGAAGGAGGACAGGGAACGTCCAACCCAGGTCGTGCACCGGCTCCACGTCATCCTGAGGAACCTGCCCGGACTGTTGGAAGATTGGTTATAAATACAATTATCGGCGGACCTCATCCCGCAGATAAGAACTGGCAAGAGATGGAACGATATGCGAGCTCCTTGAAGCATGCAGATTTTGAGTGCTGTTCGAACGTAGAGGACGGGGCCCCTGCTAAGCAGCAGCGCGTGATGACAGACGATATTGTGTTCAGAAACAGAGACGCTGATCAGGTAGAGGCTCCGACCATCGATCCCATGGTCATATCTGCAACAATCGGACCAGCATATGTAAAAAGAATTTTGATTGATTGTGGAAGTTCAGTCAACATCATCTTCAAGAAGGCCTATGATCAGATGAAGCTAGAGACAAAAGACTTGAAACCATCCAAAGCTCGTATCCACGGCTTTAACGGCGCTGCGACTGATGCAGTAGGATATGTCGAGTTACCAGTTGAACTGGGACAAGGCGAGCGTCGGAGGGTACGAATTCTACCCTTTGTAGTTTTGGATGTGGACTCTCCATATAATGTTTTCTTGGGTCGGCCGGCCCTGGCTGAATTTAGGGCGGCACTAGCCCCGTGGTGCTTGACTTTGAAGTTTCCGACTGACAAAGGAGTAGGCATTGTTCACGGTGACCAAGCAGCTGGTCGTTCTTGTTATGTGGCCGAGCTCCGAGAAGCCCACCGGAGGGAGAAAGGAAAGGTTGCGGACAATCCCGTCCGCATCCTCAATACGAATAATTGACAAGTAGTGCCCGAGCCCTGGCTCGGGCATAGTTCTCGGATCTACGGAGATATAGATCCGAGAGACGACGATGAGAAACCCAGGGAAGAGAAGGCGGCACCGGCTGAATTAACGATTGACATTTCAGTTAGCCGTGACGACCCTTCGCGAATACTGAAGATCGGATCACAGTTAGGCCCCGCAATGACAGAAGACCTTAGCGACTTCCTCCGGGCAAACCTTGATGTTTTTGCCTGGACGCATTCTGATATGTGTGGGATTTCTCCCGCCATCACAAGTCATATGTTGAATGTAGACCCGAAATACGTCCCAGTCAAGCAAAAAAGGAGAGGAATGGATCCAGAGAGATCCGCCGCTCTTGGAGAGGAGGTGGACAAACTCAAAGCAAATGGGTTCGTCCGCGACGCCCTCTACCCGGAGTGGGTCTCCAACCCCGTGCTAGTAAAGAAGGCAAATGGGAAATGGAGGACTTGCATAGATTATTCCGACTTGAACAAAGCATGCCCTAAGGACAGTTTCCCGTTGCCTAGGATCGATCAGTTGGTCGATTCCACAGCAGGACACGAATTATTGTCATTCATGGATGCGTACTCGGGATACAACCAAATCCCAATGCATATTCCGGACCAAGAACACACCAGCTTCGTTACAAATGTCGGGCTGTATTGCTATGTAGTGATGCCCTTTGGATTAAAGAATGCTGGAGCAACTTACCAACGTCTGGTGAATCGAATGTTCAAGGACCAGCTGGGCAAAACCATGGAAGTCTATGTGGATGACATGCTCGTGAAGTCACGACAGTCAAACGACCACATTCAAGACTTAACTGAAATGTTTAACATACTCAGGTTCTATGGAATGAAGATCAACCCGCTGAAGTGTTCTTTCGGCGTTGCGTCAGGGAAGTTTTTAGGATTCATCGTCAACGCTAGGGGAATCGAAGCCAACCCAGAAAAGATCCAAGCCATTCGAGATGTACAAGCGCCCAGGACTATAAAGCAGGTATAGAGCTTGAACGGAAAAGTGGCTGCGCTGAGTCGATTTATATCCAAGGCAACTGACAAGTGCATCCCGTTCTTTGACATAATAAAGAAAGGAAAGAGGAATTTTGAATGGACGTCTAGCTGCGAGGAAGCTTTCCAGAACCTGGTAAGGCATCTGGAGAGCCCACCAATGCTATCTAAACCAGTTGACCATGAGATGCTATACGTTTACTTGGCTATATCCCCTCACGCGATAAGCGCAGCTTTGGTCCATGAGGAGGATCGAGTCCAGAAGCCGGTATATTATGTTAGCAAGCGTTTAACGGGGGCAGAGAAGAATTACCCTAAAATTGAGAAATTGGCTTATTGCTTGGTGATTGCATCACGCAAGCTGCGCCCATACTTTCAAGCGCATTCAATCGGCGTTTATACCGATCAACCCCTGAGGCAGGTACTTCAACGACCGGAAACTTCTGGAAGATTGCTAAAATGGAACATCGAGTTGAGCCAATTCGATATCGCGTACTTACCACGGAGAGCCATCCGAGGGCAAGCGTTAGCAGACTTCATCGCTGAATTTACCATACCCATCAAACCGGACGATCACGACATCATTCCCCCCATTCGATGGAAATTATACACTGACGGTGCATCAAACGACCGTTGCTCCGGCGCGGGCGTAGTTCTTATAACTCCGGAAAACCGATCAATCTGTTATGCCCTGAAGCTCGATTTTCCGGCTACAAACAACGAAGCTGAATATGAAGCATTGATCGCTGGCTTGAAGCTTATCAAAGAACTCGGAATCAAATCAGTCGAAATCTTTTGTGACTCGCAGTTAGTGGTTTACCAAGTACGAGGAGACTACCAAGCAAAAGGACGAAAGCTTGCTCCGTACCTCGTTCAGGTCCAGGAACTACTATCAAATCTTGAGCGTTATGACATTTCACATATCCCGCGAGAACAAAACAAAGAAGCCGACTTGTTGGCTAAGTTCGCAAGTACCGACGATGTTCAACAAATGCGATTGTATCCCGTGGAAGTCTTGCATGCCCCGAGTGCGGACGAGATGAAAATCGATCTGGTGTTGGAAACAGAGATCGAGAAGGACTCGTGGATAACCCCATTTAAACTGTACCTGACAACCGGGGCTTTACCAGAAAGAAGAAGCGAAAGACGACAGGTCCTTCGAAAGGCTGCGCGGTACGTAATGCAGGATGGATCCATGTACCGGAAAGGATTCTCAGTCCCATTGTTACGGTGCATCGCTCATGATGAAACAAAGCGAGTCTTGAGGGAAGTCCACGAAGGGGAATGCGGCGACCATACTGGGGGGCAAACGCTAGCAAAGAAGATCCTCCGCTATGGGTATTACTGGCCCACCGTAAACCGGGATGCCGCGGACTACGCAAGAAAATGCGACAAGTGTCAAAGATATGCAAAAATCCGGAGGGCTCCGTCAACAGAACTCACACAAATGATCAGTCCTTGGCCATTCGCGATCTGGGGAATCGACATAATCGGCTCTTTGCCTCTATCCAAAGGTGGTGCGAAATACACGATAGTTGCAGTCGACTATTTCACGAAATGGGCTGAGGCAGAACCTTTGGCCACTATCACCTCTAAGAAAGTCATTAACTTCGTTGTACGAAACATTATATGCCGCTTTGGCCTTCCACGCACCATCATTACAGACAACGGAACGCAATTCGAAAGTAGAGAGTTCAAAGAGTTCTGTTTAAAGTACGGCATCGAGAAAAAGTTCGCCGCCGTTGCACACCCAAAAGCTAACGGACAAGTCGAGGCCGTTAACAAGATAATCAAGTCCATACTAAAGAAGCGTCTGGAGAAGGTTGGAGGCAAATGGGTAGATGAACTCCCGACAGCATTATGGGCGTATAGAACTACCCACAAGTCCGCGACCGGCCACACTCCGTTCGCCTTGGCATACGGCTCTGAAGCCGTTATACCTGTGGAACTTGAAGTTCCATCGCACCGAGTGACGTACTACGATCCCAAGGCGAACCAAAACCTCTTGCTGGAGTCACTGGACTGCATCGATGAAAAACGGGAAGAAGCTGAATTAAGGGCGGCGGCGCACAGACATCGAGTCAAGCGTTACTATGACGGCAGAGTCCGTCCAAGAATCTTTGATGTGGGAGATCTCGTTCTGAAACGAGTCTTCCCGGTACCATCACGCATGAATCCCAGCTGGGAAGGTCCATACGCCATTGAACGGAAGCTTGGAGAAGGAACATTCAAGCTAGCGACCGTTGATGGCGCGACACTCCCCCGAGCATGGAACAGTGAACATTTGCGGCACTATTACATTTAGCATGTTTCCCTTTCTTGCTATAGGCACTATTGTTTCCTGCATGTTTCCATTCAATAATGATTTAGTTTCCTTTTAAAGTTGTAATCGAGCAATTTAGTTGATTTTCATTAATAAAGGCTTGAAGCCACATTTTCTATGAAGTTTCTATATCTCTTAATTGGATGATAAATTACACTATTCTGCGCGACATACAGGCTCGTATGAACGATTTCCAATCTCCGAATCCCCAGAGTGCGGAGCGGAGTACTCTGAGTCCCCAGAGCGCGGACTAGAGTATAAACGATTCCAATCTCCGAATCCCCAGAGCGCGGAACGGAGTACTCTAAGTCCCCAGAGCGCGGACTAGAGTATAAACGATTCCAATCTCCGAATCCCCAGAGCGCGGAACGGAGTACTCTAAGTCCCCAGAGCGCGGACTAGAGTATAAACGACTCTAATCTCCGAATCCCCAGAGCGTGGAACGGAGTACTCTAAGTCCCCAGAGCGCGGACTAGAGTATAAACGATTCCAATCTCCGAATCCCCAGAGTGCGGAGCGGAGTACTCTAAGTCCCCAGAGCGCGGACTAGAGTATAAACGATTCCAATCTCCGAATCCCCAGAGCGCGGAACGGAGTACTCTAAGTCCCCAGAGCGCGGACTAGAGTATAAACGATTCCAATCTCCGAATCCCCAAAGTGCGGAGCGGAGTACTCTAAGTCCCCAGAGCGCGGACTAGAGTATAAACGATTCCAATCTCCGAATCCCCAGAGTGCGGAGCGGAGTACTCTAAGTCCCCAGAGCGCGGACTAGAGTATAAACGATTCCAATCTCCGAATCCCTAGAGCGCGGAACGGAGTACTCTAAGTCCCCAGAGCGCGGACTAGAGTATAAACGATTCCAATCTCCGAATCCCCAGAGTACGGAGCGGAGTACTCTAAGTCCCCAGAGCGCGGACTAGAGTATAAACGATTCCAATCTCCAAATCCCCAGAGCGTGGAACGGAGTACTCTAAGTCCCCAGAGCGCGGACTAGAGTATAAACGATTCCAATCTCCGAATCCCCAGAGCGCGGAACGGAGTACTCTAAGTCCCTAGAGCGCGGACTAGAGTATAAACGACTCCAATCTCCGAATCCCCAGAGTGCGGAGCGGAGTACTCTAAGTCTCCAGAGCGCGGACTAGAGTATAAACGATTTCAAGTCTCCAAGTCCCCAGAGTGCGGAGTCGAGTACTCTAAGTCCCCAGAGCGCGGACTAGAGTATGAACAGTCTCAAGTCTCCGAGTCCTCGGAGCACAGTGTCAACAAACCAAATAAAGACAAGAGAATCATTCAAACAAGAAGAAACTAAAATTTTATTCGATAAGTCCAAAATGGGGATACAAGATCACTCCTACAAAATTCGGGCCTATACAAACTACAAGTTATGGAAGATGGAAACTGTTACAAACTTAAGCAAAGACTTGTTGAACAAGTGCATCGATCATTTCTTCGACTTCTTCTTCTTGTCTGCCTTTGGTGTTTCCGACGACTCCTCTCCCTCACGTTTCTTCTTGGACTTTTTGCTTGCTAGAGAGACGGAGTCAGGAGTGGGAGACGGAACATCCAGTGGTTTGGACCTGCCCGGGAGAATGATTTTCAAAGGTCTGTTCCGCGGGTCAGTAAGTTCCAGGACATCAGATTCAACTTTGACTTTGACCTTTCTCTTCTCCTCGTCGGCAAGACGATCCTTCATGCTCATCTCTGAAGTATGTTCAGAGGCGCCAGTGATTTTAACTTCGTCGCTTCCTTCGGCAGGAGACGAAGTATCAAGTTTGTCATCATCAAGCGCCCCGATCACTTGAGCGTCTGGGCCGGGAGTTACCCCTGCGTGAGCAACGTTGCTTGTTTTCCCCGCTTCCTCCTTGGCGTCATCGCTCCTCGGAGTTAGCTCGGTGTCAGAACAACCTGTGCGAAAATATAAGAAGTGGGCATTAGAACGAATAACCACTGCTGAAAAATGACGAGATCACTTCGACTTCTAGAGAAAGAAGAATCTCCTACTAGGATCAGGTTGACTGTCGGTGGCGCGCGGGGTTTCACCCTCCAGGATAGGTGACAGCACATGAACGCCGAGCCCAGGATCTTCGGGATCGTAACTGGCATGCTGCTCGAATGGATCAAGCGTCGACCGACCAGCCGATTGAGCAGCATAAGGAGCGGCGATGTGAGGAGTAGTAGCGTCGGCCTCTGACGGGCCAGCCTCGTCATTCTTCTCTTTCGAAGGGGAAGAGCCTTTGCCATAGAAAGCCAATGCTACGGATAAATCCGATGGCTCATTCCCCCTCAGAAACTCCTTCACAGTGCATCCTCGTCGATTTCTTCGGAGCCTGACTCGACTTTCTTGATCTTTATCAGAGTTTCCCATGCCTCAGCCAGGGATTCATGGTAGCCGTCGCCCAAGAATGTTAGGTCGCGGTGCATAAGGACGCGGGCTCCGTACTCGGCGATTAACGGGTCAAACATACTTTTGATCTCTTCCCTGCCGGCCTCTGCGGCCGCCTCAAGGCGAGAATCAAGCTCCTCCACAGCCATTCTTTTGCCCTCCTCATGGGCCTCATCCTTCATTTTCTCGACCCCGGCAAGTTCACCGTCGAGCTTTGCCTTCAGGAGCCGGGTAGCAACAATCTCATCACAATACCGCTGTGATTCTTCCTGAGCGGCTATTTTGTCTTCTTTCTCCTTGGAGAGTTGTTCTTTCAGCTCTTTGACTTGAGTAGCGAGCGCGTCCCTTTCTTTTTGGACAGAGTCTTTTTCTAGGGCAAGGGCGCCGCTGCGCTGAACTGCTTCGTCAAGCTCCTTTTTGTGAGCCACCTCTAAGCGAGTAACTGCCTCGGCAGTATCTTTTGCACCTTGTTCAGCGGCTTCTAGCTTTAACTTATAAGAGGCGAGTTCTTCGTCTTGGAGTTTGATGATTTTCTTATCGCTGTCAGCCTCCAGATTCAGACGGTCAATCTCGTGTTGACGCTCGACAGATACTTCTGAGATCTTCTCCACCAAGTGCACGAATGCGTCATGTTGAACATAGACGTCATTGTTGCAGGCAATGGCACTTTGCTTCACGTGCCCAGGAATGTGATGGATGGCCGGGAGAAATTTCAAACCGTCAAAACAAATTTTCGGAAACTTGGCCTTAAGGTCGACCATCTTTTCCGCAACAGTTGGGTCCACGGCAGGAGCAGGAGGAGGAGGCTTAGAGAATTCCGTTCTTTTACGCGGCTCTCGAACTTGCCTCGTACTCGATGAACTAGAATGTTGTTCTCGAGCAGCATCAGACTGATAACCCTTCTGCAAAGACTTCTCTTTGTCCGGCTCAGTTGTAGGAGGAAGATCACGGGACTGGGAAGATTGATAGTGTGCTTTCTTGCGGTGAGACGACTCGCGCGGACGATTGTCCCTATCTTCATAATCACCTCGGTCCCGGCGTCTGCCTAAACCGGAATCCCGTCCGGAGTGATGAAATATTGAAGACCCCTGAAGGCGATCAAGTCCGTGGGAGCGGCCCATATCACCTGCAAAGAAGGAAGATAACAACGAATTAAGGAGAATTCACGAATTAAAAAGACTTGAAGTATGTTATGGAATGCGCATGTGCGTGTGTGTCCTAAGTGTTCCCCCCGACGGACCCGTTCGTTTATCTTTGCTAATCGGAGTATTGTCTCTGTGAGCCGGGAGTTGAACTCCTACATTGCCTCTAGCGGGCGAGGAGAATTTGAGAGCTTAAGGATCATCGAACCCGTAATTAAGTATGCCTTCGGGAATAGAGAGGTTCGAGAGACCCCTCAGAGAACTCTCCAGATGCTGCGAAGAAGCCTCTTTCTCAGGAGGGATAGGCGTAGATTTTGAGGTGTCACCAACTTTCTCTTTCTGAACCGTATATTTCAGCTTTTTCTTTCCCTTCGAAGGGGAGGATGACGTCTCAATATCCTGAACTTCGATTGCCGGATTCCAAGCAGGACCCACGTTCTCGCCCTGAGTTTCGGGTGCATCATCCTCTTTGCGCTCGCCTTCTTCGTGCATGTCGGGAGCGCGACGCGACGACGGGCCGGCAAGTTTTTTCCCTTTACCAGATGGAGGTTTGGGAATTGTAACACCTTCTGGAAGGCTGATCCGACGATCAGGAGCTAGCAAGCCGAACCAAGACAGCGATTCATTTGAAATGATAGCTCGAATATCTCGATCCTCGGCCGGAAGAGCTCTAATCGCGTCGACAGCGTCAGAATATCCTCGGCCTTCCGGACGCGGGTTAATACCTGAAAAGATGAAATGAAGAGTTAGGAAAAACATGACTCCCATTAAGTACGAATAACGGTTCAGCAGAGAGACTTACTGCCTTCAACCCATCTCCTAGCAAAACCAGACGGGCATCGCACATAGAACCATTCCTGTTTGTACAGGGCGAATTTGCTACAGGCCCCTGTCAAGATCTGGCACTTGTGATATGGCTCGAGGAATATGAAGGAAGGGCTATCTTTCCGTATCTTGAACATATAAATGTATCGGATATCACCGGGGGTTGGAGGTCTGGAGAAGACAGCCATGAAGAGTAAATAAGTCCCATATAGGAACGCATGACCATTCGGGTGCAGCTGCGACGGAGCAATGTCTATATACTGCAGCACATCCCGGAGAAATAGGTTAAATGGAGGCACGCTGCCCATCCAGCACATGAACTTGTTGCAGGCCGTGTACCCGACTGGGGGCAGATGAGGACGATCGTGTCTCGAAGGAACTAACACGTCAGCAAAGGGAATCCCGTGAATGGAACATATCCGTCGCAGAGCGGCCTCATTGATCTTCGAGGCTTGAGAATCGACCGGATTGTCCAGTAAGATGGTTGACTCCAGAGCATCGGGCGCCAAGTTATGAGCGGGAGAGATTGACGGGTTGGAAGTATCTGCGGCTCCTTGCTTTGCTGACGGCCCAGGCCTGTCAGATATGGTGGCAGAACTAGATTTTCCCGACATCCCGAATAAATAATGAACCTGGCTAAATGCTTGAGAGAGCTATACTTGAAAAACGTTGAACGTTAGAATTAGCAACACGATTTTTCCCCCCCATGTGGTGTGTGAACTAGTGCAAGCGATTGTGTGCAGGCAATAAGAATCTAAAGGTTCTAAGGATGTAATATTTAGCTTCGAATCATCGCCTTCGAAGACCGTCATCGCTGACCGTCTCAGAAAGCTCGCCTTGAGGGGATTATAGTCCCAGATTCAGAAGACATATGATTTCTAGAGTGACCGGCTTAAAATGTAGTTAGACACCTATCCTGTTCGGCATTTTTAATGTTGTTCGGCATTTGTATTGACCGGCTAAAGACATTATCCGACCCAAGAATTGTCCGGCAGTTGCTTTGTTTGACTAAGGTAATGGTTCGACCTAGGGGTTGTTCGGCTGAAGTCAGGGTTCGGCATGTCAATATGTTTTTCGGCTGAAGTCAGCGTTCGGCATGTCAATATGCTGTTCGGCTAGAGTCATCGTTCGGCATGTCAATATGCTGTTCGGCTAGAGTCATTGTTCGGCATGTCAATATGCTGTTCGGCTAGAGTCATCGTTCAGAATGTCAATATGTTGTTCGGCTAGAGTCATCGTTCGGCATGTCAAATATGCTGTTCGGCTAGAGTCATCGTTCGGCATGTCAAATATGCTGTTCGGCTAGAGTCATTGTTCGGTATGTCAATATGTTGTTCGGCTAAAATCAGGGTTCGGCGTATCAATCGTATTGATCGGCTAATGTCATCGTTCGGCTAAAAGTTGTGCTCCGCCACGATTTCAATTCTACCCTACACCTTCTCCATCCACACCGAACGACAGAGACGGATCGCCCGGCAAAGACTACGCCGTTCGACACCCCATCTACCCTTCTATCGTTCGGCACAGAGGAGCTATTTAGACAACTCAAAACGAGCAAACCACGATGAACCTAAAATGGAAGTAGTGCGATTGTTAGAGGAAGGATACCTAATTCGACGATCGAAGTTGAAAATTTTATGAAGGCTTTATATCTGGTAGGATGGGAAGAGTTGAAAGTCTCTAAGGAATGGCTGAAGAGAAGGCGTAAAGGGAAGAGAGACGGTGAGGGCCTGGTTATATAGAGGAAGGTAGAAGTTGAAGAGGCTATACCCGGTAGAACCGGTCAACACCGAAGTGTTCGGCACACGAGGTACGTTCGGCTTCGAGCGTGTCGTTCGGCGTCTGCATCTCGTTCGTCTTGCACCTCCTTCGCTAGCATTCTCAAGAAGGTACCTCCGAGGTAGATTGTACCAGATTCAAAGCGCATCACGTTCGGCCACGCAATACACTTTGGGGGGCAAGTGTTTCCTGGGGATTTGACCAGGCAACTAGTACTCGGCAATCAGTGCTCGGCATCAAAGAGTGTTCGGCGAGGCACTTGGTATCCAGGAATGTTCGGCGAAGCAACTGACATCCATGAGCGCTCGGCGAAAAGTGTACTCGGCATCCATTAGTGTCCGGCATCAAGGCTGCTCGGCATAACAAGGTACTCGGCGTCAAGACTGCTCGGCATAACAAGGTACTCGGCGTCAAGACTGCTCGGCATAACAAGGTACTCGGCGTCAAGACTGCTCGGCATAACAAGGTACTCGGCGTAAGGGCATTCGGCGTCAAGGAGAGCACTCGGCAACAACCTATGCTCGGCGTCAACTAGTGTTCGGCATCCCACGGTACTCGGCATTCAGAGGCACTCGGCGTCAGTGGAGCTCGGCGGTAGGATAACTCGACAACGAGAGCGTTCGAACTACATACATTGGTTGGTCAAGAGCTTCAAAGGGAGATACGCTCGGCTTCATTGCAATCACCCTACACTTCCCATACATCAGGAGCACCGTTCGGCATGGGAAAGACCGTTCGGCATGGGAAGGACCGTTCGGCACAGAAGCGTTCGGCGTACCTGGTTCGGCACGCAGCGCCTGGGCTCGAACGTTCGGCTAACAAGCCCGCTTGGGAAGTCCAGCCCATCTTTGCCTATAAATAGAGGGGCAGGGTCACAGTGAAATGGATCCTTTTTTGGGAGAGAAAACACCGGGGAGACTCTGCCATTTTCAAAACTCATCTTCTCTACTTAACAACTTCATTCAGACATTTGATTCACGAATTGTATTTGTAATCAACTATAAAGAAGATCAATAAAGTTCAACCTCAAAGTGGACGTAGGCAATTACGCCGAACCACTATAAATTTGGTGTTCTTACTTTCTGTATTTAGATTAGCGCTGTCTTCTCTGTTTAAGTTGATTTCATCACTTATATCTCTTCACAATCTTCTTCTACGAGGTTAGTGACCAATTTTGGTGCTAACACATTCAAGGTTTTAAATCTCCCCGAGATCAGCCGAGATGAAAATCCGAGATAATAGCCAAAATCCGAGATTTGGCAGCTTGGTTAGTTATAAGTCTTTTAAATATCGCCCGAGACAGCCGAGATATTTGCCCGAGATATTGGCCAAAATCCGAGATTTGAAACCTTGAACACATTAGAATAGTTTTCTTTCATTTAGCTTTCATTTTGCTTTCTTTTTGCTTTCATGTTGCAAGCTACATTTGTTAATCAAATGACAAATATGAGAGGCTAAACCCCTTCAATTTAGGGGTAATGAAGCTCTCTAATTATGTAGCTTCAACTATTTGTTAATTCATGCTCTCTTTTTATGCTTAATGAAGAATGATTGAAGTTTTTTAATTGTTGTTTTTGCCTTGAATTTGATAGCCTATATTGTTGACACCAAATAGGCTAAGCTTAAACAATCACTAACACTAATTGCCTCTTCATCAAAATATGATTATGGCAAAAGAAAGTGATTTGAAATTAAAATTCTATGGTCTATATTTCTAATCAATAGTTAATAGGCCATACATAAAATAGATTTCATTTTCATTTTCATTGTCAAGTTTCATGAAAGTTAGTAAGTGATTTAAGTGGTGTGTCAAAGTTTGATGGCTTATGTTGGCTAACTAATAGCACAAATATGCCATACTTATGATAGGCACATTAATTAAAGCACTAATGACCATAAAAGAGAGATCACGATTTCATATGTGTTGAACTACATGATCTAGAGAGTGGATTTATTCTCTAAATTGTCATTTAACTTCTATATTTGCATTTCCTTTTCTTTTAGTTAGTTAGTTAATTCTCTAATTCTCTAGCTTAACTTTCACTCGACTTTGGTTTAATTTGATTGAATAGATTTTTAAAATCATCAATTCCCTGCGGATCGACCCGTATTCGCCATGTACTACAAGTGTACGCCGTGCGCTTGCGGTATATTTTAATTTAAGTTCGTTCGACGGTTTTCTAATTCGATAGAATTTCCGTCGATTAACAAGTTTTTGGCGCCGTTGCCGGGGAATTGCTTTGATTTTGATTTTCTATTCTTCGAATTATTTTATTTTGATTTTTGTGTGTTTTGCTCGCGTGTGTATTTCATTTGAAAAAAAAATCTAGAGCATTGCATTTCTTTGTTAGAGTGTGCATTTCAGTTTGCCTTGTTCTAGCATTTGCTCTGTTTGTTATTGTTCTACTTTGCATTTCACAGTTCATATTTTACAAGCTTTGCTTGCTGTTACAATTAGCTCATAGTGCTTTTCATTTTAGGTAGTTTATTTTCTCTTCAATTTATTAGAAAAAAAAAGGTGCAAAATCAATTGAAAAAGAAAAAAATTTCATTCCATTTTTTTCTGTTTATCTTTCAGTTTACATTGTATAGTATACATCTCTCTGTTTTTTCTTTTTTATTTACAATTACTGTCTCACTCCCTCACTCCCTACATCTGCCTTCAACTCCTACAGTTCAATTTTTACACTTCAGAAACTTCCTCCAGTTACTCCATAAACTACCATCATCACTGTGCCAAAAAACTTCCACTGTCAACCCACCTTTATACTGTCTGCTTAACAAACAGCCACCAAACAAACCACAGTGCTGCATGTTCCTCGTCCGGACTACCATCAAGCTCTTACTCCTTCATCCAATACACATTGCCTAACTTCACCAATCCAATTCCCACTAGACTGTTATTCGTACTGCTACTTCACTACCACCTTCAAACTAGCCCAAATCTGTCACCTTTCTACAGACTTGCTTACAACATTTCACCATCTTGTTTACAACTCTACGACTGTTCTATCCCATACCACATAATCACCTGCAAATCACTTCATTCCCCTTCAAACCATACTGGCCATTCAGCCAAAATCTCCAAACCCTATCCATTCACCATCACCTCCTCCAAACATTACACATCCACTACCCACTGTCCATATACCCCATCCACTAACTTTTTCCAGTCTCCCATACAAGCTTCCACATCTCACAGTGCATTACACTTCCATCTTCCACCTGCTTTTCACTATTTCATACATACTTGCTGAAAGCAACCCAAATCACAAGTGCCACCATCACTATTCTTCCCTAACCATCCCCTACTCCTCTTTACACTTTCCTTCCCATCCCATCACAGTGCCTGCACCACCCCCTCATTCACAAAGCAGTTCTACCATTTAACTTACATTTTCCCTTTACCACCATTACCCTACTTGTCTGCCACAACTGACATTGCATGCACCTTCACAACAAGCTTCAAGTATCTCTACACCCATCTCAACATTCACCCGACCATCCTCTGATCAATTCTGCGAACAATTGCAATTGACTTCATCCCTATACCAACAGCTACTCCTCACTGTCTCGACACATACCATCTCACTGCTACACAAAGAAAACACTCTCCATCTCCATCACTTGTCACTGGTAGCCTGTACGCAAACAATTCCCGCAACTCCAACCATTGTGCCATACATCATCAAGACTGCTGACAACTATTGCTGAACATTGCCATAGACCATTGCATATCAAGTGCATACATCCCTTTCTTCAACTAACAGCAACTTCATAAAAACTTCCTGACCAAACATAATCACCTCTATCTTTCCTTTACATCACCTGAACTGTCAACCAAAGTTCTTCTCTCTTTCAAAACACACCCTCTATATTTGCCTCACACATACCTAATGTAACGACCCGTGAATTTCGTTAATTAAATTTGTCATATAAATAAGATTTTTGAATTAAATCTACAAAGATATAATTGTTATAATATGTAATGAAGGAAATGTTAAGAATTAACCTATGAAATATTTTATTTATTAAAATAGACCTAATTCAAAAAGGTTGAATTGAATAAATCATATTTATTGGAACCTAAATTTTTTTGGTATGCAAATTTATAACAAATGAGTTATTGCAAGAAATTGAAATTTGAATGAATGAAAGTAGTGAAAGGATTTTTCCCGGATGTAATTGTATATGCGAAGTAAAAGGAAAGTATTAAATTGTTTAATGTAATGAAACCTTGGAAACGGTAATTGATTGTAAATTAAGGAACGTGTTAATGCAAGTTATTATTTAACGAACTTGAATGAACGTTACAATTTAATTGAAATTCAAATATTATGACTTAGCTATAAACGATATATAATAGAAACAAATACAATCAATGTTAGAAACTAATTGTAACAGTTTAATTAAAATTAACAATTTAAAATGAAATTGCAATTAATGGAAATAGCGTAAATTTACATACTTGGTTTTAGTTTAATATAAGAAACAAATGAGAATGTTGAATTTGTGATTTACCAATAAAAATATTAACTAGAAGGGAATTTAAATTTATAAGATAATGGAAAGTGTAAATTTGTCGCATTTGGGTATAAATTTAAAAGATAAGTAAATAAAAGTAGGCATTTAACTTACCGATGGAATAATACGTTGATTAGTTGTAACTGAATGTAAAAATAAGGTAGGAATGTTAATGGCAGTTGATAAGTGACCTATTTAGTGCAATACCAATTAAATTGCAACTATTGTAAAATTTTAATAGATGGGATTTAGTACATTTGGGAAATAAATTCAAATGTATATAAATTGATAGAATAATATGTAGTAAAGTGGATTTAGTTAGAATTACATGAAAAGATGGTTAAGATTTCTAAGTAATAATTGAATGTAAACATGAATATTTGGTAATTGATTAAAATAAGAAGAATGAACGTAAATGTTATAACTTAGTTGCAAAATTTATATACGGAAGTGGATGAAAATATGAATTTATTTAATGTACGCATTACGTATATGAGATAAAACATAAATTAATGTAATTAAGATGATGTAGGTTGATATGTATTCATAAAGGTTGTGTTGATAAAAACATACTTTAATGATTGTGATATAAAATAACGTAAGTGTGAATGGAAATTTATAGAAACGTAAACATATTTTAAGGTAATAAACGAAATGATTGTGGGTTAAAAATAAAGTGTGAATAGGAAAATGATTGTTTATAGTAATTGAATGGAATTCCAATTTGTTGGAATAGAGTAAATGTATACTGGGTAATAAATTTGATAGAAGTAAACGAACATAAATGTTGAATTAATTAATTAATATATATATATAATAAATGATGATTATAGGAGTGGAAATAATAAGCTTATAAAAGGTGATTAAGGGTGTGACCACAAATTTTTATGAGTATACATATATATATTTAATTCATTCAATTGAATTGGAAATCATTGCTATAAATCTAAAAGAAACGTTAAGTTAATATAAATTTGGGAATTGGAGAATAAATTCAAAAGTTTAACTAGGGAAGTAATACGTAACAATTTGAATATTACCTGATAAATTGGTCAATGAATTCATTACAAGTTACCCATTTATTTGAGTTAATAATTAATAGGGGAATCAATTGGGATTAATTGTACTTTGATGTATATTAATGAAATTAATTACTACATTTTCTGAAATAAAAAATGATATGAGAAAAATTAATGAAATAGCTTTAAATCCATTCTATTTCACTTTCTCTATAAATATCCTGCAATAAACCCTAGCCTCCCTAATTCTCATTTGTCTGTACATAAATTCATTTTATTCCTCCTCTTCCTCAATGGCAGACAAAATTCTATATTTCCAGATTCAATCCCAAAAAAAATCCAAAGCTGAAAATTCAAACTCCTCAGTTAAAATTCAGTAATTTTTTATATCGAAGCTCTTAGTGTACGCATCTCAGATCTGCAGTTCGTTCTTGGATCTGAGTTTCTATAGCCGAAATTGGTTCGTTGTTTTTTTATTTTTATTTTTTTATTTTTAATTTTGATTTCAAATTTCAAACACGCATATCTTCCTCATACGAACTCCAATTCACACGTGGTTTCTTTTGTTAGGATCGTAGTGAAATTTCTAACACTTTGACGCTAGTTTGGACGAATTTGGAGATTGTCAAATTTTTGAATTTAAATTAGATTTAAATTCAATTTAAATTCAAAAGGTGAGTGTTTTAACCCACTCACAACTTCTAAGATTTCTTATGTTTGTTAAATTAAATTTTTATGTGATTTAAAATTTATCTATGATTGTTTGGGCATATATTTAATCATCATCTCAGTTAGATAGCATTTATTTAAATTAAATTGTTATTTAATTTTATTATTGCATATAATTTGACAGTAAATTTATTTATTTATTATTTCATATAAACTACCAGTTAAACAGTTATTAATTTTTTTTTGAATATAAACTATTCGTTGATGCCTGTTATATTTTATATGCTTTATATTCATGTTTTGTTTAAATTGGATGATGATTGTAATAAATGGTTGTTTATTGATATTTGGATGAATGGATGCTATATTTTATATTGTATAAACTGCAAGTTATTATGCATTTTCATTCGGGATTGCGGTTTGAAATGATATATAACCGTAAACTTTTATTTTTAAAATTACAGATTGAAATGATAAATATCCGTATCACTTGACCATAGGATAGAAAATTTTATATACAGGCACCGTGGTCTATATAAAATATTTTAAAGTGATTTTCTATGGTTTGGAAAGAATTTTACGGTTTAATAAATATTAAATTTTGATATTATATAAATATTATTTTATATATAGTTAAACTCTAAAATTTAAGCTATGTGTAACTTGATGATGTTTTAAGTTTGATTTACGAATATTTCAAGTTTGAGTTTTATTTAAGTGATATTGAATTTATTAAATAAATATTTCTTAACTAAATAATAGTAAATTGAATTAAGGTATATATAAGATTATTAGATTTGGTTGGGAATTTTGGAATATTTTAAGACTTGAAATATATAAAAATTGAAATGTATTATTGAAATTAAGGTATTATTGTTTTCAAAGTATTTGTTTTCGAAATTGTTATAACTTTGAAAGTAATATGGTTTGAAAATGAATTTATTTGAAATAGAATTTATTTAAGAATTATCTTTGAATATATTGATTTGAAACCGATTGAAATTTTGATATTTAGAATATGACTGCATTATGTGATTTGGGTTTAAGATGGTTTTAAAGAATATTTCGAGTTTTATAAATAAAAGTAAGAATAGTGATTGAAAATTTGGATTTTTTTAAATGATATATTATTGAATTTGGTTTTAAAGTATATACTATTTTGAAGTAAAGGATATGTTTGAAATGGAAAAAATATTTTGGTTTTAAAGTATATACTATTTTGAAGTAAAGGATATGGTTTTGAAATGGTAATAATTTTTTTTTGTTTTTGAAGTATATGCTATTTTGAAATAAAGAATATGTTTTGAAAGGGCAATGATTGTGGTTTTAAAAGTATATATGTTTTTAAATGACCACGGTGTTATAATAATGATTGGTTGTTAAAGAGACCGAGATCGGATATGGACATACTCTCTGTCGATACCGAAAACCACTTTGACAACTGTGTACGCGGTGGAGTTTCCAGAATGAAGTAGGATGGTAGCGACGATCCTAAGGTATATACGTGGACCCAACTCCCGTGAGTTGGCATAAGGTGGCTAAAACAGGAGCGATCGACGGGCCAAGGAGGTAGCACCTCTGATCGGACACACTTCTTCGATACTATTCTATTACTCGTGATTTTATTTGGTGCGCACCCTTGATTTGGGAGTGTTGTTCGAGGTGGGCGGTAGTGGCTGCTATGCGTCACCACCAGTCCGGATGCGTAATTGGTATATCTACCCTGGCATTGCCTTGTGTGCCGTGTCACCACCATATCGAGCTTTACTACGAGTTTCTATTTGTGTCGTACCTATGGAGTATCTTCTCATAGCCTTTCGAGGTATGCAGGTACTGTGTAGACTATTGGCATTTTACGTGTTAAGGTGGAAAATGTAAAGCCTTAACGCTATTTAAAAGTATGTTTATTTTATGATTAGACATTATTATAATAGCAAATATTACTACATAGTAAATAGTTTAACGGATCCTTAGGGGATGTGAATCCCGAGCATCTCTTAAGTTACTGCACTCATGTTAGACACTGGATAAGAGATGTCAAATCTCGTAAACATCTCTGACGCCGTTCCACTCATATATTTATCATTGATTTAACTTACATAAGATCTTTTAGTTATGACTCGAGTGTTTGTCTTTTCAATTCGCTCGGGTCAGCCTGAGCATTTCAGGATTTGAAGGCCCTATGTTTGGAGGACGAAGACGAAGATTTTATTACTACTATTTATTATATTCCACTACACCATTGTATTCCGCTGCATTAATTATCATTCTCTGGTATGTGTAACTCTGATATGTATTGTATAAGTATAATCAAATGTTTTGTAAAACAGCTTCATGAACTGTTATTTGATTATTATATTTTATCGTTCCGTTGCAAGATTCTATTTTGTTTCTTTTATTTCTCCACTTTTTCTTATTTACCCCATAACAATCCACCCTTCTGTATGGTTTAAGTTGGCACGTGTGTCTGCTTAAGCATACAAAAAGGTGGGATGTTACAGTTGGTATCAGAGCTTTGGTTTAGCGATAAACCTTAGCTTTGTGGGATCTGACTCTTTATTAATAGGGTAGTAATACCCTATGATGAGTCATTGAGAGTATATATATGAGAGAGCGTATTTGTTAGTGTTATAAAAAGGTTTTTATATTGTGTTAATTTGTTCCGCTTTGTATTTATAAATTCTGGTTGGTGCATAGGACGCTATGACATCAATAAGGATTTCTAAACACTTAATAGGACAGATCGACACAATATTTGTTTTAAAATATAGGTGAATGAAATAATTTTTCCTATTATATTTTCTATATATAAAATAAAATTTTATAAATGATATATATATTTGGTTGCTATATATTGGTTGTTAGGTAATGAAATTTATAAATAATAGTTGAAATAAGATTGAAAATAAAATAAATCAAATTGGAAATTATAGAACTTAAGTTCAAGGATTTTTGGCAAAATTTCTTTGAATGATGATTGGAATATAATAATAATATTATTTAGAAGTAGTTTCTAATTTAAATATTTCAACATAATTTGAAAGAATTGTTTTAAGAAAAAATTTGGAAAGAGATAAGTTATGTACTCCCCTCTCTGTCATTGGAAAATAATTTCGGTGATGAGTGCACGCATCATCGACATTCATTTTCGAGTTTCGAAGTGGGAAGACCGCTGTAGTAGTTTTACTGCAGATTTATTTTGATAAACAAATATAAATTTTAAATTGTTTTAAAAATAATTAGAGACATATGTTGCAAGTATATACATCTATTTATTATTTTAAAATGATTTTTAAATAAAATCCGGTATTTAGTTCTTTAGTTTCCGTTAATTAATAGTTTCAATTATGTTAGTGAAATGAAATATAAGTAATTAATAATTGGAACCTTTAATGAAATATGAAATTTAATGCTAAGTTATAAATGAGTTTAAAAGAAAGTTGAAATGTGTAACTTAAAAATCAAAGAAAAAGTATTGAACAATGAATTAATTGAAAGAAATGAGATAAACTTGTATAACTTTTAATTACATCCTTAAAAGCATATGTAACTTACCAAATATTAAAAGTTGAAATGTTAATAAGAAAATGTAATAGAATATTATACAAGAAAAAGGGTTGAAATAAAGGAAGTATCCAACAAAATTCTTTAATAAATAAGGACTCGATGTTGAAATTTTGTGAACTTAAGTATAAGTTTAAAATGTTACTATAATAAAGGTAATAGGAAGTAAGTATTGTAAGTATAAGATTTTAAACTTAAGTAAATGAATGAAAATGAGAGTTTGTGAGAAATGAATAAGAGTAAATGAAACTGTAAGAAATAAAATGTAAATTGAATAGATAAATTATTATATGAATAAAAAGGAAATCAAACAACAAATGTATGAAAATGAGTTTAATATAAATTAACCAGATTCATTGTTGAAATTGTTGTTGTTTGGTTATGATCGTTTGGGTAAGGATACTTTAATATTGTTTGGAAGTATGAATAATCTATTTAGTTTCATCTAAGACTGTTGAGTAAACGATGCACTGGATAGTTTATTTTTCATTCTGTACAATTTAAAGTTTTGAACCCGAACAACTATTTGTTTTGTTTGATATGAATGAATGATTGATTTGCGTTGATTATATGTGATGGTTGTGTGCCTAGTTGCAAGTGATGGATGTTAGATTTGTTTGTTTATGGTTGGATCACTTTAATTATTTCATTTTATATAATTGTTAACTTTTGGATTATATAAGTGAAATACAGGTTATGTGTAACGACCCGCAAAATTTAATGGTTTTAAAAGTATATTTAACTGGAAATTTGTGAAATTTTAAACAATAAAATTTGAAATTAAAATTTTATTATTTGGAATACGTCTATTTTAATATAGCAACTGGAAAATTTTCATCTGATAATATTGAAGTTTTTTTCCGGTGAAATTTCATTTCAAATCAAACCGGTTAATAACAGTGAATTTAAAATTTTTCCGAAACCAAAATATGTCAACAGGAGAAAATTTATTCAGATCATTCTGAATCAGACTGCAAAATTCGTTTTTCCAAATTTGGACTTCTATTGCTCCGTTTATCTTACTTCTGAGCAAATAGAAGCATTTCCTGGTACCGAATATCGACTTTTGATCGGATGATCCTATCGCTGATATTTGTATACCGTTTTGATCGTCTCGTCGTGCTGATCTCTGCGGTATATTTATTTCTGTATTTCGAGGACCGCTATGCGGCGGAAACAACAAACTGCTCGTTGTAACGGTACCCAAATTTTGAATTCATTTTCTTTATGTGCGTTTCGAATCTGAAATGTGATGTCCAAGCAAGTAATAAATTGTTTTAAATACCCAATGTATCACCACACTTTGGAATTTCACTGTTGTTTCCTCATTATTTTTGGTTCGCGTCTGTGCGTGGCTCTCCCTATGCATTTTGTTTGAAAAAAAAAGATTATTATACAACAGCCAATTATTTCTATTCCCACTTTCGATAAATGTGGGTTTGCCTTTTCAGATTCATTTCAGTTAATTTTCAATTGCTTCTATAATTTCGTTTCTTCATTAGTTCTTCTATTTACAAGGCGTCTGCCACACTTCTTTTATATATATCACGGCTATTCGATTTTCATTCTCTACTTCACCTTCCCTAGAGGCTCGGCCTCCTAGCTTCCCTTCCTCTAGCCGAACACACAACCTCTTCGGCAACCATCCACTTGCCATTGTTCAGCCTACCTCCACGTTCGGTCACAACCCTTGCTGCAACCACCATCCTCCTTGCCTATCTCATCACCACCAAACCCTGTTGCCTTTTACCTCCACCTGTTGTCCCGTGACCATCAATCATCATCTCCGCCAATCATAACATCCCACACCCGAGATCAACCTGACTCCGCCCAGCAACGGAACCACCCCGCCTTCAGCCGCAACCCGATCCATCTATCCTCCTTCACCGTTCCTTCCTCTCTTATCGGCTTCATGTAACCGCACTCATCCCCTCCCCTTATCGGCAGCCTCACCCACCACGGCAGCGCCCCACGGTCACTTGAAACCTGTAACTCCACCTTGACTTCATCACCCAGCCTCCATTGAATTGAGGAATACCCTAGTCGGTTGCCTCTGCTGTTTTATAAAGGTATTTATATATATATACATATTTATCAAGTTATTTATATATAGGTCTTATTATCCATATTATATATATAGCTTATATTGTAGTTGATTATATGAGTTTATTTAATACATATGTTCTAGCCGTGTTTTATAAATGAAGTTGTTATAATATATTGTTTACAGAAAAAAAAAAGACTAAGCTTAGTGTGTGTAATAGATCTACAACTTTTAAATTTGTTACAATGTTGTACCTGTTGCTAGAAATTTTAAAATGTGTATATATAGATATATGTATTAGTTATATAATCTGTTAGGTTTTGTTTTATATATTGATATATATTATGAAATTATGTTAAGTACATACGTATATTTAGATGTAAGTTCAATATATGTATACATATCTAGCTCATATATGGAAGTTTCTACAATATAAACGTTTATATACAATATATAGGTGTTCGTATTTATATTGATTTTATTATATATAGACTGTTTAAAAGCATAAGTTTAGATCAAATTTTATAATATAAGTCATAGCAGTACTAGTTATGGTATCATGTTTATGCAATCTGAGATGTATAAAAATCAGTTTTTCAATATATAAGTTATATAAGTATATAAGTATTATATTGCACTGTTTAAAGGGTTTATATATTTTCCATGTTCATCTATGTTTTAAAATATTGATTTTAAAAGTATGCTGAAGGTTTACACATATAATAGTTTGCATATAAAGCCTGATATATATACACGCTTTCTGGAAACATATATATTTCATACTATAATGGATTTGCAATAGATTTGACATATAAGTTATACATATTTTATGGGTTGCATTTGTCTATTTTGTGTCTTTTATCAAGGTTCGTATAACATTACGTCTTTTGTTGGATTTGGAATATCTATTAAGTCATTTTTAGTAGATGTTCGAGTCTTGTTATAATAGATGTGCAAGATATTAGTTTTAATATATTAAAGGCTGTTCATACTTAGCAATTATTGATATACTTTGATTTTTAATATTTAAGTTTTAAGTATAATGATTTTGAATTTTATTTAGTTAATATTTGTCTTAAATCAAAATGTTGACGTTATTAGTATATTAATACAATATACTTTTCATTTCAATTTTATTAACTGATTCTGATTAGCTCTCATCGATTCTTATCTATCAGCTTTGACTGTCGAATTTGTATTCTGCTTACATCGCTTTGAGATCTGTTGTTGGATCGATCGATAGACTATATCGTGACTCAAATCGTAGCTTGTCTTGTTATCTATTCTCTCTAACCTCGAAAGGTGAGCAATCACTCACGATTAACGTTCTTTTATTTATTAAATTTGATTTCAATTGAAACGACAATTGAAATATGATGTTGTAGTTATTTAAGTTGTTATATATGCTACTATCTATAACTGTGCACCTGTGGGATATGACACCATATCCCGTTGTTCTTATTCTATTGTTATTGATGATATATGCCTGTTGTTTTATTTTATATTATCTGTTATCACTCTGCAAGTTCCCTGTTAGTATAGAATTCACTATGGGTTGAAATGATACATACCCGAACGGACTTTAGAATAGGACAAAATCGTTATGGGTTGAAATGATAAACCCAAGCGATTTTCATTTGAATTGAAATTGGGATTACGGGTCGAAATGATATCTACCCGTATATATTTAAATTTCGGATTGAAATGATAAATATCCGTATCACTTAACCATATGATAAATATATATACAGACACCGTTGTTCCATATATATAAATATTTTGAAATTGAATTCTATGGTTTTGGAAAGAAATATATGGTTTTAACAAATGTTGATTCTTAAAATTTTATATATGAATGGTAATGATATATATATATTTAATAATGATATTTAATTTAATTAAGATGGATTTAATACATATAATATGTTAAGTATAAAATTTATATTTCAAAATAGATTTTGGTAAAAATTTGAATAAGTTAAGGTTGGGAAAATAATTTGAATTTAGTAAAGAATTTTATTTAATTAGACCAATTTAAAGCTTATTGAAATTGGGATTTAAGATATGATTTATAACTTGAGTTTGATTTAAATAATTTAATAAATATTTCTAAATAAGTTTAAGAAAATATTTAGTAAAATGTGATTTAAGGCTAGTAAATGATATTGAATCTATTAAGTGAATATTCCCTGATTAAATAATAATGGAGTTAAATCAAGAGCTATATGAAACTGTTAAATCTAACTTTGAAAATGTTGAATATTAAAGCTTTGAAATATATTGAAAATAAATGGTATATTTAGAACTGAATTAAATTGATGAATTGAGCTTTGAATAAATTTGAATTTGGAATTTGAGTTAATTTAAATCGATTTATGAGACTTGAGAAATTATAAATACTTTATAAATTATTAATATATATACTATCTTGGAAAATAGTTATATTTGAAATGAAATGATATTTGGGTTTTGAAGTATAAATTAAATTGTAATGACCACGGTGTTATAATGTATATTTCCACCTTGTAGATAGTTCTGAAGATCCTTAGAGGATGGTTATCCCAAACATCCTTTAAGTTACTTGTATTTCAGTTGATATTTCACTTGAGTTGGATTTATTTATATAAGAATGTTAATCCTGACTCGAGTGTTTTGTGTTTTGCTTTACGCTCGGGTCAGACTGAGTGATACAGCATTTGAGACTCACCTTTGGAGTTTGGAGCTTCGTTTGGAGATCCAACTATTGATTCAGCTTCCAGCTTTCCAGTTGATTCTTTCATAGAAGTCATCTGTTTGGATTGGAGACTTCACTGTATTTGAGATATTCTGTTGTATTTTATTTCTAACTCTGATGTTTATATAGTAGCTTCATGAACTACTACTTTATCTATTCCGCTGCGTATTATTGTATTACTCTGTGTCTGTGATTCTGTGATTGATTTATTTACTGCATATGCTGAGTTTTGCCAAATTTAAATTAACAATCCACTGTTTTGAAGTATTCAAGTCCGACATGTGTGGATTTATTGTCGATTTGAATGGTCCAAAATAGTGGGTCGTTACATTATGAAAGCAATTCCTACTGCTTTTGGTTTCATAATTTGAGCGTTATTGCCGAGAAATAGGTACGTTTTCGGGTTACGTTTTATAGCGCTATTATATCATTTTCCCGTGCTGGGGTATATATTATTTTGGAAATTATATGTTATATATTGTTATATTTATATTATATTTTTCCCCGAGCCTCTCCGTACAAAGGAGACTCTGCCAAAATTTTCCGTAAATTTTGGACTTAGAAAATATTTTGGAAATTTTTTTCCAAACTTTATTAATTTGAGTATAAAAAGATTTAATGGTTATAAATTGGTATATTTTATTTAAATTAATTAATTTTGTAAAATTTATTTATTTATAAACCTAATATTTAAATATGATATATTGATTTCTTAATTCTTCTTTTCCCTTCTTTTCCTTTTCGGGGACGAAAAGTTTTGAGTGGGGGAGAGTGTAACGACCCGTGAATTTCGTTAATTAAATTTGTCATTTAAATAAGATTTTTGAATTAAATCTACAAAGAAATAATTGTTATAATCTGTAATGAAGTAAATGTTAAGAATTAACCTATGAAATATTTTATTTATTAAAATAGACCTAATTCAAAAAGGTTGAATTGAATAAATCCTATTTATTGGAACCTAAATTTTTTTGGTATGCAAATTTATAATAAATGAGTTATTGCAAGAAATTGAAATTTGAATGAATGAAAGTAGTGAAAGGATTTTTCCCGGATGTAATTGTATATGCGAAGTAAAAGGAAAGTATTAAATTGTTTAATGTAATGAAACCTTGGAAACGGTAATTGATTGTAAATTAAGGAACATGTTAATGCAAGTTATTATTTAACGAACTTGAATGAACGTTATAATTTAATTGAAATTCAAATATTATGACTTAGCTATAAACGATATATAATAGAAACAAATATAATCAATGTTAGAAACTAATTGTAACAGAATAATTAAAATTAACTATTTAAAATGAAATTGCAATTAATGGAAATTGCGTAAATTTACATACTTGGTTTTAGTTTAATATAAGAGACAAATGAGAATGTTGAATTTGTGATTTACCAATAAAAATATTAACTAGAAGGGAATTCAAATTTATATGATAATGGAAAGTGTAAATTTGTCGCATTTGGGTATAAATTTAAAAGATAAGTAAATAAAAGTAGGCATTTAACTTACCGATGGAATAATACGTTGATTAATTGTAACTGAATGTAAAAATAAGGTAGGAATGTTAATGGCAGTTGATAAGTGACCTATTTAGTGCAATACCAATTAAATTGCAACTATTGTAAAATTTTAATAGATGGGATTTAGTACATTTGGGAAATAAATTCAAATGTATATAAATTGATAGAATAATATGTAGTAAAGTGGATTTAGTTAGAATTACATGAAAAGATGGTTAAGATTTCTAAGTTATAATTGAATGTAAATATGAATATTTGGTAATTGATTAAAATAAGAAGAATGAATGTAAATGTTATAACTTGGTTGCAAAATTTATATACGGAAAGTGGATGAAAATATGAATCTATTTAATGTACGCATTACGTATAATGAGATAAAACATAAATTAATGTAATTAAGATGATGTAGGTTGATAAGTATTCATAAAGGTTGTGTTGATAAAAACGTACTTTAATGATTGTGATATAAAATAACGTAAGTGTGAATGGAAATTTATAGAAACGTAAACATATTTTAAGGTAATAAACGAAATGATTGTGGGTTAAAAATAAAGTGTGAATAGGAAAATGATTGTTTATAGTAATTGAATGGAATTCCAATTTGTTGGAATAGAGTAAATGTATACTGGTAATAAATTTGATAGAGGAAAACGAACATAAATGTTGAATTAATTAATTAATATATATATAATAAATGATGATTATAGGAGTGGAAATAATAAGCTTATAAAAGGTGATTAAGGGTGTGACCACAAATTTTTATGAGTATACATATATATTTAATTCATTCAATTGAATTGGAAATCATTGCTATAAATCTAAAAGAAAGGTTACGTTAATATAAATTTGGGAATTGGAGAATCAATTCAAAAGTTTAACTAGGGAAGTAATACGTAACAATTTGAATATTACCTAATAAATTGGTCAATGAATTCATTACAAGTTACCCGTTTATTTGGGTTAATAATTAATAGGGGAATCAATTGGGATTAATTGTACTTTAATGTATATTAATGAAATTAATTACTACATTTTCTGAAATAAAAAATAATATGAGAAAAATTAATGAAATAGCTTTAAATCCATTCTATTTCACTTTCTCTATAAATATCCTGCTATAAACCCTAGCCTCCCTAATTCTCATTTGTCTGTACATAAATTCATTCTATTCCTCCTCTTCCTCAATGGCAGACAAAATTCTATATTTCCAGATTCAATCCCAAAAAAAATCCAAAGTTGAAAATTCAAACTCCTCAGAAAAAATTCAGAAATTTTTTATATCGAAGCTCTTGGTGTACACATCTCAGATTTGCAGTTCGTTCTTGGATCTGAGTTTCTATAGCCGAAATTGGTTCGTTGTTTTTTTATTTATTTATTTTTAATTTTGATTTCAAATCATTCAAACACGCATATCTTCCTCATACGAACTCCAATTCACACGCGGTTTCTTTTGGAAGGATCGTAGTGAAATTTCTTACACTTTGACGCTAGTTTGGACGAATTTGGAGATTGTCAAATTTTTTAATTTAAATTAAATTTAAATTCAATTTAAATTCAAAAGGTGAGTGTTTTAACCCACTCACAACTTCTAAGATTTCTTATGTTTGTTAAATTAAATTTTTATGTGATTTAAAATTTATCTATGATTGTTTGGGCATATATTTAATCATCATCTCAGTTCGATAGCATTTATTTAAATTAAATTGTTATTTAATTTTATTATTGCATATAATTTGATAGTTAAATTTATATATTTATTATTGCATATAAACTGCCAGTTAAACAGTTATTAATTTTTTTTTTGAATATAAACTATTCGTTGATGCCTGTTATATTTTATGTGCTTTATATTCATGTTTTGTTTAAATTGGATGATGATTGTAATAAATGGTTGTTTATTGATATTTGAATGAATCGATGCTATATTTTATATTGTATAAACTACAAGTTATTATGCATTTTCATTCGGAATTGCGGTTTGAAATGATATATAACCGTAAACTTTTATTTTTAAAATTACGGATTGAAATGATAAATATCTGTATCACTTGACCATAGGATAGAAAATTTTATATACAAGCACCGTGGTCTATATAAAATATTTTAATGTGATTTTCTATGGTTTGGAAAGAATTTTACGGTTTAATAAATATTAAATTTTGATATTATATAAATATTATTTTATATATAGTTAAAATCTAAAATTTAAGCTATGTGTAACTTGATGATGTTTTAAGTTTGATTTACGAATATTTCAAGTTTGAGTTTTATTTAAGTGATATTGAATTTATTAAATAAATATTTCTAAACTAAATAATAGTAAATTGAATTAAGGTATATATAAGATTATTAGATTTGGTTGGGAATTTTGGAATATTTTAAGACTTGAAATATATAAAAATTGAAATGTTTTATTGAAATTAAGGTATTATTGTTTTCAAAGTATTGGTTTTCGAAATTTTTATAATTTTGAAAGTAATATGGTTTGAAATTATTTGAAATAGAATTTATTTAAGAATTATCTTTGAATATATTGATTTGAAACCGATTGAAATTTTAAGATTTAGAATATGACTGCATTATGTGATTTGGGTTTAAGATGGTTTTAAAGAATATTTCGAGTTTTATAAATAAAAGTAAGAATAGTGATTGAAAATTTGGATTTTTTTTAAATGATATATTATTGAATTTGGTTTTAAACTATATACTACTTTGAAGTAAAGAATATGTTTGAAATGGCAAAAATATTTTGGTTTTAAAGTATATAATATTTTGAAGTAAAGGATATGCTTTTGAAATGGTAATAATTTTTTTTTGTTTTTGAAGTATATACTATTTTGAAATAAAGAATATGTTTTGAAAGGGCAATGATTGTGTTTTTAAAAGTATATATATTTTTAAATGACCACGGTGTTATAATAACGATTGGTTGTTAAAGAGACCGGGATCGGATATGGACATACTCTCTGTCGATACCGAAAACCACTTTGACAACTGTGTACGCGGTGGAGTTTCCAGAATGAAGTAGGATGGTGGCGATGATTCTAAGGTATATACGTGGACCCAACTCCCGTGAGTTGGCATAAGGTGGCTAAAACAGGAGCGATCGACGGGCCAAGGAGGTAGCACCTCTGATCGGACACACTTCTTCGATACTATTCTATTACTTGTGATTTTATTTGGTGCGCACCCTTGATTTGGTAGAGTTGTTCGAGGTGGGCAGTAGTGGCTGCTATGCGTCTCCACCAGTTCGGATGCGTAATTGGTATATCTACCCTGGCATTGCCTTGTGTGCCGTGTCACCTACCATATCGAGCTTTACTACGAGTTTCTATCTGTGTCGTACCTATGGAGTATCTTCTCATAGCCTTTTGTGGTATGCAGGTACTGTGTAGACTATTGGCATTTTACGTGTTAAGGTGGAAAATGTAAAGCCTTAAAGCTATTTAAAAGTATGTTTATTTTATGATTAGACATTATTATAATAGCGAATATTACTACATAGTAAATAGTTTAACGGATCCTTAGGGGATGTGAATCCCGAGCATCTCTTAAGTTACTGCACTCATGTTAGACACTGGATAGGAGATGTCAAATCTCGTAAACATCTCTGACGCCGTTCCACTCATATATTTATCATTGATTTAACTTACATAAGATCTTTTAGTTCTGACTCGAGTGTTTGTCTTTTCAATTCGCTCGGGTCAGCATGAGCATTTCAGGATTTGAAGGCCCTATGTCTGGAGGACGAAGACGAAGATTTTATTACTACTATTTATTATATTCCACTACACCATTGTATTCCGCTGCATTAATTATCATTCTCTGGTATGTGTAACTCTGATATTTATTGTATAAGTATAATCAAATGTTTTGTAAAACAGCTTCATGAACTGTTATTTGATTATTATATTTTATTGTTCCGCTGCAAGATTCTATTTTGTTCCTTTTATTTCTCCACTTTTTCTTATTTACCCCATAACAATCCACCCTTCTGTACGATTTAAGTTGGCACGTGTGTCTGCTTAAGCATACAAAAAGGTGGGATGTTACACCTAAACACAGCTGCCTACGAACTCTACATTACAAATCACCCTACCACTCGACAACACTTCTTCACTCCATCAACATACACCACCATATTTCCCTGCTGTTGCCATATTCAACCAGACATCACAGCATATTAAAAAAAAGAAACTGCTTGCCTTGCATCCAAACTACCACTATCTGGCTACGGCCTCGCAATTCTATCCACCATATACGACCATTCCAACTGCAACCTATCAAAACATCACCGCCTTCCTTTGCTGACTGTTGCAACTCTAGGTCTCCAGCACATCGAACTGCATTCGACATCCAGTCTTTGATCATTAACACCACCTCCTACAACCTGAAACCAAACTGCATATCACCTCAGCAACCTCACCTAACCCAAAAATCACAGCTGCATTTGAACCACACAGCAGTCAAATCGCAATAGCAGCCACACTTGCAGTCCACCACGAACAAATCCTCCAATCGACCGCAATTCAACCACCAATCTGAAACAATCGAAGTCACACCACCTCTGCAAATCGCGAAATCCCCCAACTGAACATCGAGCATTGAAGCGCATGCCTTCCACTCGCCAATCACCTCGACCACTGCCTTGACTTGCGACCTCCACCTAAACTCACCACGTCGATCAAACTCACCAAAACAGCAACCCACAACTGAATTCTTCTGAATTTCATAGACTGTAGGTGAACTTCGATTGGTAATTGGGAAATTCTGATTTGAGATGCTATTTTTCTTGCAAAAATTTGATTTGGGATTTGGTAGTTTCGCATGTGAATTTTGATTTTGGTTTCTAAATATTAATCTAGTTCGAAGGTTTTGTGAAGATATACGTGTGAGGAGAGTAGTCCTGTATTTTGAACGGTGAAGAAGTTTTCTCTGTTGCGTGCATTTGTGAATTTTGTTTTACTGGGCCAGGCCTGTGTGTTCCCAAAAAAAATTGTGTTAAAGCTTTGATTTTTGTTTTCTTTTCCTCTTCTTTTATTTCTTTGTTTTTTTAGTGTCTTTCAAAAAAAAATTAAAAACAAAGAAATATAAAAATAATAATACCAAGTTAAAAATTGTTTCGTTTTCATTTGTTTGGTTTCTACTTGTTTTAATTTTCCTTTGCTTAGTTTCTTCTTTGATTTAAAAAAAACTTGTATATATTTGTTTCATTTTCAGGTTGCCAAAGTAGATTAGAAGAAGAACCGCCTGCCAAAATAACTGCTTGCCTGCTAAAATAATTGCTTGCTTAGCTGAGCTTGCCCAAAAAAAAAATAACTGCTTGCTTATTTATAATTTTTGTTTTATTTTCCTTGCATTGTATATATCTATTGCTTTTGTTTGTTTTGCATTGTTGATTGCTTCCATTTGCATTTATATATTCAAAAAAAAATATTTTTTAAAGTAAAACTTTACTTTTACATTTTTCATTTTATTTTCCTTGCAAACACGACGGGTTTTTCCCTTACGATAACCAAAACATTTTATATCAAAATCATTTGATATTATAGTAGTGTCTATAGAAAGTAAATTAGAAAAAGCTGAAATGCTTGCATCTCACGTTTCAGCATAGTTGGGCATAATCAAAACCGTACGACGCTTATTGGAGAATGGATTCCATACAATGACTAGGCACTGGGGTACCATCTATCACAGTACACGTCTAGAAAAATATACCGAGGACCTCGCTGGGATCCCCTACAACACAAGACCGGTTCTACCCTTAACCTGGATAGTACCGAATATGTTACCACCCCTGGTGTTCCCACCCTTATTGAGAGCTCTTTTTCCATGCACCACTGTATTCATAATTAATAATATATCCGAGGGTATCTAGAAAGGTGATAACATACCCTAATTGGGTGCGACCCACTTAGCCTTGCTGCATCTCCTAATTTTTTCAGTCATTCCGCTTGATGAGGCTGGAGGCTACGATTACCTTTTTAAGGAATTTTTCACTTAGAATGTTCATTGTCCTCCAATGACAACGTGTTGAAAACATTCATCCATACAAGTTCGTTCTTGGTCTAAACGAAACCGAAGGCACTGTTCCTACTACATCCATTTTAGGATCATCCTCAGGATTAGTAGTGATTAGCCCTTGCACTTCAATACTCCATCTTTGATTCCATGCTCTTGTCTTCACTTCGAAAACATTTTCGTTGGATCAAAGTGGTTTTCGGATAACTTATCTGATCCCGGTCTCTTCGGAACAACGTTCGATATTTCCGGTAAACTCAACCCCGGTTCTTTAGGAAATAAACAAACGAAAATAAGATCGGAGATCACCTCCTAACCGTTAGTGGATGATTATCCATATCATCGTCCTAGAAGAACGAAACGAGTTTATACATACAGTATATCACCTTCGATGGTAACTATACCATATAACCCCCGTGTTTCTCCTAGATAATCCCAAAGTTATATTTTGGGTCCAGATTCGAAGTCGGTTATTTAACTATCAAATAAACAATCATTCAACCAAAGAGTTCATTTTCCACTAAAAACACTAAGTCTCATTTTATTTAAATTTTAATAAGTTAAATCTCTTTATAAAAAGGTATATACTTATCTTATCGGAGTAAGTACGTTCACTAACCATTATTTTCAAAAATATTTGAAAGCTTTTTAAAATAAGTATGGAAAGCACCATGCGGTATCAACCATGGATTCGCAGCTCAATGCTTACATCTCTATCCCTGAAAAATCCAAAGTTAACTGTAGGCACTCTCTGCCTCCATATTTCGCCATGAAAGTATACCAATACTTTCCAAAAACTTTATTTAATAATTAAATATACTTTTAAAACAATTAAAATAATTACATAACTTTGAAACAAATAATTTGTTCTGATTTATTAATAAAATTCTATCGATTTACAAGACTTGTCTATAAAACTTATAATTCATTTTGACAATTAAAAATATTTAAATAACTAATTTTCTGAAATATTTTTAAACACTTTTAAATTACCTAGTTTAATAATTAAAAAATCCCCTTTTTAAAACAAACTCAACTTCTCGATAAAAGTATATTTTTCAATTCCAATATAACCAATCTAATATTTATAAATCTCTTTTGATTTATCACAAATTGATTTACGTCCCCTATTTCATAAATCCATTTTTCACATTTCCAAAAGCAAAATCTGTCATTTCTTTTTAAACCGGTTTACCCATCTCAATATAAATTCTTACTGTGAATTTATATCTTCAATTTATCAAATGATAATCATTCCACTTTATTTATAAACATTGTTTATAAGTCTCATAGTCTCATTTCTAGTTTACAACGGTTCCACATCACTTAAATTCCATTTATAAATCAATTTCTTAAATTGAATTCCATTTATAAATCAACTTCTTAAATAAACCAACTAAACTCCAAAAACTAACCAAATCTCGATTCTCCTTCTATTTCGCAAATTTAAAAAAAATCTTATTTAAGATCCAGTATAACTAATTTTACACTTATTCCAAATTCCCTTTTGTTCTCCAAACTTGTTAAAAATCTCGATTTTTAAAACCCTTTTTATTTAAACAAGTATCACCCCAAAATTATTATTTAAAACCCTTTATATACATTACTCTAAAATTTCTATTTACAATATCCTGAAATAGTTAAGTACCAATTTAAAGTCAAACCATTTATTTTATCCAAATAAATTTCTTTTAGTTAATCCAAAATCCTATATAAATACTTCACTTCCAAAATCCCTTTTTAATTTCTTTTCAAAATCAAATATATATTTATGGTATTTAAAATACCAAAATCTAGGTCAATGATACCGTAGCATCCAATAAATTAAAATCACACTAAAATCTATCACAGATTATTCAACATATCATATATCACTATATATGAAATTAAATTCAACATTTTTTAGGAATCCAGTTGGATCCATCCAACCTGTTTTTCCTGCAACCATAAATGTTAATACAACATAAAAATACCAATTCCGCTTCGAGGCGGGATATCGCAGTAATATAGGGTCATCCGCTATTATGCGGGTATATAAGGTCTCATCCGCTCCAATAGGCGGGAAAAATCAATCCAACTACTAATATATATACTACTATATATAATATCACATTCAACTGATAATAATTTATCAATTCAACCAATTATCCAATAATCTATTTTAAATATTTAAAAATCCAACCACTTATCCAAGATGAGTGTGGTTTACTCACCTTGATTTTTAATGTCATCTAAATGTATCGTTTTTGAATTAAACTTGAACTGGCATTCAATTTTAACCCAAAATTATAACAAGCTCCAAATCCGTCCAAACCAGTTTCATTGCGAAGCTCTCGTCATCACGATCACAACGCAAAAGGTCTCGTCTCAATCCGACCTCGTATGTGAGAGTTATACATTTTATAAGTTACATGATTTTATTAAAATAATAAATTCATTAATTACATTCATTAGAGTTAATTACCTAACTTCAATAAGCCCGGCCCACCTTGTACTGTGCTTCTCCCCCAAATTCAAATTTCTGCCTTCATCATTGCTGAAAACTTCCTCTCTCCCTCGCATGCTCGATCCTCCATGAAAACACTTTAAACCAGCTCCGACGAACTCCTCTTCCGACGAGCTTCCAATTCCCCCACGTCTCGTTGAACTCGGTCAAGTCATTTAAAACCCGACCTGGAGCTTCGAGTCATGACAAAGCATTTGTTACTTCATCCCCTAGATGATCGCACCTCTTAAATCATCGGCTATAGTTGCCATTTTACGCTAGCAACCCAAAACCATCAACCCTATCGCCGCCCCTATCGACCGGAAACCCAAACCCTAGCCGAGCTCAAGTTCGACTCTCACTGTCTAGTTCATCCCATCATCATCGCAAACTACAAAACCACCACCAGATTGAAGCACGAGTCGAATCATGAATTTAGGAAGTGGTTTTGGATTTTTTCCTTGAGTATTTTGTGAGAAATAATTATTTTGAAGTTTGATTTTTTTTTGTTTTCTCTTACTGTGTATGTTGCGTGATGCTTTTAAAAAGAAGAGGGTTGCGTGATCAAGAGGGAATAGGCAGTAAGTGGCTGATGGGAGGGAGTGTGACAACCAAGTCAAATCAAAAAAAATTACATATATATATACACATATACATACATACATATATATATACATATATATACATATATATATTATGTAACAACCCGCATATTTTACGATTGTATATTTAAATGTTTAATTTAAATATGGCATCGTTAGTCGGATTTTAGTCCGAAAAAGTCACTATTCGTAGAAGAACGGTCGAATTAGCGAAAAGTCTATGCGGATCGTGCTATTTGGAAGTGCCTATTTGAAAACACCTTCAAACAGAAATTCAGACGTCTGAAATGGGTTGTTCAGACGTCTGAAATTGCTCGAGTCAAACCATAAAGGAAATAGGCTAAAATTGCCATTTTCAGACATTTGAATATTGTACTGGACAACATCTGTTTTTCCAGATTCAAACGTCTGAATTGGAAATTTCAGACGTCTGAATGAAGATTGAAATTGAGATTCAACAATTTGGACTCGAGACCACTTCCATTGAGTTCAAAATTCCGTTTGCGACCTTTTTGAGTATAAACATCGATATGTTTGGAGTTGAGTGAATTTTGCTATTTTTCACTTAGGGCTATGGGTTTGGGTTTCAGCCCAATAACCTAACATAAGACCCTAGCTCCACCCCCTCTTCTCTTCATTCACTTTCATTTCCTAATACCTTCAAGCTTTAGCAAAAATGGGGGAAGAGAAACAGAAATATAAATTCCTAAGCCCTAGTTTCTTTTACAAATTCAAGTTTTAGCTCCAAAATCATAGAGAAGCTTAGGTAAGCATCCTCTTCATCTTCTCCAACTCATTCTCTATTCAATTTCAGAAATTTCCTAAACCTAACTTAGGAAACGTTCTTCTTGTGAGCTTAGATTCAAGCTTCTTGGGTTAAAGTGAAGAGTGGTTGATCTTTCCTTTGTGATTAAGCTTCTCATTCATTGTTTTTGGGTTTAAAGGTGAGTTTTTGAACTCACATCTATGTCTATATCTTTGATAATGTTAGGTATTAATTCCTAACATCTATTTCTTGTCTATCTGCTTTTGAATTGAATTGGTTTGATGAATATTCCAATTTTGGTGTTTTGAAATCAAAATCTATGAAAATCCTTATATGACATTTGGACATGTTGGTTGGAGAGTATTTGTGAGTCTTTAGGGTTAGGTAGTCGTTTGGCGTCAACCCCTAGCAATTGTCACTCATCTGATCGCTTCCGATAGGATTTGGCCATCATTTGCCTAGGCAAATATTGCCTAGAACTTCAGGTTCAGACGTCTGAATTATTCATTTCAGACGTCTGAATCTGCTTGTCTCGGCCCAATTGCCTAATTTGTGTGGGTTTCCAATTTTTAATCGATTCTTGTTTCTCCAATTTGTTGTTATCACATTTGTTCACTTTGATAACTTCTTTTTGGGATTTTGGGGAATGTCCATTTTGATGGATTCGGTATCGATTTCCATGGATTTGATTCACGTCTTCGTATGTGAATTTTTGGTGATTGATTGTTCCTACAATCATTTCTGTGACTTGTCACTTTAAATTACAAAGGTTTCTATACTAGTAGTAAATATTCAAACTATTTTACAAAGATGATTTCAACTCTTTTTTTAATACAAAGCTCGTTTATAAAACCATTTTCTAATCTATTAGTATATACAAACCTTTACCTCACTCGTATGAGAAATCTAATTAAACGGCTTAGTAAAACAAGTGGTATGAAACGCTTGAGTTTACTTTGTCGGTTAATTCTTAGACTTGTTCAATTGAAATCTTGTGACAATTTTCGAGTAGAAATCTACAATTTGTTCGTAAATATTTAAGTTAAGCTTGTGGTTATGGGACATGAAGCTAAACTCTTATATTTACTAGCTTAGTGTGATTCACACTTTTTATTGATCGATGATGATCATTTTGTGATTTAGACTAGCGATGTGCGATGTCTCTTTGTCCGCGTGGGGGACTATACCCCGTTCTGTTGAGCTTCGTCTCATTTTTATAGGCTAGCGACCTATGGTTTTTTGGAGTTCGGTTCATCGGGCGTAATGCTGTACGACGTCGTTGTTCCGGTTTATTGGAGTTCGGTTCATCGGGCGTTCGCTGTACTACGTCGTTGTTCCGTATTATTTGAGTTTTGTTCATCGGGCGTAACGTTGTACTACGTCGATGTTCTGGATTATTTGAGTTTGGTTCCTCGGGCGTTCGCTATACTACGTCGTGGCACCGACTCTATGGTTATCGACCATGGGTTAGCGACCCGTTTGTGATACACGAGTTAGTGAGTTTTCATGCTCCCGTTTGTGATAGGCCTTCCCCTTTTTGAGATTTCTGGATTTCTGGTTGTGATTTCTAGAATTTGTGTTTCACCAATTTTCGTGGATTGGCATTGATATGTTTTGTCAATATTTGTGTTTTGGTGAATTATTTAAAGAATGTGATTCTTTTTGGTGCTTCGAGGTTATTTGAGATATTGTATGATTTTTGTTGTTATTTGATGTATACTTGACATAGTATGACATTTATGTTATCATACGTTTTTGGTCATATCTCTTATCATATATCATTTTATCTAATATTTATAGCTAGAATAATCCGTTTATTATTTTCTTCTTAAATAATACTCGGGTCAGACCGAGGTATTTCAGGTGCTCCTGCTTGACTTCTTATCAGGGATTATCATCTGATTATTTTGGCTAACTACTTTAGATTAATAGTTTTTGTTATTATACATTTGAGATATGGACTCCTTGATGTATAATTATTCTTTTGTTTAGCACTTTATCTATTCTCTTGTGATGTATTGGATCTTGTTTTACCACTACTTTGATGTACACTTCTTTGTGTTATATTCATATCTGTTTCCGCCTTTGAGATATGAACATCTGTGACTGATTTATGTTATGCTTATTTCTATATTTGTTTCTGAAGGCCTCATAGCCACTGTGTGGTTGCATTGAGTTTGAATTTGATATGTCAGATTTCCTCTTGAAATGAAATGCATGTTATACTATCTGACATATCGGTACTCGCACAAAGCAATTACACGGATGGTCGCTCCTCAACAGCCTTATTCTTCGTGCTAGTCGACGGCATTACTCCGTAGTGTCCTTGGCTAGCGTGAGTATAGAGGTGGGGCGTCACAGCTTTGTATCAAAGCCAAACTTCGGAACAATGTAGAATAATCTAGAAAGGATCATTGTCCTAAGTCTTTCTTAGGAATCATGCCATAGAATTTAATTTGAGTCTTCGTACCGTTTTATCCTATTTTCTTTTGTGATGCCTTGTTTTATCAATCAAGTTTGGTTGATATTCATTCTGAGAATAAACTTTTTTCTCTTCTTTCTTCCTTTCTTAGAGAAGAGAAATGGTTAGACCAGGTCGTCCCAGCGTCGGTCAATCTAGTGCTACTCCTCAGGATGGAGTATTTATGTCATCTCAACAACTTTTAGATCTTGTGAACAATGCCCGAGCTGCCGGACCCGTTCCAGCGCCCACTCACCCTAAATCCGGGTTTGCACGCTTGTGCAGAGATTATACTGCTTTGGGTGGAAGGCCATTCCAGGGATCCGAAAACGTTATAGAAATCCAAGCTTGGCTTAGATCATGCGATCGCATCTTTTCTCGCATGAATCTTATTGATCTTCATCGAGTCCAAGTGGCTTCTAGCATGCTCCAAGAAAGAGCATTAGATTGGTATGAGCTTTTGGTTTCTGAGATTATCGAAGCGGATCTTACTTGGGAGCAATTCCGGGAAAGATTCGAATTGAAGTTTGTGCCGGAGGCTGAAAAAGTAACTTTAGCCCGACGCTTTATTGACCTTGTTCAAGGTGAATCTTCTGTGGCAGATTATGTCGCATCTTTTGAGTCTATATCTAAATATGGGGTCGAATATATTAATACCCCATTGAAGAAAAATTAGAGGTTCGTCTATGGTTTGAATAAGAACCTCAAAAAGCCTTTACTTCTGGAACTGGAGGTTTCTTTCGATCAGCTTGTAGATATCGCTCTTCGACTTGAAGAGACCGATAGAGAAAGTGATGTTGAAGTTGTGCGTGCCAAACAGAACTTCAACAATAACATGAAGAGGCCTATTAATTTCAAAGGCCCCAATCCCAACAAGAAAGGGAAGCAAGAAACTTCGGTAGCAAAGAATCCTACCACTAGTCGTGGACGATGTTATAATTGTGGTTCTAAGGACCACTATGCGAAAGAGTGCCCAAAACCATTTTTTTGTCATTATTGCAAAGGTTCGGGCCATCTTATATCTACATGTCCCATACTCCAAAGTAGGAGAGAGGGAGAGTTGAATGTCGTGCAGTCTCCTAATGACACTTCTCTTGGTCAAGGTATTTTCTATCCTTAATGGCAATATTTTATTTCGTGATCTTCCTATTTGATTTCTTTTGATACGGGGGCATCCCACTCTTTTATATTAAAAGAACTTGTTGATTCCTTTTCTTTTACTATTATGGGTTTGATGACTTCACTGAGAATTGCGAATCCGGTTGGTGGATCCGCAACACTCAGTTTACTTTATGAAGTTGTCAAGATTATTTTATGTGATTATTCTTTCCGAGCCGATTTGCATGTTATGCGTTACTTAGGCTTCGAAATTGATTTTTTTTTTAGAAAGGATTGGCTTAATCATTATGAAGCCCACATCCTATGTGCTGAGCGGACTATATATCTTCGACATTCTCAATCTATTAAGCAGATTTCTTTTGTACTTAATGATTTTGATTTCCAGATTTGGTGATATCATTTTATTCTATAAACCTACATGATGTGGAGAATGTTGTTTCTCTCATTCATGTAGTTTGTGAATTTTCCTGTATTTTTGAGTTTGTCTTAGGATTACCACCTAAGCAATCTATTGTGTGGTGCTAAGGTCTTTTCAGCTTGACCTTGCCACCGGTTTTCATCAGCTACGAGTTGCGGAGGATAGCATTCCAATTACCGCATTCCGCACTCGTTATGATTCTTGTGAGTGGTTCGTTACGTCATTCTGTTTGACGAACCTTCTGCCTTACTTCATCCATCTTATGAATCGAGTATTCTACGAATATCACGATGAGTTTATCCTTGTATTTATTGGTTATGGATGAAAACAACGATTTAAAGTTTGCAAATCTTTTTAATAAGATGTTTATAAGTATGATTGGATTTTGTTCTTAAACGAGCAAAGAATATTTGAAATTTTTTTAAGAGACATGTTTATCATATAGAAGATGATTTTGTATTGTTTTGCCCATTGAGTGCTTTAAGAATTCTGGTCGATGCGCTTGATCAACGTTATCGATAGGAATCTCCTAAACGCTATGATGAGATAGTCAAACACAGTGAATTCTTGTAGTAAGTAAAAATTTTCTAAAAAGATGATTACATTTAAGTTAATGATAATTTTGAATGTCTTAGCTTTTTGGGAAAGAGGATCATTTGAAAGAACTCCTTTCCGATGCTTCTATTCTTGTGATTCTCGAAGGGAACCAAGACTTCACTGTTTGTACCGATGCTTGTCGTATTGGTTTGGGTGCCATTCTCTTGTAAAGGGAATGTGTTATCACATATGCTTCTTGATAATTAAAGCTTGTCGAAACTAGATATGCCATTCATGATCTGGTGCTCGCGGCTATTGTTTTCGCTCTTAGAATTTAGTGTCGTTACCTTTTGGGAGAGAAATTGTTCTCTAGCCCGATCATAAGTTTTTGAAGTATTTATTTTCTCGAAAGGAACTTAATTTGCGTCAACAACGTTGACTCGAGTTCCTTGCATCTATGTCTTGATATTCTTTGTACTCCGGAAAAGGGTAATCGAGTTGCCGATTCCCTTAGTTATAAGCAACAAGCAGTTGTTTCTTTGATGATATCCGAATGGAATGATCTCGAGACTTTATCCACTTGTGAGATTCGAGATCGTGAATCCAATTCATGTTCATCTCTTGTTTTGTGTAGCCTCGAGACTCGTCCTTCTCTTTTGGACCATACCTCTTTTGGCTAAACTCTATGTCAGACTAAATTGCATGGAGTTCCTACTTCTATTGTTAGCAATCGTGATCCATTATTTTACTAGTGGATTTTGGAAAGGTCTTCAAAAGCTTTGGGAACAAAGCTTAATTTTAGCACCGCTTATCGTCCTCAATCCGAGGGACAAACCGGGCGTGTGAATCAAACTCTTGAAGATCTTCTTTCGTGCATGTGTTATTGATTTTGGTGGAAGTTGGGAAGATCGTATTCTTGTTGAGTTTTCTTCCTATAATAGCTTCCAATCTTGTATTGGTATGGCATCTTTCGAGGCACTCTACGGAAGGCCGTGCCGATTTCCTTTGTGTTGGCTTGAAGCCGGTGAGAAGCTGGTTTTAGGTCCAGATTTTATTTGTGTTTCACCTACGATGGGTGTTGTGCGTTTCAGTTAAACGGGAAAATTAGAACCTCGATATATGGGTTCATTTCCCATCACCGAACGCATTGGTTCCGTGGCTTATCGCCTTTTATTACCGGCTCAATTTTTATGAGAAACATTGCTCCTTAAGGTGAACTTCTTATTTCAAATTTCTTCTTTTTGTGTTGATATGCTTTTATTGTTGTTACTTCTTATTTATTTCTTAAAGATTGCGAGGACGCAATTTTTTTAAGGAGGGGAGTCTGTAACAACCCGCATATTTTATGATTGTATATTTAAATTTTTAATTTAAATATGGCATCGTTGGTCGGATTTTAGTCCGAAAAAGTCACTATTCGTAGAAGAACAGTCGAATTAGCAAAAAGTCTATGCGAATCGTGCTATTTGGAAGTGCCTATTTGAAAACACCTTCAGATAGAAATTCAGACGTATGAAATGGGTCGTTTAGACGTCTGAAATTGCTCAAGTAAAACAAGAAAGGAAATAGGCTAAAATTGCCATTTTCAGACGTCTGAAATGAACGATTCAGACGTTTGAATATTGTACTAGACAACATCTGTTTTTCCAGATTCAAACGTTTGAATTGAAAATTTCAGACGTCTGAATGAAGATTGAAATTGAGATTCAACAATTTGGACTCGAGACCACTTCCATTGAGTTCAAAATGCCGTTCGCGACCTTTTTGAGTATAAACATCGATATGTTTGGAGTTGAGTGAATTTTTCTATTTTTCACTTAGGGCTTTGGATTTGGGTTTCAACCCAATAACCTAACATAAGACCCTAGCTCCACCCCTTCTTCTCTTCATTCACTTTCATTTCCTAATACCTTCAAGCTTTAGCAAAAATGGGTGAAGAGAAAAGGAAATCAAAATTCCTAAGCCCTAGTTTCTTTTACAAATTCAAGTTTTAGCTCCAAAATCAAAGAGAAGCTTAGGTAAGCATCCTCTTCATCTTCTATAACTCATTCTCTCTTCAATTTCAGAAATTTCCTAAACCTAACTTAGGAAATGTTCTTCTTTTGAGCTTAGATTCAAGCTTCTTGGGTTGAAGTGAAGAGTGGTTGATCTTTCCTTTGTGATTAAGCTTCTCATTCATTGTTTTTGGGTTTAAAGGTGAGTTTTTGAACTCACATCTATGTCTATATCTTTGATAGTGTTAGGTATTAATTTCTAACATCTATTTCTTGTCCATTTGCTTTTGAATTGAATTGGTTTGATGAATATTCCAATTTTGGTGTTTTGAAATCAAAATCTATGAAAATCCTTATATGACATTTGGACATGTTGGTTGGAGAGTATTGGTGAGTCTTTAGGGTTGGGTAGTCGTTTGGCGTCAACCCCTAGCAATTGTCACTCATCCGATCGCTTCCGATAGGATTTGGCCATCATTGGCCTAGGAAAAATATTTTCCAGAGCTTCAGGTTCAAACGTCTGAATTATTCATTTCAGACGTCTGAATCTGCTTGTCTCGGCCCAATTTGCCTAATTTGTGTGGGTTTCCAATTTTCAATCGATTCTTGTTTCTCCAATATGTTGTTATCACATTTGTTGCTTTGATAACTTCTTTTTCGGGATTTTTGGGGAATGTCGATTTTGATGGATTCGGTATCGATTTCCATGGATTTGATTCACGTCTTCGTATGTGAATTTTTGGTGATTGATTGTTCCTTCAATCATTTCTGTGACTTGTCACTTTAAATTACAAAGGTTTCTATACTAGTAGTAGATATTCAAACTCTTTTACAAAGATGATTTCAACTCTATTTTTAATACAAAGCTCGTTTATAAAACCATTTTCTAATCTATTAGTATGTACAAACCTTTAGATCACTCGTATGAGAAATCTAATTAAACGGCTTAGTAAAACAAGTGGTATGAAATGCTTGCGTTTACTTTGTAGGTTAATTCTTAGACTTGTTCGATTGAAATCTTGTGACAATTTTCGAGTGGAAATCTACAATTTGTTCATAAATATTTAAGTTAAGCTAGTGGTTATGGGACATGAAGCTAAACTCTTATATTTACTAGCTTAGTGTGATTCACACTTTTTATTGATCGATGATGATCATTTTGCTATTTAGACTAGCGATGTGCGATGTCTCTTTGTCCGCGTAGGGGACTATACCCCGTTCTGTTGAGCTTCGTCTCATTTTTATAGGCTAGCGACCTATGGTTTATTGGAGTTCGATTCATCGGGCGTAACGCTGTACTACGTCGTTTTTACGGTTTATTGGAGTTCGGTTCATCGGGCGTTCGCTGTACTACGTCGTTGTTCCGTATTATTTGGGTTTGGTTCATCGGGCGTAACGCTGTACTACGTCGATGTTCTGGATTATTTGAGTTTGGTTCCTTGGGCATTCGCTGTACTACGTCGTGGCACCGGCTCAATGGTTAGCAACCCGTTTGTGATACACGTGTTGGTGAGTTTTCATGCTCCCGTTTGTGATAGGCCTTCCCCTTTTGAGATTTCTGGATTTCGGGTTGTGATTTCTAGAATTTGTGTTTCACCAATTTTCGTGGATTGGCATTGATATGTTTTGTCAATATTTGTGTTTTGGTGAATTATTTAAAGAATGTTATTCTTTTTGGTGCTTCGAATTGATTTGAGATATTGTATGATTTTTGTTGTTATTTGATGTATACTTGACACAATATGACATTTATGTTATCATACATTTTTGGTCATATCTCTTATCCTATATCATTTTATCTGATATTTATAGCTAGACTGATCTGTTTATTATTTTCTTCTTAAATAATATTCGGGTCAGACCGAGGTATTTCAAGTGCTCCTGCTTGACTTCTTATCAGGGATTATCATCTGATTCTTTTGGCTAACTACTTTAGATTAGTAGTTTTTGTTATTATACATTTGAGATATAGACTCCTTGATGTTTAATTATTCTTTTGTCTAGCACTTTATCTATTCTCTTGTGATGTAGTGGATCTTGTTTTACCACTACTTTGATGTACACTTCTTTGTGTTATATTCATATCTGTTTCTGCCTTTGAGATATGAACATCTGTGATTGATTTATGTTATGCTTATTTCTATATTTGTTTCCGAAGGCCTCATAGCCAATGTGTGGTTGCATTGAGTTTGAATTTGATATGTCGGATTTCCTATTGAAATGAAATGCATGTTATACTATCTGACATATCAGTACTCGCACAAAGCAATTACACGGATAGTCGCTCCTTAATAGTCTTATTTTTCATGCTAGTCGACGGCATTACTCCGTAGTGTCCTTGGCTAGCGTGAGTATAGAGGTGGGGTGTCACATATTATTTTCAATTCAAAATTTCCCGCTATGGAACTTAATAATCTCGAACCCCTATCGAGGCATGCTTCTAGGCATTTATAATGTTATTCCCCTATTCCTAACACAATGGAAAAGGTTTCAAGTCCTAATTCGATCGTATGGAGAAGATAGCTTTTTGGACCCAATTATTATATTGAATTTTTGATATCAATTTCAATGCGTTTATATCTCGTACGACCAAACGATAACTCCAAAAGCTATGAAATTTGGAATCCGATAATAATACACTATTACAGATCTAATGGAATGGGTTTCGTTGAATTCCGAGACCGTGCCCCGGAAGGCTATTTTTATATGTAAATTTAAACGAGCTATTTTTAAAATCGAACAAATCACCTTTAAATTCAATTTAAAAAGTTTTATTATCTTGATTCTTATTAATATAAATTTAATAAGTCCTTAAATTTTTTTTATCACGCTTAAAACACAAGATTCAATTACTTGAGTAAATTCAAATTGTTAAATTATCCAATAAATCATTATATTTGAAATTCAAGTTAAAATTTTACTTTTAAATATTTAAAATCAATTAAATATTCCAATTTCAAATATCCAAAATTCTGGGCCATTACAGATACCAATGCTCAAAACGAGCTATAATTCATCTTAGATTGACGAAGCCCAAAGAAGGATATCAAAATCGATAGTCGATGAATCAACTATCAAAAAACAAACTAGTACTACCTAAGGGAAAACAATGAAGCCGCATAAGTTTGGACAGTGTTTCTTCCTATCTTGACTTGACAACATTCTTAACTTTAAGAATAGCAAGAGTTTAAATGCCCTAAATAAGCAACAAAATCATATTGAATCGATGAATACAAAGAAGATGGCAGGATCGATATTCAATAAGTCAACTATCGAGAATAATAAAATGTCTGTATATGAAAATTAAATCTCTTACACTTATCACAACTCATCGATCACGAACTAACACTAACCTGGGGAAAACAATGAAATCGACAAGTAAGGGTAGTGTTGCTTCCCACCTTGTCGTGATAACATTCTTAACTTTAAGAATAGGAAGAGTTCCTTCAACGTTTAGTGCTAAGCATAAGACTAAATATTTTCAATAAACGAATCAAACTTTTAAAACATCTGACTCACACTTATGCTTGATTGTCACATCACAAATATTTGTGAAACATTTTAAAAATACTCTTTAAAATATTCTTTTTAAAGAGCTAATTATATTTCTAGGCGTATTAAAAAGAGGTGTCAAAAAATGTCATTAAAACATTGTTTACTGTAAACCAAAAACCAATTACACCTAGCATTTTCTTTAAAACCTTCCTTTTTACATTTATAAAATATCATTTATAAATCAACTTTTGTCAACTTTAAAACAAAACTCCTCCAAATATTTAAGAATATTAATACTTATTAAGTCAAGTAACAACTCTTCTTAATAACTTAATGAAATCATTTATTTTAACAAAAGTGTTATAATCCTTGAATTCTTTCTCAATTCTCAAAAAACATTTATTACAAAAACGGTGTTATAATCCTGCTTCCTTTTCACTTTTCAATAAACTCAAAAATACTTGAAACATAGTTTTAAAAACATTAGTTCAAATATTACTTGGAAAATCTCAAGTCTAAAATATATTAGAAACTCAAAACCCTTTCTTTCCCTTATTTCGAAAATAAAACTTCTTCTTCGATAATTTATATCAAATCGTTATATATATATATATTTCAAACCACTTTTGAAACACTTAAATATATATTAGGAAAGTTCACTAAAAGGATTGAAGAAGAAAAATCAAGTTTAAACCATTTTATAAAAGTTAGAAACAGTGTCGCAAAACTACAACCAAAACTTTCCACACTTTTAAACACTTTGTAGTTTTGTTCTATATTCTTTTTCGAGTCATCAAACTTGTTTTAAAGAACAATTTAAAAACAAAAAAGCAAGAACAAATATTTAGTGACACAAATACAAACATAAGATTTAAAGAGATGGATTTCAAAGTGCAATCGCGCGATATCAAAGTGCGAAAGCGTGACTATTCCACCATTCAATATTTTTGCTATTTTAATATTTCAAAAAAAACAAACATTTATATAAGCAAGATGCATATAATAGTAAATTAATAAAGGCGAGAAACTCCTTAGGGTCTCTTTTCAAAAGTCCACTACAAAATAATGGTTATTTATTCCATCCGCTTTTCAAATAAAGAAATTAATCAAGCTTGCAAACAATAACTTATATCAATGCAGATATATCATATAGAGTTTAGTTAGAGGTGAGTAAACTCACCAAAAATCCAGTTGACGCTTTCGCATTCCGGTTTGACCTAAAATCGAAAGACATTCGATTTTAGCACAAAATTCTAATGGCTCTAAACTTGACGGATCTAACTCCATTGCGTAGATACCAGAATGAAAGAGATGATTAAAGTACGGATGTTCTTATTCGTAGTATGCACAGTCTTATTCAATAAAAGAAAAGAGAGAATTCCTTGTAGTTTCAAATAGAGCAAAAGTCTCACTTTTAGGTAGTTTATGGAAAGTTATAACTATAATCCTTTTTGGAAAGGATAACTCTAATATATTAAAATATGGAAATAAAAGTTCTTTAAAGAATATATATATATAAGTTTACAGTCTAAAATTCTGAAACCTACGAATTAACGAGTTAGTTATAGAAACAGGTGTGTGTCTATGTATATATAACTGCACTGACCAATTAAAAATCTAAATATACATAGGATATCGAATAAAGCATTAAATAAATATGCATCGGTACTTGCGTTAGTTACAATTAGGATGACTAAATATTAATAGTACAGTAAATTATAGGGTTAGGAGATTGCAATGGAAAAGAGGTAGTAACTCCAAAATTTATGGATAATGATTGCATTATCAATAGGCAATAAATGCACAATTAACAGGGAGTTACGAAAATTAAATGGGGGCATAAAAACATTTAATGGGATTGACTGCAGAATTTAATATGATATTTATAGGGAAATTGAATAGGCTTAATAATTTGGAGGTGAAACGAATGAATAAATGTCATTAGTGATTGTCCAATTTGAATAATAACGACCGTTTATTTAGGACAATTAATTTGAGGTAAAGAATTAAGTGTCATATATGGGACATAAAACGGAAATGAAGTATATAGGAAATAAGCATATAAGATAGAAATAGGTTCATAACGAATAAGTATGTTAATACTAATAAATAAACTTAGGGGCAATATAATTTCAATAGTGGAAATTATATTATCTCGACAATAAGTTTAGGATGAGCATAAATTAGTGGGCCTAGCCCAAATTTAGGTTTACGATAAATGGCTTTGTTTAGTATAGGTTGGGATGCGAGGTCAGTAGAGTTACACAACAGAAGTATACCCTTCACCTAGAGGCTACCAGCAGCTGTGTATACATACTACTAATGTAGGACGTCTCGAACCATAGGTCCCGTGGGAAAGGGATATATATATATATATCTTCGCATGTAGGTAAGGGAAAATGTACCCAAGGTTTGTCTTGGATTTGGACTATTAAATGGCTCCGTACCTTTAGGGATGTTAAGGGGTTTACTTCAGAGTGGAAGGTATTAAATGATCGTTTGGTCTGCCTACTCCCTATTTAAGAAGTCTTGAATAACCTACGACAGTGCCAATAGGGAAATGGTGTCTGCTTCAGTTCCAAGATTGGAGTATTAAGTAACTAGAGTGGGCATTTCCTTAAATTATATTAGGTAAATCTAAATGGGATTTTCGCTATGGGATCGACATGCTATGTCATTGATGTTGATAGACCGATATTTAAAAGTACGACTAGCATATAGGTTTGGACAACCAGTGACCTCGAGCGGTCGTTAGGAAAGAATTGGGTTATGCCTTGACAGATTTCGCTTCCTACTAGTGTAAAATCCGTATGAGATATGCCAAGACCTAAAAAATTAATTATTTGTTTGTTTATCGAATGTGGGCTAGTTAACCCTTAGATAAGTCTTTGAGATGCGTTAATAATATGGCAAATTAAATTATAAATCCATATATTAGGATCATCGGTCTTGTAGTTAGGGTCGGTTGACTAGTGATTACGTTACAGAGGGCTCGCTTTAGGGTTGAGGTATTAAATGGTCGTTAGGTCTGCCTCTTTCCTATTTAACAAAGTATTAAGTGGCCATAGTTTTCTTTTGGGTAGTACAACGTTTATATATATATATACATAGATACACACACACACATAGTTACAACTTGAAGAAGGTTCGATATATCATAATTGTAGATGGAATTAAACGAATAAGTCGTGAATAATAGACATAACACTTAAATACTATATTATATATATTGGAGAGCAAGAGCTTTGCTATTTTTCCTTCTCTGCTATTTCTAGAAGTCATAAAAATATTATATTATATATATATATATTGGAGAAGGTCAGAAAATAAAAGAGAAGAGGAGAAGGAGCGAATAGATTTTGTGAAAAAGGTAAATTCTATAATTATAAATCTATATTCCACTTAACTCAATTCTCCTTTCAAATATGTAATTCTAATGGATATATATATATATATATATATATATATCTTGTTATACATATTTTTGAATTGGAAAGGATAAAGTAGTATATTAAAGGGATGAATTCGGATTTGGGAGATTTGGAAAGCTAGAATGGTGAGTAAATTATATAACTTATATATAACACTAAAATTTATTTCATTGAATTTCATTTAATTATCATGCCTATGAAAGATCTGTTGAATTGTAGGCTTAGAATGAATTTATTTAATTGAAATCTCGCTTGCATATTCTGTAAGTTATGAAATTGGAATGGAATGGTATACTGCCTAATCTGGGAGTTTGAGAATCAGCCCCTAAATTTTTTAAAGTAGGACGTTGATAAGGTTGTGAAGTTTATTCCATATTTATGTTAATTGGATTGTAAATTATCAAGCATTTATTTGGATTGCCCTAATTTGACTTGAAATGTAAATTTCTATGTTTTAATTTATTGGGAGCATCGAGGGTACAATTTATTTGTATCTATTTCCTTGCAAATTTCCATAAGTTACCTAGTTCCACAACTATGTATAAAAAGTGCATCGTTTGGAATCATAAGGAATATATAGAATGAAAGAGATGAGCAAAGTATGGATGTTCTTCTCCATAGTTTGCACTGTCGATTTCAATAAAAGAAAAGAGATAATTCCTTGTAGTTTCAAACGGAGCAAAGTCTCGCTTTTATGTAGTTTATGAAAAGTTATAACTGTAATCCTTTTTGGAAAGGATAGCTTTAATATATTAAAATGTGGAAACAAATGTTCTCTGAAGAACGTACATATAAGTGTATAGTTTGAAATTCCTATGCGTAGGAATGAACGAGTTAGGAATAGAAATAGGAGTGTGTGTATTTACACACATACACGTATAACTGCGCCAACCAATTAAAAATATAAACATATATAGGGTACCGAATAAAGCGTAATAAATGAATATATGTTGGTACTCGTATTAGTTAGAATCAGGACGACTAAATATTAATAACGTAGTAAATCAAAGGATTAGGAAGTTGCAATGGAAAAGGTAGCAACTCCAAAATTTATGAATAATGATTACATTATTAATAGGTAGTAAATGCACAGTTAATAGGGGGTTATAGAAATTAAGTAAGGGCATAAATACGTTTAATGGGATTGATTGCAAAATTTAATATGACATTTATGGGGATATGGAATATGCATAATAAGCTAGATTTGAAAGGAATAAATAAATTTCGTCAGTGATTGTCCTATCTGAATAATAATGATCATTTATTTATGACCATTAATTGGAGGTAAAGAAATAAGTGACATTTATGGGACATAAAAGGAAATGAAGAATATAGGAAATAAGCGTATAAGATAGGAACAGGTTTGTAGCAAATAAGTAAATTAATAATAATAAATAAACTTAGGAGGAATAAATTTTCCATAGTGGAAATTATGTGACCACGATAATACTTTTAGGACGAGTGTAAATTAGTAGGCCTCGCCAAATATTTAGGTTTAGGATAAATGGTTTTGTTTAGTATGGGTTGGGATGAAAGATCAGCAAGGTTACACAATAGAATCTTCCCTTCACCTAGAGATTACCAGCAGTTGTGTATATATACTACCGATGTGGGACTTCTCCAACCATAGGGCCCGTGGGGAAGGGATATATGTTTGCTTATGCGAAGGGAAAATATACCAAGATTTCACCTCAGATTTGAAGTATTAAATGGCTTAGTACCTTTAGCCATGTCAAGGGTTTTACTTTGGAGTGAAAGGTATTAAATGGACATTAGGTCTCCCTCCTCTCTGTATAAGAAGTCTTAATTAACCTACGGCGATGCCTAATTGAGAGATGGGGTCTACTTCATTCTTGAGCTTGAGTTATTAAGTAACTGGTGTGGGCATTTTCCTCGACTTATATTAGGTAAGTCTAAACGGGATTTTGACTATATGGGTCGGCGGGCTTTGTCAGTATTCTTGATGGACCGGTGTTTAAAAGTAGGGATGGCATATAGGTTTGGACTACTAGCAGTCTCGGGCGGTCTTTAGCAAAAATTTGGGTTATGTCTTGAGGGATTTTGTTTCCTGCTAGTGTAGAATCCATAAGGGATACTCAAAGACCTCAAAAATTAATTAGTTGTTTGTTTGTCAGAGGTAGGCTAGTTAACCTTTAGATAAATATTTGAGATGCATTAGAAATTTGGCAAATTATATTATAAAGCCATACCTAGGGGTCATCGGTCTTGTAGCTAGAGCCGGCTAACTAGCGATTACGTTACAGAGGGCTTGCTTCAGGATTGTGGTATTAAATGGTCTTTGGGTCTGCCTCTTTCTTGTTTAAGAAGTATTAAATGGCCATGGTTTTCTTTTGGGTAGTATAACATTTATATATGTATATGTATGTATGTATACACACACATATACATATAGTTATTCCTCGGATAATGTTGGATATAACGTACGCGTAGATGGAATTAAATGGATAAGCCATGAAAAATAAACATAACACTTAAATAGAAATCAATTGGCATAAACTAGTGTTATGGGTAAAGTATATAATTTTCCAGTCACTAGAACATTGTTTTGACCCCCTCCTTTTTAAAACCCATAGGATATATTTTGAGGGACAGGTTACTGGAACAAGACGAGAACGGTAATGGAAAATTCTTCACATTCATGCTCGGCGTTGACAGGCAACTAAATATCCAAGAAATAATATTGATGTTAATGTAGTAGCCTTAGTCCGTATATACGTTCTATTATATTCTTCTATTCTGCTATGAGTTTATATAGATAGCTTTCTGATATACTTATGCTTATTTCAGGTTACCAACACTAACAATCTGTACCTTAATGGACTTGGGTTTCGATTTAGTCGAAATCCATGCCCATTAAGGTGTGAGTTGTTACAATGTAGATTGCCCAAGGTAAAGCTCATGGTCAAGTAGGTGCTTGTGCTCTAGTGCAAGTGCCAAGGGTTGGTTTTGCAAAGATGAATATAGTTTTCACTAGTCTTGGAGGCAAACCATTTCTTTGAATAGAACCAGCGATTAAAGTATACAATTTGCTTATACCAGCAAACACATCTTCAATGATCTTGAGTAGGAGGATGCACAAAAGAGGAAGTCAGGTTCTAGGAAACTTCAAGGAAAGACGATGGGTTGGTAAAATGCCTCAGAGATGCTACTCCTAAGGACCAGTATACTTAGGGTTAGTTCAAGACTAGATTTCAGGAGAGGTTTATATCGGCCACTCATAAGTAGGTACTATTCAAGAAATTTGTTGATCTGAAACAGGGTGACTTATTCATTTCAGAATATGTTAATAAATTCAACATATTGTCGAAACATAGGATGTCCTTCATTGACATTTTGTTAAAGAAGAATGAGAAGTTCATAATTGGATTGACTGACTATCTAGGAGAAAGGCTTGTAGGCCACCTTGATGGGAGCTTTGAGTAGATAGCCTAGAAGGCTTTGAGGCATGAGAGCCTACACCAAAAGCTAAACACTATTGTTATTTCGAAGGAGGAATCTAAATTGCAAGGTTGCAGAGGTGGGAAAAAGAAAATGGAACAATCAGAATAAGAAGCAGACCTAGAGAAAGGTTAGGTAGAAAAGCAAAAGTTTGAGATTGATTGTTGTAATTGTGGGGAGAAGGGTCATCTAAGAAAGAACTGCAAATGTGATGAGAAGAAGTTCTATAACTGCAAAATGTTCAAGAATATCAAGAAGGATTGTCCCAGCTACCGTAGGAGAAACAGGTGGTGAAGGCATATACTCTTAATGTCGCCATCCATGAAGGAGAAGGAAGGGCATCGTTATCCAAGGTACGATTTTTTCTTATGATATACTTATTCTTATTTTATTTGATGTAGGGCTTCACATTCCTTTATATCTAGTGACTTGGTAGATATATTAAAACTAAAACATGATCTAGTAGACAGACCTTTGATTGTGTCAATCCCTATAGGAGATTCGGCTAGTTTGTCTAGGTTTGTTGAGATGTAGTCTTATTGTTATCCCGCCTTTTGCAAGGCCGTGACACCAAGGACTTAACCAGAAACCGAGGACAGTCCATCCTGAAGATTGGTTATATGCAGGCTCACTATGAATATCGATGAATTTTGTCCGAGTCCGGATCAAGCTACAATCAACATGACACGACATGCAAAGCCATGGAAGCCAACATTCCAAATTTCAAGTCAATTCGAGTCCGTATGCTCAAGATATGATCGATGCAAGCCAAGGAAGTTGGTTCGTTCGAATCCATCATTGCGCTCTCTTCGCATCGATTTTGCTTTCATCCATCTGAAACTGCACTCTTCGTATCCATCAACTAAAAGGCTTTGTTCGCATCCATCAAGCTTCATCTGTTCGTATCCATCAGTTAGCCGTTGTTCGTATCCATCAATGAACATCGCTTCGCATCCATCAGTTATCTGTTGTTTGTATCCATCACGTACACTCAACTTCGTATCCATCAATTGGAGTCGATTCATATCAATCTTGATTGCACAGCTCATATCGATCGATCAACGATCGATACGAGTAAAACATCAAACGAACGATACTAAAATAACCCTCAACTATGGACACGAAATGGCCCCAGCTATCGATACGAAGTGACATATGAGGATCGATATGAACAGAGCAAAAACATCGGTACGAATAGAAAACATAGCTGATCGATATGAACAAGGCTGAAATGCATCGATACGAATGAGGCATAAAACATTGGAAAGACTCAGTCGATTCGGCGTCGAAAGTGGATCAAGCCAGAAATCAAGCGCCACGTCAACTTGTGAGCACGTGCCCAAAAAGCGTTACGAACAAATCGATGCGAACGGCATAGATACGAAGAAAACAGCCTTTGATAAATTCGAATTTGCATCGATCATAACTCACCATCTACAAGTCCAAATGCTACCAAATTTTCACAGGAGCTTGCGTACATCCTCAAGAATGTTCAAAATCGATCTCGACTCGATTGGACCAAATTACGATCGATATGAAATTCATTCGTATCGATCACAGATCGAGTGCACACCGCATGGTATCGATTGCGTGGGCCCACCCACGTGCTAGAAGAGGTCTCCCGAGATCTGAGCGAGATATTTGCAACCTACGCCTATAAATAGCGGCCCAGAACCTGCAGAAAAGGGACCTTTTGGCTCTTTGACGTCCAGACTCTGCCAAAACCATTGTTGCACTCAAAAATCACTGTTGTACTCAAAATTTACTGTTGTAATCCGCTGTAACCAACAAGCAAAGGTTAATAAAAGTCAATCATTTCATAGTGGACTTAGGCAAAACGCCGAACCACTCTAAATCTCTGTGTTCTTTTGTTGTTTTTATTATTATTATTTGGAGTGTTTGTTATATAATCCTCTTTTTACATTTACTTTCTTCATTTTATCTCTTCAAACACTTCCGAAGAGTGTTGTGCACAATTTTAGTACAAACACTTTGGTGCTTTCACTGAGAAAACGAAGTTTTTCTCCTGCTCGTTGGATCTACTATCAATATCGGATTGCATAAATCTAGGAAGAAGATCCAGATTCAAGTTAAAAGTTCTTCCATCCTATTCAGATTTGCATCATATCTAGAAAATAGTTTCGCTATCCATCATGGTTAATACTAGGACTACCTCAACTGCCACAGATCTAGAAGGACGAGACAGACAGAACCCCGTACAACCACCTCCAACCGACCAGAATGCTGCCGGACCATCATATCCGCAAGGCCCTTTTACCAGGGAAGAATTCCAGATGCTAATGCGAGAACTGACTTAGAGCCACCAACAGCTCACTCAACAGCTCCGTGCTAATGCGGAATTGACCAACCAGCTAAATCGTCAAAGACGAAGGAGATCCAGAAGGGATCAGACTTCCTATTCATCCACCGGAAGTTCATCCTCTTCTGACTACCATCATACATCCACTCGCCCACGACTGGACGGAAGTTACACACAGGCCACTGGGTATCAGCATACATTGAGTCTTGGGCAACCGAGAGTTGGCCCGTCAACCAGCACTGCTACCACTGCTACCGATTTGGGAGTTGATGCTCGGAACCGAATAGATCCGGCCCACCGCCAACGCAACCATACTCCTGAGTCTTATGTCCCCAAAGACATAGAACCAAGGAGGCGAGACATGGACCGTCGACAGCGACTGGCCCCTCCTCGCATTGTGGAACCCGACCACACCTTGGCTCAACATGCTCAGAATGTCCAAATGCTCAACATTACGACGATGATCCATCAAATGATCCGTGAAAGTCAGGGTCTTAGCAATGACGACTAGGGAATCTCCTAGAGTCATACCCCTTTTACCGATGAGATACTCTATGCTGAACCACCTCGGCTATCCAGGATGCCAACTTTACCCGTTTACGAAGGAAGCTCTGATCCTAATCAACATATCCTAAGTATGAATGGTTGATGAATGCTGCACGAGCTGATGATGTCGTTAAGTGCCGAAGCTTCCCGATCTCTCTAGGGGGCATAGCAACTATGTGGTTTACCCATTTACCACCCCGATCTATCTCTTGTTTTGATCAGTTGGCAACAAAGTTTATTGAGCAATTTCGCATGCATGTGGCAAGACCGAAAGATGTTAATACTCTGTCTAGTGTCACTCAAGCTCCTGGAGAGACACTTAGACGTTATTTAGAGAGATTTCATGTTGTGTGCGCTGAGATCAGAAACCCTAATGATAACTCCATTCTAATGGCATTGACTAAAGGGATTGATCCCGATTCTGAGTTCGGTAACTGGTTGGCCGGAAAACCTCCTGCGTCATTGGACCGTTTCTATTCCAAGGCAGCCCAATTCTTGAGAAGGGAGGATGCGAAACAGTCTAGGAAAAAGGATGACGTGGGGCTTAGTATGGAAGGAATTAAGAGTAATGTTGCTATTAAAAAATCCAGGGAGAGCTCAGGGAATGTGCAATTGAACATTCAGAATAAACAAAATCAGTAGAAAGGCAATGGTAATCAAAATAGGAAACGGGATCAGAATCGAGGTCCACGACGTAGGGCTCCTATGTTTGATAACTACACTCCTTTGAATACGTCGCTAGAAAATGTGTATTTACAGACCTACAATACTATTCAATATAAGAAACCTGCTCCGAAACAGACTTCAGAGAAATGGATTCAGACAGGGATGTTTTGTAGATTCCATGAAAGCTACGGCCATAACACGAACGAGTGCCGTCACTTGCAGGATCTCATCGAAAATTTGATAAGAGAGAGAAAGTTGGAGCAGTTTGTATGGGCGCCGTAGTATGGAGGTGCGGGCCCATCGAATCAGAATCATGTAACAAGTCAGGAGGAACCCGCTCATACTTGCGGGAGGTTAGTGATAAATACTGTTAGTGGTGGTCGTCATCCAACCGATCGAAGCTGGAAGGAAATGGAGTCGTATGCCAGTTCTATTAGGCATGCGAGCTTCGAGTGTTGTAGTAGTTTGGAAGATGGGGCTCCGACCAAGCAACAGAAGATGATGACTGACGACATCGTCTTCCGAGACAGAGATGCCAACAAGATCGAAGCCCCAACCATCGATCCACTTGTCATATCAGCTCAAGTAGGTCCTGCTTGGATGAAGAGGATCTTGGTAGACAGTGGAAGTTCTGTGAATATATTGTTCAAGCGAGCCTATGACCAGATGAAAATGGAGACTAAAGGTTTGAAACCCTGCCAGTACCGTATCCATGGTTTCAATGGGAGTGCACCATACCCACTGGAGTGGTGGAATTGCCAGTGGAGTTGGGAATTGGAGAACGCTGGAGAGTCCGGATGTTACAATTTGTGGTGTTGGATACAGACTCGCCATATAATGCTTTCTTTGGCTGACCGGCCCTAGATGAGTTCAAGGCTACGATTGCCCCATGGCGTCTGACTCTGAAGTTCCCCACCGATCATGGGGTTGGAGTCGTTCAGGGAGATCAGGCTGCTAGGCGAGCCTGTTATGTTGCTGAGCTGCGAGATGCGTAGCGAAGAGAAAAAGGAAAGGGCATAGAGGAATCTCTCTGCGTTCGCTTTGTTGAAAATTGACGCCTGGGCCTAGGTCTGGGAACCCCAACCAATTCCAGAGAGATCTTGACCCAAGAGATACCAAAAATGAAGACGAAAGTAAAGACAGTCAAGCTTCTCCGGCCGAACTTACGATCGATGTCCCGATCGATGATCGCGATGATTCTGGAATGATGAAGATTGGATCTTAGCTAAGCCAACAAATGCAAGAGGAATTGGTTGAATTTCTCCGGGCAAACCTTGACGTGTTTTCCTGGACGCATTCTGACATGTGTGGGATCTCGCCGGACATCGCAAGCCACACATTGAACACTGACCCACGGCACGTCCCTGTCAAATAAAAAAGGCGTGGTATGGATCCAAAGAGATCAGCCGCCATTAAGAAAGAGGTAGACAAGCTTAAATCGAATGGATTTATTCGAGATGCATTATATCCGGAATGGGTGTCAAATCCTGTACTAGTCCGAAAGCCAAATGGGAAATGGGAACATGGATCGATTACTCCGATCTGAATAAAGCTTGCCCTAAAGATAGTTTTCCACTTCCTCGAATCGATCAGCTCATAGATTCAACGGCTGGACATGAACTCCTTTCATTCATGGATGCGTATTCTGGCTACAATCAAATACCCATTCACTTGCCTGACTAGGAGCATACCAGCTTTGTAACCAATATGGGGCTTTACTGCTACAAAGTTATGCCTTTTGGACTCAAGAACGCAGGGGTGACTTATCAACGGTTAATTAATCGGATGTTCGCTAACCAGATTGGAAAAACCATGGAGGTATACGTGGACGACATGCTAGTCAAGTCACGATTTTCCACTGATCATATCAAAGACCTGGAGTCAATGTTTAATATCCTCCGAGAATACAAAATGAAGCTCAATCCGCTGAAATGTCACTTCGGGGTCGCAATAGGGAAATTCTTTGGGTTTATCGTCAACGCTCGAGGAATCGAAGCCAATCCCGAAAAGATCTGGGCGACTAGAAACCTTGAAACTCCCAGAACTATAAAGCAAATCCAGTGCCTCAACGAGAAAGTAGCAGCACTGAGCAGGTTCATTTCAAAATCTACTGACAAATGCATCCCCTTCTTTATCTGATCCGAAAAGGGAAACAAAATTTTGAATGGACTACGGAATGTTAGGGCGCATTCCGAGCACTAATTCAACACCTCTCCAGGCCGCCAATTTTGTCAAAGCCTATCGATCATGAGAAATTGTACATTTATTTGGCGGTATCAGAAAACACAATCAGTGCTGCCCTAATTTGGGAGGAAGACGGAATACAAAAGTCGGTCTACTATATTAGCAAATGACTAACCGGAGCTGAGAGAAATTATCTGAAGCTAGAGAAGTTGGCTTATTGTCTGGTTATTGCCTCAAGGAAGCTCCGTCCGTATTTCCAGGCTCATCCTATCATTGTTTACACCGACCAGCCGTTACGATAGGTCCTTACGCGGCCTGAGACGTTTGGTAGGTTACTCAAATGGAATATCGAGTTAAGTCAGTTTGACATTACTTACACTCCAAGGCGAGCCATTCAAGGACAAGTCCTAGCAGATTTCATAGCTAAATTTACCATCCTAGAGGACTTACCCGAAACTAATGAATCTCCCAAGTATATCTGGAAGCTGCATACCGATGGTGCATCAAATGACCGTTGCTCAGGTGCAGGGGTTGTACTTGAAACTCCGAAAGGTCGATCTCTATGCTATGCTTTAAAGTTTGATTTTCGCGCGACCAACAACGAAGCTGAGTATGAAGCCTTACTTGCCGGATTGAGACTTGTCAGAGATTTGAGAATCATTGCTGTGGAGATTTATTGTGATTCACAATTGGTCGGGTGTCAAGTTTGGGGGGAATACCACGCCAAAGACCAAAGGCTGGCTGCTTACTTAGCTCGAGTCCAGGAGATACTGAATCAGTTATATTATTATGCCATCTACTGCATACCCCGAGGGCGCAATCAGAAAGCCGATTCATTAGCAAAGTTAGCCGGTACAGGCGAGGCACAACAAATAGGACTCGTTCCCGTAGAGACGTTAGTTTCCCCGGGCATTAACCGAATGGAGACAAATTGGGTATTAGAGGTTATTCCCGATAAGGAGTCATGGATGACTCCGTTCAAAAATTATCTCGAGCATGGAACCCTACCAAAGTGCAAGAGTGAAAAGAGACAGATTCTTCGAAAAGCTTCACAGTTCACTATTCAGAATGGAGTTATGTATAGAAGAGGGTACTATGTTCCTTTACTCCGGTGTATCTCTCACGATGAAATCAAACGAGTATTGCATGACGTGCACGAAGAGAATGTGACGATCACACCGGGGGGCAAGCCCTTGCCAAGAAAGTGCTCCGATATGGATACTATTGGCCGACCGTAAATCGCGATGCCTCGGACTACGCTAGAAAATGTGACAGATGCCAGAAGCACGCTCGAATTCCAAGAGCCCCACCTATCGAAATAACTCAGATGGTCAGTCCGTTTGCAGTATGGGGCATTGACATTATTGGCTCTCTACCTTTAGCCAAAGGTGGTGCGAAGTACGCCATCGTAGCAGTTGATTACTTTACCAAGTGCGCGGAAGCTGAACCCCTTGCTACAATCACAACAAAGACAGTGATCAACTTTGTAGTGCGCAACATCATCTGCCGATTTTGTCTCCCACATACTATCATCACTGATAACGGGACCCAATTCGACAGTGTTGAATTTAAGGATTTCTATCAACGATTCCACATTCAGAAGAAATTCTCCGCAGTCGCACACCCTCAAGCGAATGGACAAGTAGAAGCTGTTAATAAAGTTATAGTCTATTCTGAAGAAACAACTGGAAAAGGTCGGAGGCAAGTGGGTCGATGAACTTCCTATGGCTTTATGGGCTTACCGAACAACCCACAAGTCCACGACCGGTCGTACTCCATTTTCTCTTTCTTATGGTTCAAAGCTGTTATTCCAATCGAATTAGAAGTGCCTTCTCATCGTGTGACATGCTATGATCCGAAGACGAATGCTATATTACTTGCCGAATCTCTAGATTTATTGGATGAGAAGCATGAAGAGGCTGATTTGAAAGGAACCGCATACCGAAGTCGAGTCGCCCGATTATGGTCCGACCCCGAACCTTTGAACTCTGCTATCTCGTCCTTAAGAGAATTTACCTAGTCCCTTCGCATATGAGGCCAACCTGGGAAGGGCCTTATGTTATTGAACAAAAGCTCGGAGATGGCACATTCAAACTATCGACCATTGACGGTCTCACTCTTCCAAGAGCCTGGAATAGCGAAAGTCTTCGTCGCTTCTAAACATGATAGGCTCTGTTTATTTATTCAGTCTATTTTTCATTTGCAATTTGTTTCTGCATTTCAAAATTTGAATTTGTAATAAGGCAACTGATTTTTCAATATTTCTTATTTTAGCAATAAAATGCAATCTCTTCGAGCCAGAGCTGTGATTTATAGAATGCGTCGTACAACTATCACTATGCATGGAGAGCTTAACTCCATCCGACGGTGGAATTTATTCAAATAGGGAGTAACTGTGATACGACCGGTCACTCTCTAAGTGAAACCCGAGCTCGGGGGCAAGTCATCACACTGGAGTCAAAAAAGGTTTGATACACGACATTCCTTTAACCTACTCCAGGTTCCCAGAGTGTGAACTGGAGTTTAAACTCATAAATACGGCCTCAAAGAGGGTGGATTCGTCCATCAAACGACTTCGCCCGTATCCTGACCAAGTTTGTGGAGGATGGATCCGTCCATCTAACTACCTCGCTTGTTAACTCAGGGTGGATGTGAACCGACCATCCGCAATCCTGATAGATTCGTCGTTCCCATAGTGCGAACGAAATCCTAAAGCTTGAACAGATGTGACTGACCATCTTCTGGCCAACTCCAATTTCCCAGAGTGTGAACTGGAGTATAAACATTGACTAACTATGAATTCCCAGAGTGCGAATCGGAGTATTAACATCAACCAACTCCACATTCCCAGAGTGCGAACTGGAGTACAAACGTCGACTAACTCCGGATTCCCAGAGTGCGAACCAGAGTATCAACAATAATTAACTCTAAGTCCCAGAGAGCGGATTGGGGTTTAAACACAAACCGGACTGGAGTCGACTGTCCGTAAAACAACTCCAAGTCCCCAGAGTGTGGTCGGAGTATAAATGTAGATCAGGTGTGACTAACCACCAGTGAAAATGACTTAAGTCCCCAGAGCATGGACGTATCCTTAAAATTTAAGTAGGCGTGACCGACCGCGGACATACAGATTCAAATCCCGAGAGTGTGGATGCAATCGTCAATAGATGAGCGATTGTGATTTGACCACTCGAATTTCCTTGTTTCAACATCAATTCAACGACGTTAAGCTCGATGTGTTAAAGGCGAAGTACAATTGCCACCTGATCTTTACAATTCGTCACTGAAACTGCAGGAAAAACTTAAGTACCAATCACTGACTGAGACAGTGCAGCATCGGAGTCTAGCATAACGTTCGGTCATGACTCATAGTTACGATTTCTGGACTTAACAAATAAATTCAGATCCAATCCAAGGGTCGAAGCTTCACAAGCGTACCGGATTGGAGTTCAATTGCTGAAAAACTTAAGCAAATAAACAAAAATTGAGTTGAAGACAAAATGGAATTTCATTTCAACTATTTTTGAAAAAGAATTAAGTACAAGTTTATCCCAAAAATCCTACTAGCAGGGGTCGAACCTGCATTATACACGGCCAACAAAAGCTAAAGAAATTCCTATCTACTCAAAAGTAAGCCGAAAAGATGCATCTACTCTTTTTTCTTTTTCAGTTTCCTCTTCGGTGTGGACCCGCTGGAGCACTCACTCGGTTTTCTTTTTGAACCCTTGCTTTTCGGCGGCCGATCTCCAGTCAGGGGCATTATATCAATTTCCTCCTCCGAACTCAGATGTATTGGAACGCTCCCTGAAGGCGGAGTCGGAGGAAGATCAACAGTAGGAGGCGGGATAGGCACACTTGCCTTAACGACCGTTCCTCCCGGAGATATGATCCGCAAAGTGGCTGGACCAGGTCCCGCCATTCTACCTCCAGGGCCACTGCCCCGCGCGGCTGCCTCAATTTCAGCGTTAATTTCAGCTATAATTTCCTCCTCGTGAAGTGTTTGCGCATCGTTGGAGACTCCCGTAGTTGGGGCCAATGAACTTGTCATTGGAACGCTTCCACCCATAACGAACGGCAAGTCTGCAAAAAGGTCACTGTGATGACCGAGGAGTTCCTCCATCATCTGCTCATCAAAAATAAGTGTGCCCCCTGCGCTCTATCATTCAGTGCCGTGGTCATTGTGGTGGTCGCTTTAGTTATAATGGCCTCTTGCATATGATGTGGTTCTTGAGTTGCAGGAGGCACGACTAGTGTAGCTTCAATCACAGGATAAAAGCAAAAGAAGAACTGTTAATAATCACTTCATGTACGCTTCTGGTTTTGGACAAACATACAAAATGTCTAGAGTACCTTCCTCAGTTTGACTCATGAGCGGCTGAACGGCCTCAGAGATTTGCTCGCTAGCTTGAGATAACTGCGGCTGATCCGGGTTGTAAGCAGGAACGGATTGAGAATCAACCGCGGAAGTCGGTTCAAGCTAAGTCGGCACAAGAGTTTCAAGACTTGTATCCCGGTGCTCGACACCGTAGCCTTCTCCGACCTCCGAATGCTGAGCGCCAAGCTTCTCCTTTTCACATGGAATCACATCATCGTGGAGAACTTTTCGTTCATCTTCGCTCAACACCCGGTTCTCAAGCTCGAACTCATCAATTGATTCAGCTTGGTGGGCAGCTTTTTCATCTCCTACTAATCGGCCCCAGGGGTTGTATAGATGTGTCGAATAATTTTCAAGCCAGGCTAGATTCCTATGCTTCAAGACATTAGCATTGTAAGTGATGAGGAGATCTTCAATATCAGTTTCTAGCCTGGACTACGCCATTTTGACTTCCTCCTCAACTTTGGCCTCCACCTCCTGAATTTTGAGCTCAACTGCATCCCTTTCATCCCGAAGTGCCACCACTTGTTCGCACGCCTCCTGGGCTGCTTTATTTAAATCATCCTTTTCCTTGATGATTTCAGAAAACTTGGCTTTAAGCTCGTTGAGTTCTTTCAGAGCAGCATCCCTTTCAGCGGTAAATGTGGTGTTTCAGTGGCCCATCTCCTCCACCAAAGAGAAATGCGTTTGTCGCATTCTCTCCATATATTGAGTGGCCTCATCAGCTTTTTGGGTGGCCTACATCTTAGATTTTCGGGAAGATTCGGCCTCATCATTGAGCATTTGGATAATGCAGTCCTTCGAAGCGAGTTCAGTTTCTAGTTTCTCAATTTTCTTTGCCCGCTCGTAGGCCACTGCCGATGCTTTGTCTACGGCTTTCATCCACTCCTTATATTGGGTATAGATATCATGAATATAGTCATGCATCATGGTTTCTGCTTCCAATGGAATTTTCTTTAAGTGAGGGGGGAAGATGAAGCCGTCAAAACATATGTTCGGAAAATCTTTTCTTAACTGGGCAATTCTGATAGCCTCTTCCCCAGTGGGCTCAGTGATGGCTTATTCAGCAATAGTGGGAGGTTCGGCCTCAGTCCTACGACGCTGAGACTCAGACCTTGGATCATGAGAAGATGGTTTTTGGCATGGAGGCTCCGAGGGATGTGAGCTGTGAATAGAAGGTTGTGTAGGGACTCGAGGAGGTGGAGAACGCGATCGAGATCGGTATCTGTATTCCCTATCCATATCTCTATCCCTCTCGTAGTGCTCTTGGCTGGAATAAGCGTGATCACAGTTTCTATCATCCTCCCTCCGACGGGACTCATAATACGAACTCGATGATTGGCGCACTGAACGGAGTCTGCCGAGCATAGAATCTCGCCTATTCATCGTATTTGTAAAGTGAAAGAAGAACGGAGTTAGTGAATTCTTGAAGCAGGCAACTTAAGGCTGGAAATCGCGTAGCCATGAAGTGTATATATGTGTGCAACCCCCCGACCAACCGGTAATGTCAGCCGCACTGATGGGTAGAGACTTGCTTAAATCTAGAGCACTTTGAAGCCCCTTCAATTCGGTGTCGTGTTGAAGTGACACATAGTCCGGAATTGGAATATCAGCAAGTCCTTCAAAAGGATTCTCTACTTGCAAGGGAGGAGCCTCCGAAATTCTAACGCCGGAGGCTGGCAGGGACCCAACTACAGATTTCCATCTTGAAGATTTATGATGCTTGTGTGCAACTGCCTTGCCTTTTCTCCATCCCTCTGAACCTTGAAAACTGTTAGAAGGACCGGCTGCTAGTTCGTCGTTCGTAGGCATGTGTTCTTCATCAACCTCCTCAGCAATTACGACCTCGGGCGCTTTGCACTTTATCCACTTCGTTGGGACTGCCCTAAGCACTCCTTCAAGTCTTATGCTTTGTTTTCGTTCGATCAATCCAAAGATCCTCTGGTTTCTGTCTGTTAGCACTGAGTCAAGATCTCTCATTTCACTCAGCACTTCCTGGAGAATTCGCAATATTTCTTTGAAGTGAGCACCTTCGGGTCGCGGAATTGCAGCTACAAAGGAAATACGATATTAGTTTCAACATCAACTACGGCTATCTCGTTAACTACTGAAACAAGTCCAACACTTATGTCTGGCTAACCAACGACTAGCAAACCCTAGGGGTCATCGAACATAGAACCACTCGGTTTTGAAGTAGCTCAATCTAGTCAAGGCACCAGTCACAACTTAGCAGTTCCTGACCGCCTCCAGGAATGTGAAAGAAGGGCTATCTCCCTGACTCTTAACATTAAAAAGGTATCTGATTTCGATCCGAGTCGGGGGTCGAAAAAGATGCTCCATGAATACAATGAATAGACTATTCAGCAGCGCGTATCCATTGGGATGTAATTGTGAGGGGGCAATTCCAAAGAAAGCCAGCACTTCTCTAATATATTGATTAAATGGAGGAAGCATCCCGGCTGTACATGAATGCCTGTTGAAAGCAGTAAACCCTTCTGGGTGAGCATGCGGTCTATCATTCGGTCCCGGTAATAAGACATAGTCCAACGGTAGACTATGCCTTAGGCATATCCGCCCTAACATATCTTCGAAGATGTTGGATGACACAGAATCTTGTGGGTTCATGATAAACCTGGCACCAGACAGCTCGTCCAAAGCTGGATCTATAACTTCGGCCGCGATGATCGGTATCTCTATGACTAAGGGAGATGAACTCTGAAGCTCCTTCTATTGTGAGCTTGTAGACTCCATAACTAATCAACTTATCAAAACCCATCATTAGATGATAATAAGCCCATGTGTTCCCCAGTGTGAAGTGTGTGAATGTGTTGCGTAGTGCAGTGCTACATAATACTTGAGAAATTCTACGAGATTAACAAGGTGTTCGAACGACAAGACTTCAAAATCCAACCAGAGTCACTGTCATCGCTGACCGTCACAACCGTGCCATCCAGGCTTCGGAAACCGATTCAGGTCAAAGATCATTAAATTTCATCAAGTTACAGTTCCATCAACGAGCTTCGAAAGGCAGTTAGATATGTAGTAAAACAGTTAAGTCAAATTGTGCAAGGAAGAAGCTCGTCGGAGTCAAATGATCGACTGTACACAAGATTTCGTGTCCATCAAGGGTGAAACTTGGATCGATCATCAGAGGCCCCATTCGTATCGATCACAAAGGAGGAGACTTCGTACCGATCGCCATAATGCTAGTTCATATCGATTCCAAGCACTTCATCTCGTATCGATCACGGGCTGCATCTTCGTATCGATCGGTAGAACTGACGCTTCGTATCGATCGCGTAGGTTGGATTTTGTATCAATCGTTCTAAATCGATGCGAACTCCCCCCATCTCTGATCAATACGAGGCCACTCCTTCCTTCGATACGATGCTCTATTGATATCCATCAATACAAACTGGAATGGTTTTTGAACGATACGAATTACTTTTCCTCAATCGATGTGAATGGTCCCTTCGTGTCCATCATCCCTTCTCCTTCTCCAATAGATTCGATCACCATTTCCTCCTTCATCCATGCTCCGACCTAATTCTGGCATCAGCATCATCAGGATTGGCCACGAAGTTGGACAAATTGATTTCAAACTCGAGTCTCATCATTCTAAAATGGATTATTTCAGCTAATTACCTAATTTAGACGATTGGTTCAAAGTATTAGCAAGTTATGTTGGGTTGAGAACGAAAACAGTTCTGATTTCTCAGTTTTTATATCGATACGAAGGCAAGGATAAAGTGAACAAGTGAAAATTTTCTAAGTACAGAATTTATTTATATGGGTACAAAAATAAGAAGGAAACGATTCGTCTCCCAGTTGTTTCGACCGGTTAAAATAGGTTTCTCCTCTAAATCGATATGAAGAGAGCTATTCGTATCCATGGACCACCTAGTTGAGGCAACACCTGTTCGCAACCTTCCAGCTATCGGTACGAAGCACGGGCATTGCTATGAAGATTGGTCAATCTGTTCAGTCCATCAAACATCTATTGATGGGGAATGGCAAGTTCGTGTCCATCACTTTGAAGGCCATAGGAATTTGAATCTATCGATGCGAAGAAACTTTGTGAAATCGGCTAATTTTGAATTGATAACCATTTATACGAAAATCACTGCAAAATTATATCTAGACCATTCCACTCCATTGATATGAAACGCCTATTTTGTATCCATCAACTTGAAGACCCAAGCCTATGTATCCATCGATATGATGCATCTCCAAGGGCTATCCATTTCGTATCGATGACCATCGATATGAAGCGTGCATTCTATTTTCTCGGATCGATTCAGGAGAGGATCGACACGAAAAGATGGATCAAAGAAACCATCATTGTTGCTACAACTCGAATTTCACATCGATTCAGGAGAGGATCGATACGAAATTTGATCCAAAAAAAACTGAAAAACTGACAATGATTCGTGAACGTACGAACGTTAACGAGAGTCAGGCTAACGTACATTCATGTACAACAGACTAACGTACATTCATGTACAACAGACTAACATCCAATTTTTAAAATTCACAGGAATTGAATACTCATCTGATGACGATTACAATAACATATCACTATCCTATAGCACTCGGTTACAACAGTATATGGTACAACAATTGGCAATCAGCAATTCATGATTTATGTTTCTGTGGATCAATCGAGGGTTATAGCTTTCGACAAAAAGATGACAACCATACAGATAAGTCAAATGGAAATGTTCAGAATGAAGATTGCAACTTTTCAAAACATGTTATGTACTCACAAGATGTACTTTGGGAGGCAAAATGTTATCCCGCCTTTTGGCAAGGCCGTGACACCAAGGACTTAACCGAAAACCGAGGACAGTCCATCCCGAAGATTGGTTATATGCAGGCTCACTATGAATATCGACGAATTTTGTCCGAGTCCGGATCAAGCTACAATCAACATGACATGACATGCAAAGCTATAGAAGCCAACGTTCCAAATTTCATGTCAATCCGAGTCCGTATGCTTAAGATATGATCGATGCAAGCCAAGGAAGTTGGTTCGTTCCAATCCATCATTGCGCTTTCTTCGCATCGATTCCGCTTTCATCCATCTGAAACTGCACTCTTCGTATCCATCAACTGAAAGGCTTTGTTCGCATCCATCAAGCTTCATCTGTTCGTATCCATCAGTTAGCCCTTGTTTCTATCCATCAATGAACATCGCTTCACATCCATCAGTTATCTGTTGTTCGTATCCATCACGTACACTCAACTTGGTATCCATCAATTGTAGACGATTCGTATCGATCCCGATTGCACAGCTCATATCGATCGATCAACGATCGATACGAGTAAAACATCAAATGAACGATTCTAAATGACCCTCAGCCATCGATACGAAATGGCCCGAGCTATCGATACAAACTGGCATATGAGGATCGATACGAACAGAGCAAAAACATCGGTATGAATAGAAAACATAGCTGATCGATACGAACAAGGCCGAAATGCATCGATACGAACGAGGCATAAAACATTGGAAAGACTCGGTTGATTCGGCGTCGAAAGTGGATCGAGCCAGAAATCAAGCGCCACGTCAACTTGTGAGCACGTGCCCAAAAAGCGATACGAACAGATCGATGCGAATGGCATCGATACGAAGAAAACAGCCTTTGATAAATTCGAATTTGCATCGATCATAACTCACCATCTACAAGTCCAAATGCTATCAAATTTTCACAGGAGCTTGCGTACATCCTCAAGAATGTTCAAGATCGATCTCGACTCGATTGGACCAAATTATGATCGATACGAAATTCGTTCGTATCGATCACAGATCGAGTGCACACCGCATGGGATCGATTGCGTGGGCCCACCCACGTGCCAGAAGAGGTCTCCTGAGATCTGAGCGAGATATTTGCAACCTACGCCTATAAATAGCGGCCCAGAACCTACAAAAAAGGGACCTTTTGGCTCTTTGATGTCCAGACTCCGCCGAAACCATCGTTGCACTCAAAAATCACTGTTGTACTCGAAATTTACTGTTGTAATCCGTTGTAACCAACAAGCAAAAGTTAATAAAAGTCAATCATTTCATAGTGGACGTAGGCAGCACGTCAAACCACTCTAAATCTCTATGTTCTTTTGTTGTTTTTCTAATTATTATTTGGAGTGTTTGTTATATAATCCTCTTTTTACATTTACTTTCTTTATTTTATCTCTTCAAACACTTCTGAAGAGTGTTGTGCCCAATTTTGGTACAAGCACGATGTAGTCTTATTGAATCATAGATGCATGTTTGCTTATGATTTCTTTGTTCTTTATTCTATGAGGTTCGGTATTATATTGGGGATGGTCTAGCCAGCAAAGTACTAAGTAGTGGTGGACCGTGAGTGTAACTTTTGTTTAATTTGATTGAATAGATTTTTAAAATCATAAATTCCCTACGGATCGACCCGTATTCACCACGTACTACAAGTGTACGCCGTGCGCTTGCGGTAGATTTTATTTCTAAATTCGTTCGACGGTTTTCTAAACCGATAGAAATTCCGTCGTCGAACAATATACATTTTGTTATTCTCAATTTAAAAAAATAGGCCGAAAGGCATTTAATGTGTGTGTGTGTATATGTATATTTATATTGTTAAATTGATTAATAATTGTTTTAATATTAAACTAAATATATACATACATAATGAAAAGTCGTATTATTATTTTTCACAGTTACTATATATTTAAAATATCATCATATTTTATTTAATATATAATGTTTATATTTAAATATCTTAATTTTAAGGTATAGATCCAGGTATGTTTTTAAACTGTTTTACTAAGTAAACAAATTAGATATCATGAAAATGATTTTTAAATTTATTGACTTAGTCCAAATAACTTATTAAAAAAATCAAAAATTATTGTATGTACATATAATTTTTAATAATGTTTTGGACTTCTAATGTGTATACAAAGGACCAATGTGTCCATTACGGTGTAAATCCCAACATCTATAGAGTACATATTAACTATGTACAAAATATATTATGTTGCACATCCATTATACACACATGAGTATATTTGGATATGCTCAAATTAAATTCAAATTTGAAATCAAAATAAATTCATTAATCATTAAATCAATATATTAAATAAAATAAGATTTTATTTAAAATAATTTATATTGGATCTAAAATCAATTAGACTTCATAAGCCCCACAAAGATCCAAAATGAAAAAAAAAATTAACCTATTTAACCCGCTGTGACTGGACCAATTCCTTCAATAAAAAATACTACTAGTGCTCCCCACTCATATATACTCTTATGAATGAACCCTTTCCTCAATATGTCATTCACTTAGACCTCTAATTCTTTTTTATCTTTGGGTTCCATATGCCTCAATGGCATAACTACTGGCCTAACATCCTCCACCAAATCGTTATAGAATTCTATCTCCATATATGGCAGCAATCTAGTCACCTGCTCAAATATATCTGAATACTCATTAGCTACAGGTACTGCTAGCAACTCATCCTGGAGGATCTCAAGCGAATATATATATATATACACATATACATATATACATATATACATACATACATACATATATATATATATATAAAGCTAACCATCATCGCATCGTGTAGCAGGCAACCCAACTCTATTTTACGCTCTCCATCTGCCCCACCGTCACCGTCAACCTCTCACTGTAACGACCCGCTATTTTGGACTATTCGCATTCGCACATGTCGGACTTAAATAATTCAAAATACCGAATTGTTAATTTAAATTTGGCAAAACTGAACATATACAGTAAATAGAATAATCACAGATCATAGACACAGAGTAATAATTGCAGCGGAAACAAAAGATAGTAGTTCATGAAGCTACTATATACATATCAGAGTTAAATAAGGTACAACAAATGTCTCGAATACAATAATCAAATACAATATCAGAATACATCACTAGAATCAACTGGATATCTGAAACTGGATAGATAGTTGGATCTCCAAGCAAAGCTCCAACTCCAAAGGTGAGTCTCGAATACTGGTACACTCGGTCTGACCCGAGCGTAAAGCAAAACACAAAACACTCGAGTCAGAATTAACATTCTTATATCATTAAATCCAACTCAAGTGAAATAGCAACTGAAATACAAGTAACTCAAAGAATATTTGGAATAACCATCCTTTAAGGATCCGTTAAACTATCTACTATGTAGTAGTATACAGTAAATAGATAATGCCTATCAGTAATATAAAGTATCAAAATAGTGTTAAGGCGTTACCATTATTCCCCTTAACACATTTTATATAAGCGTTATAGACTATACAGCACTGTAAACTCCACCGTAAACTAGTGGGATATCACGGAGTACTCCATAGGTATAACACAAAACAAATCATAGTGGTCGCGTATATAGGGATACAAGTATGACAAGGCACATGAGGCAATACCCAAGGTAGTGAAACTACCGTTTGCCTGATCCGGACTGGTGAGAACGCATCACCGCAGCGATCACAACACCGCGAAACAACACTCCCAAAATCAAGGGTGCACCAATCGACAACAAATAATGAGTAGTTTTCGAAGAAGTGTGTTCGCTCGAGGTAGCTGACCCCATTTGGCCCGGCATGGCTCCTGTTTTAGTCATTTCCAATTTGACACAAGTGTCAAGGCTATCCATTATCGTTCTCTTTCTTCAGTCATCACGTACATCATTCCAACCACTTCATTCTGGATCACACTCCGCGTATAGTTATTAAAGTGGTTTTCGGTTTAGACAGTGAGTATGTCCCTAAAATTCAAATTCCAACTTCGTTTCAAAACCATTTTTATTTATTCAAATAAAGTCTTCATTTTATTTTTAAATCAAAGTATTGACCAATCGGTTTTTATTTAATTCTCTATCCTAGGTCAAAGTTCAATTTGGGTATTTATCATTTCAACCCGATTCCAATTCAATTCAAAAATCAAAGCATAGCAAAGGGAACTTCCAGTGTGATAACTGGGATGGTGTCAAACTAAATAAACAAGCAATAACAACAATCAATAACAATCCAATAATCAATTCAAATAATTCCAAAATAATCGTATTAATTCACATTGTCGTTTGTGCAAATTAATATAATTATTTCTAGAATCTACACTATCATTTCATGTAGATTAAAGATTATTATACTAATTATTCTATGCAATTCTACACTTGACATCAATTATTCAATTTCATACTTCATCAATTAATACAACATAAATTCAAATGGTTCAGGGGTAATTAACTATTTTTCTACGTGTCAAATAATTAAACATTCAAGGGGTCATATTATACAAATTTAACAAATCAAATTCAACACATATGTCGATTCAAATTTTTAACCATCCTTCGTCAAATTCAATTGCATACTATTTATCACTTTATACATTACAATTTAACATCCAATATAAACAACAAGAAATCAATCACTTATCAACCAAACGGGATTATCATCGTATAATTAACAGATAATGGCATCAGATGTCACAGGTGAACTGGTACAGTTAATAGCATAAGTAACAGTGTAAATAACTAATAGTAGCATATTTCACTTGTCGTTTCAATTGAAATTAGATTTAATAAATAAAAGAACATTAATCGTGAGTGATTGCTCACCTTTCGAGGCTAGAGAGATTCGACAAAGAAATAAGCTACGAATTCCAAAGCAAGGCTGAATGGATACGATTTGATGAACGAAGCTGATAAATTAATATAGACGAAATTAAATCAGAACTAGCTTGATAGACGGATAATATATTTGTTGGAACAATACTCGTAAACATATAAAAATAATATATTCATTTTTAAAAATGAAAGATACTTATATATACCCAATTTAAAACAAACATTATTATAACATATATACATTTATATACCAAAGTAGACTTGTCTCTATCTAACTGTACTATGACAGTATATCATAACATACTAATCGATTATATACATAATATACCCTATTAAATAACCTATTTCATTGTAAACTTATAAAAATGAACGTCACTTATATATAATATATTATTTACTGTAAAACTTATATATACGAAACATATATAAATTATTCACTGAAAAATGTAAACTGTTGTACACAACTACACACTTTTTAAAACTTATGATTTAAAATCCATACATACGTTACTAAGCTATTCACAGCAAACTAACAACATTTACCTAAACTGCATTAACAATCTTATTCAGCCATCTAGAAAATATACATAGTTTGAAACCAAACACATCAAAATTTTCTGAAAACACATAGTTATTGAACAAATATATAAAACTGATCTGACACAAATATAGATTTAGAATTCTAACAGAATATACCTATATAAATCTTTATAACATCATATGCTTTATAAAATATCACTGTAAAACTTTTAAAATTTTATCAACTTATAAACTGATATTTAATATAGTCTTATATAACCAAACATATAAAACACTGTGCACTATAACACTCGGGATCTATACACAAAATAGGACTGGCTAAACTATAAATGCTCTGCAATATATAACAGTGTAGGCTTTATAAAATAAAGTATAATATAATACACAGCAAACTATCTATATAGATAGGCTGTAATAGAGAATATAACCCAAAAACACAAAAATTTTAAAAGCTAACTTTGGAAGCCTATGAGTATATATATAAACTGGTATAATATGTATAATATAAACAACAGACTGACTCACCTATATATATAATAGTTTATAGAAAAATAAAATGAACAGACATGTATGAAGCAACTTATAAAATATATATCACTTACAATATTATGTATTTCAACATGCAGCTGCTCAAGGGAAGAGAAAGAATGGCATGAGTGAAAGATCGGCTAGAGGAATGGCAGATCTGGGTGGAGGCTCGACTCGAGGTCGGAGGATTTTTCGGCAAGTGGACAACGTGCTACTTGATGGGCTTCAGGTCGTTGGTTGTCAAGAAGGCAGGAGACGGCGGATGCGGGTGTAGGCGGGTATGGCATCGGCGCGGGGAGAGTGGAGGAGAAGTGTTCGGCTGGCCTTGGTGTTGCGGGGTTGCGCTAGGGGAGGCCGAGGCTGCTTGAGAGTGAGGAAGGCGATGCAGTGGGCGGCAAGGGTTTGTTGAGGCTTTTGGTGAGCCGGGAGAGCATGCAGCTGCTGTGCACGAAATCGGTGATTGTTTTAGGTGAAATAGGAAGGTGGCACATGCTCTAGTGGTTGTTGACGACGTTGAGTTTCGGTTTGGAGGCAGAGGCTCCAGCCATTCATGAATGCAAGTTACACAAATTTTATAAACAGAGAGGCCATGAAAAAGAAATAAGAAAAGGTAAAAGAAGAGAAGGAAGTGGCTACAGGTGGAAGAAGGATAAGGAAGTAGAGGTGGAACAAAAAAAATATGACAGAAAAGCAAAAATATGAGTAAATTTTGAAATGTACAGTAAATATTGAATATTAATGGTTATTGGCCAATGGTTGAATGGTGATGCCTAGCATGCATATAAACGTTTTGGAAAATGTGAAGCTTTGGAATGTGGAATATGAGCAGGCTTGGAGAAGGAGGGATTTGAACGTGAGTAGGTGGAAGTTAACCGGTAATAAAATGAAATATCGAAATAAACTGAGAACGTGGAAAATAGCAAAGGTCTTGAAGGTTGAATTCAAGGAAATTAAATGCTAATGACCATTGGAATTTACAGGGTGGTTAAAACAGACAAATGAATTCAAAAAGTTCAAACGGTACCGATATGGTCCGACGTTTTACAGATCCGCCGCTTACCGGAAACCGAAACACACAAATTAATATACCGCAGAGATCAGCACGACGAGACAATCAAAATGGTATATTGAAATCAGTGGTATGATTTAATTATAAAAAATTCAAATTTTCTACTAGCGGAAAATGCAGCAAAAACGCAGAAAAATAAGATCGATGGAGCTAAAGAGGTCCGAATTTGGAAAAATGAAAAATGACGTCTTGCTCAGAAGATGATTTAGAATTTTTCTATGTAAAAATATTTAGGTTTTGAAAACATTTTATTTTCATCAATTACTAACTGATTAAATTGAAGTAAATTTACGCACGAAATAAACTTTCATATTTTCGGACGAAAATTTACAGTTTGCTATGTTTAATTAGACGCATTTCAAAGATCAAATTTTTATTTCAAAATTTTATCGTTTAAAATTTCACAAAATTTCAACTAATAACGTTATTAAAATCAGTTAAATTTACGGGTCGTTACACTCTCCCCCATTCAAAACTTTTCGTCCCCGAAAAGGAAGGAGGTAGGAGAATAGAAACAACCAGAAAGAAAATAGATTAAAAGACAAGATAAAACAATTAAACCATATAATTTCAAATTAAACTAATTAATATTAAACAATTTGGTTTAATCCACTTGGTTTGACTTAAGTTAAATCAATCTATCTATTTCTAAATTCATTATCTTACTATCTAGTCATCCTCAATTAACAATTTCTAAATCATCAATGTATAATCAATTATTGCACTCATATTTTATTCAACAGATTTATTTCTTTTATTCCAAATTATTATTAAGTTTATTTCACCTAATATATCTTATTACATATATTTAAACCATATAAATTAATTTAAACCATATAAATTTCAATTTAAATTAATTTATATATCTTTTTTTTTCAATTTGGTTAAATCCATTTATATTAAATCAATAAATAGTCATTCGATTTAAATTTGTTAGTTCACTGTTAATTCTAATGATATAAATTTAATTTTAAATCAATTAATATTCAATAATTGATCTTAATTCAAGGTATTTCATTAAGCTGATTCAATTCAAATTGTTAATTCTTTCAGAACAAATTTTACTTTATTTATCTCATTCAATTAACTTATTATTCTATCATCTTTATTAGCATTTTTTATAATTAAAATCTAAGTGCATAACATTTATTATAAACACTCAAATTTTATTTATAAAATTATTTTATATTGTATATTATCCAATTACATTTTAACTTCTGAATAATTTAGGTAAGTTATTTTGAAATGCAATTTAGTACTATACAAATAAAATTTTCAAATTCAATTATTTCAAGTTTAAATACTTATTCAAAATTTATCTTTATTTATAATTGAAAATATCCTTTAACATAATTTTAAGAATTAAATTTCTGTTTAATTTCAAACCCTTTAGAGATAATTATGTATATAGTATATATATTAAATCAAATTAAATTTAAAATAATATACCCATATATATATAAATCAAGTCATACTTAAGAAATTCAAATCAAAATATTTTTCCAAAACAAAACCATAGCAAAGCTACAGAATGGTCTCTCCACTTCGAAACTCGAAAATGAATGTCGATGGTGCGGCCGCCATCACCGAAATTATTTTCCAGCGACAAAGAGAAGAGCACTGATTTCAACATTTTAAAATTCTTTGAAAACGGTTCCTATTTGAAAATACTTTAGATAATATACATTAAAATTCTTTGGAAACAAATTATAGTCAAAATACCTTTAAATAATGTGCATTTTAAACCTTTAAAACCATAGTTCGAAATCATTGGAAATTAAATTCTCAAATTCTTATTTTAATTTCATTTCAAATTCTAAATGAGTTTATAAATTCATTTATCGAATAACAGATGAAAATCAAATATTATCATTTCAAACAACGAATTAATTTACCTCTTTTTTTTCAGAAAATTTTACTTATATATTTATAATATAATCATACAAAATTATTTCATTTACCAAATTTGAAAATAATATTGTGTCAGTTTGCTCTGCTCAAGTGTTTTGGAAATCCTATCGATAGCGTTGATCAGACGAATCGATCGGAAACCCAAATCAACATCAACAACTCAAACAACACAGCATATATTAAAACATTTATACATATTAGTTTACAAATACATTTCTTTGCTCGACGATACAGGAATGAATTTTTAAAATAAGGATAGGGTTTCAAATTTGATGGACTCAAATCAAAGAGAAATTTGATTCGAAGATAAGTTCGAAACAAAGATATGCTGATTAATAACAAAGTAGGAAGATTGATAAATTTATATAAATCGCGGGCAACCTTAACCGGGTCAACCGTGACTTCAAGAATAAGATCAATGTAGAATTCTAAGGCAAATCGACATTGATCTCAAGAGATAGAATTCGGCATAACCAAAGATGTCAGCATCTAAACCGAGGATATATGAATCTCCGGTGAATCGATGCTATCGTAAAAGAGTTTTACCCCTTTACAAATCAATTTGAGATTGGCGGGACCGCCAACTCATTATAAAGATCATTCGAAGTGGAGCTATGTGATACTCTAGAATTCAGAAGAATACGAATAGTGAGGGACAAGAATGAATTTCGGAACCGCAAGGAATGTTCCAAAATTCAAAGGAATCGAGTCAAAAGGGAGAGATTCAACTCGAATGAAAGTGATTCTGTAAATACATTTACCCTATATGCTAAGTTTTTCCTAGAGCTACCAAAGCTCTGATACCAACTGTAACGACCCGCTATTTTGGACTATTCGCATCCGCACATGTCGGACTTGATACTACAAGGAAAACAGTGTATTCCAACGGAGCCTTCCAACGGCCTCCAACGTCCTTGACCAACGGCTTCCAACGTCTTCCAACGTCCAGTGTTTTCTCATATAATTTATTAGTTAAAAACCGCAGGACGTTGGTAGCCGTTGAAAGCAGCCGTTGAAGGACGTTGCAAAACCGCGAGCAAAACAGAAAACCTGCATCTCCTTCCCCCATTCGGCTGAACCCAATTTTCCCCCCAAAATTCCCAATCTTCCTCCAATTCCGCCACCCCCAAGCTGCTCCGACGATCAACGGCCCCTCCGACGACTCCAAGCCTCCCTCTCGTCCTCTCTAACTCCCTAATCTCTCAAGAAAAGGTATAAACCCTAATTCCTATATTTAATTAAATTTGTTAAATTAGGGTATTAAATGTTTGTATTGCCTTATTGTATGTATAATCTAGTTTATTGAGGCATAATTTATGTTATTAACTTATGTATTGCAAGATTATATATATTTAAGTTTGTGTTAACAATAGAATAATGTGCATACAATTAGTTTTAGGTTAGTTTGGAAACGTTAGTTGTTAGTGAGCATACAATTAGTTTATGTATTTTAGAAAATTTAAAAAACGATATTTTATATTCATGAAACCCTTAGAGTGTCTTTCGACCCCGTCTGATAAGTATTGTATATGATCGTTATGTGGATATTCGTTTTTTAACAGAACGGACATCTATATTCACTGTATACAATATTTGTTGGATTTGTCCCTGTATTGGACAAGTTACGAACACAATAACGTAATTAAATCTCGTAAAACATTTCATTTTAAATGGTTCATAGAATTTCGACAGCGCTTCCTTTATGTTCCCTGTGTACACGCAAATGTGTACTATTCAGGGAAATAAAGCGAAGTGTTGCCGAAATTTTGTTGAATCGTTTAAATTGAAATGATTTACGCGATTTAATTACGTTATTGTATTTGTAATGGGAGGTAGGATGACCCATCGACAAAGTGTCAATTCACCAATAATATTGTTTTAATAAAATGTCAATTTTTTAAATTTATATCGTACTTTTTAATTATATATGTAGGTAAATGGACAATTATTTTACTGATCGAAGCTGGATGTACAAAAAAAGAAGGATCGAAAATGGAGGCTTAATAAGTGAACAGTTTAATAACGGTGTTTGCGTATTTATTGATTTCGCTTTGAGTAATAACAGAAACGATGAAGAAATCCATTGTCCATGTACTAAATGCAAAATGTTAAAGCATTTGATACCAGAAATGGTTAGAGTTCATTTGCGTCAATACGGTTTCATGCCGAACTATTTGGTTTGGGATCGTCATGGAGAACCGTTAGCATCTACTCATGTACAAGCTGAGGAGGCAGTGTGTACTGAAATTGATACGACGAATCTCGTAGAACATATGGTTGAAGATGATGCACGGTCAATGTTTCCTGTTCCTCAATTAATTGATGACGATGGTAATGCTGAAGAAGAACCAAATATTGGGGCAAAAAAAATATATGATTTATTAGATGCCGCAAAGAAACCCATCTGGGAAGGCTGCACAAGCGGAACCCAATTATCAGTAACTGCTGAATACATTGCGATGAAATCTAAATACAACTTCATAGAAGCTGGATTTACAGCTGTTGTACAAGCTGCAAAATGGCATATGCCTCCCAATAATTTAATGTGTGAAAATCATTATGAAGTAAAAAAAATGATGTCAGCTTTTGGTTTACCGTATCATAAAATAGATACATGTCTAAATGGTTGCATGCTGTTTTGGAAAGAAGATATCAACCTTAGAAATTGTAAAATATGTAATCAAGAAAGGTACAAATCAAGAAAGAAAAAAGGAAAGGAAGTCCCGTATAAACGTATGCATTATTTACCAATTACTCCTAGACTTCAAAGGTTATATGCATCTTCTGTAACCTCGCAACATATGAGATGGCATAGTGTTAGAACACGGGAAGAAGGTACGTTAACACACCCAGTTGATGGGGAAGCATGGAAGAATTTTGACCACAAATATCCTGATTTTGCATCCGAGAGTCGTAATGTTGGACTTGGTTTATGTACGGATGGATTTTCACCATTTTCTCAGTTTGGTTCTAAATATTCGTCATGGCCTATAATTGTCACACCTTATAATTTACCTCCATGGATGTGTATGAAAACTCCATATATGTTTCTCACAGTTATCGTCCCTGGTCCTAATGATCCGACACAAGGAATCGGTGTTTATTTACAACCTTTGATTGAAGAATTAAAAACACTGTGGTACGAAGGAGTAGAAACATACGATATTTCCAAAAAAAAAACTTTCGCATGTATGCTTCTTTGATGTGGACAATCAGCGATTTTCTTGCTTATGCAATGCTTTTAGGTTGGAGTACGGCTGGTCGTCTAGCTTGTCCGTACTGCATGGAAGATACACGAGCATTTTCTTTACCTCATGGAAAGAAAATTTCATGGTTTGACCATCATCGATGTTTTCTTCATATTAATCATCCTTTTAGAAGAGATAAGAAAAACTTTACAGCTAATAGACATGAAACTTTGAGACCACCTACGGTTTGGTAAAGCGAAGATATTTATGAACTTGTAAAGGATTATCCAAAGATACATGAAACCGGAGAACAAATTGAAATTCAAGGTAAATCATCGATTCATAACTGGTGCAAACAAAGCATATTTTGGGAGTTGCCTTATTGGAAAAATCTCCTGATTCGTCATAATATTGACGTGATGCATAATGAGAAAAATGTGTTTGATAATGTTTTTAATACAATTTTGAATGTCAAGGGGAAGACGAAAGATGATTTGAAATCAAGACGTGATATCGAAGTAATATGTAATCGTCCTGAGCTTCATATAAAGCCAAATGACACAAAAAAGCCAAAAGCTTGCTATGAGCTAGACAATAATCAAGTTAAAGTACTTTTAAAATGGGTGGAAGGACTAAGATTCCCGGATGGTATATCTTCTAATATTCGTAGATGTGTCGACTATAAGAACAATAAACTTAGCGGGATGAAAAGTCATGATTGTCATGTTATGATGGAAAATTTATTACCCGTCGCTTTTAAAGAACTGTTGCCCGTAAAAGTTTGGACTGTTGTAACAGAACTTACTCTTTTTTATAAAGATATTTGTTCTACTACATTAAAAGTTGATCGTCTACGTAAACTTGAGGAAGAAATCCCGATATTGCTCTGCAAAATGGAAAAAGTATTTCCTCCAAGTTTTTTCAATGTTATGGAACATTTACCTATTCATCTTCCATTAGAAGCACGTCTTCGAGGGCCTGTGCAATATGGATGGATGTATCCATTTGAAAGGTATTTAAATCATCTAAAAAAAAGTGAGACAGAAAGCTCGAGTTGAAGGTTCGATTTGCAAATCATACATCGAAGAAGAAGCTTCGTTTTTTTTCTCTCATTATTTTAGTGACTATGTGAACATATCATTTGAAAGTGCTACGCGTAATGATGAAGGCATTGATCAAGATGATTGTCAAACGACCTTATCAATTTTTAAAAAACAAGGTCGGCCTGCTGGTGCTTGTGTGGAAGTATGGTTGGATGATAGAGATTATCATGTTGCAGACACATATGTTCTTCTCAACTGTGCTGAAGTTGCACCGTTTGTTAGGTAATTTACTTATATATATATATATATATATCATCAACACGTGTGTATACACAAATATATGCACACACGTGTATCTTAATCATAATGCAACATTTGTTATTATATTGCAGTATTTAGGAATCACAACATCCTAACGGCGATATCGGCAAAGAATTCGCTTCTTGGTTTTCTAAGTACGTTTTTGATACAGCAAATTGTGTTGTAGATGAAGGATTGAAACATTTAGCTATGGGATCAAAAAGGATAGTGAAGACCTATCTAATATTCTTTGTCAATGGATATAAATTTAATACCAAAGAATACAGTGCCGAAAAATTAACTAACAATACTGGTGTATTTGTTAAAGGTAGTGATGATCCAAATGATCATTTACATGATTTTTATGGCATGCTAACCCAGGTTTTGCAATTGACGTATTTCACACGACCCGCGGAAGAAGTTTTTTTGTTTAAATGCAACTGGTTCAGCAACATTCCAGGTTCTGGAATCAACGTGCACCCAAAATATAATCTTATAGAAATAAAACATACTTCGCGTTATTATAAATACGATCCTTTTGTACTTGCCAAACAAGCTCTTCAAGTTTATTATGCTTCTTACCCATCTCTAAGAAGAGATAAAATAGATTGGTCGGCTGTTTTTAAAACAAAGGAAAGGTTTACATTTGATGGACGGAATATTCCCTGAAGAACAAGCTTACCAAGCAGATATCGAGGAAAATAGAGGAATAATAATAACCGACGATCAAACAGATTTTGGACCTCTAAACGATGAATCAAATGCATTAATTGAAGCATTTGAGAGTACAGAGGAACAAAATATAGAGTGCGAAACAGAGTCTGAATCCTAAAATGGCGAGGACTGATCAACTATCTACATTTTGAGAAGGTAAATATATATTTTTTTAATTAAACATTATCATGTTTTCATTAAAAATGAAATGGTATGCTAATATATGATATGTATCACATCGCGTTTTTACGTTACGCCATACTGTATGTTTTACATATAGTCATTTTATTTTCTGTTATAATGTTTGTTTGTAACATGTATTATATAGGTATGTCATCACGTAGACGTACCGGTGGACATTCTGGGTCTCCCTCTTCCTCACAGAGAGGGCACGCTCGTCCGGACGGTGGTGATGGCGGTGGTCCATCACAGGAGCTACGGCGTCCTGTGGTGTGGCTAAAGCCAAAAGCAGATCAAAGGTAAGTATTAAATTTCAAAATTAAATTTCATTTTCGTACAATCTATTCTGAAAATATATAGTAATCATGAAATATTAAAAAAAATTCTCTGTTTAAATACAGTGATTTCTCTTTGGAGCCGACTCAAGTAGTTCTATCTATATCTCGACGGGCGTACATGAGTCGTATGACCGAATGTTGGCCTAAGTGGACATTGATTCCAGATAATGTTAAAGAGACTATTTGGCAGGATTTTTTGGTATGTCACTTTAATATATTAGGAACATGCTATATCAATTCATGTTTACATTATATATAAAAGCTGTATAACTCTTATTTTGTCAAACGTGCAGGCGGAAGTGGATCTTCAGGACGCTGATATTTCAGTCGTATATCGCCACTGGTGCAGCAAAGTTGCAAAGAACTACCGGGAAATAGTAAACAACTTAAAAACAGCGGGAAAGAAGCCTCAGTGGATGAGCGCAGCTGTGTGGGATGATTTTGTGACATGGTGGAGAAACGAGCAGTTTCAGGTAAATTTATCATATGTTTAATTTAAATTCTTCTACGCAAATACTAACTAGAAATGTTAAACAATTTTTGTTTTTAAATTAAATTTACAGAGACAGTCGGAGAGGAACTCAGCCAATAGGAGCAAGAACCCTGTCACACATCGTGGTGGTTCCAAGTTATTTCAGCATCACCGAGAGGACTTGGTATATTTATTAATTACGATAATAATTTAAAGATTTTAAGTTCTAAGTTGTAGATAACGTAAACATATATATATAATATATATGTATATGGACATATTTCAGAAGAGACAGCGTGGTGGTGCTTCTATGAGTTACTGTGATGTTTTCACGCATACTCATGCGTTGAGTCAGGTCGACGAAGCAGGCACCGTTTCATACTCCTGGGATCACGATGCCAAAGCGCAGTTCGCATATGTAAGTAACATATTGACTTAACACTTATATAAGTTAATTAAAATAATGTTATCTAAATTCAACTTATTTTGCACAATAGCAAAAGTTTTAGCAAGCACGGACTTCCATTCTCGAGGGCTCTGGGCGCGATGAGTTGACCGCTGATGAGGAGGACGCTATTTTTGAGTCTGTCATGGATCCAGCGGCACATGTCAAACGCTATGGTTTTGGGAATCAATCGGTAATAACTTTAACTTAAATTTTAAAATAATTATTCTGAACCAACTGTTTCACATTGTGATGGATTATAGTAAACAGGAATTACAGTTATTAAACACTGATAATTTAAATTTTATTTACAGGTTAAGACGGCTCAGATTGAGTATCAGAGGGCTCAAGATAAGGAGGAGATTGCACAGCTCAGAGCCCATGTCGTCGCGCTCGAGGAACGCAATATCCACACCAAAGCCAAGACGGAGGAGCTGAACAGGCGTCTTACGGAGTTTATGGAGCAATACGGCCGGTTTCCGTCTTCTGGTGGTTCTAGAGGAGAGTGATTTCAGGTATGATTTGATTTGTTTTGCTATGGACATGTATATTTGGAGAGTGTGAGGATTTGATACATTCTGATGTTTTGGATGTTGGTTTGGATGTGATTTTTGAGATGTTGACGTAGTAATTTGGTTATGGTTGGATGTTGATGTTTTGTTGGATGTTGATGTTGGATTGGACGTTTTGTTGGATGTTGGATGGTTCTTGTTGTTTTTATTGATTTGTATTGTGTATATTGATTAGTATATATGCTTATTACTTGGATTTACTATTATGATTGATTATATGTGAGATATGATGTTGTATATGTGCTCGAAATTGAGCTTTTATGAGATATACGATGTTGGAGGTGGCTGGAAGCATGCATTGTTGGTTCTGTTTAAAAAAACACCCAGATTTCCAACGTCCACCAATGCCTTATTGGCACATTTATTCCAACGGCTTTCAACGTCTTCCATCGGAATTTCCAACGTCTTCCAACATCTCTCCAACGTCCAATTTGGTCAACATCTTCTACCACGTGGACAAATTGAACGTTGGAAGACGTTGGTATAAGCGCGTTGGCTCCGTTGGTGGACGTTGGTCGCCGTTGAAATGTATACCAACAGCTTTTCCAACGTCTACCAACGGCTTTCCAACGGCCGCCAACGGATGGCCACCGTTGGAATCCATTGTGTTTTTTGTAGTGTGAATAATTCAAAATACCGAATTGTTAAATTAAATTTGGCAAAACTGAACATATACAGTAAATAGAATAATCACAGATCACAGATCACAGACACAGAGTAATAATTGCGGCGGAAACAAAAGATAGTAGTTCATGAAGCTACTATATACATATCAGAGTTTAATAAGGTACAACAGATGTCTCGAATATAATAATCAAATACAATATCAGAATACATCACTAGAATCAACTGGATATCTGAAACTAGATAGATAGCTGGATCTCCAAGCGAAGCTCCAACTCCAAAGGTGAGTCTCGAATACTGGTACAGTCGGTCTGACCCGAGCGTAAAGCAAAACACAAGACACTCGAGTCAGGATTAACATTCTTATATCATTAAATCCAACTCAAGTGAAATAGCAACTGAAATACAAGTAACTCAAAGGATGTTTGGAATAACCATCCTTTAAGGATCCGTTAAACTATCTACTATGTAGTAGTGTACGGTAAATAGATAATGCCTAAAGTGTAACGACCCGTAAATTTAACTGATTTTAATAACGTTATTAGTTGAAATTTTGTGAAATTTTAAACGATAAAATTTGGAAATAAAAATTTGAGCTTTGAAATGCGTCTAATTAAACATAGCAAACTTTAAATTTTCGTCTGAAAATATGAAAGTTTATTTCATGCGTAAATTTACTTCAATTTAATCAGTTAGTAATTGATGAAAATAAAATGTTTTCAAAACCTAAATATTTTTAGATAGAAAAATTCTAAAACATCTTCTGAGCAAGACGTCGTTTTTCGTTTTTCCAAATTCGGACCTCTTTAGCTCCATCGATCTTATTTTTCTGCGTTTTTGCTGCATTTTCCGCTAGTAGAAAATTCGAATTTTTTATAATTAAATCATACCACTGATTTCAATATACCGTTTTGATCGTCTCATCGTGCTGATCTCTGCGGTATATTAATTTGTGTGTTTCGGTTTCCGGTAAGCGGCGGAATCTGTAAAACGTCGGACCATATCAGTACCGTTTTGAACTTTTTGAATTCATTTGTATGTTTTAACCACCCTGTAAATTCCAATGGTCATTAGCATTTAATTTCCTTGAATTCAACCTTCAAGACCTTTGCTATTTTCCACGTTCTCAGTTTATTTTGATATTTCATTTTATTACCGGTTAACTTCCACCTACTCACGTTCAAACCCCTCCTTCTCCAAGCCTGCTCATATTCCACATTCCAAAGCTTCACATTTTCCAAAACGTTTATGCATGCTTGGCATCACCGTTCAACCATTGGCCAATAACCATTAATAATCAATATTTACTATACGTTTCAAAATTTACTCATATTTTTGCTTTTCTGTTATATTTTTTTTGTTCCACCTCTACTTCCTTATCCTTCTTCCACCTGTAGCCACTTCCTTCTCTTCTTTTACCTTTTCTTGTTTCTTTTTCATGGCCTCTCTGTTTATCAAATTTGTGTAACTTGCATTCATGAATGGCTGGAGCCTCTGCCTCCAAACCGAAACTCAACCTCGTCAATAACCACTAGAGCATGTGCCACCTTCCCATTTCACCTGAAACAATCGCCGACTTCGTGCACAGCAACCGCGTGCTCTCCCGGCTCACCAAAAGCCTCACCAAACCCTTGCCGCCCACTGCATCGCCTTCCTCACTCTCAAGCAGCCTCGGCCTCCCCTAGCGCAACCACGCAACACCAAGGCCAGTCGAACACTTCTCCTCCACTCTCCCCGCGACGTTGCCATACCCGCCTACACCCGCATCCGCCGTCTCCGTGCCTTCCTAACAACCAACGACCTGAAGCCCATCAAGTAGCACATTGTCCACTTGCCGAAAAATCCTCCGACCTCGAGTCGAGCCTCCACCCAGATCTGCCATTCCTCTAGCCGATCTTTCACTAGTGCCATTCTTTCTCTTCCCTTGAGCAGCTGCATGTTGAAATACATAATATTGTAAGTGATATATATTTTATAAGTTGCTTCATACATGTCTGTTCATTTTATTTCATTTTATTTTTCTATAAACTATTATATATATATATAGGTGAGTCAGTCTGTTGTTTATATTATACATATTATACCAGTTTATATATACTCATAGGCTTCCAAAGTTAGCTTTTAAAAATTTTGTGTTTTTGGGTTATATTCTCTATTACAGCCTATCTATATAGATTGTTTGCTGTGTATTATATTATACTTTATTTTATAGAGCCTACGCTGTTATATATTGCAGAGCATTTATAGTTTAGCCGGTCCTATTTTGTGTATGGATCCCGAGTGTTATAGTGCACAATGTTTTATATGTTTGGTTATATAAGACTATATTAAATATCAGTTTATAAGTTGATAAAATTTTAAAAGTTTTACAGTGATATTTTATAAAGCATATGATGTTTTAAAGATTTATATAGGTATATTCTGTTAGAATTCTAAATCTATATTTGTGTCAGATCAGTTTTATTCTAGTTAAATATATATATTTGTTCAATAACTATGTGTTTTCAGAAAATTTTGATGTGTTTGGTTTCAAACTATGTATATTTTCTAGATGGCTGAATAAGATTGTTAATGCAGTTTAGGTAAATGTTGTTAGTTTGCTGTGAATAGCTTAGTAACGTATGTATGGATTTTAAATCATAAGTTTTAAAAAGTGTGTAGTTGTGTACAACAGTTTACATTTTTCAGTGAATAATTTATATATTTTCGTATATATAAGTTTTACAGTAAATAATATATTATATATAAGTGACGTTCATTTTTATAAGTTTACAATGAAATAGGTTATTTAATAGGGTATATTATAGTATATAATCGATTAGTATGTTATGATATACTGTCACAGTACAGTTAGATAGAGACAAGTCTACTTTTGGTATATAAATGTATATATGTTATAATAATATTTGTTTTAAATTGGGTATATATAAGTATCTTTCATTTTTAAAAATGAATATATTATTTTTATATGTTTATGAGTATTGTTCCAACAAATATATTATCCGTCTATCAAGCTAGTTCTGATTTAATTTCGTCTATTTCAATTTATCAGCTTCGTTCATCAAATCATATCCATCCAGCCTTGCTTTGGAATTCGTAGCTTATTTCTTTGTCGAATCTCTCTAGCCTCGAAAGGTGAGCAATCACTCACGATTAATGTTCTTTTATTTATTAAATCTGATTTCAATTGAAACGACAAGTGAATTATGCTACTGTTAGTTATTTACACTGTTATTTATGTTATTAACTGTACCAGTTCACCTGTGACATCTGACGCCATTATCTGTTAATTATACGATGATAATCCCGTTTGGTTGATAAGCGATTGATTGCTTGTTGTTTATATTGGATGTTAAATTGTAATGTATAAAGTGATAAATAGTATGCAATTGAATTTGACGAAGGATAGTTAAAAATTTGAATCGACATATGTGTTGAATTTGATTTGTTAAATTTGTATAATATGACCCCTTGAATGTTTAATTATTTGACACGTAGAAAAATAGTTAATTACCCCTGAACCATTTGAATTTATGTTGTATTAATTGATGAAGTATGAAATTGAATAATTGATGTCAAGTGTAGAATTGCATAGAATAATTAGTATAATAATCTTTAATCTACATGAAATGATAGTGTAGATTCTAGAAATAATTATATTAATTTGCACAAACGACAATGTGAATTAATACGATTATTTTGGAATTATTTGAATTGTTTATTTAGTTTGACACCATCCCAGTTATCACACTGCAAGTTCCCTTTGCTATGCTTTGATTTTTGAATGGAATTGGAATCGGGTTGAAATGATAAATACCCAAATTGAACTTTGACATAGGATAGAGAATTAAATAAAAACCGATTGGTCAATACTTTGATTTAAAAATAAAATGAAGATTTTATTTGAATAAATAAAAATGGTTTTGAAACGAAGTTGGAATTTGAATTTTAATGAAAGGAAATGTTAATATTTAATAATCTGAATCAAAATATTAACATAGTAGATGATGAATGAACGTTGTTTTAAAATTAATTATTTAATAATTAAATTTGGAATTATTAATAATTGAGTTTTGAAATTAGTTAATAATTAAGTTTTGAAATTATTTAATAATTAAATAAGATTGAATTATTTAATAATTAAATAAAATTGAATTCTTCGTTAAGTGAAATTGAACTTCTTGAATAAGTGAAATTAAGTTTCTTTATTAATTGAGTTTTGAAATTTGTAACTAAGTAAATGAATAAGTGAAATCGAATTTCTTTAACAAGAATTAAAATAGGATTTATTGAATTAATGAAAGACTTGGAATTTAAAGAACTTGATTTGATGAATTTAATTTAATTCAAATTTGTAAGTTTTGATACAATGAAGTTGAACTTAAGTAATTGATTTAGTGAATTGGAAATTAAATAGAAATTCTTGAATGATAAATTTACTTAACGAATATTGAACGAAATCGATAAATGAAGTTAAATTGATTTGTATGATAAATTAAATTAATTTAAATGATTTCGGAATGAAACTTATATACGAACTTGAATCAACTTTGAATTGTTTTAAATAGAAATTGGAATTGTATTATAAGTTTTTGAAATGGTAATTTGGAATTATGAAACGTAAATGTTGGAAATTGATGTTGAAAGACAAATGAAATGTTGGTTAACAAACTCTGATTGAAATTGTAATTGATTTGGTTTTGAATTATGTAAACGACCAATCGGTGTAAATAATTCGAAGGTTATTAAAGAGACCGGAATCGGTTAGGGACATACTCACTGTCTAAACCGAAAACCACTTTAATAACTATACGCGGAGTGTGATCCAGAATGAAGTGGTTGGAATGATGTACGTGATGACTGAAGAAAGGGAACGATAATGGATAGCCTTGACACTTGTGTCAAATTGGAAATGACTAAAACAGGAGCCGTGCCGGGCCAAATGGGGCCAGCTACCTCGAGCGAACACACTTCTTCGAAAACTACTCATTATTTGTTGTCGATTGGTGCACCCTTGATTTTGGGAGTGTTGTTTCGCGGTGTTGCGATCGCTGCGGTGATGCGTTCTCACCAGTCCGGATCAGGCAAACGGTAGTTTCACTACCTTGGGTATTGCCTCATGTGCCTTGTCATACTTGTATCCCTATATACGCGACCACTATGATTTGTTTTGTTTTATACCTATGGAGTACTCCCTGATATCCCACTAGTTTACGGTGGAGTTTACAGTGCTGTATAGTCTATAACGCTTATATAAAATGTGTTAAGGGGAATAATGGTAACGCCTTAACACTATTTTGATACTTTATATTACTGATAGGCATTATCTATTTACCGTACACTACTACATAGTAGATAGTTTAACGGATCCTTGATGGATAGTTATTCCAAACATCCTTTGAGTTACTTGTATTTCAGTTGCTATTTCACTTGAGTTGGATTTAATGATATAAGAATGTTAATCCTGACTCGAGTGTTTTGTGTTTTGCTTTACGCTCGGGTCAGACCGAGTGTACCAGTATTTGAGACTCACCTTTGGAGTTGGAGCTTCGCTTGGAGATCCAGCTATCTATCCAATTTCAGATATCTAGTTGATTCTAGTGATGTATTCTGATATTGTATTTGATTATTGTATTCGAGACATCTGTTGTACCTTATTTAACTCTGATATGTATATAGTAGCTTCATGAACTACTATCTTTTGTTTCCGCTGCAATAATTACTCTATGTCTGTGATCTGTGATTATTCTATTTACTGTATATGTTCAGTTTTGCCAAATTTAAATTAACAATTTGGTATTTTGAATTATTCAAGTCCGACATGTGCGGATGCGAATAGTCCAAAATAGCGGGTCGTTACAGTGAGAGGTTGACGGTGACGGTGGGGCAGATAGAGAGCGTAAAATAGAGTTGGGTTGCCTGCTACACGATGCGATGATGGTTAGCTTTATATATATATATATATATCTATATGTATGTATGTATGTATGTATGTATATATGTATATGTGTGTGTATATATATATATATATATTCGCTTGAGATCCTCCAGGATTAGTTGCTAGCAGTACCTGTGGCTAATGAGTATTCAGATATATTTAAGCAAGTGACTAGATTGCTGCCATATATTGAGATAGAATTCTATAACGATTTGTTGGAGGATGTTAGGCCAGTAGTTATGCCATTGAGGCATATGGAACCCAAAGATAAAAAAGAATTAGAGGTCTAAGTGAATGACATATTGAGGAAAGGGTTCATTCGGAAGAGTATATATGAGTGGGGAGCACTAGTAGTATTTTTTATTGAAGGAATTGGGCCAGTCACAGCGGGTTAAATAGGTTAATTTTTTTTTCATTTTGGATCTTTGTGGGGCTTATGAAGTCTAATTGATTTTAGATCCAATATAAATTATTTTAAATAAAATCTTATTTTATTTAATATATTGATTTAATGAATAATGAATCTATTTTGATTTCAAATTTGAATTTAATTTGAGCATATCCAAATATACTCATGTGTGTATAATGGATGTGCAACATAATATATTTTGTACATAGTTAATATGTACTCTATAGATGTTGGGATTTACACCGTAATGGACACATTGGTCCTTTGTATACACATTAGAAGTCCAAAACATTATTAAAAATTATATGTAAATACAATAATTTTTGATTTTTTTAATAAGTTATTTGGACTAAGTCAATAAATTTAAAAATCATTTTCATGATATCTAATTTGTTTACTTAGTAAAACAGTTTAAAAACATACCTGGATCTATACCTTAAAATTAAGATATTTAAATATATACATTATATATTAAATAAAATATGGTGATATTTTAAATATATAGTAACTGTGAAAAATAATAATACAACTTTTTCATTATGTATGTATATATTTAGTTTAACATTAAAACAATTATTAATCAATTTAACAATATAAATTTACATACACACACACATTAAATGCCTTTTGGCCTATTTTTTTAAATTGAGAATAAAAAAATGTATATTGTTCGACGACGGAATTTCTATTGGTTTAGAAAACCGTCGAACGAATTTAGAAATAAAATTTACCGCAAGCGCACGGCGTACACTTGTAGTACGTGGCGAATACGGGTCGATCCGTAGGGAATTGATGATTTTAAAAATCTATTCAATCAAATTAAACCAAAGTCGAGTGAAAGTTAAGCTAGAGAATTAGAGAATTAACTAACTAACTAAAAGAAAAGAAATGAAAATATAAGAGTTAAATGACAATTTAGAGAATAAATCCACTCTCTAGATCATGTAGTTCAAAACATATGAAATCATGATCTCTCTTTTATGGTCATTAGTGCTTTAATTTATGTGCCTATCATAAGTATGGCATATTTGTGCTATTAGTTAGCCAACATAAGCCATCAAACTTTGACACACCCCTTAAATCACTTACTAACTTTCATGAAAGTTGACAATGAAAATGAAAATGAAATCTATTTTAAGTATGGCCTATTAACTATTGATTAGAAATATAGACCATCAAATTTTAATTTCAAATCACTTTCTTATGCCATAACCATATTTTTATGAAGAGGCATTTGTGTTAGTGATTGTTTAAGCATAGCCTATTTGGTGTCAACAATATAGGATATCAAATTCAAAGCAAGAACAACAAATAAAACACTTCATTGATCATCATTAAGCACAAAAAGAGAGCATGAATTAACAAATAGTTGAAGCTACATAATTAGAGAGCTTCATTACCCCTAAATTGAAGGGGTTTAGCCTCTCATATTTGTCATTTGATTAACAAATGTAGCTAGCAACATGAAAGCAAAAAGAAAGCAAAATGAAAGTTAATGAAAAAGAGAAGCTAATTAACAAGAATTAAAACTAATCTACTTTGCATGAATGTAAACTACACTAATAACATAAGAAGAGAAGAAGCATGTAAATAAAAGAGAATTAACACTGCATAAAAGAAAGAAAAATTACATGAAATAAAATGGCTAAGTAGCCATGGAAAAAGAAGAGAGAAAAGCTTTGATTTATTTCCTAAGCTAAAAACTAAGTAAGAGAGACTAAGAAGAAGAGGGTTACATGAAACATAAGGGGATTTTATACATGTACCCTAATTCATATTTTTGGGGAATGCCCAAAATACCCTCTTAGGAAGTGTGGAGGCCAAGTAATCATTAGCTTCAAACAATCCTCATTTAAGTGTACATGAAGCTATTAATTCCATAAGCATGTGCATTAGCCTCTAATTTGTGCATTAAGGTAGGTGGGTAGGTGGGGTCCTCCATTATCTTCACTTTGAATTATTTCCATCTTCATTTGTTCTCTTCACTCTTGTGCATGCATATATCATCATGTAACCACTTGTAAAATTCACCAAATTTCCTACAAAACAACATAGAAAATTCCAAGTAAATTTTCACAATTTAATAAATGCATAAAAATGACCATTTTGCCCCCTATATGAAGATGAATATGTGACAATTTCAAATAATTTGAATTTTGGTTTAAACAAGTTAAAATATCCAATATGATCATTTATTTAATTTAAATTGATTAAATATGGTGGTAAAAATATGCACATTTACGTGCACATCAAATACCCCCACACTTATCTTTTTATTCGTCCTCGAATAAAGAAAAACTAAGATAAATCCGTTTTCGTAGGGAGCATGATTGCATTGAGCGTATGCAACAAGCCGTTAAACCTCTGGGTGTCCCCAGTAGGACGAGTGTTGTCTCGTGAGGGTTTTCAGCGGATACTACCCACAAAATCCAAATGCAGAATGAAAGTATTTACATAATGCAAGATTTATTTACAAGGAGATGAATGCAAGTTTTTGAAAATATTTACAATGAAGGATTTATTTTTTAAATTAACACAAATAAGTTAAATATAGGTTTTGGTTATTATCTTGAAAATTTAAGTCATTTTACTTGTCAAAATTTCTAATAAAAATCAAGTTATCAAAGAAAATAGACTATAGTTTAACTCGTTGTTTCGGTTGATTACGTAGTGTAACTATGAAATGGATTCTTATCGATTATCAAAGTTCATCAAAGTGGTATTTTTCATTTCTTTTCAATGACAAGTCAAATCAAATAAGTTAAAACGGTGCTTGGATTTCAATTGCTTACTCTCTCCATTATTTTTCTTTTGAAAATTTTGTTGATATTAACAATATTTACATATGCCTAACTCAGATAAACTGAGGCCAGATATATTACCCATGCACTGCCTTGCGGACAGATGTGAGGGGAATACAGAGCATGGAGAGTGAACACACAAGTGTGAACACCTATTGACTATAGGCGTTATTAAAAAGAATTTTTATATATGCACCTAACTCATGTAAATTGAGGCCAGATATACCGATCGTGCACTGCCTTTCGGGCTTACGTAAGAAGGGTACAGAGCATGGCGAGTGAACACACGAGTGTGAACACATGACTCTAGGTGTTTATTAAAAATATATACATATATACAAGAAATATTTTTTTGTTTTTGTGTTGTTTTTTATTGAAAGAGAGAGTTTCGCAAAATTATCTTAGCACTATTTAACTGAGAAGACAAAAAAATGTTATATCCTTTACTTTAAATCAACCACTTTTTAAAACAACGATTTTCAATTAGGATATATTTCATAATTATCACGTATGAATCTCCCTATATACTAGTTAAACCATTATTATTTGTAATCAAACTTCATTTTTATTTTTGTTAAGATGAATAAATTTTCAAAAATTTCAATTTAATAAACCAAAACCATATATTTATCCTATAGTGTTTCTTTTTTTAAAAATAAATCAAAAATGGTTAACAAAAAAAAATTTGTTTTTTTTGTTTTTGAGATTTTTTTAAATTTTGGAAAGAAAAATTAAAAATAAACCATGAAAAATTGAAAAATGATGATGAGTCTCCCCACACACTTGATTTTGACTATGTCCCCACAGTCAACCCAAGTGGAAGGAGAAAAATAAAAATAGAAAAATAAAAAGATGACCTATATTTACATGAAAACGAAAAGATTATTATTTACAAGAGTTCAGAAAGTATATCGTTAAAAAGTACATGAAATGGTCTTCCAAAGACCGATTCATTTGTCTCGTCAAATATACGAGACACAGCTTAAGCTCGAAAAACCAAACCGTAAAAGATTTCAAAATCGAATGTTGATTTGGAAAAACGAATGTCGTTTTATTAAAAATTGTACGAGTCGTTTTATTTTCAATGATTTTTGGGGTTGATAAAACGATTGATTGAAGTTCAAGTTTATTTTCACCAAATTGAAATTCAAGCTGTTCATTGAAAAATTCTTTACAATTATTGATTTCAAAATCAAATTGGTGATTTAAATCTTCCCTGTCAAAGTTTAACGACTCGTTTTCAAAAAGTCCATAAAACTCGTGTTCGTTAAATTCAACTTCGTTTGTTGGATTATCAACAACTTTATTGCATAAAACAAGTTCAAAATTCAAAGTTGTTGTATTCAAATTTTCAGGAAAAGGAAGATCGAGATTTAAATCGAGTTTCTCACCCTCAAAAGAATTGAAATCCAACTCAATTACCGTGTTTTCAACAACTTCATTAAGATTATTATTTTCAATTTCAAAAGTTGTTATTTGAAAATCATCGATTTGGGTAAAAGGATTATTACTTAACTCATCACACCTTGGGATTTGGTTTTGTTGTTCACGTTGTTTCATATAAGTTTCAAACAACGAATCCGTGTGATCATCATAAATTTCGTTCATTTGTTCAACAAAATCCAATTTATAATTATTAGCTTGAGGATTTTCGATTTGGATTTGTTGAGAACAAAAAATTTCACTTGCATCATAGTCGAGATTATTTCCATTGCCAAAATTATTTGAAAAGTGGATCACATTTTCGTTTTGATTTTGAAATTCATTTTGGAGTTCAAAATTGAATTGGCATGGGTTATACTCGAAATCGTTTGAATTTTGAAGTGAATTCAAATTTTGATTATTTTGAAAACTTTGATTTGAATCATTGCCCAAATATGAATTACACAATTCATTTATCATTTGATTTTATTGTGTAGAGATTTCAAGTAAAGACGAAATGATCTTTTCAAGATTTGAGGGTTGGTCAACGTTTTGAAAATTTTGTGGTTCAAAACTTGAATCATTTAAGCAATAGTTGTTGTTAAAATATCCATACGAATTTGGAGTGAAATCATATGGTTTATATTGATTTTCACAACTATTGTAAAATTCAAGTAAGTGGGGAAACTCGGACATTTTAAAGAATGTTTTTGTTTTTTTTGTAAAGGAAAAATATTTTGAAATAAAATTTATTTTTCAAAAGGGAAATCGATTTTTGTTTTGTATTTTGGTTTTTTAATTTTTTCTTTGTTTTAGAGAAGGTTTTAATTTTTTTTTTGGATTTTGGTTTTTTTTTCTAAATTTTTTTGGATTTTTAAAATTCCAAAGAAAAGAGATTTAAAAATTTCAATGGAAAAAGGAAAAGGAATATTCATAATTTTTTTTAGTTTGGATTTTGAAATTATTTTCTTTTAAATATGCAAGAACTAATGCAACTAAATGAATGCAAGGGTCTAATTACAAATGATTTATCCTAAGTTAACCCAAAATTGTATAATCACACACTGTCTTAAATCAACAAGATAGTTCTCAGCCAAGTAACGGACAGGAGTTATCAGAGGAACAACCACTATAATATTTAGGAATCACCGTAATATTTATAAATGGTTATTACTCTGCCGTAGCCTAGACACCAAGAAAGTAAATTGTTCAAAGAAGACAACTTGTCAATATACAATTAAGAGCTATCGATGTCCAACCGTTATTATTAACAAATTCTAGGATGAAATGCAAAGCAGAAATTAAATGTGTATTAACAATGCAACTACGAATGAAATTTCTGTTTTTGTTTTTTGATTTTTTTTATTTTTGATTTTTTTTCCTAAAATGCAAGTAAACAACAATGCAAGGAAAATACAAACTAGAGAAGAAAGCAAAAAAAAAATTAAACAAGCAAGCGGATCAGTTTTATAGCAGTAACTCCTCTTCTTCTGAAATTCTGCTTTGTCAACCTAAAATAAAAACAAAATATACACAATTTTTTTATATCAAAGAAAGACTAAAACAAATGAAAAAATAGAATAAACTAAACCCAAACAAATTCACAACAACCGCACCTTTTTTTTTAATTCCAAATTTTTTTTGGGAAGGAAACTTAAAAGTGAAGTTTTACTTAAAAAAAAGGAAAGAGAGAGAGAAAAAAATAATAATAAAAAGAGACCCAACAAGGAATAACGTTTATCAAAATAAACTAAACTACACTTAAACAAAGACTCGCAACCTATTATCAAACTTTACAAAATTTATCTCTGGCCGAAGAAACAAACTAGTCTTTACAAAAAAACATTTATCAAACGCGGAAACAACTCACTTTATTCAACCCAAATAATATAAAACCCGAAATTCATTTCTACATCCTCGTGAATTTTCAAATCAAGATTAAAATTAAAGTTCAAAATCAAAATTTGAAGAACGAAGTTGCAATTGATTTCGATTATCGAGCGAAGGTTGTTTGAGGTAGGAGGAGTTCGTCGAGAGGTTTGGGTTTCGAGTTGCTCGCGATAGTTGAAGTCGATGTTGAGGATGCTGCGGTTTGTTTTGGGTTCGCTTGGTGATGAATTTGTGGGGGTGTTTGCGGTAGCTGCTGTAGTTGAAGTTAGGAGTTTTGGAGAGGTGGTCGGGAATGTTAGTTGAAGCTGCAGTATGGTTGAGGAGTTCAGAAGTGATGATTGCTGTAGTTGTCAGGCGTGGTTGATAGAAGGATTCTAAATGTGCTGTCGAGGGTTGCAGATTGTGTTTCAGGTAGTGAGGACTGAGGATGGTAAAGTTTGAGTAGTATTCGATGATCAGAACTTGGATGATGTGGAGAAGGCAAGTAAGTGTTGAAGTTGATGGGGGGTTGTTCGATGATGGTGAATGTTGTGTATTAAGAAGGAGATGACAGTGCTATTGTATTTGATTGAACGGTATTGACAGTAGTTGAAAACTGGATGTGATCACGGTAGTTATGGCAATAGAGGTGCTGAAGCCGGTTGAAGTGTGATGTGAATGATCAGAATACAAGGCAGGGGTTTGATTTGTGGAGTGGTTGAAGTGTGAACCGGTTACAACACAGTCAGATGGTAGGATGCTGGTTTGTGGAAATGGCAGTTCTTAGTTGCAGAGGTGTGACTACAGTTGTGGTCGAGGCAAGTAGATGGTCAGTTTGTCTTTTTTTTCTTTGAATGGTGGTTGTCAACGTGAAGTTTTGATGAGATGGTAGTATGGGTAGTACTGAAGGTGAGGTAGAAATGTTGAGATGCTGTAGTTTGGTAACTGCAGTGATGTATGGTGGTAATTGAAGGTCGATAAGGGGTTGTAGCAGATTGGTTCAGGTGGATGATTGTGGTAGTCACTGATTTGTTTAAAGTGAATGGAAAAATGCAAAGCACAATTTAAGGGCAGGGGATAGTTTCGTTGTTGCACTGTTGAATGATGTAGGGGTGATGTTTTGTAGACTGGGGGAGGATAATGTATGTGGTAAGGCAGTGTATGGGGTAGTAAGAAGGGGAGTGCTGAATGGTTGAATGCAATCCGTATGCACGCAGTTTTGTATGTGCAGTAAGAAGTTTATAAATGTTGGCAGTGGTGAGCTGCTGTTTTGGTGAGATAGAAGGAAAATGTGAATAGCAGGGGAATGTTGCAAGCTGGTGGCTTTGTGAATGCAGTTTGAAGTGTTGTTTTGGGGCAGTGGTATGGATATGATGGCAATGGAAGAGAAGTGGTGGTTGTATCAACAGGAGTTGTTGAGAAGTATAGGTAGGGGAACAAAGGCAAGTAGAAGTTGGTTGTGGTTGTGGGTTGCTAAACAGTGAAGTGCAATGGATAGATTTGTGGATTTGAATATGGTGGAGTTGTAGTTGAGTGTTGTATGTAGGGTGGATGAGTGGTGATAGTTTGAGGCAAGCAATTGTATGGAAAGGACACAGAAATGATGGTTTGAGTAGCAATTTAACAGTAATAGGCAAACAGAGAAGGAATGCAATGAAAATGCAGTTTTGAATTTACAAAGGGATATGCAGTTTTGTAAAAAAAAGGAATGTAGTTGTAAATGAAAATGCAAATTGAATGCAATAAAATATTTTGTTTTTGTTTTTGTTTTTTTTAAATATGGAGATGTAAATGCAAAATGAAAAGAAAACAAGAGTCACACAAATCAAAATGGAAGCAAAAATATCACACAACACATGAATTTTTATTTTTATTTTTCAAATACAAAATAACACACAAACAAACACACAATAATACCACACAAAAATAATCCGAAAAATAGAAATTTAAAATCAAAGCAATTCCCCGGCAACGGTGCCAAAAACTTGTTCGACGATGGAATTTCTATCGGATTAGAAAACCGTCGAACGAATTTAGAAATAAAATTTACCGCAATCGCACGGCGTACACTTGTAGTACGTGGTGAATACGGGACGATCCGTAGGAAATTGATGATTTTAAAAATCTATTCAATCAAATTAAACCAAAGTCGAGTAAAAGTTAAGCTAGAGAATTAGAGAATTAACTAACTAACTAAAAGAAAAGAAATGCAAATATAAGAGTTAAATGACAATTTAGAGAATAAATCCACTCTCTAGATCATGTAGTTCAACACATATGAAATCATGATTCTCTTTTATGGTCATTAGTGCTTTAATTGATGTGTCTATCATAAGTATGGCATATTTGTGCTATTAGTTAGCCAACATAAGCCATCAAACTTGACACACCCCTTAAATCACTTACTAACTTTCATGAAACTTGGCAATGAAAATGAAAATGAAATCTATTTTAAGTATGGCCTATTAACTATTGATTGGAAATATAGACCATCAAATTTTAATTTCAAATCACTTTCTTATGCCATAATCATATTTTGATGAAGAGGCATTTGTGTTAGTGATTGTTTCAGCATAGCCTATTTGGTGTCAACAATATAGGCTATCAAATTCAAAGTAAGAACAACAAATAAAACACTTCATTGATCATCATTAAGCACAAAAAGAGAGCATGAATTAACAAATAGTTGAAGCTACATAATTAGAGAGCTTCATTACCCCTAAATTAAAGGGGTTTAGCCTCTCATATTTGTCATTTGATTAACAAATGTAGCTAGCAACATGAAAGCAAAAAGAAAGGAAAATGAAAGCTAATGAAAAAGAGAAGCTAATTAACAAGAATTAAAACTAATCTACTTTGCATGAATGTAAACTACACTACTAACATAAGAAGAGAAGAAGCATATAAATAAAAGAGAATTAACATTGCATAAAAGAAAGAAAATTACATGAAATAAAATGGCTATGTAGCCACGGAAAAAGAAGAGAGAAAAGATTTGATTTATTTCCTAAGCTAAAAACTAAGTAAGAGAGACTAAGAAGAAGAGGGTTACATGAAACATAAGGGGATTTTATACATGTGTTAAACCCTAATTCATATTTTTGGGGAATGCCCAAAATACCCTCTTAGGAAGTGTGGAGGCCAAGTAATCATTAGCTTCAAATAATCCTCATTTAAGTGTACATGAAGCCATTAATTCCATAAGCATGTGCATTAGCCTCTAATTTGTACATTAAGGTAGGTGGGTAGGTGGGGTCCTCCATTATCTTCACTTTGAATTATTTCCATCTTCATTTGTTCTCCACTCTTGTGCATGCATATATCATCATGTAACCACTTGTAAATTCACCAAATTTCCTACAAAACAACATCGAAAATTCCAAGTAAATTTTTACAATTTAATAAATGCATAAAAATGATCATTTTGCCCCTATATGAAGATGAATAAGTGACAATTTCAAATAATTTGAATTTTGGTTTAAATAAGTTAAAATACCCAATATAATTATTTATTTAATTTAAATAGATTAAATATGGGGGTAAAAATATGCACATTTACGTGCTCATCATATATCCTATAAACTAATTTATTAAATGTGTGTGTATGTATAAATAATATTATATATATATTAATATATATACACACACTTTTAAATGTTAGTATTTAATTTATGTTTATTAATAAATTAAAAAAAATTCGAAACTTATTTTTTTAAAATAAAAGAAATACTATATATATAATATAAATAGTTTTCAATTAATAAAATAATTTTTAATGATATTAAAAATTAAAAACACTTAAAATTCCCATAGAGTATGACATATAAAAAAGTTCATTTTTAATATAAATTAATATAAGTAATAGATGGTGAAAGATTCAGATTCAGAATTATATATAAATACACACACGAATGTAGAATAATACTATTAAATTGGACAACGTTTGTGCATTTAAATTCGTTCAAATATAACTATAGAACTATACTAAAATGATGATATAGTAATTATATATAATAAAATGTTACCCCAAAGGCGTTGCCCTAGACTTGCATCTTGATTGGTAGACTTTCTTAGATTCAATCTTGATCTGAGCTCATAGCAATGTAATTGCTTGGAGACCCTCTTTGATTTTGATTTGATATTGTATTTTGGGTCAGTAATGTTCAGCCAAGGGAAGGGATAGGAAGTGGCGGCTATAGCAGAGGTAAGATTGAAGGTTCAGTAACCAAGCAGTGAAGGGGTAAAGAGATATTTAAAGAAAAGCTAGGGAGAATTTCTTCTCATATTATAGTATAACATTTACTTAGTTCTAACATTTAATACTTCAGAAATCCATCCTTTGTTCCATGTATGGCCTGCCATACATAAGGCAATAATGGGCCCTTAAACACTTCAAACCTATTAGTAATTGTTAACCCGCCTTTTGGCAAGGCCGTAGATTGGCGGAATTAACTAAATTGACTACTCGTTCGTCGAGGTTGGTCCATGAAGGATTTAGTCAACCGGATGGATAGACAGTCAGTCAGGGATGGTTCAATATGCATGGCTCGGCCTAGGTAGGTTGGCTGATGTCGCTCGGCATTTGGGTGGTTCGGCAATTGATGGTGGCCCAGCACTTGGATGGTTCGGTCGTAGGTGGCTCGGCATTGGTGGGATGGTTCGGCGTTAGAGGCGGCTCGGCATGGTTTGAGTTGGCAAGGTGATGTGGGTCGGCAACGTACATCGCTCGGCATCGGAAGTCGTTCGGCATTGGACGTCGTTCGGCATTGCACATCGCTCGGCATTGGATGTCGTTCGGCATTGCACATCGCTCGGCATCGGAAGTCGTTCGGCATTGGACGCCGTTCGGCATTGCACATCGCTCGGCATTGGAAGTCGATCGGCATTAGAGGTCGTTCGGCATTGGTGGTCGTTCGGCATCAGGGAGGTATAGGTCGTTCGGCATTGTTCGTCGTTCGGCATCAGGGAGTTATGGGTCGTTCGGCATTGGTGGTCGTTCGGCATCAGCGAGGTATAGGTCGTTCGGCATTGGTGGTCATTCGGCATCAGGGAGGTATAGGTCGTTCGGCACTTGGGTGAGTGTTACTTTAACTGGAGTTTGGCCTAGGCTTTAGGTCATGTTACTTCGAGTCGTGGAGCATTTCACTTCGGGTCATTACCATGGTTACTTTGGGTCGGCCAATGGACGACTTGGGGTTGGTTGAGGTGAAGGGTGTGAGCTCGGACGAAGTCTTAATGGGCCTGTATCACTTGAGAAGCCCAATTACTTAGTTTTGCCTATAAATACAGCATGTGAGGGTTCAGAAAAGGGATCTTCTTTCTGCTCTCTTACTTTCTCTTTTCTAAGGCTAACACAACTCTGCCATTTTGTAACTGTAATCGATTATTACAGCAATAAAAAGCGAACTTCTAAGTGGACGTAGGCCGGAGTTAGCCGAACCACTATAAAATCTGTTGTTCTTTACTGCTTTCATTTTAACTTTTACTATTCTTCACGTTATTACTTTCTACATACATTCTGTCTGTGAGCTGTGACTGGTATTTGGTGCTTTCAACTAGATTTGGGTGTTAGTGACCAATTTTGGCGCTAACAGTAATTAATTACAATTAAATAAAATTTAAATGTGTATCTATATCGTATACTGAATCATTCATATGTAACTTTTATATATGCACCCAATTAATCACTTTTGGAACCATAAAATACTAATAGCACCCAATCATCGCATAAATAAATAATTAATATTAATAAATTCATAATAATTATAAATCCATTAAATCATGAGGTATTTCGAAGAGTCTACCAATGCATTTGTATTACTTGCAAGTGTAAATTCAATTGGCAATTAATACCGAATAATTCGAATATTAATGTTCAGACGTCACCTTAGCTAGTGGTGTGACAGTATGGCTAAATTCATTGCTAATACATCTTTTGGTAAAATCCTATTTTACTATTTTAAGTAGTACCTAGTGATAACAGTTATTTAAAGCAATTGTCTTCACCAAAACTATATCACTCTAGGACTTACATAATTTGGTTATGGCCAAAATTTCAACATCGTCCGCATTCAACTTGGTTAGTCCAAACACAAAGTTCTTAGTTCAATAATAACAACTATATTAACCATACCACTATTGCCAAAGACTTTGACTTTGAGTTGACTACGGATAACTGTGTATTAACCTCATATAACAGAGAAGACAGATTCTCTATTGAACAGTGTTTTACTTCCAATGCTTCAACTCAGACCCAACTATAGTCGTTCATTGGACGTTGTGCCACGATTTAACTATAATCAAAGTAGAAAATCCATAGTGAAGTTCAACAATATTCTCTAGTCGAGAGAACTGTGTAATATCGTCATTTCGAGATTCTTTGTCCGATTTTAGTTATATTAACCAATGGAAAACTCTCAAGTAAGTCATTCCATAGCCATCTAATAACCATCAGTATGTAACCTTTAGTGCCCGCGGCAACAATGAGTAATACATTGCCGAATATTTGGAGAGCGTTACGTACTCTAGTCTCAACAGATGTATTGATATCCTATCTCGAAACATCTTGACTAAGAATATTTAAAATAATATGTTATTTTTAATGTGATAAATTTCTCACGATTACAATACTTTGTAATTGCTATCACATGACATATCATTTAATATTTTCTATTTAATATACTTAAATTAAATAATTAATTAACATGACATGGTATGACAACTATATAATGGAAAGAAAAACACCCAAACGAGATTTTATTACAAAGATAATAATTTACAATAGATTACAAAATTTCCCTAGGGCATATCCCTAGCTCTAGCATCCACTAAGGCAGATCTTTGAGTCTTTGTGTGGATTATCGTAAGCTTAATAAGGTGATGAGGAAGAATACGCTTCCACTCCCACACATTGATGACTTGTTTGATCAAGCTCCACAATGCGAAGGTGTTTTCTTGGTTGGACTTAGCGATGGGGTTCCACCAACTAAGAGTGGTAAGAGGGGTGTGTTGATTATTGCACCTTATGCCATTTGGGATTTTATGAGTGGTCGGTTATGTCGTTTGGCTTAACAAATGCACTGACATACATTATTGATCTTATAAACCGTGTCTTTAGAGATCAACTAAATAGGTTTATACTTGTGCTCATCAATGATATTCTTATCAATTCATGGATAGAGGAAGAACACAAGCAGCACTTGAGGACTGTACTATAGGTGTTGAAGAGGAATTGCTAAAGGCTATGTTTTCAAAATTTCATTTCTGGAGGAGAGACATGGGATTCTTATGTCATGTTGTCTCGAAGTGGGCCATTGTAGTGGATCTTGAATCACCCCACACCCCTTAGTATACCCAAAAGGATTCACTAAAAGGTGTGGTGCATTGTAGGTATAACTAAAACTAGCAGAGACTAAGATTCACAAGACAAAAACTAAATAATAATAATAATAACACAGTGGAAACAATTATAGTATTTTGCTAAAAATCAAACTCCATAATATAAGATGATAAGAATAAGTCACCAAATACCAAATACATCATATGTCAAAGTACCCATACATGTCTCGTGAAATCAAAAACCATAGTCTCAAATAAACCAGAGTACAACTTTCCCCAAAAAGTTCCAGTTACAACAAAGGAAACTAAAAACTGGAAATACAGAAAATGAATACATGATAGAATCTCTGCCAAAGAAGTCTCCACGAATCTGCAGTCTACCGTCCTTGTCCCTAATTGCCTAGGGGGGAAAATGGGAAAATAGAGAAGTGGGTCAAACTAAAAGTCTGGTGAATGATAGTAATCACTAGTATTTTTAAGAAAAGTAAAGGTAACAGGCTTTACAATAGTTCTAGTATTAAAAAAGAAACAAAGGAAATAGAAGGAAAGATAAAGCTGGAAATAAGTACAAATTAACTATTGCTAAATTAATATGATAGGTTAACTTTGATTGTTTACACTTGTCTTGATAGCTGTTTTGATTAGGCAGAAATCCTAAGTCTACCCTTTGATCAGCCGGCTACTCTATAGTACCTACTATGGACTAGACACTATATAACTCCCTACACAGAAGGAAATGGTTTCTACAAAAGATACACATAGTACCTACTATGGACTAGACGATATATAGTTCCCTACACAGAAGGCAATAGTGCCTACGAAAGGCACACATACTAAGCGCTTGGAACTGATAACGATTACTGAGCATCCGAATGGAAGTTGCATGCGTAACCGCCACCATGCTCATGTTACCTTTTGTTCCACCTATTGGGTCTTCCTATTACCTCAAGCTCCAGCATAAGCGTGCCCCTCATCTCACTTCAGGCTAATGTGAGACCACCGTGTCCATAGAAGATAGGGGAAATGCTATTCGTACTGGCCCGTCGTCCAAACAGTATCTAGTTGCGCCCCTTGTCCAAATCCCCATGATTTGATCTTCTATTTATTGACCAATTACTACCATTATTAGCATAAGCGTGCCCTCATCTCACTTCAGGAAAATGTGAGACCACCATTTTGTCTAATAGGGAATGCTATTTGGTACAGGTCCTACTTTAATTCTTTGCTTATTAACTTAGATAAATTATTTAAATAAGCCTTTATTATTATTCTGACTATCAATGCTTATTAATTTATACTAAGTTTTAAAATAAGCCTCATTCTATTCTGTTTTCTTATTATAACCTACATTATAATCATGCTTATTACTTAACCCAAGGCCTAAGTGTGAAAATAAGCTTCTTTCATCTTTTACTCTTTTTAGTTATAATTCTAAGTTATAACTAGGCCAATTTCTTTAATTTAGTCCAATTCTAATATTTACATCACAATTTTAGTCAAATTCCATTTTTATTACAGTCTTTACAATTTACATCTTACCTTCCGTTATTTCAGTATTCTTTTAATTTAATCCAAATTCATGTTTAATCTATTCTAATCCATTCGCGAAGAAAAAGGAGAAATAGAAGAAAACTAAAAATAGAAGAAAATCCAAAGCGTAAGGGAAGATGTAAATAAAGCATAAATGACAGTAAGTAATTAAAAATACTGTAAATAAATGTAATTAAACGAAAAAGATATAATTAATAGAAATTAACTATGAATAACTTAAAAGAATAGATAAAAAGAAATAGACTGAAAATAAATCTAAAACTGAATATAACTGATAAAAAGGCATTTCCAAAATCGTAGAAAAACTAAAACTATTGGAAAATCTATTATTTTAAATTGCTTAAAAAAATCTAAATAATTACAACCACTCACCTGTAGTCCAAAGCTCTTCCCTTTAGGTCTTCCCAGAACCACTTGGGGTTGTTAAATATTTTAATTTAAAATGATTTTCTCCTTAGAAAATTATGTCGTTTAGGGTCCTTCCTGAAAAGGTGAACCCAATTGGATAAAATCTTAGAGTGAAAAAGTGTTAGGCCTAGGGTCTTATTTATAGGGGTAGAAGTGGATCTCAGACCGTTAGATTTGGGGATAGAATAGGATGCAACCACGTCATAGGCTGAATAGGAGCCATCGGATGGAAGCACGAAGGGACCAGATTGAACAAAAGAATGAAATTGACGTGTTAAAATCGCACAACACGAAGAAAAAATTTCTTCGCCTCACAAACGTTGGTTGGTCGACCTACAGGTCGACTGCCCATAGTGCCAGGTCGACCAGCCGGTCGACCTAGGCCTTGGGATGGTCGACCTCCCTATATATATATATTCGTTTATCTTGTTAATTCTGTATCTTGCTCATATAAGCTTGGATCCTGACGTTCTATATAAGGAAATTAACCAAAAAATTACCGCGGACACAATGGTTCAACTCCCATGGCACAATTCTGATAATTTCACAAAGATATTTTATCATTTCATTTATTCGTTAATTAATTATTATAGCTTAAATTTCAGGTTGTTGCAGATCTTGTTGAGGTGGCAGCAGTCCAAGATTGGGATAGTACTAAGAATGCTATAGATGGGAGGAGTTTCCTTGGATTAGTGGGTTATTATAAACAATTCATAAAGGACTTCTCGAAGGCGACAGCATCATTGACCAATTTAACAAAGAAAAATTGGACCTTTACTTGGGCGCGAGGTTTGAACATGCTTTCGTTGGTTCTAAAGTGCGGTTGACATGTGCATCCGGTGTTGGTCATTCCAACTGGGAATGAGGAGATGATAGTATACATAGATGCTTGTAGTAGTGGATTAGACACGATAATTATGTAGAAGGGTAAGCTTGATGCATACGCGAGTAGGCAACTAAAACTGCATAAGAAGAAGTACTTGACCCATGATTTGGAGTTGGTGGTGATAGTATTCGCATTGAAGATATGGAGACACCTTAATGAAAACCAAATCTCCTGTCTTAAATTCAACGTCCCTTCTCCGCTTGTCTGCATAAGATTTCTGCTTATCTTGGGCTATCTTCATCCTCCTCCTAATCAAATCTACCTTCTCTGAAGTCTCCCTAACCATGTCGGGACCAAGTAGCAATCTATCCGTAGACTCCAACCAACATGAAGGCGACTTGCACGGTCATCCATAAAGAGCTTCAAAAGGTGCCATCCCGATGCTAGCTTGAAAACTATTGTTATAAGCAAATTCCACTAAAGGAAGATGCTCCTTCCAAGTTCCTCCAAAATCAAGAATACACTTCCTCAACAAATCCTCAAGAACTCTAATAACTCTCTCTATTTGGCCATTTGTCTGAGAGTGATAGGCCATACTCAATCTAAGCTGCATCCCTAGAGCCTCTTGCAAGCTTCTCCAAAACTTGCTAGTAAAGATAGGGTCTCTATCGCTCACTATGCTAGAGGGAATTCCATGAAGTCGGACTATCTCACGAACATATAGGGATGCCAAATAAGGTGATGTCCCCTTACTCTTAACTAGAATGAAGTGGGCGCTCTTAGTCAAGCGATCTACAATCACCCAAATACTGGTATTCCCCTTCCTAGATCGGGGTAAACCATATATGAAGTCCATCGAAACACTATCCCACTTCCATTCGGGTACATCCAATGGCTGAAGTAATCCATCGGGCTTCTGCTGCTCTGCCTTAACCCTTTGGCACACAAGACAACTAGCTACAAACTCTGCCACATCCTTCTTCATGCCACTCTAATATAATACTCTCTTCATGTCCCTATACATCTTATCACCACCCGGATGAATTATCATACGCGAATTGTGTGCCTCTGCTAGAACTGCACTCACCAAATCACTAGTGCGGGGAACACAAAGTCTTCCTTCTCTCCTTAGCGACCCTTCACTATCGATGGAATAGCATTGGAGATGTCTAGAGACCTCTCCTCTACTAATCCTCTCTATAATATCAACAAGCTTTGAATCCTCTCGCTGCCTCGAGACAATCTGATCTATGAGGGTAGGCTTCACCTCAAGTGCTGCTAACAATCCAAGGGTAATGTTCGTAAAGGGCTTAAAATCAAAGGTGGAAATAAACTCTAGGCTTTTCCACTCCACGAACAATGGACTAAGGGTTGCTCTCTTCCTACTCAACGCATCCACAACTATGTTTCCCTTACCAAGGGTATAAGCTATCTCAAAGTCATATGATGCTAAAAACTCCATCCAACGCTACTACCTCAAGTTTAAATCCTTCTGTGAGAATAGGCACTTCAATGATTTATGGTCAGTGAACAGCTCGAACCTTTCTCCTAGCAAGTAATGCCTCCAAGACTTGAGTGCGAAAACAATAGCAACTAGATCTAAATCATGGGTGGGGTAGTTCTTCTCATGAATCCTGTACTATCTACTTCCATAACATAATACCCTCCCTTCTTGCATTAATACTGCTCCAAGACCCATCTTACATGCATCAGTGTATACAGTAAAAGGCTTAGCTCCGTCGGGTAAAGCTAACACTGGCGCACTAGTAAGGGCTCTCTTTAGCATCATAAAGGAATCCTCACAATCCATGTCCCACATGAATGTCGCATCTTCTTAGTGAGGCGAGTAAGCGATGCTGAGATCTTAGCAAAATCACTGATAAACTTCCTATAAAAACCAGCCAAACCTAGGAAGCTTCTAACTTCGGTAACGTTCTTGGGGGCCTTCCATTCTTGCACTGCTATTACCTTAGCAGGATCAACAGCTAAACCCTCTCTTCAGACTACATGCCATAAGAAACGCACCTCCTCACGCCAAAAGTGACACTTCGATAACTTTGCCTTCAACTGACGATCACGAAGTGTACGAAGAACCTCCTCTAGATGAATAGCATGCTCCTCCATACTCTTGGAAAACACTAAAATGTCGTCCACGAATACTACTACGAACTTATTTAGGACATCTCTAAAAACACGGCTCATCAAATCCACAAAAAAGGCTGGGGCATTGGTTAGCCCAAACGGCATAACCAACCACTCAAAGAATCTGTCGGGTGTCCTAAATGATGTCTTATCGATGCTATCGTCAGCGACTCTAAGCTGATGAATTCCGGTTGCCAAATCAAGCTGAGAAAATACTGAAGAGCCAACTAGCTGATCGAAAAGATCGTCTATCCAAGGAAGTGGGTAACGGTTCTCCTTAGTGAGCTTGTTCAACTCTCTATAGTCTACGCAAAGTCGAAGGGAACCATTCGCCTTTGTAGCGAAGACGACTGGCGCTCCCCACTCAGGTATGCTCCGTCTGATGAAGCCTTTCTCCAATAGCTCACCAATCTGCTTACTTAACTCCTTCCTCTCCTTAGGAGCCATATGTCTCACGGGCAATGCCACTGGCTTAGCATTGTCATTAAGGTAGATCCTAAAGTTGATCTCTCTCTTAAGAGGTAGTCCCCTAACCTCCTCAAAGACGTCTGGAAAATCACTGACGACTGGAACTAAATCCAACTCTACTAGTGATGAATCAAGGGAATAAAGGAAGCTCAACATGACTGACCCCTATTGGTCGCATGAAACCTCGAGAGTCCTACCGCTGCATGTCTCTAGTCTAACGACTCTCCTCTCGCGGTCCAATATCGCTCTATAAGTGGATAACCAATCCATCCCCAAAATCATCCCATACCTCGAAAATTTTAGTACATAGGTGTCATGGTCAAACTCTATGCCTAGGATAAAAATTTTCAAACCACTACAAATCATGGATAAATGTGTCGATCCTTCTATGGAGTTTGAAACAACTATGGGGTCTACTATTAAAGAGATTTCTAAGTGTAAACAATCAACCAAGGAACTAAAAATGAAAGAGTGATGCTCTAGAATCAAAAAGAGTCCGAATAGAAAATCCGAAATAGAGATCAAACCTTCCACGGTGACTTTCTTACCTCTACATGGTCCGCTGCTATAAGGTGCTGCATCCAAAGCTTGTACCTGCGCTGTAGGTGCACTCGCTCCCTGCCACGTCTTCTGAGGACAAAATCTACTAAGGTGACCGAGCTGTCCACAACTATAACACTTTTCCTTCATTTTATCCTTCTTGCAGTCCCTTTCGTATTGTCCAACCAATCCACAACTATTTCATTTCTCACCTTTCTTGATCTACTTTTGAGGTCCTCCTCCTTTCTTTTTATTCTTATCCTTCTTATCTTTCAACCACTTCTTGTTAGAATTCTCTGACTTAGGGACCTCCTTAAGCTCTCCTTCCTTAGCTGCATCAGACATGAGGGTCGTCTCTACCAATGACTCATATGTAGATCCCATCGGTACATGCGTTAATAACAACCCTTGGAGGGGTTGATTCAATCCCTTAGCAAACTTTATGGCCTTCTTGTGTGGTGTATTGAAAAGCTCCATCCCAAACCGCGACAACTCATTAAATTAATTGATATACTCCTTTACCGAAAGACTTCCTTTCTTCAAACTAATGAATCTTTCCAACTGCATGCTTTCTTCTACTTATGACAAAAAATTCCTCTCAAACCTTTCGCGGAATCCATCCCAACCAACGTTTCTACCTTCCAACTCAAAAATCTCCCACCAATAAGAAGCCTCTCCTTTCAGCTGCCAAGATGCAAGCTGAACTCTATGCTGGTCCTCCAATCCTAACAGCCCAAATATTCGCTCCGTATTTCTCAACCAAGCTCGTGCCTCCATGAAATCCTCCATACCAGAAAACTTCTTGCCTCCTAGATTAGCGAAGTCCTTGCATAGCTTAGAGAAATTGGCTGCTACAGGTGGATTAATGGGATCTCCACCCACTGGTGCTGGATTGGGCGCTTGCCCTTGCACCTCTGGTGTCGTAGCTTGAAGGTATCTATGAAACCGGACTGGGACTTGGACACCCTCGGGAAGATTAGGGGCATCCGCCATGCTATGCAAAGAAAAAGAGAATCTAGGCTTGAAAGAATCGAAAGAAGATTGAACTGGACTTTGAGGATATTTTTATAAAAACTCTTTTATACTTGAAAACTATCTCTATAATAAGAGTTTCTTTCTGAAAAATAGTTTGAAAATAGGTTACTTTCCAAAAATACTTTACTTTTAAAACACGTTTTTAGAAGTCCTGTAACCTTAGGCTCCGATACCAAGTGAAACACCCCACACCCCTTAGTATAACCAAAAAGGACACACTAAAAGATGTGGTGCGTTGTAGGTATAGCTAAAACTTTACAGGGACTAAGATTCACAAGACAAATAAATAATAACAGCGGAAACATTTAAATGGTAACTTCATTGCTCCAGAAAATAAGTCTTAAAGATCAAGTATGTCAAAACCAAGTACACATGTCTCGTGAAAAATATAATCTCAGTCACATCATCAGAGTATATAAAAATAACCATCCCCCTCAGAAGTACCAGTACATAAAAATCCAAATGAAACTGAAAAGAAGAAGAATACATGAAGAATATCCAAGAATATCTCCCCAAAAAAGCAGAAATCTATTGTCCTTGCCTCTGCTGGCCTATGGGGGAAAAAGGGAAAATAGAGAAGTGGGTCAGACTAAAAGCCTGGTGAGTGGGAGTAATTACTAGTACTTTTAAGCAAGATAAAGATAATAGACTTAGCAACAGTTCTAGCATAAAAGGAAATAAAGGAAAGATAAAACTGAAATAAAATATTATTTAACCTTTTGCTTTGATAGTGATTGTTTGCACTTGTCTTAGATAGCTGCTTTGATTAGGCTGAAATCCTAATCCTATTTTAATTAGGCTAAAGTCCTAATTCTACCCTTTGATCGGCCTTTTATCTCTGTTGTGCCACCATGAGCTAGTCCTATCCTGTGGGTCCCACAGCAAAAGGACATCTGTTTAGCATTTTGGAACTCAATAGCGACTTATCTCCCTACTTTGAGACCGCACGCTCAGCCACCACCGGTTCGCACTATCTGTTGCTCCCTCTTTTGAGCTCTTATCTTCCTACTTCAGCATAAGCATTCCCAACCTCACCTGATCTGTTGTGAGACCATCAATTCTAGTCTGATAGGGTCCTGTCCAGCCTTACCTATGTGTTTTGTGAGACCATCAGTCCTAGTCTGAAAGGGGAATGCTGCCGGTACGGGTCCTAACAAACAAATTCTAATTGCGCCCCTTGCCCAAATCCCCTGATTTGAGCTTCTATTTGTCGACCACTTATATACCTACTTCAGCATAAGTGTGTCCCAGCCTCACCTAATATATTATGAGACCATCAGTTCCGGACTGAAGCGGAATGCTGCCTGTACGGGTCCTACTTCTATCTTTGCTTATTAACTTGCTGTAAGTTTTAAAATAAGCTTCTTTTGTTATTTTTGCTCTGTTTGCTTATTAACTTAATCTAAGTATTAAAATAAGCCTCATCTGTTCTTTTTGCTTAATTATAACCTACGTTATAATTTCTCTTTTATTCTATCTTTTTAGTTATAACTACTAGTTATAAACATACTTGCAAATGTCTCAAATTTTCCTATTTCAGTCTATCTTCTTTTTATTACAGTTATTCTTATTTACATCAAATTTCTATAAATTTAGTATTCTAATATTTTAGTCCATATTAGCGAATTATCCACTTTTTATTATTTTATTCGTGTAAAAAGGAATAAAAAGAAACTAACATTTACAGGCTGAATTCTAACGTAAAACAGATGTAAATAAACTGTAAATAACTGTAAATAACAGCAAATAAATGAATAAAATAGTTAAAATAAAAATAGCTGAATAAAATAGACTGAAAAGAACTTTAAAAATTAACTGCAAATAACTTGTATAAAAACTGTCCCAAAATTTCAGAAAAACTACAACTATTGAGAACTCTATTATTTTAAATTACTTAAAAATCTAAAATAATTACTTAAACGCTCACATGTTGTCCTCGGCTCTAGTCCTCGGTCTTCCTTGATCCACTCCTAGAGCGTAAATATTTTTTTCAAAAAGATTCTCTCCTTACACGAATTTTATTTCTATGGTCCAGCCTCTCTGGCAATGAACCCGAATAGGAGAAAATATGAATGAAAAAAACAGCTATGCCTAAGGTCTTATTTATAGTATCACTTAGGGATCTTAGACCATTGGATTTGAAGATTAAATCTGGTGCAACCACGTCATAGGCTCGATGGGAACCGTCGGATGGAAGCACGGACGCACAAGATGGAATAAAAATAGCAAAACACATCACAGTTTAATCTGGATGAAAATTCGTCCATATACTAAGGCGGGTTGACACCCAGGTCGACCATTATATGTGTTAGGTCAACCTATAGGTCAACCTAGCTAAGGGGAGGGTCGACCCTAGGGTCGACCTGACCTTATATTTTTTTCTTCTTCATTTTCTTGTCAAATTCATATCTTCTTCATTTTAGCTCTGATTTTAACAATCTATATATGGAAATTAACCAGAAAATTACCACGAACACAATGGTGCAACTCCTGTGGCTCAATTCTGATAATTTCACAAAGTTATTTTATTATTTAATTAATTCGTTAATTAATTATTATAGCTTAAATTTTGGGTTTTTACACATAAACTCCACCATGGGATCCCATCTTCTGCCTAGGGGTTCTATTTGGTATCAATAACCTGTTTCCAATGTTGTTTTGTTGGCTCGATGCAATTTTCTATCAATCTCCATGAACTCTTGTAGCTGCAACTCTGTTCTTTTACAACTCCATCGTTTGGACTGCGAAACAAGCTGATATTGGTACAAATAAATGTGGAATCATGAAGTTAACCACAAGACGATCCGAAGCAAAGAGTTGAAAGCACATGATTTCGCCATTTTTAAGGGTCGGTATCGACCCCTTCCCATGGAGTCATACTAACCCGTAGCTAATTGATGAAGTGGTGCCTACTTTCTTAAAGGAATTGGTCTAAATATTAAGTAACGGCCTGGAAATATTTTGCACGAGTTATTAGGCTCCCTACCTCTATAAATAGAGGGATAAGGCTCATTTTTTAGGATCTTTTGGCTCTAGCTCTACTTTACTCTATATTCTTGTAATTCTAAAAATCTAAGTGTCGGTGTTGTAACGTCCCTTAAGAACTTCTACTCCAAGTCAGAAGTTAAGCAATAAAAACATTAAGTGGACATAGCGGAGTTTGCCGAACCACTATAAAACTCTGTGTATTTGTTTCTTACTTGTTTAAATTTGTTTTCTTCACTTTTTATTCTCCTTTATTCTCCATTGGGTGTTTGTGCCATTTTTGATTTAAACATTTTGGTGCTTTCACTAAGAAACACTTGAACTTGCTGATATGAGACTTAGAAACATTCAAGATGAAAAGACAATCAACTAGGAAGGCCGTTACTGGAAGAAATCAACAAGTGGACAGCTTGGAGGCATCCTCATGAGTTCACCCCCCATCAATCTACATAGCCAGAGATGAGATGGAAACTATGATGAATGGATTGTAGGAGAGGATGATGGCATGCTAAGAAGAAATGATTGAGAATTTCTTTAAAAGGATGGGAACGGCCGGAGTTGCTGCAACTCAAAACTAGAGACCAGAAGCCAGAGCGCATGAAGCTGGGAGCGAAGCAGAATGACTCGGGACAAACCTTGAGCTAAGTATAGGGGTCGATACCGACCCTTAGGTATGAGTTGGTACTGACCCCTAAGAGCTCGGGGGCATGGGTCATCCTGGCCTTGGAATGAATGATGTGCGAATCAGACGTGCTGTAGAGCATTTGAATGTGAATCAGAATGCAGAAGCATGACTAGAGGAGTACATACCGGAATTCCCTCATGGAGTCCGGAGGCAGGCGGGAAAAGAAAACTTGGGATTTCCTTTAGATGACATCAATAGACTTGCTGAGATGTTGAAAAGATGAGGGTGGATTGACTAATCAGAAAAAGGAAGATGTGAATAGAAGTCCATTTACTCCAAACATCTGATATGTTAGGAACCCACCGGCATTCAAACTACCAACATTAGAGACATATGATGGAAAGTCAGATCCTACAGTACATTTGATGAGATAAATCCGGCACATGGAGGTGTTGGGGGCATCTAAAAAAGTTATGGGATGGTGTTCCCCTCTATATCTGATGGATTTGGCTAGACAATGGTTTGGACAGCTAGAGAACGATTCCATTAGCACATGGTTTGAGTTGGTAAACTGATTTGCAAAGTAGTTTCAGGTCCATATCTCATGACCCAAAAATGTAATGATGTTAGCCAGCATGAAGCAGAGGGCTGGAGGGATCCTCAAGAGTTTTCTAACAAAGTTTAATGCAGCAGCTGCTGCGGTCGATAGGCCAGACCCTTCAATGGTTTTGATGGCGACAGTTGCATGAATTACCTCTAAGATGGATTTTAAGGCTGCACTGGAGCGGGATCCTCCAAGGGATCTTATGGAATTTCATAGTGGTCAAGAGATTTCTACATCTGGAGGATGCAGAAGCTGATCACGAAGAGGTTAATGTTGTGGATGGCGGAGGACCATCCAGAGAAGTAACCAGCAAAGGAAAAGAAAAAAGAAAAATGGATGACAGTTTTGATGGGTCGAAATGGCAAAAGAAATTCTCTTCTTATACGGACTTAAATGAAACCCTGGAGTGGATTTATTTGGATACCAAGGGGCAGATCCCCTATCGAAAGCTAGCAAGGAGAGTACCGATGGGTCGCGAGAGGACATCTGGAAAATATTGCATATTCCAGGAGTTAGATAGGCATAACACAAATGACTACAGACATATGCGAGATCTGATCAAGGAACAGGTTAGAGATAACCGATTATAGCAGTATATAAGAAATCAACTGCGGTAGTGGAATAAGAGTAGCCATCAACCGTGGCAAATCGAAACGACCTTGGGTCAAGGTCAAGGATAGTCATCTCTTGATCGTGATGGCAGTGGATTATGTTTGTTCTCACACTATATTTCCCTTTCTCAATAAACCACGCAATAATATAGTCTAGACAATTACTCGTGTATAGGATCCCAAACGATCCCTAAGCACGCTCTGAGCTAGATACTAGGCTGTAATACTTGGAGAGCCAATTATCTTGATATTAGGATTTATGATTTTGTGTTTGAACTTGATTCTGTTAGATGAACCTTCGATTATTAAATGCACTTGAACGTGATAACCGACGTTGGTAGCTTTTAAGCCCTATCAGGATGGACAGGACCAGAGTGCAAGGTCCAAGTCCCCTCGCCAGAGTGCAAGCAATGGACTTGTACGAAATTAATCGCTTTAAGTCTCGTTCGAAAGGGAAGGGCCGGTGTGCAAGGGGTAAATCCCCTCATCGAAGTGCGCGTAGATGGAATTTTAGAAAATTAACCACTTTAAAGTCCCATGGGACCAGAGTGCAAGAGGTAAGTCATCTCGTTGGAGTGTGAGCGGATGAGCTTGCTTATCGTTGAGTCCCTTCACCGAGGAGCGAGCGGATTAGGCTCAGCAAGGGTCTGGAGAGACCATGGAGTTGATTTTCAGCCCCGAACGATCATGGATTTGATTACCGACCTCGAATGGCCGTAGACTTGATTATCGGCCCCGAACGATAATAAGTCCTTGAATGGCCATGGGTTTGATTACCAGCCTCGAATAGAGAATACCTCGATTAACGGTTCGAAGAGATAATGGATTTACTTACTGGTCCCGAACGTCCGCGACATCAAATAACGATTTGGAAAGATCGCAGACTTAACTATCAGCTTTGAACGGCCATGAATTCAACTAATGACCCGGAATGATCGTAGATTTAACCATCGGTCTTGATTAGCTATGAATTCTACTTACGGTCCGAAGAGATCACGAACTTAACTATCAGCCTCGAATGACCATTGATTCAATTAAATGATGCCAAAAGGTTGTAAACTTAATTATCGACCTTGAACGGTCAAGAATTTAACTAATGATCCAAAATGATCATCCTCTTAACTTGGACATTGAAACGATCCAGAGAGATCAAACCTTGAAATCTATATCGATTTGATATAAGGATCTAAGTGCCTTGAAATTAGAACGAAACAGATAAATTCCAAATGAACACAGGATGATTTTGATATGCACACTGATTATGATATACAATAAATCTGAATGAAATCAGAATGATAGTGATGTAGATCCCGGACGAACACGGGATGGTTTTGATATGTGAAGTAATGACTCCAAATGAAATTGGAATTGTGGTGATGTATAGACAACATTTAGGCAAAGTCTAGAGTCTTAGGCTTCAATAAGTCTAGAGCGACCCTTGATCCATAAGAGAGTTAGAAGGAACTAGATGATTCACAAAGATTAAAGCAGCTAGAGAGCTCAACTATCAAAGATTGGCATTACATGTGTTCTTTAGCAAAGCACACCTTCCATCCGCAAGGCGTGCTTTGGAGGTAAGTGTTCTTCATCCTTTTGACCAGGTAGTATACAGATAAACCGAACGAACTAAACTTTAAAGTTATCAAAGCAAGGTGCCCGAAGAGATGACCACGAAGCTCACAAATCAAAGTACAACCAAGACCCGCAAGTGTGGGGTCGGTACTGACCTATCCTTAGGGGTCGACACAGAATCACATAAACTCCCCCATGGGAGCCCATTTTCTGCCTAGGACTCCCACTTGGTGTCGATAAGCTATTTCCTATGTTGTTTTGTTAGCTCAATGCAATTTTCTATCAATCTCTATGAATTCCTAAATGTACAATTTTGTTCTTTTACAACTCTAGCATTTGGACTCCAAAACAAGCTGATATTGGTACAAACAACTATGGCATCATGAAGTTAACCACAAGACAATTCGAAGCGAGGAGTTGAAGTCAAATGATTTGGAAATTTTAGGGATGAGGACCCCTACCGATGGAGTCATACCGACCCATAGCTGGTTAATGAAGTGGCACCTACTTTCTTGGAGGAATTGGTCTAAATCTTGAGTATCGGCCTGGAGATATTTTGTATGAGATATTAGGTTCTCTACCTCTATAAGTAGAGGGATATGGCTCATTTTTAAGACCTTTTGGTTCTAGCTCTACTCTACTCTATATTCTTGTAAGTATGAAAATATAAGTGTCGAAGTTGTACCGACCACTAAGAACTTCTGCCCCCAAGTCAGAAGTTAACCAAAGTGGTTGTAGCCCAGAGTTTACCGAACGACTATAAAACTCTGTCTGTTCATTTCCTACTCATTTAAATTTGTTTTCTTCACTTTTTATTCTCTTCTATTTTCCATTGGGTGTTTGTGCCATTTTTGGTTAAAACAGTTGCAAATATGTTTAATCCTACTGTTGAGCACATGATTAGGTATTGAAGCAGTTATGCGCTGATGGGATGCTTATTCGCATATATTCACATCTAAGTAGTATGCTCTTGCTATGAAAGAGGTACATAAGATATGCAGTATATATGGTAGGGATATATATATATATATATATATTATGTATATATTTATATACTTGTATGTCCGTAGAAATGAGATGCCTCGGTATGAGATGTATATATGTTGTTTTAGGATTTCTTGGAGCTAGCCTGCGAAGGAGGTGTTATCGAATTTTTCAAAAACAAGAGAATTTTGAAATCCTAAAGGTTGGATGATAGATTCTATATTTTTAAAGACCTATAATGCTAATCGCGCAAGGGAAGAACCATTGAGATTGTTCGAAGCAGATGCTTGAAAATTTTAGGTCAGTTCGGTTGCATTGCTATACTCATAGGAATTTCAGGGATGAAATTCTTTTAAGGAGGGGTGAATGTGACAACCCACATTTTTAACATTAGGATATTAAATAATTAATTTAAATATTGAATCATTAATTAATTAAAATTCAAAATTTAACTTTTCTCATACGGTTGAACTGGGGATCGAGACCATTTCTATTGAGTCCGGATCGATGTTGCAAATCAAAGTGAGTATAAATATCTCTATAGTTTGAGACACAATTTTTCACGATTTACATATTGTTATATGTATTTTATAAAATACTTGTGTAGTCGAGTCCAGTGGGATCTTGACTTACGGCTTTTGATTCTAGGACGAGGACTTTATTATGAGACGTAGAGTTAAGGATTTTTTGGAATCGGCCTATCTGATGGCCAAAACGACCTCGAAATGCGTGAAACTATCATTCTAGAGAGCTTTCTTAGATGGAAATGAAATTTATACCATTAAGACCATAAAAATGAGGTGACGTGTGAGGACGAGTTTCATGGCGATTTGAGGTACCGTGTGATCGTACGAGCTTGAAGCGTGCGACGATTTATTTGAGAAATCAAATAAAATATATATTTCTTATTATATATATATATATATATATTCTCTCCCATATAATATCTTCTCTCTCCCACTTAATATCCCCTCAACTATAAATGAATAAAGGCTGCTCTTCTTTCTTTAATTTAATCAATAGCTCCAGGCCATGTTGGACGATGTGAATAGATTCGTTGGACTAGTGGAGAGGAGGGCTTTACATCGGAGGTGGCATTATTCTGTGTGGTTTTTATTTGGGAAGCCATCACTTTGATGCCAACAACTAGGGTTCATCCTTGCAGGAGCTAGAGGTACAGTTAGGTATAATGGAGTTTAGGAATGAGCCTAGGGGACAAAGATCTAGAGATCCACTATTTTTGCTAGACGTGGAGATGTCGAGGTGTCTTGATTTTTTTTTGGGTGCGGGCATGGCGATTTGGGTGTTGTTGGGTGTTAACGCTGAAAATTGAACGCTAACACCCCGGTGTGTGTAAAGAAAAAGTGAAAGCACCACCTGTTGGTATGGAAACAGGATATAAGCAGAAAACAACAGAAAAGTAAAGAGACAGCGGTTTTATAGTGGTTCGGCTAGAAATTAAGCCTACGTCCACTTTATCCTCTTTATTGCTGATTCAATTACAATCTTTATAACAATTCTTCAATTACAATTTAATTACAACACACTTGAGACGAGTAGCTAGAACTTTGATACAAGAGAGCTCTTTAAATCCATGTCGAATGTATTAGATCTTCTCTTGAAGTTCTTTGAAGCGTCTTTGGTGTTTGAAGTGTCAGTTGAGTCGAGAAAGCAGCAGAGTATAGGCGCTCCAGAAAATGATCTAAAATTCCACTTCAAGTTGGAGTTGGTGCAGTATTTATAGGGAGTTTCTAGAGTTAGGTCGAAGGTCGTGAGTGACCTAGGGGAAGGTCGTAGGTCGCGGGCGACCTAATAGGCATGGTTTATGGATTAACAGAGGCGTACTGCATCACTTGAACACATTGCTAAGTCATAGGTTGTGAATGACCTAGGGGCGAAGCGGCATAGAAGTTATCTCGGTCTGGATTAGGTCGCTAGCGACCTAAGGAGACAGAATGCATGCGGTCCTTGCCTGCTTTTAACACGCTAGGTCACTAGGTCACTCCCCTCTTGCCTCGTTAGGTCGTTAGATCGCTAGAACCTTTATGTAGTTAGGTCGCTGGAGCTTTAGGTCCTTTAGATCGCTGGAACCTCTTCTCTGTTAGGTCGCTTGTGTGTTAGACCGTTGGGTTGCTGAGTCCATTAGGTCGCTAAGTCGCTTACAAAGTTAGGTCGCTAGGTCACTTACGAAGTTAGGTCGCTAGGTTGCTTACGGAGTTAGGTCGCTTCAAAAAGTGGAGTTAACACTTGCCCCTCGAAGTACAGGCCTATGCCATAGGTCGTGTGCTTCGACATAACTCCGCTAAGTCGTGAGCGACCTAAGACATTCGTTAACTCGCATGCCGATTTGTCTTCCTCTCTTTGCCTTATATAAACTGTTAGGTCGCTTCTTCCTCTTTACCTGCTCTAACTTTCAAAACTGTCATTGAAGATCCTCCAAGCTTTCAAAGTCAAGTTCGAATTATTCAGTCGTCAATTCATCTTTATTGTCATATTGCGTAAGTGAATTCGATCTCTATCCCACCATAATCACCGTTGAACTGTGAATCCCCATTTTTCGACCCTAGTCCAATTCCATGTGTCGTGCTTCATTTTGAGTGATGTTGCGATCGAATTTGATCACCATTATTTATGTTGTTGTCGTGATTCCCGAAAGCACAACAATGAGTTGGATCTATGATAGATCGGAGATGTTTTGAATTGGTTTTCGGGCGATTTGGTGATATGAAGAGATAATGAATTTCACGAAGAGGATGATGGATTTCATGAAGTGGATGATAACGGGTTATCGGGTTAACCGTTAACGAGATAGCGAGCCGTTGAGTGGGGAAGAAGTTAGTGATTTAACAGATCTGAGCGACTTAAAAACCCTCGCGACCTAAGTAGCCTGGCCGACCCAACGGACCAACCGACCTAAGAATTCTCGCGACCTAAGGATCCTTCGAATCTGCGACTTAACTTTTAGGTCGCGTTGGGATTCAAACGACCTAGGACTTGGTTAAATTTGCACATGAATTCCAAGCAGAACGACTTAACAAATTAACGACCTAACTTTCTTGCGACCTAGCTTGCTTGAAGTAGAACGATTTAACAGATTAACGACCTAACTTCTTGCGGCATAGATTTTAGGTCGCGGCCGAGCTAACAGTTAGACAAATCTGCATTGCCTTGACTTGAAGCTTCGTGCCTTGAACCCTTTGACTTGCACAGCGCGACCTAAGAAGCTCCGACCTATGCTAGGTCGCTGGACGACTTAAGAGAATCCGACTTATGTTAAGTCGCTTGAAAACAGTTTGGACGACCTAGGACTTGTAAAATTCTGAAAGGACTTGATTGAACTGCTTGAACTTGGACTGTTTGAACTTTGTTGCACTTCTTTATGGATTACACTAACTTTTAATCTAACAACCTGTTAAACATAACATTTGCAGAAAACTAGGGCGAATATACTGCCATTGATTGCCCACATCGAATGACAGATTAGTCGATAAAGAATAATCAACTTAAATGAACTTTGTGAATGAAATGCTGTGATTCAACAAATTCAAGTGAAGTATTAAAGCAAAGCTAAGATAATCAACTAAAGCTGATTTGTTTGCATCAACACTGTACTTGGACTTAAAAATAATAAGCTCGAAAACTCTATAATCGACACATGTCAACTAATTTGATTCCAGTTACATTTGCTTATCATTTTACTAGTTTTGCACAACACTTCACACTTTTAGGAAACGTGCACCTTCATATTTGAATATCTAGTTCCTTATGTAGAATGTCTTCTCAACAAGAAGAAACAGGTCCAGTTGGAGAAATCTTTCCAATTGCTAATCCATTGATTGATCCTCCGGAAAGAACACCGACCTCCTTGAATCATAGAGTTTTCAGCCAATTGTGCATTCAGTTTGGAATTGCCGAAGCAGACGCTTTGTTTCCTGGAGTAAACGATACTACTGACAGGCCACCTCTTGGTTTTGTCGCAGTTAATCGTCAGATGTGCTTAAGTGGAGCTATTCCTCCCTTTAATGACTTTCTTCGACAGCTTTTTCTTCGATTAACTATCTCTCCCTTCCAGCTACACCCCAATGGTTATGCCATCTTGATGGGGTTGTGTGTGTTGTTCAGAAGGACGCTCGAGCGTCTTCTAAGTTTTGAAGACATTTGCTATTTATGCACCTTTGCGAAGAACAAAGATCACCCTTCAATTATACTTGTAAGAGGCGCAAGAAACCGTAAATTGATTCTAGACTTGCCCGAGAGTGCACGGGTTCTTAAGTCAATTTTTCTTCGTCCGCTGCCCCCCGGGATTTTATGCTATCTGGAGAACCAGAAGTAAGATTGCTTATTTCCGCTCGCTTCATTTTCTGAAATTCTCGAAACTCGAATTGTCAAATGCTTAACTTCATTCTTTACTTTTTGCAGCACTTCCTCCTCCGCTTAGAGATCCCAGCCACAAGCCAACCTTCGAAACTTTAAGTGCTGTGGCTGCTGAAGAGAGAAGCGCTAAATTTTTGCTGAAAGACGAGTTTTTGCACCAGTTCGGACTTTTACACCTCTCTCGATCTACTCAGATTCATGAAGTTTCTGATTCTCAAGCAGAGATATCGGATGCCCCAGTTTCTGCAGAAGAGATTGTATCGAAGGAACCTGTTGTAGAGGCTGCATTGGTGAAGTGTTCCACCTCTGCCGATGTCGCGGGGTCATCTGGCAAACTTACACTTTCTCCGGTTATCGAAGAGGAGGAATATCCTCAACGCCCTGAGAAGGCAGCCGATGAAGAAGCTAAAAAAGAAAGTTCCGCTCGGCACGACGGTGAAGACATTTTTGGTGAGCTAAGTGACCTAATGGTGACTTCACGCGAGCTTTTTAAAGATGATATCGTCGACACTAAAGTTGCCTCTCTAGCGATCGAAGCGACATTTGCTTTACGACTGCTTTCGTTGACCCAAGAGTTGACTCCTGCCACAAAATCTGATATTATTCCTAAGCCGAAGAGTGGTTTGTAGTTTGACGCGCATAGTTTGCACATCACTTCACTTAGAATTTTTGACACTTATACGCACTTAGCTTCTTTACTTTGAAGATTTGGAAGTTTCGTATCTTTTTCATTTTCAGATTCTCCAATGGGGCGAAGCGGTTCGTACTATGACGACTTCCGGCGTTATGGAGGGTGTGACACTTTTGATCATAGGCGATATCTCCCTGCCCGCAAGGAAACTGACGAAGAAAGAGCTGTTAGGAAAGCTCAAGAAAGGAGAGCTCATGAGCAACAATATGGGAGAAGGGATGAACGATACGACTCTTCTCATAGAAGCAATGATTCTCATAAAAGGAAATCCCATGATGATAAGGGGAAGAGTCATATTATCGGTGATCCAAGCAAACGGGCCAAGCTTACTGACGCGTCTGCAATTTCTGAAAAGCCTGATGCTCCTATTTCTATAGAAATTCCATCTGGTTCTCCTGCACTCAAGAAAACTGATATTCAGACAATCGTTAGCAGGCCTCGATATCAGGTTGAACAAGGCCCGACAACTCTTCAAAGCCGGTTTCCGCACTGGTGCTTAAAGGGAGTTCGTTTTGATCTCAATTTGGTCCCCATCGATAAACAAGCCATGTTACAAAATCTTGACGTCGTTAAACTTGATATCGAGAGAATGTCGGGATGGAAAAAGCTTGTTGATGAACTTCAAAGAGTAAATCGCGCCAACATAGAAGCTATGTTGACTATGGAAAATGACAAGTCTGAATGGCAAAAAATTCTCGAACAGCACGACGCTGAAATGAATAGCATTGCCGATGATTACGGGAGACTTGAGGCCGAAGTTGAGAAACTAAAGAATGAGCTTGCCACTTCTTCCACTTCCTATACACAAAAGGAAGAGATGCTCCAGAAGCAAGTTTGAGATGCTTATGCTGCTCAGCGAGATGCTGAAGCCAAACTTGAAGCGGAGCAGCATGTTGTTGAAAAATACCGCAATGACACCGTCCAGCTGCGGGAAAAAGTTAGCTCTCAAGATTTGGAAATTACAAGGCTGCAAGCTCAGTTATTGAAGACCGAAAAAGAGCGCGATGAGGCCATCGCTGGAAAGGAAGCAACTGAGCACTCGCACGAAGCGACGAAGGCCAATATTAGCTCAACTTTATTTGATTTTTATCTTCATAGTGTTTTGGGGCGCGGAAGCCTCTCATTCTTAGGCCCGAAGTATGAGATCACCTTGGCTGAAGTGTGGGAGGCCGCAGTTGATAAGCTCGGAGGTGCTGGCTATGATGAGGCAGAGCTTGAGGCATATTATTTTGATGACGAAACTCGTGCCACTCTTTCCAGAGGAAAGGAGCAACTCGCTAGAGCGAGAGCTGAAGCAGCGGCAAGGGAGCATCTGGGACAGAAAGTATCTCCAACTGCCCCTACCCATACTTCGGCTTCGGCCGACGTTGATATCATAGGCTCCAGTCCCCGTTCTCTGTCTCCTGCTAAAGCCGAAATCGAGATTACAACCGCACAGGGCGGAGACAAAGGTGAAGAAAGCGCCGAAGCACAAGCCTATGAGATTGATATCATAAAGCCAACTTCTTCAGGTAACTTCAACGTTGAACTAAGTCAAGCGGATTACTCGCTTGCTTCACCTGAGCTTGATGAATTTCTCGCTTATTACTTAAGTCCTGATGAGCCATTATCTTCTCTTTTTTCGGAGAATACTGATTTTAACTTCTTTTCTTCTGTAGCGGAAATACTGAGCGCTGCGCAAACTTCTCCCCTTCCAGCTGTTCCTCCTCTGTCCCTTCAAATTACTCCTGCTTCTCAGCCAGGGTCGCAGGAAGAGCAAATAGAAGCCCTTCGAGGCTTGGATGATCCACCTGCTTTGCAAGAGCAGAAGGCCGAGGAACTTGGAGAAGGTGAAAAGACACCGGAGCAAACTCATGATGATGACACGAAGCTATCTGAGCTAATTTCTCCGAGCAGTGAGTCTTCTTCAAAGAAGAAGGGGAAGCGCACAATTACGAAGAAGAGGAGGAAAAGCACTTCTGCCACTAGAGAGGAAGCGAAAGTTGACCCAGCCATACCTCCTTCTCCTTCTTCCCCGACCTGTCAACGCCGGCTTCAGAAATTAATTATCAAGCCGGGCAAGAGCTCCAAAGGTAGCGGGAAGAAGGAGTGATGAACTGACTTCATGCTTATTGTTTTGCTTTTTTGCTTTTTGTATGTACTGACCGTAGATTGTGCGTATATCGGCCTCCGCTTGAAACCTACATATGTACAAAAATTTGATAGTATGGGATAAAAATGACACTTTTTACTTGTACAATTCCTTGTCAGTATATGTGTGAATGCATTTATTCCTTGTTTTTGCACAAGTTTCTTTGTTTACTTTGCGTAATATTGCAATGAGCTTGTGGTATGTTGCTTGAGTATCGCTTTTATATCATATTGCAATTATATCATATTGCCCCCATACCACGGCTCATTGTAATATTCTTCATTTCGAAGAGACTCGTATTCTTATTTTAGAGAATAAATGTTCCGTTTTTGTGGAAGTATTATTCTACTTTAATAGAACGCGCCTCGTTTTGGAGAAGTTTTTACACTTTAACTTTCGGAGATGGTCACTTTTCATTTCTGAGAAGTGGACTCTCCTACGCAGTAAAGCGGACCTCTGAAGAGGGTTTTATTTTATATTTTGTTTTTTTATTGTGCCTCGTTGGAGGTCTTTTTTGTTCTGTTTGCTTGAAATTACTTCATCATAGTCGAATGGAACCACGAGGCGGACGCAAGTTACTTGATTGGATGTTCGTTTGCACAAGCGATCGCAGCCAATTAACAAGGGCCCTGTGCCTTTATGTTGTGAAGGTGCCCCTTCGGTGGTTCCGTCAACTTTTGTTGTTTGAGAAGAGTATTTCATTCTGGGACGTGCCTCCGAGGAGGTTTTGTGCCTCCGGAGAGGTCTTGTGCCTCCGGAGAGGTCTTGTGCCTTCGGAGAGGTCTTGTGTGCCTTGGGGAAGGTCTTCTGCCTCCGAAGAGGGCAGTGTGTGCCTTTAGTGAAAGCCTATGCCTCTGAAGAGGGCTTGTGGTGCCTCGGGAGAGGTCTTATGCCTCCGAAGAGATCTTGTGCCTTCGGAGAGGTCTTGTGCCTCCGGAGAGGTCTTGTGCCTCCGGAGGGGTCTTGTGCCTCTGGAGAGGTCTTTATTTGATTGCCTGGGAGTTACTTTCTCATAGTTAAATGGATCCACGGGGCGGACGCAAGTTACTTAATTGGATGTTTGTTCTCACAAACGATCGCAACTAGTTAACAAGGGCCCTGTGTCTTCCACTTGGGAAGATGCCCCTCCGGTGGTTCCACCAACCTTTTTTGTTGAGAAGAGAACTTTCATTTTTCGACGTGCCTCCAAAGAGGGCTTGTGCCTTCGTAGAGGTCTTTTGTTGATCGGCTTGTCAGTAGGAAGGTTGCGTCTCTCGGTTTAGCGGATCCACGGGGCAGACGCAAGCTATCCGACTGGATGTTCATTTACACAAACAATCGCAATTGGTTAGCAAGGGCCTGGTATCTTCGCTTTGGAGAAGGTGCCCCTCCGGTGGTTCCGCCAACCTTTTTGGAGAAGACTCCTTTTTGGCTGCTTTTGTGTCTGCTTGCCCATGTCTCTTCATCGTCTTCTCATCAGCAGTCCCCTGTTATCGTTTCCAAGCACATATTCCTTTCTTCTGCAAGTGGTTTGCTCCATCCAAAGAAGTGTATTTCACTGTTAAGTGATTCCACGGGGCAGGCGCAAGCTATCTAACTAGACGTCTGTTTGTACAGATGATCGTAATTAGTTAACAAGGGCCTGGTTCCTTTGCTTTGGGAAGGTGCCCCTTTGGCGGAATCATTAACTTTTTTGCGTGAAGTTCATCTTATGTTGGATTTGAATTTGGAATTTTTGTGGCTTGAAATTTGTTTATCGAGCGATTTACGGGGCTCACTTGGCCTTGTGATGGGTAAGCTTTGTTTTAACGGCCTGCAATATTAAATTGACATTTTAGCAATACATTTAGAGTATTTACATATCGAAATGAAACAGGCATTTTATAATAATAAAGAACACAAAATTTATAGTGGTTCGGCCAAGAATTGGGCCTACATCCACTTTATAGCTCTTTTATTGATTATCACTAATTTTACAATGGTTTACAATACAACTGTGTAACGACCCGTATTTTTACGGATCGAAAAGTTCGTAAGAATCTGGAATTCTTAGCGTTGTTAAGTCGTTTCAGATTTTGGGAAGAATTTTGTTCAAGTCCTAAGTGGTGACCGACTTATAGATTGGACGACTTAAGGAAAGGAAGACTTAAGTCGGTGACGACTTAAGAGTTAGATCGTCTGGTAGCTTAGGTCGTGTAGGAAGTAAGTCGTGGGATAGGATAGGTCGAATGAGCGACTTAAGTTAGTGGCGACTTAGGAGTTAGTGACCTAAGGTTTTGAGCGACCTAAGGGATAGGTCGGCAATGACCTAAGGAACTGGTGAGTAGCGACCTAAGAGTTAGGTCGTGAGCGACCTAGTGTTCAGTTAGGTTGTGAGCGACTTAAGTTTGGAAGTTGGATAGTTAGGTCGTCTAGACGAGTTAGGAGTTAGGTCGATTTATCCTGTGTATATTTAGGTCGTTAAACGACCTAAGGTGTTAAGTCGTTAGGTCGTAACTCGTTGAGTCGAGTAAAGTGATAGGTCGTTAAGGCGCATCTCAATTAAGTCGCGTGGATGCGCATATACGTTAGGTCACGTGAGGGCTTATCCGTTAGGTCGTAGGTCGGAGACCATGTTAAGTCGTATAGGTTTTTAGGTCGGCAAAGCGTTAGGTCGTATGAATGCACTGGACTGATGAGTGTTGGGTCGTAAGTCGTAGTAGCTTGGGGTTGTTGAGTCGGAGATTGTTAGGTCGAAGACTTTAGGTCGGTGGGGTTTTAGGTCGTAAGTCGTGGATGACCTAACTCCGAGGGGACGACTTAAGGAGGATTTCAGCCAATAAATAGGAGGGTTTTTCTCACTTTTTGGGATCCGGATTTCGAAGCGACGAAGTGCTGCCATTTTGAGAGCTCGACTTCTACACTTCTTCACTTCTTTTCTCCACTCTAATCTAGTGATTCCTTCCATCCAAGTTGAAGATCAAATTGAAGATTCAAGAGCTTATCTACATCCACCGAAGATAGATTTCATCATTTGAAGCGGATTGGTGATAGATCGAGCTAGATCCTTCGCTGTCCAGATCTGAAGCGTGTTGCTTTTGGGTTGTTTAGGTGATTTGGTGAGTGGTGATTATCTCTCACACGGATCCAAAGGAGTATATCGGATTGTTGGCTTGATTTTGGTGTAAAGTAGTGATTTTCATGCATCTTTGTAAACTTAAGTATAGATCCATATAGATCCATTATTTGTGAGGATTTGACAACCATTTTACTAAGTGTTAACCTATGCAAGTTCATTCATCAAGATTTTAGAGACATTGCTCATGTTTTCATGCTTGTTAGACTTTCGACTCTTTATTTAAGAAATTGCCATTATTGTTATAATTGTCTATTTAGATTATATTTGAATGCTTGATTACTTGGATTAATGTTTGACTTGATTGATTGCTATGAATTAGATGATTGATAATTTGATTTAGACTGAAGATGATTCAAAAGCTAAGGGAAAGGCTCTTGAATTGGGAAAGCTGCTTGTGGCATATGTGGCGGATGTGGAAGCTCATATGGATAGATTTGATGATGATGTTGAGATGAAGCTTTGCTATGATGATGATGAGGCGAAGCATGAGATGAGATAGTCTTGGTCTAATCCAGACGGGATCATTCCAAGCATGGTTATAACTCGGTGAAATGGTTTGAGTTAGAGGATAATGGTTTGCTCGAGAGGCGCTTGAGTTGTATGGGAATAGTCGTCGAGGAGGATGACTAGAAGGCTGAGATCTCATCGTTGTTGAAGGTTCTAGCATGCTCAAAGCAAGAGTACGTTGGGCAGATTCGATAGTCCCTGAAGGCTAATGATTGATAGTCAAGTACTCTGGGCAGATTCGATAGTCCTAGGCACGGGTCATGATGACGTGCAGAGTTATGTCTAGAACCGGGGTTTCCATTAGCCCTTGACGGACGGCTGAAAGAATGTGCCGGTCATTTAATTTACGATGATATCAAGGCAACGATAACAGTGATAGCCAGAGTCATGGATGTTTGGTTGTATCGTCATTCAGTCTCAAGAGCGGTATTTTCTGGGTGCTTATCTGATCTTGGTTTAGGCCTTGGGGGTTTGTACTTGGAAAACATCACCCTTGACTCGAGTGATAATTGCTTTACTTTAAATTGTATGCTCTGTTATGTTTGCGTCTGCTTAGTGTGTCTGGGGGCTATCACTATAGAAAGAGGTGGAGTGGGAGGGTTGTATTCCTATTCCTTTTCCTTTATGCTCTTTTGGTATGTTGTTAGTTAATTTACTGCTCACTAAGACTGTTGTCTGACTCAAGGCTTTATGTTTAACTCTTATTGCCTTGGGCTGTTCGTCCATTTTGGGACGGGCAGACTAGGTAGCAGGTGACAGGTGCTGTTCTTGCTTTCCACGATGCTGATGTCGAAGACGAGCTGGAGGCTTGCATATTATCTTCTTACTATATGTACTGGATGTTCCGCTGCTTTGTATAATTCTCTGAGTGATATGTAGTGAGGCTTGATGTATTGACTATTCAGATGTTTGTATTCAACTATTATGAAGTTCTATATGATGACATTCTATTCTGTAAAGCTTCACTATATATATATTCTATTGTATTTTGTCCATGCGCTGTGAGTAATACGATAGATTCTGCTGTTTTAATTTACCCTGACAATCGTCCATGGTCGCCTGGCACACTTTACAGCGCACTTTCTCTAGGTTCAGTGCAGGGGTCATGGGTGGTCGTCACATTTGGTATCAGAGCTTTGGTTAATCGATTTTACCCAACGCTCGCTGACGTAACTACGTATGAGAGACGTAATTGTATTTTGATGGATGATTACTATATATAATATAGTAGCTTAGTAGAGTTTGAGTCCTTTATGCAGTTGTTTCTCTAGATGTGCTAATCATTCCTTTTTATAGATATTGAGAATGAGTCGAAGAGGGAGACCAGCTGCTAGGGAAGGTCGTGCTACTGAAGGGGCTACTAATTATGCTGCTATGTTCGAAGCTATGATGACTTCGATCATGAGAAGGATGCCAGCTCCAGGGCCATCGGTGGATGTTGGAGTTCAAGTTCAAACTCCAAAGCCGGTGGATTTTGCTAAGTTGTGTAAGGATTATACTGCTCTTGGAGGGAAGGTTTTCTTAGGGACAGAATCGACCATTGAAGTCCAGTTGTGGATAGATGCTTGTAGAAGGATTTTTGGTGATTTGGGAATTGAGGATGCAACTAAGAGGAAGTTAGCATCAAGACAGCTTCAAGGGAGAGCTTCTGATTGGTGGAATTCTATCACTATTGATACTCCGGAGGAAGAGATTACTTGGGTGCAATTCCAAGCCAGATTTGAAGCTAAGTTCATTTCTACAGCTCAGAAGTCTGTTCTGTTCAAGAAGTTTGTGGAGCTCAAGCAAGGTGGAAGACCAGTTCTTGAGTATGTTTCTGAGTTTGAAGCTTTGTCCAAGTATGCCCGGTCGTATATTGAATCTTCGTATCAGAAGAACGAGAAGTTTGTGACAGGCTTGGACAGTTATCTTGGGAGGCAGTTGGTGGATCATTTGGACGATTCATTTGAGAAGCTTGTGGAGAAAGCTCTCAGGCATGAGAGTCTGTTTCCTAAGGAAGGATCTGTTGTTGCTGTGACCAGGGGAGAGTCTAAACCACAGTAGAGTGGAAACAAGAAGAGGAAGCAGCAGCAGCAAAAGGGTAAGGATGGCCAGAAGAAGCCGAAAGGCGAGGTGACCTGCTACAATTGTCAGCAGAAGGGCCATTTCTCTAGGGATTGCAAGAATCCGAAGGTGCCGATGAAGTGTCACAATTGGCCGGGGCATATCAGGAAGAATTGTCCAGAACCGAGGAGGGACAAGCAGATTGTGCAAGCTTATGCTTTGGGGGCTGTTCCATCATCTTCGAGAGCTCCTACCGCTGAAGAGAAAGGAAAGAGTGTGGTGGTTCAAGGTACTCTTTTCCTATGTGGTGTTCCAGTTAGAGTTCTGTTTGATACTGGGGTGTCGCATTCGTTTGTTTGTAGTGAACTTGTAGGCCGGTTGGGTTTGGAACCGGATATTGTTGATAGGCCATTGGTTGTGACTAATCCAGTTGGGGGTTCGTCTTGTTTGTGTATGCTATGCCGTGGTCTGATTGTATCGAGTCATGGTTGCTCTTTTGTTTGTGATTGTTTTGTTCTGAACTTTGCGGGGTTCGGAATTATTTTGGGTATGGACTGGCTTAGGAAGTATGCGGCAAAGGTTGATTGTGAGAGGTTGGAGGTGACAGTCGAGAATGTGGAGGGGCAAAAGATTGTGATACGATGTAAGTATGAAGAAGGCGTCTTCATGAGCTTCATGTATTCGCTGGTTGTTCCACGGGATGGACTGTCATCTGTGCCAATCGCTAATAGATTTGAGGATGTCTTTGACGAGGTCAAAGGGTTACCGCTGCATAGAGAGATCGAGTTTCGTATAGATCTAGTTGAAGGAGCCAGACCTGTTGTGATGCCTCTTAGGTGGATGGCGCCTAGTGAACAGCAGGAGTTGAGGGTGCAGGTTGATGATCTTTTGCAGAAAGGATTCATTCGGCGTAGTGTGTCCGAGTGGGGTGCACCAGTTGTGTTTGCAACCAAGGCAGATGGGTCGTTGAGATTGTGTGTGGATTATCGTGAGCTGAATAAGGTGATTAAGAAGAACAAGTATCCATTGCCGAGAATATATGACTTGTTTGATCAGCTTCACGAAGCTAAGGTGTTTTCTCAGATGGATTTGGCAACGGGATTTCACCAGTTGAGAGTGGCTAAGGATAGTGTGCCGAAGACTGCTTTTAGGACACCATCCGGTTTCTTTGAGTGGCTGGTAATGCCGTTTGGATTGACTAATGCGCCAGCATATTTTGTGGATCTTATGAATAGGGTGTTCAGAGATCAGTTGAGCAAGTTCGTGCTAGTGTTCATGGATGATATTCTGATTTATTCCAGAACTGAAGAAGAGCACAAGACACACTTGCGTATTGTTTTGGAATTTTGCGGAAACATCAGCTGAAGGCTAAGTTTTCGAAGTGTCACTTCTGGAAGAGTGAAGTGAGGTTCTTAGGCCATGTTATCTTTGGAAATGGAATAGCGGTTGATCCCGCTGGCAGCAATCCAGGATTGGGTTAGACCTAAGAATGCATCTGATGTGACAAGTTTTCTTGGATTAGCAGGATATTATCGACGGTTTATCAAAGACTTCTACAAGGTGGCTGCACCGTTAACATGATTGACGAAGAAGAACCAAGTGTTCAGATGGGAAGATAAGTGTGAGCAAGCTTTCAGAATCCTGAAAGAGAGATTGACAAGTGCTCCTGTTCTGACTGTTCCAAGTGGGAATGATGAGATGGTGGTTTACACCGACGCATGTGGTACTGGACTTGGAGCAGTGCTAATGCAGAGGGATAAAGTTGTTGCATATGCTAGTCGACAACTGAAGCCGCATGAAAGGAATTACCCGACTCATGATTTGGAGTTAGCGGCGATTGTTTTTTCTCTGAAGATGTGGAGACATTATCTATTGGGAGTTCGATTCGAGTTGTTTACAGATCATAAGTCGTTGAAGTATCTTTTCTCCCAAAAGGATTTGAATCTTCGGCAGCAACGTTGGCTAGAGTTTTTGGCATCGTATGACTTTGGTATAGCTTATACTCCGGGAAAAGGTAACGCAGTGGCAGATGCGTTAAGTCGAAGACATGCAGGATTGGGAGCCATGTTTTCAGAATGGAAAAATCTCGAGTATCTAGCTGGATTTGACTTCAGGCCCAGATGTGAATTGGAACCTGAGATGTTGGAAAACTTATCGATAAGACCGACTCTTGTGGAAAGAATTGGCGAGAGTCAAAAGCGAGATGATAAGCTCGTCAAGATTATCCATGATTTGGAATCTGGATTGGAACCAGAAAAGGATAAAGGATTCGAGGTCGATCGAGAAGGTTGGCTTCGAAAGCAAGGACGACTAATTGTTCCCGATATAGATGAATTAAGGAGTGAAGTTATGAAGGAAAGTCATCACTCGAAGCTGACAATTCATCCAGGTGGAAATAAGATGTATCGGGATATGAAGAGAACCTACTACTGGGAAGGTATGAAGAAGGATGTTGGAAATTTTATTTCCAAGTGCATGACCTGCCAGTTGGTAAAAGCCGAACAGAAGAAGCCAAGTGGATTGCTTCAGCCATTAGAAGTTCCTACATGGAAGTGGGAACAAGTGTCGATGGATTTTATTGATGGACTACCTAGAACAAGAACGAGAAATGAAGGGATTTGGGTCATTGTAGATCGTCTGACTAAGAGTGCAAGATTCATTCATGTTCGATCGACTAGGACTGCATCAAAGTTGGCCGAGTTGTATGTTAAGTGGATAGTTCGATTTCATGGTATTCCGAAGAGTATAGTGAGCGATCGAGATCCATTGTTCACTAGTGGATTTTGGAGGAGCTTCCAGGAAGTTTTGTGAACCGAGTTATGTTTGAGTACAGTTTATCATCCTCAAACAGATGGTCAGACCGAGAGAGTCAACCGAGTTTTGGAAGATCTTCTTAGAGCTTGTGTCTTGGATTTCGGAGGATCATGGGAAGATCATCTTCATTTGGTGGAGTTTTCGTATAACAACAGTTACCAGTCCAGCATTGGTATGGCACCGTATGAGGCATTGTATGGGAGACTGTGTAACTCTCTGACATGTTGGTTAGAGACAGGAGAAAAGCTGATGCTTGGGCCAGAGATGATTCGACAGACTTCGGATTTCATTGAGATCATTCGGCAACGAATGAAGGCAGCCCAAGACCGTCAGAAAAGTTATGCCGATAAACGTCGTAAGGATTTGGAATTCGATGTTGGGGATATGGTTTTTGTGAAGATTTCTCCACTGAAGAATGTTATTCGATTCGGGAAGAAAGGGAAATTGACTCCGAGATTTGTTGGACCATTCCCGATCATCGAGCGAATTGGAAAGCTCGCCTACAAATTGGAGTTACCAGAGAAGATGTCGGGTGTGCACAATGTTTTTCATGTATCGTATCTACGGAAGTATGTGCACGACTCAAATTCAGTGGTTTCTGCTGATAGCTGTAAAGATTTTGAAGTTGATCCAGTCGACAAGAGACCTCGTAAGCCGCTTCGTGTTGTTGAAACCGACATGAAACAACTTAGGGGGAAGGTAGTTAAGTTGCTCAAGATACAATGGAGTGACGATGATAACGACTGTACATGGGAGGTGGAAGAGAGGATGAAAGCAGCTCATCCTGAACTCTTCAAGGTATGGCCCTAAGGTGTCGTGTCATCTCACGATATTGTAACTTGTTCTAGTTTTACAATTTTGCATGCTAAGCTAGAATTGGATGCATGGTTTGTTGATTGCTATGGATGATAGGCGTGCAGAATAGTCTTTGATTGCTCTTGTTTGTTTGGAATTTCGGGGGCGAAATTCCTAAGGGGGAGAGAATGTAACGACCCGTATTTTTACGGATCGAAAAGTTCGTAAGAATCTGGAATTCTTAGCGTTGTTAAGTCGTTTCAGATTTTGGGCAGAATTTTGTTCAAGTCCTAAGTCGTGACCGACTTATAGATTGGACGACTTAAGGAAAGGAAGACTTAAGTCGGTGACGACTTAAGAGTTAGATCGTCTGGTAGCTTAGGTTGTGTAGAAAGTAAGTCGTGGGATAGGATAGGTCGAATGAGCGACTTAAGTTAGTGGCAACTTAGGAGTTAGCGACCTAAGGTTTTGAGCGACCTAAGGGATAGGTCGGCAACGACCTAAGGAACTGATGAGTAGCGACCTAAGAGTTAGGTCGTGAGCGACCTAGTGTTCAGTTAGGTTGTGAGCGACCTAAGTTTGGAAGTTGGATAGTTAGGTCGTCTAGACGACTTAGGAGTTAGGTCGATTTATCCTGTGTATATATAGGTCGTTAAACGACCTAAGGTGTTAAGTCGTTAGGTCGTCACTCGTTGAGTCGAGTAAAGTGATAGGTCGTTAAGGCACATCTCAGTTAAGTCGCGTGGATGCGCATATACGTTAGGTCGCGTGAGGGCTTATCAGTTAGGTCGTAGGTCGGAGACCCTGTTAAGTCGTATAGGTTTTTAGGTCGGCAAAGCGTTAGGTCGTATGAATGCACTGGACTGATGAGTGTTGGGTCGTAAGTCGTAGTAGCTTGGGGTTGTTGAGTCGGAGATTGTTAGGTCGAAGACTTTAGGTCGGTGGGGTTTTAGGTCGTAAGTCGTGGACGACCTAACTCCGAGGTGACGACTTAAGGAGGATTTCAGCCTATAAATAGGAGGGTTTTTCTCACTTTTTGGGATCCGGATTTCGAAGCGACGAAGTGCTACCATTTTGAGAGCTCGACTTCTTCACTTCTTTTCTCCACTCTAATCTAGTGATTCCTTCCATCCAAGTTGAAGATCAAATTGAAGATTCAAGAGCTTATCTACATCCACCGAAGATAGATTTCATCATTTGAAGCGGATTGGTGATAGATCGAGCTAGATCCTTCACTGTCCAGATCTGAAGCGTGTTGCTTTTGGGTTGTTTAGGTGATTTGGTGAGTGGTGATTATCTCTCACACGGATCCAAAGGAGTATATCGGATTGTTAGCTTGATTTTGGTGTAAAGTAGTGATTTTCATGCATCTTTGTAAACTTAAGTATAGATCCATATAGATCCATTGTTTGTGATGATTTGACAACCATTTTACTAAGTGTTAACCTATGCAAGTTCATTCATCAAGATTTTAGAGACATTGCTCATGTTTTCATTCTTGTTAGACTTTCGACTCTTTATTTACGAAATTGCCATTATTGTTATAATTGTCTATTTAGATCATATTTGAATGCTTGATTACTTGGATTAATGTTTGACTTGATTGATTGCTATGAATTAGATGATTGATGATTTGATTTAGACCGAAGATGATTCAAAAGCTAAGGGAAAGGCTCTTGAATTAGGAAAGCTGCTTGTGGCATATGTGGCGGATGTGGAAGCTCATATGGATAGATTTGATGATGATGTTGAGATGAAGCTTTGCTATGATGATGATGAGGCAAAGCATGAGATGAGATAGTCTTGGTCTAATCCAGACGGGATCATTCCAAGCATGTTGATAACTCGGTGAAATGGTTCGAGTTAGAGGATAATGGTTTGCTCGAGAGGCGCTTGAGCTAGTATGGGAATAGTCGTCGAGGAGGATGACTAGAAGGCTGATATCTCATCGTTGTTGAAGGTTATAGCATGCTCAAAGCAAGAGTACGTTGGGCAGATTCGATAGTCCCTGAAGGCTAATGATTGATAGTAAAGTACTCTGGGCAGATTCGATAGTCCTAGGCACGGGTCACGATGATGTGCAGAGTTATGTCTAGAACCAGGGTTTCCATTAGCCCTTGACGGACGGCTGAAAGAATGTGCCGGTCATTCAATTTACGATGATATCAAGGCAACGATAACAGTGATAGCCAGAGTCATGGATGTTTGGTTGTATCGTCATTCGGTCTCAAGAGCGGTATTTTCTGGGTGCTTATTTGATCTTGGTTTAGGCCTTGGGGGTTTGTACTTGGAAAACATCACCCTTGACTCGAGTGATAATTGCTTTACTTTAAATTGTATGCTCTGTTATTTTTGCTTCTGCTTAGTGTGTCTGGGGGCTATCATTGTAGAAAGAGGTGGAGTGGGAGGGTTGTATTCCTATTCCTTTTTCTTTATGCTCTTTTGGTATGTTGTTAGTTAATTTACTGCTCACTAAGACTGTTGTCTGACTCAAGGCTTTATGTTTAACTCTTATTGCCTTGGGCTGTTCGTCCATTTTGGGACGAGCAGACTAGGTAGCAGGTGACAGGTGCTGTTCTTGCTTTCCACGATGCTGATGTCGAAGACGAGCTGGAGGCTTGCATATTATCTTCTTACTATATGTACTGGATGTTCCGCTGCTTTGTATAATTCTCTGAGTGATATGTAGTGAGGCTTGATGTATTGACTATTCAGATTTTTATATTCAACTATTATGAAGTTCTATATGATGACATTCTATTCTGTAAAGCTTCACTATATATATATTCTATTGTATTTTGTCCATGCGCTGTGAGTAATACGATAGATTCTGCTGTTTTAATTTACCCTGACAATCGTCCATGGTCGCCTGGCACACTTTACAGCACACTTTCTCTAGGTTCAGTGCAGGGGTCATGGGCGGTCGTCACAAACTGACACATCCATAATCATTTTACAATTTCAAGTAGAGCTTTTTAAGTAAAATATGGACGCAAATGGTTGTTGTTCCAGGCTCTCGGGATTGGATCTCCTTCGACAGTTGTGAGTTTGAAGGTGCCATCAAGAAGTTTATTGCCTATGACATATGGTCCTTCCCAATTTGGTCCCAACACTCCAGTTGCTGTCATGATCCTTTTCAAGACTAAGTCCCTGATCTCAAAGCTTCGTTGACGAACTTTAGAGTTGAAGTGCCTGGCTATCCTTTGTTGATGGGCCGCAACTCTGAGCCTAGCTTCTTCCCTTCTTTCATCAATAAAGTCAAGTGCTTCGAGTTGTAATTTTTTGTTTTCAGCCTGGTTGAAATGAATTTTCCTGTGTGAAGGGATTTCTAGTTCTACTGGAATCATCGCCTCTGATCCGTATGCCAATGAGAATGGAGTGTGCCCAGTCGTAGTTTTATGGGTTGTTCTGTATGCCTATAGTGCTAGTGGTTGCTTATCAACCCATCCACTTTTGCTTTTTCAAGCTGCTTTTTGATGGTTGACTTGATAATTTTGTTTACTGCCTCCACTTGCCCGTTTGCCTGCGGGTGAGCCACCGCTGAGAAGCTTTTTCGGATTTTGAATCGCTTGCAAAAGTCCTGGAACTCTTCGCTTTCGAATTGAGTACCGTTGTCTGTGATTATCTTCTGTGGCACACCATACCTGCAAATGATATTTTTAGTCACAAAATTTATCATCTTTTTAGAGGTAATAGTAGCCAAAGGTTCAGCTTCAGCCCATTTAGTGAAATATTAATCAACAACAACAATAGCATATTTGATTCCCGACTTGGCAATTGGTAAAGGTCCGATTAGATCTATCCCCCAAATAGCGAATGACCATGGACTGACCATCTGTGTTAGTTCGGTGGAAGGTGCTCTTGGGACTTTTGCAAATCTCTGGCACTTGTCGCATTTTCGGGAGTACATAGCAGCATCTCGATTAATATCTGGCCAAAAATACCCATACCGGAGAACTTTCTTGGCAAGAGTTTGCCCACCTGAATGATCCACACATTCTCCTCTGTGCACCTCTGCTAAAATTGTCTTGGCTTCTTCCTTGGTTACACATCGGAGTAATGGCATTGAGAATCCCCGCATGTATAACCGGCCGTCTTGAATTACATATTTCGATGCTTTTCTTAACAACTTTCGGCGTTCTTTAGAATTTTTCGGCAGGGAGCCGTTGAGTAGATATTCTTTGATCGGGGTCATCCATGACTCTTGTTCTTGAGATACAGCCATGATCCAGTCGACATCCATCTCATCAGTGCTTGGAGCTGACAAGACCTCCACAGGAACCAATCCCAATAATTGAGCTTCTCCGGAAATTGAATACTTTGCGAGAGAATCCGCCTTCATATTCTCCTCTCGAGGTATGTGGCTTATCGAATAGTGATCGAAATCATCGAGAAGCTCACAAGCCTTTGACAAGTAAGCAGGCAGATTTCCTCCTTTAGTTTGAAACTCCTTCTTGACTTGACATACAATAAGCTGAGAATCACTGAAGATCTGCAATGCTTTGATGTTCAGTTCTTTTGCAATCTTTAATCCAGCAATTAGAGCTTCATATTCTGCTTCATTATTTGTAGAAGGAAATTCCAATCTCAATGCGTAACATAATGATCGCCCTTCGGGGGTTTCAAGCACAACCCCAGCTCCAGAACAGTAATCATTTCTTGCGCCATCAACATATAACTTCCATCTGGTTGGGATGTCAACTGTAACCTCTTCCTCACTGTCACCCTTATCTGTGTACTCTGCAATGAAATCTGCCAAAGCTTGTCCATTGATTGCTCTTTGGGGATGGTAAGTGATATCATATTGGCTAAGTTCAATATTCCACTTCAGAAGACGGCCCGAAGTCTCAGGGCGAAATAGGACTTGCTTTAGAGGCTGATCGGTGAGAACTTTGATAGGGTGAGCTTGAAAATATTGCCTCAACTTTCTGGAAGCAATAAGTAGACAATAGGTGAGCTTTTCTATCTTTGAATAATTCATTTCTGCCCCAGTGAATCTTTTGCTGATATAGTAGACCGGGCGCTGAACTTTCGCATCTTCCCGCACTAATGCTGCACTCAGGGCATGAGACGAAACTGCTAAGTATATGAAAAGATCTTCACCATTGTTGGGCTTGGAAAGTATTGGAGGCGCTTCCATGTGACGGATTAGTTCATCGAAAGCTTTCTGGAATCCAGGAGTCCATTCGAAGTTTTTCTTTCCTTTCTTTAGAGCGTCAAAGAAGGGGATACATTTATCAGTGGCTCTGGAAATAAACCGACTTAAAGCAGCAACTTTCCCATTGAGGCTTTGCAGTTCCTTCTTTGCCCTAGGGGCTTTGACTTCTCTCAGAGCAGTAATTTGAGCAGGATTAGCTTCAATGCCCCTAGCGCTTACAATAAATCCCAAGAATTTCCCAGACTCTACTCCGAATGAACATTTCAAAGGATTGAGCTTCATTCCATACTTTCGGAGAATTGCGAACATTTCTGCTAACTGATCCATATGGTCAACTACTTTCTTTGATTTCACCAACATATCATCAACATAGACTTCCATAGTTTTTCCAAGCTGTGATTTGAACATTGCAATAACAAGCCTTTGATATGTCGCCCCTGCATTTTTCAGTCCGAAGGACATGACTTTGTAGTAGTAAAGACCAACATCGGTGATGAAGCTCGTATCCTCCTGATCCGGCTCATGCATCATAATCTGGTTATACCCAGAGCAAGCATCCATAAAAGATAACAATTCGTGCCAGGCTGTTCCATCGACCAGCTAATCAATCCTCGGCAACGGGAAGCAGTCTTTGGGGCAAGCTTTGTTTAAATCTGAAAAATCGATGCATACTCTCCACTTTCCATTTGCTTTTTTAACCAGTACTGGATTTGAAACCCAATTTGGATAGGTGGACTCTTTGATGAAACCATTCTCCATGAGCCGATCTACTTCTTCCTTTAGCGCTGCTGACCTCTCTGGACCTTGGGTTCTTCTTTTCTGCTTCACGGGTGTAAACTTTGGATCAATATTCAAAGTATGTGCAGCAATCTCCGGAGATATTCCGCACATATCGGCGTGACTCCATGCGAATACATCCAGATTTGTTTTCAAAAAAGATATCAGCATATTTTGAACCGCCACACTGAGTTGTGAACCCACATTTAGCACTTTATTTGAGTCTTTAAGGTCAACAGGTACTGGTACCGTTATTTCCACTAGCACCACTCTATTCTCCCCTGCACTGGCCTTTCTGGGGTCCATTTCTTTCCTTGCACCACTATGCTCGCCAGTGCAGGGGACACCCTGTACTTGCTACAAGGTTGGCTCTTTGATGCGGAGCGGAGCCGCCGCATCTTTTCCCATCTCTCTCTTCCTTGCCTCCCGAAGCTCTATAAGATAACATTCCCGCCCAGCATTTTGATCCCCTTTAATGACACCAACACCATTATCCGTGGGGAATTTCATAGTTAGGCACCACGGGGCGAGAATGGACTTGAATGCAGCTAGAGTTGGCCGGCCCAGGAAGGCATTGTAGGCAGAAAATCCATCAACAATTACAAAAGTCTGTTTCCGAACCACCTTTTTCTGTCCCTCACCAAGTTCCACAAACAAGTCAACAGTTCCAATTGGCTGTTGTGGTTCCCCAGTAAACCCAACAACCTTCTACGATGAAGCCTGAACATCAGTCATTGGAATTTTCATTTGGTCGAATGTCTTCTTGAAGAGTATATTGCAAGAGGCGCCGCAATCAACAAGCACCCTACTTACAATTACTAGCCCAATTCCTGCAGAAATGACCAAAGGATCCGTGGTTGGAGCTTCAACACCCATAGAATCCCTAGCTTTGAACATAATATCATCATTAGAAGTTCTCTGCTGTTTCAGGGGTGTAGCGTCTTCCAAAACAAAAACATCCTCTTCTGCCGGGGCATACTTCAGAGCCCGAGCGTATCTTTCCATCTCACCCCAGCTTCTGCCCACTGGATGTGGGCCTCCTATAATCACATTGATAACAGGCCTTTCATATTCATGTGCGGTAGTTCCCTCACCTGAGCCAGATTGGTGAGCAGGGAGTTGCTGCCCCTGAGCAGACGAAGTTGCAAATATGTTTAATCCTACTGTTGAGCACATGATTAGGTATTGAAGCAATTATGCGCTGATGGGATGCTTATTCGCATATATTCACATCTAAGTAGTATGCTCTTGCTATGAAAGAGGTACATAAGATATGCAGTATAGATGGTGGGGATATATATATATATATATATATATATTATGTATATATATATATATATTATGTATATATTTATATACTTGTATGTCCGTTGAAATGAGATGCCTCGGTATGAGATGTATATATGTTGTTTTGGGATTTTTCGGAGCTAGCCTGCGAAGGAGGTGTTATCGAATTTTTCCAAAACAAGAGAAGTTTTGAAATACTAAAGGTTGGATGATAGATTCTATATTTTTAAAGACCTATAATGCTAATCGCGCAAGGGAAGAACCACTGAGATTATTCGAAGCAGATGCTTGAAAATTTTAGGTCAGTTGGTTAGCATTGCTATACTCATAGGAATTTCAGGGACGAAATTCTTTTAAGGAGGGGTGAATGTGACAACCCGCATTTTTAACATTAGGATATTAAATAATTAATTTAAATATTGAATCATTAATTAATTAAAATTCAAAATTTAAGTTTTCTCATACGGTTGAACTGGGGATCGAGACCATTTCCATTGAGTCCGGATCGATGTTGCAAATCAAAGCGAGTATAAATATCTCTATAGTTTGAGACACAATTTTTCACGATTTACATATTGTTATATGTATTTTATAAAATACTTGTGTAGTCGAGTCCAGTGGGATCTTGACTTACGGCTTTTGATTCTAGGACGAGGACTTTATTATGAGACGTAGAGTTAAGGATTTTTTGGAATCGGCCTATCTGATGGCCAAAACGACCTCGAAATGCGTGAAACTATCATTCTAGAGAGCCTTCTTAGATGGAAATGAAATTTATACCATTAAGACCATAAAAATGAGGTGACGTGTGAGGACGAGTTTCAAGGAGATTTGAGGTACCGTGTGATCGTACGAGCTTGAAGCGTGCGACGATTTATTTGAGAAATCAAATAAAATATATATTTCTTATTATATATATATATATATATATATTATCTCCCATATAATATCTTCTCTCTCCCACTTAATATCCCCTCAACTATAAATGAATAAAGGCTGCTCTTCCTTCTTTAATTTAATCAATAGCTCCAGGCCACGTTGGACGATGTGAATGGATTCGTTGGACTAGTGGAGAGGAGGGCTTTACATCGGAGGTGGCATTATTGTGTGTGGTTTTTATTTGCGAAGCCATCAATTTGATGCCAACAACTAGGGTTCATCCTTGCAGGAGCTAGAGGTACAGTTAGGTATAATGGAGTTTAGGAATGGGCCTAGGGGACAAAGATCTAGAGATCCACTATTTTTGCTAGACGTGGAGATGTCGAGGTGTCTTGATTTTTTTGGGGGTGCGGGCATGGCGATTTTGGTGTTGTTGGGTTTGACTCACGAAGAGATGAGCTTTGCAGCAATTGGATAGGCTCCGATGGCCCATGGCGGTAGGGGAGAAGGATGGTCGTGAGTGCTTGATGGGTATAGGAGGCAGGATTTTACTTGCCTTCAAAGATCAATTAAATAGGTTTGTACTTGTATTCACCTATGGTATTCTTATATGTTCATGGATAGATCAAGAACAAAACCAGCACTTGAGGATTGTATATAAATGTTGAGGATGCACTGCTGAAGGCTATATTTTCAAAGTGTCACTTTTGGAGGAGAGACGTGAGATTCTTGTATCATGTTTTCTTAAAATAGGGCATTACAGTGGTTCCTTTTGAGGTAGCGGCAGTCCAAGATTGGGACTGACCTAAGAATGCTATAGATGGGAGGAGTTTCTTGGATTAGCGGGTTGTTATAGACAGTTCATAAAGGACTTCTCAAAGGTAGCAGCACCATTGACTATTTTAATGAAGAAGAATTAGACCTTTACTTGGGACGCGAGGTGTGAACATGCGTTCATTGGTTTTAAAGAGAGGTTGAAGTGTGCACCCAGTGTTGGACTTTCCAAGTGGGAATGAGAAGATGATAGTATACACATATGCTTGTAGTAGTGGATTGAGGCACAGTAATTATGTAGAAGGGAAAGGTTGATGCATACGCGAGTAGGCAACTAAAACCGCATGAGAAGAAGTTCTTGACCATTGATTTGGAGTTGGCGATGATATATTTGCATTAAAGATATGAAGGGATTATTTGTTAGAAGAGAGGTTTAAGTTGTTCATCTACAATAATTCATTGAGGTACATTTTCTCACAGAAGGATCTCAACCTTCAACAGTAGCTATGGTTAGAGTTCTTGGTCTCCTATGACTTTGATATTTCCTATACGCCTGGTAAGGGGAATGTAGTCGCCAATGCTTTGAATAGGAGATATTCTAGCTTGGGAGCTATGTTACTAGAGTGGACGAATTTAGAGCATATTGCTGCGTATGATATCCAACCTAGATGTGAGCTAAAACCGCTAGTGTTGGCGGGCTTGACTATTAGACCTACTCTAATGTAACAGATTGGTATTAGTCAAAGGCATGATGTTATACTAGTAGAGATCATTTCTAAGATTGAAATAGGAGTAGAGTCTGGGGAGATGAAATAGTACGGACTTAACCAAGATGGTTGGCTCCATAAGGATAGAAGGTTGTGTATACTTGATGTTGATGGACATAGGAATAGCATCTACGAGAGTTCTATCATTCGAAAGTAATTATACATTGTAGAGGCAATAAAATGTATCAAGATGTGAATTGGTCATTTATTGGGAATGGATGAAGAAGGACATTAGGACATTCATATCGAAGTGTATGAATTTGTAGTTAATGAAGAATAAGTAAAAGAGGCCAAGTGGTTTACTACAACCACTTAAGATTCCACGGTCATGTGGGAATAGATATCGATGGATTTCATCAATAGATTGCCAAGGACTAGAGGAAGGTAAGATAGTAATTCGGTCATAGTTGGTAGATTGATGAAGATTCTTTATTTATATCCATGAAGTATAATGGAACAACATCGAAGCTGGTTGAGTCATATGCGAAAGGGATTGTATTATTCAATGGTGTGCCAAAGAGCATTATAAGTGATCGAGGCTTATTATTCACAAGCGGATTTTGGAAGAGTTGCAAGAGGCATTAGGGATGGAGCAGCATTTGAGTACAACATATCACCCACAAACTGATGATCGAACCAAAAAGGTAAATCATATATTTGAGAATTACTTGCGAGCTTGCATACTTGACTTTGGAGGCTCATGGGCCAATCATTTGTATTTAGTAGAGTTTGCATACAATAATATGTATCGTTGTAACATTGGTATAACACTATTTAAAGCATTATATGGTCGACCATGCAACACCCCTTTATGTTGGTGGAAAGTGGGTGGGAAGCTAATACTAAGGCCTGATATGACATGGGAGACTATAAAGAAGATTGAGATCATTTAGTAATGAATGAAAGCTGCTTAAGACAGATAGATGAGCTACACTAAAAAAGAGACGTCGTGATCTAGAGTTCTCTATTGGTGCTATGTTGTTTGTTAAGATCCCTTCATTGAAGAATATAGTTTGGTTCGGTAATAAGGGGAAGTTGGCATTGAGATTTCTTGGTCTTTTTGTGGTACTATAAATGTAACAACCCACATTTTTAATGATAGAATATTTAAATGATTAATTTAAATATTGAATCGTTAATTAATTGAAGGTCCAAAATCTAACTTTTTACATAAGGTCGAATTGGGGTCGAGACCACTTCCATTTAGTCCGGATCAACATTGCGAATCAAAACATGTATAAATCTCTATATTTAGAGTCATGGTATTTTTACGATTTACGTATTTTATAAAAATATTTGCATAGTCGATTCTAGTGGGATCTCGATTGACGGCTTGTGATTTTGAGAAGAGGAGTTCATTATAAGACGTATAGTTGAGCAATTTTGGAATTGGGCTATTTGATAGCTAAAATGAATTCGAAATGTGAAACTATCATTCTGGAGCACCGCCTCAGATGTCTATGAAATTTATACCATCGGGACCGAAAAACAAGATGATGCGCATTGATGAGTTTCGTGGCGATTCGAGGTATCGTGTGATCATACGAGCACAAAACGTGTGGTGATTTATTTGAGAAATAAAATTTTATATATATATATATATATATATATATATTTCATTATATATATTATCTCCCACTTAATATCTTCTCTCTCACCATTAATATCTCTTCCTCCTAAAAATGAATAAAGGCTGCTCCTCCTCCTTCAATTTAATCAAAAGCTCCGGGCCACGATGGATGGTGGGAATGGATCCGTTGGACTACTGGAGAGTATGGCTTCACATATGAGGGAGGTTGTGCGCGGTTTTGCTTGGGGTTGCTACCATTGTGAGTCCAACAACTAAGGTTCGTCCTTGTAGGAGGTATGGAAGGAGTTAGGAAAAATGGAGTGTGGGAATGGACTTAAGGGATAGAGATGTAGAGATTGGTGGTCATTAGGTGTCATGCGATCACTACGGGTAGGCCGCGATTTTCGCTTAGACACGGAAATGAGGTGGTATCCGATTTTGTTTAGGGGTGCAGGCATGGCGATTTCCGTGTTGTTAGGTCCGGCTTGTGAAGAGATGAGCATTGGTGGTAGTTTGAGGGGCTACGATGGTCCATGGCGGTTGTGGAGAAGGATGGTCGTGAGTGCTTAATGGGTACAAGAGGTGAGATTTTGAATGGGGTAGACGGATTAAGAAACATAATTATAGATTAATTGATTAATTATGTTAATTAATTAATATTTAAATTCGTATTCTTATAAAATTCATATCTCTTGCAGACGAGGTACAATCAGGACGCGATCTTCGCCTTACACTCGTAGTGAGATTACCTACAACATGGTATAGGCTTGGACTAGGTTCAGACACTTGGGAAGTTACAGTTCAGGTTAGCATAACTCTGAATTTATATTTCAGTATAAAACCCCATAATTATATATATTGAAAAATATTACCCAGTAGAGGTACAATATATATATATATATATATATATATATATATGTATGTATGTATCTAGGTAACTATTCTCTTATTTAATTGAGTTTATTCGAGTATATATTCAGGGTAATTGATTAAGATCTTGTGTATATATAAAATTGTTGTGATGACTGCCTTACACATCTGATGCACATATAGTCGACTAGCGTACTGCTGGAGCATTCGGCCAACGTAGGACAGTGGTCGAAGTTAAGAAAAGAAGTAAAGAAGAGAAATAGAAGAGAAAGAAAACACCAAACAATCATAGAACCTGTCGTATATCTTATAGGGCATCAAATAAATATAATAGTCACCATAGATATAAAACTGGCAAGACAATAGTAACTACACGAACCATAGAATTAGAGTATATAGGCTCATACAGTTATACAAAATAGCAATAGAGTTTATGTAATAGATAAATAAACTCAACTAATAAACTGTCTCTAATAATAGTAAGTCAAACACTGTAAAGGCTCCACAACATCACATAGTGGAATATGAAATAATTAACTCAAAATATAAACATGAGAAAGCGTCATCTCCTACTAATCCATCTGTAGAACTCCATGTACCGTTTACACCTGCTATCTAGGTTACTCATTTAAGAGCACCCAGAGTAATAAGAAGCAAAGCATAAAACCTCGAGTTAGACAAGAGTCTAATATGAGCGATAAACAATCTCAAAATACTATAAAAGTCGATATAGTATATAGAACAGAGGGTATGGAGAATCATACTTCACTTGTCCCTACATCTTAAAATTTAGCATATAACATCAATAATATGCTACTCTACAGACATCATAAAGGTAGTGTACTCTATCCTAAGTACAACATCGAGTTGTCTAGGTATCCTTATCCACAATACCTACATCATATGACATCCGTATGGTGACAGACTGCATAAACACGGTCATGGAAAACATAGCTTCCATCAAACAAACCTTACTGTCATTCAATGTGCTTTGGATATATGATAACTTGTATGACCATTCCTCTACAAGGGGTTAATGGAAAAATCTCGATTTCTTATATACTAGATACACTGCCCGAAGCTGTTACTACACCCAATCAACCAGTCCAGGGTATATGGATCCAATCAACCGATCCGGGGTAGCCAAACAAAGTACCCATTAGCGTCCTCACAATACCCCTTTTTTTAGTACACTAGAATACACTATGAGTACCAATGATCCCTTAACATGCGTATCCATGTCTTTCATTGATTCAACAATTTCCATTCATCAATTTCCATGGTAGAACCATTCAATATTCTATCCACGGGTCACCCTCAAAGAACCCGCCTATGTGGTTCATCATCACGGCTCCATTGTCATCGAGCCATCATCATCGAAACACAACTCCATCACCATCGAGTCGTCGTCGTCAAAGTCCTAAAGCCATCACATCCAAGCGCCATGTCATCGCTTCCCCATTAAAATCACTTGCTGTAGAGCAATAACATCAAGACCAAGAGTCGGACGCACGAACAAACCATCACGTTGCACTCCTCGAAGCCTTCTCGCCGTCCATGTCGAGAATCGACTAAATCGGCCATCATCAATAGTGATGGGAACCAACCACTCTACATGGTCAATGCTGACCACTTTGGTCGTGTAATTAGCCAAAAATGGCTAAGTATAAATCATATGAAAATGTATGGCATCCATCCTTAAGTCCGAAGCGCATCTAAGTCCATCGTCTTCCCTCTTCAGGTCGATCAGCATAAGTGAAACTCTATGCATGAAATTCTATCCTATGGGATAACTCCTAACACTATATTGCATTTCGATCGGTGTTTTCAACCAATACAAGCAACAAGCATACATACATCTATCATAGCATAAATACAAAATATATAACACATCTACATCAACCAATTCGGGGATTCATGTCAAAAAGGGCTTAAAACTAGAAATTTTCTAAAAACAGTACGTCCATAATAACATGTGTGAAATCTAATTTAAAACTATTTTTAAATCACTTTTAAATTCTTTTATAAATTGGGTGTGGGTTTAAATATATTAAAAATCATTTTTTAAAGTTGGAAATTAGTCAGAAATGTCTTTTTATATTATACTAACAATTAAAGTATGTGAGAGACAATATCACTCATCTCAACAAAAGCTAACTAATCCAATGCCAAGCTATATATCTCTCCATCACGGGCAGAATGCAAGAAACCGCATCAAAAACAAACCGCGTATGCATAAGGTACGAATTTTAATATGAAACGTGATTAATAAAAATAATCAATTCACTAATTAGTCTATTAATTACCTTTATTACCCCCTAAATCATCTTCCCCAAATTTGTTGTGCACTCCTATACACGTTCACATGCATGAACCCAAAGCCCATGACCTTCTCTCCTCGATTCTTCCAGATTACTCAAAAAATCCTGGCATCGTCTTCACCAACAGGCTCCACTAGCCTCCTCTCCATGATGCTCCTCATGAATTCAAGTTGATCGTCCACCTTAATTCGTGACCTAGAAACCCGCACGACCCTCCCTAGATATCACGATTTTTTACCAAGCATAGGAGTTAATGAAACTTCATGGAAAGATGCTCCTCCATAAGAGAAATATGATGGTGCAGTCGTCTCCGCCTAACTCTTCCTTCTTTATCGACAAACCCAAACCCTTGATCAACGGCTGAAATGGGTCATTCACCAATCACTGCCATACCACCCAAAGAATATATAGATTCGAAGTTATCCTTGCCATGAGTTCAACGATTCTTGTCTCATCGATTTTCGTGGCCTATAGCTCTCGATTTAATTCCTTGAAGGGTTCTAACGGTGGGGCAGCTGTTTTCCTCATTTACAGGAAGAGGGAAGAGGGAAAAAATGAAAAGAAGGGAAAGAGAGTGAGTGTATATTTATATTATTATTATATAAAATTTATTTAATTTCTTAAATAAAGTACCATACGTTTCGAGCTCGTACGATCACAAAGCGCATTCGATCGCCACAAAACTCGTCCGCGCACATCTCCTCAATTTTTCGGTCCCAAAGGTATAAATTTTGTTGCTATCCGAGACAGTGCACGATATAATAATTTTGCATCTTTCAAGAGCTTTTTGACCACGGATCATCCAATTTCCAAATATAGCGATGCTTATACTCATTTTGATGCGCAGTGTCAATCCGAACTCAATGGAAGTGATCTCGAGTCCTAATTTGATCATATACAAAAGGCCGTATTTTGGACCTTCAATTAATTAACGATTCAATATTTAAATCAATTATTTAAATACCCTATCATTAAAAATATGAGTCGTTACATTCTCCTCTCCTTAAAAGGATTTCGTCCTCGAAATTCCCAAAGCAAGGGAAACGTCTCCTAACCCATAGTCTTTTAAAGCTCCTCTTGTTTCGAGAAATATTCGATATCTCCTCCTTTGCGTGGCTAGGTCTAGAAAAATCCCCAAACAATATAGATATATGTACATCTCATATCTGAGGCATCTTATTGCTAAGGACAAATAAGCATATATACCCAAATCTACACTACAGATCTTACATAACTCTTTCATGGCAAGAGCATGCCATTTAGATGCAAATAAAAGCAAGTAAGTATCCAAATAGCCAACACTTGCTTCCATGTACCTGAACATGTACTCAACAAAGAGGATTAAATATAATAGCAACATCATATTTAGTATTCAAGCATGCTAATCATATATAGCAATCATCCCAAATAAATATGCTATATCAAACTATAACTATCCCGCATGCCTTACAACTATATAAGCATAAGTAATCATATCAAATGCCAACAATCAATATCAAACAAGCATATATAAGATCAAACATCAAAAAGTAACATCCATGCCTATCCTAGCATGTAGGATATTAAATTATCAAGTAAAAAGCATCAAATATGATATCCAATATAAAAGTTGATGAATAATGGAAATCTCACTAAGTGAAGAGCTCCAAACAAGTAGTCCTCATGCTCTCATCGGTCTCATACGCAATCGCCATCACCATCGCCTTCACTCCACTGAATCTTTACTACTTCACTGTCTTCCTTCAAAGTTGTTTCTTATCACGTCCTACGATTCAAATAGGCCTATGAGGTCTCAAAGTTTCTGCTTCGGTCTCGATATCATCCATTTGATTCAGTCCATATTTCCCAATGCCTCTTGTAAGTTCCCCCAGAACCCACTTCATATACAATGCTCCTCGACACACTTACAATGCTCCTCAACACACCATGGAATCACACAACCCACTTCATATACAACTCTGCTAATTTTTAAATGACGTTCCATTGCAGTTTACGGGTATACATCTAGCACTCTTTATCAATCTATCGACTATGAGCCAAATACTATCGTACCCTCTTCCGACCCTCGGTAATCCATAGACGAAGCCCATAGATATATGCTCTCGCTTCTACTCGAGAACATACAATCTCTCATCTCTATGGAGTCAACCATCTCGGTCGAGTCTGCACTGCATCACCTCTGTAAACTCTACTCGTTCCTCTAACTTAGCCATGATCTCCTCTAGTCTAGCATTGTGGCTCTGGCTAATATCGATCCGCTAAATCAAAGTAGGTCTGATAGTCAAACTAGCCATCACCTTTGGCCATAGTTCACATTGAGTTCTGAAGTCATAACCAACGATAAACTCGAGCTGTATCCACTATAGGAACATCGCTCCCAAACTGGCATGTCTTCAACTCAAAGCATCAACAGCTGCATTTCCCCATGAGCATATAGAAAATGTCAAAGTCGTAGGAGGCCAAGAACTCTAACCATCGCTACTGGCGAACGTTAAGATCCTTCTCGGAGAAGGGATACTTCAATGATGTAGGATCAATGAACACTTGTACCCCTCTCTTAATAGAGAGACCCTTCAATTCCTAAAGCAAATACTATTGTTGCTAACTCCAATCATGAGTCAGATACTTCCTCTTGTGCGGTTCCAGCTTTCGACTAGCATATGCGACAACCTTACTCCCTACATTAATACCACACCTAATCCAATATCACAAGCGTCTATGAATTCTATCAACTCCTTATTCCCACTTGTAATGAGTAACATTGGTGCACTCAATCAACCTCTCTATCAGACCCACAAATGCGTATCTGCACCTTACATCCCAAATAAATGTCTGATTCTTCTTGTCAAATTGGTTAATGGTGCTGCTACCTTAGAGGAGTCCTAGATAAAACGTCTATAATATCTCGCTAATCCAAGAAAACTCCTCGTATCCATAGCACTCTCGGGTATATTCTTAACCTGGACTATCGTAACTTACAAGATCCATAGCAATGTCTTGCACCAAAACAACGTGATTCAAGCATCTCACTTCCCTCCTTCAAAACTGATACTTCAAAAATCTTACCACCAATCGGTGCTTTCTCAACACCTCTAACACAATCATCAATCATGTCTTGTGCTCCTCTTTCATCCATCAGTAAATGAAAGTATCATCAATGAGCATAAGCACAAACTTACTCAAGTGATCCCTCAAAACACGGTTCATGAGATCAACAAAGTAGGTCGACGCGTTGGTTAGCCTAAACGGTATAACTAACCAATCAAAAATCATAGTAGCGTGCGAAATACTGTGATCAGCACAATCTCTCTAGCTACTCTCAATGAATGAAACCCCATCGCAAGGTCCAACTAAGAGAACACCTTCACGCCATAAAGCCGATCGAACAAGCCATCAATAACCAAGAGTGGATACTTGTTTGTTATCTCATTCAGCTCATGGTAATCAACATATAACCCCAAAGATCCATCCGCCTTAGTGTCGAACACTATAGGTGCATTCCACTCAAACATGCTCCTACGAATGAACCCTCACCTCAATAGTTCATCCACTTGCACCTTTAGTTTCCTCTACTCTTTGGACATCATATGCCTTGAATATATAACTACTATTCTAGTACCTCCAACCAGACCGATACGGAATTTTATCTCCCTATATGGTGGCAATCTAGTCACCTCATCGAATATGTCCAGATACTCTCAAGCTATAGGCATAGATGACAACTTGTCATGTGAGATATCGAGCGAATATAGGAAGCTAACAATCACCTCACCATCAGGTAGGCAGCCAAACACTGCCTTCTGGTCATCATCCGTCCCTGTCATTACCAACATCCTCTCATAACCCATCATTATTTTGTATCTCTTCAGCCAGTCCATTCCCAGACTATAAGATCGAACCCAATTAAACCTAAATAAATCAATAAAAAAACAAGCAAACATCCATAACTCGATAATGCTAAGTCACAATAAACCATGCACAGGCTGGTTGAGCCACCAACAAGGTTCGTCATAATTTAAAAGGTCGGTCAACAATTTCGGGTCTCAATTCCAATCCATCTACTAAGTCACTAGATATAAAGGAATGTAAAGCCCTGGTATCGAATAAAATAGATTTGGAATGCGATAAGTGGAAAGCATACCTCGGACGGTAATGCCCATTTTTTCTCCTTCGCTGATGGAGCACTCGATTAAATAGAAACGACAATCAATGCATAGGCCTTCACGGTTTGTACCTGCTTAGCTTGTTCGGGAGAGTCCTTCTACACTGTACAGGCTATCACATCATAAATCCTTCTCGATTAACTTCTCAAAGCTCTAGTCACCAATCTATCGCTTTCTAAGATGATCACTAAACCCAATGATAAACATTCATTCTTTATGAGTGGATATCAATAAAAGATAGACCATACTTTAATAGCATATCAATTCGGTAGCTTACTCCGTCACAGACATATCGCCTTAAATCAAGTAGGCGAACTTCCTGAACAACACTGACTTTTGAGTAACCATAAAAAATTTCGCTTCGAACCAAACTATGAACTAATCCTAGGTAAATCGATCCTCAAGGGTCGAAGCTATAAGGGAACTCCACTAGTTCATTGCCCACCCTTAGAGTTATCTAGAGGCCAACTTCTCATGGCATCACCTAACTCCAACCATCAAAAATTCACCCGCAAGTATCCACCAGTCTTGCACCTCAATAGTCTACTTCGTTCCAAGAAATGATCTGCCTCTTAGACTCATGTAGTCTTTATATAACTCGGCAAAGTTGACTATAGGAATTTACACTTGATCACCATAATCATTTGGAGCAACTTGGGCATTCTAGACAATGATTCGCACCATCTTAGCGAACATATTCTATAAATCAGGGTTAATGGCCCCCGATCCAACCCACTCCTCAACTCTTGAGATGGAGTTAATAGCATCATTTCTCGTATGCCAAATCATTCCTAATTTATAATAAGGATGATCAATCTCTCATAAAGAAACTTGCATCAGTGGCTCTCGTGTACAATATGAAATATACATTACATATATACTACTATATAATTTTGAAAATCAAAATATATAACAAGTACATGCTCTTTCATATATATGTATACTCTTGATCCAGTCTAAGGTGATAACTCATACCCTATCTGTATTGGATCATGGTATAAACTAAGGTAAATCATGTAACCTATGCTCTGATACCAAGTGTGACAATCGCCATGCACCTTCAATGCTTATATAGCTGAATAGTGCGCTACTAGAGCATTTGGTTAACGTCGGACGATAGTCAAAGGAAAGAAAAGAAGAGAAATAGAAGATAAAATAAGAGAAAGAAAACATCAGATAATCACAGAACCTATCATATATATCACAGTGCATTGAATAAATATAATAGTCATTATAGAAATAAAATAGGCGAGACAGTAGTAACTATATGAACTACAGAATTAGAGTACACATGCTGACATAGTTATACAAAACAATAATAAAGCTCATTCAACTGATAAATAAACTCAACTGATAAACAATCTCTAATAACAATAAATCAAACATTGTCAAGGCTTAATGGTGTCACATGGTGGAATAAGCAATAATAAGCCCAAAATATAAATTTGAGAAAGTGTCGCCTCCTGCTAGTCTATTTGTAGAAATTTATGTGTCGTTTACACTTGCTATCTAGTCTACTCATTTAAGAGTGCCCAAGGTAATAAGAAGCAAAGCATAAAAACTCAAGTCAGACAACAGTCTGGTGTGAGTGATAAACAGTCTTAAAATACTGCAAAAGTTAATACAGTATATGGAATAGAGGGTATGGAGAATCATAACTAACATGTCCCTACATCAAGATAGATAGCACATAACTTCAATAATATGCTACTCTACAAACATCATAAAGGTGTACTCCACCATAAGTACAATTTCGAGGTGTCTAGGTATACCTATCCATAATACCTCTATCATACGACGTCCATAGCGTGACAGACTACAAAAACAATCATGGTTAACATAACATCCATCAAGCGAACCTTATATCTGTAACATCCCCAATTTTAAATAGCATTATTCAGGAGATTTAATTAGATAAATCAAATAGAATTATGTAGAGATTAGAGTGATAAGGGAATTGAGATTTGAAAACCAATTAGGGTCGTGCCTTAACTAAATTGATTTATAAGAATGGTTTATAAGTTAGATACCTAATAGAATAAGGCAAGGGCAATATGGATATAGCCGAACCTTATAACCCCTAAATACTTACCTCATTCTCATTCACATTTTCATAAATCCAAAAACATAAACAAAAGAAAACAAGGCCGGCAATAACCCTAGGAGAAGAGGAGCTCAAAATCAATTAGAGGCTAAGATTCAAGCTAGGAAGATTAAAGTGAAGAACAAATCTCAAGTTCATCATCCAAGCATGGTGAATAAAAACCATCTCACATATGTCTTCTTGAATGCTTAAATTCGATTTTAAGGTTTAAAACCGTTGGATAGATGAATGATGATATGCTTTTATTATATACCATGTTTTAATTTAAACAAGGTTTTGTTGAATAATGAAATTCAATTTTAAGGTTAAAATCATGCAAATTGATTTCGGAATGCCATGATGTTTGGATTTTATGCAAAACATTATTTCGGAGATGGGTTTAAATTTTTATAATATTCAAGCTATGGATAATTTATTATGAATTTTGAATGGAAGAAATGGATAATTTTGGGTTTAAATTATTTAAAGAATTATATGTTGACTGGATCTGAAATTTATATATGTTAGAGAACATATTAAAAGTGTATTATTGTGATTTTTGGGGAATTTTCCTAAGTATTTTATTATGGTTATAAAATTATTTAAGTTAAGGAACTTGAATGTTTTACATGTATTGTTAAGGAGGGGGGCTTATTTGTTAAAATGTTTTTAATTGTGAATTTTGAATTCGGCAGCCTTCTTAGAAAAGAATTTTGATAAAGAGTAGGAAACCAATCATATTTTGGCAAATTAGGCAAGTTAGGTGAAAAGAAATTACTTTGAAAGGCATAAAATCAGTTATTTTATGAATTACAACTCTACCACTTCCTTTGATTGCTTTCATCACCATGCCCAGCAGGCCTTTCGAACTTGTTCGAAACCAATTTTTATGGTATCAAGCAACTAGTATGTAGTATATTAGAGAAAGGCAGATGGGACGGTGTCAAAAGCATGCTTTTGAAAGAGTAAAGCCATTTTTATAAGATTTCAAATTAATCCAACTTACCTTTGTTTTTAAAGAAGCTTTCGAAAGAGTTGCCACATTTTGAACTTATTCAATACCTAATTGCCACATTCATACCTTTCAATTTGGTTAAAGGCCGCTTTACTAAGTTCGAAAGGAAGGAATTCGTTTTATTAATATTGAAGCCGCCTTCCTAATGACTTTGAAAGGATCTTTTTTGCCGCTTTTATCAATGGTTTCAAAGGCAATGGTTTTAAAAGGTTGGTTTTGAAGCTATCCGTTTTTCCAACTATTTTACTTGAAGTTAATGTTTTCGAAAGGGATAATTTCGCTTTGTTGTAGTTATATTTAATGATAAACCCAATGATTTCGAAAGAGATACTTTCAAATGGTTTCGAAGCTATGCTCCTATAAATTCTTACTTGAACTAAATGCCTTCGAAAGGAATGTTTTGTGTTCGAAAGTTATATCTCAAAGCATTTCGAAAGAAAAGTTTCAATGCTTTCGAAAGGTACGTTTTGAGTATTTTGGAAGTTATATCATTAAGTGTTTTGAAAGGAATTGTTCCAAGTATTCGAAAAGTATATTGGATGGTCTCAAAAGAGAACATTTAAGGTTTTAAGTAATGATACAAAGGATATGGTCGAAAGCCTTAGTTTTCAAATTTGACAATCCAATCTCATTTTTAAAGTAAATACATGGCGATATGAAAGAATTTGGAATTAGCATTTAACTTTATTTTTGAAGGAATTTTTCCTTGATGAAAAATAAGGTTGAAGGTGTTAACCATATTTCATTAGAATGGTGATTACAAGGAATTTAACCATGGATGTTTATATTTCTATGTTATTTGATCAGTTATCATTAATGCTTCTGTAAACATATTCCGTTCATAATTGAGCCATAACTGCATTTTGGGGTGTTAAGGGCAGAATAACCAGCTAGGTTGACCTAGTAGTGAATATACGTTGAGTTAACTCTTGAGTGAGTAGAGTTGCATCTAGGAGGTCAGATAGACTAGAATATAGGATGCCCAAAGACTGGTCAAAAAATTATTGGTTTACACAGGTTCATAGTAAGCCCATGAAAACTATGTATGGAGATTGTTATTGGCAAGGGCCAATAGATTCTTCGTGATCCCATGAGAAGTATGTCCGGAATAAGTTATTGAAAGAGATCAATAGGTTCATAGTGATCCCATAAAAACTATGACATGAGAGATGTTATTGGAGAATCCAATAGGTTCATAGTGAGCCCATGAAAACTATGATTAGATGATGTTATTGGTAGATACAGATAGGTTCTTAGTGATCCCATAAAACTACGTAACCGAGTAGATAGTCCGTAAGCTTGGAACGGTTTATTAGTTGGACCATGAAAACTAATAGGTTAATAGTGACCCTAGAAACTATAACTTGAGACAGATAGCTAGGTAAATGGGGGTGAGGGATCCAAAACATATTGCATGTCTACATACCATCAAGATACATTTTATTATGTAATGTCTTATCCATTGTGGGTGTACATGCACAGTATGTGGTTATTTTAAATTGGATTAAGATACTAGTGAGTGGAAAACCCGTTCCGCTAATCGGCGTGGTCTCACTAGATATCCATATGGTTCAAATTGGTAAGTTATTATTCATACCAGACTTTTTATTTGACTCGAAGTTTATGTTTTCCCCTTAAACTCATGGATTCTCAATTGATTTTGAGTAGTTTGAGAGTTAAGGTTTTCATGTTCTCTTTTAGACGAATAAGCTTCTGGAGATGTGCAGGAGGCAAGCTAGCGATTAGAAGTTCTTTCTATTTGATTATGATGTGTTTTAGATGTAATGGAAAAGTAGTTTAATTGCCAAAATTTAGACTCTGATTAACCAATAGGGCATCTTCGTATGTCGCTCTTGACGTATTTTGTAATAATTATATTTTTACGAATGTAGTTACAAATTGGGATTATGTAATGAATTTGAAATGTGTTTTGAAGTGGAATGAGAAATTTGTTATATGATTTTTTAATTTTTCATATCCATGTGTTTCTGTTTTATCGATGCATATAACATTAACACATTTGGTCATCGAGAATTAATAACTATGGATGACTGTAGCATCCATAGCAGTTAGTTTTGGGAGTTTAAATGGGGGATGTTACAAGTTGGCATCAGAGCATAGGTTTATGTAAATTTAAAAGAAATTTGAACCTAAGAGATTTTCAAAACATAATCCAAAGAATCAGAAAATGAGATCGAGGTTTGGGTTAACGCTATAGTAAAGTACTTGCATTTGCTATATATATTTATAAGTACGTATTGCCCTCTCTCTTAGACCATTCTTCTATATCTTACTAAGGCTCGTATGTAGATTTACAAGAAAGGAAGATATGGAGGCAGGAAACGATAGAGGAAATCTAGGTGGAGGAAGCACCACCACTAATGCAAATGCTCGACCTAATACCAGAAGGAATCCAGGTCGACATGCAAATGTTAATCCCGATGCAAATGCCAACATAGGTTCTGGAACCCCACCAGTAGATATGGGGATGATTTATCTCTTCTTGGTCAATCTGATGCAAGATGGAGCAACTGCAGGAGTAGCTAGAGGAAATGCTGTGAATGTTGGTGGAGCTAATCCTGTAGCCCCAGTTGACAATAACTATGCCTAGCTGAGCAGAGATTATACTAGTCTTGGTAGGATGTCATTTTTGGGAATAGAGGATGTTGTCGAAGTAGAAAACTGGTTAATGCACTGTGAAATAATTTTTGCTGACTTGGGATTAGATTATGAGCAGAAGAGGATACTTGCTTCATAACAGTTGTAGGGAGCAGCACTTTATTGGTGGAATAGTGTTACTGTGGGAGTTCACGAGGAAGGGTTGAGTTGGGCAGAATTTCGAAGGAGATTCGAAGAGAGGTTCTTGTCTGATGTTGCCAAGTCAGTATTTCTGAGAAATTTCATGGACTTAGTGCAAGGTGAAATGTCATTGATTGGGTATGATACGAAGTTTGATGAGTTGTCCAGATACAGATATGCTACTATTGACACTGAATTAAAAGGAACAAGAAGTTTATTTGAGGGTTAAAACTCGAGATTGCTATGGTGACTATGCCACATCTCCGTGATCCAAGTATAGTTGTAGTGGAGATGGCAATCAGGAATGAAGAGATGCTTTCTACTTATGGAAAGGAGAAGCAGGTTAGAACCCAGGATTCTCAGGGCAAGAAGAGGAAATTCTTTAAGAAGATAGGAGCTCAGAAAGGAGGAGTTGCCCAGAAAGAGAAGGCCGATGTAGTTTGCTACAAGTGTGACACAAAAGGACATTATGGTCATGAATTTCGAACAGGAAAAGGGAAAATGGTTGCAGATAAGAAAGGAGTGAAGTGCTTTAATTGTGACCGGATTAGACACTACAAGAATCCGTGTCCAGAACCAGTCAGAGCGGACAACGGATAGGTTTTTGCTTTGGAACCATCTTCTTCTAGACCAGCTACTGCTGGGAAGGGAAAGACTGTGATGGAAGGTGCACTTTTGATTCATAGTATACCAGTTAGGGTACTATTTGATACCGGTGCACCACGTTCATTTATTACTCAATGTTTGGTAGATAAGTTATATTTAGAACGCCCATACCTTGTTACTTCCTTAAGGGTTGCGAATCCGATAGGAGGGTATACAACTCTAGGGATGAGATGTGACCAGTTAGAACTTGAATTGTTAGGTCATAAGTTTGCATGTAGTTTTTATGTTTTTGATTTTATAGGCTTCGAGATCACTTTGGGTATGGATTAGTTAGAAAAATATAGTGCAAGGATATTTTGCCAAGATAGGGAAATATCGCTAAGACACCCCAACGGTCATAATCGAATTGTATATTCGGTGTAGAAGTTAGACTTAAGTACTTGTGCTTGCTAAATGCAATGGAAGTAGAAGAAAAGTTGAATCATATTTTGGTAGCAAGAGAGTTTGCAGACGTTTTTCAGCCAGTCATAGGACTACCACCGAAGCAAGCCATTGAGCTCGAATAGATCTTGTGCCAGGAGCATAACCTGTAAGTAGACCACCTAGCAGGATGACACCTATCGAGATGAAGGAATTGAAGGTGTAGCTAGTGGATTTAGAAAGAAAGAATTAATTAGACTAAGCAGTTCGCCTTGGGGAGTGGCCATGGTGTTCATGAGGAAACTGGATGGGTCGTTAAGGATGTGTATCAACTATCGTAAGTTAAACGAGAAAACAGTCAAGAATAGGTATCCTTTACTGAGAATCGATGATTTATTTGATCAACTGAGTGGAGCTAGGGTGTTTTCACAATTGGATTTGGCGACTGGTTTCCATCAGCTAAGAGTGGCAGAGGACAGTATTCCGTTGATGGCGTTTCAGACTAGATATGGTTCATACGAATGGTTTATAATGTCATTCGGGTTAATGAATGCACCAGCTTTCTTCGTGGACTTGATGAACCGAGTCTTCCGAGAGCATTTGGATAGGTTCGTATTTGTATTCATATATGACATTTTAACATACTCTAAGGATGAAAGAGAGCATGAAGTTCATCATAGATTAGTGTTTGAGATGCTGAGGCAGCATCAACTAAAGGCGAAGTTTTCAAAGTGCCGTTTCTGGAAGAAAGAAGTTAAGTTTCTTGGTCACATGGTTTCAAAGAAGGGTTTGTCAGTTGATCTGGATAAGATTGAGGTTGTTAACAACTAGAAGAGACTAGAGATTATGATTGAGATCGGAAGTTTTCTTGGAATGGCTGGGTAGTACCGAAGATTCATTAAGGATTTCTCATGGACATCAGCTCCTTTGACTAAGCTAACCAGGAAGGAAGTGAAGTTTATTTGGTTTGACAAATATGAGGAAGCTTTCTATAAGTTAAAGCATCTGTTGGCCAGTGCTTCTGTGTTAGTAGTTCTAGATGGAAATCAAGAATTAGTAGTGTATACCGATGCATGTTGGACCAGATTAGGGGTTGTGGTTATGTAGAAAAGTAAAGTTGTTGCCTATGCTTTACAACAGCTTAGACCGCATGATGTGAGATATCCTACTCATGATCTAGAGTTGGCTGCGGTGATCTTCGCATTGAAATTATGGAGACATTACCTCTTAGAGGAGAGATTGGAGTTATATACAGATCACAAGTCCTTAAGGTATTTATTCTCTTAGAAAAAGTTAAATATGAAACAGTAGAGATGGCTAGAGTTTTTAGCCGCTTATGATTTTGGAATAGAGTATATGCCTAGGAAAGGAAATAAAGTAACAGATGCTCTTAGCAGAAAACATCAGAATGTGGTGTTAGCTATGTTAGCAGAGTTGAAGGACCTGGAGGTTTTGACTACTTGTAGTGTGCAGTTAAAATCGACTGCTAGATCTAGTCAGAGCATTGCCATGATATCCTGCTTGGAAGTTTGACCGGTACTGATCGAAAGGATTGCTTCTAAGCAGAAAGCGGATCCGCTGTTAGTTGAGAAGATTAGAAGGCTAGAGGCCAGAATTGAGATTGATGGTCTGAAAGATTTTAGTCTTGACCAAAGAGGATGGTTGAGAAAGAAGGGACGGTTGTGTGTTCCGAATGTTGGGGACTTAAGGAGAGAGGTCCATAGAGAATGTCATCGATCAAAATTTGCGATTCATCCTGGGGTGCCAAGATGTATCGGGATATGAAAAGGAGTTTCTACTGGGAAGGTATGAAGAGGGATGTTGGCTTATGGGTAAAGCGGTGTGTGAACTGTCAAAAAGTGAAGGCCGAACATCAGAAATCGAGTGGGTTGCTTTAGCCTTTGGAGATACCAGTTTGGAAATGGGATTCGATATCCATGGATTTTATAGACAGGTTGACACGGTCGAATCGAGGAAATGAAAGTATATGGGTCATAGTGGATAGGTTAACCAAGAGTGCCCATTTCATTGCAGTTAAGTCAACTAGGACAGCACTTGTTTTTGCTAAGTTGTTTATGAAGAACATAGTTAGCCTACATGGGATTCCTAGTAGCATAGTCAATGACAAAGATGCCTTGTTCACTAGTGAATTCTGGAAGAGTCTACAAGGAATATTAAGTATCGAGCTTACCGCTTATCACCCACAGACGGACGGGCAGATAGAGGGAGTTAACAAGGTACTCAAGGATCTATTAAGAGCATGTGTATTAGATTTTGGTGGATCATGGGAAGATCACCTACACTTAGTTATGTTTTCCTATAATAATAGTTATCAAACTAGTATAGGAATGGTGCCTTTCGAAGCTTTGTATTGATAGCCATGCAAGTAGCCAACATGTTGGTTGGAAACGGGAGACAGATTAGTCTTAGATCCAGATCTAGTAAGGGAGGCAACACAGAAGATTGAGTTGATCCGAGGTAGGATGAAGGAACCTCAGTCTAAGCAAAAGAGTTACGCAAATAAGAGACGTAACAATATAGAGTTCTCAGCTGGAGATAGGGTTTTCGTTAAAGTATCATTGATGAAGGGTGTGGTACGATTTGGAAAGTCTGGGAAACTGACATAGAAATATGTTGGACCATTTCCAATTATAGAGAGGATTGGAAAGCTCGCATGCAGAGTAGAGTTGCCGAGCAGTTTGGCAGGTGCCCATAATGTATGTCATGTGTCTCATCTTCGTAAATATGTACATGTTCCAGAGACTACTATCCCTCTGACTGCATTGGTAGACTAATAGTAGAACCAGATCTAACCTTTGTTAGGCAACCAGTTCGGGTTGTAGCGAGAGATGAGAAGAGGTTAAGTAACAAGACAGTCAAGTTGGTGAAAGTGCACTGGAGCGATAACGAGAAGGACTATACATAGGAGACGGAAGATACTTATCCTGATCTATTATAAGGGTATGTTTTATATCTATTATATATAGACTGGTTGCTAATCAGGTAGGCTAGTATGGTAATTAGGAGATATTACAGATGATTGCTATACTTAGTATTTGGTCCTTGCTAAATTTCCAGGATGAAATTCTTTAAGGGGAGCCTGTAACCCCTAATTTTAAATGGCATTATTTAGAAGATTAATTAGATAAATTAAATAGAACAATGTAGAGATTAGAGTGATAAGGGAATTGAGATTTGAAAACCAATTAAGGTCGTGCCTTAACTAAATGAATTTATAAGAATGGTTTATAAGTTAAATACTTAAGAGAATAAGGCAAGGGAAATATGGGAATAGCCAAATCCCATAACCCCTAAACCCTTACCTCATTCTCATTCACATTTTCATAGATCCAAAAACATAAAAAAAAAGCAAGCCCGACCATAACCCTATGAGAAGAGGCGCTCAAAATCAATTAGAGGCTAAGGTTCAAGCTAGGAAGATTAAAGTGAAGAACAAATCTCAAGTTCCTTATCCAGGCAAGGTGAATAAATCTAAACCATCTTACATATGTCTTCTTGAACGTTTAAATTCGATTTTAAGGTTTAAAACCGTTGGATAGATAAATGATGATATGCTCTGATTATATGCCATGTTTTAATTTAAACAAGGTTTTTTGGAATAATAGAATTCTATTTTAAGGTTAAAATCATGCAAATTAATTTATGAATGCCATGATGTTTGAATATGTTATGTAAACATTATTTTGGAGATGTGTTTAAATTTTCCAAGCTATGGATAATTTATTATGAATTTTGAATGGAAGAAATGGATAATTTTGTGTTTAAGTTATTTAAGGCAATTATATATTGACTTCGGGTCTAAAATTTATATATGTTAGAGAACACATTAAAAGTGCACTATTATGATTTTTGGGGAATTTTCTTAAATGTTTACTATGGTTATAAAATTATTTAAGTTAAGGAACTCAAATGTTTTATATGTTTTGTTAGGGAGGAGGGCTTATTTGTTAAAATGTTGTTAATTGTAAATTTTGAATTCGATAGCCTTTTTAGAAAAGAATTTTGATAAAGAGTGGGAAACCAATCATATTTTGACAAATTAGGCAAGTTAGGTGAAAATAAATTACTTTGAAAGGCATAAAATCAGTTTTGTTATGAATTACAACTCTACCACTTTCCTTGTTTGCTTTCGTCACCATGCCCAGCAGGCCTTTCGAACTCGTTCAAAACCAATTTATATGGTATCAAGCAATTGGTATGTAGTATATTAGCAAAGGGGACGGGACTGTGTCGAAAGCATTCTTTCGAAGGGGTTGAAGCCATTTTTATAAGCTTTCGAATTAATCTAACTTGCCTTTGGTTTGAAAGAAGCTTTTGAAAGAGTTGCTGCATTTTGAACTCATTCGATACCTAGCTGCCACATTCATACCTTTCGAATTGGTTAAAGGCCACTTTTCTAAGTTCGAAAGAAAGGCTTTCATTTTATTAATATTGAAGCTGCCTTCCCAATGCCTTCAAAAGGATCCTTTTGCAGCTTTTTCAATGGTTTCGAAGGCAATGCTTTTGAAATGTTAGTTTCGAAGCTATCCTTTTCCCTAACTATTTTACTTGAAGTTAATGTTTTCGAAAGGTATACTTTCACTTTTTTTCTCTCTAACCTATTAGTTATATTTATTGATAAACCCAATGATTCGAAAGAGATACTTTCAAATGGTTTCGAAGCTATGCTCCTATAAAATCTTGCTTGAACTAAATGCCTTCGAAAGGTATGTTTTATGTGTTCAAAAGTTATATCTTTAAGCGTTTCAAAAGAAAGGTTTCAATGCTTTCGAAAGGTATGTTTTGAGTATTTCTAAAGTTATATCTTTAAGTATTTCGAAAGGAATGATTCCAAGTATTTGAAAAGTATGTTGGATGGTCTCGAAAGAGAACTTCTAAGGTTTTAAGTAATGATACAAAGGATAAGGTGACAGCCTTAGTTTTCAAATTTGAGAACCCAATCTCTTTCTAAAGTAAATACAAGGTAATATGAAAGAATTTGGAATTAGCATTTAACTTTATTTTTAAAGAAGGTTTTCCTTGATGAAAAATGGTGGGTTAAAGGTGCTAACCATATTTCATTAGAAAGATGATTACAAGGAATTTATCCATGGATGTTTATATTTCTATGTTATTTGATCAGTTATTATTAATGCTTTTGTAAACGTATTCACTTCATAATTGACCCATTATTGCGGGTGTTAAGGGCAGAATAACCAGCTAGGTTAACCCAATAGTGAATATACATTGAGTTAACTCCTGAGTGAGTAGAGTTGCATCCAAGAGGTCAGACGGACGAGAATATAGGATGCCCAAAGACTATCAAAGGATTATTTTTTTAGACAGGTTCTTAGTAAGCCCATGAAAACTGTATATGGAGATAGTTATTGGCAGGGGCCAATAGGTTCTTAGTGATCCCAGGAAAACTATGTCCGGAATAATTTATTGAAAGAGATCAATAGGTTTATAGTGATCCCATAAAAACTATGACATGAGAGATGTTATTGGAGAATCCAATATGTTCGTAGTGATCCCATGAAAACTATGACTAGATGATGTTATTGGTAGCTACCAATAGGTTCTTAGTAATCCCACAAAAACTATGTAACCGGCCAGATAGTCTGTAAGCTTGGAAGAGGTTAATAGTCATCCCATGAAAACTAATTGGTTAATAGTGACCCTAGAAACTATAACTTTAGACAGATAGCCAGGTAAATGGCGGTGGGGAACCCAGAACATATTGCATGTTTGCATACCATCAAAATACATTTTATTATGTTCTGTCTTAACCATTGTGGATGCAGGTGCACAGTATATGGTTATTTTAAATTGGGCTAAGATATTAGTGAGGGGAAACCACGTTCTGCTAAGCAGCGTGGTCTCACTAGATATCAAAATGGTTCAAGATGGTACGTTATTATTCATACCAGTCTTTTTGTCTGACTCGAAGTTTATGTCTTCCCCTTTAACTCTCGGATTTTCAATTGATTTTAAGTAGTTTGAGAGTTAAGGTTTTTAGGTTCTCCTTTAGATGAATAAGCTTCCCGAGACATGCAAGAGGCAAGCTAGCTATTAGGAGTTTTTTCTGTCTGATTCCGTTGTATTTTGGATGTAATGGCAAAGTACTTTAATTGCTTAAATTTAGACTCTGATCAGCCAAGGGGGTATCTTCATATGTTGCTCTTGGCGTATTTTGTAATAATTATATTTCTTCTAACATGGTTTATGAATTGGGATTATGTAATGAATTTGAAATGTGATTTGAAGTGGAATGAAAATTTTGTTTTATGATTTTAAAATCTTTTATATCCATGTATTTCTGTTATATCAATGTATCTAACATTAGCGCATTTGGTCACCGAGAATTAATAAGTATGATTGACTACAGCATCCGTAGCAGTTAGTTTTGGGCCTCCAAATGGGGGATGTTACAATATCACTCAATGTTATTTGGATATATGATAACTTGTGTGACCATTCCTCTACCAGGGATTAATGGAAAAATCCCAGTTTTCTGTGTACTTGAAGGTGCTACTAGAGCTAATCAACCGATCCAAGGATACAGATCCATTCAACAAATCCGGGGTAGCCAAACAAAGTACCCATGAGCGTCTTTATAGTATCACAGCTTTGAGTACACTAGAAAACACACCAAGTATCAATGATCCTTTAGCATGCTTTTATCCAAGCCTTTCATTGCTTCATCAATTTCCATGATAAAACCATTCAACATTCTATCCACGAGTCACCCTCAAAGTACCCACCCATGTGGATCATCAACATCGAGTCATCACTATTGGAACACAACTCCATCAACATCAAGTCATCGTCATCAAAGTGCCGAAGACATCACATCAAAGCATCATGTCATCATTTCACCATCGAAATCACTTGTCGTGGAGCAATAACATCAAGACCAAGAGTCGGTTCCACAAATAAACCTTCACGTTGTGCTCCTCAAAGCCTCCTTACCGTCCATGCCAAATATTTTTCAAATTGACCATCAGCAATAGTGATGGGCATAGAACACTCTACTGTGGTCAATACAAATCACTTTGGTTGTGTAATTAGCCGAAAATGGCCAAGTACAAACCAAATGAAAACGTTTGGCGTCCACCGTAAAGTCCGGAACATTTCCAAGTACATCGCCTTCCCTCTTCAGACTGGTCGGCATGCGTGAAACTCTATGCACAAAATTTTATCCTATGGGATATTTCCTAACACTATATCTCCTATTGATCGGTGTTTTCAACCAAAACAAGCAAACAACCATACATGCAACCAACAAGCATACATACATCTATTATATCATACATACAAAATATATAACACGTCTATATTAACCAATTTGGGGATTCACGTCAAAAGTGTCCTTAGCAATTTCCTAAAAATAGTACGTCCGTAATAACAAGTGTGAAATTCAAATTAAAACCATTTTTAAATCACTTACAAATTCCTTATATAATCGGGTGTGGGTTAAAATATATTAAAAATCATGTTTTAAAGTTGGAAATTAGTTCGACATGTCATTTTATACTATATTAACAATTATTGTATGGTGAGAGACAATATCACTCATCTTAACAAAAGCTTACCAATCCAATGTCAAGTCGTAGAGCTCTCTATCACGAGCACAACACAAGACATTGCATCCAAAATAGACCTCGTATGCAAAAGATACAAACTAAATATGAAACGTGATTAATAAAAATAATTAACTTGCTAATTAGTCTATTAATTACCTTCATTACCCCCAAATCATCTTCTCCAAATTGGTCATGCACTCCTGTACATGTGCACAGGTATGAACCCAAAGCCTATGACTTCTATCCTCGATTCCTCCATGATTACTCAACAAATCTCGGCACCATCTTCGCTAATGGACTCTGCTATGCATCCTCTCCGTAATGCACCCCACGAATTCAAGCTCGGCCATCCCCCTTGATTCACAACCTGGAAACCTGCACAGCCCTTTCTAGATGTTGTGATTTTCTACCAAGCATCAGAGTTGACGAAACTTCGTGGAAAGGTGCTCCTCCGTAAGAGAACGATGATGGTGCAGTCGTCTTCGCCTAACTCTTCCTTCTTTACCGACGAACCCAAACCCTAGATCGATGGATAAAATGGATCGTTCGCTAATAGCACCACCTAAAGTTTATATAGGTTTGAAGCTCTCCTCACTATGAGTTCAACGAATCTAGACTCGTCGATTTTCGTAGCGTATAGCTCTCGATTTAATTCGTTGAAATGTTTGAAAGGAGGCAATTGTTTTCCTTATACACAGGAAGAGTTAGGAGGAAAAAATGAAAAGAAGGGAGAGAGGGTGAGTGTATATTTATATTATTATTATATATATTTTATTTGATTTCTCAAATAAATTATCATACGTTCTGAGCTCGTACGATCACACGGCACATCCGATTGCAACGAAACTCATCAGGCACATCACCTCAATTTTCTGGTCCTAATAGTATAAATTTTGTTACTATTTAAGGCAACACTACGGGATGACAATTTTGTGCATTTCGAGACCGTTTTGGCCATTGGATTGTTCAATTTTCAAATATACCAATGTTTATACTCATTTTAATTCGCAACATTGATCCGAACTCAATGGAAATGGTCTCGAGTCCTAATTCAATCTTATGTGAAAATTCAAATTTTGGACCTTCAATTAATTAATGATTCAATATTTAAATCAATTATTTAAATATCCTATCATAAAAAATACGAGTCATTACAATCGTTTATGTCCATATTAGGTAGATTTAGATGGAGTTGATATTAATTTATATCATGGTTGTTAAGTAATTAAACTCTAATTTGTAGTTATATTAGTTATAGAAATATTATTATATATTTTTATTACTAATCGAAATTTAGAAAAATGACTTTTAAAGTAAGATGTAAGGTTTAAACAATTATATAGGGAGGTTAAACTTGCATTAAAATAGCTTTGAAGTTTATCTGGCCTTGAAATTGGTTTATTATAGTGTAAATCAATAATTAACCAACTAGTGGATTTTATAAAGGTCATTTGAGATATTATAAATTAAAAAATAAGTATTTATTACTTAATAGGGTTCGATTGCGGTTATAAAATCCCGAAATGGCTATTATGTGATTTATTAACTTTGGACCCTAAGAAATGGTTTGAGATATACGTATATGTATGTGTATATGTATATGTATATTATATACATGAGCTATATAATACTTTGAAGCCTTATTGATAGCTAAACTTACTTAAAATAGAAGAATTAAGGGATATTGAGCTATAATATAGTTGATAGGCAAGTTGATGGGGGTTTCTTCCCCAGTTCTGGACACGAGTCAGTGCGATGCTTTGGCTTGACTTCGAGAAGACTTTTGATTACTCAATAGAGCAAGTGCTATGAAAAGTGATATGTATGAGATCAATAAAGATCGGATATGATATCAGTGTAGTGGTTGGTTGCATGGCCACATCTGGTGAGCGTGTCTGATTAAGCACAGTTAGTCTGTGCCTTTTGGCTTTGACCTTAGGATACATATGTTTTGATGAATGGTATTGGTCTTATATTAGTGACCATAAGCATTGATAGAGCTTTTGTAAAAGGAATTGTTTTGAGGTCTGAATTCGGGTTTCAGGGTTTGGATTTTAGAGAAATTGTTTGGACTCGAAGAGCTTCCAGTTTCATTTGGGCAAAGCTATTGGAATGTTTTAGCTTTATGGGGCATTTGATTTCTAATGAAGTTCAATAGCATGTGGTAGCTTGAATTTGGATTGTCTATCCATATACAATCGGATGACATAAGTTTTGTAAAAGGAATCCATCGTACCATTAAGGCACACAACCTGTAGACGTGATTCTGGAGCAAGGCAGAGATAGACTAGGATGCCAGTCTGGATAGGCCATATATTATTCCGTAATATGATTAGGTTTTGCATCAGGACCTACAGACCAATGTATTTTAGGATGTTAGTTTTTAAAGGAGTCCACAAGTTAGTTATGGCTCTCAATAGGTCTCTCTGGTAGCTAACGGCAATTCGGCATGAGCTTCGGTTATAGGTATTCATAATTCGGTATGAGGTACGGTAAGATCCACCTAGTGTGTGATACAAGGCAAAGCTTGGGATTTCGATGATATCGGTTTTGTAAAAGGAATCCATTGTACCGTTGAGGCACAAAACCTGCAGATATGGTTCTGAGCAGGGGCGGAGAGAGATTGGGACATTAATCTAGAATGATCTTATACTATTTAATAGTATGATTAGGTGTTGCAAAATGACTTACAGACCAACTTCTTTTGAGGTGTTGGTTTTTAGGGAAATCCTTATGGCTCTCAATAGGTATCTTTGGTAGCTAATGGCAATTCGATACAGATATGATTATAGATATTCATATTTTGGTATGTGACATGGTGAGATCTACATGAGTTCGATCACACTGGATGCGGCTCAGGGTCTATGGTACGATTGGATAATGACTTTATTTATTTTGGACCCTGGATTGGGATCATTGGACCACGTTAGATATCCTTGGTGAACTCCACCAACCAGCAATGATGGGTATCAATCTATATTCTATGTTTGTCGTAGGACTCTGTGTGTTATTAGTTAATTAGTTATTAGTATTTCATATTGTGTGTTAGACTTACATTATAATATCTTTATTACCCCTTTCACTTGTATATTAGTTTACCTTTATCACAGTATACTGTTACGTGCCATTCACATTATATTAGTTGTGCTGACTTGTTGATTACAGGAGAAGAGCATGTTATGGTATGATTTCTTATCTTTTGGTATAGGCTTACTTTACTTTTTTTGGGCAGTCTGGATTACCCCTGAGTTACGTTCATGGAGAGGGTCTGTTTTGCCTTAGTAGTTCTTTTTTATTTGTATATTTTTTTGATATACAGTTTTTGGAAATAGTTCCCCTTATACCGACATTTAGGTCTGACCCACATTTTGTCTTTACTTGTTTATGTCATTATAACTCTCGGGTACTTGATTGAGTAATTTGGGAGTCAAGTGCTTTAGTGATAGGCTTATGGGATAGTTGGAGCATTATGGAGGCGTAAAATCGATATATATATATATATATATATATATATAGAAACACACACACACACACTTATTGTTGATGTAGTACATGGCAGACATGCTATTTTTTATATGAGACTTGGGATTAGATATTATATTTGAAACTCCATATGAATGGAGTTGATGTACTCTGAACCTTTGTATTGATATTTATTTATTGGTTGCTTCTGCTAGTGTAGTCTCTTATTTATTGTTTATCCTATTTTGTTTATGTATATGCAGTATATTATACGTTATCTTCCAATTATGAGATTGTATCGATGTGCCTTGGTATGATGTTTAGTTTTAGTTTTACCTAGACGGACTGTTTATTATGGTATTTAGGAGTTAGACATTGTCATTTGACATTGATTTAGGGTATTACAAAGGATGGGTCATCACAGTTGGTATCATAGCTTAGGCTCGAATCTCTGGACTAGGTAGATCAGTTTGAGTTAAGCAACCTTGTAGATATAGATATGTTGAGAGAGCATACTTTTATTTTTCTATTATATAATACTACATACACCACTTATCTCTTGAACTTCCATTTATTTATATCTCTAGTTGCTAAGGTATCTTCAATAGGCCATCGGTAGAAGAAAATGGGGAATGCAAGCGACTGCGGATAGGCAGTTTGAGATGTCGAAGTGGTTCATAGACTATTTGGATATCGCATGGGATGCTCCACCACCTACGAACATTCTAGCAACTAAGGTAGGTGTTGGAGGTGGTCTAGCCCTTGGGGCATGTTAGTAGAGGAGATTAAGAGCAAGCCATGACTCGGATTGATTCTGGACGTCGATTTGAGTCTTGGTTTATTTTTGAGAACGAAAGGGACATGCAGCTTGAGCGTTTCATCTTCTTGTAGCAGGGTAGCTTGTCGTTGAAAGAATATGTTAGCCAATTTAACCTTTTGGCTAAATTCAAAGTGGTAATGGTTATTGCTCCTTTAAAGTAGGTAAGGAATCTTACATATGGTTTTAATGCATCGGTTAGGGATTTTTTGCTTAGCGATATCCCGATTTGGACCACTTTAGAGAGTCTTGTGGTGATGGTATTCCTTCATGAGAGCACCCGCGAGGTATTGCTGGAGGTGGCAAAGGCCAAGAGTGAGTGCTTCAATAGTGATCAGCTTGGTTATTTGAAGAAGAATTGTTTTGCACTTAAGAAGGGTGAGCAAGTTCTTATGGCAAGGTATACTTTAATTTGAAGATACCTGCTTATTTTCTTTTCAACACCAGAGTTGTATATTCATCTGTTGCTAGTGACTTCATGGTTGTGCTGAAACTTGACCCCTCTAGTGTAGCTAAATTACTTTTTAATGATAAACCTTGTATTAGTAACCTTAGTTGTTAAGCAAAAGTGAAGCGATCAAGAGTACTGCCATTCAAACTTGATGCACGAGTTTTCAAGTTGAGTGGGGTTCATCCGGAAGTGTTACTTGGATTTGCATCCAAGTAGGGTTCGGTGGATGCTAGTAATGATTAAAGGCCGGGCGAATGATTATAGGTGTTCACTTAGAGCCATTCGTATTAGAATTGTTTTCCTCATTGTGTTAATAAACTTTAGGTGATGGGAGTGATCCCATGTGCTGAAAGGTATTTCCTAAGGATCATTCCATTCATGTACAAGTTCTTAATTCCTAGTTCGAGCATAGAGTTTATAGGTGATTTGCACCGGTTAGGCAAGGATTTTCACTCGATTTTAAAGGCGGGCACTTGAGTTGGATTCTTTAGGTGGTGAGAGATTTCCAAAGTGTGATCGTAGTCATGCGAGGAGATTTCAATAGTCGGATCAAGGAACCGGATCAGAGTTCACATTAGAAGAGTCAGGTGGCCGACCCTAATTTAACAAGGAAATTGTAAGGGTAAACGAATGATTGGAACATGCATCGTATCATTTTGGATTATTAGTGGTCATTGTAAAATTATAGTATAGTATAGTTAAGGTTTCTTGTGATAGTGTAACATCCCTCACTAGGAGACAAAAAATAAAAGTCAATGATGCTTCAGTAATAACCAGTATCATTTTCAAGCGACCAAGAGTGAGTTCTGTATATTAACCCCGAATCATTCTAAGTAAATAGAATAGTAAAATGTCTTATTCCATCAAATTTGTCATAATATTTATATATATTTTCAATGTTAACCCCAAGTCATACCCACACAGGGGTCAAAATATGACATAAAAATACAAATAGAGTGTCATCTCAACAAATGAAGATGCCACCCAAACACTTATAATAACAGAACTAGCATATATAAATATTTAGGCCTTCAGCTCCATCTTTGATCTTCGGTCTGCACTTAAAATAACCTGGATGTCCCACAAGTTCAGTATTATTTACGCTCAAACTAACATGAATACATAGTGAGACCACGTCATTAAACATGGAACGAGTTTCCTTCTCACTACTTACAAACAACATACATAATAACGCACACAACAAAGGTCATATTTACTTACCCTGGAAAATTCCTAAAGTTATTCTTAATACAGTTACTATTGCACCCCTGCACAGTTCCCTCCTAGTCCAACACTAACCAAGGAAAAACGCTAATGCTGCTTGGAATCGTTCCTTAGCAACATCCCTTAAATTCACTCTTAGTTTTACTCATACTACACTTACCCAGTCCCTGTAGTATTATTTTATTTGTTTATTGAATGTTAGACCGCATGGAATCACTCCCCCATGGTACTATTTTGTTTAGCTCTGGGTTACTATGCTACCCCACCTGCAGCCTACATTCTTATAAATTTATTTTGTTTAAATTTTCTATGAAACAGCCACCCGTGGATTCTTCCTTTTCTCATCTTTTATTTTATTCAATTAGACCTGAGACCACTATGAATCAACCACCCGTAGTCCCTTATCTAATGTTTATTCATTTATTTCTGAGCTACTAGGAATCAGCCACCTGCAATTCTCTTAACCATTATTTAATTCTACACTATGAAGAATCAGCCACATGTAGACCGTTATTGCATAGAATCAGCCACCTACAGTATTGTTATTATTTTAATTTGAGGTTGCATAGAATCAACCCCCTGCAAACCTCTGAAAGTTGAATTCCTCTTCTCACATGGAGTTTCTTCACGTTTGCATTCGAGTAAGCATTCTTACTTGGCATTAATAGCTCATTCACTCCCTTACTTCCACTAACACTACTTCGGCACAGTACATTGTGCCCCGACCCATGTGTGCGATAGATTCTTTACTTATTCTGCATGTTCTCTCCTAAATTGCGGCGTGATATAGTGGTGCAATTTGTCTTATTCTCTTCACCTGATTGCGCGTTACTTGTCTTTTGCAAATCTGCAGCGCGGAACTACTTTCCCTAGAAAGTCCTTGGATTTCTTTGGCAAATCACTAACCTACTACCCAGTGTAGTTTTATTAAGCGTAGTTCTCCCCTAAGACATTTGGCTACCAACACCTTAGCTCCGTACCTGACGCTATTTAACATTTCTAACAAAGCACGTTAACACGTGTCGCCTCCCGAACATCGTCTTACCTTTTTGACATTTTCAGTGTCCTTCATTTAACTTTTCAGCTATTTTATGGAACATATCCCCTTACATTATTATTTTAATATATATGTCATTTCCATCAACTCTCAGTGCAATCTCCTTTCCACCAGCGTAGTCCTTCATTGGTTCTAGCTTATTTTACGTATATAAAGTCTTATAAAAATTCTATAAAATTCGTGAATAATTCTTTTAGCCCTACCTTGGCTTTCATTTGAATTATGGGTTATTTTCCTTGTATATTGTAAATGTTTGCTTTAAAAATTCATAAAATTTTTATTTCTAAGCTATGAGCTTCTCAAATTACTATCCCATCTTTCGAACAATGGCTAGAATAGCATATCATGTTTTCACTTTGACATACATCTATAGGAGCACTAACAAATTACATAATCCGAATCAACCAAAATGAAACTGGATAAAAAGGTTAAGTATTACTCACTTAAGTCTTTAAGAAATCTTGTTTAGGTCTTCTTCTCTTTTCCTTAGCTTGTATTTTCTTTATTTATTCTTTATTCCCGTTTCTCTAAGCCACCACCATTAATGTATCTTTTGAGATTTTATTTTACTTTTAGTAGAATGGCATGAATGAATAAAAAAGAGTCATATTTATTGTCCCATGGTTATTTAGGCTTCAACCCATATACTCCTTTTCATTAATTCATTACTCCCTTTTTATTTTCATATTTAGCCTATCCTGGTCCTTTAATTAAATTAATCGTAAATTACAGGTTCTTATAGTCTCCCCTCCTTTAAGGAATTTCTCCCCCGAAATTCAATCAAGGCTTGGTAATGATTTGCGAACTATCTCATGCTTACTCTAAGCACAACCATGAATTCCCAATCCAAAATTAAAATATACTAGTGCTACTTACTAATACAATAATCATCCATAATATTTGTGTGTGTGTGTATACGGTTCGTAATCAACATAATACAATACATAGCTTACATGCTAATCTGAAACAAACAACTCTGGATTGGTCCGCTTGACCTAGTCCTCTATTTCCCTATGCAATCCTCTTGATACGTGCTCCATTGAGCACAAACTAGCTTCAACACCTTGTTTTGAAGACATTTCTCATCTCAGTCCACTATCTGAACTGGTCTTCGCAAATAGGTCATATTTGGCTCTATGACGAGATCTTTAAATGCCCTCGAATCTACTACTGCGTCTGGATCTTTAACGCCTTTCCGCAGATGTGATACATGAAACACATTATGGATCCCTGCAAAAACACTAGGCAGTTATACCTTATATGCCACCCTCTCAATCCTTTCTATGATTGGAAACGACCCTACAAATCTAGGTTCTAGCTTCCCAGCCTTCCCAAAGTGTCATGCCTCTCATCGAAGAAACCTTCACGAACACCTGATCGCTAACTGCGAACTCCAGTTCTCTTCTCCTAGCATCGACATAACTTTTCTACATTGACTGTGTTGCTTTCATCCTAGCTTGGATCAGCTCTATCTTCTCCGTAGCTTCTTTGACTACTTCTAGACCCAATACATTCTTATCTCCCGCCTCCAACCAACATGTAGATGACTTACACGGTCTTCCATACAATGCTTCAAATGGAGCTATCACAATATTGCTCTTGTAGCTATTATTGTATGAAAACTCTACCAAGTGTAAATAATCTTCCCAAGATCCACCGAAGTCTAAGATGCAAGCTCTAAGCAGATCTTCCAGGACCTTGTTAACTCTCTCGGTCTACCCATTAGTTCGTGAATGTTACGCAGTACTTATGCGCAATCCTAACCCATAGCACTCTGCAAGTTACGCCAAAACTCACTAGTGAATATCGGATCACGGTCACTAATAATAGTGCTAGGCACCCCATGCACTCACTACCGACCATATATATATCCCTGCTAACTTCGATGTAGTTCTTGTGGCATTTACTGGAATGAAATGGGCACACTTAGTTAGTCTGTCTACTATGACCTATATGCTCTCATTCCCTGCCCTCGAACTTGGCAACCCATCTACAACATCCGTAGATACTGAATCTCATTTCCAAACAAGAACATCCAAAGGCTGCAAGAGCCCGCTTGGCTTCTGATGTTCTTCCTTCACTAGCTGGCATGTCAGACATTTTCTCACATACTCTCTCACATCTTTCTTCGCCCATTTCCAGAAGAAACTACTCTTCATATCTTTGTACATATTTGTGCCTGCAAGGTATATGGTAAACTTTGAATGATGATATTTGTCTATACTTCCTTTCATAGTCCTTCTGAACCCAGAACATACAACCTTCCATTCTTCTGCAGGCTGCCCTCTCGATCAACACTGAATCTCTTTAGATCTATTGTCTAGACTTATAAGTCCAATTTACTTACTATGTTTGCACAAAACTCATCCCCTTTCTGTAGATCAGCTATTCTTTCTACTAGCGCATGCCTAACTTCTATGCATGCTAGCATTCTGAATGCATTACTCGAACCTGCACTAGATCAAAATTGCACGTCACATGTAGATAATGTTTTTAAAATGGCTCATTCCTCTATCATAGCCAAAACACAAATTTGATGTTTTCGGCTCAAGGCATTATACTCTGTTGGCTTTTCCTGAGGTATACTCTATCCCAAAATCATAGTAGAAACTTTAACCACCTATGTTGCCTCATGTTCAACTCCTTTTGAGAGAAGAAATATCTTAATGGCTTGTGGTCAGTATACAACTCAAACCTCTTCCCTAAGAGATAATGTCTCCAAATCTTCAATGAAATGACAACTGGTGCCAACTCCAAGTCATGAGTAGGATATAGAATTTTATGTGGTCGTAACTGCCAAGATGCATAGGCGATCACCCTACCCTTCTGCATCAATACTGCACACAATCCTACTCCTGAAGCATCAGCATACACAGTCATGCCATCATACTCTTCAGGGATCAATAACACGGGCACATCTATTAATCGATGCATCAATTCCTGGAATTCATCCTTACACACATGTGCCCAAACAAAGTGCTCACTCTTCCTAGTCAGGCTCGTCATTGGCGTAGCTATACAAGAGAAGTTCTTAATTAATCTCCAGTAGTAGCCAGCCAATCTCAAGAAACTTTGCACCTCAGTAACAGTTTTAGGCCTCTTCCACCTATTCAGTGTGTCAAATTTCGAAGGATCCACGGCTAAACCTTCTTCAGAAATCACATGGCCTAGGAGCTTTACTTTCCTTCTCCAAAAATGACATTTGGAGAACTTCGCCATTAGCTTGTGCTCCCTCCATGTCTCCAGCATGTGCCTTAGGTGAACTGCGCACTCCTTCTCATCCTTAGAGTACACTAACATGTCATCAATGAATACCAACAAGGACTTATCTAGTTGATCTCGGAAAACTCTATTCATCAAATCAACAAAGAACATTGACGCATTCGTCAGTCCAAATAGCACCATTGGCCACTCATCAAACCCATACCTTGACCTAAACGCGGTCAAAGGAACACTATTCTCCGCAACCTTCAGATGAGGGAACCCCGTAGCTAAATATAGCCGTGGAAACATCTTATCTCCATTTAATTGATCAAAAAGGTCATCAATTCTCGACAAAGGATATCTATTCTTCACCGTCCTCTCATTCAACTTCCAGTAGTCTATACGTAGCCTTAATGACCCATCAGACTTCTTCACAAATACTGTCGTTGCTCCCCATGGTGAGCTACTTAGCCTAACGAAGCTCTTACCTTCTAACTAAACCAACTACTTCCTCATTTCCTCCATCTTTTTCGGAGGCATTCTACTAAGAGGTCAACAAAATGGTTCAGTCCCTAGTAGTGAATCTTTACAAAACTCTACTACTCTCGGGGGTGGTAACCCCAAAACTGGTTCAAATACATCTTAGAACTCCTTCACTACCCGTACTGCTCCCAACTCTTCTTTTGTTTTGAAGCTAAAGCAAACAAAACGCTTCTGCATTTAGCTCGGCACTCCTCCAAGACCATGTACATTCTATCTTGTGGTTTGGATGGCTAAGAGTAATAATTCTCTTGACACAATACACACTTACGTAGTACATTTCCAACCAATTCAACCCTAAAATAACTCCAAAACCTATGAAGTCCAATACGTAAGGGTCACAAGAAATCTTGTACTCCCCCAACTCAATATCTAGGTTAGTGCATCTCAATCCGAGAGTGGCATATCCCCCAATAGGATAAGCTACACGTATGGAGGTGACTAAATAGGTAACTCCTAACCCAAGTTTATCAACCAAATCTCTTGCTATAAATGAATGTGTAGCACCAGTATCTGTTATCCGGGTTTTTAACCCAGCAGGATCCAACTGGAAATAGAACAATCCCGTGACATCAGAATGGTTTAGAACTTAACCTTAACCAGAGAAGCAAAGGTAAGGAGTTAACGAGAGCCAAGCTATATTACTGAGACAACGACTGAGATTGACTAAACCAAGGGACCAGCATTCTTTCAACCCAATCAGCAGTTGAGCGCAAACAACTAGTAAATTGTCATTAGAACGGAACAACGTGCAACGAGACTACACAAACAATGATGACACCAGACCATAGAAACATCCCAAACTCCAAGAAATATCCTAAGTCCTTGGATCGCCATCGACCCATACCTTATGGATCGCTAGCAATCCATGCAAAGTGAAGGGTCGCTCTGTTGCATGGAAGAAGAGAAGGAAGGAAGAAGGATGTTACAAAAATGTGCTAAGTGTATGGGTCGCTAGCGACCCATACACCAAGGATTGCTGGCGACCCATGCTTCTCTATGAGTCTTCAAAGAGTTAACCAAGCAATGCAATGGCTAAGGAGCCAAGTTATTAGCTCGCGTACGAGCAAACTCTATGGGTCGCTAGCGACCCATGATTTTGGCTCGAATCGCGAGCTAAACCCTCCTAGGTCATTATGCATCCATCTGTGAGAAGTTGATGAAGTGGCCTAGCACAGAAGTCTCCGATCTCTATAAATACTGTCCTACCTGCAACATAAATGGGATCTCCTCCGGACTAGTTGCTGAAGCTCTACTAGAAACATTCTTCACTCTACCTCCCTCACAACAATCTCCAAAGGGATTCACTGTGATTCTCCAGTGTATTCCAACTTTGGGGATTCAATCTACTTAAAGATAATCTAAGTCTTGTAATCAAACACTTCCTGTAATAGTAATCAGTCTATAATAAAACTGTTAAGTGGACGTAGGCTTCATTAATAGCCGAACCACTATAAAAATTCTCTGTCTTCTTTCTTTTACTGTTCTTTCTCTATATCTGTGATATTGCTCTATCAGAACAGGGCTGGTGCTTTCAAACTCAAACCAGGGTGTTGGTCCATTTTTTGGGTTAGCATTTTGGTGCTTTCACTGAGAAATCTAACTCAGGATCCAGATCTAGCTATCTACTTTGGATCTCATAAGTCCAGAAGTTAAATCCTTAATCTTTGCTTGAAGAATCCACTATTTGGAATTAATGGTCCCTGGAAAAAGAAGAACTTCCTCTGGAAGGTCCATAGAGGAAGTAGTAGCTGGAGAAGATGTCAATCCCCAACAAACAGAAGTACATGGCGCTAACTTAGAGAATCAGGCGCCAGCCTCCTCCAGTTAGCATGAAGTTGTTACCAGAGATGAGTTAAATAAAATGGTTGATGAGATCAACCTAAAAATGGAAAGAAGCCAAAAGGCTCTAATGGATAATCTTAACGCTCTCCTAACCCCATAGTCAAATCCTAAGGACTATGCCCAAACCCGTGGCTCCTATGGAACAACAGAATTCCTCCATTTTTGGTCTATATAGAAGAAACGGAAAAAAGCCACAAAAAAGGGTGACAACAGGACTTAACATGGACGGAAATGCAAGTACTCCATTCCCCATAAGGCAACCTATTTTGAATTTGAGTCAAGGGGCAAAGACCGCCATAGAAGACATAGCTATGGATCGCTCCGACTCAGAGGATGGAGAGCAAGACGACAAATTGGAAGAAAATGCCAATGCATTTGATAATGGAAGGAATATCCAAACTGCTCCAGTTAGACCAACCGCAAGCCAACGGGACCCTGCAAGAGTGGCTCTCCCAGAGGCAGGAGAGCCTAGGTCTCAGCCCACTCACCAAGACCATTTGCAAAGTCAAACACTTGGCGCAGTCACTGATTGCCGTCCTCGGGAATACCGGACATCAGAGGCATACATTGCGGATATGGTTAAAAGATTAATGGAGGAGAGTAAAGATAGAAGAGATGATGAATGGGAATCTATGCCATGTCGGACTCCCTTCACCGATGAAATCTTGAATGAGAAATACCTAGAAAAATTCACAATGCCAACTATTCCGTCTTATAACGGAACAAAAAACCCCACTTGTACAAATACAGTTGGTACATGGACGGAGTTAATGCCTCCGAAGCTGTTCGATGCAGATGCTTTCCTACCTTTCTCGAGGGAGTTGCGTCAATGTGGTTCAATAGGCTTCCACCGAGATTTATCTCTACTTTTAACCAACTGGCGACAAGGTTCCTTGATCAGTTCAGGATATATACTGCGCAGCCAAAAGACGTCATGTCCCTATCCGAATTGTTCCAAGGGCGTAATGGATCACTAAAATCTTTCATGAGCAGGTTTAACACCGCGGTGAAAAAAGTAATCAACCCCAATAAAGTCATGGTTTTTATGGCATTAGTCCATGCCATTCACCCAGAAACTGAATTTGGAAAGTGGATTAAGATGAAGCAACCTACCACCAGGAAAGAATTTAATCGCAAAGCAAGTCAGTACCTAAGGTTGGAGGGAGCGTAGGAATTGTGAAGGAAGTCTACTAATGTGCAACCGACGAACCTCGGGCAAAGCGATGTAGCAATGAATCAAAATGCGCACACTTCTCGGACTACGGAAGGAACCATTGGGGAAGATGGAAATTCAAAGAGAAAAGGTATAAACTCCAATAAGAAGAATGGTAATGGCAACAATAAAAAGCTCAAAGGGTTTAGGCCCAAAGGCTACACTCCCCTAAGCGACACACCGAAAAACATTTTTCTCGCAATTCAAGGGACCGAGGAATGCAAAAAGCCACCCAGAAAGGAGGCAACTGAGCAGTAGAAGCGCTCAGAGAAATTCTGTCGCTTCCATGAGACACACGGCTACAATACAAATGAATGCTGCCACCTGAAGAATCTCATTGAGGAATTGATCTAGAATAACAAACTCCAACAGTATGTAAGACAGCCACAAAACCATGATCGATCTGCAACTCCTCAACACCTAAGTGAACGAAGGAATCAAGCTGGAACCAGCGAAGAAGGGTTGAAATGAACTGACCAAAGGCTTATTATCGGAACAATATCTGGGGGACCACATCCCGTGCAAAGAAGTTGGAGAGAAATGGAGCGATATGCAAGTTCGTTGAAACATACTCAAGAGGAATCATGTTTAGCTATAGAAGATGAAACTCCGGCCAAGCTGTAAAGGGTTTTGAATGACGACATAATGTTCCCAAACCAGGACACTAAAGGGATAGAGGCTCCAACTCTTGATCCAATTGTGGTGACGGTAGGAATCGGGCCTACGGTAGTTCGGCAGGTGTTGGTTGACAATGGCAGCTCTGCTGACATACTCTTCAAACGTACTTTCAACCAAATGAAGATTGGCATGAAAAGCGTATCTGCGTGCCAAACAAAGATTCAGGGGTTTACCGGTGAACCTCAACAATCGGTGGGAACAATTGACCTACCTATGGAGCTTAGAGAGGGTGAGCGAAGGGTCACCCTCATTCAGACTTTTGTGATCGTAGATGAAATGTCAGCATACAAGCCTTCTTGGGACGACCAGCATTAGCCGACTTCAGAATAGCATTGGACCAATGGTGCCTTACAATGAAGTTCCCTATAGAGCATAGATTCAGAATTATGAAAGGAGACCAAAGCACCGCCTGAGAATGCTACATCGTAGAATTGCGTGAGTCAAGAAGAAAGGAAAAAGGAAAGGATGTGGGGAAAACCCTCCACATCCGAGAACCCTCCAAATAGAAACTACAGAGCCGCCCCTGGCTTGGGGACCATAGCCGATTCGACAAGGCTTTGGAACCTAGAAAGAAGAGCATAGGGGAGAATCAGACAACACCGGTAGAATTGACGGTGTTTGTCCCAGTCTGTATGGTTGACCCAACACGGGTCCTGAAAATTGGATCGCAGCATGGATACAAGATGCGATCAGAACTAAGCAAATTCCTCCATGCCAATTTGGACGTATTTGCTTGGACACACTCCGATATGTGTGGGGTATCACCCGAAATTGCCTGCCATGCACTCAATATTGACTGCAAATTAACACCGGTAAAGCAAAAAAGGCGCAGCTTGGGCTTTGAACGGTCCAAGGCATTGAGAGAGGAGGTTGATAAGTTAATGGCTAACGGCTTCATCTGTGACGCAACTTACCGTAAATGGGTATCGAACCCAGTCTTAGTCAAGAAGTCTAATGGAAAATGGCGAACTTGTACTGACTTCTCGGATCTAAATAAGGCTTGTCCGTAAGATAGATTCCTGCTCCCTAGAATCAATCAGCTTGTGGATGGAACGGTGGGGCATGAATTGCTGTCATTTATGGATGCATACTTGATGTGCACGTAAATGTGCATATTTTTACCACCATATTTAATCTATTTAAATTAAATAAATGATCATATCGGGTATTTTAAATTGTTTAACCCAAAATTCATATTATTTTCAAATCGTCACATATTCATCTTCATCCAAGGACAAAATTGTCATTTTTGTGCATATATTAATTTGAGAAACTTTAATTAGAAATTTCTATATTATTTTATAGGAATTTGGCTTCATATACAAGTGGTTTCATGAAGATGTATGCATGCACAAAGAAAATACAAAGTAATGGAGGTGGAAATAATTCAAAGGCATGATAATGGAGGACCCCACCTACCCACCTTTCTTTATGTACAAATTAGAGGCTAATGCACATGCTTATGGAATTAATGGCTTCATGTACACTTAAATGATTATTAATAGAAGCTAATGATTACTTGGCCTCCACACTTTCTCAAGGGCAATTTGGGCATTCCCCAAAAATATGAATTAGGGTTTAACACTTGTATAAATACCCCATATCTTCATGTAACCCTCTTGCTTAGTTCCTCTTAGTTTTAGTTTAGGCTCAAAATAAAAAGACAAGCTCTCTTTCTTTTTCTTCATGGCTACTTAGCCATTTTTATTTTCATGTAATTTCCTTTCTTTTTCTTATGCAATTTAATTACTTGTTCATTTTAATTTCCTTGTTCATTTACTTTATTGTTGGTAGTGTAGATTTACATTCATGCAAAGTATTTAGTTTTAATTCTTGTTAATTAGCTTCTCTTTTCCATTAGCTTTCATTTTCCTTTCTTTTTGCTTTCATGTTGCTAGCTACATTTGTTAATCAAATGACAAATATGAGAGGCTAAACCCCTTCAATTTAGAGGTAATGAAGCTCTCTAATTATGTAGCTTCAACTATTTGTTAATTCATGCTCTCTTTTTGTGCTTAATAAAGAATGATTGAAGTAGTTTAATTGTTGTTTTTGCCTTGAATTTGATAGTCTATATTGTTGTCACCAAATAGACTATGCTTAAACAATCACTAACACTAATTGCCTCTTCATCAAAATATGATTATGGCAAAAGAAAGTGATTTGAAATTAAAATTTGATGGTATATATTTCTAATCAATAGTTAATAGGCCATACTTAAAATAGATTTCATTTTCATTGTCAAATTTCATGAAAGTTAGTAAGTGGTTTAAGGGGTGTGTTATAGTTTGATGGCTTATGTTGGCTAATCAATAGCACAAATATGCCATACTTATGATAAGCACATCAATTAAAGCACTAATGACCATAAAAGAGAGATTATGATTTCATATGTGTTGAACTACATGATCTAGAGAGTGGATTTATTCTCTAAATTGTCGCTTAACTCTAATATTTGTTTCTCTTTTCTTTTAGTTAGTTAATTCTCTAATTCTCTAGCTTAACTTTCACTCGACTTTGGTTTAATTCGATTGAATAGAATTTTAAAATCATCAATTTCCTATGGATCGACCCGTACTCGCCACGTACTTCAATAGTATGCCGTGCGCTTGCGGTTATTTTTATTTCGAAATTTTTTGACGGTTTTCTAATCCGATAGAAATTACGTCGATTAACAAGTTTTTGGCGCCAAAAACCTGTTAATCGACGGAAATTCTATCGGATTAGAAACCGTCGAAAAATTTCAAATTAAATTTTACCGCAAGCGCATGGCGTACTATTGAAGTACGTGGCGAGTATGGGTCGATCCGTAGGGAATTGATGATTTTAAATTTCCATTCAGTCAAATTAAACCAAAGTGTAACAACCCGCATATTTATCGATTTTATATTTAAATATTTTATTTAAATACTTCATCGTTCATCGGATTTTAGTCCGAAAAGCTACCTTTTGAAAACAGTCTAATTAGGACTCGAGATCACCCCCATTGAGTTCAAAATGTTGTTTGCGACCTTTTTGAGTATAAACTTTGATATGTTTGGAGCTAGCTAAAAATTTGACCATTTCACTTTGAACCTTGGGTATGGTTCAGCCCATTTGCCTAAACCATTAACTCAAGCTCCACTCCCTCTCCTCTTCATTACTTCACTTTCATTTCCTAACACTTAAGCTTCATAAAAAATGGAGAGTGGAATGGGAAATTAAAATTCCAAGCCCTAGCTTCAATGGCAAATTCAAGCTTCTACCTCCAAATTCAAGAAGAAGCTTTGGTAAGACTTCCCTTCATCTTCTCCAACTCTTTCTCCATTCAATTTCAGAAATTTCCTAAACCTAATTTAGGAAATGTTTCTCTTTTAAGCTTAGATTCAAGCTTGTTGGGTTGGAATTGAAGAGTGATTGTTCTTGCCATTGCTCTATAGCTTCTTCTTCATTGATTTTGTGAAAAGGTGAGATTTTTATCTCACATCTATGACTATAATTATCTTTGGTTGTTGGGTATGAATTCCTAACACTTCTTCATGTGCATTTGCCCTTGATTTGGATTGGTTTTGTGAATATTCCAATTTTTGGTTTTTGAAGTCAAATTTGTGTGAAAATCCTTTTATGGATGTTTGATCATGTTTTTGGTGATGCATCAAAGAGCTTATAGGGCCGGGTCGTCTATTGGCATAAACCCTTAGCACCCATTGCTCGTCCGGTTGCATTTGCAAAGAGATTGCATCTTCATTTTTAGGCTGAAAATACTGGAAATCCCAGTTCAGTCGATTGAAATCTCTATTCAGTCGACTGAACCTGGAACCCGAAAGTTTCCAGGCATGATTCAGTCGACTGAAATCTCTGTTCAGTCGACTGAACCTGGAAACAGAAAGTTTCCAAGCATGATTCAGTCGACTAAAATCTCTGTTCAGTCGACTGAACCTGGAAACAGAAAGTTTCCAAGCATGATTCAGTCAACTGAAATCTCTGTTCAGTCAACTGAATTTGCTGTTACAGCCCACTTTGCCTTTTGGGATTGAATTTCCAATTTGAATCGATTCGTGATGATCCTATTTGTTGATTATCATTTATTATCGACTTTGATGACTTTTATATTGGGATTTTTGGGATTTATCCATTTTGATGAATTCGGTATCGATTTCTTTGGATTTTATTCACGTCTTCGAATGTGAATTTTTATGATTGATTGTTTCTACAATCACTTCTATGATTTGTCACTTTAAAATATAAAGGTTTTCTATACTAGTAGTAAATATCAAAACCCTTTCATTAAAATGATTTCAACACTATTTTATTACAAAGCTCGTATCTTAAACCGTTTTCCAATCTATTAGTATATACAAACCATTACCTCACTCGTATGAGAAATCTAATTAAACGGCTTAGTAAAACAAGTGGTATGAAATGCTTGCGTTTACTTCGTCGGTTAATTCTTGGACTTGTTCGATTGAAACTCTTGTGACAATTTTCTAGTGGAGAACTACAATTTGTTCGCAAATATTTAAGTTAAGCTAGTGGTTATGGGACATGAAGCTAAACTCATATATTTACTAGCTTATTGTAATTGACACTTCTTGATGATCGATGATGATCATTTTATGGTTTAGACTAGCAATGTGCGATGTCTCTTTGTCCACATGGAGGACTGTACTTCATTTTATTGAGCTTCGTCTCATTTCTCGCATGGGTTGTACCTATCTAGGTGCGTCAATGCTAGACTTTGCATGGGGTATATCTTTCTAGGTGCATCGATGCTAGACTAATCATGGGGCGTATCTTTCTAGGTGCGTCGATGTTTAGTTATGCATGGGGCATATCTTTCTAGGTGCGTCGATGCTAGACTTTGCATGGGGTGTATCTTTCTAGGGGCATCGATGCTAGACTAATCATGGGGCGTATCTTTCTAGGTGCGTCGATGTTTAGTTATGCATGGGGCGTATCTTTCTAGGTGCGTCGATGCTAGACTTTGCATGGGGTGTATCTTTCTAGGTGCATCGATGCTAGACTAATCATGGGGCGTATCTTTCTAGGTGCGTCGATGTTTAGTTATGCATGGGGTGTATCTTTATAGGTGCGTCGATGCTAGACTTTGCATGGGGTGTATCTTTCTAGGTGCATCGATGCTAGACTAATCATGGGGCGTATCTTTCTAGGTGCGTCGATGTTTAGTTATACATGGGGCGTATCTTTCTAGGTGCGTCGATGTTCGACTGCGCATGGGGCGTATCTTTCTAGGTGCGTCGATGTTCGGTCTATGGAATCGCGTTCCGCTTGGGATTGGCCATCCTCTTATTTTTATGATTTCTGGATTTCTAATTATTGATTTCTGGAATTTATGTTTCACCACCTTTTTCAGTTGGCATTGATATGTATGTCATTTATTGTGGCTTGGTGAATTAAATAAAGAATATGACATTCTTTTTATGCCATGAGATTCGTGAGATATTTGTATAATTTTCCTTTGTTGATTTTCTAATGTATACTTGTCGAGGTATGACATTTTTGGTTATCATACATTTTTATTATATCTCTTCTTATATCTCATTTTATCTGATATTTATAGCTAGACTGTTCCGTTTATTATTTTCTTCTTAAATAATACTCGGGTCAGACTGAGATATTGCAAGTGCTTCCTCATAACTTCCTATCTGGGATCATCACCTGACTTTTGGCTAACTACTCTAGTTTAGTAGTTTTTGTTGTATACATTTGAGATTTAGACTCCTCTATGTATATATATTCTTTTGTCTTGCACTTGTATCTATTCATTGTGATATGTGGATCTTGTTTGACCACTACTCTGATGAACACTTCTATGTGTTTTATTCATATCTATTTCCGCCTTTGTGATATGAATTATCTGTGCCTGATTTATGTTATGCTTATTTCTATATTTGTTTCTGAAGTCCACATATAGCCACTGTGTAGTAGCTCTGAGTTTACATTGGTATGTCGGATTTCCTCTTGAGATGAAATGCATGTTATACTATCTGACATATCGGCGTTCGCACAAAGCAATTACACGGATGGTCGCTCCTCAACAGCCTTATTCTCCGTGCTAGTTGACGGCATTACCCCGTGGTGTCCTTGGCTAGCATGGGTATAGAGGTGGGGCGTCACACAAAGTGAGATGAAAGTTGTTAACTACAAAAAGAAGCTAAAGCTAGAATTAAAATGTGATTTAAAAACTATTGAAGTAGAGAACAATTTGGAGGCAAATCCACTCTCATATTTTTGTAAATCAACAAACAAACAATTTGTGATCTCTAGCTTTTGATATTAAGTGAAATATTGTTGTATTTATCATAAGTATGGGTTTTTATGTTATTAATTAACATAACTCAAACCATCAAACTATAATACAACAAACAAACCACTTATAATTCTCATGAAAATAAAGCCAAAGCAAAAGCTATTTTAAGTATGATCCATTTACTATTGTAACTAGTAAGATAGATCATCAAAATTCATTTTTATTTTAATTTCACAATCAAAAATGGATTAGCAAATGATGATGCAAATTGTGTTTATGTTGAATAAGAATAGCTCATTTGCATAAGCAATATAAGCTATCAAACCCACTTGTATAAACTTGCATCAAAACTCACTTCATGAAGCATAAACCAAATGAGATCATAAATCATAAAATGTTGAAATTACATAAGATTTGAGAGCTACATTACCCCTAAATTGAAGGGGTTTAGCTACTCATTTGTGGCATCGAAGCAACATAAGTAAATTTCAACATTAAAAAGAGAAGAAAATAGAAAAATAGCAAAGAAGAGAATGTAGTTAAACTACTTACAACAAAAGGAATTAAGCTACACTACTTGCATGAAAGTAAAACTATTCTACTAACAAAAAAAGAAAAGAACATAAATAAAAGCATTAACATGAAAACAAAGAAAGCATGTAGAAAAGATAGAAGAAAGAGGCTTTGAAGCCATTTTTATTTCATAGAACATTGATCTTACAATTTGATCTCTTAATTTCCTAAGTAAAAATGAAAGAGTAGATAATGATTCATGTACATAAGAGGGTTATTTATACATGCATAAAACCCTAATTCTATTTTTAAGGGGCTTCCCAAAATACCCCTTAGGAAGTGTGGAGGCCAAGTAATCATTAGCTTCTACTAATCATCATTTAAGTGTACATGAAGCCATTAATTCCATAAGAATGTTCATTAGCATCTAATTTTTACATTAAGGTAGGTGGGGTCCTCCATGATCATGCCTTTGAATTATTTCCATCTTCATTTCTTTATCTTCACTCTTGTGCATGCATACATCTTCATGAAACCATTTGTATATGAAGCCAAATTCCTATAAAATAATATAGAAATTTCTAATTAAATTTTTTCAAATTAATATATGCACAAAAATGATCATTTTGCTCTTGGATGAAGATGAATATGTGACAATTTGAAAATAATATGAATTTTGGTTTAAACAAGTTAAAATGCCCGATATTATCATGTATTTAATTTAAATAGATTAAATATGGTGGTAAAAATATGCACATTTACGTGCACATCAAATACCCCCACACTTATCTTTTTATTCGTCCTCGAATAAACGAAAAACTAAGATAAATCCATGTTCGTAGGGAGCACGATTGCATTGAGCATATGCAACAAGCCGTTAAACCTCTGGGTGTCCCCAGTAGGACGAGTGTTGTCTCGTGAGGGTTTTCAGCGGATACTACCCACAAAATCCAAATGGAGAATGAAAATATTTACAAAATGCAAGATTTATTTACAAAGATGTGAATGCAAGTTTTTGGAAATATTTACGAATGAAGGATTTACTTTTAAATTAACACAAGTAAGTTAAATATAGGTTTGGTTACTATCTTGAAAATTTAAGTCATTTACTTGTCAAAATTTCCAATAAAAACGAAGTTATTATAACAAATAGACTATAGTTTAACTCGTTGTTTCGGTTGATAACAAAGTGTAATTATAAAATGGATCCTTAATTGATTATCAAAGTTTATCAAAGTGGTAATTTTATTTCTTTTCAATAACAAGTCAAATCTAATAAGTTAAAATAGTGCTTGTATTTCAATTGCTTACTATCTCCATTTTTTCTTTTAAAAATTTTGTTGATATTAGCAATATTTACATATGCCTAATTCAGATAAACTGAGGCCAGATATATTACCCATGCACTGCCTTATAGACTGATGTGAGGGGAATACAGAGCGTGGCGAGTGAACACACAAGTGTGAACACTTATTAACTGTAGGTGTTATTAGTAAAATAATTTTTATATACACACCTAACTCAGATAAACTGAGGCCAGATATACCGATCGTGCACTGCCTTTCGGGCTAACGTGAGAAGGGTATAGAGCATGGCGAGTGAACACACGAGTGTGAACACGACTCTAGGTGATTATTAAGAAAATATATACATATATACAAGAATTTTTTTTTTGTTTTTTGTTTTTTAGGAAGAGAGAGTTTTGCAAATCATCTTAGCACCATTTAACTTAGAAGACAAAAAAAATGTTATATCCTTTTATTTGAATTCACCATTTTTTAAAACAAGGATTTTCAATTAGGATGTATTTCATAATTAACATGTATGAATCTTCCTATATACTAGTTAAGCCATTGTTATTTGTAATCAAACTTCATTTTTATTTTTGTTAAGACAAATAAATTTTCAAAAATATCAATTTTATAAACCAAAACCATATATTTATTCTATAGTGTTTCTATAAAAATAAATCAAAAATGCTAAAAAAATAATTTCTTTTTATTAAATTTTGGAAAGAAAATAAAAATAAATAAACCATGAAAAATAAAAAATGATGATGAGTCTCCCCCCACACTTGATTTTGACTGTGTCCCCACAGTCAACCTAAGTGGAAGGAGAAAGAAGAAAAATAAAAATACAAATCCTACATTTACATGAAAGGATGATTATTTACAAGAGATGAGAAAGTATGCCATCAAAAAGTAAATGAAATGGTCTTCCAAAGACCGATTCATTTGTCTCGTCAAATATGCGAGACACAGCTTAAGCTCGAAAAACCAAATCGTAAAAGATTTCGGAATTGAATGTTGATTTGGAAAAACGAATGTCGTTTTATTAAAAACTGTACGAGTTGTTTTGTTTTCGATAATTTTTGGGGTTGATAGAAAAATTGGTTGGAGTTCAAGTTTATTTTCACCAAATTGAACTTTATGCTGTTCATTGAAAAATTCTTCAGAATTATTGATTTCAAAATCAAATTGGTGATTTAAATCTTCCCCGTCAGAGTTTAACGACTCATTTCCAAAAAGTCCATAAAACTCGTGTTCGTTAAATTCGACTTCCTTTGTTGGATTATCAACAAGTTCATTGCGTATCTCAAGTTCAAAATCCAAAGTAGTTGTATTCAAATTTTCAAAAAAAGGAAGATCAATATTTAAATCGAGTTTCTCACCCTCAAAAGAATTGAAATCTAACTCACTTACCGTGTTTTCAACAACTTCACTAAGATTGTTATTTTCAATTTCAAAAGTTGTTATTTGAAAATCGTCGATTTAGGTAAAAGATGGATTATTGTTTGACTAGTCACACGTTGGAATTTGATTTTGTTTTTCACGTTGTTTCATATATGTTTCAAACAACGAATCTGTGTGATCATCGTAAATTTCGTTCATTTGCTCAACAAAATCCAATTTATAATTATTAACATGAGGATTTTCACTTTGAAATTGTTGAGAACAAAGATATTCAATCGTAACGTGGTTAAGATTATTCCCATTGCCAAATTCGTTTGAAAAGTTGTTTCCATTTTCGTTTGGAGTTTGAAATTCATTTTGGAATTCGAAATTGAATTGGCATGGGTTATAATCGAAGTTGTTTGAATTTTGAATTGAATTCAAATTTTGAACTCCTTGACTTGAGTTATTACACAAATATGAATTACACAAATCATTTATACTTTGATTTTGTTGTGTAGAGAATTCAAGTAAACATGAAACGCTATTTTCAAGAGTCGAGGGTTGGTCATCGTTTTGAAAATTTTGTTTTTCGAAATTCGAATTATTCACACAATAGTTGTTAAAATATCCATACGAATTTGGAATGAAATCATATGGATTATATTGATTTTCACAACTATTGTAAAATTCACGTAAGTGGGGAAACTCAGACATTTTCAAGAATGTTTTTCTTTCTTTTTTTATAAAGGAAAAATATTTACAAATGAAATTTATTTTTCAAAAGGGAAATTGAATTTTGTTTTGTTTTTCAAATTTTTTTGTTTTTGAAAAATGTTTTATTTTTTTTTTGGATTTTGGTTTTTTCTTGATTTTTTTGGATTTTTGAAATTTCAAAGAAAAAGGTTTTAAAAATTTCAAAGAAAATGGAATATTTACAATTATTTTTGTTTTGGATTTTGAATTTTTTTTAAATATGCATGAACTAATGCAACTAAATGAATGCAAGGGATAATTACAAATGATTTATCCTAAGTTAACCCAAAATTGTATAATTACACTTTGTCTTAAATCAACAAGATAGTTCTCAGCCAGGTAACGGGTAGGATTTATCGGTGCACCATGAATCACAGTAGCAATGCAGCCAAAGGTTTAAGTACCTTCAGAGGAACAACCACTATAATATTTACGAATCATCGTAATATTTATAAATGGTTATTACTCTGCCGTAGCCTAGACACCAAGAAATTAAATTGTCGAAAGAGGACAAATTGTCAATACACAATTAAGTGTTATTGGTGTCTAATTATTTTTATTAATCAAAATCTAGGATGAAATGCAAAGTAGAAAATAAACGTGTATTAACAATGCAACTACAAATGATTTTTGTTTTTGTTTTTGGTTTTTTTTTTGATTTTTTTTCTAAAATGCAAGCAATGAAAGCAAAAAACTTTTTTTTAACAAGCAAGCGGAGCAGTTTTATAGTAGCAGCTCCTCTTCTTCTGAAATTCTGCTTTGTCAACCTGTAATAAAAACAAAATATATACAATTTTTTTATATCAAAGAAAGACTAAAACAAATGAAAAAATAGAACAAACTAAACCCAAACAAATTCAAAACAACCCCACCTTTTTTTAACAAATTCCAAAGTTTATTTTGGGAAGGAAACTTAAAAGTGAAGTTCTTTTATCTTTTTTTTGTAAATTAGGATGGAACTTTAAAAAAATTAAAACAACACTAACTAAAACCAAACTTCTCTCTTTTTTTTTTGAAGGATAAAGTAAATTAAACAAAACTAAAACAAATTAAACAACACAAAAAAATCAAACAAACAAATTTTGTTTTTTTATATACCAAAGAGCAGACCCTTTTTTTTATTTTGTAAAGAGAACTAAAAAAACGAAGTAAAAACTTAATCAAACTAAGCCAACAAAAATTATTTTCGGCCCAAACAAGAAACCAGGCCCAACGAAAAAGTATTAAGCAAAACTCTTCACTATCGCAAATATGAGAACTTAACAAATCAACTTCACACGCACAATTTTAAAATCCCTTAAATCAAAATTCTCAAGTTCGAAATAGAATCGTTCGCAGCTCTATTCGTGGCGATTCGTGCGAGTTCGATTCGCGGATTGTAGGCAACTTAGAAACAGTGAATGGTCGATTTCGATCCGTGGTTGAAAGGGATTGGGGAAGGTGCGATTTTTGGTTGCGCGTTGAGTGGTTGTCAGTGATTGTTCAGATTGGGGGTACGTTTGATTCGAAGTGGAGTTTTTGACAATGAGTTTGGGGTAGAGGGGGATTGGGTTGGAGGCGGTTCTGGTGGAAATTGTAGGCGAGGAGTCTCTGGTCAGGCGGAGGAGTTGTGAAGGGCAATTTTGTGAAGTTTGATGTCGCGAAGTGATTGGTCAGAGGGGAATTGGTGAGGAAGTGGGTAATGTTAGAGTGGTAATGGTGGAAGACAGTCAGTGAATTATGCAGGAATGTGGAGTCTTGTTTGTGGTTTCTGATGGGTAGGTGAGGTGAATAATGGTAGTAAGTAGGGGAGAAGGGGGTAAGTAGTGGTGTTCTCTGAAGTGCATAGTCTTGTGAGAGGCGGATGATGATTTATGAGGCTGATGAGGCAGGTAATTTGATATAGTTTGTAAGGTAGATGGTAAAATGAGACAGAGAGGAATTTGCAATGTAGATGGTAAAATGAGACAGCGAGGAATTTGCAATGTAGATTGTAAAAAGAAATATAAAAAAAGAAAGCTGAAATGTAAAAACAGAGAATGAAATGCAATTTGCAATAAAATGAAATATTTTTGTGTGTTTTTTTTTGAAATGCACTTATGTACAATTTTTTTTTAAATATGCAAATGCACTATGGAAATAGAAAACAACTAGAACAACTACACTCACACAAACAAAAATCAAACAACAATCGCACAATACAATTTTTTTTAAGCAATACACACAAAACAAAAACACACAAAAATCAAACGAAAAATAATTCGAAGAATAGAAAATCAAAATCAAAGCAATTCCCCGGCAACGGCGCCAAAAACTTGTTAATCGACAAGATTTCTATCGGTTTAGAAATTTGTCGAAAAATTTCAAATTAAAATATAACCGCAAGCGCACAGCGTACACTTTGTAGTACGTGGCGAATACGGGTTGATCCGCAGGGAATTGTGAGAAATTAAAAACTATTGTTTAAACGATTTGAGTTTTGAACCACAAAATTTTCAAAATTATGAACCACCCTCGAATCTCGAAAATGGCATTTCATCTCTACTTGAATTCTCTACAAAACAAAATCAAAGTATAAATGATTTGTGTAATTCATATTTGTGTAATAACTCGAGTCAAGGATTTCGAAATTTGAATTCAATTCAAAATTCAAACGATTTCGATTATAACCCATGCCAATTCAATTTCAAACTCCAAAATGAATTTCAAACTCAAAATGAAAATGGAAACCACTTTTCAAATAATTTTAGCAATGGGAATAATCTCGACTACGATACGATTGTAATTTTTTGTTCTCAACAAATCCAAATCTAAAATTCTCAAGTCAATAATTATAAATTGGATTTTGTTGAGCAAATGAACAAAATTTACGATGATCATACGAATTCGTTGTTTGAAACATATATGTAACAATGTGAAAAACAATATCAAATTCCAACGTGTGATGAGTCAAATAATAATCCATCTTTTACCCAAGTCGACGATTTTCAAATAACAACTTTTGAAATTGAAAATAATAATCTTAATGAAGTTGTTGAAAACACGGTAATTAAGTTGGATTTTAATTCTTTTGAGGGTGTGGAACCAAATTTAAAATTCGATCTTCCTTTTCTTGATTTTGAAAATTTGAATACAATAACTTTGGATTTTGAACTTGAGACATGTAATAAAGTTGTTGATAATCCAACAAAGGAAGATGAATTTAATGAACATGAATTTTTTGGATTTTTCGATGATGAGTTGTTAAATTCCGACGGGGAAGATTTAAATCATCACTTTGATTTTGAAATCAATATTTCTGAAGAATTTTTCAATGAAGAGCTTAAATTTCAATTTGGTAAAAATAAACTTGAATTTCAATCAATTGTTATATCTACCCTAAAAATTATCAAAAACAAAACAACTCGTACGACTTTTAATAAAACGACATTTGTTTTTCCAAATCAACATTCAACTTTGAAATCTTTTATGGTTTGGTTTTTCGAGCTTAAGTTGTGTCTCGTATACTTGACGAGGCAAATGAATCGGTCTTTGGAAGACCGTTTCATTTACTTTTTGACGATATACTTTCTGATCTCGTGTAAATACCGTTAATTTTCATTTAAATAAAGGTCATGTTTTTTTTCTCCTTTCACTTAGGTTGACTGTGGGGACACAGTCAAAATCAAGTGTGAGGGGAGACTCATCTTCATTTTTAATTTTACATGGTTTATTTTTGCTTTTTTTTAAAAAAAAACTCAAAAAAAATTCCCAAAAACAATTTTTCTTTTGATTTATTAAAAAAAACACTATAGGATAAATATATGGTTTTGGTTTATTAAATTGAATTTTTTTAAAATTTATTTATTTTAGCAAAAATAAAAATGAAGTTTGATTACAAATAACTATAGTTTAACTAGTATATAGGAAGGTTCATACGTGATAATTATGAATATATCCTAATTGAAAATCTTTGTTTTAAAAAGTGGTGAATTTAAAGTAAAGGATATGTTTCCTGGAGATTTGGCCAGGCAACTGAGTGTTCGGCATCTAGGAGTACTCGGCATCTTGGAGTACTCGGCATCCAGGAGTACTCGACATCTAGGAGTACTCGGCATCCAGGGGTACTCGGCATCCAGGAGTACTCGGCATCCAGGAGCGCTCGGCATCAGGCAATGTTCGGCCAGAGGCATCGTTCGGCTAGAGACATCGTTTGGCTAAGGGCTTCATTCGGCCAGAGACATCGTTCGGCTAAGGGCTTCGTTCGGCCTGAAGGCACGTTCGGCTAAGGGCTTCGTTCGGCCTAAAGGCACGTTCGGCTAAGGGCTTCATTCGGCCTGAAGGCACGTTCGGCCAGATACTTCGTTCGGCCAGAAGGGCTTCAATCGGCCAGAAGGCACGTTCGGCCAGAAGGCACGTTCGGCCAGAAGGCACGTTCGGCTTCGATGGCTATTCGGCCTACTCTTCCTATACAGCAAGCGCCTCATTCGGCATGAGGAGAGTGGTTCGACACCCAACTGTTCGGCCTGTTTGGTTCGGCACACAGGGACCAGTCTATCTGGACCGAGTTATTCAGCTACCAGGCCCGCTAGAGAAGTCCAACCCACGTTTGTCTATATACAGAGGGGCAGGGGCACAGTGTAAAGGACCTTTTTTGGGAGAACACTAGGGAGACTCTGCCGCTTTAAAGACTCATCCTCTTTACTTAGCAATTGTATTCAAGTGTTTGGTCTACGGATTGTATCTGTAATCAATCATCAAGTAAAGCAATAAAGTTTAACCTCAAAGTGGACGTAGGCAATTACGCTGAACCACTATAAATCCGGTGTTCTTACTTTCTGCATTTAAATTAGCATATTCATCCTTGTTTAATTTAACTTCATCACTTACATCTCTACACAATCTTTCTCAACGAGGTTATTGACCAATTTTGGTGCTAACACTTTGGTGCTTTCACTGAGAATTGAATTCACATACCTCAAAGATCTGCTTTGAAGCTACTAGATTGAATAAATCCCCCAAATAAGATCCGACTCATCGATAGGACATCCGTTGATTCTACTCAGAGTTCATACCAATAACTCTACAATGGCAAGACCACGTACCAGATCAGCTTCCCATAATGCGGAAGCCTACGAGACTGCTAGCGTGCAACAAGCAGGACCTAGCAATCAGCAAGCAATTCCAGGTGCAGGGACTGCCGCCCAGGACCAAATGTCAGTTGTCACCAGAATAGAGTTCAACGACTTGATGAGAGAACTCAGGGAAAGCAGGAGACAACTCGGAGAGCAGATGCAAGCCAACGCCAACCTCATGGCACAACTCACTCAACAACAGCACCAGAATGCTGGGGGCAATCCCGCTCCTTATTCCTCATCCGACAGCTCAACCTCCTCCGATGAACCTCCCAGGCGTAGACGCCGCAAGACTGAAACTGCACGGGCTGGTGCTGCTGTTCGAACAGCTGGAGATCGTGACCAAGCCGGAGCTGGAAACTTAGGAGCTGGAGTGCAGGTGGAGGCTGGAGGCCCAGACCATCAAAACGCTAACGATGTCGAACCTCAAGATGCACGTTTGGCAGATCGCCAATAGAGGAGGCATCAGCATGATCAGTCACATAGAACAGACTCCAACCTTCCACCTTCCATACAAACACCAGACCTGACAGACATGGTCAGACAATTGATGAAAGAGAATCAAGGCTTATCGAATGACGATTGGGGAGTGTCGAGAAGTCATACTCCGTTCACATACGTCGTTCTATAGGCAGCGTACCCCAGAAAGTTTAGTATGCCAACTATCCCGGCTTATGAAGGAAAGACTGATCCCAGACAGCATGTCATGAGGTACGAGTGGATGATGGATTCAGCTAGAGCAAACGACGCAACCAAGTGTAGATGCTTTCCAATTACTCTATCTGGGATCGCTACTATGTGGTTCATCCAACTCCCTCCGCGGTCCGTATCCAGTTTCGAGGAGTTGGCTAAGAATTTTATAGAACAGTTCAGGATACACACTACTCGCCCGAAGGACGTGATGTCTCTATCAAGTGTAATCCAGACTCCTAGGGAGTCATTGAAGGAGTATTTACAAAGATTCCATGTTGTGGCGACTGAAGTCAGTAATCCCAATGATCATGCAATTCTAATGGCTATGATGCGAGGTGTGGATCCGGATTCTGAGTTCGGAGACTGGCTGGCAGGAAAACCTCCGACTACGCTAGAGCGTTTTTACTCAAAGGCACACCAGTTCATAAGAAGAGAGGAAGCTAGGTGGGTGAGGCGAGATAAGGCACCAGGGCCTATCCAAGAGTCCGTAAAAAGCAACATTGCTGGGAAGCAGTCTGGAGACAACTCGGGAAAAGTCCAAGTCAATGTCCAGAACAAGCCTGGGCAGCCTAAGGAGTCCGGAGGAAGAAGCCAAGGGAAGAAGAGAGAAGCGGGGAAGTAGAAGCCGAGAATCCCAAGCTACAACGAGTATACCCCGCTGAATGCGTCTCTTGAGAACATTTACCTATCAATCTGCAATACCTTTCAGTATAGAAAGCCACGTCCAAAAGAATCAACCGAGGAACAGAAGCGGACTGGGAAATATTGCCGCTTCCATGAGACTTATGGGCACAACACGGAAGAGTGCAGACACCTACTCGACGCTATAGAGAAGTTGATCAGGCAGAAAAAGTTACAGGAATTTATGAAGGATCCACAGGAAGGAGGACAGGGAACATCAAACCCAGGTCGTGCACCAGCTCCGCGTCATCCCGAGGAGCCTGCCCGGACTGTGGGTAGACTAGTCATAAACACGATCATCGGCGGGCCTCACCCCGCGGATAAGAATTGGCAAGAGATGGAGCGGTATGCTAGTTCCCTGAAGCATGCAGATTTCGAGTGTTGTTCCAACGTGGAGGATGGGACCCCTGCTAAGCAGCTGCGCGTGATGACAGACGATATAGTGTTCAGAAACAGAGATGCTGACCAAGTGGAGGCTCCAACCATCGACCCGATGGTCATATCTGCGACGATCGGACCGGCTTATGTGAAAAGAATTTTGATTGATTGTGGAAGTTCTGTCAACATCTTCTTCAAGAAGGCTTATGACCAGATGAAGATGGAAACGAAGGATTTGAAACCGTCTAAAGCTCGTATACACGGCTTTAATGGCGTAGCGACCGATGCAGTGGGGTATGTTGAGTTACCAGTTGAACTGGGACAAGGCGAACGTCGGAGGGTGCGAATCCTACCCTTCGTAGTTTTGGATGTGGATTCTCCGTACAATGTGTTCTTGGGCCGACCGGCCCTGGCTAAGTTTAGGGCAGCATTAGCCCCGTGGTGCTTGACCTTGAAGTTCCCAACTGACAAAGGAGTAGGTGTTGTTCATGGCGACCAGGCGACTGGTCGTGCCTGTTATGTGGCTGAGCTCCGAGAGGCCCATCGAAGGGCGTAAGGAAAGGTTGTGGACAATCCCATCCGCATCCTTAATACTGATAATTGACAAGTAGTGCTCGAGCCCTGGCTCGGGCATAATTCTTGGATCTTCAGAGACATAGATCCGAGAGACGACGATGAGAAACCCAGGGAAGAAAAGGGAGCGCCGGCTGAATTAACAGTTGACATTTCAGTCAGCCGAGACGACCCATTGCGAATACTAAAGATCGGATCACAACTCGGCCCCGCAATGACTGAAGACCTTAGTGATTTCCTACAAGCGAATCTTGATGTTTTTGCCTGGACGCATTCTGATATGTGTGGAATTTCTCCGGCCATTATGAGTCATATGTTGAACAAAGACCCGAAATACGTCCCGGTTAAACAAAAGAGGAGAGGAATGGACCCGGAGAGGTTCGCTGCTCTCAGAGAGGAGGTGGACAAACTCAAAGCCAATGGGTTCGTCCGCGACGCCCTCTACCCTGAATGGGTATCAAACCCCGTGCTGGTGAAAAAGGCGAATGGGAAATGGAGAACTTGCGTAGACTATTCCGATTTGAACAAGGCGTGCCCCAAGGACAGTTTCCCGTTGCCTAGGATTGATCAGTTGGTTGACTCCACTACAGGACACGAGCTGTTATCATTCATGGATGCATACTCGGGCTACAATCAAATCCCGATGCATATTCCGAACCAAGAACACACCAGTTTCGTCACAGACGTTGGGCTATATTGCTATGTAGTAATGCCCTTCGGATTGAAAAATGCAGGAGCGACTTATCAGCGTTTAGTGAATCGAATGTTCAAAAACCATCTTGATAGAACGATGGAAGTCTATGTGGATGACATGCTCGTGAAGTCACGACAGTCAAACGACCACATTCGAGACTTGGCGGAGATGTTCGATATACTCAGATATTATGGGATGAAGATCAACCCTCTAAAATGTTCCTTCGGCGTTACGTCGGGGAAGTTTTTGGGATTCATTGTCAATGGTAGCGTTGAAGCTAACCCAGAAAAGATTCAAGCCATTCGAGATGTGCAAGTGCCCAGAACTATAAAACAGGTGCAAAGCTTGAACGGAAAAGTGGCTGCGTTGAGTCGATTCATATCCAGAGCCACGAACAAGTGCATCCCTTTCTTTGATATAATAAAGGAAGGGAAGAGGAATTTCGAATGGACATCTAACTGTGAGGAAGCATTCCAGGATCTGGTGAGGCATCTGGAGGGTCCTCCAGTGTTGTCAAAACCAGTAGACCATGAGATGCTATACGTATACTTGGCCATATCCCCACATGCTATAAGTGCAGCTTTGGTCCGCGAGGAAGACCGAGTCCAAAAGCCGATATATTACGTTAGTAAGCGTTTAACGGGGGCAGAAAGAAATTACCCTAAAATTGAGAAATTGGCCTATTGCTTGGTGATTGCATCACGTAAGCTGCGCCCATACTTTCAAGCACACTTAGTCAGTGTCTATACCGATCAACCCCTACGGCAGGTACTCCAACGACCAGAAACTTCTGGGAGATTGTTAAAATGGAATATCGAGTTAAGCCAGTTCGATATCGCCTACTTGCCACATAGAGCCATACAAGGGCAAGCATTAGTAGATTTCATCACTGAGTTTACTGTATCCGACGAAACAGATAATCACAATGTCATTCCCCCCGTTCGATGGAAATTGTACACCGATGGGGCATCAAACGACCGTTGCTCCAACGTTGGCATAGTTCTTGTAACTCTGGAAAATTTATCGATTTTTTACGCTTTGAAGCTCGATTTTCTGTCCACGAATAATGAAGCAGAATATGAAGCACTGATTGCTGGCTTAAAACTCATTGGAGAACTCGGCGTCAAATCAGTTGAAATCTTTTGTGACTCACAATTGATGGTCTACCAAGTGCGGGGAGATTACCAAGCAAAGGGACAAAAGCTTGCCCCGTACCTTGTTCTGGTTCAAGAACTACTGTCGAACCTTGAGCGTTATGACATTTCGCATGTCCCGCGTGAACAGAACAAAGAAGCCGACTCATTGGCTAAATTCGCAAGCACTGGCGATGCGCAGCAAATGGGATTGTTTCCCGTTGAGGCCTTGCATGCTCCAAGCATAGACGCGATGAAAGTTGATTTTGTGTTGGAAATAGGAATCGAGAGGGAATCGTGGATAACCCCATTCAAACTATACCTAACGACCGGGGTTTTACCAGAAAAAAGGAGCGAAAGACGACAGGTAATTCGAAAGGCCGCGCGATATGTGATGTAGGATGGACTAATGTATCGAAAGGGGTTCTCGGTCCCCTTATTACGATGCATCGCACATGATGAGACAAAGCGGGTCTTAAAGGAGGTTCACGAAGGAGAATGTGGTGACCATACTGGGGGGCAAACACTAGCAAAAAAGATCCTCCGCTATGGATACTATTGGCCAACCGTAAATTGGGACGCTGCAGACTACGTAAGGAAATGTGACCAAGTGTCAAAGATATGCGAAAATCCCGAGGACTCCTCCAACAGAACTCACACAAATGGTTAGTCCCTGGCCATTTGCAATCTGGGGAATCGCATAATCGGCTCTTTGCCTATATCCAAAGGTGGTGCGAAATACGCGATAGTTGCAGTCGACTATTTCACAAAATGGGCTGAGGCGGAACCTTTGGCCACAATCACCTCTAAGAAGGTCATTAACTTCGTTGTACGAAACATTATATGCCGCTTTGGCCTCCCTCGAACCATCATTACGGACAACGGGACGCAGTTTGAAAGCAGAGAGTTCAAAGAGTTCTGTTTAAAGTATGGCGTTGAGAAGAAGTTCGCCGCCGTTGCGCATCCAAAAGCTAACGGACAAGTCGAGGCAGTAAACAAAATAATCAAGTCCATACTGAAGAAGCGTTTGGAGAAAGTCGGAGGCAAGTGGGTAGATGAACTCCCGACAGCATTATGGGCTTATAGAACTACCCACAAGTCCGCGACCGGCCACACTCCATTCGCCTTGGCATACGGCTCGGAAGCCGTTATACCCGTGGAACTTGAAGTTCCATCACATCGAGTGACATATTATGATCCCAAGACGAATCAGGATCTCTTGTTGGAATCACTGGACTGCATCGATGAAAAACGTGAAGAGGCTGAATTAAGGGCGGCAACACATAGGCACCGAGTCAAGCGTTACTACAATGGTAGAGTCCGCCCAAGGATTCTTGATGTGGGTGATCTCGTTTTGAAACGAGTTTTCCCGGTACCATCACATATGAACCCCAACTGGGAAGGTCCATACGTCGTTGAACGGAAGCTTGGAGAGGGAACATTCAAGCTAGCGACCGTTGATAGCGTGACACTCCCCCGAGCGTGGAACAGTGAACATTTACGACATTATTACATTTAGCATGTTTCTTTCCTGTTTTAGGCACAGTTATTTCCTGTATGTTTTCGTTCCATCATCACTTAGTTTCTTTTTAACCGTGTAATCAGGCAGTTTAGTTGGTTTTCATTAATAAAGGCTTGAAGCCGTCTTTTTCATGAATTACTAATGTTTCTATATCTCATAGTCGGGCGATGAACTGCTGAAGTTACCTTATTCTGTATGATGTGCGAACTGGTACAAACAATTTCAATCTCCGTGTCCCCTGAGTGCGGACCGGAGTACTCTAAGTCCCCGGAGCGCGGACTAGAGTATAAACGACTTCAATCTCCGAGTCCCCTGAGTGCGGACCGAAGTACTCTAAGTCCCAGGAGCGCGGACTAGAGTATAAACGACTTCAATCTCAAAGTCCCCTGAGCGCGGACCGGAGTACTCTAAGTCCCCGGAGCGCGGACTAGAGTATAAACGACTTCAATCTCCGAGTCCCCTGAGCGCAGACCGGAGTACTCTAAGTCCCCGGAGCGCGGACTAGAGTATAAACGACTTCAATCTCTGAGTCCCCTGAGTGCGGACCGGAGTACTCTAAGTCCCCGGAGCGCGGACTAGAGTATAAACGACTTCAATTTCCGAGTCCCCTGAGTGCGGGCCGGAGTACTCTAAGTCCCAGGAGCGCGGACTAGAGTATAAACGACTCCAATCTCCGAGTCCCCGGAGCACGGACTAGAATATAAGCGATTCGAACCTCTAAGTCCCCGGAATGCGACTAGAGCATAGGCAATTCAAATCTCTGAATCCCCGGAATGCGGATCGAATTGCCCTAAATCCTTGGAGCATGGATTTAGAGAAAATTCTAAGTACACGAGAGTGTGGAACAAGAAATATACCACTCCAAAGAATGTTCGAACAATGTGAAAAAGGATTGGGAAATTATGCATCTCATAAGAACTTGAGTTTTGACCACATTTATTCATAAAGCTAAAAAAGCAAAAGAATCATTCAAGTGACAAAGAAACTAAGCTTTATTTAATAGTCCAAAATGGGGTTACACAGCTATTCCTCCAAAACTTGGAGTCAAAAATCTATCTACACAAACTACGGAAACGAAAAAATGAAAGTAGTTACAAGACCTAAACAAAATCTCGTTGAACGAGTATAGCGACTATTTCTTTGGTTTCTTCTTCTTGTCTTCCTTTGTTTTCTCTGATGATTCCTCTCCTTCATGCTTTTTCTTGGATTTTTTTCTTGACAAAGAAGCAAAGTCAGGAGTGGGAGAAGGAACATCCAGCGGTTTGGATTTTCCGAGGAGAATGATTTTCAGAGGTCTATTCCGTGGGTCGATAAGTTCCAGTATTTGAGGCTCGACTTTGATCTCGACCTTCTTTTTCTCTTCTTCAGCGAGTCGCTCCTTCATGCTCATCTTCGAAGTATGTTCGGAGGCACCAGTGATCTCGATATCATCACTCCCTTCGATGTGAGATAAAGTGTCAAACTTATCATCATCTAGCGCCCCGATCACTTGAGCTTCAGGGCCAGGAGTTGTTCCAGCATGAGCATCATCGCTTTATTCCTCTGCCTCCTCCTTGGCGTCATCGCTCCTCGAAGTCGGTTCAGGATCAGAGCAGCCTACATGAAAACATAAAGACTGAACGTTAGGACAAATAACCGCTACCAGAAAGTGACAGATCTTTTAACTTCTAAAAGAAGAATTTTATACCAAGTTCTGGCCGGCTATCAGTTGCGCGTGGAGTTTCACCCTCTAGAATAGGGGATAGCACATGAACGCCAAGCCCGGGATCTTCTGGATCGTAGTCGGCATGCTGCTTGAATGGGTCAAGTGTTGGCCGACCGGCCGATTGAGCAGAGGGAGGAGCAGCAGAATGAGAAGCTGCAGTCTTAGCCCCAGATGGACCAGCTTCATCGTTTTTCTCTTTTGGTAGGGGAGAGCCTTTGCCATAAATCGCCAAAGCTGCAGATAAGTCCACTGGCTCGTTCCCCCTAAGAAATTCCTTCACCAGAGCATCCTCATCGACTTCCTCAGAGCCCGACTCGATTTTTCTGATCTTCACTAAAGTTTCCTAGGCCTCGGCTAGGGATTCAAGGTAGCCCTCGCCTAGGAATGTCAAGTCGCGATGCATAAGGACGCGGGCGCCGTACTCGGCAATCAGCGGGTCAAACATGCACTTGACCTCTTCCCTACTGGCCTCTGCAGCTGCTTCGAGGCGAGAGTCAATCTCCTCAGAAGCTCTCCTCTTGCCCTCCTCAGGGGCTTCATTTTTCACTACCTCAACCCTAGCAAGTTCGTCATCGAGCTTCGTTTTCAAGAGCCGCGTAGCAACGATTTCGTCACAGTATCGTTGGGACTCTTCTTGAGCGGCTGTTTTCTCCTCTTTCTCTTTAGAGAGCAATTCTTTCAACTCTCTGACTTGCAGGGCAAGCGCGTCCCTTTCTTTCTGGATAGAATCTTTTTCTAAGGCAAGGGATCCGCTGCGCTGGACTGCTTCATCGAGTTCCTTCTTATGGGTCACCTCTAAACGAGTGACGGCCTCGGCAGTATCTTTTGCGCTTTGCTCTGCGGCTTCAAGTTTCGACTTATACGAAGCGAGCTCTTCATCTTGATGCTTGATGATGTCCTTGTCACAGCCAGCTTCCAATTTCAAACAGTCAATTTCATGTTGTCGCTCAACAGATACCTCCGAGACTTTTTCGACCAGGTGTACGAACGCGTCATGTTGAACATAGATGTCGTTGTTGCAGGCGATGGCACTCTGCTTCACGTGCCCTAGGATATGATGAATAACTAGGAGGAATTTCAGGCCATCAAAGCAGATTTTTGGGAATTTGGCCTTAAGATCGACCATCTTCTCTGCTATAGTTGGGTCAGCCACATGAGTAGGGGTAGGAGGCTTTGAAAGTTCTGTTCTTTTCCAATGCTCCCGAGTTTGCCTTGTGCTCGACGAACCAGAATGTTGTTCTCGGGAGACATCAGGTTGAGACCCTTTCTGGGAAAGCTTTTCTTTATCTGGCTCGGTTTGAGGAGGAGGATCACGAGAATATGAAGACTGGGAATATGTTTTCTTTCGATAGGACGAATCGCGAGGACGGTTGTCTCGATCCTCATAATCGTCCCTGTCCCTACGTCTGCCTGAGCCTGAATCCTGTCCGGGATGATGAAATATAGAAGAACCATGGAGGCGATCGATTCCGTGGGAGCGCCCCATGTCACCTGCAAAAAATAACACCGAGTTAAGAAAAATCGGGGTAATGGAAAAACTTGAAGTGTATGGTGAAGTGCGTGTGTGCGTATGTGTCCTAGTGTTCCCCCCGACGGACCGGTTCCTTTATCTTTACTGATTGGAGTGTTATCCCTGGACTGGGGGTTGAACTCCGCGTTGCCTCTAGCGGGCGAATGAAATTTAAAGGCTTCCGGGTCGTCGAAACCATAATTGACTATATCGTCGGGGATGGTAAGGTTCGACGGACCTTTTAAAGAACTTCCATGTGCTGTGAAGAAGCCTCTTTCTCTGACGGGATGAGCGTAACTTTTGAAGTTCCGCCAACTTTCTCCTTCCTTATCTTGTACGTCAATTTCTTCTTTCCCTTCGAAGGGGAAGATGACGTTTCAATATCGTGCACTTCGACCGCCGGGTTCCAAGCGGGACCCACGTTCTCGCCTTGAGTCTCAGGAGCTTCATCCTCCTTGTGTTCACCCCCTTTGTGTGCATCGGGAGTATGGCATGATGACGATCCAGCTTGTTTTTTCCCCTTTATCGGGAGCGGATTTGGGGATGGAAACGCCCTCCGGAAGGCTAATTCGGCGACCTGGGGCTAACAAACCGAACCTCGACAATGATTCATTTGAAATGATGGTTCGGATGTCCCGATCCTCGGCAGGAAGAGCTCTAATGGCTTCGACGGCTCAGAATATCCCCGGCCTTCAGGACGAGGGTTAATACCTGAAAAGATGAAACAAGGAGTTAGAAAAAGCATAGCTCCGATTGAGCGTGAAGGATGACTCAAGGAAGAGACTTACTGCCTTCGACCCATCTCCTTGCGAAACCAGAAGGGCAACGCACATAGAACCATTCCTGTTTGTACAGGGCGAATTTGCTACATGCTCCGGTTAAGATCTGGCATTTGTGGTACGGCTCAAGGAACATGAAGGTGGGGCCATCTTTTCGCTTCTTAATCATATAAATATATCTGATGTCGCCAGAAGTTGGAGGCCTAGAGAAGACGGCCATAAAAAATAGATAGGTCCTGTATATGAATGCGTGACAGTTTGGATGCAGCTGCGACGGGGCGATGTCTATATACTGCAACACGTCTCGAAGAAATAAATTGAATGGAGGCACGTTGCCCATCCAGCACATGAACTTGTTACAAGCAGTATACCCGACTGGGGGCAGATGAGGACGATCATGTCTCGACGGGACCAACACATCGGAAAAAGGGATTCCGTGGATAGAACATATTCGCCGAAGTGCGACTTCGTTAATCTTCGAAGCCTGTGAGTCGATCGGATTGTCCAAGAGAATCGTGGCCTCCAGGGCATCAGGAGCTAAGTTATGAGCAGGGGAAGTCGACGGATTTGAAGTGTCCGCGACTTCTTGCCTTGATGACGGCCTAGGCCTATCAGATATAGTGGTGGAGCTAGATTTTTTAGACATCTCCAATAAATAGTGAAGCTGGCTAAGCGCCTGTAAAAACTATACTTGAAAAATGTTCAACGTTAGAATTAACAACACAAATATTCCCCCCATGTGGTGTGTGAACTAGTGCAAGCAATCGTGTATAAGCGTTGAGGATTTGAAAGTCGCAAAGATACAAAACTGAGCTCCGAATCATCGCCTTCGAAGATCGTCATCGCTGACCGTCCCCAAAAGCCTGCCTTGTGCTGATTACAGTTTCAGATTCAGAAAACGTATGTTAAACTAAGTTCAGGTTTATTTTCATATGCTGGTAGGCTAGGGTCCTTGGACTTGTTTTGTTATGTGATTAGGCAAGGCAAGTATTGTTCGGCATCTGTATTGTCCGGCACTTATGGTTGTTCAGCATTTATATTGTTCGGCCTAAGTGTGGTTCGACATTCATATTGTTCGGCCTGGGTGTGGTTCGGTATCTGTATTGTTCGGCCTAAGTGTTGATTCGGCACTTATGATTGTTCGGCCTAAGTGTGGTTCGGCATTTGTATTGTTCGGCCTAAGTTTGGTTCGGCATCTAAGCTATGTTCGGCCAGGATATGGTTCGGCATTCAGATTATGTTCGGCTGAAGTGTCGTTCGGCATTTAAGTTTGTTCGGCCCGAGTGTTGTTCGGCTGAAATATTGTTCGGCAGTCATGATCGTTCGGCATCCCCACTAACTCATGCCTTCACCTTAGCTGTGACGACCGCCCATGACCCCTGCACCGAATCTAGAGATAGTGCGCTGTAAAGTGTGCCAGGCGACCATGGACGATTGCCAAGGTAGATTAAAACATCATAATCTATCGTATTACTCATAGCGCATGGATAAAATACAATAGAACATATGTATAGGGAAGCTTTAAAGAACAAAATGACATCATATAAAAGTTCATAATAGTTGAATACAAGCATCAGGATAGTCAATACAACAAGCCTCACTACATCACTCAGAGATTACAAAGCAGCGGAACATCCAGTACATATAGTAATAAAGAAACAATCTACAATACTCCAGCTCGTCTTCGATATCAACACCGTGGAAAGCAAGAACAGCACCTGTCACCTGCTACCTAGTCTGCCCGTCCCAAAATGGACGAACAGCCCAAGGCAATAAGAATTAAAACATAAAGCCTTGAGTCAGACAACAGTCTTAGTGAGCAGTAAATTAACAATCAACATACCAAAAGAGCATAAAGTAAAAGGAATTGGAATACAACCCTCCCACTCCAACCTCTTTCTACAGTGATAGCCCCCAGACACACACTAAGCAGAAGCGAACATAGTAGAGCATACAATTTAAAGTAAAACAATTATCACTCGAGTCAAGGGCGATGTTTTCCAAGCACAAACCCCCAAGGCCTAAACCAAGATCAGATAAGCACCCAGAAAATACCGCTCTTGAGACCGAATGACGATACAATCAAACATCCATGACTCTGGCTATCACTGTTATCATTGCTTCGGTATCACCGTTAATTGAATGACCGGCACATTCTTTCAGCCGTCCGTCAAGGGCTAATGGTAACCCCGGTTCTAGACATAACTCCTACACGTCATCGTGACCCGTGCCTAGGACTATCGAATCTGCCCAGAGTACTCGACCATCAACAGTCGGTCATTGGGACTATCGAATCTGCCCAAACGTACTCTTGCTTAGAGCATGCTAGAACCTTCAACAACGATGAGACCCAAGCCTCCTAGTCATCCTCCTTGACGACCATTCTCATATCCATCCATTATCCTCAACTCGAACCATTCACCGAGTTATCAACATGCTTGGAATGATCCCGTCTGGATTAGACCAAGTCTTCATCACATGATGCCTCGCTTCATTACATCCTCGCAAAGCCTCATCTCAACATCACATCATCAAATCTATGCATAAGAGCTTCATCATCCCGCTACATATGCCACGAGCAGCTTTCCCAATTCAAGAGCCTTTCCCTTAGCTTTTGAATCGTCTTCGGTCTAAATCAAATCATCAATCATCTAATTCATAGCAATCAACCAAGTCAAACATTAATCAAAACCATCAAGCATTCAAATATGATCTAAGTAGACAATTATCACAATAATGGCAATTTCGTAATTAAAGAGTTGAAAGTCTAACAAGCATGAAATCATGAGAAATATCTCTACAATCTTGATGAATGAACTTGTATAGGTTAACACTTAGTAAAATGGTTGTCAAATCATCATGAACAATGGATCTACATGGATCTACACTTAGGATGAAGAAAATGCATGAAAATCACTATTTTAACACCAAATCGAGCCAACAATCCGATATACTCCTTTGGATCCGTGTGAGAGATAATCACCACTCACCAAATCACCAAAACAACCTCAAAACAACACGCTTCAGATCTGGACAGCGAAGGATCGAGCTTGATCTATCACGAATCCGCTTCAAACGAAGAAATCTCACTTCAATGGATGAAGATCTTCAATCTAAGCTCTTGAATCTTCAATTTGATCTTCAACTTGGATGGATGGAAGCACTAGATTAGAGTGGAGAGAAGAAGTGAAGAAGTGTAGAAGTCGAGCTCTCAAAATGGCAGCACTTCGTCGCTTCGAAATCCGGATCCCAAAAAGTGAGAAAATGGACGAGTATTTATAGCTGAAGTCCTCCTTAACTCGTCCGCCTTCCCTAAGTCGTCTCCGACTTATAACCTTCCGACTTAACATCCCAGACGACTTATGACTCAACTGCTATGCCAACCTACGACTTATAACTAAGCAGGGCCTTCGACTTAACAGGTAACTGGGTTACGACTTAACCCCATACGACCTAAACAACTTAGCCGACCCAAAAACTCACTTGTCTAACAACTTAAACGACTTAGCAGCTAACTCCTAAGTCGGTCACGACTTAACACAGCAGCCTACCTACGACTTAACTCATGAAACGAGCTAACACTTAAGTCGTCTGGACGACTTAACTAACAAAGGTGGCTTACGACCTGACTACTAAAACACACGTGACTTAACAACAGCTTCGACCTAACGAGGTAGCCGACCTAAACTCACACGACTTAATAACTTAGCAACACCACGACTCAACTAGGCTACGACCTAACTTTCTTAAGTCGTCTAATGACTTAACCTCGCTAACCAGTAGGTCGCTAACCTGCTAACTTTATAAGTCGTCAACACTTAGGTCGCTCTATTACTTAACTCAGTCAGTTTCTTAAGTCGCCCTTATTCCTTAAGTCCTTAACTCGCCCAGACTTATCACTTAACTCGTACAAAACTCCTAAGTCGGCTACGACTTAGGACTTAAACAAAATTCTACCAACCTCTGAAACGACTTAACAGCAATGCGACCAATTGTCAACTGTTTTACGATGTTCCGATCCGTGAAAATACGGGTCGTTACATTCTCTCCCCCTTAGGAATTTCGCCCCCGAAATTCCAAACAAACAAAGTAATCAAAGGCTATTCTGCATGCCTATCATCCATAGCAATCAGCAAACCATGCATCCAATTCTAACTTAGCGTACATAATTCTAAGACTTAGAACAAGTTACAATATCGTGAGATGAGACGACACCTTAGGGTCATACCTTGAAGAGTTCAGGATGAGCTGCCTTCATCCTCTCTTCTACCTCCCACGTGCAGTCGTCATCATCATCACTCCATTGTATCTTGAGCAACTTGACTACCTTCCTCCTAAGCTGTTTCGTGTCAGTTTCCACAACACGAAGCGGCTTACGAGGTCTTCTATCGACTGGATCAACCTCAAAGTCTTTATAGCTATCTGCAGAAACTACTGTATTCGAGTCGTGAACATACTTCCATAGATACGATACATGAAAAACATTGTGCACACTCGACATCTTCTCAGGTAACTCCAATCTATAGGCGAGCTTTCCAATTTGCTCGATGATCGGGAATGGTCCAACAAATCTCGGAGTCAATTTCCCTTTCTTTCCGAATCGAATAACATTCTTCAGTGGAGAAATCTTCACAAAAACCATATCACCTACGTCGAATTCCAAATTTTTACGACGTTTATCGGCATAACTCTTCTGACGGTCTTGGGCTGCCTTCATTCGTTGCCGAATGATCTCTATGCAATCCGAAGTCTGACGAATCATCTCTGGCCCAAGTATCAACTTTTCTCCAGTTTCTATCCAACACGTCGGAGAGTTACACGGTCTTCCATACAATGCCTCATACGGTGCCATACCAATACTTGACTGGTAACTGTTGTTGTATGAAAACTCCACCAAATGAAGGTGATCTTCCCATGATCCTCCGAAGTCCAAAACACAAGCTCTAAGAAGATCTTCCAAAACTCGGTTGACTCTCTCGGTCTGACCATCTGTTTGAGGGTGATAAGCTGTACTCAAACACAACTCGGTTCCCAAAACTTCCTGGAAGCTCTTCCAAAATCCACTAGTAAACAATGGATCTTGATCGCTCACTATACTCTTCAGAATACCATGGAATCGAACTATCCACTTAACATACAACTCAGCCAACTTTGATGCTGTCCTAGTCGATCGAACAGGAATGAATCGTGCACTCTTAGTCAAACGATCTACGATGACCCAAATCCCTTCATTTCCCGTTTTTGTTCTAGGTAATCCATCAATAAAATCCATCGATATCTGCTCCCACTTCCATGTAGGAACTTCTAAGGGTTGAAGCAATCCACTTGGCTTCTTCTGTTCGGCTTTTACCAACTGGCAGTTCATACACTTGGAAATAAAATTTCCAACATCCTTCTTCATACCTTCCCAGTAGTAGGTTCTCTTCATATCCCGATACATCTTATTTCCACCTGGATGAATTGTCAGTTTTGAGTGATGACTTTCCTTCAGAACTTCACTCCTCAATTCATCTATATCGGGAACAACTAGTCGTCCTTGCTTCCGAAGCCAACCCTCTCGATCGACCTCGAATCCTTTATCCTTTTCTGGATCCAATCCAGATTCCAAATCACGGATAATCTTGACAAGCTTATCATCTCGCTTTTGGCTCTCGCCAATCCTTTCCACAAGAGTGGGTCTTATCGATAAGTTTGTCAACATCTCAGGTTCCAATTCACATCTAGGCCTGAAGTCAAATCTAGCTAAATACTCGAGACTCTTCCATTTTGAAAACATGGCTCCCAATCCTGCATGTCTTCGACTTAACGCATCTGCCACTGCGTTACCTTTTCCCGGAGTATAAGCTATACCAAAATCATATGATGCCAAAAACTCTAGCCAACGTTGCTGCCGAAGATTCAAATCCTTTTGGGAGAAAAGATACTTCAACGACTTATGATCTGTAAACAACTCGAATCGAACCCCCAGTAGATAATGTCTCCACATCTTCAGAGCAAAAACAATCGCCGCCAACTCCAAATCATGAGTCGGATAATTCCTTTCATGCGGCTTCAGTTGTCGACTTTCATACGCAACAACTTTATCTCTCTGCATAAGCACTGCTCCAAGTCCAGTACCACATGCGTCAGTGTAAACCACCATCTCATCATTCCCACTAGGAATAGTCAAAACAGGAGCACTCGTCAATCGCTCTTTCAGGATTCCAAAAGCTTGCTCACACTTATCATCCCATCTGAACACTAGGTTTTTCTTCGTCAATCCTGTTAACGGTGCAGCTACCTTGGAGAAGTCTTTGATAAACCGACGATAATATCCTGCTAATCCAAGAAAGCTTCTCACATCAGATGCATTCTTAGGTCTAACCCAATCCTGGATTGCTGCCACCTTAGCGGGATCAACCGCTATTCCATTTCCAGAAATAACATGGCCTAAGAACCTCACTTCACTCTTCCAGAAGTGACACTTCGAAAACTTAGCCTTCAGCTGATGTTTCCGTAAGATCTCCAAAACAATATGCAAGTGCGTCTTGTGTTCTTCTTCCGTTCTGGAATAAATCAGAATATCATCCACGAACACAAGTACGAACTTGTTCAACTGACCTCTGAACACTCTATTCATAAGATCCACAAAATAGGCTGGCGCGTTAGTCAATCCAAACGGCATTACCAGCCACTCAAAGAAACCGGATGGTGTCCTAAAGGCAGTCTTCGGCACACTATCCTTAGCCACTCTCAACTGGTGAAATCCCGTTGCCAAATCCATCTGAGAAAACACCTTAGCCTCGTGAAGCTGATCAAACAAGTCATCTATTCTCGGCAATGGATACTTATTCTTCTTAGTCACCTTATTCAGCTCACGATAATCCACACACAACCTCAGCGATCCATCCGCTTTGGTTACAAACACAACTGGTGCACCCCATTCGGACACACTACGCCGAATGAATCCTTTCTGCAAAAGATCATCAACCTGCACCCTCAACTCCTGCTGTTCTCTAGGCGCCATCCGCCTAAGAGGCATCACAACAGGTCTGGCCCCTTCAACTAGATCTATACAAAACTCGATCTCTCTATGCGGCGGCAACCCTTTGACTTCGTCAAAGACATCCTCGAATCCATTCGCGATTGGCACTAATGACAATCCATCCCGTGGAACAACCAGTGAATACATGAAGCTCATGAAGACGCCTTCTTCATGCTTACATCGTATCACAACCTTTCGCCCCTCCACATTCTCGACTGTCACTTCCAACCTCTCGCAATCAACCTTCGCCACATACTTCCTAAGCCAGTCCATTCCCAAAATAATTCTGAACCCCGCAAAGTTCAGAACAAAGCAATCACAAACAAAAGAGCAATCATGACTCGATACAACTAGACCATGGCATAACATACACAAACAAGACGAACCCCCAACTGGATTAGTCACAACCAATGGCCTATCAACAATATCCGGTTCCAAACCCAACCGGTCTACAAGTTCGCTGCAAACAAACGAATGCGACGCCCCAGTATCAAACAGAACTCTAACTGGAACACCACATAGGAAAAGAGTACCTTGAACCACCACACTCTTTCCCTTCTCTTCAGTGGTAGGAGCTTTCGAAGACGACGGAACAGCTCCCAAAGCATAAGCTTGCACAATCTGCTTGTCCCTCCTCGGCTCTGGACAATTCTTCCTGAAATTCCCTGGCTTGTCACAGTTGTGACACTTCATCGGTGCCTTCGGATTCTTACAATCCTTCGAGAAATGGCCCTTCTGCTGACAATTGTAGCAAGTCACCTCGCCTTCCGGCTTCTTCTGGCCATCCTTACCCTTCTGCTGCTGCTGCTTCCTCTTCTGGTTTCCACCCTGCTGTGGTTTAGACTCTCCCTTGGTCACAGCAACAACAGATCCTTCCTTAGGAAACAGACTCTCATGCCTGAGAGCTTTCTCCACAAGCTTCTCAAATGAATCATCCAAATGATCCACTAACTGTCTCCCAAGATAACTATCCAAGCCTGTCACGAACTTCTCATTCTTCTGATAAGCAGATTCAATATACGATCGGGCATACGTGGACAAAGCTTCAAACTCAGAAACATACTCAAGAACCGGTCTCCCTCCTTGCTTGAGCTCCACAAACTTCTTGAACAGAACAGACTTCTGAGCTGTAGAAATGAACTTAGCTTCAAATCTGGCTTGGAATTGCTCCCAAGTAATCTCTTCCTCCGGTATATTGATGGTAATAGAGTTCCACTAATCAGAGGCTCTCCCTTGAAGCTGCCTTGATGCCAACTTCCTCTTAGTTGCATCATCAATTCCCAAATCACCAAAGATCCTTCTACAAGCATCTATCCATCTCTGGACTTCGATAGTTGATTCTGTTCCCAAGAAAACCTTCCCTCCAAGAGCAGTATAATCCTTGCACAACTTAGCAAAATCCACTGGTTTTGGAGTTTGGACTTGTACTCCAACATCAACTGCTGTCCCCGGAACTGGTATCCTTCTCATGATCGAAGTCATCATAGCTTCGAACATGGCTGCATAGTTAGCAGCCCCTTCAGTAGCACGGCCTTCCCTAGCAGCTGGTCTCCCTCTTCGACTCATTCTCAATATCTACAAAAAGGAATGATCAGAACATCTAGAGAAACAACTGCATAAAGGACTCAAACTCTACTAAGCTACTATATTATATATAGTTATCATCCATCAAAATACAATTACGTCTCTCATACGTAGTTACATCAGTGAGCGTTGGGTAAAATCGATTAACCAAAGCTCTGCTACCAAATGTGACGACCGCCCATGACCCCTGCACCGAATCTAGAGATAGTGCGCTGTAAAGTGTGCCAGGCGACCATGGACAATTGCCAAGGTAGATTAAAACATCATAATCTATCGTATTACTCACAGCACATGGATAAAATATAATAGAACATATGTATAGGGAAGCTTTAAAGAAAAAAATGACATCATATAAAACTTCATAATAGTTGAATACAAGCATCAGGATAGTCAATACAACAAGCATCACTACATCACTCAGAGATTACAAAGCAGCGGAACATCCAGTACATATAGTAATAAAGAAACAATCTGCAATACTCCAGCTCGTCTTCGATATCAACACCGTGGAAAGCAAGAACAGCACCTATCACCTGCTACCTAGTCTGCCCATCCCAAAATGGACGAACAGCCCAAGGCAATAAGAATTAAAACATAAAGCCTTGAGTCAGACAACAGTCTTAGTGAGCAGTAAATTAACAATCAACATACCAAAAGAGCATAAAGGAAAAGGAATAGGAATACAACCCTCCCACTCCAACCTCTTTCTACAGTGATAGCCCCCAGACACACACTAAGCAGAAGCGAACATAGCAGAGCATACAATTTAAAGTAAAACAATTATCACTCGAGTCAAGGGCGATGTTTTCCAAGCACAAACCCCCAAGGCCTAAACCAAGATCAGATAAGCACCCAGAAAATACCGCTCTTGAGACCGAATGACGATACAATCAAACATCCATGACTCTGGCTATCACTGTTATCATTGCTTCGGTATCACCGTTAATTGAATGACCGGCACATTCTTTCAGCCGTCCGTCAAGGGCTAATGGTAACCCCGGTTCTAGACATAACTCCCACACGTCATCGTGACCCGTGCCTAGGACTATCGAATCTGCCCAGAGTACTCGACCATCAACAGTCGGTCGTTGGGACTATCGAATCTGCCCAAACGTACTCTTGCTTAGAGCATGCTAGAACCTTCAACAACGATGAGACCCAAGCCTCCTAGTCATCCTCCTTGACGACCATTCTCATATCCATCCATTATCCTCAACTCGAACCATTCACCGAGTTATCAACATGCTTGGAATGATCCCGTCTGGATTAGACCAAGTCTTCATCACATGATGCCTCGCTTTATTACATCCTCGCAAAGCCTCATCTCAACATCACATCATCAAATCTATGCATAAGAGCTTCATCATCCCGCTACATATGCCACGAGCAGCTTTCCCAATTCAAGAGCCTTTCCCTTAGCTTTTGAATCGTCTTCGGTCTAAATCAAATCATCAATCATCTAATTCATAGCAATCAACCAAGTCAAACATTAATCAAAACCATCAAGCATTCAAATATGATCTAAGTAGACAATTATCACAATAATGGCAATTTCGTAATTAAAGAGTTGAAAGTCTAACAAGCATGAAATCATGAGAAATATCTCTACAATCTTGATGAATGAACTTTCATAGGTTAACACTTAGTAAAATGGTTGTCAAATCATCATGAACAATGGATCTACATGGATCTACACTTAGGATGTAGAAAATGCATGAAAATCATTATTTTAACACCAAATCGAGCCAACAATCTGATATACTCCTTTGGATCCATGTGAGAGATAATCACCACTCACCAAATCACCAAAACAACCTCAAAACAACACGCTTCAGATCTGGACAGCGAAGGATCGAGCTTGATCTATCACGAATCCGCTTCAAACGAAGAAATCTCACTTCAAAGGATGAAGATCTTCAATCTAAGCTCTTGAATCTTCAATTTGATCTTCAACTTGGATGGATGGAAGCACTAGATTAGAGTGGAGAGAAGAAGTGAAGAAGTGTAGAAGTCGAGCTCTCAAAATGGCAGCACTTCGTCGCTTCGAAATCCGGATCCCAAAAAGTGAGAAAATGGACGAGTATTTATAGCTGAATTCCTCCTTAACTCGTCCGCCTTCCCTAAGTCGTCTCCGACTTATAACCTTCCAACTTAACATCCCAGACGACTCACGACTCAACTGCTATGCCAACCTACGACTTATAACTAAGCAGGGCCTTCGACTTAACAGGTAACTGGGTTACGACTTAACCCCATACGACCTAAACAACTTAGCCGACCCAAAAACTCACTTGTCTAACAACTTAAACGACTTAGCAGCTAACTCCTAAGTCGGTCACGACTTAACACAGCAGCCTACCTACGACTTAACTCATGAAACGAGCTAACACTTAAGTCGTTTGGACGACTTAACTAACAAAGGTGGCTTACGACCTAACTACTAAAACACACGCGACTTAACAACAGCTCCGACCTAACGAGGTAGCCGACCTAAACTCACACGACTTAATAACTTAGCAACACCACGACTCAACTAGGCTATGACCTAACTTTCTTAAGTCGTCTAACGACTTAAACTCGCTAACCACTAGGTCGCTAACCTGCTAACTTTATAAGTCGTCAACACTTAGGTCGCTCTATTACTTAACTCGGTCAGTTTCTTAAGTCGCCCCTATTCCTTAAGTCCTTAACTCGCCCAGACTTATCACTTAACTCGTACAAAACTCCTAAGTCGGCTATGGCTTAGGACTTAAACAAAATTCTGCCAACCTCTGAAACGACTTAACAGCAATGCGACCAATTTTCAACTGTTTTACGATGTTCCGATCCGTGAAAATACGGGTCGTTACATTAGCCTCCCATTTCACTATTCGGCATATGGTAAGATACGCCGAACCAGTGTTATGCCGAGCTTTAACGTTCGGCACTCCATCCTTGACAATAGTTCCACTCCTCTCCTTCTCCATCTACACCGAACAAGAAGAACAGGTCGCTCGGCGAAGATTATAGTATTCGACACCCCAATCACTACTTTTTCTTTTCTTCCAGTCTCGTTCGGCACGGAGGAGCTAGGCCTAACTACCATACATCATCCAACGGCTCCAATGTGCGAGCCATTCCTTCTCGCCACACATCGTTCAGCCATAAAGACATCTAGTTTTCCACATGACCCTCTCGGCTATGCGCAAACCTAAGTCTTGCATTGAAACCATTTAATCACAGAAGGGATAATACCTAGTTCGTAGATCGAAGCTTAGGAAGGATTGATCAGGCTTTAAGTCCGATTGACTGGCGAGGATTGCAAGTCTTTAGAGTGTGACAGAAATAAAAGTGTAAAAGGAGAGAAGAGGGAGGATGCCTGGTTTTATAGGGAGAGAGAAGAAGTCGAAAAGGCTATACCCGGTAGAACCGGTCAAAGCCGTAGCGTTCGGCTTCGAAACATAAAGTCGCTCGGAACATGAGGAACGTTCGGCATTGATAAGCGCACACCACAACCACTGATATTCTCAAGAAGGCATCTCCATTAGGATTTGGTCAAGGATTTGAAACGAGACATGGAGGGTACATAGTTCAAAGCGTATTACGTTCAGTCACGTAATACACTTTGGGGGGCAAGTGTTTCCTGGAGATTTGGCTAGGCAACTGAGTGTTCGGATTATAGGAGTACTCGACATCTTGGAGTACTCGGCATCCAGGAGTACTCGGCATCTTGGAGTACTCGGCATCCAGGGGTACTCGGCATCCAGGAGTACTCGGCATCCAGGAGCGCTCGGCATCAGGCAACGTTCGGCCAGAGGCATCGTTCGGCTAGAGACATCGTTCGGCTAAGGGCTTCGTTCGGCCAGAGACATCGCTCGGCTAAGGGCTTCGTTCGGCCTGAAGGCACGTTCGACTAAGGGCTTCGTTCGGCCTGAAGGCACGTTCGGCTAAGGGCTTTGTTCGGCCTAAAGGCACGTTCGGCTAAGGACTTCGTTCGGCCTGAAGGCACGTTCGGCCAGATACTTCGTTCGGCCAGAAGGACTTCGTTCGGCCAGATACTTCGTTCGGCCAGAAGGCACGTTTGGCTTCGATGGCTATTCGGCCTACTCTTCCCATACAGCAAGCGCCTCGTTCGGCATGAGGAGAGTGGTTCAGCACCCAACTGTTCGGCATGTTTGGTTCGGCACACAGGGACCAGTCTATCTGGACTGAGTTATTCAGCTACCAGGCCCACCAGAGAAGTCCAACCCACCTTTATCTATAAATAGAGGGGCAGGGGCACAGTGAAAAGGACCTTTTATGGGAGAACACTGGGGAGACTCTGCCGCTTTCAAGACTCATCCTCTTTACTTAGCAATTGTATTCAAGTGTTTGGTCTACGGATTGTATCTGTAATCAATCATCAAGTAAAGCAATAAAGTTTAACCTCAAAGTGGACGTAGGAAATTACGCTGAACCACTATAAATCCGGTGTTCTTACTTGCTGCATTTAAATTAGCATATTCATCCTTGTTTAATTTAACTTCATCACTTACATCTCTACACAATCTTTCTCAACGAGGTTAGTGACCAATTTTGGTGCTAACAGGATATAATATATTTTTTTGTCTTCTAAGTTAAATGGTGCTAAGATGATTTTTTAAAACTCTCTCCCTTTAAAAAAACAAAAAAAACAAAAAAATATATAAGTATAAAAAAACATTTGTATATATGTATATTTTTTTTAATAAACACCTAGAGTCATGTGTTCACACTCGTGTGTTCACTCGCTATGCTCTGTACCCTTCTCACGTAAGCCCGAAAGGCAGTGCACGATCGGTATATCTGGCCTCAGTTTATCTGTAACGACCCGACTTTCCAGACCCGGAAAATCGAACCATTTAAGTTAAGAAGAAGAGGTAGAAGAAGAAAAATAGAAAACAAAATCAGAATCTAACCATCGCAGCGGAATAAAATATAATATATATTAACAGATCTTTACACAAATCAAAACTATATCAGTTTTACATAATATAGCATCAGAGTATACACCAGAGAACATATAACATACAACTGGACAATAACCATATCATGTCCTCAATACAACAGAGTACAACAATCAACACAGCGGAATATATATATAAACAAGTACGGGACATACGTCTCGCCATCCAGCTCATCTCCTGAGCTCCACAGCATCATATCCTGTAACCTATAATACTCGGTCTGACCCGAGCATCATATAAAACAATACCCGAGTCAGTCTGGAAAACCAGCGTGAGAAAATCACACTCAAATTGATTATTAAAGTTTCAAAAATCCTTTTGAAAATAAAAGCATCTCGTAAGACCACGCCACAAATAAACATGTCGGGTTTTTACCTTACGATAGCTAAAACACTTTATATCAAAATCCTCTGATATTATAATAGTGTCTATTCACAAATACTTATTAAAATAGCTGAAATTGTTACATGATTAAATTCCAGCATACTAGGTATACAAACAAATACCGTACAAGGCACGTAGGGAGAATGGATTTCCAACGAATGACTAGGCACTGGGGTACCACCTGACACAGTACGTGGCCTAGATCACAGTACCGAGGAGTACGCCCGCTCCCCTGCAACACAAGGCCGGAATCATCCCTTACTGGATAATTCCAAATAAAATCACCCCACGGTTGGGATTAGCAACCGCAACACTAAGCCGAAATAAAAGGGACATCTAGACAGGGATGACCTTACTCTCAAGTGGGGGCTACCCACGAAGCCTTGCTGCATAACCCCTGATTTTCAGTCATTCCCGGTTGATAAGGCTTGAGGCTAACCGATACCTTTATAGCACATATCCCTTAGAATGCCCATCGTCCACCTGACGATGTCACGAAAGCATTCGTCCATACAAGTCCGTCCCGGGTCCAAACGGAACCGAAGGCACTATTCCTACTACATCCATTTTGGAAATATCCTCAGGATTAGTAGCGACTAGCCCTTGCACTTCACTGCTCCATCTTCGACTCCGAAATCGTTACACGAAACGTACAAACCGGATCGAAGTGGTATTCGAGTCTCCAGACCTAGAATCCCGGTATACGGAAACTCGATCCCGGTCTCTTCGAAACGATCAGCGCATTTGGCCAATATTGATAGTCGGTTATTTAACTATCAATTAACATCCACAAGCAACCATCACACAATAAATAATTTCCCACATTATTTATTTGCCCAAATATCTTTCCAAGATATATTTCCAAATTTTCAAAACTCTTTTGAAAACAGTTTCCGCTTACGGAATACATTTCCCAAATAATTATTTCCACTGAATCACCAAGTACAAAATACCTTTAATTTTAAAATAATTTAAAAACACTTTATTTAAATATACTTTATAACATTGAAATTTTAAAACTACTTTAATACTTTATCAAAATATATATTTTAAGAATATTTAAAATAAAACCACTTTATAAATATAAGCTGACTTCCTCTTTAAAACATACTACCAAATTACTTTTATATAATTACTACAATAATGGATTTTGAAAATCTTACTTAGGAAATTAACATTTAGAAATAATCAATTTTCTAAAACATGCTTTTTAAAAACACAATTAGAACTTTTAACTTATATTAAAAATTGCTTTGAAAACGTACTTGGCTATCCAGAGAAATACTCTTCTCTTCACATCCTTTAAAAATAAATCAACACTTATTTTTAAACCAATTCATATCCCTTTATAAATTCCCACCTTGAATTTATATTTCAAATATCCATTGATATTCCATTTCACTTTATAAACCCAGTTTAAAATTTTCAAAATCTCACTTCTCTTTAAATTTCAAATCCCAAAGTATTTAAATCAATTTATAATTGATTTCCCAATTTATTTTACTTTGAAATAAATTTCCTTACTTAATCCATTTATTTCCAAATTCATTAACTTCCAGATTTTATTTCTCATTATGATTTAAAATCTTTAAACCGAAACACAAGTTTTAGATTTTACCAAATTCCTTCTTTCTTTTTAATTTCATTTAGACATTGAATTAAAATAAATTATTTATCCCTTTAAATAATATCACATAAGTTTTCTTTAAATTCAATATTTCTCTGTTTATTCAAAATTCTTCTTTTCCATATTTAATTTATTCGAATTCACTAGAATTACTTAACTTAAATTTTATTCTTTTATTTCTTTCCAAAAATCCAATTCAATTTCTTTTGATAACTCATTATACTGGGAAATTCAATCCAACCAGATTATCCAATATAAATCATCACGGGATATCAACAATCATATCACAGAATATTTAAACAAAATTAAATATTTGAGGAATCCAGTTGGATCCCTCCAACCTGTTTCCCTGCATCCACAGATGTTAGCACAATACCAATTTCACTTCAAGGTGGAATATCGCGGTATATGGGATTTAAATAAAAATCATCCGCTATTATGCGGCGCATAGGGTCTCATCCGCTATATAAATGCGGGAATATCAACAACTCAAATATATACATATGCCAATATGTATATATTGCTATATACTACTATATATATCACATCAATCAAATCAATCATCCATCCATATTTAAATTTAACCAATTAAATTTAAATTATAATTTAACTGAGTGAGATTAACTCACCTTTGCTTTTATTTGCCATCCCTTCCAATATTGCCTTGATTTTCCGATTATCGACCTTAAATAAATATTAGGTGTTTTATTAATATTCGAACAATAGTAAATTTCCATTTGAGAAATTTTAATTTAATCAACTAATAATTTATTTTAGGCTAATGATTTTTAACCAAACAAATGATAAAGTTTTAAACTGATATATATTTTTTTTTCCCAATTTGATCCAATCTTGATTTGATTTCACAATTTCTGACTTTGTAAAAGCACTATCTGTCTTAATAACACCTTTAAATGACCAAACAACCCATTTACCCTTTTAAATAAGTTAACTAACTAATAATTAAATTTAAACCAATAACGTAAATTGTAAATAAATTTTCCTACGGTAACTAAATTTGCAGAAACCCAAATAACCGAATGAGTTAATTGAATCGTTTATAATCGAAAATCATATTCATACTTGATCATCTCAAATTTCAAATCCAAGAAGAAGAAATAAGAAGCTGCTCACCCGAAAATGCTGTCAACCCTTTCCCTCGAACTACAGTAGTTCACGCGAGTGTCCCAATTCCATGAAGCTGATACTACGAACTCGACCGCGACTACCAGTAGGAACACCATCCATATTCTCGCATCACCTTCGAACATTTGCGGCTGTCAACGTCGCCGTGCTTGCTCCCAAGTCAAGACGAATGGCGCCTCCACTCGAAACTCCACCTCGCGGCAATCCCAGGCCAACCACAATCTCGCGTCCACCACTTGCCGGCCACCACAACGCCTTCATTCGCACTTAAGCCCCCATATCCTTCCATCGAGTGACGACACTCTCTCAATCCTCAGCCTCGCCCAAGCCCTCCTCGATCGAACAGAAACACCTCGCCATCGAACGCGACAATCCCCTCGCCAGTCGCGACATCGATTCTACCACCCCGCTGGTCGCGATTTCAATTCGAAATCGAATTGATTTCGTTTCTGAGGAGAAGAAGGAATCGCGGAATTTATTTTTCTCCTATCTGAGTTCGGCCATTATTATTTATTTTCTTTCGAATGAAGGGAAAATGGGAAAGCGATTTGAAATAAAGGAGGCAGGTACGATAAAAAAAAGAAGAAAGGTATCTTCGTACGCGGTAGATGGCGATAGATACAGGCTAGGTCTGCTTATAGGGTACTAATAGATTTGAAATTTTATATTGTTATATCCAAAATATCTCGTGGTCCATAATTCTAAACCCTAACTCCAATTTAAATGCAACGACTGGCGTTCCTAGCGTTATATCGTTATTCTGAACACGTTGGAACAGGTTCCGAGGTCTAGTTCGACCATATGGAAAAGATAGCTTTTTGAATTCAGTTATTAAATAAATTATCGATATAAATTTCAATTGTTTAATTCCATAATTTAATTATCAAATAAATAGTGGTATTTGAAATTCTAGTTAATAATTAACTTTTGAATATTTAAAATTAATTAAATATTCCAATTTCAAATATACAAAAATTCCGGGTCGTCACATTATCTGAGTTAGGTGTGTATATAAAAAATTCTTTTACTAATAACGCCTAAAGTCAATAAGTGTTCACACTTGTGTGTTCACTCGCCACACTCTGTATTCCCCTCACGTAAGCCCGCAAGGCAGTGCATGGGTAATATATCTGGCCTCGGTTTATCTGAGTTAAGCATATGTAAATATTGTTAATATCAATAAAATTTTCAAAAGAAAAAATGTAGAGAGTAAGCAAATGAAATCCAAGAACTATTTTTAACTTATTTGATTTGACTTGTTATTGAAAAGAAATGAATATACCACTTTGATAAACTTTGATAATCATCTAAGGATCCATTTCATAGTTACACTTTGTTATCAGCCGAAATAACGAGTTAAACTATAGTTTATTTGCTTTAATAACTTCGTTTTTATTGGAAATTTTGATAAGTAAATTACTTAAATTTTCAAGATAATAACCAAACCTATATTTAAATTATTTGTGTCTATTTAAAAGTAAATCTTTCATTTGTGAATATTTCCAAAAACTCGCATTCAACCCTTTGTAAATAAATCTTGCATTTTGTAAATATTTTCATCCTGCATTTGGATTTTGTGGGTAGTATCCGCTGAAAACCCTCACGAGACAACACTCGTCCTACTGGGGACACCCAGAGGTTTAACGGCTTGTTTCATACGCTCAATGCAATTGTACTCCCTACAAAAATGGATTTATCTTAGTTTTTCCTTTATTCGAGGACGAATAAAAAGATAAGTGTGGGGGTATTCATAAAAACAAAGATTTTCAATTAGGATATATTCATAATTATCACGTATGAACCTTCTTATATACTAGTTAAACTATAGTTATTTGTAATCAAACTTCATTTTTATTTTTGTTAAGACAAATAAATTTTCAAAAATTTCAATTTAATAAACCAAAACCATATATTTATTCTATAGTGTTTCTTTAAAAATAAAACAAAATGCTTAAAAAAATTTGTATTTTATAATGTTGATTTTTTTGAGTTTTGGAAGAAAAATGAAAAACTAATCATGAAGAGTCAAAAGGAAGATGAGTCTCCCCAACACTTGATTTTGACTGTGTCACCATAGTCAACCCAAGTGAAAGGAGAAAAATAAAAATAAAAATGACCTTTATTTATATGAAAATGAACGGTATATCGTCAAAGCGTAAATGAAACGGTCTTCCAAAAACCGATTCATTTGCCTCGTCAAGTATACGAGACACAGTTTAAGCTCAAAAAACCAAATCGTAAAAGATTTCAAAGTTGAATGTTGATTTGGAAAACGAATGTCATTTTATTGAAAACCGTACGAGTTGTTTTATTTTCGATGATTTTCGGGGTTGATAGAATAATTGATTGAAATTCAAATTTCTTATCACCAAATTGAAATTCAAATTTATCACTGAAAACTTCTTCAAAATTATTAAATTCAAAATCAAAATGGTGATTTAAATCTTCCCCGTCGGAATTTAACAACTCGTCATCCAAAAGTCCAAAAAATTCGTGTTCATTAAATTCGTCTTCCTTTGTTGGATTATCAACAACTTCATTGTGTATCTCAAGTTCAAAATCCCAAGTTGTTGTATTCAAATTTTCGAAATCGAGAAAAGGAAGATCGAATTTTAAATTTGGTTTCAGACCCTCAAAAGAATTAAAATCCAACTCAATTACCATGTTTTGAACATCATTAAGATTATTATTTCCAATTTCAAAAGTTGTTATTTGAAAATCGTCGATTTGGGTAAAAGATGGATTATTACTTAACTCGTCACACGTTGGGATTTGGTTTTGTTGTTCACGTTGTTTCAGGTAAGTTTCAAACAACGAATCCGTGTGATCATCGTAAATTTCATTCATTTGTTCAACAAAATCCAATTTATAATTATTAGCTTGAGGATTTTTGATTTGGATTTGTTGAGAACAAAAATTTTCACTTGCATCATAGTCAAGATTATTCCCACTGCCAAAATTATTTGAAAAGTGGATCACATTTTCGTTTTGATTCTGAAATTCATTTTGCAGTTCAAAATTGAATTGGCATGGGTTATACTCGAAATCGTTTGAATTTTGAAGTGAATTCAAATTTTGATTATTTTGAAAACTTTGATTTGAATCATTGCTCAAATATGAATTACACAAATAATTTATCATTTGATTTTGTTGTGTAGAGATTTCAAGTAAAGACGAAATGCTCTTTTCAAGATTTTAGGGTTAGTCAACGTTTTGAAAATTTTGTGGTTCAAAATTTGAATCATTTAAACAATAGTTGTTGTTAAAATATCCATACGAATTTGGATTGAAATCATATGGATTATATTGATTTTCACAGCTATTGTAAAATTCAAGTGAGTGGGAAAACTCGGACATTTTCAACAATGTTTTTGGGTTTTTTTATATAAAGGAAAAATATTTACAAATAAAATTTATTCTTTACAAAAGGGAAATTGATTTTTGTTTTGTTTTTTTTTTAGTTTTTTTTCTAATTTTTTCTAATTTTTTCTTTGTTTTTGAAATGGTTTTATAAATTTTTTTGGATTTTTGAAATTTCTAAGAAAAAGGATTTAAAAATTTCAAAGGAAAAGGAATATTTACAATTTTTTTTAAATATGCATGAACTATTGCAACTAAATGAATGCAGGGGTTAATTACAAATGATTTATCCTAATTTAACCCAAAATTGTATAATCACACTCTGTCTTAAATCAACAAGATAGTTCTCAGCCAAGTAACGGGCATGAGTTATCGGTGCACCACGAATCACCGTAGCAATGCAGCCGAAGGTTTAAGTACCTTCAGAGAAACAATTCAATATAATATTTACGAATCACTTTAATATTTATAACTGATTATTGCTCTGCCGTAGCCTAGACACCAAGAAATTAAATTGTCGAAAGAGGACAAATTGTCAATACAAAATTAAGTGTTATTGGTGTCTAATTATTTTTATTAATCAAAATCTAGGATGAAATGCAAAGCAAAAATTAAACGTGTATTAATAATGCAACTACGAATGAAATTTCTGTTTTTGTGTTTTGGGTTTTTTTATATTTTTGATTTTTTTTCTAAAATGGAAGTAAACAACAATGCAAGGAAAATACAAACTAGAGATGAAAGCAAAAAACAATTTTTTTTAAACAAGCAAGCAGAGCAGTTTTATAGCAGCAGCTCCTCTTCTTCTGAAATTCTGCTTTGTCAACCTGAAATAAAAACAAAATATATACAATTTTTTTTATCAAAGATAGACTAAAACAAATGAAAAAATAGAACAAACTAAACCCAAACAAATTCACAACAACCCCACCTTTTTTTAACAAATTCCAAAGGTTTTTTTGGGAAGGAAACTTAAAAGTGAAGTTTTACTTAAAAAAAATTATATATCAAAGAAGCAACTTGAAACAAATGAAACCAAATTGACTAATCAAATGAAACCTAAAAAAATTATTTTTTTTCTTAACAAAGAGAACTGAAAATTTTATTTCTTTTTGTTTTTTTTAAGATCGAAGCACAAAACCAAAAAAAAGAATAAAACCCGTCCCAACTTGATAACAAAGCCCACGCATACACAAACACGATTTTAATAACAAAATTTTCCTTTAATTCACGTAATCACAGCCTCAATTAATTCTCACTTTAAAATCAAAGTCGAACTAGGCGATAAAATCAAAATCAAACCAAATTTGTTCAATGAATTAATGGTTCGCGACTGTTCGATTTCGGGTTCGAAGTATTGGGGACTTTGTCGAGAGGCGATTGCAGGCGGTGTGACGCGATTCTAATGAGGTGTTCGATTAGGGAATTGCGGTGTGGTTGAGGCGAACGTAGGTGATCAAGGATATGCGGGGTTGCGGTTGAGGTCGATTTCGGTTACTAGCTGGTGTTCAAAATGGATTCAAGGTGATCGATGGAGGATTGGAGAAGGCGATTGCGATGATTGCTGTGGGTTGTCGGATTGGAAATTGGCGAGGGAGTTGGGTGGCGACAGTTTTGGCGGTGGTCAGAGATGAAAAAGGCGAGAATTTTTTTTTGTTTCTTTTGGTCTGCAGTGGTTGAGGAACTGCAAGCAATGGATGGTAATGAAAACAGGGGCAGTGATGGTGGTTGTTTGTCATTTCAGGCAATGGGAAGTGTAGCTGTCGGGGTGCAGTAGTTTGATGCTGTGTCGTTTTGTAGTGGGGGAGTTGAACTGTCAGCGTTCATTGTTTTGTTGAACTGGTAGTGGTGTGATATATTGAAGTAAGGCAGTGTAGTAACTGTGCTAAGGCAGTGTGTTGTGAAGAGTTAGTTGATGGCTGCCGTGATGTAATCTCTGTCGGGGGATGTGAATGATGAATGAAGTAATGTGGTCAAGGGGATGTAGGTTTGAGGAAAGGTGGTCGTAATGTAGCATTTTGATATGGATGGTAGAAGGTGGCAGGGCTTGTGTACAAGCAATGATGGTGTCAGAAGTGAATTGTAGAGGAAAGTGGAAGCTCTGGTGAAGTGACAGTAATGTCAGGTGGAGATGAACTGTAGCTTGGATGAAAGTGAATGTCAGTAAGTAAGGAGAATGGCAGGTTTTTTTTGATGTGCACGGAAATGCAGTGGCACTTGTTTGAATTGAAGTGTGGTATGAAGCACAGTGATGATGTGGATGAGAAATGGTGATGTGCAGCAGTTTTGTAATTGCAGAGTGAAACTGTTGCTTAAGACAAGTATAAGTCGGTGAATTGGCAAGGCGAAGAATATTTGGTGGACTGGTGTTATGATGTTTGAATGGCTTGGTGTATGCACTACACAAGTTGTAGAAAAGTAGAGAATGTGGAGTGGTCAGTTTGTAAAGTGGTTTTGTGGAATGGTGATAAGGAGAGAGTGCAGCAATGGGGTGAGTGTTTAGGTTGAAGTGAGTGAGTGCACAGAGGTCAGCGGGTGTTTGACTGGTTTGAAAGCAGTTGGGTTTGCTGTTGGAGGTCAGTAGTAGTAGTAATGAACTGAAGTAGATGTGGAAGAGAAGTGAAACCACTGTTGTAGTTTTGGTTATTAAATGTGTGGATGGTTGGAAGGTTTGTCTGCAGAGGAAGATGTAGTCAGTGTGTTATGTAGGCAATAGAAGGAAAGGAGGACAGAAGTGGGTTTTGTGCAAGCAAGTATGTATGGTTAGAAGATATGCTGGTTGACAAAAAGAGGTAGAGGAGATGCTGTTGGTTACTGGTGGAGAGAAGTGTGGCGGTAGTGTTTTCTCTGGTGATGTTTGATGTCTGCAGCAGAGTTGGTCAAAAAGGTGAAATGTGCATAAGGCAGAGGATGGTGATGATGTTGGTTGTTTTGTGAAGGTAGCAGATTGTTTTGAAAGTAGAATGATGTATGAAGGAAGTAAGTGTAGTTGAGGATGATGTACACTATGTAACAGTGGGTTGTATTTGCCAAAATCTTTGTGTTTGATGTGCAGTGAACCGTATGCACAGAGCAAAGCAAATGTAAAAATGTGAATTCAATTTGAAATGAAATAAAAAAAATTAGTTGTGTATAATTTTTTTTAAATATATATGCAAATGCAAATGGACAAAACACTAGAAAACAATAACACACAAACAAAAATGTAAACGAAAATCAAACAACAAACAAAATATTTATTTTTTTAAATGCAAACACACAAAACAAACACACACAAAAATAATTAGAAGAATAGAAAATCAAAATCAAAACAAATCCCCGGCAATGGCGCCAAAAACTTGTTAATCGACGGAATTCCTATCGGATTAGAAAACCGTCGAAAAATTTCGAAATAAAAATAACCGCAAGCGCACGGCGTACTATTGAAGTACGTGGCGAGTATGGGTCGATCCGCAGGGAATTAATGATTTTAAAATTCTATTCAATCGAATTAAACCAAAGTCGAGTGAAACTTAAGCTAGAGAATTAGAGAATTAACTAACTAACTAAAAGAAAAGAGAAGCAAATATAAGAGTTAAGCGACAATTTAGAGAATAAATCCACTCTCTAGATCATGTAGTTTAACACATATGAAATCATAATCTCTCTTTTATGGTCATTAGTGCTTTAATTGATGTGCTTATCATAAGTATGGCATATTTGTGCTATTGATTAGCCAACATAAGCCATCAAACTATAACACACCTCTTAAACCACTTATTAACTTTCATGAAATTTGACAATGAAAATGAAAATGAAATCTATTTTAAGTATGGCCTATTAACTATTGATTAGAATTATAGACCATCAAATTTTAATTTCAAATCACTTTCTTTTGCCATAATCATATTTTGATGAAGAGGCAATTAGTGTTAGTGATTGTTTAAGCATAGTCTATTTGGTGTCAACAATATAGACTATCAAATTCAAGGCAATAACAGCAATTAAACCACTTCAATCATTCTTCATTAAGCACAAAAAGAGAGCATGAATTAACAAATAGTTGAAGCTACAAAATTAGAGAGCTTTATTACCCCTAAATTGAAGGGGTTTAGCCTCTCATATTTGTCATTTGATTAACAAATGTAGCTAGCAACATGAAAGCAAAAGGAAAGGAAAATGAAAGCTAATGGAAAAGAGAAGCTAATTAACAAGAATTAAAACTAACTACTTTGCATGAATGTAAACCTACACTACCAACATTAAAGTAAATGAACAAGGAAATTAAAATGAAGAAGTAAATTGCATAAGAAAAAGAAAGGAAATTACATGAAAATAAAAGTGGCTAAGTAGCCATGAAAAAAAAGAAAGAGACCTTGTCTTTTTATTTTGAGCCTAAACTAAAACTAAGAGGAACTAAGCAAGAGGGTTACATGAAGATATGGGGTATTTATACAAGTGTTAAACCCTAATTCATATTTTTGGGGAATGCCCAAATTTCCCTTGATAAAGTGTGGAGGCCAAGTAATCATTAGCTTCTACTAATCATATTTAAGTGTATATGAAGTCATTAATTCCATAAGCATGTGCATTAGCCTCTAATTTGTACATGAAGAAAGGTGGGTAGGTGGGGTCCTCCATTATCATGCCTTTGAATTATTTCTACCTCCATTCCCTTGTATCTTCTTTGTGCATGCATACATCTTCATGAAACCACTTGTATATGAAGCCAAATTCCTATAAAATAATATAAAAATTTCTAATTAAATTTTCTCAAATTAATATATGCACAATAATGACCATTTTGTCCTTGGATGAAGATGAATATGTGACGATTTGAAAATAATATGAATTTTGGTTTAAACAAGTTAAAATACCCGATATGATCATCTATTTAATTTAAATAGATTAAATATGGTGGTAAAAATATGCACATTTATGTGCACATCAATACTCGGCCTACAACCAGATCCTGATGCATGAGCAAGATCAAAAAAACACCAACTTCATTACCGATTAGGGACTATACTGCTACAGAGTAATGCCATTCGGGTTAAAGAACGTCGGGGCAATATACCAAAGGCTAGTAAATACTATGTTCAAACGTCAAATCGGAAAGACTATGGATGTTTATGTGGACGACATGTTGGTCAAATCTCGAGTAGCTGCTAATCGTCTAGAAAATCTCACTGAAAAGTTAGAAATACTCCGGAAGTACGTAATGAAGCTCAACCCACTCAAATGTCACTTCGGAGTAGCCTCTAGGAAATTCTTGGGTTTCATAGTAAGTGCCCGAGGCATTGAAGCAAATCTAGAACAAATAACGGCACTACGAGAAGTCCAAGCCCCGAGAAATAAGATGGAACTTCAAATCTTAAATGGAAAAGTCGCAACACTAAGCCGATTTATCTCAAAAGCTACAGACAAATGCGTACCGTTCTTCGATGCATTGAAGAAGGGAAAGAAAAATTTCGAATGGAGTAGAGCTTGTCAAACAGCTTTTGAAGAATTGCTACGACACATGGAAGCTCCCCCAATCTTATCAAAGCCGGTGGACGGAGAAGACCTTTTCATTTATTTAGCAATCTCCCCGCATGCATTGAGCGCCGCTCTCATGCGGGAAAAAGTGAGAATCCAGTGACCCGTGTATTACATTAGCAAACGATTCACCGGAGCTGAGAAGAATTACCCAAAACTGGAAAAGCTAGCGTATTGCCTCTTGATCGTGTCCCGGAAGTTACGACCATACTTTCAGGCTCATCCAATTAAAGTGTTGACTGATCAGCCCCTGAAGCAAGTGTTATATCGGCCAGAAACTTCCGGATGACTACTTAAGTGGAATATAGAGTTGATTTAATATGATATCACATACCACCTAAGGAATGCCATCAATGGGTAAGCGTTGTCCGACTTCAACGCCGAATTTACTATACGGGATGACGAGGAGGAAATTCAGCCAGAAACAGACATGCAATGGAAGCTCTTCGTCGATGGCACATCGAACAACTTCTGCTCGGGAGCAGGAGTAGTGCTTGAAACCCCCGAGGGGCGGGCTATTAGCTACACTTTGCGCTTGGAATTCCCTGCCACAAACAACGAAGCAGAATACGAAGCACTGATAGTTGAACTCAAAGTTGTGAAGGAGCTCAAAATAAAAGCTATTCATATATTCAGCGACTCACAACTGGCCGTCTATCAAGTAAAATGGGAGTATCAGGCGTGTGGTGAGAATCTCGCCCCATACCTGTCTAAAGTATAGGAACTACTAAGCGACATCGAGCACTACACGATAACTCACATCCCACAGGAGAAAAACACTAAGGCAGATTACTTGGCAAAGATGGCAAGTTCCGGAGAAGCTCAGTCGTTGGGACTAGTCCCATTCGAAACTCTGACCAACCCAAGCATAGACGAAATGGACGTAGACTAGATTCTCGAAACCACTGTCTTACCAGATACGTGGATGACTCCGATAAAGAACTATCTCCTCGTAGGAACCCTTCCAACTGACCGGAATCAACGGAAGAAGCTCCTCCTAAACGCGCCATGGTTCATAATACATGATGGAATACTCTATCGAATGGGATTCTCAATCCCCCTTCTTAGGTGTGTGACCGATGACGAAGCACGATGAATCTTAAAGGAGGTACACAAAGGCGAATGCGGAGACCACACTGGGGGGCAGACCCTTGCGAAGAAAGTCCTTAGATTTTGGTACTTCTGGCCAACAATAAATCGCGACGCCACAGATCACGCTAGAAGATGCGATCGATGCCAAAGATTCAACAAAATTAAGAGAACCCCTTCAATGGAGCTAAAACAGATGGTCAGCCCATGGCCGTTTGCAATACGGGGGATCGATATGATTGGCATCCTGCCATAGCAAAAGGAGGAGCCAAATATGCTATAGTTACCGTAGATTATTTCACAAAATGGGCCGAAGCGAAACTGCTTGCCACCATAACCACAAAGAAAGTTATTAACTTTGTCACTAAAAACATCATTTGCAGGTTTGGTGTGCTGCAAAAAATCATTACCGATAATGGAACCCAATTCGAAAGTGCCAAGTTCAAAGACTTCTGTAAGCACTTCCGAATTTAAAAGAGCTTTTCGGCAGTGGCTCATCTACAAGCAGACAGGCAGGTGGAAGCGATAAACAAGATCATCAAGTCCACAATCAAAAAGCGACTAGCAAAAGCCAAAGGAAACTGGGTTGATGAACTTCCATTCGCACTATGGGCTTACAGAACTACCCATAAAGCGGCATATGGCCATGCTCCGTTCACCCTAGCATATGATTCAGAAGCAATGATTCATGTTGAATTAGAAGTCCCCTCGCACCGAAGGCAGAATTTCAATCAAAAACAAAACGAGCAGCTCCTACTCGAATCGCTAGATATGGTTGATGAAAAAAGAGAAGAAGCAGAATTGAGAACTGCCACCAACCAAAAAATGGTCGCACAGTACTTCAACTCCAAAGTTCACAATCAAATCTTCGAAGTGGGAGATCTTATGCTCAAGCGAGTTTACACCGTACCGGGGGCCTTTAGACCAAACAGGGAGGGACCATATGTCATTAATCAATAGCTAAGAGATGGGACTTTCAAGCTAACAACCATCGACGGAACCCAAGTTCTCAGGGCATGGAATAGCGAATTGCTTTGCCGTTACTTTGTTGGAATGCTACCTTATGTATTTTTTACTTTCCAACAAATAAGCCATCCCGAGATACCGAGGGCATTGTACATAGGCAAAAATTACCCTGGTTTCCTTAATAAAGTTTGCTTCTTGGACCAACAAACAGTGTTCATAATAATTACCCCCGGGCGACGGAAGCAAATCGACTCAAACCGTTAGATCGGCGGAACCCGGTCTTTGCCTCCTAAAAACCAGTGTTTCTCCGGTAACATCGGGAAGGCTAAACTCAACACTCCTCGCGTTGCCCCAAGATAGGAAACACCGAGGAGTGCCAAAAGCCGCGCACCTCATAAGCCACGCACTAAAATAATAACTCCTCACGTTACCCGAAGATAGGCAACACCAAGGAAAAAGAAAAGCCACGCACCTCATAAGCCGCACACTAAACTAATATCTCCTCACGTTGCCCGAAGATAGAAAACACCAAGGAAAAACAAAAGTCGTGCACTCCATAAGCCACACACTAAATTCCAAAACACTAACTCCTCATGCTACCCGAAGATAGGCAGCGTTGGGGAACATTAAAACACGCACTCCTCATGTTGCCCGAAGATAGGCAACGTCGAGGAGCACCAAAAACCGTGCATCTCATGACCAGCACCAACTGCTCCTATAATCGGGAATAATGGGCATAGCTCCGGCAAAATTGGAATTCGACGAACCAACTATAGACACGTAATGATTAAAACTGCCCTCAATTAACCCATGCAATGTGCACCTCTCAAATACGCATATATTGCATACTTGCTGGGGTATCACAAGAAACTTGGATTACATGCTAAAGTTGCAAAACTTCCAAAAAAAGGAGAATCAAGTTGTAACTTAGCCAAATTTCCAATGAAAATTATCTAAACCCTGAGTTACCAGTTATCTAAAAATTGTTTGAAGTAAACAGCCTTGTGAACTGGGGGCATACATCGGTACTTGGATAAAAACACGTGAAAACAATAAGTTCCCAAGTTCTGTCACTCCAAACAAAGAATTTTTAAACAAATAATTTTTAAGTTCTGCTAATTTTTAAGTTCTATTACTTCAAACGAAGGATTTTAGCAATAATCAAAGAGCTGGATAAGTATAAAATAGAGCAAGCATAAGTGCATAGAACATATATGAGCAGATAGATGATAATACAGTCAAAATATCAATATATTGCTTATAATTTTCTTTACACAAGGTCAAAATATGGGGGCCGTACCCACACAATACCGGCCAAACAAAAAGAAAATATAGACTCCACAACAAGGACACTAAGTGCAGACTCTACACTTGTACAAAATGACTCAAAAAAGAACCAAAATCAAGGTGGTCTTCACATAAGCTCCTCAATGCTTCTTTCCACTGCTCCCCTTTCCGCCCTTTGTTGGCGACTTCTGTCTCGCCTCAGGAGTGTTATCACTGTAGGTAATGTCAACAAACACTTTAGTAGCGATGTCTTCTTCTTCCTCTGCAGCCTTCTTAGAAGAGTCTTCCTTCCCTTTGTGTTTCCATGATTTGCGTTTCCTTCTTGATAGCAACCAGTTCGTGCTGCATCTTGCGAGGCTGCTCGTCTGAACTTCCTACTCCTTAGTGTCTACCGCTGTCGCGTCACCTTATAAAGACACAGAAGGATCATCCAGGCCATGAAGCGTGGCTATTTGCTCGGACTTAGGCCCTGGCTGTGAGCCAGACACGGACGTAAGAATAGGAACAGGGACAACCACGGAGACTGTAGAGATAGCAGCGGACCCGGGAGCTGAAGAAGCTGGCACATCAACAGGAAAGGTAGATGGACCTATAAGATCAAAAATGAAAGCGTTAAATTTTTCCTGCTCTTGCGGTGTAAGTTGGAAGCTCCCGAACTCGGAGGAAGAAAGAACATTACCTGCGCCAGAGGAATGCTCGAGAATGTCTACTTCATACTCACCACCTTCGCCCTCTACTGATGGCTCCACTACCTGAGGGAGAGTTACAAGTCACAAACTTTCTAGCAGATCATAGGGCTGCTTTGATAATTCGTTCGCATCGGAAATAGAAGGCATGGTGAGTGCTTCGGCGGCAGTCGTCAAGGCAGCATTAACGGCCTCCTGCTCTCTTTCAACTTGAAGAATTTCCCAGCCCTCGAGCAACGCCTTCTTTGATTCGTCATTGAGATAGGTGTCCTGCAACTCTCGCTCAGAATAGATGTTGTCGCTGTCGGCAAAACGAGATAAGATTTCCTCCAAAACTAAAGCGAGAGTGCCCGGGAACTTCGGACCAAGATAGCCGAGACTTCCTTGATGCAACAGATAACATAAAAATTCAGAATGGTCGCATCTAGCTTCTCCATCTTTCTTTCGAAGGCATTCTGAAGCTCTAGGAAATCCGCTCTCACAGCAACCTTCTCGACTTCAACAGCGGACTTATCAACGCTGATCTACGTGACTTGGGTTTGTAACCTGGCAATTGTCTCGGCTTGGTCAGCGATAGTCTTATTGTGCCCCTCAACAATCAGATCTTGGTCAGCGATAGTTTTCCTCTGGGCCTCGAAGGTGGCATTACAAGCAGCCACTTCCTCTTTCAACTTAGCCTCCTCTGCATGAGTTTTATTAATCTCGTCCTTGTAGACGATCTTAACTCTCACATGTGCATCCTTCATCTCCTTCATCAGGCTGGCGTTTTTCCTACTTTCACGAAGGGCCACTTCCTTCTCCTCCTCCAACTGTTTAATCTTGGCGTCATGATCATCCAATGCCCTCTCAAAGTCGTCCTACTTTGATTCGAAAGAGAAGATCTCCTGATAATTATTTCTATTCATATCCACCAGCTATTTACAGAGTTTCTCCCATCCTTCGGCCTATTCAAGGTCGTTTTGAATAGCTTGGAGGTGCGGCATGTATGAACCTTTGCGAACGGGGTGCAGATCGCGGTCGAACTTAACACCCTTCAAGAACCAACCAGGAAGCGCTGCCTTAAGTTTAGGTGGCCCAAAGGAAGGACATAGGCAGGTCTCTGGTTGGGGCGAGAGGCACCGAGGCAGCAGTAACAATAGAAGATGACGGAATATAGGTGGAATTAGGGCAGAAGTGATAGGAATTTCTTGACCCACATAAGGATGTGTTGGAGCAAGCTCTGAAGAATGAGGACGATGGTCAAACTTCGACCTTTTCGATGGGTCATCCCTTTCCTCAAGAGATCTCCTCTTCTCATACCCGCCTTTATACGGTCGAACTCGGTCTCTTTCTTCCTGGCGGCGGGTTTTGGTTTTGAGCTCTTTTCTCCTCCTGTATTCCTCCTCCATTTCTCGGAATTGATGATGACCAATTATGCGCTTGGAATACTACTGCGAGTTGGTAAACTCTTCAAAGTCATTGTAAAAGCCACGTCCTCTTGTCATACCAAGCATGAAGCATAAATAAAGGGTTTAAGAAGCATAAAACAAACACCATGAAAATAAAGGAATGAAAGGAAGTGAGTGCAATCCTAGTGAGAAGTGTAGTGTGTTTCTAAGGTGGGCTTAAAACGTCGTCATGAACTGGAACGAACGACGTTCGTAGGTGAAATCAGACTAACTTTGGCCATCGTAAGTGGAACCGGACTAACTTCTGGCATGATATCAATCGAGCGGGGAGGCACCGTATCAAATTTAAAATCTTCTTTCATGATCTCATCAAAGTCAACATAAACGTCGTTGAAATCACCAAACTCCGCTCCGACGCCTTTACTTCGAGAATCTCGATGCCCTCCGGTCTCTGGAGCTTTGTCTTTACCGCTTATATCAGGGAGAGGCGAGCTCGGAAGAAGGGCCTCATACCCAGAGTTTTGTCACATGATTCTGAGTCCTCGTCATCATATTCAGCGAAGAGATCATTACTTGCGGTAGACTCATCGCTACTACTCTCAAACTCTCCTTCTTCCTTTTCTGAGTCCAATGCGACCTTCGTATTCCCTATGCTTGAACTCTTCTTCTGCTTCCTTCGGAATTAGAGGCATTCTAACCGGGACGCTTAATCCAGTCATAGTGGCGTTTCTTCCCTTGCGGGCATCATCTGTTGATCCTCCGGATGGGATCTCTCTCTCTCTCCTGAGAGCCGCCTTCCCCGAAACCATGGAAGGAAGAAGTAGATCTTGTACGAACCCTGGATCGAACAGGAGAGGGAAATTCAACCTGAACAACAGATCTACCCAAAGCCAGTAACCCATACCGACGCAAGTTCTCATCGGTCAGTAACACTTTAACGCATCTCTCCTCGGCATCAATAGCCTTTAGAGTCTGACAAAATTAATCAAGAGACACGTCTCTATTTGGCCTTGGAATAACTGTAAGCGACATATGGCTGGTTAGAAACTCCATTGCAATGCATCAGAGCTCGATGAATGAAAAAAGAAACTTACCCCGTCGTCCACCGACGATTGAACCCCTTGGGGCATCTAACAAAGAAATATTGCATTTTGAACTACGACAAGTTACTTTGCAAGCGTACAATGATTTTCTGGTTTCTTTGGGCTTCGATTATGATCAAGGAGGGACAGTCATCTCTCTTCTTGAATGCCAGAAAGTACCGCAACTCATCAAAACTTGGAGCGCGGTTGAATGCCCGCTTGAAAAGAATATGTAGGCAAGTCAAGATGGCATAGCCATTAGGATGAAGCTAAAATAGGGCAATACCCAAGTTCGAAAGGGGGCATGGCTCCATTCAAACACATGTAATGGTGGCATGCGGTATACCCCAGGTAGGCATATGAGCGAATTCATATGTCTATGGCAGACGCGCATCCTCTTCTGGAATTCCGTGTTGCGCATAGATGTTATGAAGAACTTTAGCAGAAACCACCGAAGAAGCTCTCCCGGGCGGATTAAGTAAAACTCTAAAGTTGGGAGGCGTTCGATCCACGATAGGTCCAACCAGGACCAAATGGCCGTACTGAGCTTCAGAAGTGGTAGAAGAAAGAGAGATGGATGATGACTCGGCTTCTGAGAGTGCTGGACTTCCCCCACTTGACTTACAACGCGTGGATGGCTGCTTTATTAATTCTAGATAACAGTACTCGCGTCCGAAACAGTTAGGTAAAATCTATCCTAAACTTAAAGTTTTCCCTACCACACTTTAATTCCGAAGAGACATAAATTCATGACTGGCACATCGGATTTTAAATGTGAACTGGGGCAAGTGCAGTGTGCTGTCTATATGGGATAAGCTCGGTTCTCGAAACGCTACAAACGCTCTATCCCGTGTAGATAGTTCGCTCGCAGCAGAAGTAGAGAAGGACTTTCTTCATCTATTTTTTGTTTATACTCTCCTACACTTACCCGTTGTCGATCAAAGACGATAACCAATCCATTGTCTGAGGCGACGTGGAAAACCCTTCTCACTACAGTGACGCCGAGCGTGCAACAATTAAGCAAGATAAGTTCAAATTTTCTGGAAGAATCGGGATCGACTGGTGATATGTCGTGCAGTAACAGCTACGAAACTAGGGACATGTCAATTTTGGTTCAATAGACAAAGATAGAAAAATGCGTCAAGCATTGGGCCAAAGCCCAAATGTCGTTCAGGGAAAAACTCAAGACTCGATTGGCTATCTTCACCCGTTAAACCGTAATCAACCCAAATTTCTAGTGACTAATATTGCAAATGCAAACTCGCCATCAAATCGTACACAAACATTGTAATTAGAAAACCAGTTAGAAAACCCACCTGAGAACGAATTATAAAACACGGGAAAGATCGAAGACTGAATTCAACGAACTATGAAATGGATCGGCGGCAAGCTAAAGGATGGATCGGTGGCGACTCAAGACGATGGCAAGCTAGGATTCCAAGCTAGGGTTTGGCTCAAAAACAACGGCGATGCTTCAAAGATGATGGCGCAAGTGAAGATCGCAATGGAAGAGTGGAATCACCAAAGGTTGATGGATCGAAATGCTGGGAAGCCGTTGGATTGCAATGGAGCTTGGGTCGCACGAGGAAGTTGAAGCAGGTCAGCTTGAAAAGATGATAAGGTCGGTTCGAATAAGTGTTTAGGTCGGCTCAAGTCATAGATATAGGCGAGTAGAGGAACGCAGCAAAAATTGCTAAGTCATTAGGTCGCGAGCGATCCATCATGGATCGCTAGCGACCTCTCTTTCCAAAGTGAAAACTGTCCAAGTAGTCGTTCGCAAGCGACCCATACCATGCTAGCGACCCATAAGGTTGGGGCATATTTTTCTCAAACTCGAACTCCTACATCTACTGATCATCTCGAAGCATATCGAGAAACTACGTAAAGAAATTTGATCTGTTACGGCAAGCAATAGCAGTTAAGACCAAAGCTAGATGACTAACAACATGACCTGCCACAAATTCGTAAAACTCTAATGCAATCACTTGGAAATCGAAGGACAGATACTAAGAGCTATAACTTCCAGAGCACGCCTTGTTTACAACGAAGACGTACTCTGAGGGGCAAATGTTATCCGGGTTTTTAACCCAGCAGGATCCAACAGGAAACAGGACAATCCCATGACATCAGAATGGTTTAGAACTTAACCTTAACCAGTGAAGCAAAGGTAAGGAGTTAACGAGAGCCAAGCTATATTATTGAGACAACGACTGAGATCGACTAAACCAAGAGACTAGCATTCTTTCAACCCAATCAGCAGCTGAGCGCAAACAGCTAGTAAATTGTCATCAGAACGGAACAACGTGCGACGAGACTACGCAAACAACGACGACACAAGACAATGGAAACATCCCAAACTCCAAGAAATATCCTAAGTGCTTAGATCGCCAGTGACCCATACCCTATGGATCGCTTGCAATCCATGCAAAATGAAGGGTCGCTCTATTGCATGGAAGAAGAGAAGGAAGGAAGAAGGATGTTACAAAAATATGCTAAGTGTATGGGTCGCTAGCGACCCATACACCATGGATCGCTGCCGACCCATGCTTCTCTATGAGTCTTCAACGAGTCAACTAAGCAATGCAATGGCTAAAGAGTCAAGTTACTAGCTCGCGTACGAGCAAACTCTATGGGTCGCTAGCGACCCATGATTTTGGCTCGGATCGCAAGCTAAACCCTCCTAGGTCGTTATGTATCCATCTGTGAGAAGTTGATGAAGTGGCCTGGCCCAGAAGTCCTCCGATCTCTATAAATACCGTCCTACCTGCAACATAAATGGGATCTCCTCCGGACTGGTTGCTGAAGCTCTGCTAGAAACATTCTTCACTCTCTACCTCCCTCACAACAATCTCCAAAGGGATTCACTGTGATTCTCCAGTGGATTCCAACTCTGGGGATTCAATCTACTTAAAGATAATCAAACTCTTATAATCAACCTCTTCCTGTAACAGTAATCAGTCTATAATAAAACTATAACGTGGACGTAGGCTTCATTAATAGTCGAACCACTATAAAAATTCTCTGTCTTCTTTCCTTTACCGTTATTTTTCTATATCTGTGGTTTGTGATATTGCTCTGTCAGAATAGGCCTGGTGCTTCCAAACTCAAACCAGGGTGTTGATCCATTTTCTGGGTTAATAGTATCATATAGTACCCTAATTGAAATACCAGAATTAGAGCCATACCTTCCATGACCTTCCCTTTGCCTCTATCTTCGGTAGATGGTCCTTCCCTTGGTCACTTTAATGCATAAACCTACGCCTTAAGCTTTTAGCAATCCTTTTTCAAATGCCTTAGTTTGTCACACTTGAAGCATATAATCCTCATAAGACTCTTCATCACTGGACATTTGGTAGCGTAGCGTCCCTTCTATCTGCCGTTGAAACAGATGACTTCTGTAGTAACTTCTCCACTCATTCCACTCGGCTCTCCCTTCTTGCCTTTGGTATAAGGAACAAACTTCTTCTTCATCTCAGCTTTGCGCTTAGTCTCTACCCTTGATATATCCTATCATATATTCTTGCCATATCAATAATAATTTCAAAAGGAGATGCATGGTGAGCCATCACCTAATGATCTAACCCTTGCTCCAAGCCCAAGATGAACTTCTCGTTCTTCTTCATTGGAGTGTCGATGATCTCTCTGCCATACTTAGCCAAAGAAATAAACTTCTGGAAATACCCTTCCACAGTAAGGTCTCCCAACTTCAAGCCTAAGAACTAATATAGTAACACACTTTACTGTGACTCGGGTATAAACTGAGCCTCAAATCTTTCTCTAAACTACACCCAAGTAATCCCTTTCTTGGGCAGTCCAGCAATTACTGTCTCCCACCAATCTAGCATATCTTCCTCTAGTTGTCTCGATGCCAACCTACTCTTCTGCACATCGTTCCACCCTAGGTCTCAAAATATCTATTTGTGGTTTCTTAGCCAGTTCAGTACTTCAACCGCGGGTCTCTCCTCGAAAACACTTTCCCTCATAAACTCATGTAGTCCTTACACACCTTTGGGAAATCCTCTCTTACCATAATGGGTCCTGGCTTAACCACTCCAGGCACATTCTCCCTTATCATCTGAGCCATGAATTCTCTAAATAAGGCATTCACATCCATGCTCACTGCATTTATTGGTTGTGCAGCTTCCACCCTTACTGCTCTTAGGACTTCTCCCTTGCTTCCTTCATTGGTCAGCGGACTTTCTACATCTCTCCTTGCACTTACCCCACCTAATGCAATTCGCATATTCCTCAAATCTATCTTGCCTTTTCTATTAATCAAGTCTTCATCAGAAATAGAATGAAAGAGCGAAACAACAATATAAGGGTAGATGTAATTTCTTATATATACACACACACATCAGCTTACAAATACCTTATATAAACATATAGTAGCGCATCCCATCCCCAGGGTGTTCTTCTTATTCTAAGTTCTTACTCCTACTTCTAACTTTGATTTAATTAGATTAACCTAACCTTAAGCTCTAATACCAACTATAAGATCCCCACTAGGAGCCCAAAAATAAATGCCAATGATGATGCAGTTATCACTAGAATCATTTTCAAGCAACCAAGCGTGAGTTTCGTATATTCAAAATAGTCAAACTAAATAGAACAGTAAAATATTTCATTCCATCAAATTTTTCATAACATTTATTACGTACATTTTTAATGTTAACCCCAAATCGTACCCATGCAGGGGTTAAAATATAACATAAAAATACATAATAAAGTGTTGGGTCAACATATGAAGATGTCACCAAAACACTTATAACAGCGAAATTTGGATATATAAATATTTAGTCCTTCAGCTCCGTCTTCGGTCTCTGGCCTACGCTCGAAATAACCTACCTGTCCCACAAACTCAGCCCACTCAAATGAGTACCTGCGGGTTTATGGAGAAAAAAACGATAAAAACACGAATCAGACATGAAGTCTGGTGTGAATAATATTTACCTGAAAATACAACAAGAATACATAGTGCAACCACAACGTTTAACACGGAACGGGATTCACCCTTACTACTTACAAACAGCATACATAATACTACACACAACAAAGGTCAAATTTACTTACCCTGAAAAATCCTAAAGTTATTCTTAATATAGTTACTGCTGCACCACTGCACAGTTCCCTCCTAGTCCAATACTAATCAAAGAGAAAAGCTAATGCTACATGGAATCCTCCTTTAGCAATATCCTTTAAATTCTTTCTTGGTTTTACCTGTACTTCACTGACCTTGGTCCCGGTAGTATTATTTTATTTGTTTATTGAATGGTAGACTACATAGAATCACTCCCCCATTGTATTTTTTGTTAGGTTTGGGCTACTATGCTACCCTACCCACAACCCATATTCTTATAAACTTATTTAGATCAAATCTGCTATGAAATAGCTACCCATAGATTCTTCCTTTTCTCACCTTCTATTTTATTCAATTAGACCTGGGACCACTATGAATCAACCACCCACAGTCCCCTATCTATTGCTTATTCATTTATGTTTGACTTGCTATGAATCAACCACCCACACGTCTCGTTTAATTATTATTTAATTTTGGACTATAAAGAATCAGCCATATGTAGTCCCTTGCTGCATAGGATCAGCCCCCTACATTATTGTTTTTATTTTAATTTGAGGTTGCATAGAATCTGCCTCTTGCAAACCTCTAGAAATTGAATGCCTCTCCTCACCTAGAGTTTCTTCAGGTGCGCATTCGAGTTAGCATCCTTACTCGGTGTTAATAGCCCTTTCACTCCTTTAATTTCACTCATAATACTTCAGCATAGTACACCCTACCCTGATCCATGTGTGCGATACACTCTTTACTTATTGAGCGTGTTCTCTCCTAAATTACGGCGTAATATGACAGCACAATTTATCGTATTCTCTTCACCTGATTGCGATGCTACTTGTCTTTTGCAAATCAACAGCGTAGAACTACTTTTTCCAAAAAGTCCTTGGATTTCATTGGCAAATCACTACCCTACTACCCAATGCAGTTCTGCATGAGACGTTTGGCTACCGCCTCCTTATCCCTGTACCATAAACTATCTGACATTTTTGACAAAGCACGTTGCGCCTTTACATGTGTCACCTCCAGATATGTTATCTTACCTTTTTCTAACATTTTCTATGTCCTTTATTTATCTTTTCAACTATTTTTATGGATCTTGTCCCTTTGCTGTTATCCCGCCTTTTGGCAAGGCCATGACACCAAGGAATTGACCAATAACCAATGACGGCCCGTCCTAGAGATCAGTTATACACAGGCTCACTATGGATATCGAAGAATTTTGTCCGAGTCTGGATCAAGCCAAAATTGGTACGACATGACAAGCTAAGCCATGAGAGCCAACGTTCCAAATCTCAAGTCAATCCGAGTTCGTATGCTCAAGTTATGAACGATACAAAATTGGACGAAAATCAATCACCATTCGACTCGCTCCCTTCGACTCGCTCCCTTCGACTCGCTCCACATCCCTCAAATGCCAACTTCGACTCACTTCACAACACTCATAAGCGACCACTTCGACTTGCTTCCTTCGACCCGCTTCGCAACCATCAGCAGTAATTGCTTCGACTCGCTTCGCAAATACTCAGAAGTGCCTACTTCGACTCGCTCCGTTTTCCTACTTCAACTCGCTCCGTTTTCCTACTTCGACTCGCTCTGTTTGCCTACCTCGACTAGCTTCGCCTTCTCCGCTTCGACTCCAACACAGAATCACTCTTCGACTCGCTTCTCTACGACTCCATCAGAGAACCACGCTCCGACTCGATCTACTTCACATCCACATAACAGAGCATGGAAATCGAGGCAAACAAAAGCATAGTCATCGATACGAGCGAAGGGACTCGCATCGATACGAACTGGGCTGATTCGTAACCGAGTCGAACAGAGCGAGTCGAACCAAACAGCCCACTAAAAACCCCATTTCGTATCGATCATATCTCCCAATCTACAAGTCCAAATGCTATGAATTTTTCACAGAAGACTACGTGCATGCTAAAGAATGTCCACGCCAAATTTCGACTCTGTTGGATGAAATCTTGATCGAGTAGAAATCTGTCTGTGTCGATCACGGATCGGACCGAAACTTCATGGGCTTGGGCATGCGGGCCTGGTCACGTGCCAGAGAGGGTCTCCCGAGATCTGAGCGAAATATTAGCCACCTACACATATAAATAGACCCCCAAAGCCAACAGAAAAGGGGTTCTTCTTCATCTTTGAGATCTCCAACGCCCGGACTCCGCCAAATCCAGATCTAAACTCAATTGTTGCTGCTACCAACGAAATTCATTGCTGCAAATCATAATTGCTTGCTGTAAATCATTGAATTCACTTGTAAACCCAAAAGAAAGATCAATAAAGCAAACTACTTCATAGTGGACGTAGGCGAAACGCCGAACCACTCTAAATTCTTGTGTCTCCTTGCACTTTAATTATTCTCATTTCCGAAATTTGGAGTTTTTGTTAGATAATTCCTCTTTTTACATTTAATTTCTTCACTTTATCTCTTTAAAGACTTCCGAAAAGTGTTGTGCCCAATTTTGGTACAAACACTTTGGTGCTTTCATTGAGAAAAAACCCAATTTCCTCCTGCTCTTTGGATCTCCTATCTATATTGGATTGCATAAATCTAAGAAGAAGATCTAGATCTAGAACTTTGAAGCCCTTCCATTCTATTCAGATTTGCAATCAGATCTAGGAAAGGACTTCATCAATTCATTATGGTGAGCACACGTACCACTTCTATAGCTGCTGACCAAGGAGCACGGGATCGACAGAATCCCGTGCAATCACCTCCATAAAACCAAAATGCTGCAGGACCTTCAGATCCATCAGGTCCAATCACTAGACAAGAATTCCAGACATTGCTTCAAGAGTTGACCCAAAGTCGACATCAGCTAACTGAAAAACTATGCGCTAACACGTAGTTGACTAACCAGCTAAATCGCCAAAGGCGAAGAAGATCCAGAAGAGACCAAGGTTCTCACTCTTCCACGGAAAGTTCAGCCTCCTCCGATGGCCAAACTAGATCCACACGTCCACGGCTAGGTGTAAGCTACACCCAAGCCACGGGACACCAACCTGCTTCGAACCATGGGCAACCTAGAGCCGGACCATCCACTAGTCTCCGCACAGAACCTTCAACTCGAGGAGGAGCTGCTCCTTATCATGTTACCGGCAAAATTGCTACTACCACCACTACTGAACGGGGAGGTGATGCTAGAAACCAAGCTGATCCTCAAAGTAGCCGACGAGAGCAGACTCCTGAGCCTTATGTCCCTGAGGATGTTGAACCAAGGAGGCGAGGCACGGACCGTCGACCATGTCTGGTCCAGACTCGCGCTGTGGAACCCGACCACACCTTGGCACAACATGCTCCAAGTACCTGAATGCAGTATATACTAGCAATGATCCGCCAAATGATCCGTGAAAGTCAGGGTCTCTCTAATGACGACTGGGGAATCTCCCGGAGTCATACCCCTTTCACCGATGATGTTTTATATGCTGAACCACCTCGGCACTTCAGGATGCCAGCTTTGCCAGTTTATGAAGGAAGTTCTGATCCCAATCAACACGTCTTGAAATACGAATGGCTGATGAATGATGCTAAAGCTGATGACGCAGTAAAGTGCCGTAGTTTCCCCATTTCCCTAGGGGGCATCGCTACCATGTGGTTCACTCGTTTTCCACCTCGATCCATCTCTAACTTTGACCAGATGGCCACCAAGTTCGTCAAACAATTCCGTATGCACGTGGCGAGGCCTAAGGACGTTAACACTTTGTCTATTGTTACACAAGCTCCTGGAGAAACACTTAGACGTTACTTGGAGCGATTCCATGCTACGTGTGCAGAAATAAGCAATCCTAATGATAACTCTATCCTGATGGCACTGACTAAGGGGATTGATGCTGATTCCGAGTTCGGAAATTGGTTAGCGGGGAAACCACCTGCGTCATTGGACCGTTTCTATTCCAAGGCAACCCAATTCCTGAGAAGGGAGGATTCAAAACAGTCTAGGAAGCAGGATGATGCAGGGCCCAACATCGAAGGCATCCAAAGTAACGTCGCTGTTAAACAATCTGGAGACAGTTCTGGAAAAATTCAGTTGAACGTACAAAATAAACAGAATCAGCAAAGGGACAGTGGGAATCAGAACAAAAAACGCGATCAGAATCATGGTCCACGACGGAGAGCTTCCATGTAGGATAATTACACTCCATTGAACACGTCATTGGAAAATGTGTATTTGCAGACCTGCAATACCATGTAGTACAAGAAACCTGCCCCAAGACCGCCAACTGAGAGACAAATCCAAACAGGAAAATTCTGTAGATTCCATGAGAGTTATGGCCACAACACCAATGAGTGTCGTCACTTACAAGACCTCATTGAAAAATCGATATGTGAGCAGAAGCTGGATCAGTATGTGCGGGTGCCGCAGTCTGGTGGTGCGGGCCCATCAAATCAGAATCGTGCGCCGAATCAGGAAGGACAGGAGGAACCCGCTTGTACAAGCAAGAGGTTGGTTATCAATACGATAAGTGGTGGCCCTCACCCAACAGATCGAAGCTGGAAGGAAATGGAGTCGTATGCCAGCTCTATCAGGCATGCAGACTTCGAGTGTTGTAGTAACTTTGATGAAGGAGCTCCGGCCAAGCAACAGAAGACGATGACAAATGACATCGTGTTCAGGAACAGAGACGCTGATAAAGTCGAAGCCCCCACTATTGACCCACTGGTCATCTCAGCACAAGTAGGTCCCGCTTGGATGAAGAGGATCTTAGTTGACAGTGGGAGCTCTGTGAATATTTTGTTCAAACGAGCTTATGATCAAATGAAAATGGAAGCCACGGACTTGAAGCCTTGTCAATCCCGAGTCCATGGCTTCAACAAAAGTGCAACTATGCCCACCGGAATGGTGGAACTGCCAGTAGAGTTGGGAGTTGGAGAACGTCGGAGAGTACGGATGTTGCAGTTCATTGTTTTGGACATAGACTCCCCTTACAATGCTTTCTTGGGCCGACCGGCCCTCGTTGAATTCAGGATAGCCATCGCCCCATGGTGTTTGACCTTAAAGTTTCCCACTGATCATGGAATAGGAATCATTCATGGAGATCAGGCTGTTGCCAGAGCCTGCTATGTTGCTGAGTTGCGGGAGGTGCAGCAAAAGGAAAAATGAAAGGTCGTGGAGGAATCTCTCTGCGTTCGTTCTACCGATGATTGACAATTAACGCACGGGCCTGGGCCTGGGCACCCCAGCCAATTCCTCAAGGATCTTGACTCGAGAGAAATGGAAGACGAAGGAGAATCCAAAGAAAGTCAAGCATCCCCGGCCGAACTGGCGATTGATGTCCCAATTGACAATAACAATGATTCAAAAATGATAAAGATTGGATCTCAGCTAAACCAGCAAACTCAGGAGGAATTGGTTGAATTTCTATGGGCAAATCTTGACGTGTTTGCCTGGACATATTCTGATATGTGTGGGATCTCGCCGGACAACGCGAGCCACACGCTGAATATTGACCCGCGGCATGTCCCGGTCAAGCAGAAAAGGCGTGGTATGGATCTAGAGAGATCTGCCGCCCTAAAGAAGAAGTATAAAAACTTGAGGCGAACGGATTCATTCGAGATGCGTTATATCCTGAATGGGTGTCGAATCTCATGCTCGTCCGAAAACCGAATGGAAAGTGGAGAACATGTGTCAATTATTCCGATCTGAATAAAGCATGTCCCAAAGACAGTTTCCCACTTTCCAGAATTGATCAGCTAGTAGATTCGACAGCTGGGCATGAACTCTTATCCTTCATGGACGCGTACTCTGGCTACAATCAGATACCGATGCATTTACCCAATCAAGAACATACCAGATTTGTGACCAACCTGGGACTTTACTGCTATAAGGTTATCCCATTCGGACTCAAGAACACCGGAGCTACTTATCAACGATTGGTCAATCGGATGTTTGCCAATCAAATCGAGAAAACCATGGTAGTGTATGTAGACGACATGCTTGTGAAGTCACGACTCTCCACTGACCATGTTAAAGACCTGGATACTATGTTCAACATACTTCGAGAATACAAAATGAAGCTCAACCCACTGAAATGTCACTTTGGAGTTGCATCCGGAAAGTTCCTTGGGTTCATCGTTAACGCCCGGGGAATCGAAGCCAATCCCAAAAAGATTTGGGCAATCAGAAATCTTGAAACTCCCAAAACTATAAAGCAAGTCCAGAGTCTCAATGGAAAGGTAGCGGCATTGAGCAGGTTCATTTCAAAGTCCACTGACAAATGCATTCCCTTCTTCGATCTGATCCAAAAAGGGAAACGAAACTTTGAATGGACCACGGAGTATGAAGGCGCTTTCCAAGCACTAGTTCAACATCTATCCACACCACCAATACTGTCAAAGCCTATTGATCATGAGAAGTTGTATGCATACTTGGTGATATCAGAAAACGCTATCAGCGCCGCCTTGGTTCGAGAAGAAGACGGGATACAGAAGCAAGTGTACTACGTCAGCAAACGATTGACTGGGGCTGAAAGGAACTATCCAAAGCTAGAAAAGTTGGCTTATTGCCTTGTAATCGCATCAAGAAAACTCCGACCATATTTCCAAGCACATCCCATTGTTCTTTACACCAACCAGCCATTACGACTGGTCCTTTCGCGGCCTGAGACGTCTGGTAGGCTACTCAAGTGGAACATCGAACTGAGTCAGTTTTGATATTGCTTACACTCCAAGACGAGCAATCCAAGGACAAGTCCTCGCTAATTTCATAGTTGAATTTACCATTCAAGAGGACTTGCCCGAAACCAGTAAATCCCCCGAATACGTCTGGAAGCTGTATACAGATGGTGCATCAAACGACCGATGTTCGGGTGCTGGTGTCGTACTCGAAACCCCCGAAGGCCGATCCATATGCTATGCTGTGAAATTTGATTTTCATGCGACTAATAATGAAGCTGAATACGAAGCCCTCTTAGCTGGCTTGAAACTCACCAAAGATCTGAAAATTATCGCTGTGGAAATTTATTGTGATTCACAATTGGTCGTGTGTTAAGTACGGGGAGAGTATCAGGCAAGAGATCGAAGGTTGGCTGCTTACTTAGCTTGAGTTCAGGAAGCATTGAATCAGTTCGATTACTATGCCATCTATTGCATACCTCGGGAGCGCAACCAAAAAGCCGACTCATTGGCAAAGCTAGCCAGCATAGGTGAAGCTCAACAAATGGGACTCGTTCCCATAGAAAAGCTATCTTCCCCAAGTATCGATCGGACAGAAATAAACCGGGTATGCGAAACCGTTCCCGAAAAGGATTCATGGATGACCCCACTCAGAAATTACATTGAGCATGGAACCCTGCCAGATCGTAGGAGTGAAAAGAGACAAGTCCTTCGGAAGGCCTCATGATTTACCATCCAGAATGGACTCATGTACAGAAGAGGGTACTCAGTTCCCTTACTCCGGTGTATCGCTCACGATGAAATTAAACGAGTATTGCGCGATGTGCACGAGGGAGAATGTGGCGATCACACCGGGGGGCAAGCACTTGCCAAGAAAATACTTCGCTACGGATATTATTGGTCTACCGTGAATCGTGATGCGATGGACTATGCAAAGAAATGTGACAGGTGCTAGAAATATGCCCGAATACCTAGAGCTCCTCCTACCGAGATAACTCAAATGGTCAGCCCATGGTCGTTCGCAATGTGGGGCATCGACATCATCGGTGCTCTACCTCTAGCAAAAGGTGGTGCGAAGTACGCCATCGTCGCAGTTGATTACTTTACAAAGTGGGCTGAAGCCGAAGCTCTCGCTACCATTACAACAAAGAAAGTAATCAACTTTGTGGTTCTTAACATCATCTGTCGATTTGGTCTCCCACACACCATTATTACGGACAACGGAACCCAATTTGACAGTGCTGAATTCAAAGATTTCTACAAACGATTTCACATCCAAAAGAAATTCTCCGCAGTTGCACACTCTCAGGCAAACGGACAGGTCGAAGCAGTTAATAAAGTTATAAAATCCATCCTGAAAAAACGATTGGAAAAAGTCGGGGGCAAGTGGGTCGATGAACTTCCTATGGCTCTATAGGCTTACCGAACAACCCACAAGACCGCGACCGGCCACACTCCATTCTCTACGGTTCAGAGGCCGTTATTCCAGTCGAGCTAGAAGTACCTTCTCATCGTGTGACGTACTATGATCCAAAGGCAAATGCTATATTACTTGCTGAATCTCTCGATCTACTAGATGAGAAGCGTGAAGAAGATGATTTGAGGGCAGTTGCACATCGAAGTCGAGTCGCCTGATTGTACAACGCCAAGGTCCGTCCGCGAACCTTCGAACTAGGCGATCTCGTCTTAAAAAGAATCTATCCGGGTCCTTCGCATATGAAGCCGACATGGGAAGGACCATATGTTATTGAACGAAGGCTCGGAGATGGCACATTCAAGTTATCGACCGTCGACGGTTTTACCCTGCCAAGAGCTTGGAATAGCGAGAGCCTTCGCCGCTATTACACCTCACATGCTATCTTTACCCATTTAGTTTACTTTCCTTTTTTTGCAATTTGTTTCTGCATTTCGAAATTAGAACTTGTAATAAGGCAACTGACTTTGCCATACTTTCTTATTTCAGCAATAAAATGCAATCTCTTCGAGCCAGAGCTATGATTTACTTGAAATGCTTCATATGACCATCACTATGCATGGAGAGCTAAGTTTCACCATAACGGTGGAATTTATTCAAATAGAGAGTGACTGCGGTGCAACCAATCACTCGCTAAGTGAAACCTGAGCTCGGGGACAAGCCATCACGTCAAAGTTGAAAAAAGGATTGATACACGACAATCCTTCATCAACTTCGAACTCCCAGAGCGTGAGTCGGAGTATAAACATCAACTCCGTATTCCCAGAGTGAGAAGCGGAGTATAAACATCAACTCCGACCTCCCAGAGCGCGAGTTGGAGTATAAACATCAACTCCAAATTCCCAGAGCACGAATTGGAGTATAAACATCAACTTCGTATTTCCAGAGTGCGAAGCGGAGTATAAACATCAACTACGTATTCCCAGAGTGCGAAGCGGAGTATAAACATCAACTCCGAACTCCCAGAGGGCGATTCGGAGTATAAACATCAACTCTGACCTCCTAGAGCATGAGTCGGAGTATAAACATCAACTCCAAATTCCCAGAGCGCGAATTGGAGTATAAACATCAACTCCGTATTCCCAGAGTGCGAAGCGCAGTATAAACATCAACTCCAAACTACCAGAGCGCGAGTCGGAGTATAAACATCAACTCCAAATTCCCAGAGCGCGAATTGGAGTATAAACATCAACTCCGTATTCCCAAAGTGCGAAGCGGAGTATAAACATCAACTCCGAACTCCCAGAGTGCAAGTCGGAGTATAAACATCAACTCCGTATTCCTAGAGTGCAAAGCGGAGTATAAACATCGACCCCGAACTCCCAGAGTGCGAGTCGGAGTATAAACATCAACTATGTATTCCCAGAGTGCGAAGCGGAGTATAAACATCAACTTCGAGTTCCCAGAATGCGGAACGGAGCGTAAACGGCAACTTTAAGTTCCCGAAGCATGAATCGAAGTATAATTATCAACTCCAAACTCCCGAAGCGCGAGTCGGAGTACAAATGCCAGTTCCAAATCCCTAGATCGCAGGCATATGATTGAAACTTAAGCCGGCGTAACTAACTGCCGGTAAACGAATGGAAATCCCCGGAGTGTGGATATGATCATCGACAATCAAATGAGCATGGATGAACTACTCAATCTCCGCTTGCCTCAGACATTCGTTCGGTGGCACTAGACTTGACATGTTATATGTAAGAAACGATCATCGACTGATGATCTACAACTCACCACCAAGACTGGGGGGGCAAGACTTAAGCATCAACCATCGACTGAAACAATGCGATGTCAAAATTCAACTCGCTTCCCGGTCGCAAACCATGTCCACAGTTTCCGAACTTGGCAAACAAAAAACAAACTTCATTCGGAGGCTAAAACTTCACAAGTGAATTTCATATATTGAAACACTTAGGCAAATACACAATGACAGAAAAGAAGCCAAAAAAGAGAAGTTTCATTTCTATCGTTTATAAAAGAAGTTCTTGTACAATTTTCCAAAATTCCTACTAGCAGGGGCCGAACCCGCATCTATACACGGCCAACAAAATGAAAGTCAAAATACATCGGGGAAGCATATTTAATCTTTCTTCTTCCTTGGCTTCCTCTTCGGTGTAGAACCGCTGGAGCCACTGCTAATCTTCCTCTTCGAGCCTTTGCTTTTCGGCGGTTGGTCTTCAGGCGAGGGCATTATATCAACATCCTCCTCCGAACTCGAGTGGATAGGAATGCTCCCTGCAGGCGGAGTCGGAGGAACGGGATCAAGTACAGGAGGTGGAATGGGCACGCTGGTGATGAAAACAGTACCACCAGGAGATAGCATTCTGAGCGGAGCAGGTCCTGGTGCTGCCATCCCACCTCCAAAACTGCCACCATGCGCTGCAGCATCCATTTCAGCGGCAGTTTGTGCCAATATTTCCTCTTCAGTACCCAAACGAGCCTCGCTAGGAGCGTCCGTAGTCGGCATCGAAGAGCTTGTGGCTGAAACTCCTCCGCCCATGATGAATGATAAGTAAGCTAAAGGATCGCCATGATGGCGAAAGAGTTCTTCCATCAACTGTTCATCGAACACAAGTGTGCCTCCCTGAACATCGTCGGGTGGAGCAGCTGCACTCACGGTGATTGCTTCAGTCACGATAGCCTCCTGCGTTTGATATAATTCTTGAGTAGTAGGAGGCATGGCCAGTGCGGCATCAATCACTGGACAAAGAATGAGAAAACTGTTAGAACTTAATTCGATCAAGGATTTCGACTTAAGAAAGATATGTGGAATGTTCAGAATAACTTCCTCAGTTTGACTCGTAAATGGTAGAGCGACATCAGTGACTTGCGCTGCAGCCGAAGACATCTGTGGTTGATCTGGATTATAAGCAGGGACGGCCTGGGGATCAGCCGCAGACGAGGATTCGGGCTGGATTGACGTGGGAACTTCAAGACTTGCTTCATGGTGGTCAACTCTAGAACCCTCTCCCAGTTCAAAAGCTGGGCGCCAAGTTTTTCCTTCTCGCGCAGAATCATCAACTCATTGAGAATCCTCTTTTCATCATCAGTCAGAATGCGATTCTCGAGTTCGAATTCATCCACGGACTCGCCCTGATGTGCCACTTTCTCCTCCTCGACCAGTCGACCCCATGCATTATAGAGATGCGTCAGAAAATCATCGAGTCAGGCTAGACCCCTGTGCCTCAATACATTAGCGTTGTAGACAACAAGAAGGTCTTCGATGTCAGCCTCTAGCTTGGACTCGGCCGACTTCACTTTTTCCTCCACCTCAGCCTCCACCTTCTAGACCTTAGCCACAGCCGCATCCCGTTCACCCCTGAGCAGAACAGCTTTTTCGCACGCCTCCTGGGCTGCGTTGTTCGCGTCATCTTTCTCCTTGGCCATATCAGCAAATTTGGCCTTGAGTTCATTAAGCTCCTTGACCGCCGCGTCCCGCTCGACAATGACTTTGGTGTTCCGGTGGCCCATCTCCTCCACCAGGGCAACGTGAGTCTGTCTCAACCTCTCCATCTCCGCCTTCGCTTCGTCAGCTCTTTTAACGGCCTCAATCTCAGATTTCCGAGAAGACTCGTACTCAGCGGAGAGTACCTGAATAATCCGATCCCTTTTTGCAAGCTCGGTCTCCATCTTCTCGAGCGCTTTGGCTCGCTCAAAGGCCACTTTGGAAGCTTTTTCACCGGCCTTTGCCCACTCTCGGTACTGGGTATATATGTCGTGAACGAAATCATGCATCGTGCCTTCTACCCCTGATGGAATTCTCTTTAAGTAAGGAGGGAAGACATAACCGTCGAAGCAGATATTCGGAAAATCCTTTTTCATCTGAGCCAATTTAAGGGCCCCTTCTCATGTGGGGTCAGCTGGGGCCTGCTCTGTAATCATGGAGGCCGTGTCTCGACTCTCTAAAGATGAGTTTCGGACCTAGAAGCATGAGAAGACGGCCTGTGACGAGGAGGCTCTAGTGGATTTGAAGTTTGAACAGGAGGAGGAGACGGAAGTCTAGGAGGAGGAGAGCGTGATCTGGATCGATGTCTATACTCTCTGCCACGCCCATACCTGTCCTAGTTAGAGTATTCGCGATCACGATCTCTATCTGAATCCCTCCTGCGGGAATCATAGTAACTAGAAGCTTTTCGGGCTGAACGGAGATTCCCGAGCATCGATCCCCTTCCAGACATTGTACCTGAAAATGATAAATGAAGAAAGAGTTAGTAACTTCCTGAGTTGGACGAAGTACAGTTGTGAATCATGTAGTGTAGTGAAGTGTATGCATATGCAATCCCCCGACCAACCGGAAATGTCGGCCGCACTTGTAGCAAGCGACCCGCTCAGTTCAAAAGAACTATCAAGCCCTTTCGTCCCGGCGTCGTGTGGAGACGACACAAAATCCGGGATCGGAATATCAGGGAGCCCTGCAAAAGGACTCTCCACTTGCGGTGGAGGAGCCTCGGAAATTCTAATCCCCTGGAAAGGTAAAGACACGACCACGGATTTAAATCTCTTAGATATAAGGCGTTTGTGAGCAGCGGCCTTGCCTTTTCTTCTTCCTCCTGAACCCAGGACATCGGCAGAAGGCCCAGCTGGGAGCTCGGTATCGGTAGGCGTTCTTTCCGGATCAACTTCTTCGGCGATCACGACTGCGAGCGCTTTGCGCTTCACCCGTTTCTTCGAGACTACTCTATGTATGCCTTCCAGATGTATACTCTGTCTTCGTTCTATCAACCCGACAGCCCTCAAATTCCTGTCGGTCAGGACTAAGTCTATGTGCCTCTCTTCGCCCGAAAACGCTTAAAGAATCCGAACGAGCTCTCTGAAGTATGCGCCATTGGGGCGAGAGATTGCGGCTATAGGAAAGGAAATTTATGTCAGTTTTGAAGTCAGTTACTAGTATCTCAATGATTAGAGAGATAAATGGCAACACATACGTCTATCCAACCACCGCCCAGCAAATCCCGGGGGGCACCGAACGTAGAACCATTCAGTTTTATAGTAACTTAGCCTTCCCCAGGAGCCCAGTACAATGTGGCAGATTCTGACCGCCTCCAGGAAGGTGAAAGAAGGGCTGTCTCCATGGCTCTTGACGTTGAATAAATATCTGATTTCGATCGGCTTCGGGGGTCGAAAGAGGATCTCCATAAACAGGACAAAGGTGTTGTTTAACAAGGCATACTCGTTGGGATGTAGCTGAGATGGGACTATGCCAAGAAACGATAACATCTCCCTTATATATTCATTGAAGGGAGGAAATGTCCACGCTGTGCAAGCGTGACGGTTTAAAGCAGTAAACCCCTTCGGGGGATCGTGTGGCCTGTCAGTTGGCCCAGGAAGTAGCACGTCGTCAATCGACAAACCATGCCTTAAGCAAATCCGTCCTAGCATGTCTTTGGAGATACCCGATGGCACGGAATCTGGTGGATTGAGAATAAACCGAGCACCCGGACGCTCATGCGGAGCTGGCTCTATAACTTCGGCTTCAATAACCGGTATCTCTATGGTTGGAGGAATAGAACATGGGATTTCCGGCTGCTGAGAACTTGAAGGGTCCATGACTAGCTAGCTTATAAAAAATCATTGTTAAACTGACAAATAACACTCGTGCATACTCCAGTGTAAAGTGTGTGAGTGTGTTGTGCAGTGCAGTACTGTATATTATTTGAGAAGATCAACAGGATTGAAGGAAGCGTATAAGCGACGAGACTTCGGAATTCGGTCGGAAGGACCGTCATCGCTGACCGTCACAACCATACCATCCAACTATTGACCATCATTTCAAGTCAAAGTTTGTTGTCATTTTTATAAGTTGCAGTTTCATCGACGAGCTTCGATGGGAAATCAGGTATGCAGTGAAACGGTTAAGTCCAGTTATGCAAATTTGAAGCTCGTCGGAGGCAATTGTTCAAGTGTGTTAGAAGTTTCAAACTTTTTGGTAATCAAATTTGTATCGCTCGCGAGAGCCGTGTTCGCATCAATGAGCTATGGTCGTGTGCACATGAGTCAGACTCGGTCAGAAGGTTGGCATGAAAGTTCGACTCGAACTAGAGGGCTTGATTCGAAATCCCCAGTTCGACTCGCTCCCCAGGGCCATCGGGTTCGACTCGGTCCCAAGACCACGCATTTCGACTCGCTCCCAGGACCATATAGTTCGACTCGCTCCCTAAGACCATCGAGTTCGACTCGGTCCCAAGACCACGCATTTCGACTCGCTCTCTGACCACACAGTTCGACTCGCTCCCAAGACTGCACCCTTCGACTCGATCGAAAACCACCCTTTTCGACTCATTCCAAGGCCATCGTTTCGAGTCCATCAGGCGTGACCCCTTCGTATCGATCCATGAATTCAAAGAACTCGATTCGATGCGAAGCTCCACCATCGATCGATACGAAGACCTTCGCCTCATCATCTCGAAACCCATATTCTAGAGCGACACGAAGCTGAGGCCAAAGAGCTTTTGATCGACCACGACTCTGATTGATTTGATAGGAAACCCGAGCCTCATCGTTTACGTGTGGATTCGATTATTGGATTACCTAGATCTGTCAGTTAGTTCAAATGATTGAAGATAGGAATCGGTTCGAAGGCAGGATTGTTTCGTTCGTTCTTCTCAAGTTTCTGAGCGATACGAAGAAAAGGAAGGAAAACGAAAGGTAAAAAAGTGAAAAACGGCTAAGTACGGAGTATTTATACGGACTTGGAAACAAAGGGAATAAACGCTTTGTATCCCGATGGATTCGAACGCACGTTTCGACTCCCTCTCCAGTGTGTCAATACGAAGCTCTCCTTCGTATCGCTTGCCTTCGACTCCATCCCCGTGTCCAGTTCGACTCCATCAATACGAGACCACCCTTTGTATCGATAACCCATTTCGACTCCGACTCCTATGTAGCTCGAACCCCAGATCGAGTCGAACAAGCAGTTCGAATCCATCACGGAATCTACATCGGCTCGCTCCACTTCGACTCGCTCAGTTCGCGTCCATCATCGAGTCGAACAAGCACTTCGCATCCATCAATCCAAAGAGAATCATCTTCGATGTTTCAACCCTTCACATCGATTCAGGAGAGGATCGTTACGAAGGAACGTTCAAAAGCAACCATCGAGCATTGTTACAACGAATTTCACATCGGTTCAGGAGAGGATCGATACGTAATTCAAAAGTAAAAAAACTGACAATGATTCGCGGACATACAAACGTAAACGAGAGTCAGGTTAACATACATGCATGAATGTCAGACTAATATTCAATATTCCAGATTTTCAGGAATCAGAAACTCATCCGATAACGATTACAACAACAAACGGGTAATCACTAGCATACAACAATCAGTTGCAACAATACATGGTATAGCAGTCGACAGTCAACAGTTTACATCATCAAGAAGAACGGTCAAAGGTTACAGCTTTCATCGAAAAGAAAATAACTATTCAGAGTAGATGGCAGCATTTCAAAGCACATCATGTTTCCACAAGACGTACTTTGGGGGGCAAATGTTATCCCGCCTTTTGGCAAGGCCGTGACACTAAGGAATTGACCAGTAACCAATGACGGCCCGTCCTAGAGATCAGTTATACACAGGCTCACTATAGATATCGACGAATTTTGTCCGAGTCCAAATCAAGCCAAAATTGGTAGGACATGACAAGCTAAGCCATGAGAGCCAACGTTCCAAATCTCAAGTCAATCCAAGTTCGTATGCTCAAGTTATGAACGATACAAAATTGGACGAAAATCAATCACCGTTCGACTCGCTCCCTTCGACTCGCTCCACATCCCTCAGATGCCAACTTCGACTCGCTTCGCAACACTCAGAAGCGACCGCTTCGACTCGCTTCCTTCGACCCGCTTCGCAACCATCAGCAGTAATTGCTTCGACTCGCTGCGCAAATACTCAAAAGTGCCTACTTTGACTTGCTCCGTTTTCCTACTTCGACTCGCTCTGTTTGCCTACTTCGACTCGCTCCGTTTGCCTACCTCGATTCGCTTCACCTTCTCCGCTTCAACTCCAACACAGAATCACTCTTCGACTCGCTCCTCTACGACTCCATCAGAGAACCACGCTCCGACTCGATCTACTTCACATCCACATAACAAAGCATGGCAATCGAGGCAAACAAAAGCATAGTCATCGATACGAGCGAAGGGACTCGCATCGATACGAACTGGGCTGATTCGTAACCAAGTTAAACAGAGCGAGTCGAACCAAACAGCCCACCGAAAACCCCCTTTCATATCGATCATATCTCCCAATCTACAAGTCCAAATGCTATGAAACTTTCATAGAAGACTACGTGCATGCTAAAGAATGTCCACGCCAAATTTCGACTCCATTCGATGAAACCTTGATCGAGTCAAAATCTGTCCGTGTCGATCACGGATCGGACTGAAACTTCACGGGCTTGGGCGTGCGGGCCTGGTCACGTGCCAGAGAGGGTCTCCCGAGATCTGAGCGAAATATCAGCCTCCTACACCTATAAATAGACCCCCAAAGCCAACGGAAATGAGGTTCTTCTTCCTCTTTGAGATCTCCAATGCCCGGACTCCGCCAGATCCAGATCTAAACTCAATTGCTGCTGCTACCAACGAAATTCATTGCTGCAAATCATAATTGCATGTTGTAAATCATTGAATTCACTTGTAAACCCAAAAGAAAGATCAATAAAGCAAACTACTTCATAGTGGACGTAGGCGAAACACCGAACCACTCTAAATTCTTGTGTCTCCTTGCACTTTAATTATTCTCATTTCCGAAATTTGGAGTTTTTGTTAGATAATTCCTCTTTTTACATTTAATTTCTTCACTTTATCTCTTCAAAGACTTCCGAAGAGTGTTGTGCCCAATTTTGGTATAAACATTTACATTATTTTTTTAATACATATGTCATTTCCCTCAACACTCGGCATAGATCCCCTTTTTACCGGTGTAGTCCTTCATTGGTTCTAGCTTATTTTACATATAGAAAGTCTTATAAAAATTTCATAAAATTCATGAATAATTCTTTTAGCCCTACCTTGTCATTCATTTGAATTACGGGTTATATTCCTTGTATATTTTCTAAACATTCTCTTCAGATATCCATAACAATTTTATTTCTAAGCTATGAGCCTCTCAAATTACTAGCCTATCTTTCGAACAATGGCTAGAAAATCATATCAAGTTTTTACTTGGACATAAAGCTATATGAACACTAACAAATAACATAATATGAATCAGCCAAGTTGAAACTGGATAAAAAGGTTAAGTATTACTAACCTAAATTTTTAAGAAATCTTATTTAGATCTTCTACTCTTTTCCTTAGCTTGTATTTGCTTTATTTACTCTTCATTCCCATTTCTCTAAGCCGCCACGATTAACGTATCTTTTGAGCTTTTTTTACTTTTAGTATAATGGAATGAATAAATAGAAAAGAGTCATGTTTATTGTCCCACAATTGTTTAGGCTTCGACCTATGTAATCCTTTTCATTAATTCATTACCCTCTTTTTATTTTCATATTTAGCCTCTCTTTCCCTTTTAATTAATTAATTTAATGAATCGTAAATTACGGGTTGTTACAGATTGTTCGAGAAAGGACTTCTAGACTAGTTTTGTAGCGATTTGGATAATCTTCTAAGTGGCGGGATACATGCTTAGGCAAGTGTCGTGGTATACTTAGTATATTATCCTTATTAATAATGTACGGTTAAGGTGAGTTTGAACCTGAGCAAACCCAAGCATTTGTAGATCGTCATTTAGCGATGATTTAATTAATAGAGTTTTCTCCTTTGGAGAGTGAGTTCTATTCAAAAGGGAAGAAAAAATTGAGACTTAGTTCACTTGATTTATCCGAGAGTTTAGGGGCTTGATGATCTAGCATATCCATAAGTTTTCCTTTTCGTATGGGGAGGTGCGATAGTCTTTTATGTACTGTATTAATGAAAGAAGTTACGCCACTTACGCAAATTTTCCCACCTTGGAGTTCAAGCAGACTCAATGGAGTTTATATTAGGCATGCATGTTTCGATTATTGTTGGTCTCAGTGCATGTCTGTATAAACTCTTTGGTATGTTTCATTGTTTTGCATGCTTATTGTTATTTATTGTTGTTTGCTATTATTTGATTGTTTCTTGTTGTTGCTAGTTATTGTCTCTTGTTGCTTGCTATTGTTTCTTGTTGTTTGCTGTTAAATGATTTTGATTTTTGTTGATTTATTGTTGTTGCTTGTTTTGTATGGTTAGTAGTTTGTAAGCTAGTTATTGTTTCTTATATGATAATTATAATTACCTGCTAAAGTATTAACTAGAAGAGATAGTGATAGCTATCAAAAATAGATCAGATGTCATTCATGCCCATTGTGGGGTCGTGAAAGGATCTGTACGAGTCAATTGCCTTTTTATGTGACTCAAAGTCGATGGTATATTTAGATACTGACTAGTTTTAGTTTACTCTCCAATAGTCATGTATGATTGTTGTAGTATCGGTTACCACACTTAATTATATATGTTCTAGTTTTGTGTTGTTGCATGAGAAATGGTTTTTTTAATTAGAGATGCTCGTTACATTGTTTGATATAGCATATTTATTTGAGATGATTGATAAATATGGTTTAGCATGCTTAAATCCATGATTTGATGTTGCAACTATGTTTAATCCTCTTATTGAGTATATGATTAGGTACAGAAGCAATTAAATACTAATGTGATGCTTATTCGCTTATATTCACATCTAAATTGCATGGTCTTGTTGTGAAAGAGGTACGTAAGATTTATAGTATAGATGGTTTGCATATATATATATATATATATATATATCTGTGTGCGTGTGCGTGTGCGTGTGCGTGTGCGTGTGTGGGTGCGTGCACTTGTGTGTCCTTAGAAATGAGATGCCTCAGATATGAGATGTATATATGTTGTTTTGGAATTATTCGAAGCTAGATGTGCAAAGGAGGTTCTGTCGAATTTTTCCAAAACAAGAGGAGTTTTGGAATCCTAAAGGTTTGAATATAGATTCTATACTTTGGAAGTTCCCATAATGCTAACTACATAAGGGAAAAACCGCTGAGATTGTCTAAAGAAGATGCTTGGAAATTTTGGGGTTAGTCGGGTTGCATTGTCGTACTCATAGGAATTTTAGGGACGAAATATTTTAAAGGAGAGGTGAATGTAACAACCCGCATTTTTAACAATGGGTATTTAAATAATTAGTTTAAATAATGAATCATTAATTAATTAATGGTTCAAGATCAAATTTTGACATACAGTTGAATTGGGGATCGACCACTTCCATTGAGTCTGGATCGATGTTGCAAATCAAAATGAGTATAAATATCGCTATAGTTGGTGTCATGGTTTTTTTATGATTTACGTATTGTTATACATATTTTATAAAAAATACATGTGCGGTCGGTTCCAGTGGGATCTTAACTTACGGCTTTTGATTCTGGGATGAAGACCTTATTATGAGGCGTACAGTTGAGGATTTCCTGGAGTCGGCCTATCCGATGGCCAAAACGACCTCAAAAAATATGAAATTATCATTCTAGAGCGCCTTCTTAAATGGCGATGAAATTTCTACCATCAAGACTAGAAAAATGAGGTGATGTGCATCGACGAGTTTCATGACGATTCGAGGTACCATGTGATCGTACGAGCTCAAGACATGTGATGATTTATTTGAGAAATAAAATAAAATATATTTTTTATTATTTATATTCTCTCCCACTTAATACCTCCTCCTTTGGTAAATGAATAAAGGCTGCTCCTCCTCCTTCAATTTAATCAATAGCCACGATGGACGATGGGAATGGATTCGTTTTACTAGTGGAGAGGACGGCTTCACAACAAAGGTAGCATTGGTGTATGTGGTTTTGCTTACGGTGGTTGTCGCTTTGAGGATGACAACTAGGGTTCATCCTTGTAGGGGCTAGAGACGTAGTTAAACATAATAGAGTGTGGAAATGGACCTAAGGGACAAAGATGCCGAGATTGGCAGTCATTTGGTGTCGTGCGATCGTCATGGGTGGGCCGCAATTTTTTCCTGGACATGGAAATAAGGCGGTGTCACGATTTTGTTTGGGGTTGCGGGCATGGAGATTCTAGCGTTGTTGGGTATGAGTCATGAAGAAATGAGCGTTGGCAGTGGTCGGAGCGGCTCCAACGGCCCATAACGGCAGTGGAGAAGGATGGTCGTGAGTGCTTGATGGGTATAGGAGTCGGGATTTTGAAAGGGGAGATGATTAATAAAGGTAATTGTGGATTAATCAATTAATTAAGTTAATTAATTAATTAATATTGAAATTCGTATTCTTATAGAACTCACATGTCTTTTATATGAGGTACAATCGAGATGCGGTCTTCATCTTGCACTTGTAGTGAGATTATCTACGTATGGTATAGGCTTGGACTGAGTTCGAACACTTGGGAATTTACAGTTCAGGTAAGCGGAATTATAATTCTGAATTTATATTTCAGTATAATCCCCCAAAGTTATATATATTGAATAATATTACCTGGTCGAGGTAGAATAATATATATAGGTAATTATTCCCTTGTTTGATTGGTTTGATTTGAGTAGGTATCTGAAATAATTGATTAAGATCCTACATATTTATAATGTTCTATTCGTATTGAATAGAGTTAGATGGAGTTGTCATTAATTTATAACATGGTTGGGAATTAATTAAACTCTAATTTGTAGTTATATTAGTGATAGAAATATTATTATATTTTTTATTACTGATTTGAAGTTAGAAGAATGACCTTTAAAGTAAGCTGTATAGCTTAAACAATTATTTAGGCAAGTTAAACTTATATTAAAATGGTTTTGAAGTTTATCTGGCCTTGACATTGGTTTATTATAGTGTAAATGATAGTTAACTAACTAATGGATTTCTATAAATGTGATATGAGAAATTAGCAATTACAAAAGAAGTATTATATTATTTAATAGGGTTCGATTAAGGTTATAAAATCCCGAATATTGCTATAACGTGGCTTATTAACTTTGGACCCTAATAAATTGTAGCATCCCCTACTTCGAGACCCAAAATGTAAGTAATGCTGCAGTCATTATCAAAATCATTTTCCAACGACAAAGTGAATTCAGTATTATACTGCACAACATAAGTATACATAGCAGCTAAATAATTTATTTTTCATTACGTCAATTTGGATTACATAATTCATTACATCTGTTTTAATCTAAATCATTTCCACTTAGGGGTAAATAAAAATAAAACATGGATAGAGTAGTGTTGTGTCCGATATATGAAGATATCAACACAACATATAACCAGTTATAAATCCTAGTTTTACACAGCGGAATCTTAAAATAACTTTCATTAAACAACAAGCCTACTGCTTCGTCTTCCAAACCTTTATTAGTCCTTCGAAAGACACATGTCTAATTCATAAACTCAGCCTACTCGAATGAGTACCCGTGAGTGTATGGGAAATAATAAAAACACGGATCAAACATAAAGGCTGGTATGAGTAAAACATTTACCCTAAGCATCCATAGTGAGACCACGCCGCTAACACAAAACGGCTTTTCCCTTCACTTCAACATCAAAGTAATATGCATCACATCATACAACCAAGTATGATCATCGATTCATTATAGGTGCAAGATTTCTTACATACATACATGACTAACCATTGTAATCTCATTTTAGATTGCGATGCAGGCCTAACTTTACCAATTAAACTTCCAGTTCTTAACACTTATGGGTTATTCATAGGTGTCGCATCTTTATTATAACCTAAATAGATAATTTGGCTACCTCAAAGGCCTTACATAGTTGGTGCTAATTTTCCTACCTTCCCAAAGCGCATCAGTCCTCGCATTAGAGAAACCTTTATAAATACATGATTGCCCACCTTGAACTCAAGCTATTTCCTTCGCTTGTCAACATAACTCTTCGGCCTCGATTGCGCTGCCTTCATTCTGGGGCAAGTCAACTCTACCTTCTCAGAAGCTTCTCTTACCAAATCGTGTCCTAACAGGAGTCTACCTACCATATCCAACAAATAAACATGTAGCTTACTAGGTCTACCATACAGCATCTCAAACAATGCCATCACAATACTTGATTGGTAACTATTACGGTAGGCAAACTCTACCCGATGCAAATGATCTTCCCAAGATCATCCAAAATCCAAAACACATGCTCTTAACAAATCCTCGAGTACACATTTCACCCTCCCGATTTGTCCATTAGTCTAAGGGTGGCAACCGTGCTCAAGTTCAACTCTATACCCAATGCACTATGCAAACTTCTCCTAAACTCACTAGTAAACAATGGGTCCCTATCGCTAACAATACTACTCGGTATCCATGTAGTCTCACTACATTCATCATATATAGCTTCGCTAAGTGTTATCCCGCCTTTTGGCAAGGCCGTGACACCAAGGACTTGGCTAGATACCGGTGAAAGATCGTCTCGGGAGTCGGTTACGCGTAAGGATCGCTACGGATATCGATGAAATTTGTTCGAGTCCGGATCGGGCTACAACTGATAAGGCACATCAAGCAAAGCCGTGGGAACCAACGTTCCAGATCTCAAGTCAATCCGAGTTCGTACACTCAAGATATCATCGATGCAATTTGGAGTAAATAGTCATAAGTTCGAATCCATAGAAGGAGCTTGCATTCGAATCCGTCTGGTGACCAGACTTCGTGTCCACGTGACCGTCTTTGTTCGACTCCATCGAACTTCTCTGCTTCGAATCGATGATAAAGGAGCTTGCGTTCGAATCCATCAACCATATATTGGTTCGAATCCATCCTTAAGGCTTCGATTCGAATCCATGCAGGCAGAGGAGCTCCGACTCCATTCCAAAGCACCAACATCATCGATTCGAAGGAGGCCAATATTCGACTCCAGTACCTTCGAATCCATTCAGTTGTAGGGACTTTGACTCCCCTTCATAACTGTTTTCGAATCCATCCTGATCGATTCGAACTTACACCTCTTCGAATCCATTCCCTCAAAACCATCGAATCGAAGTAGCAGAGGTCATGGATTCGACCCAGACAAACCAGAGTACAAAGCGGATCGATGCGAGAAGCACGCGCCACACCATTGACTTCATGCGCAGGGAGATCGATTCGAACGAATCGATTCGAGCTAAGGTCGATTCGAACTAGGCTGGTCAACCAGAAACGTGATTTTGAATCGATCATAACTCGAGTTCTACAAGTCCAAATGCCATGAAATTTTCACAGAAGCTTAAGCACATGATGAAGAATGTTCACACCAAATTTCAGCTCGATTGGATGATTTCTTGATCGATTCGAACCAAGGGTTGAATCGATCCCAAAGTGGGCCCGGATCTCCAGATTTCGGCCATGTGGGCCCCCTGACGTACCAGAACTGGTCTCCCCTCATTTTAGGCGAAATATCAGCCTTCTACACCTATAAATAGAGCCCCTGGTCATTCAGAAAAGAGGTCGGAGAATTCTAAGTACTGAAGAGCGCCCAGATTCTGCCAGATCTACTCTAGAACACCGCCGCTGCTTTAGATTGACACTTAGCATTCACATTCAGTTGTATTACATTATAAACTACTGTAATCTTCAAGTAATCGAGCAATAAAATCATCAAACTTCATAGTGGACGTAGGCAAAACGCCGAACCACTCTAAATCGCTTGTCTTTGCAATTTTACTTTCTGTTATTTGGAGTTTTTGTTAGATAATCCACAGTTTTAATTTTCATTCTGCGCGTTTATCTCTTCAAAGACTTCTGAAGAGTGTTGTGCCTATTTTTGGTACAAACACTTTGGTGCTTTCACTGAGAAAAAACCAGCTTTTTTCTCCTGCTCCTTGAATCTACCATCGATACCGGATTGCACAAATCCAAGAGGAAGATCCAGATCTTTGATTCACAGTCCTTCCATTCTACTCAGATTTGCATAAAATCTAGGAAAAGGATTCATCATTCAAAATGGTTAGCACGAGAACCACTTCTACAGCTGCTGGACAAGAAGGTAGGGATGGACAGAATCCTGCTCAACAGCAGCCATCCAACCAAGACAACACTGCCCACTCAGATCCGTCTGGGGCAGTCACTAGACAAGAATTCCAAGTATTGCTACAAGAGCTGACTCAGAGTCGGCAACAATTAGCCGAACAGTTGCGTGCCAATATCGAATTGACAAACCAACTGAACCGCCAGGGCCATAGGAGGTCCAGAAGGGATGATGTTTCCCGCTCATCCACTGAAAATTCTGCCTCATCTGACTATCATCATAGATCTACCCATCCCCGATTAGACGGAGATCATGCTCAGACTGCTGGATATCAACCCGCCCTGACTGTCGGGCAATTGAGGGTAGGACCGACAACCAGCTTTCAGGCCGGGCCCTCCACACAAGGAGGCCCTACTACACAGCATACCGCGGACAATCATGCCGCAGCTGCCACAATAGAAACAAGGGTTGATACCCGAAATCTTTCAGAGCCAAATAATCGGCAACGTGGGCGTACTCCTGAACCGTACGTCTTAGAGGACGCTGAGCCAAGGAGGCAAAATTTGGACCGTCGACAGCGCCCGGTCCGAACTCGCGCTGTGGAACCCGACCACACCTTAGCTCGGCAAGCTCAAAATGTAGCAATGCCAGACATCTCGACTATGATACATCAGATGATCCGCGAAAGCCAAGGCCTTACCAACGATGACTGGGGACTTTCCCGTAGTCACACTCCCTTCACAGACGAGATACTGAGTGCTGAACCTCCCCGGCGATTCAGAATGCCAACCCTTCCTATGTACGAAGGAAATTCTGATCCCAATCAACACATCTTGAAATATGAGTGGTCAATGAGCGTCGCAAGGGCCGATGACGCAGTAAAATGTCGAAGTTTCCCCATCTCTCTAGGTGGAATTGCAACGATGTGGTTCACGAGATTGCCACCTAGGTCTATCTCTTCATTTGATCAACTGGCTAAGAAATTTGTGGAACAATTTCGCATGCATGTCGCTAGACCCAAAGATGTCAACACCTTATCCAGTGTTACCCAAGCTCGAGGGGAAATGCTAAGGCGTTACTTAGAGAGATTCCATGCGGCATGTGTGGAGATTAGTAATCCCAACGACAACTCAATCTTAATGGCATTGACAAAGGGGATTGACCCTGATTCTGAGTTTGGAAACTGGTTAGCCGGAAAACCACCCGCATCGTTGGACCGTTTCTACTCCAAAGCCGCACAATTCTTACGGCAAGAGGACGCGAAACAGTCTAGGAAGCAGGACGATGAGGGACCCAGGAGCGAAGGAATACAGAGCAATGTAGCAGTAAAACAGTCCGGTGACAATTCCGGAAAAGTTCAGTTGAACATACAGAACAAGCAAACGCAGCCAAGAGGTAACAATGGTCAGAATAAGAAAAGAGATCCAAATCGGGGTCCACGACGTGAGGCTCCAATGTTCGATAATTATACACCATTGAATACATCGTTGGAAAATGTGTACCTACAGACTTGCAATACTATGCAATACAAGAAGCCGTCTCCGAAGCAATCGTCGGAGAGATAGATTCAAACAGGGAAATTCTGTAGATTCCACGAAAGTTATGGCCACAACACCAATGAATGTCGGCACTTGCAGGACCTCATTGAGAAGTTGATCAGAGAGAGGAAGTTAGATTAGTTTGTGCGGGCACCGCAGTCTGAAGGGGCGGGCCCCTCAAATCAAAATCATGTACAGAATCCAGAAAGACAGGAAGAACCAGGTCGTGTCGGAGGAAGACTGGTAATTAATGTTGTAAGTGATAGTCCTCGTACAGCGAAGCGAAGCTGGGGAGAAATGAAATCATATAACAACTTGGCTAGACGAACAGACTTTGAGTACGATGATAACTTGGACAATAAACCTTCGACCAAACGAAAAAGAGTGACAATTAACGACATCACTTTCCGAGACAACGATACTGATTATGTCGGAAGCCCGACTACTGACCCACTCGTGATATCGGCACAAGTAGGTCCAGCTTGGATGAAGAGGATACTAATTGACTGCGGGAGCTCTGTGAATATCCTTTTTATACATGCTTATGATCAAATGAGGATGAATCCCAGGGATTTGGAACCTTGCCAAACTCACCTCCATGGATTCAACGGTAGCTCTACCGTACCTATTGGGGTGGTGAAGTTACCAGTTAGGTTGGGATCTAAGGAGCATAGGAGAGTTCGAACATTGCAGTTCACTGTGTTGAACATAGTCTCGCCATACAACGCTTTCTTAGGACGACCTGCCCTTACTGAATTCAGAGCCGTAATTGCCCCGTGGTGCTTGACCTTAAAGTTCCCTACCGTCAACGGAGTTGGAGTCGTCCAGGGCGATCAGGTTGACTTGAGAACAGTCATACGCCGAAAACGAGTCGCCCGATTACGCAATGCCGAGGACCGACTTAAAACTTTTGGACGCAATGAGATTGTTATTAAAAAAGAATACCCAGCGCTACTACACATGAAACCAACATGGAAGGGATCACATGAGATTAAGCAAGAGCTCAGGGATGATATATATGAGTTAACGACCGCTGATGGTCCAGCTTCACCAAAGGCCTTGGATGGCGAAAGTCCTCGTCGCTATTGCACATAACAGGCTATGTTTATCCATTTAGTTTAAATTCTGTTTTAGAATTTGTTTCTGCATTTCGAAGTTAGAATTTGTAATAAGGCAACTGACTTTGCCATGTTCTCTTGTTTCAGCAATAAAATGCCATCTCTTTGAGCCAGAGCTGTGATTCATTAAATACAATGTACAACATCACGATGCACGAAGAGCTAAATTCCATCACACAATGGGATTTATTCAAGTAGGGAGTGGCTATGAAGCAATCAACCACTCTCCAAATGGAACCCGAGCTCAGGGGCAAGCCATCACATCAGGCTGGAAATGGGTTGATACACGACAACCTTTTAATTAACTCCGTACTCCCAGAGTGCGAGGCGGAGTATAAACATTTTCCTAAATCCCAGAGTACTCCGAGAGCGCGAGCTGGGTATAAATATCAACAAACTCCAGCTTCCGAGAGCGCGAACTGGAGTATAAACATTAACTAACTCCGTACTCCCAGAGTGCGAGGCGGAGTATAAACATTTACAAAATCCAAGAGAACTCCGAGAGCGCGAGCTGGGTACAAAACTTTTTAATTAACTCCGTACTCCCAGAGTGCGAGGCGGAGTATAAACATTTACAAAATCCCAGAGAACTCCGAGAGCGCAAGCTGGGTACAAAACTTTTTAATTAACTCCGTACTCCCAGAGTGCGAGGCGGAGTATAAACATTTACAAAATCCCAGAGAACTCCGAGAGCGCGAGCTGGGTACAAAACTTTTTAATTAACTCCGTACTCCCAGAGTGCGAGGCGGAGTATAAACATTTTTCTAAATCCCAGAGTACTCCGAGAGCACGAGCTGGGTACAAAACCTTTTTCCTAACTCCGTACTCCCAGAGTGCGAGGCGGAGTATGAACTTTTTAACTAACTCCGTACTCCCAGAGGGCGAGGCGGAGTATAAACATTTTCCTAAAACCCCAGAGTACTCCGAGAGCGCGAGCTGGGTGTAAATGCCAACAAACTCCAGCTTCCGAGAACGCGAACTGGAGTATAAACATTAACTAACTCCGGATTCCGAGAGCACGAACCGGAGTATAAACATCAACAAACTCCAGCTTCCGAGAGCGCGAACTGGAGTATAAACATTAACTAACTCCGTACTCCCAGTACGCAAGGCGGAGTATAAACATACATCAACTCCACTCTAATCCCTAATACTGGGGGCAGAACCATAACACATAACAAGTTGGAGACAAAAGTGAATACATTCTCATTTCCACTATCAACAAAAAGAATCTGATTACAAAATGGTTCAAGAATTTGCTACTAGTGGGAGCCGAATCCACATCTATACACGGCAATAGAGAAATCAACAAAATGCTACCCTACGCAACAAAGATTTAAAGAAAGAGTTCAATCTTTCTTTTTCCTTATCTTCTTCTTTGGGGTAGCCCCACCAGATCCACTGCCTGATTTTTTCCTCAATCGCTTACTCTTTTCAGGCTTGCCCTCCGGCAGCGATATAATGTCAACGTCTTCCTCAGAGCTGGAGGCGACGGAAGTTCTTCTAGGAGGACGAGCTGGAGGCATAGGAGTAGTAGCAGGAGGAGGGACAGGAACGGTCTCAATCACTACAGTACCGCCCGGTGAAATCACCATTAACGGGGCAGGCCCGGGCGGATTCATACCAGCATTCCCTGCCGTCATCTCGGCATCAATCTCAGCCATAACGTCGTCCTCACGGGATACTTGGGCCGCATCGAATGTGCCAATAGCTGGCATGGATGAACTAACGGCCGGAGCAGCCCCACTCACAGCATCATACGGGTTGACAGAGGGGTCGATGGGTTCATTGAGAAGGTCCTCAATCATTTGAGCGCTGAAAGAAAACATATTTGCATCACCCTCCTCGCCAATCAAAGTAGAAGTCGTGATGGCTTTAGAAAAAACAACCCCTTGTGTTTGATGAGGAACTGATAGAGCAAGGGGCGCAGAAACAATAACTTCAGTCACTGAAATGCGACAAAACGAAGATTGTTAGCCAAGTGTGTTGCTTAAGGTTCTTCATGACTAAACTACGAGAAGCGTTCAAATACCTTCCTTGGTCTGGACCAAAACATGGGCAGAATCCTCGGCAGAAGATAATAATGGTTGGTCAGGATTATATGCAGGAATAGATTGGGGATCTACCGCACCAGTGGTTTCGGGCAATGTTGGGATGACAGCTCCAACACTTGCCTCGTGATGCGCGGTCCCCGAACCTTCGCCTGTCTCTAGAGATTGAACGCCAAGCTTTTCTTTCGCCATAGAAATCGCTGCCTCGTGAAGGACCTTCCTCTCATCTTCGGTGAGCAAACGCATCTCCAGCTCAAAGTCATCAAGCGATTCATCTGGATGCGCTGCCCTCTTCTCATTTACCAGCCGGGTCCAGGCATTGTACAAAATCATGGAGTCCTCTCCCAGCCACGCTAAATTTCTGTGTTCCAGCACATTAGCGTTGTACGTAACAAGGAGATCGTCAAACTCAGCGTCCAGCCTGGACCTCTCCTCCAAAATCTTTTCCTGGATTTCTTCTTCCGCAGACTTGGACTTGACCGCCACCGCAACAAGTTCGGCCCTGAGAGATACTGCTTGGTTGCAAGCCTCTTGAGCAGTGGCGTTCGCCTCATCCTTCTCCTTCACCATTTCAGCAAATTTGGCCTTGAGCTCGTTCAGCTCTTTAACGGCTAAGTCTCGCTCAGCTGCAACGGTGGTGTTGCGGTGGCCCATCTCTTCTACCGTGGCGCAATGTTCCTGTTGCATCCTAGCCATTTTGGCCACGGCGTCCTCGTGTTTCTGGAGAGCTTGAAGTTCAGAATTCCGGGACGTCTCTATTTCAGATTGAAGAACTTCAATGATGCGTTTCTGTTTAGCAATTTCAGCATCGCGTTCAGCAATGATCTTCGCCCTGTCAAAAGCCACTCTAGAAGCCTTCACGGCTGCCTTGTACCCCTCCTTATACTGAGCGTAGAAGTCGTGGATATAACTATGAGCGGTGGTCTCAGCTTCCGGAGGAAGTCTTTTAAAGTTAGGAGGGAAGATATAGCCATCCATACAAATTTCCGGGTAGTCATTTTTCATTTGGGCGAGTTTAGCAGCTCCCTCGCTTGTCAACTCAGCCGGAGCTTGTTCAATTATAGCGGCTGCCGTTGGTTCCATTCTTGGCCGTTGAGTGATGCAGCGGATATATCAAAACGATCTTCAATCGACGTAAATAGCAATCTGTGGATTGATGGATACTGAAATGCCCGAACTCGTTGATCCGAAGATACCGAACTCAAGCTATCTCTGACTCGTTGATCCGAAGATACCGGGAAAGAGATCTACGATTCTTCGACGTTGATCTTGCGCACAAGATTCCGTGAATCGGCTTCAGCAAACGATGATTCGAGCGCACTCGAATGACGTAAGTGGAGATAGGAGATACACTCGACTACCAATTGAGATTGAAAGCACAAAGCTAACAAAAGAGAATTTTATTCAAAAATCAACAACCTTTTACAAATGAGAGACTCGGCCTATTTATAGGCGTTTTACAACTCACACAAAAAAACAACAAATTTACACAAGTCCTAAGTCGGCTCCGACTTATAACAAGCGACTCAACAATAGCCGACCTACCATAAGTCGTATACGACTCAACAGTTTACAACACAACCGACTTACGACTTATGCAAAACATACGACTTAAAGAAATTACAATACAGTACAACAACCCTTAACTCAGCTCCGACTTATGATATGGCGACATACGACTTAAAGACAGAAAAGTACAAACAGACAACATTACTTAAGTCGTTGCCGACTTAACAACATAACACGATTCAACAATAGCAGAGAGTTCAGAAACAACGGTCCAGATTAACCCGGCAGGAAATCAATGGTTTCTATCCTCAGCGACTTAACTCCTGACTCGTTAGGTCGTTCAAGAGACTTAACTAAGTCGTAACTCGGTTCGGACTTATAACCCGCTCCGATAAGTCGTACATTAATCAAAACACTTCCCTTAAGTCGTTGCCGACTTAAGCCTTCACATTTTCCACCTCGTGTTGCTCCTCCTGTAGTTTTAGGTCGTAGCTCGTTCGAGTTGAGTCGGTCACTACTTATGTCTTCTCTCCAGTTAAGTCGGTCACGACTCATGCCTGTTTCTATAAGTCGGTCACGACTTATAATTCCTCTGTTAGCTTTAACTCGTGTACGACTCACGACATTGTCCTTAAGTCGTTGATGACTCATAGCACCTTCCTTAAGTCGGTCACGACTTATACCTTCACCTTCCTTAAGTCGGTCACGACTTATGCCTTCGCCTTCCATAAGTCGGTCACGACTTATGTCTTTTGCTCTGATAAGTCGGCTACGACTTATGCCTTGGGAAATTATAGCTTGGCCTACATCATCCTCCCCAGGTTGAAAGAAATTCGTCCTCGAATTTGCACTTTCCTCCCCCTCTATATGCTCATCCCCGTGATATGGTACGAGATGCTTCACATTGAATACGTCGGATGTATACACATCATCTGGCAGCTTCAATTTATAAGCATTTTCATTAATTCGTTTCACGACTTCCACCGGACCAATTTTCCATGCTTTCAATTTATTGTAAGCGCCTACTGGAAAATGATCTTTCGTTAAAACTGCATAAACCAAATCACCTTCATGAAATTCAACACTTCGTCATTTCAAATCTGCAGATCGTTTATATTTTTCATTTGCTTTCTCCAATCATTCTTGAACGATTTTATGACACTCCGTCAGCCCTTCAACAAAATCAGCAGCTTTCTTAATTGTCCCCTTTGAATGTGGTATCACTGTTAAATCTAACGGTCCTTTCGGTAAGCTCGAATAGACAATCTGGAATGGACTGAACCCAGTACTTCGATTCACAGCATGATTATGGGCAAATTCTGCCTGGCATAACTTCACGTCCCAACTCTTCAGATTATCTTGCACAAGACATCTCAACAAGTTTCCCAATGATCTGTTAACCACCTCAGTCTGTCCATCCGTTTGCGGGTGATAAGCACTACTAAATTTCAGCTTCGTTCCCACCATTTTCCACAAACTCAACCAAAAGTGACTCAGAAATCGAGTATCTCTATCCGACACAATAGATTTTGGCAATCCATGAAGTCGATAGATCTCCCTGAAAAACAACTGAGCAACATGAACAGCATCCGCCGTCTTCTTACAAGCAATAAAATGTGCCATTTTCGAAAATCGGTCAACCACCACATAAATGGAATCATTACCACGCTGTGTTCTCGACAACCCCAACACAAAGTCCATACTCACATCAACCCATGGTTTAGTGGGTACCGGTAACGGCATATATAAACCCGCATTAGTCGCAGTTCCTTTCGAAACTTGACAGATATGGCATCTCTCAACAAATCTTTCCACCTCTTTCCTCATTGATGGCCAAAAGTAGGACTGTGAAATCAACTGTAAGGTACGGTCTCTTCCAACATGTCCTTCTTCATGTAACTCCTTGATAATCTTCATTCTCAAACTACCCTCCGGAATGCACAATCGATTTCCTTTGAACAGAAAACCATCTACCATCACGAAGTCATCCGTCTCTCCCTCCTTGACTTTATCAACAAATTTTGCAAAGTAAGGATCATCAGTAAATAATTCTGGCAATATTTCAAACCCCGTCACTTCAACCTTTAGTGTAGTCAACAAATGACTCCTCCTACTCAAAGCATCAGCCACACGATTTGTCACCCCTGATTTGTGTTTAACAACAAAAGTAAACTGTTGCAGATATGCAATCCACGATGCATGTCTTGCTGAAATCTTGTCTTGCCCTTGTAAATGCTTCAATGCTTCATGATCAGTGTAAAGAACAAACTCCTTCTGAAATAGATAGTGTCTCCAGTGTTTGATAGATTGTACAACAGCATAAAACTCCACATCATATGTACTGTATCGCATCTTCGCTCCTGACAACTTCTCACTGAAATATGCAATTGGACGTCCCTTCTGACTCAACACCCCTCCAATCCCAACCTTGGATGCATCAGTATGTAGTTCAAACACCAACTGAAAATCAGGTAGCACTAGAATTGGTGCAGACGTCAGCAATTCCTTGATCTTCCCAAAAGCACTCCCTGCTTCCTCTGTCCATGCAAACTGTTTACCTTTCATGCAATCTGTAACAGGCGCCATCACACTACTAAAGTGTGGAATAAACCTTCGATAAAATGAAGCCAACCCATGAAAACTACGAACTTCCGTTATCGTCTTGGGCTGCGGCCAATTTTTGATCGCCTCAACTTTACTTTGGTCAACCTGTATTCCTTTCTCTGAAACAACATACCCCAGAAATAAAACACTATGCGTCATGAACACGCATTTCTTCGTTGCAGCATAGAATTGTTCTTGTCGCAATACCATCAGCACTTCTCTAAGATGATTCAAATGTTCCTCTGGACTCCCACTTTAAATAAGAATATCATCGAAATACACCACCACGAATTTCCCAATGAACGGTCGAAAAATCTGATTCATCACCCTCATGAAAGTACTTGGTGCATTGGATAAACCAAATGGCATGACCAACCATTCGTATAGACCCTCCCTGGTTTTAAAAGCAGTCTTCCACTCATCTCCTGGTCTGATACGAATTTGATGATATCCGCTCTTCAAATCAATCTTCGAAAAGACAGTAGCTCCGCTTATCTGATCTAACAAGTCATCCAACCTCGGCATTGGAAATCTATATCTCACAGTAATCTTATTCAATGCTCGACTGTCAGTGCACATCCTCCACGTCCCATCCTTCTTGGGTACCAATAAAGCTGGTACAGCACAAGGACTCAGACTCTCCTGCACACGCCCCTGCTCAAGCAATTCCTCTAACTGCCTCCGCAACTCTTCATGTTCCTTCGGACTCATTCGATAATGCGGTCTGTGTGGCAATACAGCACCTGGAACAACATCTATCTGATGTTGTATGTCCCTCAACGGTGGCAACTCCGTTGGTAATTCCTCTGGAAATACATCGTCAAATTCTTTCAAAACTGGTTTAACTTCTTCAGGAATTTCAACTTCTTCACTGCTCTCACGCCCAATCAACAAGAATACTTCCGGCTCTTCTTCAACTTCTTTAACAAACTCCTTTAAAGTCAATAAAGTTTTCAGCTCTTCAATTTCTTCTGACTTACTTTCTTCTTGTGATCTCTTTTTCGGAACTAAGATAATCTTCGTGCCTTTAAACATAAAACTGTAGCTATTGGTCCGATCGTCATGTAGTACTGCTCGATCATATTGCCAGGGTCTTCCCAATAATAAGTGGCAAACATCCATCTCTACTACATCACACCATATTTCATCCTTGTATTTCTTCCCAATAGAGAATGGAACACGAACTCGTCTATCCACTTTCACTTCTCCTCCTTTTCTCAACCATGCTAACTTGTATGGACTCGGATGTTTCTGTTTTCAATTTCAACTTTGTCACAGCTTCGGTTGAAATAATATTATCACAGCTTCCTGCGTCAATCACAAACTTACACACCTTCCCCAGAATAGTACATGTTGACTGAAAGATATTACTCCTCAACCAACTATCTTCCTCCTGCTTCGGTGTTAAACACGATCTCCTCAGCATTAGATTACAACCTTCATCTCCTGACGCAATATCCTGCTCGTCCTCCTCAACTGGGCTAGAACAATCCCCATCACCATCCTCATCGTCAACTTCTGCAATCATGGTTCTCTTCTTTGGCTTTGGACACTCACTGCTTTTATGACCCAATTCTTGACAATTGTAACATTTAAACCCATTGTTAGCCTTTGTCTTCTCAACCTCCTTCATCACTGGTCTACTGATAGGTTTAGTAACATTAGAACTTCCACCAACACCCTTCGCTGGATTGTTAGAATTAGTAAACACACCACTTCCTCGTCTCCCTTGTTTTTCCCAAGCCAACGCTTTCTGATGTGCTTCTGCCACAGATCTTGGATCGAACATATTAACCATATCCTGAATCTGCATTCTCAATCCCCCAATGAACCTAGATGTCAGCTGCTCCTCTGTTTCCATAATATCATTCCTTGCAATAAGTTGATAGAATTCATCAGCATAGTCATTAACTGTCTTTGTGCCCTGCCTCAAGTTCTGCAAACGTTGATACATCAAAGATTGATAATTGTATGGTAAGAACGTTGCTTTCATTAATTTCTTCATCTTCTCCCAAGATTCAACTTTTGACTTCCCCATACGTTCACGTGTAAGCTTGGTTTGCTGCCACCATGCCAAAGCTCTACCCCTCAGCCTCGTAGCAACCAACTTCACTCTACGATGTTCTGGAACTTCTTTGAAGTCAAAAATCTCCTCAACATTAGCCACCCAATCTAGAAACTCCTCTGCTTGCATACCACCCTTGAATTCAGGAATTTCTGTCTTCATCCCCGACTCCCATTTGTGATCATACTAAGAATAGTTTCTTCCTTGACCTCTTCCTTGAACACTACCACCATCATACTCCTCTTCAAAATCAGATGCATAACGATGTCGATTCTGACCACCAACATCTCTACTACCATTACGTCTTCCACCATCATCCCTTCTATCGACATTCCTCCGTTCACGATCATTCACGTTCCTTCCACGCCCTTGATCATTTTCAACACTTCGGTCTCGATTAGAATGCGGTGAGACTCTACTACCCCCATGGTTAGATTCTGGCGAAACCCTTCTCCGATTTTGATTCATCTCCGTCATAAGCTTTTCTAACCGGCCAATTCCTTCGTTAAGCTTTTTACTAAAATTCTCATTGATTCTTTGCTCCATCTCATCAGCCTCTTCTCTTCGATATAAAGCTTCTACGTTTTGGTGGCGATTAGCTCTTCTTGGCGGCATACTCGAAAACTTCACAAATTCTTCAACACTTCAAATTCAAACACTTTCCGGATTTTGATCCAAAATGAAACGGATCGAAAACTTGCACTTCGTAGCAAATCGCGATGAACACGATGGACAAAGTTTCGGCCTCCAATGCAAATCCGATCAAACAATCTTCGAACAATGATGACTCTTCTTCCTCTTACTCTCGGCCTCACTTGCTTACCACGGCCCAACTTCAAAATGATTAGGCTCCAAGTCTCGATCTAGCTATGATTGGCTAGAACAAGCTCTGATACCAAACTGATGCAGCGGATATATCAAAACGATCTTCAATCGACGTAAATAGCAATCTGTGGATTGATGGATACTGAAATGCCCGAACTTGTTGATCCAAAGATACCGAACTCAAGCTATCTCTGACTCGTTGATCCGAAGATACCGGGAAAGAGATCTACGATTCTTCGACGTTGATCTTGCGCACAAGATTCCGTGAATCGGCTTCAGCAAACGATGATTCGAGCGCACTCGAATGACGTAAGTGGAGATAGGAGATACACTCGACTACCAATTGAGATTGAAAGCACAAAGCTAACAAAAGAGAATTTTATTCAAAAATCAACAACCTTTTACAAATGAGAGACTCGGCCTATTTATAGGCGTTTTACAACTCACACAAAAAAACAACAAATTTACACAAGTCCTAAGTCGGCTCCGACTTATAACAAGCGACTCAACAATAGCCGACCTACCATAAGTCGTATACGACTCAACAGTTTACAACACAACCGACTTACGACTTATGCAAAACATACGACTTAAAGAAATTACAATACAGTACAACAACCCTTAACTCAGCTCCGACTTAAGATATGGCGACATACGACTTAAAGACAGAAAAGTACAAACAGACAACATTACTTAAGTCGTTGCCGACTTAACAACATAACACGATTCAACAATAGCAGGGACTTCAGAAACAACGGTCCAGATTAACTCGGCAGGAAATCAATGGTTTCTATCCTCAGCGACTTAACTCCTGACTCGTTAGGTCGTTCAAGAGACTTAACTAAGTCGTAACTCGGTTCCGACTTATAACCCGCTCCGATAAGTCGTACATTAATCAAAACACTTCCCTTAAGTCGTTGCCGACTTAAGCCTTCACATTTTCCACCTCGTGTTGCTCCTCCTGTAGTTTTAGGTCGTAGATCGTTCGAGTTGAGTCGGTCACTACTTATGTCTTCTCTCCAGTTAAGTCGGTCACGACTCATGCCTGTTTCTATAAGTCGGTCACGACTTATAATTCCTCTGTTAGCTTTAACTCGTGTACGACTCACGACATTGTCCTTAAGTCGTTGATGACTCATAGCACCTTCCTTAAGTCGGTCACGACTTATACCTTCACCTTCCTTAAGTCGGTCATGACTTATGCCTTCGCCTTCCATAAGTCGGTCACGACTTATGTCTTTTGCTCTGATAAGTCGGCTACGACTTATGCCTTGGGAAATTATAGCTTGGCCTACATCATTGAGCATCAGGCCGAGAAGATTGAGAAGGCAACTGTTGCTGATGAGATGGCCCTGGGAGGTCTACTGGAGCCCTGGGAGGCGGAGGAGAACGAGATCGGGGTCGGTGCTGGTATCCCCGGTCTCTGTCAGAGTAATCATAGCCAGAACGGCTACGCGAGTAATCTCTGTCTCTATCATAACGTTCTTGACTCGAATAGCCTCGCCCATGATCCCTATCTGTCTCTCTCCTACGGGAATCGTAAAATGGAGAAGATTGGCGCACATTCCGAAGCCTATCTAGAGTAGAGCCACGTCCTGACATCTCACCAGCAATAAGAAAGAATTACGGATTAAAATTCCATAAAGCAATGTTTACTATGCAAAAGTCATGAAGTGCCGTGGAAGTGTGTGTAAATGTGTAAACCCCCAAAACCGACCGGAAGTGTTGACCGCACTTAAAGGAAAGGGCTCGTTCATGTTTAGAACATCTTGAAATTCCTCCAACCCAGGATTATGAGAAATCGATATATAATCTGGGATAGGAATATCGTCTAGCCCTTTGAAAGAATCTCTCGAATGAGAAGGGGCGGCCTCAGAAATCATGACCCCGGAAGCGGGAAGAAACACATCTACAGATTTTCCCCCCTTGGACTTAAGTTTTTTGGAAACGGCGGTCTTGCCTTTCCGTTTTTCTCCCGATTCTTCAAACTTTCCCGAGAGATCAGCCATCGGCTCTGAATCTGTGTGGGTTCTTTCTTCGTCACCCGCCTCAATTATTCTGATTCCGAGTGACTTCTTCACTTTTTTCTTCTTGATTTTCTTCTTGGTCTTCTTCTTATCTTCCTTCTTGGAGGCGGACTTCGCAAATCCCTCAACAACTATGCTTTGATTGATGTCGATCAAACCAAGAACTCTTAAGTTGTAATCATTCAGCACCGAGTCAATTTGCCTCAGCTCGCTTGGGACTTCTTGAAGACTCCGGACGGTACCCTTGAAACGCCCTCCATCGGGCCTAGAGATAATAGCTGTAAAAGGAATGAAATGTCAATTTTAACACCGAAGAGCTATTGGTCAAGGAAACAGGTTAAGACGCTTACGTCTAGACAACCATCGCCTAGCAAAACCCGGAGGGCACCGAACGTAGAACCACTCGTTCTTGAAATAGCTCAGTCGAGTCCAAGCTCCAACTACAACTTGGCAATTCCTAACTGCCTCCAAAAATGTAAAAGACGGGCTATCACCCCTACTCTTGAAGTTAAATATGTGTCTGATCTCGGAGGGCCTCGGCGGGCGAAAGAGACAGTCCATAAATATTACAAAGGCACTGTTCAGCAACGCGTGCCCGTTGGGATGGAGTTGTGAAGGAGCGATTCCTAAATATGACAGCATCCCTCTGATATATTGATTGAAAGGAGGAAGAGTTCCAGCCGCACAAGCATGACGGTAGAATGCTGTATATCCTTCGGGCGGATTGTGCGGTCTATCAGTGGCACTGGGCAATAATACATCACCTAGAGATATGTTATGCTTTAGGCATATTCGTCCCAATAAGGATTCAGAGATGTTAGACTGAACCGAATCAGCAGGGTCCTCAATAAATATAGCCTCTGGCAATTCGTCTGGAGCCGGATCGATTACATCGGCAGGGATGTCTGGAATCTCAAGCACCGGAGGGGTCGAGCTCTGTACCTCTTGTTGTTGGGAGCTCGAAGATTCCATAATTAGCTAACTCATCAGAAAGCAACGTTAAGTTCATAAACGGCCTGTGCGTGCCCCGGTGTACTGTGTATGAACGTGTCGTGCAGTGCAAGTGCTATGCGTTACTTAAGCAGATTCTACCGAATAAAGCAAGATGTTCGTACAACATATCTTGGGAATTTGAGAATGAAAATGACTGTCATCGCTGACCGTCACTTCCACAACATCCAAACGCTAAGAACCAACCTCGTGTATAAATCAGTTGTATTATTGGTTGAGTCATAGTTCCATCGACGAGCTTCAAAGGAAATTCAAGTTCAAGTTTTACAGTCGTGTTCGACTATGCAAGGCCGAAGCTCGTCGGAGTCAAGTGTGCTAAAGCTCGTTAAATTTATCAAATTTCAACTCGAGATTGGTCGTAGTTCGGATGTTGGAGCAAATCAGGAAGATTTAGGTTTCGAAAATTAGAACGTTCAAACCCAGAAGTTCGAATCCATGCGGTTCGAATCGATACGAATCGATTCGAAGGAAACAAGGTCCAGATCTTCGAATCCATGCGGTTCGAATCGATAGAGCCTAAGGGAGGACGGATACTTCGAATCCATGAATTTAGTGCAGATTCGAATCGATCGGAATATCACGTCTTCGACTCAATTATAGCAGCATTGCTTCGAATCGATCGCTTCGATACAATCTTCTTTCATGATCATCGATTCGAAATCTGACACTTAGAATCGATTCGAACAAATTACTCCCAGATCGATGCGAAGCGGTGAACAAAAACGATGTCCACCATGACAAGTTTCTTTCCCCAAGTCTATCGATTCGACCCATTCCAGATCTGACGATCCTTCAAAACTTTTCAGAAGATATGATGGGATCACTACCAAGAATCCCAAATTTTTACGTTCTACACTCGAATCGGTTCCATATTTACCTGATTGGATTCGATTATAAAACAAAAGCTTGGGAGAATGTTGTCGATTCGAACGAAGACGTGGAACTTCCTAATCTGAAGGATTGATTCGAAGAAACAGCTGAAACAATGAGGAAAAGTAAAAAGTGAGAAGTAAATAGGACCCCGGTATATATAGGGGAAATGTGGCGATTCGCCTCCCGGTATATCTGACCGGCTTCCATAGGTGAGAGAATCGACTCGAATCGATTCGTTGCGGCATGTTCGAATCCATTGTGACCACTAGTTTGAATCCATCACGACACAGAGTCGTTCCACCAGTTCGAATCCCTCCCTTAGTTCGAATCCATCCGGTTTCGAATCCTTTACAACATCGAATCCATTTCAGCAACATCGAAACGAAGCAGCATTGATTCGAGCACTCGCGACTTTGACTCCACCAACTCAGAGAACATCAAATCCACGTAGTATCGATTCGGAGAACCATCGATTCAAAGTACCCACTTCGAAACCCTCAACTCGAAGCGGATCAAGAAACATAGCTTCGAATCCATCAAATACCACCGGTCAAACGGACGAATCGTTTCCATATGAAAAATTGCTTGTCCACTCTTGTACCGATTCAGGAGAGGATCAATACGAGAGAATGATCATAGACGATCATAAAAGCAATGTTTTAACTCAAATCTCGAACCGGTTCAGGAGAGGACCGATGCAGATTCCGATAGCAAACCGAACTGACAACAACTTGCGATCACGCAACGTTAACCAAAGTCAAAATAACACACGTATACACACATTCCTGACTAATGTTTGATCTTTATCATCAAAAGGAATCAAATGTTCATCTCGTCATGACTCAAAAGCCCAAACAGCCAGTCACAATTATACGACAGTCGATTACTGCAATACAGAATGCAACTTCCGATAAAGCATGTTGTAGCTATCCAATGAGAGACTGCAGCTTTTCAAAGCACGTCATGTTTACACAAGACGTACTTTGGGGGGCAAATGTTATCCCGCCTTTTGGCAAGGCCGTGACACCAAGGACTTGGCTAGATACCGGTGACAGATCGTCTCGGGAGTCGGTTACGCGTAAGGATCGCTACGGATATCGATGAAATTTGTTCGAGTCCGGATCGGGCTACAACTGATAAGGCACATCAAGCAAAGCCGTGGGAACCAACGTTCCAGATCTCAAGTCAATCCGAGTTCGTACACTCAAGATATCATCGATGCAATTTGGAGTAAATAGTCATAAGTTCGAATCCATAGAAGGAGCTTGCATTCGAATCCGTCTGGTGACCAGACTTCGTGTCCACGTGACCGTCTTTGTTCGACTCCATCGAACTTCTCTGCTTCGAATCGATGATAAAGGAGCCTGCGTTCGAATCCATCAACCATATATTGGTTCGAATCCATCCTTAAGGCTTCGATTCGAATCCATGCAGGCAGAGGAGCTCCGACTCCATTCCAAAGCACCAACATCATCGATTCGAAGGAGGCCAATATTCGACTCCAGTACCTTCGAATCCATTCAGTTGTAGGGACTTTGACTCCCCTTCATAACTGTCTTCGAATCCATCCTGATCGATTCGAACTTACACCTCTTCGAATCCATTCCCTCAAAACCATCGAATCGAAGTAGCAGAGGTCATGGATTCGACCCAGACAAACCAGAGTACAAAGCGGATCGATGCGAGAAGCACGCGCCACACCATTGCCTTCATGCGCAGGGAGATCGATTCGAACGAATCGATTCGAGCTAAGGTCGATTCGAACTAGGCTGGTCAACCAGAAACGTGATTTTGAATCGATCATAACTTGAGTTCTACAAGTCCAAATGCCATGAAATTTTCATAGAATCTTAAGCACATGATGAAGAATGTTCACACCAAATTTCAGCTCGATTGGATGATTTCTTGATCGATTCGAACCAAGGTTTCAAATCTCGGATTTTGGCCAATATCTCGGGCAAATATCTCGGCTATCTCGGGCGATATTTAAAAGACTTCTAACTAACCAAGCTGCCAAATCTCGGATTTTGGCTAATATCTCGGATTTTCATCTCGGCTGATCTCGGGGAGATTTAAAACCTTGATTCGAACCAAGGGTTGAATCGATCCCAAAGTGGGCCCGGATCTCCAGATTTCGGCCATGTGGGCCCCCTGACGTACCAGAACTGGTCTCCCCTCATTTTAGGCGAAATATCAGCCTTCTACACCTATAAATAGAGCCCCTGGTCATTCAGAAAAGAGGTCGGAGAATTCTAAGTACTGAAGAGCGCCCAGATTCTGCCAGATCTACTCCAGAACACCGCCGCTGCTTTAGATTGACACTTAGCATTCACATTCAGTTGTATTACATTATAAACTACTGTAATCTTCAAGTAATCGAGCAATAAAATCATCAAACTTCATAGTGGACGTAGGCAAAATGCCGAACCATTCTAAATCGCTTGTCTTTGCAATTTTACTTTCTGTTATTTGGAGTTTTTGTTAGATAATCCACAGTTTTAATTTTCATTCTGCGCGTTTATCTCTTCAAAGACTTCCGAAGAGTGTTGTGCCCATTTTTGGTACAAACACTAAGCTATTTACCATCATTGTCGACTTTACTGGGATAAAATGGGCACTCTTAGTTAGTTTATCGACTACCACCCAAATGCTATTATTTCTCATTCTCGACCTAGGCAATCCATCGACACGTAATCCCGTTTCCAAGTCGGTACTTCCAAAGGATGGAGTAAACTGCTTGGCTTCTGTTCATCGACGGAAATTCTATCGGTTTAGAAAACCGTCGAGCGAATTTAAATTAAAAATAACCGCAAGCGCACGGTGTACGAATGTAGTATGTGGCGAATACGGGTCGATCCACAGGGAATTGATGTTTTTAAAAATCTATTCAATCAAATTAAATCAAAGTCGAGTGAAAGTTAAGCTAGAGAATTAGAGAATTAACTAACTAACTAAAAGAAAAGAAATGCAAATATAGGAGTTAAATGACAATTTAGAGAATAAATCCACTCTCTAGATTATGTAGTTCAACACATATGAAATCATAATATCTCTTTTATGGTCATTAGTGTAATTAGTTGATGTGCTTATCATAAGTATGGTATATTTATGCTATTAATTAGCCCAATATAAACCATCAAACTATAACACAACCACTAATACACATTTAACTCTTATGAAATATGACAACAAAGTTGAAATAAAAATCTATTTTAAGCATAGCCTATTAACTATTGTTTAGAAATATAGGCTATCAAATTTCAATTTCAACATTCACTTCTTTGCCATAATCATATTTAGATGAAGAGGCAATTTGTGTTATGTTTGTTTAAGCATAGCCTATTTGTTATGAACAATATAGACTATCAAATTCAAAGCTAAACAACATCATTAAACCACTTCAAGTGTTTCCATTAAAGCACAAAAAGAGAGTATAAACATCAAAATGTTGAAGCTACATATTAGAGAGCTTCATTACCCCTAAATTGTAGGGATTAAGCTCTCATATTTGTCATTTTATTAACAAATGTAGCTTGCAACATTAAACTAAAAAGAAAGCAAAATGAAAGCTAAATGAAAAAAAGAACTATTCTACTTGCATAAAAGAAAAGAGATCTACACTACAACATGAAAGGAGATAAACAAGAAAAGGAAAATAACATGTATTAAATTGCATAAAAAAATTACATGAAAAGAAAATGGCTAAGTAGCCATGAAAAGAGAAAGAGAGCTTTCTTTTATTTTGAGCCTAAAACTAAACTAAAGAGAGACTAAGGGAGGGAGAGAGTTACATGAAGATATGGGGTATTTATACAAGTGTTAAACCCTAATTCATATTTTTGGGGAATACCCAAAATACCCTTGTAGGAAGTGTGGTGGCCAAGTTATCATTAGCTTCAATAATCCCTCACTTAAATGTGCATGAAGCCATTAATTCCATAAGCATGTGCATTAGCCTCTAATTTGTACATTAAGGTAGGTGGGTAGGTGGGGTCCTCCATTATCTTCACTTTGAATTATTTCCATCTTCATTTGTTCTCTTCACTCTTGTGCATGCATATATCATCATGTAACCACTTGTAAATTCACCAAATTTCCTACAAAACAACATCGAAAATTCCAAGTAAATATTTACAATTTAATAAATGCATAAAAATGATCATTTTGCCCCTATATGAAGATGAATAAGTGACAATTTCAAATAATTTGAATTTTGGTTTAAATAAGTTAAAATACCCAATATAATTATTTATTTAATTTAAATAGATTAAATATGGGGGTAAAAATATGCACATTTACGTGCTCATCATATATCCTATAAACTAATTTATTAAATGTGTGTGTATGTATAAATAATATTATATATATATTAATATATATACACACACTTTTAAATGTTAGTATTTAATTTATGTTTATTAATAAATTAAAAAAAAATTCGAAACTTATTTTTTTTAAATAAAAGAAATACTATATATATATAATATAAATAGTTTTCAATTAATAAAATAATTTTTAATGATATTAAAAATTAAAAACACTTAAAATTCCCATAGAGTATGACATATAAAAAAGTTCATTTTTAATATAAATTAATATAAGTAATAGATGGTGAAAGATTCAGATTCAGAATTATATATAAATACACACACGAATGTAGAATAATACCATTAAATTGGACAACGTTTGTGCATTTAAATTCGTTCAAATATAACTATAGAACTATACTAAAATGATGATATAGTAATTATATATAATAAAATGTTACCCCAAAGGCGTTGCCCTAGACTTGCATCTTGATTGGTAGACTTTCTTAGATTCAATCCCGATCTGAGCTCATAGCAATGTAATTGCTTGGAGACCCTCTTTGATTTTGATTTGATATTGTATTTTGGGTCAGTAATGTTCAGCCAAGGGAAGGGATAGGAAGTGGCGGCTATAGCAGAGGTAAGATTGAAGGTTCAGTAACCAAGCAGTGAAGGGGTAAAGAGATATTTAAAGAAAAGCTAGGGAGAATTTCTCCTCATATTATAGTATAACATTTACTTAGTTCTAACATTTAATACTTCAGAAATCCATCCTTTGTTCCATGTATGGCCTGCCATACATAAGGCAATAATGGGCCCTTAAATACTTCAAACCTATTAGTAATTGTTAACCCGCCTTTTGGCAAGGCCGTAGATTGGCGGAATTAACTAAATTGACTACTCGTTCGTCGAGGTTGGTCCATGAAGGATTTAGTCAACCGGATGGATAGACAGTCAGTCAGGGATGGTTCAATATGCATGGCTCGGCCTAGGTAGGTTGGCTGATGTCGCTCGGCATTTGGGTGGTTCGGCAATTGATGGTGGCCCAGCACTTGGATGGTTCGGTCGTAGGTGGCTCGGCATTGGTGGGATGGTTCGGCGTTAGAGGCGGCTCGGCATGGTTTGAGTTGGCAAGGTGATGTGGGTCGGCAACGTACATCGCTCGGCATCGGAAGTCGTTCGGCATTGGACGTCGTTCGGCATTGCACATCGCTCGGCATTGGATGTCGTTCGGCATTGCACATCGCTCGGCATCGGAAGTCGTTCGGCATTGGACGCCGTTCGGCATTGCACATCGCTCGGCATTGGAAGTCGATCGGCATTAGAGGTCGTTCGGCATTGGTGGTCGTTCGGCATCAGGGAGGTATAAGTCGTTCGGCATTGTTCATCGTTCGGCATCAGGGAGTTATGGGTCGTTCGGCATTGGTGGTCGTTCGGCATCAGCGAGGTATAGGTCGTTCGGCATTGGTGGTCATTCGGCATCAGGGAGGTATAGGTCGTTCGGCACTTGGGTGAGTGTTACTTTAACTGGAGTTTGGCCTAGGCTTTAGGTCATGTTACTTCGAGTCGTGGAGCATTTCACTTCGGGTCATTACCATGGTTACTTTGGGTCGGCCAATGGACGACTTGGGGTTGGTCGAGGTGAAGGGTGTGAGCTCGGCCGAAGTCTTAATGGGCCTGTATCACTTGAGAAGCCCAATTACATAGTTTTGCCTATAAATACAGCATGTGAGGGTTCAGAAAAGGGATCTTCTTTCTGCTCTCTTACTTTCTCTTTTCTAAGGCTAACGCAACTCTGCCATTTTGTAACTGTAATCGATTATTACAGCAATAAAAAGCGAACTTCTAAGTGGACGTAGGCCGGAGTTAGCCGAACCACTATAAAATCTGTTGTTCTTTACTGCTTTCATTTTAACTTTTATTGTTCTTCACGTTATTACTTTCTACATACATTCTGTCAGTGAGCTGTGACTGGTATTTGGTGCTTTCAACTAGATTTGGGTGTTAGTGACCAATTTTGGCGCTAACAGTAATTAATTACAATTAAATAAAATTTAAATGTGTATCTATATCGTATACTGAATCATTCATATGTAACTTTTATATATGCACCCAATTAATCACTTTTGGAACCATAAAATACTAATAGCACCCAATCATCGCATAAATAAATAATTAATATTAATAAATTCATAATAATTATAAATCCATTAAATCATGAGGTATTTCGAAGAGTCTACCAATGCATTTGTATTACTTGCAAGTGTAAATTCAATTGGCAATTAATACCGAATAATTCGAATATTAATGTTCAGACGTCACCTTAGCTAGTGGTGTGACAGTATGGCTAAATTCATTGCTAATACATCTTTTGGTAAAATCCTATTTTACTATTTTAAGTAGTACCTAGTGATAACAGTTATTTAAAGCAATTGTCTTCACCAAAACTATATCACTCTAGGACTTACATAATTTGGTTATGGCCAAAATTTCAACATCGTCCGCATTCAACTTGGTTAGTCCAAACACAAAGTCCTTAGTTCAATAATAACAACTATATTAACCATACCACTATTGCCAAAGACTTTGACTTTGAGTTGACTACGGCTAACTGTGTATTAACCTCATATAACAGAGAAGACAGATTCTCTATTGAACAGTGTTTTACTTCCAATGCTTCAACTCAGACCCAACTATAGTCGTTCATTGGACGTTGTGCCACGATTTAACTATAATCAAAGTAGAAAATCCATAGTGAAGTTCAACAATATTCTCTAGTCGAGAGAACTGTGTAATATCGTCATTTCGAGATTCTTTGTCCGATTTTAGTTATATTAACCAATGGAAAACTCTCAAGTAAGTCATTCCATAGCCATCTAATAACCATTAGTATGTAACCTTTAGTGCCCGCGGCAACAATGAGTAATACATTGCCGAATATTTGGAGAGCGTTACGTACTCTAGTCTCAACAGATGTATTGATATCCTATCTCGAAACATCTTGACTAAGAATATTTAAAATAATATGTTATTTTTAATGTGATAAATTTCTCACGATTACAATACTTTGTAATTGCTATCACATGACATATCATTTAATATTTTCTATTTAATATACTTAAATTAAATAATTAATTAACATGACATGGTATGACAACTATATAATGGAAAGAAAAACACCTTTATTTCAAACGAGATTTTATTACAAAGATAATAATTTACAATAGATTACAAAATTTCCCTAGGGCATATCCCTAGCTCTAGCATCCACTAAGGCAGATCTTTGAGTCTTTGTGTGGATTATCGTAAGCTTAATAAGGTGATGAGGAAGAATACGCTTCCACTCCCACACATTGATGACTTGTTTGATCAAGCTCCACAATGCGAAGGTGTTTTCTTGGTTGGACTTAGCGATGGGGTTCCACCAACTAAGAGTGGTAAGAGGGGTGTGTTGATTATTGCACCTTATGCCATTTGGGATTTTATGAGTGGTCGGTTATGTCGTTTGGCTTAACAAATGCACTGACATACATTATTGATCTTATAAACCGTGTCTTTAGAGATCAACTAAATAGGTTTATACTTGTGCTCATCAATGATATTCTTATCAATTCATGGATAGAGGAAGAACACAAGCAGCACTTGAGGACTGTACTATAGGTGTTGAAGAGGCATTGCTAAAGGCTATGTTTTCAAAATTTCATTTCTGGAGGAGAGACATGGGATTCTTATGTCATGTTGTCTCGAAGTGGTCCATTGTAGTGGATCTTGAATCACCCCACACCCCTTAGTATACCCAAAAGGATTCACTAAAAGGTGTGGTGCATTGTAGGTATAACTAAAACTAGCAGAGACTAAGATTCACAAGACAAAAACTAAATAATAATAATAATAATAACACAGTGGAAACAATTATAGTATTTTGCTAAAAATCAAACTCCATAATATAAGATGATAAGAATAAGTCACCAAATACCAAATACATCATATGTCAAAGTACCCATACATGTCTCGTGAAATCAAAAACCATAGTCTCAAATAAACCAGAGTACAACTTTCCCCAAAAAGTTCCAGTTACAACAAAGGAAACTAAAAACTGGAAATACAGAAAATGAATACATGATAGAATCTCTGCCAAAGAAGTCTCCACGAATCTGCAGTCTACCGTCCTTGTCCCTAATTGCCTAGGGGGGAAAATGGGAAAATAGAGAAGTGGGTCAAACTAAAAGTCTGGTGAATGATAGTAATCACTAGTATTTTTAAGAAAAGTAAAGGTAACAGGCTTTACAATAGTTCTAGTATTAAAAAAGAAACAAAGGAAATAGAAGGAAAGATAAAGCTGGAAATAAGTACAAATTAACTATTGCTAAATTAATATGATAGGTTAACTTTGATTGTTTACACTTGTCTTGATAGCTGTTTTGATTAGGCAGAAATCCTAAGTCTACCCTTTGATCAGTCGGCTACTCTATAGTACCTACTATGGACTAGACACTATATAACTCCCTACACAGAAGGAAATGGTTTCTCCAAAAGATACACATAGTACCTACTATGGACTAGACGATATATAGTTCCCTACACATAAGGCAATAGTGCCTACGAAAGGCACACATACTAAGCGCTTGAAACTGATAACGATTACTGAGCATCCGAATGGAAGTTGCATGCGTAACCGCCACCATGCTCATGTTACCTTTTGTTCCACCTATTGGGTCTTCCTATTACCTCAAGCTCCAGCATAAGCGTGCCCCTCATCTCACTTCAGGCTAATGTGAGACCACCGTGTCCATAGAAGATAGGGGAAATGCTATTCGTACTGGCCCGTCGTCCAAACAGTATCTAGTTGCGCCCCTTGTCCAAATCCCCATGATTTGATCTTCTATTTATTGACCAATTACTACCATTATTAGCATAAGCGTGCCCTCATCTCACTTCAGGAAAATGTGAGACCACCATTTTGTCTAATAGGGAATGCTATTTGGTACAGGTCCTACTTTAATTCTTTGCTTATTAACTTAGATAAATTATTTAAATAAGCCTTTATTATTATTCTGACTATCAATGCTTATTAATTTATCCTAAGTTTTAAAATAAGCCTCATTCTATTCTGTTTTCTTATTATAACCTACGTTATAATCATGCTTATTACTTAACCCAAGGCCTAAGTGTGAAAATAAGCTTCTTTCATCTTTTACTCTTTTTAGTTATAATTCTAAGTTATAACTAGGCCAATTTCTTTAATTTAGTCCAATTCTAATATTTACATCACAATTTTAGTCCAATTCCATTTTTATTACAGTCTTTACAATTTACATCTTACCTTCCGTTATTTCAGTATTCTTTTAATTTAATCCAAATTCATGTTTAATCTATTCTAATTCATTCGCGAAGAAAAAGGAGAAATAGAAGAAAACTAAAAATAGAAGAAAATCCAAAGCGTAAGGGAAGATGTAAATAAAGCATAAATGACAGAAAGTAATTAAAAATACTGTAAATAAATGTAATTAAACGAAAAAGATATAATTAATAGAAATTAACTATGAATAACTTAAAAGAATAGATAAAAAGAAATAGACTGAAAATAAATCTAAAACTGAATATAACTGATAAAAAGGCATTTCCAAAATCGTAGAAAAACTAAAACTATTGGAAATCTATTATTTTAAATTGCTTAAAAAAATCTAAATAATTACAACCACTCACCTGTAGTCCCAAGCTCTTCCCTTTAGGTCTTCCCAGAACCACTTGGGGTTGTTAAATATTTTAATTTAAAATGATTTTCTCCTTAGAAAATTATGTCGTTTAGGGTCCTTCCTGAAAAGGTGAACCCAATTGGATAAAATCTTAGAGTGAAAAAGTGTTAGGCCTAGGGTCTTATTTATAGGGGTAGAAGTGGATCTCAGACCGTTAGATTTGGGGATAGAATAGGATGCAACCACATCATAGGCTGAATAGGAGCCATCGGATGGAAGCACGAAGGGACCAGATTGAACAAAAGAATGAAATTGACGTGTTAAAATCGCACAACACGAAGAAAAAATTTCTTCGCCTCACAAACGTTGGTTGGTCGACCTACAGGTCGACTGCCCATAGTGCCAGGTCGACCAGCCGGTCGACCTAGGCCTTGGGATGGTCGACCTCCCTATATATATATATATATATATTCGTTTATCTTGTTAATTCTATATCTTGCTCATATAAGCTTGGATCCTGACGTTCTATATAAGGAAATTAACCAAAAAATTACCGCGGACACAATGGTTCAACTCCCATGGCACAATTCTGATAATTTCACAAAGATATTTTATCATTTCATTTATTCGTTAATTAATTATTATAGCTTAAATTTCAGGTTGTTGCAGATCTTGTTGAGGTGGCAGCAGTCCAAGATTGGGATAGTACTAAGAATGCTATAGATGGGAGGAGTTTCCTTGGATTAGTGGGTTATTATAAACAATTCATAAAGGACTTCTCGAAGGCGGCAGCATCATTGACCAATTTAACAAAGAAAAATTGGACCTTTACTTGGGCGCGAGGTTTGAACATGCTTTCGTTGGTTCTAAAGTGCGGTTGACATGTGCATCCAGTGTTGGTCATTCCAACTGGGAATGAGGAGATGATAGTATACATAGATGCTTGTAGTAGTGGATTAGACACGATAATTATGTAGAAGGGTAAGCTTGATGCATACGCGAGTAGGCAACTAAAACTGCATAAGAAGAAGTACTTGACCCATGATTTGGAGTTGGTGGTGATAGTATTCGCATTGAAGATATGGAGACATTATTTGTTATGAGAGAGGTTCGAGTTATTCATTTGTAAGTCATTGAAGTACATTTTCTCGCAGAAGGATCTTAACTTTTGTCAGTAGCGATGGTTAGAGTTCTTGGCCTCCTATGACTTTGATATTTCCTATATTACTAGTAAGAGGAATGCAGTCACCAATGCTTTTAATAGAACATATTCTAGCTTGGGAGCTAGGTTACTAGAGCGGATACGGTTAGAGTATATTGCTGGTTATGATATCCAACCTAGATGTGAGCTAGAACCAGTAGTGTTGGCGAGCTTCCCTATTAGACCAACTCTAATGGAGCGGATTGGTATTAGTCAGAGGTGCGACATTATACTAGCAAAGATCATTTCTAATATTGAAATAGGAGTAGAGTCTGAGGAGATGAAGTAATACAGACTTAACCGAGATGGTTGGCTCTGTAAGGATGGAATGTTGTGTGTACTCGATGTTGATGGACTTAGGAATAAGCTGCTACGGAAATGCCATCGTTCGTGATCGATTATACTACAGAGGCAATAAAATGTATCGAGATGTGAAGTAGTCATTTATTGGGAATGAATGAAGAAGTATATTAGGACATTCACATTGAAGTGTATGAATTGGTATTTAACAAAGACCGAGTAGAAGAAGCCAAATGGTTAGTTACAACCACTTAAGATTCCATAGTGGAAGTGGGAACATATATCAATGTATTTAGTCAATGGATTTCCAAGGACTAGAGGAGGGTAAGATAACATCTAGGTCATAGTTGGTAGATAGATGAAGAGTGCTCAATTTATACCCGTCAAGCACAATGGAACAACATCAAAGGTGGTTGAGTCATATGCGAAGGGTATTTTATGATTCCACGGTATGCCGAAGAGCGTTATAAGCGATCGAGACCTATTATTCATGAGTGGATTTTGAAAGAGCTTACAAGAGGCATTAGGAATGTTGCTACATTTGCGTACAGCATATCACTCACAAACTGATGGTCAAACCAAGAGAGTGAATCGTATATTGGAGGATCTCTTGCGAGCTTGCATACTTGACTGTGGAAGCTCGTCGGATAATTGAATGTATTTGGTAGAATCTGCATACAACAATAGGTATCGGTATAACATTGGTATAACACTATTTAAAGCATTATATGGCCAATCATGCAGCACCCTTTATGTTGGTGGAAAGCAGGTGGAAAGCTAATAATAGGGCCCAATGTGATAAGGAAGACTTCGAGAAGATTGAGATCATTTGGTAATGAATGAAAGCTGTTCAAGACAGATAGATAAACTATGCTAAAAAGAGACGTAATTTAGAGTTCTTTATTTGTGATATGTTGTCTGTCAAGATCTCTCCACTGAAGAATGTAATTTGGTTCAGTAATAAGGGGAAGTTGGCACTGAGATTTATAGGTCCTTTTTGTATACTAGAAATGTACCAACCTTCATTTTTAACAATAGGATATTTAATAATTTATTGAAATATTGAACCGTTAGTTAATTGAAATTCCAGAATCTGACTTTTTGCATATGGTCGAATTGGGGATCAAGAGCACTTCCATTGAGTTCGGAGCAATGTTGTGAATCAAAATGTGTATAAATATCATTATATTTGGAGTCATGGTATTTTATGATTTACGTATTGTTATACGTATTTTATAAAAATATGTGCATAGGCGAGTCCAGTGCGATCTTAATTGATGGCTTGTGATTCATAGATGAGGAGTTCATTATGAGATGTATAGTTGAGGAATTTTGGGATCGGGCGGTCCAATGGCTAAAATGACTTCGAAATGCATGAAATTATCATTCAAGAGCAAATTCTCAGCTGGCTATGAAATTTACACCATCGGGACCAGAAAAATGAGATGATGTGCGTCAATGAGTTTTGTGGCAATCCGAGGTACCTTATGATCTTACAAGCACAAAACGTAGTGATTTATTTCAGAAATCAAATAAAATATATTATTTTATTATATATATATATATCATATCCCACTTAATACCTCCTCTCTCCCATTTAATATCTCATCCTCCTGCAAATGAATAATGGCTGCTCCTCCTCCTTCAATTTAATCAAGAGCTCCGAGCCATGATGGACGACAGGAATGACCAAATTAACTTTACAATTATTTCAATTGATTGAAATTACATTAAAATGGTTGTTAATAACATTCAAACAATAATATTAAATTATATTCTAAATATTTTCATCATTAATAAATCAAAATTTCTGACAATATTAAATTCTAAAATCTTATTAAATTTAATATGTTTAATTATCAAAAATACGGGTCGTTACATTAGTAGTTTGCATGCTAGTTATTGTTGCTCATACGATAATTAAAATTACCTGTTAAAGTATGTTCTAGAAGAGATAGCGATAGCTATCTAAAATAGGTCATATATCATCCACGCCCATTGTGAGGTCATGATGGGATCTACATGAGTCTATTGCCTTTTGATGCGACTTAGAGTCAATGGTATGTTTAGATACTGACTCAGTTTACTCTCCAATATATAGTCATGTATGTTTGTGGTAGTATCGGTTACCACACTTAATTATACATGCTCTAGCTTTGTGTTGTTGCATGAGAAATGTTTTTTTCATTAGAGATGCTCGTTGCATGGTTTGATATAGCATATTTATTTGAGATGATTGATATATATATATTAGCATGCTTAAATCCACGGTTTGATGTTGCTGTTATCTAGCCTTTTGACCAGGCGGTATACAGACAAACCCAACGAACCAAACTTCGAAATTATCAAGGTAAGATGCCCAGAGAGATGATCAAGCTCACAAATCAAAGTACAATCAAGATCGTAACTCAAATACCAACTGGCCACCAAAATACTAAGACCCGAGACCCATACGTGTATGGTCGTTACTGACCCATCCCTAGGGGTCGACTCACATATTGAAACACCCCACACCCCTTAGTATACCCAAAAAGGACACACTAAAAGATGTGGTGCGTTGTAGATATAGCTAAAACTTTACAGAGACAAAGATTCACAAGACAAATAAATAATAGCAGCGGAAACATTTAAATGGTAACTTCATTACTCTAGAAAATAAGTCATAAAAATCAAATATGTCAAAACCAAGTACACATGTCTCGTGAAAAATATAATCTCAATCACATCATCAAAGTACATAAAAATAACCATCCCCCTCAGAAGTACCAGTACATCAAAATCCAAATGAAATGAAAACTGAAAAGAAGAAGTCTCCAAGAATATCTCCCCAAGAAAGCTGAAATCTACTGTCCTCGCCTCTACTGGCCTATGGGGGGAAAAGGGGGAAATAGAGGAGTGGGTCAGACTAAAAGTCTGGTGAGTGGAAGTAATTACTAGTATTTTTAAGCAAGATAAAGATAATATACTTAGCCACAGTTCTAGCATAAAAATGAAATAAAGGAAAGATAAAACTGGAATAAAATACTGCTTAACTGTTTGCTTTGATAGTGATTGTTTGCACTTGTCTTAGATAGCTGCTTTGATTAGGCTGAAATCCTAATCCTATTTTAATTAGGTTGAAGTCCTAATTCTACCCTTTTATCGGCTTTTTATATTTGTTGTGCCACTATGAGCTAGTTCCATCTGGTGGGTCCCACAGCAAAACGACACATGTTTAGCGCTTTGGAACTCAATAGCGACTTATCACCCTACTTCGAGACTGCACGCTCGGTCACTGCCGGTTCGCACTATCTGTTGCTCCCTCATTTGACCTCACCTACTTCAACATAAGTGTGCCAACCTCACCTGATCTTTTGTGTGAGCATCAGTCCTAGTCTGACAGGGTCTTGCCCAGCCTCACCTAAGTGTTTTGTGAGACCATCAGTCCTAGTCTGAAAAGGGAATGCTGCCGTTACGGGTCCTAACAAACAGAATCTAGTTGCACCCCTTGCCCAAATCCCTTGATTTGAGCTTATATTTATTGACCACTTATATACCTACTTCAGCATAAGCGTGTCCCAGCCTCACCTAATCTATTGTGAGACCATCAGTTCCTGACTGAATGGGAATGCTGCCAGTACGGGTCCTACTTCTATCTTTTCTTATTAACTTAGTGTAAGTTTTAAAATAAGCTTCTTCTGTTATTTCCGCTATGGTTGCTTATTAACTTAATCTAAGTCTTAAAATAATTCTCATCTGTTCTTTTTGCTTAATTATAACCTACATTATAATTTCTCTTTTATTCTGTCTTTTTATTTTTAACTACTAGTTATAAACATACTTGCAAATGTCTCAAATTTGCCTATTTCAGTCTATCTTCTTTTTATTACAGTTCTTCTTATTTACATCAAATTTCTGTAAATTTAGTATTCTTATATTTTTGTCCATATTAGAGAATTATCCTCTTTTTATTATTTTATTCGTGTAAAAATGAATAAAAAGAAACTAACATTTACAAATTGAATTCTAACGTAAAACAGATGTAAATAAAGTGTAAATAACTGTAAATAACAGCAAATAAATGAATAAAATAGATAAAATAAAATTAGCTGAATAAAATAGACTGAAAAGAACTTTAAAAATTAACTGCAAATAACTTGTATAAAAACTGTCCTAAAATTTCAAAAAACTACAACTATTGAGAACTCTATTATTATAAATTACTTAAAAATCTAAAATAATTACTTAAACACTCACATGTGGTCCTCAGCTCTAGTCCTTGGTCTTCTTTGATCCTCTCCTAGAATGTAAATATTTTTTTCAAAAAGATTCTCTCCTTAGAAATTTTTTATTTCTAGGGTCCAGCCTCTAGCAATGAACCCGAATAGGAGAAAATCTGAATGAGAAAAACAGATATGCCTAGGGTCTTATTTATAGTGTCACTTAGGGATCTTAGATCGTTGGATTTGAAGATTAAATCTGGTATAACCACGTCATAGGCTCGATGGGAACCATCGGATGGAAGTACGGACGCACAAGATGGAATAAAAATAGCAAAACACTTCTCAGTTTAATATGGACGAAAATTCGTCCATATACTAAGGTGGGTCGACACCCAGGTCGACCCTTATATGTGTTAGGTCGACCTGGCTAATGGGAGGGTCGACCCTAGGGTCGACCTGACCTTATATATATATATTTGTTTCTTCGTTTTCTTGTCTAATTCATATCTTCTTCGTTTTAGCTTCGATTTTGACAATCTATATATGGAAATTGACCAGAAAATTACCACGGACACAATGGTGCAACTCCTGTGGCTCAATTCTGATAATTTCACAAAGTTATTTTATTATTTAATTAATTTGTTAATTAATTATTATAGCTTAAATTTTGGGTTGTTATATTCTCCCCTACTTAAGGGATTTCGTCCCCGAAATCTCCAAGGATAGAAGAATGAAATAAATGTTTTCATCCAAGTTCTATAACCAATTACTCAACCATCATCCATTACATCCATTGTCCTTAAGTTTTTCTAATGCAATTGATGATATATATGCGGATAGTGTAGTGTCAATGTTCCTAACTAATGTAAAAGATTAGGCGGTCTACTGATTCAGTCGACTTCCTTTTATGCAATCATGTCCGTGCCATGTATCCAAATGAATGCAAATTTCCTAATGATAACTGATAGTTCTATATGTGTGCTACAATCATCATTCAAATGCAACAATCATATGATAATCATCCATTTATAGCAACCAAAAAAATAAAATATGCAAATGCGCACACATCCATATGCATATGCTCTAGTGACCTAGTTAGGCCGACCCCTAAGAGAAAATAGTGCCTGGTGTATATACATGCGTCCATTAGCATCCACTAGAAAACACTTGCAACCGCTAGCGTCCATCATGCATAACACGTTCTAGTAACATGTTTACATTTAGTCCTACCATCCATATGTTAAATCCTAAGATCTACCCTCCCAAAGGATAATAAAGGAAGGAACCTATTCAAAACTAAAGATGGAAATAGGAAATTCTAAAACTTACTATCAAAGGGATGTGGATAAGAGGTACGAATCTTCTCCCCAGCCTCCCATGTAGCGTCTTCAACATCATCTCCCCACTGCAACTTTACTAACAGGACCTCTTTATTCCTAAGCTTCTTGATGTCACGTCCAATGATCTTAGTAGGACTACGACGAATCGATGCTTCTCTCTCCACTTCAACTTCCTCCAGTTGACTAGGCTCCACAACCTCTCCTGAGTCATGTAAGCACTTTCTCAAGTGCGAAACATGAAAAAAATCGTGCACTCCTGTGAGTCTCTCCGGTAGCTTTACTCGATATGCCATCTTCCCTACCCTTTCCACAATGGGGAACAGTCCTACGAATCTGGGAGCAAGTTTCCCACTTGATCCAAATCTCACTACCTTTCTTAGCGGAGACACCTTAATGAAAACCAAATCTCCTATCTTAAATTCAACGTCCCTTCTCCGCTTGTCTGCATAAGATTTCTGCTTATCTTGGGCTATCTTCATCCTCCTCCTAATCATATCTACCTTCTCTGAAGTCTCCCTAACCATGTCGGGACCAAGTAGCAATCTATCCGTAGACTCCAACCAACATGAAGGCGACTTGCACGGTCATCCATAAAGAGCTTCAAAAGGTGCCATCCCGATGCTAGCTTGAAAACTATTGTTATAAGCAAATTCCACTAAAGGAAGATGCTCCTTCCAAGTTCCTCCAAAATCAAGAATACACTTCCTCAACAAATCCTCAAGAACTCTAATAACTCTCTCCATTTGGCCATTCATCTAAGAGTGATAGGCCATACTCAATCTAAGCTGCATCCCTAGAGCCTCTTGCAAGCTTCTCCAAAACTTGCTAGTAAAGATAGGGTCTCTATCGCTCACTATGCTAGAGGGAATTCCATGAAGTCGGACTATCTCACGAACATATAGGGATGCCAAATAAGGTGATGTCCCCTTACTCTTAACTAGAATGAAGTGGGCGCTCTTAGTCAAGCGATCTACAATCACCCAAATACTGGTATTCCCCTTCCTAGATCGGGGTAAACCATATATGAAGTCCATCGAAACACTATCCCACTTCCATTCGGGTACATCCAATGGCTGAAGTAATCCACCGGGCTTCTGCTGCTCTGCCTTAACCCTTTGGCACACAAGACAACTAGCTACAAACTCTGCCACATCCTTCTTCATGCCACTCTAATATAATACTCTCTTCATGTCCCTATACATCTTATCACCACCCGGATGAATTGTCATACGCGAATTGTGTGCCTCTGCTAGAACTGCACTCACCAAATCACTAGTGCGGGGAACACAAAGTCTTCCTTCTCTCCTTAGCGACCCTTCACTATCGATGGAATAGCATTGGAGATGTCTAGAGACCTCTCCTCTACTAATCCTCTCTATAATATCAACAAGCTTTGAATCCTCTCGCTGCCTCGAGCCAATCTGATCTATGAGGGTAGGCTTCACCTTAAGTGCTGCTAACAATCCAAGGGTAATGTTCGTAAAGGGCTTAAAATCAAAGGTGGAAATAAACTCTAGGCTTTTCCACTCCACGAACAATGGACTAAGGGTTGCTCTCTTCCTACTCAACGCATCCACAACTATGTTTCCCTTACCAAGGGTATAAGCTATCTCAAAGTCATATGATGCTAAAAACTCCATCCAACGCTACTACCTAAAGTTTAAATCCTTCTGTGAGAATAGGCACTTCAATGATTTATGGTCAGTGAACAGCTCGAACCTTTCTCCTAGCAAGTAATGCCTCCAAGACTTGAGTGCGAAAACAATAGCAACTAGATCCAAATCATGGGTGGGGTAGTTCTTCTCATGAATCCTGTACTATCTACTTCCATAACATAATACCCTCCCTTCTTGCATTAATACTGCTCCAAGACCCATCTTACATGCATCAGTGTATACAGTAAAAGGCTTAGCTCCGTCGGGTAAAGCTAACAATGGCGCACTAGTAAGGGCTCTCTTTAGCATCATAAAGGAATCCTCACAATCCATGTCCCACATGAATGTCGCATCTTCTTAGTGAGGCGAGTAAGCGATGCTGAGATCTTAGCAAAATCACTGATAAACTTCCTATAAAAACCAGCCAAACCTAGGAAGCTTCTAACTTCGGTAACGTTCTTGGGGGCCTTCCATTCTTGCACTGCTATTACCTTAGCAGGATCAACAGCTAAACCCTCTCTTCAGACTACATGCCCCAAGAAACACACCTCCTCACGCCAAAAGTGACACTTCGATAACTTTGCCTTCAACTGACGATCACGAAGTGTACGAAGAACCTCCTCTAGATGAATAGCATGCTCCTCCATACTCTTGGAAAACACTAAAATGTCGTCCACGAATACTACTACGAACTTATTTAGGACATCTCTAAAAACACGGCTCATCAAATACACAAAAAAGGCTGGGGCATTGGTTAGCCCAAACGGCATAACCAACCACTCAAAGAATCTGTCGGGTGTCCTAAATGATGTCTTATCGATGCTATCGTCAGTGACTCTAAGCTGATGAAATCCGGTTGCCAAATCAAGCTGAGAAAATACTGAAGAGCCAACTAGCTGATCGAAAAGATCGTCTATCCAAGGAAGTGGGTAACGGTTCTCCTTAGTGAGCTTGTTCAACTCTCTATAGTCTACGCAAAGTCGAAGGGAACCATTCGCCTTTGTAGCGAAGACGACTGGCGCTCCCCACTCAGGTATGCTCCGTCTGATGAAGCCTTTCTCCAATAGCTCACCAATCTGCTTACTTAACTCCTTCCTCTCCTTAGGAGCCATATGTCTCACGGGCAATGCCATTGTCTTAGCATTGTCATTAAGGTAGATCCTAAAGTTGATCTCTCTCTTAAGAGGTAGTCCCCTAACCTCCTCAAAGACGTCTGGAAAATCACTGACGACTGGAACTAAATCCAACTCTACTAGTGATGAATCAAGGGAATAAAGGAAGCTCAACATGACTGACCCCTATGGATCGCATGAAACCTCGAGAGTCCTACCGCTGCATGTCTCTAGTATAACGACTCTCCTCTCGCAGTCCAATATCGCTCCATAAGTGGATAACCAATCCATCCCCAAAATCATCCCATACCTCGAAAATCTTAGTACATAGGTGTCATGGTCAAACTCTATACCTAGGATAAAAATTTTCAAACCACTACAAATCATGGATAAATGTGTCGATCCTTCTATGGAGTTTGAAACAACTATGGGGTCTACTATTAAAGAGATTTCTAAGTGTAAACAATCAACCAAGGAACTAAAAATGAAAGAGTGATGCTCTAGAATCAAAAAGAGTCCGAATAGAAAATCCGAAATAGAGATCAAACCTTCCACGATGACTTTCTTACCTCTACCTGGTCCGCTGCTATAAGGTGCTGCATCCAAAGCTTGTACCTGCGCTGTAGGTGCACTCGCTCCCTGCCACGTCTTCTGAGGACAAAATCTACTAAGGTGACCGAGCTGTCCACAACTATAACACTTTTCCTTCATTTTATCCTTCTTGCAGTCCCTTTCGTATTGTCCAACCAATCCACAACTATTTCATTTCTCACCTTTCTTGATCTACTTTTGAGGTCCTCCTCCTTTCTTCTTATTCTTATCCTTCTTATCTTTCAACCACTTCTTTTTAGAATTCTCTGACTTAGGGACCTCCTTAAGCTCTCCTTCCTTAGCTGCATCAGACATGAGGGTCGTCTCTACCAATGACTCATATGTAGATCCCATCGGTACATGCATTAATAACAACCCTTGGAGGGGTTGATTCAATCCCTTAGCAAACTTTATGGCCTTCTTGTGTGGTGTATTGAAAAGCTCCATCCCAAACCGCGACAACTCATTAAATTGATTGATATACTCCTTTACCGAAAGACTTCCTTTCTTCAAACTAATGAATCTTTCCAAATGCATGCTTTCTTCTACTTATGACAAAAAATTCCTCTCAAACCTTTCGCGGAATCCATCCCAACCAACGTTTCTACCTTCCAACTCAAAAATCTCCCACCAATAAGAAGCCTCTCCTTTCAGCTGCCAAGATGCAAGCTGAATTCTATGCTGGTCCTCCAATCCTAACAGCCCAATTATTCGCTCCGTATTTCTCAACCAAGCTCGTGCCTCCATGAAATCCTCCATACCAGAAAACTTCTTGCCTCCTAGATTAGCGAAGTCCTTGCATAGCTTAGCGAAATTGGCTGCTACAGGTGGATTAATGGGATCTCCACCCACTGGTGCTGGATTGGGCGCTTGCCCTTGCACCTCTGGTGTCGTAGCTTGAAGGTATCTATGAAACCAGACCGGGACTTGGACACCCTCGGGAAGATTAGGGGCATCCGCCATGCTATGCAAAGAAAAAGAGAATCTAGGCTTGAAAGAATCGAAAGAAGATTGAACTGGACTTTGAGGATATTTTTATAAAAACTCTTTTATACTTGAAAACTATCTCTATAATAAGAGTTTCTTTCTGAAAAATAGTTTGAAAATAGGTTACTTTCCAAAAATACTTTACTTTTAAAACACGTTTTTAGAAGTCCTGTAACCTTAGGCTCCGATACCAAGTGAAACACCCCACACCCCTTAGTATAACCAAAAAGGACACACTAAAAGATGTGGTGCGTTGTAGGTATAGCTAAAACTTTACAGGGACTAAGATTCACAAGACAAATAAATAATAACAGCGGAAACATTTAAATGGTAACTTCATTGCTCCAGAAAATAAGTCTTAAAGATCAAGTATGTCAAAACCAAGTACACATGTCTCGTGAAAAATATAATCTCAGTCACATCATCAGAGTATATAAAAATAACCATCCCCCTCAGAAGTACCAGTACATAAAAATCCAAATGAAACTGAAAAGAAGAAGAATACATGAGAATATCCAAGAATATCTCCCCAAAAAAGCGGAAATCTATTGTCCTTGCCTCTGCTGGCCTATGGGGGAAAAAGGGAAAATATATAAGTGGGTCAGACTAAAAGCCTGGTGAGTGGGAGTAATTACTAGTACTTTTAAGCAAGATAAAGATAATAGACTTAGCAACAGTTCTAGCATAAAAGGAAATAAAGGAAAGATAAAACTGAAATAAAATATTATTTAACCTTTTGCTTTGATAGTGATTGTTTGCACTTGTCTTAGATAGCTGCTTTGATTAGGCTGAAATCCTAATCCTATTTTAATTAGGCTAAAGTCCTAATTCTACCCTTTGATCGGCCTTTTATCTCTGTTGTGCCACCATGAGCTAGTCCTATCCTGTGGGTCCCACAGCAAAAGGACATCTGTTTAGCATTTTGGAACTCAATAGCGACTTATCTCCCTACTTTGAGACCGCACGCTCAGCCACCACCGGTTCGCACTATCTGTTGCTCCCTCTTTTGAGCTCTTATCTTCCTACTTCAGCATAAGCATTCCCAACCTCACCTGATCTGTTGTGAGACCATCGATTCTAGTCTGATAGGGTCCTGTCCATCCTTACCTATGTGTTTTGTGAGACCATCAGTCCTAGTCTGAAAGGGGAATGCTGCCGGTACGGGTCCTAACAAACAAATTCTAATTGCGCCCCTTGCCCAAATCCCCTGATTTGAGCTTCTATTTGTCGACCACTTATATACCTACTTCAGCATAAGTGTGTCCCAGCCTCACCTAATATATTATGAGACCATCAGTTCCGGACTGAAGCGGAATGCTGCCTGTACGGGTCCTACTTCTATCTTTGCTTATTAACTTGCTGTAAGTTTTAAAATAAGCTTCTTTTGTTATTTTTGCTCTGTTTGCTTATTAACTTAATCTAAGTATTAAAATAAGCCTCATCTGTTCTTTCTGCTTAATTATAACCTACGTTATAATTTCTCTTTTATTCTATCTTTTTAGTTATAACTACTAGTTATAAACATACTTGCAAATGTCTCAAATTTTCCTATTTCAGTCTATCTTCTTTTTATTACAGTTATTCTTATTTACATCAAATTTCTATAAATTTAGTATTCTAATATTTTAGTCCATATTAGCGAATTATCCACTTTTTATTATTTTATTCGTGTAAAAAGGAATAAAAAGAAACTAACATTTACAGGCTGAATTCTAATGTAAAACAGATGTAAATAAACTGTAAATAACTGTAAATAACAGCAAATAAATGAATAAAATAGTTAAAATAAAAATAGCTGAATAAAATAGACTGAAAAGAACTTTAAAAATTAACTGCAAATAACTTGTATAAAAACTGTCCCAAAATTTCAGAAAAACTACAACTATTGAGAACTCTATTATTTTAAATTACTTAAAAATCTAAAATAATTACTTAAACGCTCACATGTTGTCCTCGGCTCTAGTCCTTGGTCTTCCTTGATCCACTCCTAGAGCGTAAATATTTTTTTCAAAAAGATTCTCTACTTACACGAATTTTATTTCTACGGTCCAGCCTCTCTGGCAATGAACCCGAATAGGAGAAAATATGAATGAAAAAAACAGCTATGCCTAAGGTCTTATTTATAGTATCACTTAGGGATCTTAGACCATTGGATTTGAAGATTAAATCTGGTGCAACCACGTCATAGGCTCGATGGGAACCGTCGGATGGAAGCACGGACGCACATGATGGAATAAAAATAGCAAAACACATCACAGTTTAATCTGGATGAAAATTCGTCCATATACTAAGGCGGGTTGACACCCAGGTCGACCATTATATGTGTTAGGTCAACCTATAGGTCAACCTAGCTAAGGGGAGGGTCGACCCTAGGGTCGACCTGACCTTATATTTTTTTCTTCTTCATTTTCTTGTCAAATTCATATCTTCTTCATTTTAGCTCTGATTTTAACAATCTATATATGGAAATTGACCAGAAAATTACCACGAACACAATGGTGCAACTCCTGTGGCTCAATTCTGATAATTTCACAAAGTTATTTTATTATTTAATTAATTCGTTAATTAATTATTATAGCTTAAATTTTGGGTTGTTACACATAAACTCCACCATGGGATCCCATCTTCTGCCTAGGGGTTCTATTTGGTATCAATAACCTGTTTCCAATGTTGTTTTGTTGGCTCGATGCAATTTTCTATCAATCTCCACGAACTCTTGTAGCTGCAACTCTGTTCTTTTACAACTCCATCGTTTGGACTGCGAAACAAGATGATATTGGTACAAATAAATGTGGAATCATGAAGTTAACCACAAGACGATCCGAAGCAAAGAGTTGAAAGCACATGATTTCGCCATTTTTAAGGGTCGGTATCGACCCCTTCCCATGGAGTCATACTAACCCGTAGCTAATTGATGAAGTGGTGCCTACTTTCTTAAAAGAATTGGTCTAAATATTAAGTAACGGCCTGGAAATATTTTGCACGAGTTATTAGGCTCCCTACCTCTATAAATAGAGGGATAAGGCTCATTTTTGAGGATCTTTTGGCTCTAGCTCTACTTTACTCTATATTCTTGTAATTCTAAAAATCTAAGTGTCGGTGTTGTAACGTCCCTTAAGAACTTCTACTCCAAGTCAGAAGTTAAGCAATAAAAACATTAAGTGGACATAGCGGAGTTTACCGAACCACTATAAAACTCTGTGTATTTGTTTCTTACTTGTTTAAATTTGTTTTCTTCACTTTTTATTCTCCTTTATTCTCCATTGGGTGTTTGTACCATTTTTGATTTAAACATTTTGGTGCTTTCACTAAGAAACACTTGAACTTGCTGATATGAGACTTAGAAACATTCAAGATGAAAAGACAATCAACTAGGAAGGCCGTTACTGGAAGAAATCAACAAGTGGACAGCTTGGAGGCATCCTCATGAGTTCACCCCCATCAATCTACATAGCCAGAGATGAGATGGAAACTATGATGAATGGATTGTAGGAGAGGATGATGGCATGCTAAGAAGAAATGATTGAGAATTTCTTTAAAAGGATGGGAACGGCCGGAGTTGCTGCAACTCAAAACCAAAGACCAGAAGCCAGAGCGCATGAAGCTGGGAGCGAAGTAGAATGACTCGGGACAAACCTTGAGCTAAGTATAGGGGTCGATACCGACCCTTAGGTATGAGTTGGTACTGACCCCTAAGAGCTCGGGGGCATGGGTCATCCTGGCCTTGGAATGAATGATGTGCGAATCAGACCTGCTGTAGAGCATTTGAATGTGAATCAGAATGCAGAAGCACGACCAGAGGAGTACATACCGGAATTCCCTCATGGAGTCCGGAGGCAGGCGGGAAAAGAAAACTTGGGATTTCCTTTAGATGACATCAATAGACTTGCTGAGATGTTGAAAAGATGAGGGTGGATTGACTAATCAGAAAAAGGAAGATGTGAATAGAAGTCCATTTACTCCAAACATCTGATATGTTAGGAACCCACCGGCATTCAAACTACCAACATTAGAGACATATGATGGAAAGTCAGATCCTACAGTACATTTGATGAGATACATCCGGCACATGGAGGTGTTGGGGGCATCTAAAAAAGTTATGGGACGGTGTTCCCCTCTATATCTGATGGATTTGGCTAGACAATGGTTTGGACAGCTAGAGAACGATTCCATTAGCACATGGTTTGAGTTGGTAAACTGATTTGCAAAGCAGTTTCAGGTCCATATCTCATGACCCAAAAATGTAATGATGTTAGCCAGCATGAAGCATAGGGCTGGAGGGATCCTCAAGAGTTTTCTAACAAAGTTTAATGCAGCAACTGCTGCGGTCGATAGGCCAGACCCTTCAATGGTTTTGATGGCGACAGTTGCATGAATTGCCTCTAAGATGGATTTTAAGGCTGCACTGGAGCGGGATCCTCCAAGGGATCTTATGGAATTTCATAGTGGTCAAGAGATTTCTACATCTGGAGGATGCAGAAGCTGATCACGAAGAGGTTAATGTTGTGGATGGCGGAGGACCATCCAGAGAAGTAACCAGCAAAGGAAAAGAAAAAAGAAAAATGGATGACAGTTTTGATGGGTCGAAATGGCAAAAGAAATTCTCTTCTTATACGGACTTAAATGAAACCCTGGAGTGGATTTATTTGGATACCAAGGGGCAGATCCCCTATCGAAAGCTAGCAAGGAGAGTACCGATGGGTCGCGAGAGGACATCTGGAAAATATTGCATATTCCATGAGTTAGATAGGCATAACACAAATGACTACAGACATATGCGAGATCTGATCAAGGAACAGGTTAGAGATAACCGATTATAGCAGTATATAAGAAATCAACTGCGGTAGTGGAATAAGAGTAGCCATCAACCGTGGCAAATCGAAACGACCTTGGGTCAAGGTCAAGGATAGTCATCTCTTGATCGTGATGGCAGTGGATTATGTTTGTTCTCACACTATATTTCCCTTTCTCAATAAACCACGCAATAATATAGTCTAGACAGTTACTCGTGTATAGGATCCCAAACGATCCCTAAGCACGCTCTAAGCTAGATACTAGGCTGTAATGCTTGGAGAGCCAATTATCTTGATATTAGGATTTATGATTTTGTGTTTGAACTTGATTCTGTTAGATGAACCTTCGATTATTAAATGCACTTGAACGTGATAACCGACGTTGGTAGCTTTTAAGCCCTATCAGGATGGACAGGACCAGAGTGCAAGGTGCAAGTCCCCTCGCCAGAGTGCAAGCAATGGACTTGTACGAAATTAATCGCTTTAAGTCTCGTTCGAAAGGGAAGGGCCGGTGTGCAAGGGGTAAATCCCCTCATCGGAGTGCGCGTAGATGGAATTTTAGAAAATTAACCACTTTAAAGTCCCATGGGACCAGAGTGCAAGAGGTAAGTCATCTCGTTGGAGTGTGAGCGGATGAGCTTGCTTATCGTTGAGTCCCTTCACCGAGGAGCGAGCGGATTAGGCTCAGCAAGGGTCTGGAGAGACCATGGAGTTGATTTTCAGCCCCGAACGATCATGGATTTGATTACTGACCTCGAATGGCCGTAGACTTGATTATCGGCCCCGAACGATAATAAGTCCTTGAATGGCCATGGGTTTGATTACCAGCCTCGAATAGAGAATACCTCGATTAACGGTTCGGAGAGATAATGGATTTACTTACTGGTCCCGAACGTCCGCGACATCAAACAACGATTTGGAAAGATCGCAGACTTAACTATCAGCTTTGAACGGCCATGAATTCAACTAATGACCCGGAATGATCGTAGATTTAACCATCGGTCTTGATTAGCTATGAATTCTACTTACGGTCCGAAGAGATCACGAACTTAACTATCAGCCTCGAATGACCATTGATTCAATTAAATGATGCCAAAAGGTTGTAAACTTAATTATCGACCTTGAACGGTCAAGAATTTAACTAATGATCCAAAATGATCATCCTCTTAACTTGGACATTGAAACGATCCAGATAGATCAAACCTTGAAATCTATATCGATTTGATATAAGGATCTAAGTGCCTTGAAATTAGAACGAAACAGATAAATTCCAAATGAACACAGGATGATTTTGATATGCACACTGATTATGATATACAATAAATCTGAATGAAATCAGAATGATAGTGATGTAGATCCCGGACGAACACGGGATGGTTTTGATATGTGATGTAATGACTCCAAATGAAATTGGAATTGTGGTGATGTATAGACAACATTTAGGCAAAGTCTAGAGTCTTAGGCTTCAATAAGTCTAGAGCGACCCTTGATCCATAAGAGAGTTAGAAGGAACTAGATGATTCACAAAGATTAAAGCAGCTAGAGAGCTCAACTATCAAAGATTGGCATTACATGTGTTCTTTAGCAAAGCACACCTTCCATCCGCAAGGCGTGCTTTGGAGGTAAGTGTTCTCCAGCCTTTTGACCAGGTAGTATACAGATAAACCGAACGAACTAAACTTTAAAGTTATCAAAGAAAGGTGCCCGAAGAGATGACCACGAAGCTCACAAATCAAAGTACAACCAAGACCCGCAAGTGTGGGGTCGGTACTGACCTATCCTTAGGGGTCGACACAGAATCACATAAACTCCCCCATGGGAGCCCATTTTCTGCCTAGGACTCCCACTTGGTGTCGATAAGCTATTTCCTATGTTGTTTTGTTAGCTCAATGCAATTTTCTATCAATCTCTATGAATTCCTAAATGTACAATTTTGTTCTTTTACAACTCTAGCATTTGGACTCCGAAACAAGCTGATATTGGTACAAACAACTATGGCATCATGAAGTTAACCACAAGACAATTCGAAGCGAGGAGTTGAAGTCAAATGATTTGGAAATTTTAGGGATGGGGACCCCTATCGATGGAGTCATACCGACCCATAGCTGGTTAATGAAGTGGCACCTACTTTCTTGGAGGAATTGGTCTAAATCTTGAGTATCGGCCTGGAGATATTTTGTATGAGATATTAGGTTCTCTACCTCTATAAGTAGAGGGATATGGCTCATTTTTAAGACCTTTTGGTTCTAGCTCTACTCTACTCTATATTCTTGTAAGTATGAAAATATAAGTGTCGAAGTTGTACCGACCACTAAGAACTTCTGCCCCCAAGTCAGAAGTTAACCAAAGTGGTTGTAGCCCAGAGTTTACCGAACGACTATAAAACTCTGTCTGTTCATTTCCTACTCGTTTAAATTTGTTTTCTTCACTTTTTATTCTCTTCTATTCTCCATTGGGTGTTTGTGCCATTTTTGGTTAAAACAGTTGCAAATATGTTTAATCCTACTGTTGAGCACATGATTAGGTATTGAAGCAGTTATGCGCTGATGGGATGCTTATTCGCATATATTCACATCTAAGTAGTATGCTCTTGCTATGAAAGAGGTACATAAGATATGCAGTATATATGGTAGGGATATATATATATATATATATATTATGTATATATTTATATACTTGTATGTCCGTAGAAATGAGATGCCTCGGTATGAGATGTATATATGTTGTTTTAGGATTTCTTGGAGCTAGCCTGCGAAGGAGGTGTTATCGAATTTTTCAAAAACAAGAGAATTTTGAAATCCTAAAGGTTGGATGATAGATTCTATATTTTTAAAGACCTATAATGCTAATCGCGCAAGGGAAGAACCATTGAGATTGTTCGAAGCAGATGCTTGATAATTTTAGGTCAGTTGGGTTGCATTGCTATACTCATAGGAATTTCAGGGATGAAATTCTTTTAAGGAGGGGTGAATGTGACAACCCGCATTTTTAACATTAGGATATTAAATAATTAATTTAAATATTGAATCATTAATTAATTAAAATTCAAAATTTAACTTTTCTCATACGGTTGAACTGGGGATCGAGACCATTTCCATTGAGTCCGGATCGATGTTGCAAATCAAAGTGAGTATAAATATCTCTATAGTTTGAGACACAATTTTTCACGATTTACATATTGTTATATGTATTTTATAAAATACTTATGTAGTCGAGTCCAGTGGGATCTTGACTTACAGCTTTTGATTCTAGGACGAGGACTTTATTATGAGACGTAGAGTTAAGGATTTTTTGGAATCGCCCTATCTGATGGCCAAAACGACCTCGAAATGCGTGAAACTATCATTCTAGAGAGCTTTCTTAGATGGAAATGAAATTTATACCATTAAGACCATAAAAATGAGGTGACGTGTGAGGACGAGTTTCATGGCGATTTGAGGTACCGTGTGATCGTACGAGCTTGAAGCGTGCGACGATTTATTTGAGAAATCAAATAAAATATATATTTCTTATTATATATATATATATATATTCTCTCCCATATAATATCTTCTCTCTCCCACTTAATATCCCCTCAACTATAAATGAATAAAGGCTGCTCTTCTTTCTTTAATTTAATCAATAGCTCCAGGCCATGTTGGACGATGTGAATAGATTCGTTGGACTAGTGGAGAGGAGGGCTTTACATCGGAGGTGGCATTATTCTGTGTGGTTTTTATTTGGGAAGCCATCACTTTGATGCCAACAACTAGGGTTCATCCTTGCGGGAGCTAGAGGTACAGTTAGGTATAATGGAGTTTAGGAATGGGCCTAGGGGACAAAGATCTAGAGATCCACTATTTTTGCTAGACGTGGAGATGTCGAGGTGTCTTGATTTTTTTTGGGGTGCGGGCATGGCGATTTGGGTTTTGTTGGGTGTTAACGCTGAAAATTGAACGCTAACACCCTGGTGTGTGTAAAGAAAAAGTGAAAGCACCACCCGTTGGTATGGGAACAGGATATAAGCAGAAAATAGCAGAAAAGTAAAGAGACAGCGGTTTTATAGTGGTTCGGCTAGAAATTAAGCCTACGTCCACTTTATCCTCTTTATTGCTGATTCAATTACAATCTTTATAACAATTCTTAAATTACAATTTAATTACAACACACTTGAGACGAGTAGCTAGAACATTGATACAAAAGAGCTCTTTAAATCCATGTCGGATGTATTAGATCTTCTCTTGAAGTTCGTTGAAGCGTCTTTGGTGTTTGAAGTGTCAGTTGAGTCGAGAAAGCAGCAGAGTATAGGCGCTCCAGAAAATGATCTAAAAGTCCACTTCAAGTTGGAGTTGGTGCAGTATTTATAGGGAGTTTCTAGAGTTAGGTCGAAGGTCGTGAGCAACCTAGGGGAAGGTCGTAGGTCGCGGGCGACCTAATAGGCATGGTTTATGGCTTAACAGAGGCGTACTGTATCACTTGAACACATTGCTAAGTCATAGGTTGTGAACGACCTAGGGGCGAAGCGGCATAGAAGTTATCTCGGTCTGGATTAGGTCGCTAGCGACCTAAGGAGACAGAATGCATGCGGTCCTTGCCTGCTTTTAACACGCTAGGTCACTAGGTCACTCCCCTCTTGCCTCGTTAGGTCGTTAGATCGCTAGAACCTTTATGTAGTTAGGTCGCTGGAGCTTTAGGTCCTTTAGATCGCTGGAACCTCTTCTCTGTTAGGTCGCTTGTGTGTTAGACCGTTGGGTTGCTGAGTCCATTAGGTCGCTAAGTCGCTTACGAAGTTAGGTCGCTAGGTCACTTACGAAGTTAGGTCGCTAGGTTGCTTACGAAGTTAGGTCGCTAGGTCGCTTCAAAAAGTGGAGTTAACACTTGCCCCTCGAAGTACAGGCCTATGCCATAGGTCGTGTGCTTCGACATAACTCCGCTAAGTCGTGAGCGACCTAAGACATTCGTTAACTCGCATGCCGATTTGTCTTCCTCTCTTTGCCTTATATAAACTGTTAGGTCGCTTCTTCCTCTTTACCTGCTCTAACTTTCAAAACTGTCATTGAAGATCCTCCAAGCTTTCAAAGTCAAGTTTGAATTATTCAGTCGTCAATTCATCTTTATTGTCATATTGCGTAAGTGAATTCGATCTCTATCCCACCATAATCACCGTTGAACTGTGAATCCCCATTTTTCGACCCTAGTCCAATTCCATGTGTCGTGCTTCATTTTGAGTGATGTTGCGATCGAATTTGATCACCATTATTTATGTTGTTGTCGTGATTCCCGAAAGCACAACAATGAGTTGGATCTATGATAGATCGGAGATGTTTTGAATTGGTTTTCGGGCGATTTGGTGGTATGAAGAGATAATGAATTTCACGAAGAGGATGATGGATTTCATGAAGAGGATGATAACGGGTTATCGGGTTAACCGTTAACGAGATAGCGAGCCGTTGAGTGGGGAAGAAGTTAGCGATTTAACAGATCTGAGCGACTTAAAAACCCTCGCGACCTAAGTAGCCTGGCCGACCCAACGGACCAACCGACCTAAGAATTCTCGCGACCTAAGGATCCTTCGAATCTGCGACTTAACTTTTAGGTCGCGTTGGGATTCAAACGACCTAGGACTTGGTTAAATTTGCACATGAATTCCAAGCAGAACGACTTAACAAATTAACGACCTAACTTTCTTGCGACCTAGCTTGCTTGAAGTAGAACGATTTAACAGATTAACGACCTAACTTCTTGCGGCATAGATTTTAGGTCGCGGCCGAGCTAACACTTAGACAAATCTGCATTGCCTTGACTTGAAGCTTCGTGCCTTGAACCCTTTGACTTGCACAGCGTGACCTAAGAAGCTCCGACCTATGCTAGGTCGCTGGACGACCTAAGAGAATCCGACTTATGTTAAGTCGCTTGAAAACAGTTTGGACGACCTAGGACTTGTAAAATTCTGAAAGGACTTGATTGAACTGCTTGAACTTGGACTGTTTGAACTTTGTTGCACTTCTTTATGGATTACACTAACTTTTAATCTAACAACCTGTTAAACATAACATTTGCAGAAAACTAGGGCGAATATACTGCCATTGATTGCCCACATCGAATGACAGATTAGTCGATAAAGAATAATCAACTTAAATGAACTTTGTGAATGAAATGCTGTGATTCAACAAATTCAAGTGAAGTATTAAAGAAAAGCTAAGATAATCAACTAAAGCTGATTTGTTTGCATCAACACTGTACTTGGACTTAAAATAATAAGCCCGAAAACTCTATAATCGACACATGTCAACTAATTTGATTCCAGTTACATTTGCTTATCATTTTACTAGTTTTGCACAACACTTCACACTTTTAGGAAACGTGCACCTTCATATTTGAATATCTAGTTCCTTGTGTAGAATGTCTTCTCAACAAGAAGAAACAGGTCCAGTTGGAGAAATCTTTCCAATTGCTAATCCATTGATTGATCCTCCGGAAAGAACTCCGACCTCCTTGAATCATAGAGTTTTCAGCCAATTGTGCATTCAGTTTGGAATTGCCGAAGCGGACGCTTTGTTTCCTGGAGTAAACGATACTACTGACAGGCCACCTCTTGGTTTTGTCGCAGTTAATCGTCAGATGTGCTTAAGTGGAGCTATTCCTCCCTTTAATGACTTTCTTCGACAGCTTTTTCTTCGATTAACTATCTCTCCCTTCCAGCTACACCCCAATGGTTATGCCATCTTGATGGGGTTGTGTGTGTTGTTCAGAAGGACGCTCGACCGTCTTCTAAGTTTTGAAGAGATTTGCTATTTATGCACCTTTGCGAAGAACAAAGATCACCCTTCAATTATACTTGTAAGAGGCGCAAGAAACCGTAAATTGATTCTAGACTTGCCCGAGAGTGCACGGGTTCTTAAGTCAATTTTTCTTCGTCCGCTGCCCCCCGGGATTTTATGCTATCTGGAGAACCAGAAGTAAGATTGCTTATTTCCGCTCGCTTCATTTTTTGAAATTCTCGAAACTCGAATTGTCAAATGCTTAACTTCATTCTTTACTTTTTGCAGCACTTCCTCCTCCGCTTAGAGATCCCAGCCACAAGCCAACCTTCGAAACTTTAAGTGTTGTGGCTGCTGAAGAGAGAAGCGCTAAATTTTTGCTGAAAGACGAGTTTTTGCACCAGTTCGGACTTTTACACCTCTCTCGATCTACTCAGATTCATGAAGTTTCTGATTCTCAAGCAGAGATATCGGATGCCCCAGTTTCTGCAGAAGAGATTGTATCGAAGGAACCTGTTGTAGAGGCTGCATTGGTGAAGTGTTCCACCTCTGCCGATGTCGCGGGGTCATCTGGCAAACTTACACTTTCTCCGGTTATCGAAGAGGAGGAATCTCCTCAACGCCCTGAGAAGGCAGCCGATGAAGAAGCTAAAAAAGAAAGTTCTGCTCGGCACGACGGTGAAGACATTTTTGGTGAGCTAAGTGACCTAATGGTGACTTCACGCGAGCTTTTTAAAGATGATATCGTCGACACTAAAGTTGCCTCTCCAGCGATCGAAGCGACATCTGCTTTACGACCGCTTTCGTTGACCCAAGAGTTGACTCCTGCCACAAAATATGATATTATTCCTAAGCCGAAGAGTGGTTTGTAGTTTGACGCGCATAGTTTGCACATCACTTCACTTAGAATTTTTGACACTTATACGCACTTAGCTTCTTTACTTTGAAGATTTGGAAGTTTCGTATCTTTTTCATTTTCAGATTCTCCAATGGGGCGAAGCGGTTCGTACTATGACGACTTCCGGCGTTATGGAGGGTGTGACACTTTTGATCATAGGCGATATCTCCCTGCCCGCAAGGAAACTGACGAAGAAAGAGCTGTTAGGAAAGCTCAAGAAAGGAGAGCTCATGAGCAACAATATGGGAGAAGGGATGAACGATACGACTCTTCTCATAGAAGCAATGATTCTCATAAAAGGAAATCCCATGATGATAAGGGGAAGAGTCATATTATCGGTGATCCAAGCAAACGGGCCAAGCTTAGTGACGCGTCTGCAATTTCTGAAAAGCCTGATGCTCCTATTTCTATAGAAATTCCATTTGGTTCTCATGCACTCAAGAAAACTGATATTCAGACAATCATTAGCAGGCCTCGATATCAGGTTGAACAAGGCCCGGCAACTCTTCAAAGCCGGTTTCCGCACTGGTGCTTAAAGGGAGTTCGTTTTGATCTCGATTTGGTCCCCATCGATAAACAAGCCATGTTACAAAATCTTGACGTCGTTAAACTTGATATCGAGAGAATGTCGGGATGGAAAAAGCTTGTTGATGAACTTCAAAGAGTAAATCGCGCCAACATAGAAGCTATGTTGACTATGGAAAATGACAAGTCTGAATGGCAAAAAATTCTCGAACAGCACGACGCTGAAATGAATAGCATTGCCGATGATTACGGGAGACTTGAGGCCGAAGTTGAGAAACTAAAGAATGAGCTTGCCACTTCTTCCACTTCCTATACACAAAAGGAAGAGATGCTCTAGAAGCAAGTTTGAGATGCTTATGCTGCTCAGCGAGATGCTGAAGCCAAACTTGAAGCGGAGCAGCATGTTGTTGAAAAATACCGCAATGACACCGTCCAGCTACGGGAAAAAGTTAGCTCTCAAGATTTGGAAATTACAAGGCTGCAAGCTCAGTTATTGAAGACCGAAAAAGAGCGCGATGAGGCCATCGCTGGAAAGGAAGCAGCTGAGCACTCGCACGAAGCGACGAAGGCCAACATTAGCTCAACTTTATTTGATTTTTATCTTCATAGTGTTTTGGGGCGTGGAAGCCTCTCATTCTTGGGCCCGAAGTATGAGATCACCTTGGCTGAAGTGTGGGAGGCCGCAGTTGATAAGCTCGGAGGTGCTGGCTATGATGAGGCAGAGCTTGAGGCATATTATTTTGATGACGAAACTCGTGCCACTCTTTCCAGAGGAAAGGAGCAACTCGCTAGAGCGAGAGCTGAAGCAGCGGCAAGGGAGCATCTGGGACAGAAAGTATCTCCAACTGCCCCTGCCCATACTTCGGCTTCGGCCGACGTTGATATCATAGGCTCCAGTCCCCGTTCTCTGTCTCTTGCTAAAGCCGAAATCGAGATTACAACCGCACAGGGCGGAGACAAAGGTGAAGAAAGCGCCGAAGCACAAGCCTATGAGATTGACATCATAAAGCCAACTTCTTCAGGTAACTTCAACGTTGAACTAAGTCAAGCGGATTACTCGCTTGCTTCACCTAAGCTTGATGAATTTCTCGCTTATTACTTAAGTCCTGATGAGCCATTATCTTCTCTTTTTTCGGAGAATACTGATTTAAACTTCTTTTCTTCTGTAGCGGAAATACTGAGCGCTGCGCAAACTTCTCCCCTTCCAGCTGTTCCTCCTCCGTCCCTTCAAATTACTCCTGCTTCTCAGCTAGGGTCGCAGGAAGAGCAAATAGAAGCCCTTCGAGGCTTGGATGATCCACCTACTTTGCAAGAGCAGAACGCCGAGGAACTTGGAGAAGGTGAAAAGACACCGGAGAAAACTCATGATGATGACACGAAGCTATCTGAGCTAATTTCTCCGAGCAGTGAGTCTTCTTCAAAGAAGAAGGGGAAGCGCACAATTACGAAGAAGAGGAGGAAAAGCACTTCTGTCACTAGAGAGGAAGCGAAAGTTGACCCAGCCATACCTCCTTCTCCTTCTTCCCCGACCTGTCAACGCCGGCTTCAGAAATTAATTATCAAGCCGGGCAAGAGCTCCAAAGGTAGCGGGAAGAAGGAGTGATGAACTGACTTCATGCTTATTGTTTTGCTTTTTTGCTTTTTGTATGTACTGACCGGAGATTGTGCGTATACCGGCCTCCGCTTGAAACCTACATATGTACAAAAATTCATAGTATGGGATAAAAATGACACTTTTTACTTGTACAATTCCTTGTCAGTATATGTGTGAATGCATTTATTCCTTGTTTTTGCACAAGTTTCTTTGTTTACTTTGCGTAATATTGCAATGAGCTTGTGGTATGTTGCTTGAGTATCGCTTTTATATCATATTGCAATGAGCTATATTATATCATATTGCCCCCATACCACGGCTCATTGTAATATTCTTCATTTCGAAGAGACTCGTATTCTTATTTTAGAGAATAAATGTTCCGTTTTTGTGGAAGTATTATTCTACTTTAATAGAACGCGCCTCGTTTTGGAGAAGTTTTTACAGTTTAACTTTCGGAGATGGTCACTTTTTATTTCTGAGAAGTGGACTCTCCTACGCAGTAAAGCGGACCTCTGAAGAGGGTTTTATTTTATATTTTGTTTTTTTATTGTGCCTCGTTGGAGGTCTTTTTTGTTCTGTTTGCTTGAAATTACTTCATCATAGTCGAATGGAACCACGGGGCGGACGCAAGTTACTTGATTGGATGTTCGTTTGCACAAGCGATCGCAGCCAATTAACAAGGGCCCTGTGCCTTTATGTTGTGAAGGTGCCCCTTCGGTGGTTCCGTCAACTTTTGTTGTTTGAGAAGAGTATTTCATTCTGGGACGTGCCTCCGAGGAGGTTTTGTGCCTCCGGAGAGGTCTTGTGCCTCCGGAGAGGTCTTGTGTGCCTTGGGGAAGGTCTTCTGCCTCCGAAGAGGGCAGTGTGTGCCTTTAGTGAAGGCCTATGCCTCTGAAGAGGGCTTGTGGTGCCTCGGGAGAGGTCTTATGCCTCCGAAGAGATCTTGTGCCTTCGGAGAGGTCTTGTGCCTCCGGAGAGGTCTTGTGCCTCCGGAGGGGTCTTGTGCCTCCGGAGAGGTCTTTATTTGATTGCCTGGGAGTTACTTTCTCACAGTTAAATGGATCCACGGGGCGGACGCAAGTTACTTAATTGGATGTTTGTTCTCACAAACGATCGCAACTAGTTAACAAGGGCCCTGTGTCTTCCACTTGGGAAGATGCCCCTCCGGTGGTTCCACTAACCTTTTTTGTTGAGAAGAGAACTTTCATTTTTCGACGTGCCTCCGAAGAGGGCTTGTGCCTCCGTAGAGGTCTTTTGTTGATCGGCTTGTCAGCAGGAAGGTTGCGTCTCTCGGTTTAGCGGATCCACGGGGCAGACGCAAGCTATTCGACTGGATGTTCGTTTACACAAACAATCGCAATTGGTTAGCAAGGGCCTGGTATCTTCGCTTTGGAGAAGGTGCCCCTCCGGTGGTTCCGCCAACCTTTTTGGAGAAGACTCCTTTTTGGCTGCTTTTGTGTCTGCTTGCCCATGTCTCTTCGTCGTCTTCTCATCAGCAGTCCCCTGTTATCGTTTCCAAGCACATATTCCTTTCTTCTGCAAGTGGTTTGCTCCATCCAAAGAAGTGTATTTCACTGTTAAGTGATTCCACGGGGCAGGCGCAAGCTATCTAACTAGACGTCTGTTTGTACATATGATCGTAATTAGTTAACAAGGGCCTGGTTCCTTTGCTTTGGGAAGGTGCCCCATTGGCGGAATCATTAACTTTTTTGCGTGAAGTTCATCTTATGTTGGATTTGAATTTGGAATTTTTGTGGCTTGAAATTTGTTTATCGAGCGATTTACGGGGCTCACTTGGCCTTGTGATGGGTAAGCTTTGTTTTAACGGCCTGCAATATTAAATTGATATTTTAGCAATACATTTAGAGTATTTACATATCGAAATGAAACAGGCATTTTATAATAATAAAGAACACAAAATTTATAGTGGTTCGGCCAAGAATTGGGCCTACATCCACTTTATAGCTCTTTTATTGATTATCACTAATTTTACAATGGTTTACAATACAACTGTGTAACGACCCGTATTTTTACGGATCGAAAAGTTCGTAAGAATCTAGAATTCTTAGCGTTGTTAAGTCGTTTCAGATTTTGGGCAGAATTTTGTTCAAGTCCTAAGTGGTGACCGACTTATAGATTGGACGACTTAAGGAAAGGAAGACTTAAGTCAGTGACGACTTAAGAGTTAGATCGTCTGGTAGCTTAGGTCGTGTAGGAAGTAAGTCGTGGGATAGGATAGGTCGAATGAGCGACTTAAGTTAGTGGCGACTTAGGAGTTAGTGACCTAAGGTTTTGAGCGACCTAAGGGATAGGTCGGCAATGACCTAAGGAACTGGTGAGTAGCGACCTAAGAGTTAGGTCGTGAGCGACCTAGTGTTCAGTTAGGTTGTGAGCGACCTAAGTTTGGAAGTTGGATAGTTAGGTCGTCTAGACGACTTAGGAGTTAGGTCGATTTATCCTAGGTATATTTAGGTCGTTAAACGACCTAAGGTGTTAAGTCGTTAGGTCGTAACTCGTTGAGTCGAGTAAAGTGATAGGTCGTTAAGGCGCATCTCAATTAAGTCGCGTGGATGTGCATATACGTTAGGTCACGTGAGGGCTTATCCGTTAGGTCGTAGGTCGGAGACCATGTTAAGTCGTATAGGTTTTTAGGTCGGCAAAGCGTTAGGTCGTATGAATGCACTGGACTGATGAGTGTTGGGTTGTAAGTCGTAGTAGCTTGGGGTTGTTGAGTCGGAGATTGTTAGGTCGAAGACTTTAGGTCGGTGGGGTTTTAGGTCGTAAGTCATGGATGACCTAACTCCGAGGGGACGACTTAAGGAGGATTTCAGCCTATAAATAGGAGGGTTTTTCTCACTTTTTGGGATCCGGATTTCGAAGCGATGAAGTGCTGCCATTTTGAGAGCTTGACTTCTACACTTCTTCACTTCTTTTCTCCACTCTAATCTAGTGATTCCTTCCATCCAAGTTGAAGATCAAATTGAAGATTCAAGAGCTTATCTACATCCACCGAAGATAGATTTCATCATTTGAAGCGGATTGGTGATAGATCGAGCTAGATCCTTCGCTGTCCAGATCTGAAGCGTGTTGCTTTTGGGTTATTTAGGTGATTTGGTGAGTGGTGATTATCTCTCACACGGATCCAAAGGAGTATATCGGATTGTTGGCTTGATTTTGGTGTAAAGTAGTGATTTTCATGCATCTTTGTAAACTTAAGTATAGATCCATATAGATCCATTATTTGTGAGGATTTGACAACCATTTTACTAAGTGTTAACCTATGCAAGTTCATTCATCAATATTTTAGAGACATTGCTCATGTTTTCATGCTTGTTAGACTTTCGACTCTTTATTTACGAAATTGCCATTATTGTTATAATTGTCTATTTAGATCATATTTGAATGCTTGATTACTTGGATTAATGTTTGACTTGATTGATTGCTATGAATTAGATGATTGATAATTTGATTTAGACTGAAGATGATTCAAAAGCTAAGGGAAAGGCTCTTGAATTGGGAAAGCTGCTTGTGGCATATGTAGCGGATGTGGAAGCTCATATGGATAGATTTGATGATGATGTTGAGATGAAGCTTTGCTATGATGATGATGAGGCGAAGCATGAGATGAGATAGTCTTGGTCTAATCCAGACGGGATCATTCCAAGCATGGTTATAACTTGGTGAAATGGTTCGAGTTAGAGGATAATGGTTTGCTCGAGAGGCGCTTGAGCTAGTATGGGAATAGTCGTCGAGGAGGATGACTAGAAGGCTGAGATCTCATCGTTGTTGAAGGTTCTAGCATGCTCAAAGCAAGAGTACGTTGGGCAGATTCGATAGTCCCTGAAGGCTAATGATTGATAGTCAAGTACTCTGGGCAGATTCGATAGTCCTAGGCACGGGTCACGATGACGTGCAGAGTTATGTCTAGAACCGGGGTTTCCATTAGCCCTTGACGGACGGCTGAAAGAATGTGCCGGTCATTCAATTTACGATGATATCAAGGCAACGATAACAGTGATAGCCAGAGTCATGGATGTTTGGTTGTATCGTCATTCGGTCTCAAGAGCGGTATTTTCTGGGTGCTTATCTGATCTTGGTTTAGGCCTTGGGGGTTTGTACTTGGAAAACATCACCCTTGAATCGAGTGATAATTTCTTTACTTTAAATTGTATGCTCTGTTATGTTTGCTTCTGCTTAGTGTGTCTGGGGGCTATCACTGTAGAAAGAGGTGGAGTGGGAGGGTTGTATTCCTATTCCTTTTCCTTTATGCTCTTTTGGTATGTTGTTAGTTAATTTACTGCTCACTAAGACTGTTGTCTGACTCAAGGCTTTATGTTTAACTCTTATTGCCTTGGGCTGTTCGTCCATTTTGGGACGGGCAGACTAGGTAGCAGGTGACAGGTGCTGTTCTTGCTTTCCACGATGCTGATGTCGAAGACGAGCTGGAGGCTTGCATATTATCTTCTTACTATATGTACTGGATGTTCCGCTGCTTTGTATAATTCTCTAAGTGATATGTAGTGAGGGTTGATGTATTGACTATTCAGATGTTTGTATTCAACTATTATGAAGTTCTATATGATGACATTCTATTCTGTAAAGCTTCACTATATATATATTCTATTGTATTTTGTCCATGCGCTGTGAGTAATACGATAGATTCTGCTGTTTTAATTTACCCTGACAATCGTCCATGGTCGCCTGGCACATTTTACAGCGCACTTTCTCTAGGTTCAGTGCAGGGGTCATGGGCGGTCGTCACATTTGGTATCAGAGCTTTGGTTAATCGATTTTACCCAACGCTCGCTGACGTAACTACGTATGAGAGACGTAATTGTATTTTGATGGATGATTACTATATATAATATAGTAGCTTAGTAGAGTTTGAGTCCTTTATGCAGTTGTTTCTCTAGATGTGCTAATCATTCCTTTTTATAGATATTGAGAATGAGTCGAAGAGGGAGACCAGCTGCTAGGGAAGGCCGTGCTACTGAAGGGGCTACTGATTATGCTGCTATGTTTGAAGCTATGATGACTTCGATCATGAGAAGGATGCCAGCTCCAGGGCCATCGGTGGATGTTGGAGTTCAAGTTCAAACTCCAAAGCCGGTGGATTTTGCTAAGTTGTGTAAGGATTATACTGCTCTTGGAGGGAAGGTTTTCTTAGGGACAGAATCGACCATTGAAGTCCAGTTGTGGATAGATGCTTGTAGAAGGATTTTTGGTGATTTGGGAATTGAGGATGCAACTAAGAGGAAGTTAGCATCAAGACAGCTTCAAGGGAGAGCTTCTGATTGGTGGAATTCTATCACTATTGATACTCCGGAGGAAGAGATTACTTGGGTGCAATTCCAAGCCAGATTTGAAGCTAAGTTCATTTCTACAGCTCAGAAGTCTGTTCTGTTCAAGAAGTTTGTGAAGCTCAAGCAAGGTGGAAGACCAGTTCTTGAGTATGTTTCTGAGTTTGAAGCTTTGTCCAAGTATGCCCGGTCGTATATTGAATCTTCGTATCAGAAGAACGAGAAGTTTGTGACAGGCTTGGACAGTTACCTTGGGAGGCAGTTGGTGGATCATTTGGACGATTCATTTGAGAAGCTTGTGGAGAAAGCTCTCAGGCATGAGAGTCTGTTTCCTAAGGAAGGATCTGTTGTTGCTGTGACCAGGGGAGAGTCTAAACCACAACAGGGTGGAAACAAGAAGAGGAAGCAGCAGCAGCAAAAGGGTAAGGATGGCCAGAAGAAGCCGAAAGGCGAGGTGACCTGCTACAATTGTCAGCAGAAGGGCCATTTCTCTAGGGATTGCAAGAATCCGTATGTGCCGATGAAGTGTCACAATTGTGACAAGCCGGGGCATATCAGGAAGAATTGTCCAAAACCGAGGAGGGACAAGCAGATTGTGCAAGCTTATGCTTTGGGGGCTGTTCCATCATCTTCGAGAGCTCCTACCGCTGAAGAGAAAGGAAAGAGTGTGGTGGTTCAAGGTACTCTTTTCCTATGTGGTGTTCCAGTTAGAGTTCTGTTTGATAATGGGGCGTCGCATTCGTTTGTTTGTAGTGAACTTGTAGGCCGGTTGGGTTTGGAACCAGATATTGTTGATAGGCCATTGGTTGTGACTAATCCAGTTGGGGGTTCGTCTTGTTTGTGTATGCTATGTCGTGGTCTGATTGTATCGAGTCATGGTTGCTCTTTTGTTTGTGATTGTTTTGTTCTGAACTTTGCGGGGTTTGGAATTATTTTGGGTATGGACTGGCTTAGGAAGTATGCGGCAAAGGTTGATTGTGAGAGGTTGGAGGTGACAGTCGAGAATGTGGAGGGGCAAAAGATTGTGATACGATGTAAGTATGAAGAAGGCGTCTTCATGAGCTTCATGTATTCGCTGGTTGTTCCACGGGATGGACTGTCATCTGTGCCAATCGCTAATAGATTTGAGGATGTCTTTGACGAGGTCAAAGGGTTACCGCCGCATAGAGAGATCGAGTTTCGTATAGATCTAGTTGAAGGAGCCAGACCTGTTGTGATGCCTCTTAGGCGGATGGCGCCTAGTGAACAGTAGGAGTTGAGGGTGCAGGTTGATGATCTTTTGCAGAAAGGATTCATTCGGCGTAGTGTGTCCGAGTGGGGTGCACCAGTTGTGTTTGCAACCAAGGCAGATGGGTCGTTGAGATTGTGTGTGGATTATCGTGAGCTGAATAAGGTGATTAAGAAGAACAAGTATCCATTGCCGAGAATATATGACT